>JAZBNJ010000030.1:3432500-4927782 GCA_037349165.1 Choristoneura rosaceana | reverse complement strand
CCCTCTCAGAAAAAAAACACCGGAAGTTATTTACATTATTTAGAAAGTACTTAGGTGTATTACAATATGAACTATTAAAAAGTTCTAAATAAGTGAAAAGTTTCACCAAGTATACACGATACATTATATTATATCTACTCGTAATTCACTCGATTTTGCTTAACACTTTTTTGATTATAAATTAGTAATTAACTATCTTATATTTAAGAAGTGAGACGTGGAAGCAAACCAACGAAATACAACCTTTCTTAGACACATACTTACTTTTAAAAAGAGTAACGTGACTGACTCAAATGTTAAAGAAGTCTACGGGAGTAATGCCATGGGCTAATGCTATTTTTTCTATATGTACAACAATGACGGTAACTAATTAGTATGTTTTCCTTTTTTACAGGTGAAACAAAATGGTAAAGATTTAGAAAGTGGCAAGACATCAGACGAACCCAGGCAATGGGGACGGATAATAGCTATAGTTCTCGCGATTGGTGTACTGGTGGCAGCCTGCACAGTCACGTGGGTCTTCCAGAATTGGCAGACCAGCCTCCAAGTCTTCGCTATTCTCGTAGTGGTTTATGTCATTGCCTTCCATTGGAGATGGATTTATGTTGCTATCAGAACAGCACCGAGAGATTTTTCGTAAGTATTAAGATTAGCAATTTTGAAAATGAGGGCAAGTGTTTTTACTTCATGTAATGTAGACAAGCTCTTTAGACTACAGAAATGACCTTAGAGGTAATCTACAAATATTGCAGTACCTCAGTACCGAACAAAAAAACGCAACATAAATGCAGAATATACTTATTGAGCCTTTTTTGTTATCCTTTCAGCAAATATATCCCTTCTTAGGGATAAGCTCGCCTTTGTTCTCCTCTCTGTGTTCATGTATTTTTATTTTTATGTGCAATAAAGAGTTTACATACATACATATAAAAAAACCGTGGTGGCAAAATGCAAAAAGTGGTTTGACCTATGGCCTGGGTTTAACTCCGGCTCGCATTTTTAAGTTTTTTGAAATTCATCTGCGAAACTACGTATATTTGAAATTTACCACGAGTTATACGGTGAAGAAAAAACATCGTGAGGAAACCTGCACAACCTTGCAAAGCAATTCAACGGTGTGTGTGAATAATTTTCCAATCCGCACTGGGCCCACGTGGGAACTACGGCCAAGCCCTCTCAACGAGCTCAGAGAGAGTGAGTTTTTTTACGAAAACAAAAGAAAAGTATCGATACGAGTACGAGGCACCTAAATAGTGGTAAAATGTCGTTCAAGGATAATATTCAGCCTAGGTATTATTCGAAAGTTACTGGCTTGTTAAAAAGAAGGATGTCGTAACGTTAACTTTTGGACCGGAATTTATCCCAATCGCCTCAAATTTTCAATTGTATTGGTAACGTATTATGACACTGAACCACTGTATGTATGTATGTGGAATTTCATTGGCAGAAGGAAGAAATTTCTCCTGATTATTTTATAACTATTTTTTTTATAGGGCGTTGTACTGTTACATCAAGATCTTGCTGCTCACGAGGAAGCTAACCAAGAAAAATTATGTAATGCCGGACATGTTCCACGATCTCGTGAAAAAACACCCCAACAAAGCCTGCTTCTTATTCGAGGAGGAAACTTGGACATTTCAACAGGTATTCTACCTACTAATTGCACCTCGGTTAAATACTTAAAGCTTTAGCCTTGACCAAACCACAGCGGTAATAATGTACTCGTAATGATCGATGTAACAATGATGAAACATGAGAATAATGTGACCGAGTAGATGTTCTCAAACAATTGTCCGACACGGTCTTTAGTTTACAGAAGAAAAAATGCATATCCGAGTAGGTAGGTTCCATTTTCTTTGGCAAAGTTCAATATCAACCACGAGCAATTATGAACCTGTTTGCTGACCTAAATAATTCAAATAATTATTTTATCTGAGAATCTAGTTAAACTTGAAACAACTTTCCAGGTTGAGGAGTACAGTTTACGCGTGTCAGCTGTTCTTAAAGCCCATGGTGTCAAGTCTCAGAGTAAAGTGGCCGTGATGATGATCAACTGTCCTGAAATGCCGGCGACGTGGCTCGGAGCGTGCCGGCTGGGTGCAGTTGCCCCGCTCATCAACACCAACCAGACCGGTGCTGCGTTGATCCACTCAATCAACATCGCTGACTGCGATGTCGTCATTTACGGGGACCAATTCGAATCTGGTTAGTTGAGAGCAAATTATATTACTTAGGGATAATTTCACCTGTATTTCTGGTTAGCTGTTTTGTCCTACCTCTATATGCGTTTGCTTTTACGGGATATTGTGGCGTGTCAGTGTGATTGCCACTAGACTTTATTTATCAATGGCACTTTGCTTCTGTGAGTTTGTGCACTCAAAAGTCTAAACATAATAACCTTATAAGTACCTTATAAGTAACCTAATAAGTTGTGTAAGAAATATACAACTTCTGCAGTCTCTGAAACTCAAATAAATAATTTTACTGTTATTTTTAATTTTCTTCATACAATCTTCTTATCCGTTCATGCAGCAATCCAAGACGTCGCCAAAGATCTTAAGCCGTCCATAAAACTCTTCAAGTACACTCGGCGTCCTCTAAACACATCAGGAGATGCCGTGAAGATAGCAGAGTCTTCCAATGACTTCACAGCTATGCTGGAGTCTACTCCGCCGTCACCCTGGCATCTCACCGAAGGCAACGGCTTTAACGGCAAAATGCTGTATATCTATACTTCTGGAACCACTGGTCTACCCAAAGCTGCTGTTATTTCTTCTTCCAGGTAAACCCAAATCAGATTAAACGTAATGCTTTATACCGCCTCTTAATAAAACTAGTGTCTAACTCTGTGAGCTGTAGGCCTCGCGAGGTTTTCGAAATAGCTGAAATATTTAAATCCCAATTATCCCCTTCTAAAATTAAATTGATTAAAAATTCGTATTTCATACCAAAAAAACATTGTCTACCAGAAAAATATAGGCTTGATATTATTTATCCGACTTTTTATTTTCAGAATGGTTTTCATGGCTTCAGGCGTCCATTATCTTGGCGGCTTGAGCACAAAGGACATCATTTACTGCCCCATGCCCCTCTACCATTCAGCAGGCGGATGCATCACGATGGGACAAGCCTTCATCTTCGGCTGCACAATCATATTGAAGAAAAAATTTTCGGCATCTTCTTACTTCAAGGATTGTGCCAAATATAATGCTACTGTAAGCATTGTTTAGTATCTTATGTGACGTAAATACTTTCCTATTGACCTTTATGTTTGATTGTCTTCTCCCTCTTTATTTTTTCAGGCTGCTCATTACATCGGTGAAATGTGCCGTTACATCTTGGCGACACCTCCTTCAGCGGCTGACAAGCAACACAAAGTGCGCAGAGTGTATGGAAACGGAATGAGACCAACTGTAAGTCAAACCAGCATATCCTATTGATTAGAAACATAGTGTATTTAAAAACATTATTTAAAACGTTGTGGTGTAAACGTACATCTTATTTTTATTTCTCAAACACCCTACGATATTTTTTTCATAACTCTGACGCTCACTTCCCAAAAGCGGCCTAAAAGTGGTGTAGACGTTGCCACTACACTTTAGTATTCCTGTTCATATTATTTGTCTTTTCCAGATATGGACCGAATTTGTAACCCGGTTTAATATAAAAAAGGTTGTAGAATTTTACGGCGCCACAGAAGGAAATGCTAACATAGGTAAGTAGATGCTACTAATATCTATATAACTCTGCATAGTACCTATCACTGACAGCAATCTCTTAACTGATTTATTTTGTTCCAGTAAACATCAATAACAAAACCGGAGCAATTGGATTTGTATCGAGAATCATACCGCAAGTGTATCCAATTGCTATTCTAAAAGTTGACGAAGAGACGGGCGAACCCATTAGAAATTCACGAGGGTTATGCCAGGTAACGAGTCACGCTTATAAGTTCAATGTCCGTCGCAATATGATTAAAAGATACAAGTTTTTATCTACAAGCTTTACTTTGTACATGCTTTGTACGCATATAGTAGATTGTACAACGAGAGCATAAAACGAGCCATTTTACCCTAGACTTTCATATATAGGCACCAGAGCCGGTACGGCGAGGGTGAATAGACACGTCGAGGGGAAAATGGGTTTAATGGTCGAGTTTTATACTCTGATTTTCACTTTGATTTCAAAGAAATGAAATAGCAACAGTGACAACAATTGTTCACTTACTATGAAGGTACTTACCCTTTTATTGTTCATGCATTACTATATAATTCGTTTTTTTTTGTTTTATTGATTTAATTTAATTGATTTTTAGTTTTCTTTTATATCAATTAAAAATTATTAATAAAATAAATATACCTACCTAAACTTTTTTGTTTGTGGCTGTGTAGACGAAGATTTTACTTTATGCACTAGAGCATAAAACGTCTTTTTATGTCACCTAAATCCGACATAAAAACACGAGCATATGAGAAGTGAACAATGTATTTAGGTATTAACTCTTACAGTGGTCGGATTAACTTAAAAACCTGATGATTATGCAAAAACAAGTCGACGTTATTTTTTTTTTCTTTATTTTACAGGTAGCCAAACCTAACGAGCCAGGAGTGTTCATTGGTAAAATCAAACCTAACAACCCTTCAAGAGCATTCCTCGGATACGCGGATAAAGCAGCATCAGAAAAGAAAGTTGTAAGAGACGTGTTCACTCACGGCGACTCTGCTTTCATATCAGGTAAACTATTTGAATACTGAACTATTGCAAGAGTATAGGTACCTTGACGTATAACCCTGCTTTCTGATCAGACTGAAAAGTTGGTGACACATAGCAAGTCAAACTAATTATTAAACATCTTTATACCAGCATACCTATGGAGAGACATAAAGCTTGAAATGAGATTTCGGTTTTGTGACTTTCTGTTCCAGGTGACATCTTAATAGCTGACGAGCTGGGCTACCTGTACTTCCGCGACCGCACGGGCGACACGTTCCGCTGGCGCGGCGAGAACGTCAGCACCACCGAGGTGGAGGCCGCCGTCTCCCGGGTCGCGGACAACAGGGACGCGGTCGTCTACGGAGTTGAGGTAATAAGATCCACTTCACTCTAACCAACTTTTGTACAAGTATGCATTGTCAGTTTTGGTTCTGGCTTCTAGCGTGACACCTGTCTCAAAGACTAGGAATAGCAATTCAGAGAAGTAATGTGGCCAGCGTTTAGGAGTCGGAACATGTGGCACAAAACCTTGACAGCGTTCTACTTTATGAAATTTAATGATGATGAATCTGTTAATACAATTGAGTCACATAAGTTGCTCGATTATATTATACTAGCTCGCCCGCGGCTCCGCCCGCGTGGTATTCGGTTATCGCGCGCTGTTCCCTCGAAAACTGTGCATTTTTCACAAAATAGGACAAAATTGTCCAAAAATCACGTCGATCCGTCGCTCCGTTACGACGTGAAAGACGGACAAACACACACGCTTTCTCATTTATAATAAGATAATAATTAATAATATTAGTATGGATAGGGTTAAGTGTACCCAGATGATTATTCCGTAAATATAACAAATCAGAAAAGTTTTAACCGGATATCGAAAGTACGTTAGACGTGAAGAAGTAACAGACAAACAGACTTACAAACTAGTAATAATACTTATGTGGAATAATATGAGTTGGATGTTCTAGGTACCTAACATATTTCATATATCGTTTCAGGTCCCTAACATCGAAGGTCGCGCGGGCATGTGTGGCATAGTGGACGTGGACAACACTTTGGACCTGGACCAGCTGGCCCAGCGTCTCGCGAAAGACTTGCCGGCGTACGCTCGACCCATCTTCATGAGAGTTATGGCTAGCATGGATATGACGGGTTAGTTGGCAGAGTTGATAGTTTCAGATAGAGTACCTACTTTTGAGTCTGGTTGTCTGGTCTGGTATCTAAAAGTACCTATAGACACCTACTTACGGTTTAGAATTTATACGAACGAATTATCTTCACCGAAGTATTTTTGAATGAAGTTTAGTTACGTTTTAATTGATCATTTAATTTTAGGACATATAGTAAGTAAAGGATTTTATATAAACGCATTATATATATTCCTTACGACAATTAAATGTTCCGTCTTTGATTGGCCAACAGGGATTGGCTTCAAATAATTATTATAATTTAAGTACCAATTAGGAAAATAAATTTATTTTTTGTTCACAGGTACATTCAAAATGAAGAAGGTTGACTTACAAAAGGAAGGATTCAATCCAACGGCTATAAAAGATAAATTATTCTACTTAGATCTAAAACTGGGGAAGTATCTTCCTCTAGGACCCGAAGAATACCAGAAGATAACGTCGGGACAAATAAGACTGTGATTAAACATAGAATATGTAATGGGTATATATGTATAATGTTTAGTCGAATAGACAATTACAATGAATTAGAAGTAAAATGCGCCTGACCAGATAATTTATACAAATGCTCTTGAGCATGTTACAAGCCCAGTCATTGTAAGAAAAATATAAATGTTTTTGCTTGAAGGTCTTAACCTGGGTTCTAAGTTATATCCTATGGTTGTATCGAACTGACCTGAAAAGGGTTTTCCTATTTAGGTATAATTAGTGATCAGTTTGTAGAAAATAACATAGGATAGGATTATGAAAATTACCAAATGTGGTCCGTTACATTTCTTTGTTTACTTTTTATGAGGTGTTTATGATCATAATTGCAAAGTTATTATAACTTTTTAAATTGGTGTACCAGTTCTTAATGATTCGCGGTTATTATACATGAAATATATTTGTTACGGGACTAGATAATCACGTCTACAACACAATCTTTAACAAATTTATATGTTTTGAGTATAAGGGGCTGTTTCACCATCCATTGATTAGTGCTAACTTACGGTTAAGTGTAAGTACCTAATGCCGTCTCTTTTTGTTTTGTTCTAATAGACGGCAACTGTATCAAATTTAATCATCAGTTAACACTAATCAATGGATGGTGAAACAGCCCCTAAGTATTTAATATCAATTAGTAACTTTACAATTAAGCTAATAAAAATCTGTTATTTCTCGGAACTTAAAGAAGAATAAAATCAAGGTTTCTTTACAATTCTATTTGAGATTATGCTTGTAAATACGAGTTAAATATTAAGTTACAGTGGTGTGATATTATAAGAGGTTAGCAATACCAATGCAAAAGCTAGGCCGATAGCTAGAGATGTGATATCCGCTTGACGGTGATGCTTTGAATGAAGATGAAGAAGATGAAGTTTTGAATGAATTGTATGATCACTTCAAACGGACGCCACGCGCCGCGCGAAGTTTGGCCTCATTAAGTTTTCATGACAATAGGTAGATCGTAAGAATTGTATAAAAAGTTTTTGAAGAATAAGTTGTTATAAGAACCATATCAAACAATATTCTACTTCACTAGATATTTAGTTGCTTCGCAACTGTGCTGTACTTTACTACGCCATAGGGAATGTCAATGGTGCTAAAAGCGCGAGGCACCTGTATAGTTAAAGACATACATAGACTGCTAAAATCATTACTCTTCCTTTGGCTTTGCCGTAGTCGAGTAAAAAGTCCTACTTTTAATTTCCCAACTTAGTCTGTAGATAATTTTTTAAATAATGGTGGAATGATGTGTTAATTGTTTTATAATAAAGCGTGTTAGGTAAAAAACCAAGGTGCCTATCGGGCCATCGACTATTGCTCGTAAACTAGTAAATCCTGCAATGTCAATGTTTTTATACGTAATTTTTCTTTTAAATTTGTGAAATAATATACTCTTGCTGGTAATTTCGTTATTAGGTACCTGCCCAATAACAACTCTGTAAGATTGCATAACTTTGAAGCCTTTTAGCTTTATAGTAAGCATTGTTATTTATTATTTGTGATAATACTTTAGTCCTCATGACTGCAAATCAATGTCTTACTATTGAATCCCAAATGTTAATCCGGTTCGAAGGACTAAAATAAAACTAAAAGGCCAAACTATAAGGGTTCTATTTTCGCTATTTTAACTACGGAACCCTAAAAAATATCATCAGTACAAAGCAGGGGGATGCATCGATTGTACCTCTGGTATCTTCTCGAGTTGGTTCATTGTTTTTAATTAAAAAAGTAAAAAACAAAAAGTTAATAAGTTTTTTCTTTACCTGCCTACCCCTACAAATCGTGTTATTTTTTTATTTCCGTTAACGTTAAGAGAAAATTCAACAGTTCAAATGAAGTTAATTTCTCTAAGATACACTAGTGGCTTAACTCTTATTGTTTAAAAGATAATCGTGAGTTTTTATGATGTCGATCTTAAGTGTCACGTCAATGTCACTCGTCAAGTTTGTATATTTTGTATACTGGGTTTGCAGTTTATTATATTTATGAAAAAACAAATTTCTTTCAATTTTTTTTTTATTTAGGTAGTCATAAAGTTATTGCCAAGTAGTTTCCAACAATGAACTGCGTCAGCCGAAGTTAACAGAAATCAAAAAAATCACGTTGTACTTATATAATAATCAAGCTTTCAAGAAAAGAGCGTACTCTTACCTTAAAGGCCGGCAACGCACTTGTGACTCTTCTGGTGTTGCGGGTGTCCATGCCATGGGCGACGGTAATAGATTACCATCAGGCGATCCATCTGCTCGTTTGCCGCCTATACCATAAAAAAATCCAACTATACTGAAAGATTAAAGTAAGTCAAACACTAAACAAAATAAAATAAGACTTCAATTACGGTTAGCCAAGAAAGTTGACGTATCGTATCGTATTATACCTAATAATTATAATAGACAAATTCTCGCTAAACCCGAAATCACGCAAGGACTTAGATTTAAAAGTAGGCCACTCCACATACATTGTGACTCGCAGATCTGTATTCTGTAAAGTAATCGAAACATGACCAAATCGAAATACAAATGTTATTTCTTTAATAGTGGAAACTGTTTTGGCTTATGTATCAGCTAAGTTATATTTATATTCAACTGTGTGATATATGCTGTTTGTTTCCCAAATAAATAAATAACTTTATCGCGATAGCAAATCGGAGAATATAAAATATTAACAGTCTACTCGTGATAACGGCCACTGTAATGTTGCCGAAACGTCGAGGTAAAGATTACTCGTGTGTGTTAGCGTGAAAAGTCCTGTGCGTGGTATTTTGTCCATGAGTGGATATAAAATATTAAGTTCCCAGTTGGTTCACAGACTTGAAATATTTATAATCTCTAAATATTAAGTTCGTATTTCGTAATAGCCCCTCAATCGACGAATGTTGGACGAATGACAGGACTGTTCTGAAACCCAATGTTTAAAACTTTTAGCCGTAATTCAGAAGTAAGTATTGTGTTACTTTTTACCATCATCAATTTAATGTTAGAAATTCCGTTAGATACATCCGAAATAAGCTAAGTCAAGGTAAAATTCAATTTCAGATTTGGGAATTCGACTAAAGTTTTTAATAAAATTTACAGCTGTTTTTTCGTAGTCCATTCCAGTTTTTGAACATGTCGTAAACTGTCAAATCAAATTGAAAGTCAGGAACAAAACGTCAAAAACCAGTTTTCTACGTTATATGCTACGAAACTTTTTATTTTGGCCATTCCGATAATACGTTCCAAATCATTCCACGTATTTAAAATTCACATTCCGGTAATGTGCTGTTTATAATTACAAACAATACGCGCGCTTTATCGGTCACAAACAGTCTCAAAAGAAAAAGTCCGACCATAAGCACAGTTAGGGCTGCCATCCGTCCGGGTTTCCCCGGATTTATACTTATTTAGAGGGCGTTCGGGCGGGGTTTCATTTGAAGTTCGGGTTTAAAAATATTTTATATTTTTTTATTTTTACACCAATATAATTTGAATTTTACGAAGAATTAATTTCCAGCAAGCTGTAAATCGTTTTAATACCTACATTTGGTCCTAAATGCGTGTGATTCGAATTGGCCTCCTTTCAAGGAGGTAGGTATGCATAACTTTTGGAAGCTAAAAATAACTTTTTTTTTTTTATATTCGACTGGAAGGCAAACGAGCAAGTAAACTAAACTGCGAAAATTATGCCCTTTTTTTCAGCTTTTTGCTTCGAGCACATAAACAGTACGTCCACCAGACTAGTTATTTTATTCAATATTAATTTATCTAAAAATTCAAATTTGGTTTCGGTGATGCATTCGAAATTAAAGGTTATAAACCGAGACTTCTCGGTTGGTAGTCAAGCAGGCGAAGCGAATAAAATTGGCCCCCGACGACGGATTTGGTTATTCTTTCTGGTGGTGTCCACCTACTGGCAGGCGTTATGAATATTCTATGCAAATTACTCGAAAACAGTAAGATCGAGGATTGATATAAAAAAAGTAAAACCAACTCCAAAAAAAAACAAAAAATGGAACCGATTACAAAACCCTTGAAAATATTTTTCTAGATATCTACTACCTCGAAGTTGGTGACTTAGCACGACCCAGCAGGAGTGATTAAAACCCATAGTATGTCAGTGAGGTAGACGACTATTGTTCCACTCCTGCTGGCTCGTGCTGAGGCACCGGCTTCGAGCTAGTGGGTACCTACCTAGAAAAATATTTTTAAGGGTTTTGTAGTCGGTTCCATTTTTTGTCATTTTTTTTTATTTTTTTGGAGTCGGTTTTACTTTTTTGTTAAACATTTTTTTTTAGATAGTGTTTTGTCATGACACGGCAGAATACGGCCTCTGGTTATCAAGTTTTAGAGATGGCAACCCTAAGCACAGTGGGTCGTCGATCAGCAGTAAGCCGCTATTCGTGGCGCAAACAAATCGTGATGTCGTTCGTAGTGGCTGGCTTAGCCGCGGCTTTCGTCGCCGTTTGGCTCTATTACGGCTTTCTCTCCACTTTAACATTTTTCCTACCCTTATTGTTGTTATATGGTGTTTTGTTCCATTGGAGATGGATCTATGTCGCTCTGAGGACAGCTCCGCGGGATATTTTGTAAGTTTCCTACATAAGCACGTCATCATTATCATAATTAATTTAATTCGTACTTACATATAAAGTAAAAATATATTTAATTGAATCACGCTAGGGTCTGTATCAATTGAATACTAAAAAGTTTTGTAATTGACCTTTGTACTTCATTCATTAAATATTTGTTTTATATGTACATCTTATACTATTCACTGTAAGTTGATGCTTAGAAAATAGCCTTCTAATTATGCCTTATAATCAGTTTTCGATTGTTTGACGCTATCTAATATATATTGCATACTACAAGATGGTTAAATACAGAGAGAAAGCGCTACCATTTAGATATTAGTCCTATTTGCATAACTTTAGTCTTCTATGCTATATTTTGTGTTTTCTATTAGATAATCATAATTAGGACTTTCTAGGAGACTAGGAGAAGACTTTGAATAACTTTTTTTCTGTTGCATTGCATAGATTTTTAATATACTGAGCGGCAAAAATCTAGCCCTCAAATGTTTGCAGAAATAAGAGAATGGGTAAAATTTTGTGCAGCTGAGTATCTTTATTTATTGCACAAACCTTCTAAGCAATTCCATGATGTGTGTGAATTTCCCATTCTGTACTGGGCTCTGAGAGACATGTATACAGGCTGGGACGTATTTATTTGGATCCCAATAAATGAACATTGTAACTGCAACAGGATTTTAACGTAAATTTGCATCTAATAATAGCTGTTAAAGAGTAAGGTTGCTGGCTTGATAGATAATGAACAATTTAACTACTGGAGCTAAAGATCAAACAGACTTAATAGGCATCTCAAAAGCACACAAGAAAACCACACAAAAAAGCTCATCACACAAATTACCGTTTGGCTTCAACAAAGCATTCCAAGTCTTCACAAATTTTACACTTTACAGTTGGCTTTTTGGACAGAAAGAACACATTAAAATCACTAAAGAATTAAAGAGCTTAAGATTTGAAATTTGGTAGACATATTCCTTGAGAACCATAAGTAAAATAAATTTAACAAGTCCACCACAGGTCTCTACTTGTGGGACTTTTTTAAATTAGTTTTACCTTTGTTAATTTAATTATTTTTTTTTAGTTTTTATAAAATCATGCGATCAGCCCTAATGGCTATAAGCAGATGTTGTGTCAGTGGCGTTTGAATAGGGAGCTACTCCCAGTGGAGTACAGCCCTTTATATTTTTGTGGTCAGTTTATGTTCTGATCTGACCATCATGATCAAAGATAAAATGTTAATTTAATTTAATATATTTTATTTTTAGAGCGCTGTCATGCTATATAAAACTACTGTGGCTCACAAGAAAGTTTGCAAAGAAGGACTGGACTATCCCGGACATGTTCCATGAGACTGTGAGCCGACACCCTGACAAGCCCTGCTTCCTGCACCAAGACGATGTGTGGACATTTAAAGAGGTGAGTGAGGTGACTGATTGACCCAATTAGATTCACCTTGGCATTAGCTAAAGCGTTAATTGCTTCATTATAAAAACTAGAAGACCACCAACTAGATGGGCGGATGATATCCGTAAGACAGCAGGACCAACTTGGACCAGATTTGCCACATCTAGGTCAACATGGAAATCCATGGAAGAGGCATATGTCCAGCAGTGGACGAATATATGCTGAGAAGAAGAAGAAGAAGAAGGAAAACTAGAATATACTAGATAGATTGCTGTACCCGCTACGCATAAACAATAATCATACAATCTAGAATGAAATTTGATATTCCAGGCTTGTATGTGTGCTTATTGTATCTTTAGGAAAAATCCAATATTTACCAATACTTGTAGTCCTTGAGAAAAATACTATCTATTGAGTCAAGTTTTTCCAATGTTTAATTTAAATATGTTTAACTGAAATTGTTGGAATTATAGGTTATAAGTCAGAGAAATGATCTAGCCCCTAAGATGACAGGTTCCTACCTAGTTTAGGGGACAGAATGTTGAGATTTTCCACGACCCAGTTGTACATTTAGTAGACTTAGGGCCTGTTTCACCACTTGTCGACTAACTTTAAGTGTTAGATAAAAGTAATGCCATCTTTGTTTATTCGGGCAAAACAAACAGACGGCATCACTGATATCCGTCACTTAAAGTTAGTCGACAAGTGGTGAAACAAGCCCTTAAAAATTAATGTTGTATGAATTTAAATTACTGTTTTTGTTGTACAATAAATCGTTGTTATTATTATTATTAACTGTAGTAATTGGAGCAAATTCAAACAATTTATTGTGTAGATTAATTTTTTCTCTATGATTCAGTTCTATTTCTGTTCCGGATAACAAATTATTTAATGTTTTTGTAATTGAAATGCAGACGTTTTTCTCTTACACTATTTAAAGTTTTTTTTGCAAATAATTTTACCCTGAAGATTTAAACATAATCTTCCAAAAATTACTTTGTTATTAATTATCAAAAGTCTGAATGGAGTGATAACTCCTTGTGCTGACTGTTATATTATACCATGAAATCATAAACTTATAACATTTATAACAACATTTAGCAAATTAAATTTCCAAAATAATTTGTAACTTTCATTAAGCACAAAGATTACCTACCTTCAATTTTAACAGCAACTACTAATTACTGGCACTTGAGGTATTCCAACTTAGGCCTCTAGGTTGGCAATGCATCTGCAATACCCCTGGTGTTGCAGATGTTTATGGGTGGTGGTGATCTTTTACCACCAGGAGACCCACTTGCTCGTTTGCCTTCCAGTCGAATAAAAAAAACTGGTTGCTTTAGGTAAGCAACCAACTGCCAATAACTCATGATAGCAAAGTCTATGTTGTGGTGTTTGACCAGTTTTTCTAGTTCCTAAAAAGTGGTATTTTATTCCCAAGCCCACATCTAGATTAAATTATGATTCTTATTTACATCTTTCTGTTGCGTTTATAAGCATTTTTCACTATCTGCAATCTACTCAACATTTTTGTCTATCTGTTTGAAATATCGTCATTAAATTAATTAAGGCTCTTATATATGCCAGGGGTCAGGTCGGTGGACAAGCCGCCAACAAGCCCGGCGGCATATCCGGCGGGTATTTGTGTCGCAGAAACAAGCCACCGGCTAGCCCGCCATTGTGCATCAAGTGCTGGTGACCTGATAACGCCGAGGGCATACTCTGGCGGCAAAATCCCGCAATCCAGGCCGCCGGCGCATAAGGTGTAGGGAGGCTACAAAATAATATTTGAATAAACGCCATAGTTTAATCTTATTTTCTCGAGTATTGTACACGCAAACGGCTAGCAGATGCGCTATTGTCTCACTTGTGTCAGTGAATCTTCTTTTATGAGCAAAAAAGGTGACACTGACACTAAGCAACTGAAATAAGCAATTTGCATGTCTTTCTAAGGTCGAAGACTTCAGTTTACGCGTAACAGCTGTCCTAAAAGCCAAAAGCATCAAGAAGGGCAGTGTAGTGGGTATAATGATGAACAACTGCCCCCAAATGCCCGCCATTTGGCTGGGCGCAGGGCGGCTCGGGGCGGTGTGCCCCCTCATCAACACTAACCAACGCGGCAACGCGCTGGTACACTCCATCAACGTCGCTAATTGTGACGTCATTATATTCTCTGAGGACTATCAATCAGGTTGGTACACATATTGTAACGTTTGATAGAAATTGAACTATCGATGACTTGTGTGTGCGGAATTAGAAATTAGTCATCCCTTTTATGGTACTTAATACCTACAGGCAAGGCATGGTTTTAAAATGTATTCATTTAAAATTTTTAGCTATTCAAGAAGTAGCAGGTCAACTGAATTCGTCATTGAAATATTTGAAGTTCACTCATCGTCCGCTGAACACGACGAATACAGAGGTCAAAGCTAGCGGTGACAACTTTGCTGATCTGACCTCTTTGCTGGAGACCACGCCTCCCGCTCCTTGGACCCTGGCTGATGCCGAGGGCTTCCATGGAAAACTCCTTTATATCTACACTTCAGGAACCACTGGCTTGCCCAAAGCTGCTGTTATCTCGAGTTCAAGGTTAGCCAAATAAGCGTATTTTCTAAGATTTAAAATTTTGTTTTGCTAAGTAGCTATAGCTATTTATAACATTGAGTGTTTCGCGATAATGTCTAATGTGGAACCTTCTTGATATAAATAGCATAATAAGATGCCAAAGTAGTATGTCAGTGTCTATTATTAGCTAGATAGAATTAAGTTAAAACTCAGCTACGCATTTGTTGATTTTAATACGAGTGAAAAAATATTTAGGAATGAAAATTTGGGCTTAGGACTACCTAATTGGGAATTTGGGACAGACAGTTGTATGGAGACGGAACGATTGCATTGCATAGTCTTTGTAAAGTTCCGTTCTGTGTTCAGAATTATTGAAACTCATTCTACATTTATTAACTACATTGAAGGAAATATAAATATTTCTCTCCTGGTGTTCAAAACGGCACTAATGACAATATAGTAGGTTAGTCATACTTTCACTTGCAATCTCAATCATGGCGAAATGCTTTCTCTTCGCGTGCATATGATAGTCCACGCATTTTCGTAAATGTAAAATTATTTTAACATCTGCAGTATTGATAAATTACCCATAGATTAAATTTTAACAAAAAATGGTCGTCTCGTCAAATGTGTTTACATCTATTAACATAATGGCTTTACTAGTATTGCGCGTTGTTCTATCTCAGAACAGTCCACGCATTTTCGTAAATGTAAAGTTATTTTAACATCTAAAATATTGATAAATTCCCCTTAGTTTAAATTTTAACAAAAAATTAGTCGACAAATGTGTTTACATCTACTAACATAATGGCTTTACTAGTACTGTGCGTTGTTCTATCTCGGAACAGACATATTCGTCGGTATTTTGAAAAATTATTGTAAAATCGTCTCAAAGAATCAGTAATAAAAGATATAGAAATGTTAGCGTTAATATTTTCTGTCACAATCGCGAGCATGCGTCTTTTTTGAATCTATGAATGCAGTTAGAAAGTTCGAACAAATCTGGTTACGTCTAAGAGTTTCGGAGCTAACGATACTGACCCATCTTAGGCTCCGTTTCCATCAGAGATGTGCGATGATGTGTTGCGAGGAATGTTTTGCATGAACCATTAGAAACTCTTAATTTACCTAACCTCGCTCCGCTCAGCTGTTTCCATTAGAGATGTGCTGTGCGAAGATAGAAAAATAAAGCGTTTCTATTGGTTCATTTGCAACACATTCTCGCACATTTTTGATGGAAACACAGCTTAAACGGGCCACCCGGTATATGTATAATGTTTAACATTGTATGTAATGTAATAACATTGTAATGTTCACGTCAAACTGAAAATATCTGCTCCTAGCAATTTGCGTCACGACTTAAAAATTAGCTAGACAGAAGACAGAAGTCAAGTTTCTGTAACCATGATTTTACCACCCTTTTTTTTAGAATCGTGTTCATGGCGGCAGGGCTTCACTATCTAGGCGGTTTGACACCTGATGACACAGTGTACTGCCCACTTCCACTGTACCACACCGCAGGCGGTGTGATAAGCGTTGGCCAAGCCCTGTTGTTCGGATGTACAGTCGCCGTAAAAACGAAGTTCTCCGCCTCTCAATATTTCCCTGACTGTATCAAATTTAAGGCCACGGTATGTATGTTTATAATTAAGATGTATTTTTAACGTTTCTCTCTTTAACATTTATGTGTGTAGTCGTTGATCCTTAAGTTCATGGTCGTTTTTTATTGTTTTACCTTACCTGCCTAATGTCTCTACTTATTACAACAAACAGACAACTTATAACGAACATTATAGGTACTTACCTACTTGGATTTATTTCACAAGTCAAACTGTTTTTAAGCTGGCAATAGAATGAGATAACGATTGTGATTGTAATTGCGAGTGCGTTAGATAATACATCCTCGGTTTAGAGGCTTATCCAGGAACAATTATGTACCTATGTACATTATCATGACATCAATTTGAAAATAATATTTAAAGGCATTTCATCCTCTAAGAGTCCACAGATAAAACCACTTTTTACCAAGACTTATCCTACTAATATTATAAATGTGAAAGTTTGTGAGTGAGTGAGGATGTGAGTGAGGATGTGAGTAAGTATGTTTGTTACTTCTTCACGCTATAACGGCTGGACGGATTTGGATGAAATTTGGCAAAAAGTTAGTTTATGACCTGGATTAAAACATAGGATACTTTTTATCCCGATATTCCCACGGGATAGGGATGAAATCTCGAAATAACAACCGCTGGGCTTATAGTCATGAAATTTGGTATGTAGGTAGCTGGACGTTTGGAATAACACAAGGGCTACTTTTTATCCCACGGGATAGGGATAAAATCTTGAACTAATAACCACTGGGCTTAGAGTCATGAAATTTGGTATGTAGGTAGTTGGCCGTCTGGAATAACACATAGGCCACTTTTTGACCCAATATTCCCACGGGATACCTAGGGATAAAATCTAGAAATATCGACCGCTGTGCTTAGAGCCATGAAATTTAGTATGTCGGTAGCTGGACCTCTGGAATAATAGATAGGCTACTTTCTATCTCGATATTCCCACGGGATAGGGATAAAATCTTGAAATAATAACCGCTGGGCTTAGAGTCATAAAATTTGGAATGTAGGTAGCCGAAGGTCTGGAATAACACATAAGCGACTTTTTGACCCGATATTCCCACGGGATACCTAGGGATGAAATCTCGAAATAACAACCACTGGGCTTAGAGCCATGAAATTCGGTGTGTAGGTAGCTGGACCTTTGAAATAACACATAGGCTATTTTTTGTCTCGATATTGCCACGGGATAGGGATAAAATCTTGAAATAATAACCGCTGGGCTAAGGGTCATGAAACTTGGTATGAAGGTAACTCGATGTCTAAAATAACACATACGCTACTTTTTATCCAGATATTCTCACGGGATAGTTTTGTAACTAAGGGACCGCATACGTCCCTGTATTATTATTATTTTATATTTTTGTCGGCATAGTTTATTCAAATTCAAAAACATTTATTTGTAAGAATACAGTAAAACCTACCTACCTACCTATATATCCGTGCAAAATTACAGCTTTCTAGCATTGATAGTACCTGATCTGACAGACAGACATGCCGAAACTATAAGGGTTCCGTTTTTGCCATTTTGGCTCCGGAACCCTAAAAATGACGTGTAAAAGTGCCCGTTATGGCCTATTTACTGAATAAATGATTTGAATTTGGATTGGGAAAATTTTTGAAATTTCAGCACTGAGTTTAGAGTCTTGAATTTTGTACAGATATTCACAACACAACCTCAATGAAGGAAGACCACGATATAAATTTTGGAAATTGCAAGGGGAATTTGGTAAAATCCCGAAAATTTCAAGTGCAACTACCAGACCGATTAGTTTACGCGTGCGAAGCCGCGGGTAAAAGCTAGTAATTTATAATTTTAAATGTATGTCGTCTAAATCATTAGCGTGTAATGACCTTTTAATGTTAAGGTGGCGCACTACATCGGTGAAATGTGTCGTTACGTGCTTGCCACACCTCCGTCGCCGGCCGACACACAACACTCGGTGCGAACGATATTCGGCAACGGCATGAGACCCCAGGTTCGTAAATCCCACTGTATGACTGTGAACACTATTAAGCCGAGTTTAGACTTGCAAGAAACATCGTGCAAGTTGCAATACATTGCGAGACCGTCAAACTACCAACGAGTTTGTAGTGCTCAATCGCCGCAATGTATCTAATGCTACTTGAACAATTTTACTTGCAAGTCTAAACTCGGCTTTAGTTTGTAACTAACCAGCTTTTACCCGTCGCTTCGCGTACAATAACAGTTTTTCTTTAAATTTTCCTTTTTTATTATTATTAACATGAGACCATATTTTGTCCATCGCTGAACGTCATGATTTAAGGCGCCCGCCTAAATGGCCGTATTGAACTCTTTTTCTGGCGTAGTGCATATAGCGAGTAGGGACGACATAAATGTACGCAAATATTCGACCTTGCTACATTGACAGTATGGTACAAAATCAATTGAAGTCGTTAAAAATATTATTTGTTTTTAAATTAATCCCTCACAGCTAAACAATAAAACTATGATTCATATTGTAGCTTATCTAAATTCGCTGGGCCTGGAAAAGAGTTGATATTGTTTATTAATTAACCAAAACCAGTATTGAATCGAAGTTTTAGTCAAAATCATTGTAGGTCGTATATATCAGCATTAATAAAGCTATTTTAATTAATTAGCAATACGGCGGTTGCACGATCGAAAAAAACTGGACAAATGCGAGTTAAACTTGCGTGGAGAGGCTTATGTACTTTTCTAGATGTTACGAAAATGTTCTATGGTATTCAAAATTTTAGGTCTAGTAATTTTATAGATACGGGGGAAAAGGAGGGGAGAGTAGTCATTTACATTTTGAAATTAATAATGTTATTATCATCCTTCATAATACATATAAATAGCGTAAATGTTTGATATCGTTAGTAACCTTGATTGCACTGCTTGCTCTGCTCGTCATTGGAAACTGAACATAATGACACTACCCAAAAGAAAATAGGAGCCACTGAAGGGTCAAAATGATAATTGATAATATACATAATTGTTTATAAAAATCTACATATTCCTGAAAATGGTTTTATAAATACAATACAAATACTTTTCGTTCGCGTTCGTTAAACACAAACATTTCAATTTACCCATGAAAGGCAAAAGGTCCTTATTGTCTTTTGAGTAGTAGGTACTTATAATATCTTGAAATTCCATCGATACTACGACATCAGTTTTACCGCAAAATAGTTATTATTATTAGCTACCACAGTGTCACGGTTCAAAGTCACTTTAAACCTTAGGTATGACATGTATTTTAAATTTATTTAAAAGACGTTACTAGGGTTTAATACTAGCGACAATTATTTAAATTACCTACTTTATATTTAACACTGCATACACTGGCTACATAAAAAAGATTTGTGTTAATATTGTTTTGGTATTTAGTTTTATCTATTTTTAACCCCCGGGGAAAAAAGAGGGGTGTTATAAGGTTGACCTCTATTTATGTGTCCTAAACGGATGAACTGATTTATATGATTTACCGCAAGCTAATTTAATCGAGATGGTTATTTTATCTACAGCTTTGATTAAAATCGTTCTAGTCGTTTTTATGATGATGAACTTTAAAATGACAATGGTGGGAATATTTCAACTTTTCTATATTGGTTATTGATATAGATGCTTTATCGGCCTACAATTTTACATGCTAGATAAGAATGTTAGAAAATATGTTATTTATTCTCTGATAAAATTAAATTCTCATAAATGTGATTCATGACTTGACATATATTTATTTTTAATTAGCCCATATAGTGTCCCACTGCTGGGCAAAGGCCATAATTATACTGTAATTTTATTTGTTTTTTTTTTACGATTTTAAACGATGCTGTGTTTCTTTTTTTTTTCAGATTTGGGACGAGTTTGTGAAGCGATTTAACATAAAACGGGTCGCCGAATTTTACGGTGCTACTGAAGGAAACGCTAATATCGGTAATTAATCATTTCTCAATTGGATTATTTTATCGACAGATATCCGCCTAAGGCTTTGGCATCTTATTCCCTCATTATTATATTAGTATATTCAAGCTCTTTAAACAAGAAAAGCTGAAAGAAATTTTTTAAATTTATTTAAATAATTTTCAAAATCACAACACTGGGAGTTCTCGGCTCGTTATGTAAAACTATGTATGTTTAAAAAAGTCAAAACACACTAGGCTAAGTTATTTACATAAACTAGCCTGAATGTGCATCTCTGGCTATTTCCACTGTTGCCCATTGATGTTAATAATAATAATAATAATCATTTATTTCAGACGAAAAAAGATCATCCATAATAGTGTTAGTATTAATAATCTCATCTGCCGCTACGAATAAATGCAAGATCCCTTATTTCATAACTAGTAATTGCTGTATAATTAATTCTATTAATTACTTCAACCGTTTCCCTCTTTCAGTGAACATCGATAGCAAACCCGGAGCAATAGGTTTTGTGTCCCGAATAATCCCGCAAGTGTACCCGATCGCCATCATAAAAGTGGACCAAGAAACGGGCGAGCCTATCAGAGACTCAAATGGACTTTGCCAGGTACGAACAAACTTCAACTAAACACGATACCAAGCAAGATGTATTAGAATGATATCCAGAAATGTCACTCGTTCAATATCTTTGTCAAAGATCTCAACATTAAGTATTGCCTGCGACTTCATCTGCGAAGATTTTGTTATTTTTTTTTCGTTATTTCGTCAACTAACCGGGCTAAAAAATACCCATAAGTTAATCCAAATTATAAACTACTAGTTTTTGCCCCGCGACTTCGCCCGCGTGGGTTTCGGTTATCGCGCGCTGTTCTTTCGGAAACTGCATTTTTCTGGAATAAAAAGTAGCCTATAGATGTCACTCTCTGGCCCATAAGCTTTCTCTCTATGCCAAAAATCACGTCTATCCGTCGCTCCGTTTCGACGTGAAAGACGGATAAACATACAAACAAACACATAATATTAGTATGGATGTTGTAGGGTTTAAATTTAATTTGATTTCACTATCAGCTTACCGATATAATGATTAGGCAATCAGTGAAGGATGATTATCTAACTAATCTAGTCACCTTTGTGTACTATTGCGAAAGGTCGTTACTATAGCGAATTCCTAATACATTTAACACTACACTACAACAATCCATACTAATATTATAAATGCGAAAGTGTGTTTGTATGTTTGTGTGTTTGTCCGTCTTTGACGCCGTAACGGAACGACGGATCGACGTGATTTTTGGCATAGAGATAGTTTATGGGCCCGAGAGGTACATAGGCTACTTTTTATCCCGGAAAAATGCACAGTTCCCGAGGGAACAACGCGCGATAACCGAATACCATGCGGGCGGAGCCGCGGGCAAAAGTTAGTAATAATAATTAATTCATTTATTTCGGGCAACTTGGCCCATACAATGAATACCTTACAGACTAACATGAATATTTATTTATAATTTTATGAATAAATGAATATGAATATATTTATATTCAATAATATTTAAAAACTAATTTGGCAATCCTATAGCAGATTTTTTGTATAGAGTTTCATTAATTTTATCTAAAACTTTTTAAAAATAGGTAGCGATGAATATATATTTAATTCAAATCAAAATACTTTTAATTTCAGTTTGCAAATTAAATACACCCCGTGAGCTCTTTAAAAAACGGTATTGACAATGACACGCGATCCTGATATGCGGTTCTGTTCCGTCCTCCCTATTAGAATAAAAAAAAAATCTTTTGCAGTTGGCCGCAGCTGAAGAGCCGGGCGTGTTTATCGGAAAAATATCAGCGGGCAATCCCGCTCGAGCCTTCCTCGGCTACGTCGACAAATCCGCCTCCGACAAGAAGGTCGTAAGAGACGTCTTCGCCAAAGGAGACTCTGCTTTTATTTCTGGTTAGTGCAATTTCTTTCAGTTGTTTTTACACATTTGGTTTCCATGACGTTGTAGGCGAATGTTATAAGTGTACATCTTGAGCGCTATGTATGCTTGCAATATGGCGGCACGGTGAAAACGTGCTGTGAGAGTTGTAATAACATTTTATTCAACATAGATTCCCGTGAACTTATGGTTGTGTTTATCAAGTTCTGATGATATCTCACTCATTTGTCATCTGTCATGGTGAAAATCCACTCTGACCCACCAATATTTTGTGGGCGTAGTGGGGCGATACAATCGTTGCGGGCGTATAGTGGAAGATACAATGTTTGCAGGCGACATCCTCATATCCGACGAGCTCGGCTACCTGTACTTCCGCGACCGCACGGGCGACACGTTCCGCTGGCGCGGCGAGAACGTCAGCACCACCGAGGTGGAGGCCGCCGTCTCCCGGGTCGCGGACAACAGGGACGCGGTCGTCTACGGAGTTGAGGTAAGCTGTGCTGGCAGGCTACATCTTGATTACTAAGGTGAACAAAACCTGCGTAACTAAGCGATAAAAGAGCGTGACCGATTAGTTAGGTACCGAAAGCCTATAAACCGATAATTCCTGAGATTCCACAATAGCGTAAATTAATAAAATTAACTTGGTCATGACGTTATCAAAAATTTACCTAAAACTCCTCGCTTCGCTCGTCGTCGTACGTATTTTTTTCTGAACCTAAAGTGACTACTTTACAATGTGTCTTGCCTGGTATGTATCTGGGAGTATCGACGAATAATTAACTTATAATTTTTTTGTATGTTGGTAATAGATTTTCTTTACTATTTTTTTTTTACTAACTAGCTGTTGCCCGCGGCTTCGCCCCCGTTGCAATTTTTTAAAATTTTGTTTTACACAAACCTTGCAATGACAATAACGACTACAGAAAAGAAAGAATGAATAAATTTGGTGCAGTCGTTCGGAAGTTATGTGCGTACGTACATTTCGGCGATTCATTTTTATTTATATAGAAGATACACATATCATGATATGCCTGGCCAACTCTTGTGCATTTCATGATATGCCCAGGAATTTCAAGATTTGGCGCATTTTACAATCGGGCAATGTCATATATTGGTTGGTAAAGCGAATGGATCGCAAAATGATAACGAACTTCGTTCAATTTCGGGCCTCAGCTTATACTTTCTGGTTTTTCCGATGTCTTCTAGTTTCGGTAAGTTTTAGAAATTTTAGTAGAATAAAGGAATAATATGAGTGAAGCCAGACGACCTTTTCAAGTTGTGTGTAGCATAATTTCTACTGCTTTCGGTTTTATGTAAAAGTACAGTTTATGCCGCACGGCGAGTAAAAATTAGTTGTGCATATTGTAAGAACCAAAATTACGCGTCCGATTATACGCGACTCCTGACTCAGAATCAAAAATTTCGCTTGTCTGGTTTCACCCTAAGATTTTTTTTAAACTGTAGTAGAAAATACTACATTAGATTCGATTAGTAGGATTGTAATGTCGATGCGTTCGCGCAGGTGCCGAATACAGAAGGGCGCGCGGGCATGTGCGGCGTGGTGGACGCGAGCGGCTCGCTCGACCTGACGCAGCTGGCGCGCGACCTCGCCAAAGACCTGCCGGCATACGCGAGGCCCGTCTTCGTACGCGTCATGGACTCCGTCGACATGACAGGTACAATATTTATTTATTTTTCAAAAACTTACACTGCATAAAAGTTTTACACTAAGGCTGAGTTTCAACCAGAGATTTGCGAGGTTGTGTTGCGAGAAATGGTTTTTCATGAACCAATAGGAATGCTTCATTTACCTCGCCTCTCGCTCTGCTCAGCTATTTCCACCAGAGCGGTATTGTGCGACGATAGCTAAATGAAGCGTTCCTATTGGTGGAAACGCAGCCTTACGCGCTGCGCACGAGAAATACATGAGAGGATAATAAACATAGCGAAGGGATAATGAAATTAAATAATAATATTATAAATTTAACAAAACAATAATTCATAATAACCAATGGTTTCAACGGCAGACTGCTGAGATGGGACTGATCCTGAAAGTGCTTCACGAGCTCTATCAAACACAGAATAACAGTGCTACCATACATTTAGTACAGCCACATGGCACTCATCTCTTGATAAAAATTGAATCGTATAAATATAATAATTAATTCCTGATAGTGGAAGTTCTTTTTTGTCTCGGTGCAAAATGCGTGCAACCGGTTGAATCCTAGCGCAATCGGAATCTCTAACGGACATGAGGTTTGCGAATTACCTAGCGTAAGGTGTGGGGGGAGGGGGAGGGGGGCATTACAGACATAGAGAAACAGGACAGGTATTATCCGTTTTGATGAGGTAAAGAACTTTTTTTTATTTTATACAGTGTATGTAGTATGTTGACAAACTGAAAACTTCAAGAAATAAAATTTATTTAAACCATGTTGTAAGTTGTAAGGCCCAGGCCTTGTTGTAGGGCCCACTAAATTTAGGGGATACTACTAAATGTCAACTTTTCATTCAAGTTCAAATATTATAATCATTTGACGCGAGGCGAGGTTAAGGGGTTGTTTCACTACCCATTGATTAATTTTAACTGACTGATAAATAAAGGTAAAGGTCATGTTTTAATAATACTGCTATGTAAAACATACATACGGTTCAATGTTCTTTGATAAGCATTGTTTATGTTTACAATACGACGTTTATTATTATAATATACATCGTTTTTATTTCGATTAATGTCAAGAACCTTAAAATGCAAACTCATGTAGCCGCTCGACGCTCGTTTGCAGCGATAAATCTGGTCACTTGACATATAGCAACTCAAACACTGTTATTTTTTGTTTTCATTCACTCCAATTTCTTTTATTTGTACCACGGCCACGACTTCCACTAAAGTTAGGAAATCAGCTTCCAAGACCAAGATCATTCCTGCAAGCAGCCATCTTGACGCTGCTATTCGACGCGGCGACTTGACGCTACTTTTTTGAGTCCCGGGAAATTCTAAATAGTGTCACGTGACCAGATTTGTCGCTGGAAACGAGCCTCGCGCGGCTACATAAGACCGCACCTTTACGCATTTCGTAATTAAAACCCCGTCTAACCTACTTGTACAAATTCCCTGACTGCGACATGACAAAGCAATTTGAATTGCAAAATACCCGAGGTATAAATTCGGCTTCGTAGGTTAGATGGGTCAAGTAACAATTTAGGTTAACTTAGGCAAGGTATCTAATAGAGGTGTGCGAAGAAGAGGTGCGATGCGAGGAAAATATCTAAGACAGCGCTGAGCGAGGCTAAAAAATGAAAAATGTAATCCTGTTGATAAGCTTTTTAGGTCAGCTTCCTCGCTAATCTAAATAAAAATCATCTTTCTCTGCGTTACAGCAGTGTTGAGTGGCCATGGCTAATATTGGTCATAAGAACAATCCGAGAAAAAAAATGTAAATCAGTTAAATTATAAATACAGATGGATTAATTACAATTATAAATTAATTTAGCCTCATGACAGTAAGATGTGATGCGCAAATTTGATTAAAGTTGTTGAAAAGTACGCGTTTCCTATTGTTTCAGGTACATTTAAAATGAAGAAAACGGACTTGCAAAAAGAAGGTTTTGACCCGAGTGTAGTAGGGAAAGACAAACTTTACTATCTTGATGCAAAATTGGGCCAGTATCTTCCGCTTGGACCCGAAGAGTATGAAAAAATTGTCAATGGCCGAATAAGACTATGATCTGGATTATTTGTGATTGAACTGCGTGTTGTATGTTGATTTTAAATCTAAATGCATAATAATGTAAGTATTTTTACTGTCGTTTGACGCCTGTATATTGCCAACATGTTACTAGAATAATCGAACTCGGGATGTAAGATGTCAGAAATTCAAAATGTTGTATTAAGTAAAAAAAAAAATTTTTTTAAGGACTCAATCCAATACTTTTGTTTGTTTACATTCTTATAGGATTTTAGTTAAAATTTGTTTTATATACTCAAATAATGTTTGTTTTTAGTGATTGAAAGAATATTTGGATTAAGGTACTTAATCTATTAAATTCTAGTTTAAGGATGGGTTGGGATATTGGTAGTTACGTTGAAATGTTATTAGTGAATCGCACGAAATTATGTTCAAAATTTTATTTCATTTATTTGTTAATTGAAATCACGGTTAGTATACTTACGCGCCGGGATTATTAATGTATTTATGTACTTATGTTAATTTTTTATTTTCGATATAACACTACTATTTGTATATATTGTGATATTATGCTTAAGCCAATGTTGTTATCTGATAATAAACTTTTTTCTGCATGACAGCGTTTAAAATAAGTAAGTAAAATCAGAGTAAACAGTATTGAGTCGAGCACTTTGCTTTTTACACAACTGACCAAAAAGAATTAACAGTGTAATTGCTGAAATAAGTTGTCATATGAAAATGTGACCGTAACATTTGCTTTATAAATAAATTACAAAATTATAAATGAAGTTTAAGATATGTATACTCGTTTTGTGATTTTCTTGCTTGTTGGAATGTAATGCAATACCTAAGGTGTTGATCACTATAGTACTGTAGTGGCTCTTAAATATGTCGCTCGCGGGATACTTTCAAAAGTTAACTGCATTTCAATAATTCCGGTTACAATTGTAAGACTGAAAGCCTTTTTATTTCTTTGTTCTGTTACACCTACTTCTAAGTATTTCTTTCTTGTACAGATGAATTAAAAACAAAAATGAATCGATGATTTTTTTGAAATCGCGATGTTTTGAATAAAGTAATTATATTTTTTTATGGATTTCGTTTTTATTTGATCATTCTGCGGTGTCCGGTAAACCTTTGACCTGACCACACAAATTGGGATGGAGCAGAACAATGGGAATTATTAAAATGTGTAAGTTCAAGTAGGAACAAAGTAAAAGATAATTAAAAAAATGCAATAGAATTGAACATCCTTTTATGAAGCCGTTTAAAAATTGCGTTGCAAATTTGCACCCTGAAGTCTTTAACTAGACCACGATTAGGTCTGGCGTCGAAAGATTTGGCATTTCTTGTATATTTATTATGTATGTCGATTCACAAGAGGTGGCTGTACCTAATGATTTGAACAAAAAATTGACACTTGCCACTGCGTGAGTTCTTATACAGGCGTTATTTTGTATACTTTTTTGTTATTCAAGAAAAAAAAAGACAAATACCTAATCTGCACATTATTTAGGACCAACCAGATAGGTAATCTCTCTCTAAACATCTAATAAGCGAAAAGGTAAATTTGACGGTTCTCTACAATTATTTTACGGCTATGGAGTTCATATTTCATTTATAGCCTGTTTTCAATCGCAATCTGCGAAACCATGGCGAAAGTATGTGAAATTCATACGAAATTAGATGTTTTGCTGCATTTCTGCAGTAAACGGCGCGTCAGTGTAGAAACAAGGTTACATTACATTCGTAGTAGCTATTTTTTACACTATATTTGGATGGTTATGAGACGAGATAGTCTAAGAACAACAGCAACATTATCACTTGTTAAATGAACCTTTATTTAGTCATTTTGTGACGCACATTTTGATGTTACCATTCAATTAATTCCTGCCAACTTTTTGTGAATCGGCCTATTTTGGCGTAAGTACCTTGATATAACTGGTAATAACCGTTGGTTCCATCTCTAACACCGCTATCTAGAAACACAGTAGATATCAAATTATGTTCAGTGATTGTAAAGTTGATGAAATGTTTTGCACCGATATGTTAAAGACGTAAAACGAATTGGTACAACTCGCGTCCTACACCTACGTACGCATGGATTGATTAACAGCTATGCATTAGTACCTATAGCAAATATATTGGTCTCGCATAAGTGATATGATATCTCCTGATTTAGAAACAGTGAAAATCATAAAACGTTCTGCGTCGCTTAGGATCTGTAGAGTTTTTATCTCATAATATAGGAAATATGGAAACCAATTTTTTCTGCATTGATTGCCAACAGCAAAACATTTGAAATCAAAATGGTTGAAAATAACATTAATTTTATGCCAGGCGAAGGATTAGCCGACCGCAGGAGACAGCGGTCGTAAGGAACAAAGTCGTAAGGTTACGGAAGTACTAAGAAATATACGTTGCCCAAGGTTAACTAAGTATTTGTGGTTTTCTTATAGGTAGCACTAAAATTCCAGCAAACAAATTAGATAATAAAACAAAATATTTGCACCCCAGCTTGTTAACAACATTTACCTATTGACGCAGGCGCTAGCTAATAGACAAAACGAGTAGGTTCCTCTTTAGTAAAATCATGGTAAAATATAATGTGGTTTAGGTAAGAATCTATCGAATTCGTGTTATTAACGGCAGCGTTTTACAGGCTGTCAAGAGCTATAAGATGTGCCAGTTTGTGCATACGTTCGAACTACACTGGCGTTTGTACTCAAAGTTCAAATTTGCTTTGGGCGTTGTATTAGCATGGCGGATAGTGTAGGTGCTAACTTTTATATATATGCTAGGTACAGCGGCGTTCAAAGGATTAAATTGAGCCTGTACCACTACCATGAGTTTACAGTGACCGTACTCGATAACAACGGCGTAAATTATTTGTAGAGGCCCTGTAAAATTCTCCATACAAATAATTTACGCCGTCGCTATCGAGTACGGTCACCGTAAACTCATGGTAGTGGTACTGGTCCTTATCAATAGACTAGTTTTTTGACTGAAAATCTGGGCGAGACAGAGAGAGAGAGAGATAAACTCGTTGAGAGTGAGTCGTGAGAGTAGATAGGACATAATATGAATTTTATGGTAGGACTCTTATGATCAGCAAGGCTACTATGAAACTCGAAGTTCGTGTCGTGCGGTCCCTCTCGCTCTCGTATTAAATATTATGATTGTCAGAGGGACCGCACGACACGAACTTCGTGTTTCGAGTTTCGTGGTAGCCCTGCTGAGTAGCCTTCACTTACTTTGCGAAGTTTACGAATAGAATAAGATTCATGCTAACGACGCCGCACCAGGCCAGGCCTCAATAGCAAGTAAAATAAGTTTACATCTCATTATATTTCTTGAAAAACAATTTTTTTTTATTGTGTCGGCGAATGGCCCTTTGTTGTTCTCATTGGAAATGTAAATAGATTGTTTTATTTACATATGTAAATAGTGTATCTTATGACCATGTTTAAAAACATGGTTTTTCCTGATGAAAGCTAAAATAGCTCTAGAAAGATAGTAATAGCTCTGTAAGTATTTGATAATTATTTTCCACTTTGATACCCTTACCCTCCACGTCGTTTCTGAGAGTTGACAAACATAAAGACGCATGCACCGACGGATAAAGTAATCCTATAGCTCAAGCTCTGTTTTTCTGATAGATACAGTATCTTAAAAATAAGCGGAAGTGGACATTTATTTACGCCACATAAAAACTCGTATTTAGCATGTAAAATGATCAACGTAGGTAATGCCTATAAAATTTTCCGATATGTACCTACATTACAATGCGGTTAGTTAGAGGACGTCTCTACTCTCGCTAAAAATAACCTCAAAACAAGTTTTTTTTCCTGTTAGGAAAACATATCATGCTCTTAATTTTCTGCCGCGTTACATTTGGTTTACCACCCCTATGCGGATTATTCCTAGTTCCTCTGGCAGTACAAAAAAGAAGAATTATTAGTATGAAAGGAAAATATAGTTCTGCCAGTAACCCCTCTATGCTAGAGGTTCAAGGTTCACCCATGCCGTAGTCAGAGCTTCCATGTTCCAAGTCGGCGATCATTGTTGTCGTCTACTTGATAAAAGATGTCGCTAGGGGTACTGTCGGCATAACTGTAGTTACAGAAAGTACCAAGCACGGCGCAACAATTAAATCGGACATTATTTTAAATAATTGTACCTGAAATTAGTTGCGTGTTTGGTGCTTAATGATGCAATTAATTGACCTAAATAAGCCTTAGATGTTGCAAGACAACCTATAATAAAGAGTCCGACTCAGACTAACCTGCTTGCAAAACAAAAAAAAAACAAAATTTATTTTCCGAATTCTACCTAAACATCAGAATGAAATATGTCATTGAACGGCGTGTGTCGCGTCTAGCAGTATGTTATAATTTTTTTTGTAGAAGCTTTAGATGGTGACGCCGGCATTGTTGTCATATCGGGCTCCGGTTCGGGATCAGCTGTTGTCCGCGCATGTGCAGCTGCCGAGGGGCGCTCTACGCCATTGACGCGCGGTCGCTCGCACGGCACAGCCGCCGCTCCCGTCCGCCGGTCGTCGATGGACGCGCGTGCCTCGGTGTGAACGTTTGCCCCGACTGTGCGGTGCTGTGTTAGTAGTTACGGCCCACTGGGACGGTCGCCAGCATGGACGCGGTGCTGGCAGCGCTCGTCGCGCTCATGGCACTGGCCGCCGCGATGGCCGCCGTGATAAGCACGCTCTCTAAAGCTGCGATTTTCGCTCTCCTAGCGATCGCGCCCTGCGTATATCGCTACAGGAAACGCATTTACGTAATCGTCAAGACATTACCCCGGGATCTTAAGTGAGTACCTCTTTTATATCTCTCCCGAAAATTGATTTAATATTTAAACGAGTTATTGATTGAAAATTATAGCGCTAACGTTAGAGCGACGTGGGTTTGAGGAAGGTTAGAATCACGCCACAGGAAAATAATATTTATTGCGGAAAATAAAACGAGAAACTATAAATAATGATGTTTTTGATAATTTAAAATTTAAATACATCTAATTTTATAGGCATCGAATGTTCACGTGTTTTATCGTTGTTTCTTTCCTCTTCATTCTGAAATTCATTGTGAAAACATATATTACCTATCGCAGGAAAATCTGAACACTGCGTAGTTTTGTGTATTGTATAGAATCGCTATATCCACAAACTTTATCACTATTTGTTCGCGACGTGTGTTTATGTATTAACGGAAATATTAACTGTCGTTGGGAAGCCGGGCCGGTAGCATTCATCGAAATGTGGGGATAGCCAAGTGTAAGTTTCAAAAATAAGTACCACAGACTCTTATTTCGACGCAATGAGGCCGTAGTAACATATTTTTGAGTGATTCGAATAGATACTTATTTTTGTACTTGACTGTACATACCTTAGGTACTTGATATGGCTGTCCAGGATAACTGTACCTATCTTCATTTATATTCCATCACTTGGTTCGCGGGTTCCCTGTAATTTGGTCGTTCGTACGTGTTCTGAGTGCTTTGTCTGCTCATTGAGACTTCTTTTGCATACTTAATTGGCATGCCTGCAAAAAGGAGGCAAATATATTGCTACAGGTCTATAACCTGTCAACTCTCAATCAACAAATACAAAAGCAGTAGTGGGTGTGATAAAAATGCAAATGAATGGAATATCTTGATAGCGTTCTCTACGATTATGAATTTACGATTAGGAATGTACAATCCGTGAGCTTTTAGAAAACCCTTCGGGTTTCGGGGGAAATCGGAAGAATTCGTTAGTAAAAAATGACAATTGTCTTTTTGACTCAGTAGCAATCCATCACACGTAGAGTGCACTCGTTGTGTTTTCATTGATGTATATAGAGCAGTTAAAACCACCAATTGCATATATTTATTTAGGTACATTGTTATTTTTCGGAAATTGATTTCCATGGCGAGTCAACTTAAGCAGGGTATGTCTGTAAATAGCCAATCACTGGAAATTGATTACAATATATTTATAAATTTGATTGTGCCTTTTTTGATTGTGCCTAGTATTTGTGAGTGAGGCCTAGACAAAAACCGTATTCGGGTGTAGTAGTTCATTTTGGCGGGAATAAAAGCTATTTTGTTTTTTAATTGATACCTACTACAGAAAAATCTGATATTTTTTCCATTGACGAGTACGTATGCTTATTCCTACCGATAAAAAAAAATCAGCCACTTTTAAAAATTTCATCCATCGCCCATTGAATGTTTAGCGAGGTATCATACTTACCTACTATTTTTAATACTGGCCGTTTTTTTCTCACTTTAATGTTCTTCTAAACATACATACTTACATACACTCGAAAAACATAACCCTCCTTCGCGCAGTCGGGTAAAAACGGCGATGGACAACTGACTACTATAGGTAAATTATGAGTGTAGAGTTAGAAAACAGAGCATATACGAACTTTTTAAATTATTATTAAGGTACCTATTAGAAACAAAATACTGTTGACGTGTCTGAGGTTTCAGTATTAATCCAGTCTATACGCTATTTATTTAAAATTATATTTGAGTACTTAATACTTATATTAGTCCGCCTACCTACCTACTATATAAGTAGAGCGTAAATAAATAGGTATATCTACACTTGGTTGGATTCATCTACTTGCACTGCACTGCACCATTTTGCTACAATGTGCTTCGTAATAATGAATAAGCGAGGTAAATTAAAAAGAGTCGTGCCACAAATTACACGTTGTGGCAGGGAGTCTGTTAGATGTTAAAGAAAACGTTGAATTCCTACACGGTTACTATCAGGTAGAGCATCTAATATCGGACGTTTTTTGCAATAGGTACCGGTATTTTTTTCGATACCGAAAATTCAAGTACCGGTATTTCGGTATTTTTTCGATATTCGTATTATTAAAGTAAAATGAATGAATGAACTAAAAGAATTTCCTTGCTCACCCGCGACCTTACGATAGCTAAGCTTATGCAAAATATGCGTGTTCATGCAGTTCCTCCACCTCCATACTGTAAGAACACCCACAAATTACACAAACCCATCTATCACCACCACCACATCCCACTGACTGACCCGTTTCGAACTCAACCAGAGCTCATCTTCAGAGTAACACAACCGTACACCATGCTACCAGTTGTTAGACCCAACAACTCTTAACAACTGGTAGCACGGTGTACGGTTGTGTTACTGTTGTGTTTGAGAGAAAATAATTTGTATTAAGAGCGATCAATATCGAAATACCGGTATTATACAATGTCAATACCGGTTTTGCCAACATCGGAATTTTGCTTCGATATTCCGGTTTTTCAGTATTATCTAATACCGGTATTCATGCTCTACTAACAGGGCCTAATTGAATAATAAAGTAGGTACAAACATTCATTTCGCACATTAATCTCAAAAAATCAGAGATGTGAGCTCGAGTTTGAACCCACGACCCTCTGCTTAGAGGTTATAGGTCAAACCACTAGGGCACCCGGCTTTTTACCTACTTACATATTTTGTATAGTTAACCTACAGGCCGAAGTTGGGGTATTTTTAGTATTAGTACTACTACTAATACTAATAATCATGAATATAATATATATGAATCATGGTGGTTTCTAATAGGTAATGACAAAGACAATCGAGATGACAACGCTACTCTTCCAAACCAAGATTTTCCTATAACAACCGTTAAAATAACGGCCTGTGATCTTCGACAGGCTTCGCTGCTCTTGCGCTTGGCTTAACTCTACTGCCGTACTTGGAATCAGCTAATAAACCATGTTATGCAAGCAAAAATGCAAAAATAAGGCCAACCTATATACCTACATGCTGAAAATTTCATCACCTATTTTTTAATTAGTTCAGTTAGCCACAAACGGACGGTTAGTCAGCAGTAGAAAAGTCTACGTGGTCGTACTTCTTGTAAATAGTGCATGTAGGCATTATACGTGTAGAAAAGATAAATTAACTAGGTACGTAATGCGTACAAACATATACCATTTTTGGTGACAATGCCTCCCGCTGTAATAGTAAGCTGTAGTACCTAGCTATAAAACCGTCGAAAGGGTCATAATTATCTTCTTATACTTTACACATACATGTCTGCATGGCATGACATTAATAGCATTGTAGATATTATTTAGCTCTTCTCCTCATGAAATATGAAATTGCTGGGTTCCGTAGTTCTAATAAGGAAATCTAACCATGACCGTCCTCTGTCCGTCCTCCGCGGCTTAGCTTAGAGACTCTATCAGCACTATAATCTGTAATTTTATAAAGGTATTATCATACGAATAAAAAAAATTAAGATCTTTCAAAAACATTTCAGCCATGCCCAAGAACCTTTTTCGTTAAGTGATCCATTTGCGAAAATTGAGGAAATTTGAGGCTTTAAAGAACTTTCTGTTAGAAAATAATGCCCTCCCCTACCCTACTAGATAAACGATTCGGTTGACGTAAAAAATCAGAAAAAGTGTAATTAGTAATCTATGTAACGAATTTTAAAGACTATCTATCACTGCTAATGCATTACAAGTTAACGAGTGAAATTACGTCAAACAAAACTAACAACAATTATTATCATCATCTCATTCCGATGGAATAAAGTAAAAAAACCGGCCAAGAGCGTGTCGGACACGCCCAAAATAGGGTTCCGTAGCCATTACGAAAAAATTAAGTAATATTTTTCTAAGGATTTCGTATTTTATACGGAATCTTCCAAGTTTAGGTATATTTTATACCCTACGCTGCTATTTACTCATAAACTACTAATAGTTCTCAAGCAAACTTAGCCGTTATAGTTTTCCTTGAAAGTTTGATATACTGACTACCATTCTGAATTTTTCCAAATTTTTCGACCCACCTGTTTAGATTTTAGAGGGGGGGGGGGACGCTCGATTTTTATGAAAATTTTAACTTTAAAGTTGAATATTTCGCAAACAAATGACTGAATCGAAAAATCGTTTTAGCAAACCCCTAATGATTTTACAATACCTATCCAACGATACCCCACACTATAGGGTTGGATGAGAAAAAAAAAATCACCGCCACTTTATGTCTATGGGAGGTACCCTAAAAAAAATTGTTTTTGAATTTTTAATTGTACTGTTTTGTCGGCATAGTTTACCTATATATTCGTGCAAAATTACAGCTTTCTAGCATTGATAGTCCCTGAGCAAAGCCGCGGACGGACAGACAGACAGACAGACAGACGGACAGACAGACAGACAGACAGACATGGCGAAACTATAAGGGTTCCGTTTTTGCCATTTTGGCTCCGGAACCCTAAAAATGGATACATATACTCGTGTTTGTAGTCGCCCAATACACTTCATGAATCCAACTTTCAAGTTGAATAATTGATGAATGAAATTTTAAAACTTGAAAACATGGATCAATAGATAGAACTATTTTGGTCGTCGGTCGACATTAAGAGCACCGCTAATTACATTGTATGTAGGGACGATCGATTTGTCGTTCGCATACCTATCGCTATTGACTTGGGGTTTGAATTTTAAACTTAGTAAGTAGATTATAATTTTGTTTACTTTAGTATACCTATTATACGATGGCATAATAAATGTTTTGCCATAACAGTTTCGGCTATCAGATCAGATTATAAGCCCGTCCGATCGCGATAGTACAGTGAAATTGATCTAAAATGCTATAATTAGCAGAAAGGTCACCGCGAACAATAAAGAAACGAACAAAAAGCGATTAAGGCGATTTAAATATATGTGATCCGATAAATTATGGTCCAAAGGTTAGACACATGGTATCTAATATCAACGCAATGTATACTAAAACACTCCGTCATTAAAATGTTGGAAATCACTTCTAATTACAAAGTAAATATAAACGTTTGGACCCAACCGCATTTATACATAGGCTACGTAATGATAAAACCATTTACATTTACTAACTATAGCTGTTGACATGACCCAGTCCTACTTAAATTACCAACAATCGGATAAACGGAATTATTTAGAAGTAAGAATATTAGGTAGGTTCGTGCTAAACTGTAGTTCGTGCTAAATTCTGAAAGAAATGCTGTACATACTTAACTCGTACCTTTACCTAATGACACATCAACACTTACTTAACCTGATGTTTGTGCTAGAACTCTAGAAACAAAACTATTTGAACCGATGCATTGTTCGGAACCGCGTCGCTCGAGCGGATTTCGCCGACGCCACTGTAGCTGTTACTTAGTAGGTTCACTGCGCTTGTGCAAGTAAACAACTCACAATACTTTTAACTTGGAAATACATTGACTGTTGTCTCATTTCCCTGTTATCTTGCTGCTTCCTGGCGGGTCCTGTTAAGGCGCAGTTTGACCCTGAACGCTTCCGACGAATGTTAGTACGACATGTATACTTATAGTAAACTGTGGAAATCGATAACCGCCACCTACATTCGCCACTTGCGTTTGTTTACTTACTTAGCTTAATAATAAACTCGAACGGAGTTTTATTAAGTAAACTGCTTATTAGAAACTGATTTTAAAATTAAGTAAGTAGTTACGATGCGTCAGTAGAAGAGTCGTGTAAATTTTAGGGACTGAGATAGCAAATATTGATTGAGAACATATGTGATTTTCCCACTAACGTCGATAAGCCAAAGGCTACTAGAAACACAGGGAAGCTTAAAGTTCCATCTTACAGACTGGCTAAAACCAAAAAGTCGTCTTTGGGAAATTGCATAATAATATGTTTTTATAATAAAATTCCAAAAAATATTACTAAAGAAACTGATAGAAAATTCAAATCTACTGTCAAGAAGACGTTAATATCTAAGGCTTATTATAAAATCAATAATTACATCATGGATATAGGGATATTTGGAAATAATTCCGATCCGCATTAGCGATCCCTTCAAATAGCGAACCTACTGTGTTAAAAATAAAATTGTGTTAAATACTTGTGATTTATATAGATATCTATATAATTTATAAATATTGTGAATCTGTTTTTTTTTAAAAACAATACCTCGTTGAGTTTCTTGCCGGATTCTTCGCAACAGAGGTTTTTTCCGAATTGGTGGTAGATTTTTTTGACGTTGATAAGTGCTTGTTATAGCCTAAATTGAATAAAGAAATGTTGACTTTGACTTTGATTGAAGATTCTCAATTTTTAAAACGAAGCTTAGACGAGCGTTAATGATCTCGAGCAGCGCCACTTTTCACACGTGCTGTCGGTTGCTTGTAATGTAATTGAAAGAGATGTAACTAGGCCACGACAGTGCCGTTTGTACAGAAAAATTATGAATTATAATGAAGAAATAAAATACACGTATTACAGATTGTCTATAAAAATTTATAGACATAATTTCATGTTTTTGTTAACGAATCGATTTCATCAAATATGTATTGGATATGTCTACATGAATGTACACAATGAAAAATAAATATTAGGTGACATATTTCTTTTTATCGTTTTGCTAATTCAAGTAGTTTTTAGGGTTTCATACCTCAGTTGGCAAAAACGGAAATAGAGAAGCACTCTCATTCTGAGAGAAGGCCTGCGCCCAGAAGTGGGACAAATATAAGCTGGGATGATGATAATAGATAATGAATAATAACTCTTAGTCATACAGTATTTTTGTTCTTTACATGTATCACGGGGGTTTACATATCTCTATCTGGGTAGGTAGAGATATAGGTAGAGAGGATATTTTACAAAGGCCCCCGTGACACCTGTGTATATACCTAAAGTACATATCTTTCTAAAATATTGCGCCGAACTTACCCCACCCGTCAAACCCGCAGGGCTACCACGAAACTCAAAACTCGAAGTTTGTGTCGTGCAGCCCCTCTGACACTTACTATTTAATACGAGAGCGAGAGGGACCGCACGATATGAACTTCGAGTTTCGAGTTTCGTTAGCCCTGCTGTCCTAATATTCTTAATTCGGTCGCGGCTCACTAACCTTGGCACACTCGACAACACAGCTGACATAATATTGTCCTATTTTAAGGAAAATTTAACTCCGCGTTAATTCATTGAGCTTTTCAACTAAATATAGACACTTCCCTCTTTAAGGAAATTTACGTTTGGATAATAGATTCAAAAAGAACAACATCAACACATGCAAGCTTTAGATTTATGATACGGCGAAACCATAATTTTTAAACCAACGTATGGGGTTTGTGAAGTAAGGACACAGGGGCTTGGCTTTTCCTGGAATTGGGTAACTTTTTTACAGCAAAAGCGTTACAACGACCTTGTACACGCAAACGACCTTGAGCCTGTGGTCTGGTCACCAATTGTAACTACATGAAATATTTTTGATCGAGCCGTGGTGACCTAGTGCTTTGGTCTATGGCCTCAAGTAAAGGATCGTGGGTTCAAATTCGGGCTCGCACCCCTGAGTTTTTCAAAATTCATCTGCGTAATTGCATTTGCTTGCACGAGATTTACGGTGAAGGAAAATATTGTGAGGAAACCTGCACCAACCCGCGAAGCTATTTAATCGTGTGCGTAGGAACTACGGCCCAAGTTCTTTCATTCCGAGAAGAGGCCAGTGCCCAGCAGTAGACCGTATATATGGCCTGGAATGATGATAAAGATGATTTTTGGTGGGATACGATTTTCTATCTCGTCCATAAAAGCGTTTAAGTGTTTGTTGTGTCTACCTATAGCGCCAGCGTGTCTGCAGAGCTACTACGAAATACGAAAATCGAAATTCGTATCGTTTCGTCCCTGTCACTCTCGTATTAACCAATATAAGCGTCAGCGGGTTGGCAAGATACGAAGTTCGAATTTTGCACTTCGTAGTACAGCAAGGCTACCACGAAATTCGAAAACCGAAGTTCGTATCATACCGTCCCGCCTACGCTTATGTTATTTAATACGAGAGTGAGAGGTATCGCACGACACGAACTTCGAATTTTGTGTTTCGGAGTAGCCCTTCTGAGGTCTAGGTTGCGTAGGCGAAGCGAACATGATGCGTTCAGGAACTTCACGGCTGCATTATCAAAGGTTTGGCATTTACTCAAATCCGCCTCCACATCTCTAAAGGTCACTAGGTAAAGAATTTTCTCATTTTACGTACGACAATTTTGCAATCAGGTATTTGGTATAGTACAATGGATCCCTTGGTCTAAGATATGAATTAGAGAGCTTCACACCCTTCTGTAATGTGTTAATTTAGTATGTTAAAGAATATATATTGCGAGTGGGTTCGGTCAAGATTTTTTGGTTGATTAATAAACCGTAAATGACTGCACAGTTTAACGAATAAATTTTATACCAATCGAAATTATAAACCTGTAGAAAATAGAAGCGACGAGTTGTCTATTTTTTCCTGGCTGGTAGAACTATTTTGTTTGCGGGTAGGTATACTTAAGTCAATAAGATACTAGATACATTTACTTGCTAGATTGGTAAATAAATCTTGTATCAAATAAGCGCTATTTGTCTATATCATTGCAAACACGATATGTTATAGGGTTGTCTGCAAAAAATCTGTGCCCGTATTAACTAATGCGCGTGAGCTCGCTATCACACATGCCATCTTTTTCTACCCTAACTAACCCTATACCATGTGATATAAAGAAATGATGAATGCGATTCTGATACCGAGCGCGTTAGACAAACATACATAGACTGCTAAAATTTTCCCTTCCTTGGCTTTGCCGTAGTCGGGTAAAAAATACGGATGTAGAGCTTTTTTTTTGTGATCATAGTTTGTTGTTTTAGGCAACTCATTTGACATACCTAATAAGTTAAACTAAACTGCTCTTCGTCCATTAAACAGACGGGGGAAGATTGTTCTTAAACGTACCCCTATTACCAAGGGATGTAGCTATACTTGCGTGTAGTAACTGCAATAATTTTACATCGTATGCCGTCACGAGAGTGGCGTGGTCGTTCGACCTATCGAATGTTTATCCGAGTCTATTCTCGACCACACCGTGCTCGCGCGTGCGTAGAATAACTCTGTTGTATCAACATTGTAACAAACAATTCGATAGTACGATATTGTCCATAACGCACATTTCAATCATTCATCAATTGAGTTGTAATTGCAATGTTATGATTATGAATCTAAACCACAAATATAACTACAAAAAAACTCCGCTACTACCCCAAATTTCAATGTTATTTATTTAGGTAACTTTAGATTCTAAAGCCTAAAACATCAAAGACCACTTTCACTTAATATGACAGTCAGCTTCATTGTTTTATTTTCGCTTCGGAGCAATTGCACTAATGGCAAAATTTGCAATATATAAAATGTACCTACCTACCACGCATATTGTGAAACATGCGGAACGTACAAAAAAACTACATGCGCTTTTTCCGATTTGTAGGTACATTTTGCGTGTACAATAAGCGTAATTGTTAGTGATGCAACGAATACTACTTTTACGAATACGAATACGAATACGAATATCAAACCTACTATTCGGCGAATACGAATACGAATACGAATATCTCGCCATGGTAATCAAAGACTTATTTATTTGAATAATGTTTACTCTTCTAATAATTAAAATTTACAACAGGCAAATTTTTATTTAAAAAACATAAAATTTGTAGATTTTCTGGTTTTAGGCGATTTCTTTTTTCAGTCTGGATGTTCCCATAAACCAATCTATGGCCGGGGAGTCCCCCGTCGCGTCGTCGTTGCGGTTAAGGGCCTCTGCACACGTCATATTTTTACGCGCGTTTTTCAAATCTGCAGTAAATAGAGTTGCGTACAAAAATATTAGTTTTTAAATATTCGTATTAGTATTCGCCGAATACGAATATTCGGTAAATGTCTACTATTCGGCGAATACGAATATTCGTATTCGTATTCGTTGCATCACTAGTAATTGTAGATGTGCGTGATTGGTATTTTGCTTAAATTCATGTTGGCGTTATGCGTATTTGGTGTTTTGCGTAGTTGGTATTTTTCTAAAGTGCATGGTTTTTTGCGTAGAGTTGGTATTTCGCATTTGTGGTGTTATGCGTGGAAAGGTTGTAGATTTTGCCATTGCTTACGTTTTGCGTGTGTAGCTGTAATTTTTCTTTTTCTGCATTTTGCTCCGAAGTTTTTTTTTCTGTCGTAGGAACTGTCATAAAAGATTTACTTGGTCGACTACGACTATACTTAGGTATCAAAACCTCTTTAGAGTGCAAGGTTAGTATTCATTGAATTATGGGATTAAATAAGAGTTCGCAGTTTGCGTCAATACCGCGCCGCCGCGTCACCGCTCTGACAGCCGCATTGCATTGCAAGGGCTTCGTCTATCTTTGTATATTTACTATGCTAATGGCAAGACCAACAAATAAACTTAACGCTTATTGAAGCAACGGACTTTGCTCGTAAGAGACAGCAAACTTTATAGGTATACGCGAAGGCGACGCCACGCTACAAATACATATCATCGCGCCGCACCTGCCCCTATAGCTGGCCATTCTCGTTATGGTTACAAAGGAGGGATGTGTGTTAAAATAGGTACTCTATTGTGATATATATAGGTACTGGCTATTTTATAAGGTTTTATAATCAAATTTCTATTCTTTTATATTTAAACTTGTTTGACATAATTGTTTATACTTTGCTTGACTTTACTTCAATACAAAACCCAAACTAAACATGTCGTTTTACTACAAAAACGTTATCAGCACGAAGCTTTGTTGAAGAAAAATATTTTCAATTGTAGAATGAATGTTTATATGTGATTTGCGAAGTGAATATTTTATCGAAAAGTGAAAAATAATAGTTCATAATTTTTCGATATAGTGACAGTTGTGATCTGAGGATACAATTACGATACAATGGCTCATAATCGAGGAGATACCAATGGGGTAAGAGGCTCAAGTTCTTCCTCACTGCCCAACTTTAGTCTAATTAATAGAGACGGTTATAGCACCTGGAAATTCAGAATACGAAATTATTTGATGCATGAAGATTTGTGGGAAGCTATAGAAGGGTATCCTGAAGGCCATAATATTCCTGCAGATACTATGTCAAAAATTGATAAAAAGGCCTTGACGAAGATATGCCTCACACTCGAAGGCTCGGCTATAACGCAAGTAAGAAGTGCGAAAACAGCGTCGGAAGCCTGGATTGCATTACAGAATGCTTACGAGGATAAAGGTATGGGTCGTCGCCTTTATTTAGAACGAAGACTATATAGACTTTGCTTGTCAGATTTCCCTAATATAGAGTCATATATCAATGCAGTGATGTCGACTGTGCATGATTTATTTGACATAGGGAAAACTATAGAAGATTCGTCTGTTGCTGCTATTTTACTCGGAGGACTTACATCCAGGTTTGATCCCTTGATTATGGCACTTGAGAATAGCAACCAGAAAGTGACAACAGAGTTAGTGAAATCTAAACTTCTCAACGAAGTGTCGAAAAGCGAAGATTCGACCAAACTTGATTCAGCTCTACGTTCGCGAGATGTCAAGCCCAAAAAGGTTAAGAAACCTATTGTTTGTTATGACTGTAACGAACCTGGTCATAAGCGCCCAGATTGTCCTTTACGGAAGACAAAGAAGAAGGCACAGGAAGCGGCTTCAGTGGTAGCTCTCGGTACTAGTTCTAATGCCAGTGAAGACTACTGGACTATAGACTCAGGAGCGACCCGGCATATGACATCGAGGTTGGAATGATTCGAAAATTTAAGATCACCAGAATCTAATTCAAAGATTACTATTGCTGATGGTACCAAGATAGACAGCGGCGGTATTGGTGATATACCAATCCACTCTAGTTCTTCTACTGTAAATAAAATAAAAGATGTAATTTATGTACCTTCTTTAAATAGTAATTTGATATCTGTTTATAAGGCTGTAGAAAAAGGTTTTAGTGTACTTTTTGATAAAAATGGTTGTAATTTCTATGATTCTGATACTTTTTCTTTTGTAGGTGACTCTATTTTTCACGGTTCGCCCTATAGAGGTCTGTACAAATTAGACTGTACTGTCAATATGCCTCGCGATGTGGCTTGTGATGTGCACTCTGACTCCGCTACTAGGTACCAGTTATGGCATAAGCGTTTGGGTCATCTGTGTCGCATTGGTATGAACCATTTAAGAAATAGTCATGTAGGTGTAGAGTTTACAGAAATTGACAAAGAGAGTTGTGTAGCCTGTATCGAAGGCAAGCAAGCTCGCAAACCATTTAAGAAAATAACATATAAACCAGCTACGTCATTGCTTGAGTTGATACACAGTGACATCTGTGGACCGATGTCAGAAACCTCTCTACAAGGTAACAAGTATGCCTTATTATTTGTAGATGATTATACACGTTTTATTTTTATATATTTTATTTCTTCGAAGACAGAGGTGAAAGAAAAGTTTTGCCATTTCCAAAAATTAGTGGAACGGCAAACTGGAGCTCAAATAAAAGCTGTTAGGACTGATAATGGAGGTGAATATGTCAACAAAGAACTGTCAGATCATTTTCGCACTAATGGTATTGTGCATCAAACGACGGTAAAGTACAGTCCGCAACAAAATGGATTAGCTGAACGAACTATACGCTCAGTAATCGAGAAAGCTCGTTCTATGTTGGCACAGTGTTCTCTCTCCAAAGCGTATTGGGAAGACGCGGTACAAACTTCGGTTTATTTAAAGAATAGGTCCCCCCATCGTGCGCTTAACAACTTAACTCCTTTTGAGAAGTTATATGAGCGTAAACCGAATCTAAGTAATCTTAGGGTTTTCGGGTGTCGAGCTTTGATTCATGTACCTGATTGTCAACGGAAGAAATTTGATATGAAAGCTATTGAATGTATCTTTGTTGGATATTCAGATGATACAAATAGTTACATATTCAGAGACCCTCAATATCCAAGAAGGTTTACGAAGTCACGTGACGTTACATTCTTCGAAGGTTGCTTCACAAGCTTGAAGAACAATAAATCGAATGAAGAGCCAAGTACGTCCAAAAACGTTCCAGTACCTGGTCCTGTCATATTGTTAGACAGCGTGAGACCGGTACAAGAACGAGAAGATAGGTTGGTAGAGTCCTGCTCCTGTATGCGAGGAACATGTATTGCCCCATGTATCTAGGGAGTCGAATATCTGTCCTAGTACTGTTCATGAGGCAAATGATATGTTACAGGAAGAATTTCATGATGCTTCTGCTGATCCACTTCCTGAAACGTCTTGTCCACCTGAGGCTGAGGTATTGGAGGACTGTCCTGTGGTAGAAGATCGGAGATATCCAACTAGAGATAGGAAACCTCCAGATTATTTCTCCTATCACACATTAGCTGAGGACAGAGAACCTCAAACCTACTCTCAAGCCATGCGAGACGATGACGCGGATAAATGGAAGTCAGCTATGCAAGATGAGTATGACTCGTTAATGAAAATGAATACTTGGAAGCTGGTGGACAGGCCTGATCGAAAAATAATTCCCTGGAATAATAATAATTTCCTGGATGTAATAATGGGTGTACAAGTTGAAGACTGATACACACGGTAATATTACTAGGTATAAAGCTAGACTAGTAATAAAGGGCTATAATCAAGTCGCGGGAGTTGATTACCACGAGTCTTTTTCGCCGGTGATCAGACATTCATCTCTGCGTACTTTATTTGCCTTAGCCGCCGAAATGGACCTTAAAATGCATCACTTGGATGTTGACACTGCCTTTTTAAATGGCGACCTAGACGAGGAGGTCTACATGGATCAGCCTCAAGGTTTTGTGAAGAAGGGCCATGAAGATAAGGTATGTCTACTGCAAAAGTCCTTATATGGGCTAAAGCAAGCCCCTCGTGCGTGGAACATTAAGCTTAACGAAACCTTGTCTAAAATAGGTTTTAATAGGGCTACCTACTGAACCATGTGTGTATAAGAAACTCATTGGTTCTGAAATAATATTACTGGCCATATTCGTCGATGACCTAATTATATTTTACAAGAACGACATTTCGTATGTCAAAGTCAAAAGTGATTTACAAAAATACTTTTCACTCAAAGACTTAGGGCCGTTAAAATATTATTTAGGAATAAATGTTGATTGTAATGATGGAAAAGTTACAATTAATCAAAACACGTACATTACTTCGCTACTGAAGAAGTACGCTTTACAGAATGCTAAGGAGTTTGACACGCCATTAGCTAATAGCAAGCTAGCTGCTGATTGTGAAGGTAAGGAGTCAACTTATGATTATCAGCAGATAATTGGCTGTCTTATGTATCTTGCTGTGAATACACGGCCAGATATTGCGTTTGCTGCCAGTTATTTGAGCCAATTTAATACTAAATGTGGCAAAACTCATTGGTTGGCGGCAAAACGGGTGCTTCAGTATTTAAAACGCACTATAGATTATTCTATAATCTATAGGAAAACCGGAATACCTCTTATGGGTTATTCGGATGCCGACTGGGCAAATTGTACCAGTGATCGGCGCTCTTATACCGGTTACTGCTTTAAACTTGCAGATGGCCCGGTATCATGGGCGTCAAAGAAACAGCCTACAGTGGCATTGTCGTCTACTGAAGCAGAATATATGGCATTAACAGAAGCTGCAAAAGAGGCTACATATCTCCGTAGATTCATTGCCCAGGTATGTAGCAATAACGATCAATATCCTGCTATAACGTTATACAGCGATAGTCAGAGTGCGCAAAACTTGGCGTACAATCCTGTACATCATAGTAGAACTAAGCATATTGACACGAAATTTCATTTTATTCGAGAAAAGGTGTCAGATAATATTATAAAAATAAAATTCATTGGTTCAAGCGATATGTCTGCTGATGTGCTCACCAAATGTCTGGGTAAAACTGCGCATCAAAGATGTATTCAAGGGTTAGGTTTAGTTAATTTAGTTGATACCTAGAATTTTTTTGAATTTTATGTTTTATAGTTCGTTGATTTTATCTACTGTTTGGTTTATGATGTTACATTTAAAGGTTTGAAAGTATACTGTTATGAGCAAGTTTTATGTAAATACAGAGAACTTTGATTATGGGCGGATGTTAAAATAGGTACTCTATTGTGATATATATAGGTACTGGCTATTTTATAAGGTTTTATAATCAAATTTCTATTCTTTTATATTTAAACTTGTTTGACATAATTGTTTATACTTTGCTTGACTTTACTTCAATACAAATCCCAAACTAAACATGTCGTTTTACTACAATGTGCACATGCTTTTGTATCCAGACGAAGAGATTACGTGCGCTATAAACAAAATAGATATTTTTTAGGATCCCGTACACGAAGTGACAAGCTGAAGAGAAGCTTATTTTCACAATCGCGTTTTTTCCCAATTTTAATCGACACAGAAACGCAGTGTGTGTAGTTTTGATCATTCGGGCCGATGCAAAATTAACATAACCTAAACCTACCTATGTTTCTGTGTCGATTAAAATTATGAAAAAACGCGATTGTGAAAATAAGCTTCAGTAAAAAAGCATATTGGGAAAAAAGAATTAAGGAAAAACTGCGAATGGAAAAATCATGTTAGGAATAAATACGTCTGGTGTAAATCAAGAATAGGAAAATATGCGTTTGGAAATTTAGCTACTAGGAAAAGACGATTTTGTAAAAATGATCTACACAGTCATTAATACATACAATCAACACACAATACATTCTTTGTGAATACATTCTTTGGCAAGGATATCCAGCCGCACTGCCAGTAGTGTCGCTTACAATTAAAGATACTACCAATCCTATTTTTAATGTCGGAGTACAATCAACACAAAGATTTTTAAGGATTCGGACTTCTTAAAAATCTCGTTGATGATCATTGATCAGAAGCTGATACGTAATAACCAATCAGTGATCCAGTGTTTGCCGACGAATGGTGTAGGTAGAGTAGATGAACATGACTGACGCAAAAAGACGGCTGATTGAGTTTGACGCCAATGTGTCTGTCTCTAGCATCGTAGTTCTTATAAACAGATAGACCGCTTATGATGCAGATTTTTTTGCGTGAAGCGAGTTTTCTTGCGGTCGTTCTTAGCTATGTTTCATTCATTAGAAACGGTTCACCCATTTTTGAGTATTGAATTTGAAATGAAAATGTCAGGGATTTTTGAATTTTTCAACGTTCCTATAGGTCATGGGGGTTGATGACATACACACACAAGAGAATTGCGAGGTCTATTGCTGACAGAACCACTAGTTTAAATAGTTATTGGTATCCTCAGCAATTTGCTTCGCTTTTATTTTATAAATATCTATTGATGACTGTTACGTTACCTATGTAATTTTATACAGTTGATAGTTATTGTTAAAGCATCGTGATTCACGTCAACGTCTATTGTCCTTATTATACCTAATCAAGCAGTATTATTATATTATTATAAATAATTTATTTTACCGTAATAATTTACTTCCGCATTAATAATTTATTATTGGGTTCTAGCTGTTGACCGCGGCTTCGTCCGCGAAGAATTCATTTTTCCCGTGATAGAAACTACCTTAATTTCTTTCTCAAGGTCTCAAATTATCTCCAAATCAAATACCTGTTCCATGAGACGATACTTCGTATAGGTAGACCTCTTGCATACATTTTGCTTTGAAATAAGGCTCCGGTAACCTCAGTGGACGAAAACGGAACCCTTACAGGATCACTTTACTGTCCGTCGGCTCATAATCATACGGCAAGACTGATGGCTGATGGGGTCAAAAGGTTCTCGAATGGCGTCCACGGACCGGGAGACGAGCTGTCGGTAGGCCTCCAACAAGAGAGAGCGACGACCTGGTTAAGATGGCGGGATCGCGGTGGATGCGAAATGCACAAGACCGGTCTAAGTGGAGACCTTGGTGGCCTTGGGGGAGGCCTATGTCACATATATATATATATATATATATATATATATATATATATATATATATATATATATATATATATATATATAAGCTAAAGCAGTACGGAGGCTACGTACACACTCACACAGACGTGCGCTCTAGTAGAGCGATTTTTTCGTAGCTCACATACTGCTTTAGCTTATTTAAATATATACACTGTGCCTATGTCCAGCAGTGGATGTCTTTCGGCTGACATGATAATGATGATGATGAATCTATTAGTGACATCCTGGTAGTCCAGCCAGGCTCGTCTGTGCAGGACGGAACTCTTTAACGGTTAACGCATTCACTGCCACCTGACTGCCACAGGTGCCACCGACGCACATGTGCGTTCAAAATGTATGAATAATTATGTAAGCGGCACTGGGCGAAGTTCCGAAAACGCATATGTGCGTCGGTAGCAATGAATGCGTTAATAGCATCGACTTGACATTTGGTAGGTATGCAAGTGTAGTTTGGGTGACAATACTATATTCAGCAAAAAAAGCTTGTATTAAAAATGAAATTTTTACCAAAACCTATTTATTAATTTCATTAATTTTATTTCACTTTCATTGACTTTAATAACAACTATGACATGTGGTACAAGGTACAAACAAGAATCGATACTGAACACGTGAGGCTTCGTTGTCGATGAGAATTCGTTGAACTTTGACAGGTGGCGTACGTATGTTAATTTTAGTCATACAACGTTTTTTCACTCCACGCCACAGCAACTGATGTAACAAATGCACTAGTCAGACCATGTTGGTTTAAAAAAAATTAACAATAGCAATAGCACCTTAACCTTTACCTCACCGACACTTAAGCATCAGATTAACATGTGGTATACAATTTTGCTTGCATCATTCAGCGAATACGATTGGAAGCGATTTGGCTAGAAATTCAGTGGCGAGGCTGCAGGGTTACTCCGAAACTCGAAGTTCGTGTCGTGCAGTCCCTCACGCTCTCGTATCAAATAGTATAAGTACCTATCAGAGGAACCGCAAGACACGAGCTTCGAGTTTCGGAGTAACTCTGTTGTATTGTCTAACGTACTGACGTTCGCGATAGCATCTACCATCTCTTTCTACCCTCGCCTTATATTGAGTGACAGAAGGAACTGATGAAAATGATTCTTATTCCAAGTGTGTTAGACAATATGATCTAATTAAAATCTTTCTGTAATTCGGTGATGATGATAGATGACGGTGATAATGATGGTAGAAAGTGACGATGAATGCGACCGCCAACGTCCTTGCGTTAAGCCACATTCACATTCATCTGTCGTGTTGTGTCGTGACGCATCAAAACGGTATCGGTTTCATACATTTTATACTAGCTTTTGCCCGCGACTCCGTCCGCGTTGAATAGTTATTTTGGGAAGTATTTTTCCTTCCTTCCATACAACCTTTCATCCCATATTTCACCCCCTCACAGGCCGAATTTTTAAAAACGCTCGAACAGATATCTACTTATTTCTTATTAACTGCCTAAATGCCAAGTTTCATGGTTTTATCTTTAAAAATGACGAACTTCCATATAAACTTCAATCCCCTATTTCAACCCCTTCAAGCCTTTTTTTTCGGAATAAAAAGTAGCCTATGTTCTTTCCCAAGGTCTAGTCTATCTCTGTACCAAATTTCATCAAAATCGGTTCAGCGGTTTTGGCGTGAAAGCGTAACAGACAGACAGACAGACAGAGTTACTTTCGCATTTATAATATTAAGTATGGATTAACTGCCTAAATATCAAGTTTCATGGTTTTATGTTTAAAAATGATGAACTTTCATATAAACTTTCATCCCCTATTTCAACCCCTCACAGGTTGAATTTTTAAAACGCTCGAACAAATATCTACTTATTTCTTATTAACTGCCTAAATGCCAAGTTTCATGGTTTTATCTTTAAAAATGACGAACTTCCATATAAACTTCCTTCCCCTCAGGGCCAGATTTAGGGGAGGGCAAAGGGGGCAACTGCCCGGGGCCTCCACAAAATAGGGGCCCCCACAATAGAGACATCTGAAAAAATCTTTCAAATTCCGACGAGTAAACTATATACGACTAGGAAACAGCAATTCGTATATTTTTTCACTTCAATCAGGCAATCAGTAAAATATCAAAAGACCCTCATTGGCCTCCACTCCTTTGTTGCCCCAAGGCCTCCACACCTCTAAATGCGGCCCTGCATCCCCTATTTCAACCCCTTCAAGCCTTTTTTTCGGAATAAAAAGTAGCCTATGTTCTTTCCCAAGGTCTAGATCTCTGTACCAAATTTCATCAAAATCGGTTCAGCGGTTTTGGCGTGAAAGCGTAACAGACAGACAGACAGACAGAGTTACTTTCGCATTTATAATATTAGTACGGATTGTTGCTGCGTTCACATTTATCTGATGCAGGCAGTGTGTATATGGCCTGTGTTGTGTCGCATCGCAAGCTATAGAGAAAAAGAGATAGAGAGCACCACGACAGATCAATATGAATGCGGCTTTAGACAATATGGCCACAGGGTTCCCCCAGTATTCTTCCGACAAACTGAATGAGAACTTCTGTTTTTCAACTTAATTAAAACTGTCGTGTTTTGTGTCCAGATTCCTATGGCGCTACGGGAACAGCATGGTGCGCCAGAAGGCGTGGGGCCGCCAGAACGCGACCGTGGCGGCGCTGTTCACGCGCCGCGCCGAGCGGACGCCCGACGCGCCCTGCTTCATCGTCGTCGGCGACCGCACCTGGACCTACAAAGATGTACGTGGTTCCTTCGCAACCCTGTTAACCAAGGGCGGGTCCAGCTTTATAACCAGGCGGCATATGGTCAAATTTTATAGCTGGGGTGGGGGTCACATGGTTCTAATCTTCTGTGACTTCTACTCATACTCGTACCTAAATAAATTCTCCTCTTTTGTCGCAGGAGTACAAAAAAATATCTACTGTTGTCTTAGACCCAGCAAGAGTTGTGGATAACGCTCATTTCGAGGCTTAAAGACTCGAACCGTTTTAAAATTCCAGAGTCTTAAAGACTTGACTATATTTGAGAATTAAATTGGTTTATTTTAAGCGCATGATGCAAGAAACCGTCTTTGCGGCCTTTAGGTCGTTAAGCTTCGAGAGTCTTCCAAGTTCGAGTTGAAGTTGAGTTTTCACAACACTGGACCCAGCCCAAGGTCCCAAGGGGGGGAGTCATTTCACTAACCCATGCCCCCCCTGGATCTCTCATGCTGCTATCTTAGCCATAAACTGTGTCCTAAAAGTAAACCAGAATGATTCAGCAGATGGTTGAGTTAGTCTGACCGAACTCGCCTGTAAAAATAGGTAAATAATCTAAATCAGGCGCAAAAACAATTCAAACAAAGAACATTGAATACTGTCAACTCGTTTTTACTCTGGCCGTTGTTTTAAAATCGCGTGATCGAGACTATGAATAATTCACGAATAATCAAATCAACAACCTTTAGACAGAAGAAACTCGTATATTAGGTAGGTACCTATACTGTGTGTAACTATACCTATACTATAAGAATCCTTATAGAAAAATATTTTCTTTAAATGTTCTAAAAAACATTGCTTTGAATTTTTTTGTGTTTTCTGAAAATCTATTTAATTCCCGAATCACTACGCACGTTCATCACTACAAAACTGCTGCACATTTTGGCTAATTATTTTTTATTACGTTTGTAATTGTCAAGACAAGTTTTACCTATATGAAAAAAGGTGTTTGAAACATTTATAAAATTCGTAAATCCGTGCGATACCATGGCCGGCAGGTGGTGTATAATAAGTTATACCTGCATACCCGGGATTCAGGTAGTCATGTAGAAAAAAATATACCCTCGTAATAGGGACAGTCTTCAACATATGACGCACGTACTGAGTAGTGCTTGAAATTAGACAAAAGCTCTTATTTTCTTGAAAATAGAGTCGCAATGCGTATCTTTTTGATCTCTACAAACGTATAGAGAAGTTAAAGTTAACATCGGTTGCTGGTACAGTCGAACTTGTGAGCAAAAATTTGATCAAAAATATCTAAACTCAACTCTATTGTTAACGGCGTAGAAGCGTGTTCATCCGTTTTAGCGTGAAGGAGTAACACACACACACACATACACAAAACTTTCGCATTTATAATATTAGTAGGATTATGATCCAGGATCATTAATGATTGGCCATCCATAGGTATCACTGTCACCCATTGATCATCTTGTCAGGTCATGTCATGTTTTTTTTACAAAATTCCCATGACTGTCATACATACAACACACAAGCGACCTTATTAAAGGAAATTAATAAAACCATTATACGTAAGAAACCTGCAATGGCGTCGTACCTAGTCGTCTCGCCTGATTATAGCGGACTCGAGGTCACGATGCCTATGACGAGTTTTTCACTAACAATTATATCCTACTAGCTGTTGCCCGCGGCTTCGCCCCCGTTGTAAGTTTTCTTCTTCTTCTTCTTCTCTTTTAAAATATGGCTTTCTGTCCTAATTAATAGGACAAATTCGCCAGTGTCAAAGTATTCTCTTTGAGAGGGACGTTGTACGGTGATTGTAATTTTTGAAACTTGATAGTAAAATTCCAGAAACCACGTGGAAACAACTTGCGCATTAAAAAAATGTCAGGCACAAGAGCAATATAGAATTTTGTGATCACTGTTCACTGTTAAGGTTAATAGCCGCATAAAACGTAAGTTTTCTAAATTTAAAAACCTTCTCCTGACAATTAACGAACACAACTAAAAAATAATTAGCAAAATCGGTCCAGCCGTTCCCGAGTTTTGCGCTTAGCAACACATTTTACGATTCATTTTTATTTATACTTACAGAATATTTCCTTTCAAAGGCTGAACGAATTACAAGCTGTGTCATCATCTGTCACATTTCACGTTTATGCAGAATAATAACATGTTGGCATTGTTGCCTTAAAAATATTCATACTATATAGGTACAATCAAGGGAAAAAATATGTATACACATTAGTACCTTGTCTATTTTCATCATATTTGAACTGCCATATATGAACTGTCAACTGTGGTTAAAGTGACAAGGTACTAAAGTGTATACATATTTTTGCCCTTGACTGTACTATAATATTATAAATGCGAAAGGGTGTGTGTGTGTGTGTGTGTGTGTGTGTGTGTGTGTGTGTGTGTGTGTGTGTTTTTGTATGTTTGTCCGTCTTTCAGGTCGAAATGGAGCGACGGATCGACGTGATTTTTGGTATAGAGATAGTTTATGGGCCCGAGAGTGACATAGGCTACTTTTTATCCCGGAAAAATGCACAGTTCACGAAGGAACAGAGCGTGATAACCGAATTCCACGCGGGCGAAGCCGCGGGCAAAAGCTAGTGTAGGTATAAGGATAAATTAATCGAAGTATGTATTTAGATTCCACAAAAACGTTTCTCAACAAAAACTGGTTATGAAGAGTAAAATATCACTAAAAGCGTCAGTTGCCGATATACTTAGCTAAAAATAAATAATAATAATAATAACAATTGTTTATTTTCGTTTACAAAGGTTCTTATCCAGGTAGCAAGGTAAAACAATAAATAACATCATATAGGTAACCTTGTCATCTTAACAGTAGCGTCCTTCGATAAGCATTGTTATAGTTATTGTGGAAATAAAAAACCGGCCAAGTGCGAGTCGCACACACCCTCGAAGGGTTCCGTACTTATTACAACTCTAACAATCACGGTTCATGAGATCTTACAGCCTGGTGGCCTGGTTACCTCGTTGAGTTTTTCCGAACCGATGGTAGATTCCATTTTGACATTCATAATATAGCCTAAATTGAATAAAAAAATAAAATAAAAAAAGACTCCAAATAACCAAAAAAATTAAAAGAAAAATTGAATAAAGGTATTTTGACTTGGATTTTAACGGGACGGACAGCGAAGTCTTACTGATAGGGTTTTTGTTTTCCTTCGGGTACGGAACCCTAAAAATAACCATGTAAGATTCTATGATGACCTGATATCTGCCACAGCAGAACGTACAAAAATACCTGACACATCCAAAATAGAGTTGTATCAGATATTTCGCTTGTTCTGTCAGATATTGGTGCTGGTGACTGTACTTGCATTTTCATCCATCCTACATAATATGTTTATCAGATTTCAAGTCAATCCGAACACTGATAGTCAACCAAAATTAATTTGCGATAGGTATTTAAAGCATACAAATAAAATATACGGGATGAAGACAAATAAAAGTTTATAAAAGGACTAGCTTTTGCCCGTGGCTCCGCCCGCGCGGAATTCGGTTATCGCGCGCTGTTCCCTCGGGAACTATGCATTTTTCCGGGATAAAAAGTAGCCTATGTCACTCTCGGGCCCATAAACTATATCTATGCCAAAAATCACGTCGATCCGTCGCTCCGTTACGGCGTGAAAGAGGGACAAACATACAAACATACAAACACACAAACACACAAACATACAAACACACTTTCGCATTTATAATATTAGTATGGATTAGGGACATTATACAGATAAGTACTACATAATTAATGTAAAAGTTAGTTTTGTATGCATTTGCAAAGACAAACTAAAAACGCACGCAAATTAACATGCATGAGTGAGGCGAAAAAATATATCGACATTAGTTCTCGAAGCAAACACGATAACATTTCTGTTTCTCTTATAATTAAATTGGTAGTAGATACTGCAGGAGTTATACAACGTCAGTTCACTTTGCGTAGCAGACGTTTAACTGCGTACAAAAATACGCGAAGTCCGAGGAGCTTCAATGACCTTTCGAAAATAGCAGTAGTAAATGTCTCGTGTCTACGAAAGACAGAACAGGTTACGTGTGTGAGGTGACGCTAATGATCATAGTTAATTGAAAATTACGTATGTAATCGAAACCATTCCTAACTTTTACCTATATATAGAGCAAAGGCCAATTATAAAGCATCTAGGTAGGTAGAGACTAATTTCTCACGTTCTTGCTCCCGCAACCAGTTTAGAATCTAAACTATGTTGAATATTAACATGAGTTCCTTATTCTAATGTTTTCCTGAGCTGTTCGTTTTTATTGTACCTATATATTCGTAACTAGGAGAAGGCACGGATGTTGGGATCACCTCACAAATTTGCAATTTTAATTTTTTTTTTTTGTAATTTTATAAGGCCCTATTTATTGGAGCATACTACCACAGAATCAAAAGCAGCTATCGAATACATACCTGACAAAGGCTGTTTTTAAGGCTAGTAATATTTTCAATAATTACAGTACAGTAGTATATAACTAATACAATAAGGTTGAAGTTCCAAGTCAATGCATGTGGTCGCTAAATCGCCTCTACCTTTTTAAGGGTTCAATTTGTCACATGTCTTAGAGACGCGTGAAAAGGCGGAAAAAAAAATTGTCTTTGAACTGCTATGTTTAAGCACATGTTCAACGAGTGTCTAATTTTGGTGGTAGGTAGGTACCTAACGAGAGTAATGATCAAAAAAGATAAAAAAACCAGGTCAAATCGAGATAAAAAAAATCGAATTTAAGTAGATTCTCTGGCTTATCTGATAAGAGATAACGAAACAATGGCTGCTGTTCTCGTAGGTTTTCATATTACATAACGGCTTTTATTTGTCTATTTTCATTCGATGTAGATACAAAAACGAAAACTATACTGCTCTACAACTTCTAATGATCCTACATTCATTACACACACTAAGTACTCTACAAGCGAGAACTCTACTCTAGAAGCATATAAAGATGATGTTAGATAAAAAAAACAATAATGATTATCTGTCATTCCACCCCATCCCACTAATATTATGAATGTGAAAGTTTGTAAGTCTGTTTGTTTGTTTATTTGTTTGTTACTTCATCACGTGTAAACCGCTGAATCGATTTAGATGAAATTCGGTATACAGATATTTTGCATCCCGGGGAAGGACAGGACATAGGATAGTTTTTATCCCGGAAAATTGCTTATTTCCCGCGGGATAGTGAAAAGCGAATTCTACGCGGATGGAGTCGCTGGTAACGGCCAGTTTATTATAAAGTACTTGGGCTAAAACTCGAAGTGAGAACACTATTTACCATAAAATTACCTAAAGTACCTAAGTTATTTTAATGTTCCAACATAAGACCTATGACCTTACTTTAGTCTTGCCCCTATGACCCCAGTTTAAAACAACTTTGTAACTTACACTACAATGTCCATAAGTTTGTAATGGGATTTTAAGTACTTATGTGATACATAATTATTTCCTCAAGAGGAATGGACCTTTGATCCCTGTGACAAGTACTATTATGCAAAGACTAAATGTAGGTACATGAATGTTTGTCAATGACATTTGTTTCTTTATTTTTGTACCTACAATGGAGTGTTTACATACCTACATACTAAGTCATAGCGCAGTATTGTACGTATACTTCTTTCTCTTGGCATTAACTGCCTACAGTCTCCATATATACCTAATGGTCTTCGAAACATTTTTAACCTCACATTTTTCGTTTTTATTTTTTCCAAAATTTTTCTCGTAATTAACCACTTCAAAGTAACAATGTTAACAACCCTTAACAATATGTACAACTTAATTTTTACTCATGTCCCATGCACCGATTGGACTTAAATGAAAAAAAAAGGTATTGTTAGGTATTGGAGCGACGACCTGATTAAGATCGCGGGATCGCGTTGGATGCGGAAAGCACAAGGCCGGTCAGAGTTGGGGAGGCCTATGTCCAGCAGTGAACGTCTTTCGGCTGATATGATTATGATGATAATTATAAATTAAGATTGGTTTTTTGGAATCTTTTTGTATTTTTTATTTCAATTCCAAATTTTTTAATTTTACGGTCATCCCGTAAAACCTAAATTGGAAATACAAACCGAAACATAGATGCACAGAAAAACCAGAAAAATAAGACCAACACTAATAAAATAATACAATATACTAACTAATACAATTATACTATACTAATATAATTGTAAATTCCTATAAATTAGGTACTTTAATTTTACATTTACAACACAATCAGAACATTACCACAGGTTTGCACGTGCACGTGTTACATGACATATAGGTACCTAAAAGCTACAAATGTGACCCATTGGAAGCCATTGCTTGCAGAAGTCAACGTTTACGAACGTTAACGATTTGTAACTCTTAAAATAATGATGACTCTATGAGAAGCTTTTAAATTCGCACGTTTGAGGCCCTGTGAGAACATTGTAAAATATTGTCCATGTACTTTCTCATCATATTTACCCGAATTGTATCAAACAAATCAACCCTCTCTCATACTTAACATAAAGATAATTCTAAATGAAAGAAATATTTATTTTGGCTCAATAAGTACCACCTGATGGCCGATGGGGTCAGAAGGTTCTCGAATGGCGTCCGCGGACCGGGAGACGAGCTGTCGGTAAGATGGATGGATAACAAGATGGAGCGACGACCATGCTAAGATCGCGGGATCGCGGTGGGTGCGAAAAGCACAAGACCGGTCTGAGTGGAGAGCTTTGGGGGAGGCCTATGTCTAGCAGTGGACGTCTTTCGGCTGACATGATGAAGTACCACCTAAGACTAAGACTAAAACTAGCACTAAAACTATATTACTTGGTGACACGACAGGATACCAAAAAGGGTCTCCACTCAGCATGTGTTGCCGCACATTATGTGCAGTAACGCTGGTTTTCTGTGCAGCCCAGATAAACTAAATCAATTTAATGTGGCCAGATACGTGGTTGAGAAAATACAAGGACGTTACGCCTGTAGTACTAAGTCTAGTGAAGTTTAACCAGCAATCGTTTTCAGATAGCGTCCAAGTCCAACCAAGTGTCGCGCGTGATGCAAGAGCACGTCGGCCTGAAGCGCGGCGACGTGGTGTGCGTGTTCATGCCCAACTGCGCCGAGTACGTGTGCACGTGGCTCGGCATGGCCAAGGTGGGCGCCGTGTCGGCCCTCATCAACAGCAACCTGCGACACAAGCCGCTGCTGCACTGCATCCAGGTCGCCAAGGCCAAAGCTGTGGTTTTCTCTGAACAACTGGCTGACGGTGAGAAAGATTATATTTCGATACAGCAAAGGCTGTAAAAATCTGCTGCTTACTCGTAGCATGTGTAAACCACTGGCATGTAGGTATGCATACATTGTGTTCTACCAGTTGAATAATATTTCTGGAATTTCCAAATAAATCCCATGGGTATTTACAAAAATTGCTGGATGGTCTTCATAACCCTTAAAAAGGTAGAGGCAATTTAGCGGCCACATGCATTGACTTGGAAATTCAACCTTATTTTATGACCCTTATTTACAGAATCACTTCACTACTTGTCTACCTATCTATCGGTCAAAGCAAAGAGTGTGTTTTTCCGCTATGCAATCATTCATCATTGTTTACGTTACTGGAAATTTTGACCGATAAGTACTAAGTATCTACGCAGGAACACGCGTACTCACCCATTCAGTGGTTAGCGTCAAAATCATGTGCAAAAATAACTGTTTTTAATAGTACTGAAGAAGATATTTTGAAAGGTTAAAAATAAAGTAGTCGCGTCGCATCGTGGTAAACCTCCATTACGGAATACCTCCTTCTATGTTACAGCATCGTAACGCAATTTAACCCTTAATAAGGCCCTATTAATTGGAGCATACTACCACAGAATCAAAAGGGTCTATTCTATTGAATACATAGGTACCTGTCAAAGGATATTTTTGAAGTTGGTAGTATTTTCAATAATTACAGTGGATATAGTAACTTATAACTAACACAATAAGGTCGGATTTCTAAGTCCATGTGGCCGATACATCGTCTCTACCTTTTTAAGGGTTAACATATTTTTTCATTTAATATGCCTAAAAATGTTTCTTAAAGTCTCATTTTAAATCGGATACGACGTCAAATTTATGTTAATTTAATTTGCATAAAAAATATATATAGATATAATATAGTCCTAATAGGGATGTTGACACCATTAAAAATTAATTCTAAGGCACAACTCCAGTAAAAACACGCTTTATTTTAGCCCTGGAAACCAGATAAATTTTCGATTTACTGTAAAATTAGATTTTTTGTTGCTTTAAGACAAATAAATAGTTAGTTGATTGAGTTGGCGGATAATGACGTCATAAGTCGCTATTGCCATTGAAACTCTATGGGAGAATTGTGTTTTGTTTGACAGACTCATAAAAAGTACGTCAGTTGATTGGTGGTTTTAACATCTCTATTCATGACATACTTTTGTCCCCATATCAAGGACTTTACTAAATGCGTAAATCGATCAGTCCTTTTCATTGACAAACCAACGACGCCCCTCATTCTTTACGGCGCTTCTTACAACTGTCGTGACAGCTAGCCTTCCATTCAACAAACTTGTAACATTCCAGCTATCGCCGAAGTCCGCGACCAGCTCCCTCCAGACATGAAGCTGTTCCAACTGTACGGGAAATGCGCTCCAGGCGTCCTGGATTTTAGCGCTGAGATGGACCGCCACCCGCCCGAGTACCCACTGGTCACAGAACAACTGTACTACAAGGATACGCTTCTTTACATCTATACTTCAGGAACCACTGGGATGCCAAAGGCTGCTGTGTTGCCAAACTCCAAGTAGGTTTTGCAATTTTTTTTGACGATGGTGATTAATGAAAACTATTTTTCTTGAAGGTACAATCACCAGCAGAAATATCTGCCACAACAAATCGTGCATAAATATCTGATTCGACTCTATTTCTATTTCGTTATGGTTGATATTAATGCAGGTGACTGTACCTACTTGGTCGTTAACGCGAAGAATGACTGAGGTCAAGGTCAAAATAAATTATAATTATCAATGCGACTTGACGGCTGTTACTAAAATGGTTGGAATAAAACGTTTTTGTAAACGTGAGCGTAAAAAGACGCTAAGGTTACTTTTATAATCATTACTGTATAATAACTAAAATTTCGATAATTTTAATGTTTTAATCCTGTGGGTGTCGTAAAAGGCTACTTAATACCTGATGTGAGCTGCGCTCTAACCACTGCACTATTTTTCCAAGACAGTCGACGTGAAGGTTCGACAGCTCTATTAATCCTCTACCGACGTGTAGCGACTTAGAAGAGGACAAAGAAAGGCGCCGCAAGGAAACTGTGCTTGTGATGCTCTCGAAACTTAAAACAAAAGAAGAAAAAAAATCCTGGTTTTTTTTATAAATAGAATAAAGAAAAACGAAAAACGCGATAAATATTGTTACGAAATGATCCTAACTCAGCACGAGCAACCTTGCGGGCGGCTGACGCTGCAAACTATTCTCCCTAATAAACCTACCTCGTGCAGCCCAATGTGCAATAGAATGTACACAATAAGTTCAAGGGAATTAGGAGTCTATGACAATATAACAAAGTAAATTTTTTTTTGTTTTTCTATTGTTTTTCACCATGGCAGTTTGACTTTATTCTCGAAACAGTTAGATTCTATAACGTTTTAAGCTTTCGTGATTCTCACTCATAGTCAAATACCTTAACGGGACTTATCACGCTATTTGATACAATTATTATTTACCTCGATGTTTCGGCAACATTTCAGTTGCCGAAATGTCGTCTACTCGTGACCACGGCAACTGAAATGTTGCCGAAACGTCGAGGTAAATAATAATTGTATCAAATAGCGTGATAAGTCCCGTTAAGGTATTTGAGTATGAGTTAGATTCTAATTGCTTTATCATTTATTTTTCAAAATATTTATATGGTGGGCTCCAGGAGGTTAATGAAACGTTTTTCCCCGCAGGTATTTACTGATCGTGCTAGCCACCGTCCACATGCTGGGTCTCCGCGCGTCGGACCGCATGTACAACTCGCTGCCGATGTACCACACGGCCGGCGGCGTGGTGGGCACCGGCGCGGCGCTCGTCGACGGCATACCCTCCGTCATACGGCCCAGATTCTCCGCCTCCAACTTCTGGACGGACTGCATCAACTACCAGTGCACGGTATGAACGATTTTTATTTATATTTTAAGTGGGGCATACACCCGGTTCTGCGAGTGCCTCAAGGATCTGAGTAATACCCGGTTCCTTTGAGGTTTTTTTATGAATTTGTGGAACCGGGTGCATGCCCTAATTTTAAGGGACATCTCCTGTATCTCTAACTATGTAACTGGGAATGCGTTTATTAAGGATCTAGTGTAAAACTAGTTTGAAACTGGTGTACACTCACCAGCACCAGTAAGTATCTGACACAACAAGCGTGCATGAATATCTAATACGACTATATCTCTAGGGCCGGAAGGACGTCTTAAATATTTTTGCACGCTCCGCTGTGGCAGATATTAATGCTGGTGACTGTACGTAAGCGCAAGGTGTTTTATAAGGGTCTCACCGCATGCATCCTCACGGAATTGGCATAAGCCAATGAAAAAGATCTTTATTCACGTAATAAGAACAAAATTGACTAGGTTTAACTCTCCCATGCTCATAGACGACACGAAAGCCTACTCCGAAATTCGTAGTTCGAATCGTACCGTCCCTCTCACTCTCGTTTTAAATATCTAGTATAGATTTATAAGTGCCAGAGGGATGGAATGACACGAACTTCCATTTTCGAATTTCGGAGCAGCCCCGCGGCTACCATATTCAGCGATCGACAGTAAGTTGAAATCGGATCGTCGTATCATGCCGTCCCGCTCGCGCTAATAGTAATTAATGCAAGAGTGGCAGGGACTGTGTGACACACATGTACATGAAGTTGTGGTCGCAGGTGGCGCAGTACATCGGCGAGATGTGCCGCTACCTGCTGGCGCAGCCAGCGCGCGCCACGGACGCTCAGCACCGCGTGCGCATCATGGTCGGCAACGGGATGCGCCCCGCCATTTGGCAGAGCATCGTTGACAGGTAACCTATGCCATAGGTCCTATGGATTTTATCTACACCTATATAGTATATCCTCCATTATGCGTTCAAAAACCATAGATAATGACCAGCATTAAGACATCGGATTCTATTATGAACACGGCAGTATCGTAATGGTCTTTACGATACTGATATCTGTATCGTAATGATATTTCATATGTCGGATCATGACCGATATAAGGTCTGATTTGGCTTGCCAGCGGGCCATGGCGCTACACCATGGGTTTGCATCCGAACGGGAACAGAGCCCTTTCGAGATACGGTCGTGTGTGGACGCGCCCCGCGCTTGATTGTTTCTTAATTAAATAGTGCTAAATTAGTGATACCCGAGATATTGACTCTTAATTTCTTATAAACTGTGTTATAGTGTAATTCCGTGTTATAGTGTAATTAATAATATACTAAGTGTATAGCTGCCTTTTATTACCTCGAGGATCCAAACCATATTTAGAGATGCCCACTGATAACATTATTGATGAAGCTTTGAGCCATTCTGCGACATCAGAAGTGGGATCGCCTCGAGGTAATCGTGAAAATAGTGAAAGTGAAATTAACACTGAACTTTGGCGTACCATGTTGCAAATGCACGATAGGCAGATGAAAACGCAAAACTTGCAAATATTAAGTTTAATTGAAGCCATGAAAGTACCGGCGACTTCTACTGACATAAAACTACCCGATTTTAATCCAGATGCACCTGAAGCTGATCCTCGAGCTTGGTGCAATACTGTAGATCTGTGCTTATCGGAACGATCTATACAGGGTAGTGCGCTAATCATAGCTCTAAGCGCAGCGCTCAAAGGTAATGCATCTCTCTGGTTCTCGCAGATTTCTTATGCTGGGATGTCATGGAATGACTTCAAGCAGCTATTTACAGCTCGCTACGACACGCAGGAGACCCCAGCAGCGACGCTTGTTAATATGCAGTCTAGCCGCCCTAAGGAAAACGAACGCCCGGCTGCATATGCATCCCGGTTAATTACCATGCTTACCTCAAAGTGGCAAAATTTGGATAAGGAACAGATTGCGATATCTACTGTGCTCGCTCATATGGCGCAGTATGACGATCGCATCAAAAGGATTGCATTTACGCGTGATCTTATAACGCGCGATAAATTGCAACGAGAACTCAATGCGATTTATCATTTAAAAAGAAAATCTTCTGAATCCAGTGATGGAGGATATACCAAGCGATTCAAGGCCTCCTCGTCGTTGGATACACCTATCCGGTGCTTTAATTGTGGAAAGCTCGGACATAAATCGGCAGAATGCCAATCTAAACATACAAAACCAAATGAAAAGAATCCAGTTATTGATAAGGAGTTGCGAAGGAATGTGACATGTTACCGGTGCGGAATGAAGGGCCACTTCGCTTCTAAGTGCTCTCGCGCGGCGACCGCGGGACCGAGCGGCGCCGGCAACAGCAGCGCAGCGGGGGGTTCCGCAACGAACCCAAGTGCGTCGACTAGCAAGCAAAATTACCGAGTCGACCAATGCAGTGTGGTTAATCCACGTGGGCAGTTGATTAATAACGGTCAGTCGTATAAATTTTCTTTTGACTCTGGCGCTGAGTGTTCACTGATAAAGGAAAGTTAAGCTACCTAATAGATTTGGTGCCAAAAGATTTCATAACCTTGTAAAGTTGATTGGGATTGGTCAACATGCGATTCACGGTGCGATGCAGGTATTATCTGGTGTTTGCATTAGCGAAAATTGTTTAGAGGTTCTTTTTCATGTGGTACCCGATAATAGTTTAAGTCAGGATATTATGGTCGGGCGAGAAATCTTATCGCTAGGGTTTCAAGTGGATGTGACTGCAAACGCCGTTGTTCTATTTCGGGACAAGGTTGAAGTGCTTTCTAACAACATTACTAGTTCGACTGGTAGTGAGAATAAAATTAATTTTGATGAGATCGATACCGATATTAATGATCATGAAATTCCATCAGAGCTTAACGTAGATGCTGACTTGAACGATAATTCAGTAAATGAAAGCATTTTACAGCTGGCTAGTGTTAATGCGCATGATAATAGTAAGCGAGCCGTTGTAGCGGCTGGATTATTTGTGTTGGTGCACAAAGATGACGCCTTGATGTAGGGAATAAGTCGTTGGTACGACTGGTGGTCGTTGGTGCGACTGAAGTCGTTGGTGCGACTGGTGGTCGTTGGTGCGACTAAAGTCGTTGGTGCGACTGGTTGTCGTTGGTGCGACTAAAGTCGTTGGTGCGACTAAAGTCGTTGGTGCGACTGGTTGTCGTTGGTGCGACTAAAGTCGTTGGTGCGACTGGTTGTCGTTGGTGCGACTAGAATATTGGTGCAAAAATGGAGCACCGTGAGAGCTAGCTAGCCATTGCGTATGTTCCCTCAAGGCAGGCCGTGGGTGCGGCTCGAGTATGAGAATAATGATTTTAAATTGATGATTATGTTGAAATTAGAACAGAAAAAGCTTGTTTAAAGGCTTATTAGGTTGGTATGTGGATTAAGTTCTAGTGTACAAGAGTGTACTGTGTGTTGCCTGTATTGTTTCAGGCACTGCACCCGAGGACGGGTGTTCTGTCAGGGATGGCCGTGTCGGATCATGACCGATATAAGGTCTGATTTGGCTTGCCAGCGGGCCATGGCGCTACACCATGGGTTTGCATCCGAACGGGAACAGAGCCCTTTCGAGATACGGTCGTGTGTGGACGCGCCCCGCGCTTGATTGTTTCTTAATTAAATAGTGCTAAATTAGTGATACCCGAGATATTGACTCTTAATTTCTTATAAACTGTGTTATAGTGTAATTCCGTGTTATAGTGTAATTAGTGTAATTAATAATATACTAAGTGTATAGCTGCCTTTTATTACCTCGAGGATCCAAACCATATTTAGAGATGCCCACTGATAACATTATTGATGAAGCTTTGAGCCATTCTGCGACACATACATCATTACAGTGTCGGTGCGGTGCGCGGTGAGCAGGCGCAAGTCGTGGGGGTGGGACGCCACTGCACAGGACGCGCAGCTCGTGGGGTAGACATACCTACCTAGTTCTCGTTCATGCAGGTCATTCTCAATGGTTCTTGAACGCATGATAGAGGATTTAATATATGGATATTGTATGCAACTGTACGTAATTAGGCCTTAAAACACTCGTGTGACCTCACACCACTACACTCGTGTTTTAAGAACCCCTATTACGATACAGTTGCATAAATAACTATAAAAGTGTTGCCGTAATTACGCGACCGAATTTCGGTTAATATTTACGGTTGCAATAATTTTTTCACTTAGGATCTTTTTTTTTTGATGATGATAGGTATTATCCGAAATAAATATTTTTGAATTTTAACTTAACCTCTTGACGCCCAAGTAAATTTTTTGATTGATGAACATCAAACTTTATGTCATTTGTGATAGAGTTTGATGTTCAAATTACAATAAGTCTTTGACTCTATGCGTCAGGAGGTTAAATTTATCTGTCTAGCGTTTCATAAAACGACAGTGCGCTTATTGTGTGGTACCAATTTGAAATTTAAATTTCAAATGTAGGTAATTTCTTTTAATACGCAACATGGTCAGAGATCAGTTATGATTGCGATGGAAAAGCTAGTAGAACTACTCATCTGCCGAAATTACGTTTTTCTTTTGGCGTGCATCCGAAATCCGAACTAGCGCTAACCGAATTTCCTCGGCTGATTACATCGAAACGTGACTTAATTTCGGAGGATGTGTTACTTTAATTGAAATATTATTGGAGGTATATATATATATATATATATATATATATATATATACCTCCCATAATATATATATATATATATATATATATATATAATCATATCGAAATTCGGTGGTGTACCTAATTCCTGCGCTTACGATGACATCTGAATAGATTAGATCGGATAATCCGCCGCCAAACTTCGGCCACTTATTTTCAGCATGGCATAGTGTGCCTAGACACAAATTAATTCGTATCCGAAATAATTTTAGAGTACCCATATCAGTTTCATTTGCTGTTATAGGTACTTGAAACGTTTAGGTTATTAACTAAATGTACCTAAACAAAACAACGTCAATTGGTGTCTTAAATATTGAAATCCCCCCATTAAACTATCTAAACATTTCCATTTCTGTATTGAAATACATTAGTCTAAGTGAGTAAAATGTTTAAAATTCTTTAATGTGCCAAATCTGGCAGCTGAAGTTTGTTTACATTTAGTTAATTACCTAAACTTTTCAAGTATAGATTTGTTTTGATACAACAAAAGAACAAAAAGCCTAACGTCTCGAATTTAGCTGGTCTCGTCAATAAATCATATTCAAATGTCATACCGTATTGAAATGTGCCCTCATTAATTGTCCATTGAATAAAAGAAAAAACAACAGTCATCGAGGTCACGTAATTACTCTGTATTGTTATTTATAATTGATGCAAGTAAAGCTAAATGTTTGTTGTGACATCGTTTGCAGGTTCAAAGTGCCGCAGATAAATGAAATATACGGCGCCACGGAGGGCAACGCTAATATAAGTGAGTTGATATTTTATCACTGCAAACATAAAACATATTATGCCTCTTGTTTATTTACGATAAACTTTGCACCCTTTGTTCGTGTTGATGACAAAGTTTAAAGTTTTTTTTTATCTGAGCAGGTGCATTGTCACAGTTTTTGTTTTTTTTTTCTGGTGGCAATGAGATGTCAGGTCAAAGTCCTGTTAAGGACTTAGATCTTGTTAATGTACATAGGTACATAATAATAATAATAATATATTTACCACCTTGGTTTATTGTTAAGTACTTGCATATTATTGGTTGCATGAAATCTTTTTTCAAGAGAACTAAAGCTAGTGACAAGAGGGTGTAATTTTGTTCCAAATGTAACTTACCGGTATTTACCGAGGCGTAAGCGACAGCGACCGCTGCTATTGGTACGCGTTACGATGACGTCATGTGGCGTGATAATAAAGTGCGGGCATTGGAACTTATTAGGCCATCGACCAACATGCGATCCTGACGTTTGTTGGGCGAGCGGGGTAGTTAGTCACTTCAGCTCTCCAACTGGCTGATGCTTGTATCATTTTGAGTACTTTTACGGATTGCTACCACCATCTTGCTCGCTAATCCTGCCGTGAAGCAGCGGTGCTTGCACTGTTGTGTTTCGGCGTGGAGAGTAAGACAGCCGGTGAAATTACAGGCACTTAAGGTATTCCATCTTAGGCCTCTAGGTTGGCAACGCATCTGCAATACCCCTGGTGTTGCAAATGTTTATGGGCGGTGGTGATCTCTTACCATCAGGAGACCCACTTGTTCGTTTGTCATCCAGTCAAAAAAAATAAAAACTTTGATGATGGGTCATGAATTGAACCAAAGTCCTTTCATTCTGAGAGGAAGCCTGTGCTCGGCAGGGGGTCGTATGCTACTACGATCTGTGTGTATACCTATGTTAGATGGTAATGCAAATCAGTATACACACTCTCATCTATAATGCAAATACAGGCATCAAAAAGTCACGAAACCTACCTACCTACAGTCACGAAAAACTTATATCTTTAAAGCAATTCTTGTATATTTATTTCGTTATTCTCTGACACCGTTCTAACGATTCCGATAAAGTTGGGTATACGGGGGCTTTCCGGGACGAAGAATCGATCTAACTCGGTCTTATCTCTGGCAAAACTCGTGTTTCTGAGTTTTATCCCGAGCGACCTTTGTCACCCATGCTGAACATGTCAAGTTTACAAATTATAGGTATATTTATGTAGTCTTATGTATAGTAATAAAACCGTGTAGTATATCTTTGTAGCGGTCCGAGGGTCACCAACGGTGCTGGCTGAAAATCAGCGCTGGTGTGTTTATTATTAATGTTTCAGCATTATGCGGAGTCAGTGTCCGATTCACAACCGCAATGACGCATAATTTCCTATGTGCTGTCTATTTGTGCTTAATGCTATTTTTGTGTCTTGTGTTGTGAATAAATGTATTTTCTTTCTGTCTTTAACATTGTTCGTCGTTTCCAGTAAACGTGGATAACACCGTGGGCGCGGTCGGGTTCCTACCGAAGATCCTCCCCGCGCGCGCGCTGCCGATCGCCGTGGTCCGCGCCGACGAGAGCGGCGCGCTCGTGCGCGGCCCCGACGGATACTGCATCCGCTGCGCGCCCGGTACGACCCATAGTTATAAGGGTGAAGACCAAAAAGTTGCACAGCGTTAAAGCTTGCTGCTTGCTTTTTACGTTGGCCGCTGCCGTCATCATCATCACCCGTGTGACGTCCACTGCTGAACAAAGGCCTTCTTAAAACACCACAATGAGCGACAACTCGCCACTTGCGTCCACCGGTTGCTTGCAGAGAATGCTAAAATTTTCGATGCACCGAGCGAGAAACACACTTATTTACCTATTAATGAAATTCAATATTCATTTATTCAGACAACAAGATCCACAATTTGTTAGTAGGTATTCTTACTATAAATATGCAGCTACAGATAATGTGGTTTATTAAGTGACAGTTTAAATTGCTGCACGAAGCATTTTAGAAAATACAGTCAGCAACAAAGATATACAGCCAAAGTGCAAAAAATATGTACATTATACACGACCTTAATATTCAGGGAATAAAGTCCTGTGTACTTACATATTTTTGGCACTTCAAGCGTATGTATATTTTTGTTGCTGACTGTACCTACTGCTGTCAAATATATAACAGGTCTGTAATTACAGTCAGGGGCAAAAATATGTAAACACTTTAGTAACTTGTCACTTTAACCACTGTGACAGTTCATATTAGGTATGGCAGTTCAAATATGACGAAAATGGACAAGGTTACTCCAAATCACATTATACCTCATCTACGATTATTACGTCCAGACATAGATCTGTATTAATTCAGTAAATGGGTCGATCAACTTTTTTTTGCCACTCGTTGCTATCCTCGGTCACGGCCTCCTAAGTCACTCTTAAACCGTAAGTTTATAGGATTAAAATTTACCAAATATGCATTTTTGTGGTAGTTTTAAGCCCCTTCTATTACTGGTCATTTAAGCATGTTAGTATAATGTGACACAACATTTCTACTATTAAATACATACTACTATACTACTTTTGTCCCCTGTTTGATGGGACGGAATAACAGCAAGGAATAATTGATCCACCCAAATGTACAAATAGGTATTTATATTTTGATGATTTCGTAGTACGTAAGAGTTAGATAGAGATACACACACTTTCTATTTATTCATCGCTGTCCAGTGGGTAGAGACTCGTATAAAATAATAACATAACAAACCACCGATTGTTACAATACAGGCAGCGTAGCTACGAGTACCTAAGTAATAATTTCAATGGATGATGGCTAAATGTTAATGTTTTGATTGCAGGCGAGCCGGGCATGTTCATCGGCCTGATTGCTCAAGGGGACGCCTCGAGGGAGTACTACGGTTATGTCGATAAGGTATTTACTTATTTTATTATAGCCCAATTATCGCTGGTCTCTCGACGCTGTTGTCAGCTTTCTTGAATTCATTGTGTGGTTAATTTCAAGGGTCCCTACCCGAAGTATGACAAATGGGACTCTATGCTACGCCTTCCGTCCGTCGGTCTGTCCATCGGGGGGCTCTACTTCTAAAATTGTAAAAGATAGAAAGCTGAAGTTTATACATATGTAGTGTGGATTTATTTTTATTGCTGCTACAGCAAAAAAAAAAACAGAATATTAAGGGGAGGGAATCCCCATACAATAAACGCATTATTTTTAATTTTAATATAAAAAAGAAAACTACCACTCGTTTGATCGGTTTTCATTATTTGTTGATATGCAATTTATTTGTACTTATCATTCAGAGTTCGAGGTTTGTAGATAGGTATTGAAAACGAAACAAAATCCCACTACAAGACACGTATTATCTTTAACTTTTAAGTTAATTTTGAATAAGTAAATATACCTACTGCATATCAGATTTGGATTTGATCTTGACCCACAACATTTGTTTCCAGAGCGACAGCAACAAGAAGCTGGAGCGCGATGTATTCCGGAAGGGCGACGCGGCGTTCGTGAGCGGCGACTTGTTGGTCGGCGACGAGCTGGGGTACCTCTACTTCCGCGACCGCACCGGCGACACGTACCGCTGGAAGGGCGAGAATGTGTCCACGGGAGAAGTTGAGAACGCCATCAGTCCAGCGGTCGGGCAGAAAGAGGCGGTCGTTTATGGAGTATCGGTGAGCCTGAACCTTAGTTGATCCTAGAAAGTCCGAACGACATTCCCTCTACATTTCGACTCGACAGGCTGCATCTGTTGTTCGCTGCGGCTATATTTTCACCACAATAAAATTAACGCTGGGTGAAATGTTTGTAATTGTCTTGCAGCGGTTAAGCATAGAATGACTCTGATTGGAAATATTGTACCTACACGCGAGCTGAAGCGATCTATATGGCTTATGTTACCAACGCCCATGGTGTATACAATTTTAAGATTGCGCTGAGTAGGAAGCATGGATTTCTCATCCCTATAGAGTAGACCAATTAGGTCTGGTCTGGGCCTAAGGCAGCAAGATTTAGTTATCATTATCATCATCTGTGAATTCAACGTTTAAAAACTCAAAAACACATTGCAAAAAATACACGGACAGAGGTTACAACTTTAACTTAAAGCATTGCGCAGGGTAGGAGTGCGACAATCTACCGTAGGCCTAGAGCAGCCAGGGTATCAAATACAACATTAATGCTACTAACCGCCAGTAGTACAAGTGCAGTGGGCCAATCCAGGGTAGGCAGTTGGTAGTTTGCGCCTGCAGCAGCACGCTACCCTCTCCCACAGCAGGGTAGGCAAAACTAGCGCTGCCTACCCTCAATGCACACCATAACTCAAGTCAAGTCAAAATCTCTTCATTCAATTTAGGCTATAACGAACACTTATGAACGTCAAAAAACCTACCACCGGTTTGGAAAAAACCTCTGTTGAGAAGAATCCGGCAAGAAACTCAACGAGATATTTTTTATAAAAACAGATTCACAATATTTATTTTAATTAATATTAACAACATGAATGTATGTAACTCTCGCATCTTACCCACATTATTTTTACTACGGATACCTTAGGTTGTTGCATTTTTCTTTTTTATCGCTTTGTTATTATAATTCCTCCATTGAGGAAGGCAAATTTGGCCGCACCGTAATACAGTTTTGAACTAGTACGGGGGTCAAAATATGCTAACATTCACTCATATAGCAATCCATACTAATATTATAAATGCGAAAGTGTGTTTGTGTGTTTGTCCCTTTCACGCCGTAACGAAGCGACGGATCGACGTGATTTTTGGCATAGAGATAGTTTATGGGCTGGAGAGTGACATAGGCTACTTTTTAACCCGAAAAAATGCATAGTTCCCGAGGGAACAGCGCGCGATAACCGAATACCGCGCGGGCGGAGCCGCGGGCAAAAGCTAGTATTGTCATAAGTGTGAAAGTCCTAAGAGAGCGATACCTACTTATGTAATAATGCATTGTTTGTACTCTTTATTGCTTTGAATAAAAATATTTGTAGTTGTATTTTGTATTTGTTTGTACGGTTCCAGATCCCGCAGAACGAGGGTCGCGCGGGCATGGCGGCGGTGGCGGACCCGGGCCGCGCGCTGGACCTGGCGCGGCTGGCGCGCGACCTCGACGACTCGCTGCCCTCCTACGCGCGCCCGCTGTTCCTCCGCATCGTCAACGACATCGACATGACCAGTCAGTTGCCCTCGTATTATTCTACATCATCATCATCATCATGTCAGCCGAAAGACGTCCACTGCTGGACATAGGCCTCCCCCAAGGCTCTCCACTCAGACCGATCTACTAATATTATAAATGCGAAAGTTTGTATTGTATGTGTGTGTACGTTTGTTGGTACTTCACGCCAAAACGGCTGGACGGATTTAGATGAAATCTAGTATGTAGATAGCTGGACGTCTGGAATAACACATAGGCTACTTTTTATCCCGATATTCCCACGGGATAGGGAATAAAATCTTGAAATTTTAACCGCTGGATTTGTAGACCTATTTATGTAATTTTGCACAGTTGTTCTTGGCACAACGTCAATGAAGACCACACAATATAAATTCCTACAGGATCAAATAGTTTACGCGTACAACGCCACAGGTAGACTCTAGTAGCTTATACTTTCGTGCGAGACGCGAGGCTTATGAATGACTCGCTTTTCGACACTACGTCTCACCACTCGCTACTAATACAATATGTACTTGTATCATGCGCACGATCTCGATGACTTACTGCTGTCATACACTAGTTGGTCCTCTTTTGCGTGAATTATGTCGAAATTACCTCATCTAACTTCCCAGCGGAGGGCATTTGCCATCAATGAGTAACAAGAAAACAATGCCGAGACTTATTGTGGTTAGGTTAGGTACACTTTCGTCAGGCACTTAACCCTTTTATGCTTGGTACCTAAGCTCAAGTCACATTTTTTTACGAGTCTAATCAAACCTTGGTACAGCCTTTCCAGTGTAATAGTAAGTGTATAAGATGCAGGCGGTAACATGATGTATTTTTCTAAACTAAATTCTGTTTGTTTCGCCCAGGCACATTCAAACTCAAGAAATTGCAGTACCAGAAGGAAGGTTTCGACCCCGACGTGATCGCCGACCCGCTGTACTTCCGCTCCGGCGCGCAGTTCGTGCCCATCACATCAGCACTATTCAAAGACATCTGCAACGGCCAAGTCAAACTCTAGACTGCTCACGGGCATAAAAATACAAAGCACGCCGCCAGAGCATCCCAAAGACACATTTTTAATTTTATTTACCAAGTATTTAATGTTGCTTTTTATTTGTTTATTCGGGCTCCTGCGGCGTACACTAATCTACTCGCTTTGTAACACCTGCGATGCACGGCAATCGTAAAACCTAGGGGCTCGGCCTAAAGACTAAGTCGATATTATGCTCCTTTAAAAAAAGAGAGAAACTATTGCCTAAGACAGTACTTGATATGATAACACTGAGTTGAGTACTTGATAATTTGCACTATTTTCTTATTCAAATAACACGGGAAGAGGGTAGCAAAATTGATGTTTGAAGTGGCAGTGTTCTAAACACAGCACGGTGACCAAAGTGAGGGCGGCTAGTTGATTTATACGATTGATTGACGCTTTACTATAATAATTAGATTACATTACGTACTTTATGTACTATTCAATGTTTAGGTGATATATTTGCTGTCTTATTTAGTGGAAATATTTATGTTTACATAAAATTTTGTGGATTTTTGTAAAGTTCAACTTGACGAACGCGGTATGGCATTATGTAAGAAAAATCCGGTAATTGGTAGTATGTTTTCGTACTTAGCATGTCTCTGTTGGTTTATAAATGTTTGCAAGTTGGCGTTAAGTGTGTTGTGATGCAAACGAATGGTCAATTAGGCACTTATCGCCGTACTCGGGTATTTAATCGCTACTAACTACGTTTCAATGCTAAGTTTGTGATAAAAACCTTTCTAGACAAGGAAGTTAATCGCAAATAAACACCAATTGTCTTGAGTACAGCAGTTAGAGCTTCATTTGCATCGACTTAAATAACTCAAATTAGCATTACACATTTCAATAAAGCACCAAGGTACAGCGCATTTTGTACAAATATTTTGTAAAGGCTAACTTAAAGACCGAATTAATGCTATCCCTGGTCTGATTTCTCTTGAATATTTCGTTAAAATACCTAAAATATGTATTAAAGTAGGTATTATTTACATCATCAACACTTGGCCAAAAAGGTTTTCTCAGGATGTTTCTTATTAAATAAATAATTATGAAAAAGTAAGGTATATATCGCCGTTATGACAAAATTACTCCCCAAACATTTTAAACGTTCACCTTGTTACCACAAAACTTAACATGTGTTTAACAAATGAGTTCATAGAAAACTGTCATTTTAGGCACGCCTCAGACGGTTTTAAGTCTTTGTGGTAAGACCATGTTTATCATTGTCGAAATCCCGACCGAGTCTACGCAATATATTTATACCTATTAGCTTAACATTCGTGATAAAGAATGCCAGGACAAACTATATAAAGTCTTAGTATAAATATGTAGATAAATTATATTGTAGATAACATTCCACCATCTAGTCTCTTAAGCTGTTTTATTTGGAGTTACATGTGCACCCAGCATTCTTTCTGATAGAAAATTAAGTTCCTGTTTTTTTAGGTTATAAGGTTTTTCTCAGTTAAAAACAGATTTCGATGGAACGTCTAATATATAGTTTGTAAATTATACCTAATGCCATCCACGAAGACGCGTGATTTTGTCAAAATTAGACATTAATGACATCGTAATAAGTACCACGGCACGCGTCATCGTGAATGACTACGTATAAATTAAGTAAAAAAAAAGTTTCCTTCAAGTGAATCAAATAAATTGACGAGTGTGGATATAAACTGTACAAACAGACTTTGTATGGACATTCCATCTTGATTTCTGTGCCTTGCAACAAGTTGCATTGTTGTACACGAACCTTGGACGCCGTCAAACATTGCTCCGAATTTGTTAAATATATAAGTTGTAAATAAAAACATAAATTATAAAAGTATGATTTTCATTAAGCCACATTTCCTAAATCCTAACTAAATATAATTAACACCTAATACCTTTAAACAAGCAATTCTAATCAGAATCTTGGAAACGGCTCTAACGATTTCGAGGAAAATTTGGTATGAGGAGGTTTTCCGGGATGAAAAATCGATCTAGCTTGGTCATATCTCTGGGAAAACGCTTATAATCGAGTGAAGCCCAAGCAAAAAACGTTAAATTTGCCATTTTACAACTATTTAAATGAAACTATCAGAAATTCACTATTTCGCATTTATTCTCAATACAAGCTCAGATATAACAAATAAAAAAAACATGTCGATGTTTAATAATAAAATCGTGAAAATTATAATTTGTAACAAATCACACGTGTAGCTACCTAATAAATACTGAGCGTAAACAAAATAATCTGTTCTATGTATTTAAATATAAATTCCAACTTACTTTAAGATAAACTCTCTTCTATCGCCATCATAATACACGTTCGAACGAACTAAGACTAGATACAGTTTACGAGACTGAGTTTTAACAGGTTCCCTGTCCCGATGAAATGTGCAGGCGTTCTTTTGACACGTCCGCGTAGTAATGATAAAGTAATGTCCCCATAGTAATTTTTATTGGTTATATCTAAATGTGGTGTGGTAAAAATTGTATAATACGTAATAAATTTTATTATTTACCAAAAGAACAACTGCATTACGTCACTGGCCATGAGGCACATATGCCTCATCGATGTATGTAGTAGTCACGCATAAGGAACATGTAGCATGCATGAGACACGGAACCTGTTAAGTTCCAGCAGTTTCGAGACTCGAAAAGTTTAATATAAAAGTGAAATAAAACAAGTGCAGTCTGAATCCATACCGTTTGTAAAAGTTTTTTTTTTATTCGACTGGATGGCAAACGAGCAAGTGGGCCTCCTGATGGTAAGAGATCACCACCGCCCATAGACACAGAGAGATATATTTTTTACGAAATAAAATTTTCGAAAACTAAAACGCATTTTGAAGCAGTCTCAAGAATTGTTTGAAAAGACCCATCAAGTTCGTATTTTCATTTTTAGTCATCGTTAGATCAGGGGGGGATCTATAAAATATCAATAATAATGTAACACCATAAGCAAAAACAAAAAAACTTGATTTGGTGTTAAAAATGTCAAAATCGTTATGACGATTGGTCTCAAATATACTTTAAAAATTCGAAGGTTGCCCTAGATTTCTCTAAGACCCCATCATCAGATTCTGACTTGGTATCAATGGGACCACCTCGGAAGTATGTCCTTTAGAACATGATAACTTCAGTAATCTCTATTTATTTTTGTTTAAAGTTCTAATGAGATATCGATAGCAGGGGAGATAACTCCCAAAAACATATAATTATAAGTAACCATATTGATAAATGCGATACATGGTGAGTCCTTACTGGTTTGGGCACCTTAACTGCTGCGATAAAACCGATTCATACTGCACTGGCTTTGTAATTAATCATTTAATTTTATACAGCTACTGCCACGCACAAACGCTGTTAAAACAAGTGAGAACGTTGTTAAACATCCCTTACAATTTCCAAATTTTTACACTCTGCTATTAGTTATATAACCTCTTCCTTTTTTTGAAATCGTTTAAAAAATAAACTGACATGTACAATTTCAAATATTTGATCGTTTGTCTTCTGGATAAGTTAAATAGCAAAATGTATTTACATACTTGGGTACTACAAAACAGCAGCACCATTGCACTTTTAGAAAAACGATTGGACAAAATACCAAAGGGCAGTGATACGCATTCGGTTATAGTAACGACTTATTAAATATGCCAAATAGGTAGAACTAACTTATCTACGTCTCTCAAATGGTGTACAATATCAAGCGCTGACGAAAAAGGCAACACCACTTATGAAATTATTGCCTTATACCACGCTCAATATCATTCCTTTAGATCAATATTTAGAGCTTAGATAGCAGGTGTTCATTGACAGATTGTTAAGAGCAAAAGCTCATACCTTGTAAATAGTCTCTACTATACTCCTTTGACTATTTTGAGTAACTAAAGAATAAGCTCTTGATGGGGATTTAAAAATGGATTATTCGAGCGTTTAAGATTCAATCAAAAGTATATTTAATATAAGGGAGCCGCCACGGATCTCAAATATTATCGGAACAAGTCTTTATTGTGAAGGGCGGTAGAACCTGTTCCGATATATTTGGGCACCTTGGCCCCTTCTTTATATTTGAAGCTGACTGCAGCTGAAATATTGTAAAAAAAGTAATACAAAAATAAATTATCCACGACTAGATGTACCATTTGATGTTATAGCCGATTACTTAAGGGGATTTGTAATTATTTGTTCACGCACATCATTAATTAAACTTTTGTTTTCTTCTTGACTAGCTATATGCCTGAAATATAATAAACTTTATTACTATTATTAAGGCGACTCTATTATGTTTCATTCGTAAACTTAGTCAGAAATAGATATATCGGATAGAAGATAAATATGAACACTGACCTTATATTACAAAGTTCGATTCAAATCTCGAATTTTGCATCGTGCAATCCCGCTCGTGCTAGTAGTATTTAACGCATTCATTGCTACCGACGCACATATGCGTTTTCGGAACTTCGCCCAGTGGCGCTGTCATAATTATTTATACATTTTGAACGCACACGTGAGTCGGTGGCACCTGTGGAAGTCAGGTGCAGTGAATGCGTTAATAGGAGTGTAAGAGTGACGCCATGATGCGAACTTCGAATTCGGTGTAGCCCCTACTTAATTATAAAGGGAATATAAGTATTTCCAGATTTTATTGTCGTCCATATTGTTTCTTCCGATATATTTTTTTATCTAACTGTACTCATAATTAGTATACACGGTTTGTTAACTAAACAAAATCTAATATGAAAATATTATATATTCGAGTGTAACACAAACATATTCCTTTAATATTTATACTCTTTACTAAGGATCTCATATTTTTAGAAAATATATATGTAAACTTAGCATAAGTACATAACAATCCTACGGCTAAGTCTCCGCGTATTGCTTATAAATAAAGTAATACTATCAAATCAGTACTAAACGGTCCCAAAGACATAGACATTGCCAGGCCGGCAATTTTATTGTTAGTGGAGTGTGATACGTGTCTATAATGACATGGCATAAGTTAAAATTATGACTAAAACTTGACATTACTTTTTAAAAAATTGCAGACACTAAATCGCGAATCGTGACACAAAAGCAGATTAATGAAAATTATTACTTGACATATATCATCAGCCAGTATCTGCTATTTGAACTTTGGGACTCGCAATATCTTACCATCACTACTGGCACCTCCAGTGTTTAAAAAAAAAACAATATAAAGCGTGTATTTAACGCGTCAACAGTGCACGTGACCACAGACTTAACTACTAACTTTAACAAGCCAGTATTTTACTCATTCGTAATAAAATTGTAACCTTGTCTCAGAAATACTGTACACACAAAAAACGTCGGAAAAAAGTTTGCGATTAAAACTTTTCGTCATTTATCATTGTATATTTGCAAGCATGTTCTGGCTAAAGCCACATTTCTATGTATATAGGTAGCTTTTTCCGTACTTACATCCCAACGTGTATATGTTAGATAGGGGCCACAAAAATGTGTGTACCTTTTTTACTTTGACCCATTCTACATCGTCGCCAACAAATGTTTGCCAGAGTGTTTTGTAATATCTCAACACAAACTAATGTACTTGGCTTCATAATTTTATAGTTTAGTCGCTTTGATTCAAATTACAGCGACAGCGATTGGATACCAAAGTGCTTTGGTATTGACTTCATACAAACCAATTTAAAGCATAAATTCCGAGTATCAACCAAGCCTGCAAAGTTACCAGTCTATGGAATGCATTACTACCAGACCTGTGCGGCGCAGTCCGTCGCTGCTAAGGTAAGGGTGACCGCTCACTAGGATCAGGTGTTGAGTGATGGGAACCAGGCGGAGAGGCCCGAACGGGGAGGTAGCGCGGCGCGGAGCAACGCCTCTTCGTGGGCAGATAGCCTTAACAGAGTTGAAAGGGCTCGAGTCAACTGCCTCGCCTCTAGCTCTCGAGCGGTTAGAAACCGGAGGACCACGTGCTTTAGGTATCTGGAATTACAAAGTTTGAATCTAGAGATGTGTTTTGGGATTTTTAGTAATCAGGAGATGCATTTTTTTATTTACTATAGAATATGTAATTTTTAATATCCTTTTAATTTATACGAGAGCAACTCTTGCACATAAGTATCAGATTTCACGAATCCAGCTCGAAGATTCATATGAAATTTTGTATGGAAGTCGTCAAAATTGGAAGGTCAACCAAGTTAATCAAGAAAAATTCGCTCCCATAAGAAATAAGAAAATATTTTACCACCACCTAGAAAACGGAAGTAAGTGTCCATATTATGTTCAGAAGAAAGATGGCACTGCTTTACACCCGACAGTGAATATATTCAAAGAACAGCGTAAAGAGACAGTGATCTTATTTCGATGTCGTAAGTTTCAAATTAGCTTTATAAAGCTTATCGTCGGCCTAAATCGTTAACCTGCTAAGTCCACTTTTAGGCGAAAATTACTATTCATACCTACTTGTCAAAAAGTGCACACCATTCTCAAACGAATAACGGCGATATCAGCATAAAGTAAGTGTCAAATTATATGCCCGAAAAACTGCTGTATGGAAATGAACACAGAAAATCTGCTAAGTCCACTTCGGGCCTTAGTTTTGCACTGACAGTTATTTGCGATGCCACGTGCTGTTGCGTCATGCAATGTTTTACTGAAAATGCGGTTTATATGAATATGACAACAGAAAATTATCAACAGGGTAAATTTATTGTGTTATTTCTCATATTTCTATGTATTATTTAACATCGAGAACATATATTTTAATCGTTATTTGCTCGTTAATTACCTATTGCACAGATTGTTTAGTAAAAAGAGTCAATTTTAGGTGTAAGTACATCTCATAATTATTAGAGTGATTGATTATCACTAAATACAATTTTTATTACTGGCTGAATTGGTTTTATTGTAAAATAATAATAAACAAAATACTATGGATATTTTCTCCAGCATACTCAATTTAAGTCTAATAACTGCTAAGTCCTACATTCAATTTAACCTTCGAGACGAAAACCTGCTAAATACTAATTTTTATTAATTTCCTGTGATTTGTGTAAGATATGCTGTTAATTATATCTTTAAAATATCAAATTTAGTCACAGCTACCAACGGGATTTTCAAAATTTTGATTAGTCAACAATTTAAGATTTTATGCAGTTTTTTCAATGTCCTGTAAAGTTACTCAAAATGGACTTAGAAGGTTAACGATTTAGGCCGACGTTATGGTTTATAAAAGTTTATGGTTTAACATTAATTAGATTTAAAATATTTAATATATGCTTACCGTCTACTGATATCTTGTTCTTCGACCGCATTTAGGTCGGGCTTACTGCTCTGAAGTTCCCGTTGTAGTGTTTTCTTCATGTCAGATATCCGATTGTCTAATGTCTTAATTTTCTGTAAAAAAATAGTATTGCGTTAACTATATGGAAACTTGACATGTTGTCACTTAACCTTAATTCTTAACGCTTATATAAAAACTCTGCCAGCCCCATACATCACAAAAGTTACAAGTGCTACAATTCTACATAGTTGTCACTTTTTGTACGAGAACAATAATGTTGAATTGTAACACTTGTAACGTGTGTGGTATAGAAGTCTCGGGCTGATGGTGGGGGTCTTTTGACTTAACACCCCTGTAAAGGTTTATCACCAGAATTTTTCATCAAAATGTAGTTATACCTATGAAGTGAGATATATTATTTACTCCGCCAGCGCAGAATCGTTTATCGCTATCTCGCGGGAGGTATGCAATTTTCCAGGATAAAATTCTTCCCTGAGACTCAAACTATCTGTATACCGAATTTCATCTAAATCGATTCAGTGGTTTAGACGTGATGAAGTAACAAAGTAGTGAGATAAGTGGGCTGGGACAAGTGAGAAAAGAGTTTTCACTCATAAAAAAAATCAAGAAAGTTTAAAACATCACATCAAAAAAATCCTATAAACATTTAGTATTCAGTCATGTAGTCTCAATCACCTTATTTTTATCACAGATTTCAGTTTCTAAGTCTTGTATAGTCTTTTTGAGTGCGTTTTCGCTCTCGCTTATCTCCTCAATTCTTCTGTTCAGCTTCTCGATTTCCGCCTTGCGCGACTCCTCATTTTCTTTTATTAACATGCACGCTGCTTGATTCTGAAAACAACATCGAAATGGCAGATCAATTTAGCAGAATTCTAGTGTTTTGTGGGCGTATTTTTAGCATTCCACACAGCCATATAAAATTCTGACAATGGATGAAGGATACTTGTCGAATGCTTTATTTCTCCTTGTGATAGTGCATTGAAAAGGATACTAATGCGCTAAAACCCTGGCTTAGATCATTCATATTCCGCTCTTCACTTTCACAGATCAGTGTCTCTAAAATCACTTTATTATGTAAAAGGATTAATTAAATTTTTTGAAATTCTTGAGCGCGAGCATTGATCATTAAAAGGATCAAACTGTTCAGCCTATGGAAATATCAGTGGGATTTCAATAAGATCGGTTGGTTACAAATATATTACTTCCAGGGGTCAAAAATCCGGTTTGAAAACCGAGTAAACCGACTTTATTGCTATTGATCAAAACCCAGTTTAAGAATAAGCAAAACCAAGTTTTAAGATTTGTTTCGTTTTGAATTTTCTTCACCTATTCCACAACAAAGCCTGCATACATATGTCGCATGGATACCACATAATCTGAAGACAAATGTTCGTTGACAATAGATATTTAACATCGCCCTCTCTCAATTCGCGCTGCAATTAGATCCGCCTCGAGTTGGACCACGGACTGTTTTTGTACAAAAACTTTAACAATTAAATGAACCGATAGTCAATTTGGAATTGCAATTTACCTCTTTATGCTGCGCTATGAGCGACTCGAGTTCGGAAATCTTCGCCTTGAGCTCGGCCAACTCCGCCTCTTGGTAGCGCACGTCGCACTGACTCATCTCGATCGTCTGTGACATGTGCGCGTTGCGCAGGAGTGCCTCGTCTTTCTCGCGTTTTTCTCTGAAAGAAGCTTGTTTGTATAAAACACTACAACCGAAACGTTATCTAATAAAAAGAGACCATTATTGGGTATACGTCTGGCGGGCGCTAAAATGTGTCCATCCTTTTCCTCTTACTTAGAACTTTCTGGGTGCAGTTAATTGAACGGAACGTTTTTTTATAAAAAAAAAAAAAAAAAAAAAATAGAAAATGACTTGTAGTTACAAGGAATCAGAACGGATCACGCTGTATGAAAATTTTACTCACTTATCAAATTTCCTTTGCATGTCCATATAGTCGTGTTGCATGTCAGTTACCATGGAATTGAGATGGTTCACTTCGACTTTGGACTCGTCGTAAAGCCGATTCGACTTGTCGACCTTTTCCCTCAGGATCTTGACTAGTGTCCGTTCGTTTTCTAGCGCTTCGCTCAGCTCTCGATTTTGCTCGGTCAAGGTTGCGATACGACTTTCTAAGTCCATGGTCTTATCCTGAAATTATACATTTGGAATATTAAAATTGGTATACATAAATCTGCATAGGTTACGTCACGCTTTATATTGCGATGTCACCATATGCTAAAACTAAATCCCAAAAGCGAACCACTAAAAATATTATTTACTAAGCAAACATACGCACACACGTAAACTATGAGAAGGTACCCAATTCTAGAAAAACTAGTTCACTTATATAAACAAATGACAACGGACCTCAAGCGCTTACGTCACTGCAAGAAAAAAAACGAAGTAGCCAATCGTCGGGCGCATAAAAAGGTTTCTTTTTAGAACAAACAGAACACGTGCAAAAGCCAGCATAATCAAACGGCGAGTGGAACGACAACATTCACCGTGCCGGTTTGGCACAAGCATTGTAATATTACGTAGTGGGTGGTGTGCATTTTACGTCGGTACTGTTAAATTTTTGACACAGCTTTTTTTCCCCAGCCTTTAAATAATGGAAGAAAGAAGCACCGCTGTTTAATGTTTTCTAAAAAAAAGCCAAAAAGGTTTACTTAGAATGGTAACAAATACCTACGACTTATTTATTTTTACGGAGTCACCATACTATGTTTTTATGCGTTTTACGGAAAATTAATTCTTAAATACATACTTTTGCTGCAAAGTTAATTATTAATTGTACCCTGTTGTTTTTTTTACCATTTTATTTAATGTTTGGAAAAGCCAAGCGTTGCATGCACTTTAAAACAATCAATTGTTAAACACAAATCAGCCCACAACCACATGCAAGTAAAATTGAAAAGAAACTTATGTCATCAATAAAATTTATTAATTATAAAATTCAGTGCATAAGTAACAAAATAGTAGATAAATACCTTCAACATTCTAATAACAATTTCTTTAAAACAACATAATTTATATGTAACAAATGAGGTAAAAAAAAAAATTAACTTACTTGGAATGTAAATAAATATCACGCGTCAAAAATATATTTTACGTTTAAACAAGCCTCTTTGACGACGCTGTTGTTAACACCTGTGTCATTGCACGAATGACGATAATTATATATCTACCTATATGAATACTTGTATGTTACCTCCTAATAGGCTACTACGTACCAATACTTAACTATCGCTATCACGTGATTGTGTACAATGGGAACTTATCTCCAAACTAAAATGATAACAATGTTAATCTAGGTACAGAATCTAAATAACACATTGTTTTGACACATAGATCAGTAGATTACCGGGTGTGGCCTGTAATACGAGCAAAAAATTAAAACATAGATAGTCCTCGTCAAACTAAACAACATTGGTTCAGCGAATTTTAAAAATAATGGAGTCTTTGAATTTTCCTTTTTTCATACAAATTAAATACTGCCAACAATGTACGCCATCCAAGAATACAACTGACGTCGCCTGTCACCCTACAAACATCAAGCATTTTGCTTTACATTGCGTCTTCGAATAAACTTAAAAGTGTAATAAAAATAAAAAAAAACTAAATTTTTAAAAGTCGTTGAACTAATGTTGTTCAGTTTGAGGAGTATGATCTATGTTTTAATTATTTGCCCATATTACAGGCCACACCCGTATAACAGCTAGCACACGCGCCTTTTTCTAGCTCGTTTACAGTGGACGCACTGAACGATAAAATGAGCGCTGGTCAAGCGTGCTGGCTGTTCGAAGAATATGAGATATGTCCACTTTTATATTTAATCGAAATTTTTATTTTTAAACGCACATTAAGAACAAGTAATCTTGTAATTTTAAAAATATATCATATTATTATTATCTTTTGCAGAATGTTTGTTTTATATTATAACCAATAAATTATTAACAAAAATTTATTACAACTATATAAACACAAATTATAATATTTTTCAGCTAAGAAGGAACTACAAACAAAAAGAGTGCATTTCACGAAACAAAAAAACACAAAATAACACTCTGACTACATAACAACATTAAATTATTTCGAAGTCACATTATAGTAAGTAAATGCAAGTTGCCTAAAAATTGATCATTCATTACTTTACTATCTCAGATCGGATTCTGTCTATTCGCAGAATTCTTGTTTGCCAAATGATTCATTTCCCAACTCTCAATTTTCTCCGAAACCAAAATTTTTTCTGATTATATTTTCTTACACAGTAAGTTAGGTTAGGTTTGTTTTATGAAAGTTCCCAAAAAAACATGGTTTCATAGAAAATCGTGACTTGGGAAAAGGCAGAGAACCATCTCAGATATTATATTATAAGTATAAGTGAGCAAGAACCATACTTTTTTAAGTAGTTGCGCCGGCTCAAACAGTTTGTATGGCCGGCGACCATAAGCAAATATCCAACTGTTTCCAGCAATGACGTCAGAACGCGACGTCTGTATTACGGGTAGGTATTGTGATAATGATAAGGATTATATATAAATGTTGTGAGTTTGAGTTTTATAAAAAATATAGCTATCTATGCGAACCGGATAGTTACACTACAAAATATTCATGCAAAACATTTGTTCGCTCGCATTCTAATATTGAACATAATGTCATTAATGTTATACTAACTATTAGAAACGAATGATGTGATGTGATGACATTCTTACAGTCACCATCAGACATTTCGGAGCGGCCAGGGTGATCAAAAATATCGGAACATGCACTTTAAGACCTTTTGTGCCGATGTTTCTGACCACATTGGCCGCTCAAAAATATCTGATGGTGTCTGTACAAAGGATCAACAACGTAAAATTACAGCATGAAAAAAACCCAAATGAGAAATTCTAAGAAATGGTAACCGCAGATAAATTGATTGAACATCTATCAGTAAGTTACAGTAAAAAGTGAACAGTGAATATTGCAACGCAGTGTAAAGCGAATTCAGTGTGTTAGCACAAAGCTTAATACTAGATACCACGTCTACTTTGACAAAAGCTCGTATCTTAAAACAATACGTAAACTAAACTGATCCTTGAAGCACCCCGAGTAAAGTTCACTTCTTAGGGTTGAAGTCAGACGAACGTTTTTTTTTTGATGTGAGTCGCGTGTTTTCGGTCACGTAATTTCTGCTGCATTTGGTTTTTTCCACACGGCGACTTAAAATGAGTTGTACACAAATAGGACTTTTGTATGAAACCAAAGTTACGCGACCTACTCAAAGAATTGCGCTCGTCTGGCTTCACCTTTAGTAAAATTATCGATTTTGAGATACAAGCTTTTTGAAAAGTAATGACGGTTTATCCCGGGAATTATTTAAAATAACAATGCCCCAAAGCCATAAGAGATCAATTTTTAAATTTAGTTACAATATCCGTTCCTAATCAGAACAAATTGTTTACATTTTACTTTACCGATAACATTATAAGCAGCACGAATATACTTAGCCTTTATAATGTGTAACTGATGTGCGCCACTGCGTGTGCAATAAATATTGTTCAAACCAAACTAAATATAGCCTTATAAAAGTAAGAATGAAGACTATTAGAAGTAAAATTGATTGACGATAGTTCAGACACGGACGCACCGATCTCGAGATTTAATATTCTATTGTAGCCTGCAACACCATGTACTACATACATGTCAATCGTAAACCCTGACTGTTAGAACCTATGTCCAATTGACAATAGGTAAATAACAGACACAGAGTTTAACTTTTAAAAATCTTCATTCTTTTGCGTATAATTTAATGGTCGAATGAGCATTCATTGACAGTTGCACATAAAATATGAGAGTGAGAAAAATGACAACTAAGTAATAGGATCATTCGACCATGGCATGATATATCGACAGCGATAAAGGCTTAAAAGTATCTGCCCGAAAAGTAAAAGTCTTATAATAGGACGGAAACTCTAAGAACCAGGGGGTATTTTTAAGTAAAAAGAGCTCAAGGGTAGTTTGAAACTATTGTCAAGCCACGCCTTCCCGTTACTTTGTCATTGGACTGGACTTTCCACCAAATAACACATTTTTATATTTATATATTTTGTATAAATTTTTACTATTATAATATATAAAACATAATATAAGACTGTTGTTTGGCCAAATTGGTGACTAATGTCCAATAATTGAAGAGCTTTCACATCAACCATTTGAGCTCACCGCAGTATACCCTAACAAAAACTAAAATTACCCCCCGGCCTTTACATACAATCGACGCGGTAGAGAAAAACCACAACTGCCAACTAAAAATCAAACAACATGAATAACACGTGACAGTTAATTTCTAACAGCGTCGACAACTAAATCTACGCTATGTTTAAATGCTGTAGAGGGTTGGACTCACGCCCTCGTGGCTGGCTGCGTTCCGGAGTCCCTTCACTTCCATTGCGAGAGAATGCACCTCGCCGTTCAGTCTCGCCACCTGGCCCAACCGATCATATCAACCTTTATACTAAAGCCACGCGTAGAGTGGCACGCTTAGCGGCTAGTTTAACTGTAGCTTATGACATATCCCGTACTTGTTCGCTTTGGTCGCCCTTAATACTTCGTAGAGGTAAAAGAGAACAGAGCACAATGCTTCTACTTCTAAGCGTGCACGCCTCCGGTATGATCCTACGCTTACACCCGTTATAACGAATAAAAATACATATTAGGATCTTTACACACCGCATTTTTTGAACGCGCCGTCGACGCGCGTTCGTATGGCTGCTCTATTGAAAACGCGCTGTCAACACCGGTCGATGGCGTGCTTTAAAAAAGGGTCGAGTTGTGTTTGGAATTATGGTTTAAGGGTGTCAATTATTCAATTGTTTACGATTATAACCTCAGTTTCAGTTGCTGTGGCACTATTTTTGTTATATTATACCGAAGCCTGACAAAGAGCTCATTTCAAATTCTACCTAAATTACACGCCATTTTCGCACATACTTGGCACTATTTGAAAGATTGATGACATTTTATAAATTTAGTAATAGGTAGCATAAATGCACATGGCTTGCAAGACGTAGATATATATGTACATGGCATGCAAAGATGAAAAGAAGCGTAAGAAATATAGACATTGCTTTCAACATTTGCCTATTATATTGATTTAAATTGAATTAAAATGGTAGATTGCGTTATATAATTAGAAGTAATTAAATCATATTAATATAGGCTGTTAGATAAATAGACTAAAAATAACTAAAAAAAAACAAGCCAAGTGTGAGTTCAGACTCACACACAAAGGGTTCCCGTACCATCGTTCTGAAAGCGTTTCTTACCCCTTTAGCGGTACCCCTTCATTAAAACCCCCTTTTTAAAAGTATTAACATTACTTTTCTTTTTATATTTTTGTATAATCGTAGCGGTCATAGTAACACACACAGATAATGTCTAGGGTCTACCTATACAGTTCAAGAGATACAGCACTGTGACAGTCAGACGGAAGCGGAGGCTTAGTAATAGAGCCTGTTGACACGTTTCGGGTAAGTAACCCCAAAAACGAAATGTCTATTAAATATAGTTTAAATCTTACCTTTGCTTCACTGTTTATTAAGTTTTGCTTCGTTTTCTCTAGCTCAGCAGCCATGCTTTGGAGTTTATCTTGCATCTCTTTCTTCTCCATCTCTACTATTCTCCTTTCTGCTCCCTCTTCCCCAGCTTGGCGCGACAGTCGCGCCACCTAACGGTACATTCTCACATCACAACATACGTTTAAATTCATCCGTAGATGTTGATGATGATGCGTACATCATCTATGAAAAACTTCACATTTAATAGCAAAACCTAAAAAATCATTTGCTTGTATTAACAATATAATTATGCTGATTTTAGTTTTTGTTGATTCTACTTGTTTTGTCATCTACCTTAAAACGTAATGTCCTATTGTGTGTAGGTATGTAAGAAGTATAATAAGATGGTGAGGTGACACATTTGGGTCAACAAGATGAGATGTCATACCCATTTTTCTATTAATCAGTTTCATAATTTCGTAAAGATAATATTTTGTAATTATTATTAGATATTTTTAAAGAACATATGTGTTAGTACCACACATATATTTATTAAGTAATGTGTTACTAATCGACACTACGACACTAGTATTACAAAATTCAATCACCTTAACACTAAAGTATAGGTTCATTAAAAGAAGTTTCATGCAAATTCATGCAATCGAAAACCAATAACCAAAAAAACAAAAAGGTCAATCAAAAATGCTACACCCAATAATACTAGCAAATTGCTTAAATTCACACCAGGGACTTGTTTTTGTGCAACATTTAAAATCACAATATTATCATATTTAACACTACCTATTCTATAAAAGTTTCCTACATCACAGTAGAAGAAAAGTTTTGAATTTTATGTTAGTTGCTGTTCATGGTTAAGTAAAACAGATAATAAATTTTAATGAGAATAACTTGAAAGTCGCCTTGAAAGCCTTTTGTAAAAACAGAAAATTTTGTAAAAAGTTACATTATTCATATACATAGATACATGCCTCGGCTTAGAATGAGAACCTTCTTCTGATTTGTTTCCTGTGTTTTAATATCCTTCTTCTGTTTGAGTATATGTTTTATTTAACTTTTACCTTTTAAAACTTTAAATATGCATCGATTCAAATAATCCATACTATATACTTATACATACTATATACGTATGTTTGTGTGTTTATGTGTTTGTATGTTTGTCCCTCTTTCACGCCGTAACGGAGCGACGGATCGACGTGATTTTTGGCATAGAGATAGTTTATGGTCCCGAGAGTGACATAGGCTACTTTTTATCCCGGAAAAATGCACAGTTCCCGAGGTAACAGTGCGCGATAACCGAATACCGCGCGGGCGGAGCAGCGAGCAAAAGCTAGTACTCGTATAATTTTGAGTTCTAATTTCGTGCCATTTACAGTACATAAATAATAGGCACCTGTGTTTCAAGCGAGGCGATCTGTCCGCTCCAGGAGGTTTTTACGTCAGCCAGCGCCATCTTGGCCTCTTGCAGCTGCCGCGCCAGCACCGCGCGCTCGCGGCACACGCGGTCGTACTCCTCGCAGCCGGTCGGGGTCACTTCACGTTTATCTGGACAAACAGTATAATTACGGTCACTTTACGTTTGTCTGGACAAACAGTATAATTACGGTCACTTGACGTTGTCTGGACAAACAGTATAATTACGGTTACTTTACGTTTGTCTGGACAAACAGTATAATTACGGTCACTTGACGTTGTCTGGACAAACAGTACAACTCTGGTCACTTCACGTTTGTCTGGACAAACAGTATGATTACGGTCACTTGACGTTGTCTGGACAAACAGTACAACTCTGGTCACTTCACATTTGTCTGGACAAACAGTATAATTACGGTTACTTTACGTTTGTCTGGACAAACAGTATAATTACGGTCACTTGACGTTTGTCTGGACAGACAAAAAAATTCTGGTTACTTTGCGTTTGTGTACAAAAACAATATAATTCCGGTCAATTTACGTGTGTCTAACCAAACAGTATAATTATGGTCGCTTCTTGCTTGTCTACACAAAAAAATATATTTACTAACAAATACACAATACACATATTGATAAATCAGATTTTTTCTTTTTAATAACCTAATTTTTCCTTTTATTTAATTTATAAAGATACTGAAACTTACCCGACTGCCCGAAAGGTTATTATTTCTTATAGTACCTATTCTTGTGTACTCACCGTCGTCGCGCATGTGATGGTGCTGGCCAGCGGGCGGCACGGCGGCGCGCAAGACCTCCAGTTCGTCGGCGGCGTCGCGCGCGCTCGCCTCCGCGGCGCCGAGCCGCGCGGTCAGCTCGCCGCGCTCGCGGGCCCACTCGCGACGGGACTGCTCTAGCTCCTCCTGACAACCAGACCTCGCTATGTTCAACCCTGTACCAGTGCCAATTCGGTAGTTGCTCCAAAACGGCGATTAGAAAAGTGAAATAGTACACAAGAAAATTTACAGGAGGAAATGACTAAAGAAGTCTTGCTTCTCTCCCCCTTTGTAATTCTGTCGTCCGATATATATGGACTAAATCATCATTCCGAGTTTGAGGTTTGTATGTTTAAATCGTTAAACAGGGTGGGAAGTTGAGATGGGACAGCAAGGGCAGCTACTAAATACTAGATCCCTTGCTGCTACGCGAAAATGCTCTTAGGAGACCTTTACTAACTTTTTGAGTGATGAAGAGCGACATTCATAGATTTTTGCTAAAAATGTACGGTCAGCGAGAAAATCGACAGATTTGACTTTTTTTGTAATGCCAATCGGTCCAATTTTAATCAAGAATTAAAACATTCTTTGAGACCAACTAGGGTTAGAGTACTAGAATACCCACAAATCAAAGATAACTTTTGCCTTACAGTTCGTAGGGTACTAATTTGGAAAGTGAAACTTTCGCATTTTTTTTATCCTTTATGCTTAAAGAAATGAAATAGCAACAGTGGGAACAATGATTCACTTTCTATGTACCTTTTATTCTTTATGCCTATTATAATAATTCCATTATTTTAATTTTACTGATTTATTATGATTGATTAGATCGATTTTTAGTTTTATATAAATTAAAAATTAATTAAAAAATATATAGAAACTTTTTTGTTTGTGGCTGTTGACACCCTAGTCTTGAGTTGGTATTAGACGAAGATTTTATTTTATGCACTACTGCATAAAAAGTCATTTTATGTCGTCTAGATCCAGCATAAACACGAACTTTACGAGCATGAGAAGTGAAAATGAAATTTTGAACATAAACTTAGTCGTTTCCGCTTTATTTCTATAACGTTAACTGGTCTGCGCTGGCACTGCTGCCAGTGTCTTGTTACCGTGAGCGTGTCCAGCCGGTCGTGCGCGCGCTGCGCGGCGGCGCCGGCGGCGCGGCACTCCGCCAGCTGCGCGAGCGCCGCGTCGCGCGCCGCCGCCGCGCGCTCCGCCTCCGCGTGCGCCGCGCGCGCCACCGTCTGCGCCGCCAGAGCCTCCGACCCTGCACGACGTTACATCCATTTATCTACACACATATAGTTAATCCTCCATTATGCGTTCAAAAACCATAGATAATAACGAGTATTACGACTTACGACATTGGATTCTATTATAAACACGGCAGTATTGTTATGATCATTACGATACTGATATCTGTACCGTAATGAGATTTCATACATCATTACAGCACCGGGGCGCGCAGCTCGTGAAGCAGACATACGAATAAGTAGTACCTACCCAGTTCTCGTTAATGCAGGTCATTCTAAATGGTTCTTGAACAAATGATAGAGGATTTAATATCTGGCTGTAGATAAAATATTGTATGCAACTGTACGTAATTACGCCTCGTTTCATGAAACCACACTCGTGTTACAAGGACCCCTATTACGTTACAGTTGCATAAATAGCTATTATACGGCCCCTAAAGACTCCGGATCGGTGGTCCGGTCGCTTCTAGATAAGTGGCGATTACACTGAGTCGTTCGCCGCATGCTGCATGCGGCGACCGCAAAAGTGTACAGAACACGGTCGTACTCGTATAAGACGCCTAAGTAATTTCAATTTGAATAGTTCGGCGACCGCACTAAGTGAACGCTTTAGTTGAACGCGTTAGGTGAACGATTCAGTGTAATCGCCCCTTTATACAGGATGGGAAAAATTATGGGCCCTGTTTTTCTCACCCGGGAACCAAACCAACTAAATATAAAACATTCATTATTTTGTTCTAGTGTTGTTATTATTTTGCTACTTATAGAACAGGATTATTATTCAGGACAAAATTGCTCTAATAAACATTTGATCTTTAAAATAAAAAATTGCAATCTTCCATTCTTTCATTCTAATTAAGATCATATAAACATAGGAAATTTTAATTAATTTTAGGAAATCTTTGAATGCAGTTTTGTTTCATTATAAAAATAAAATAATATTGCATGTAAATAAACTGAGCTAGCTAAAAGATTGGGCAGTTACCCTCCAAGACTCAACAGTTTTTTTATTATTTATTGTTTAATTGAATTTCAAACTTTTTTGATATTTCTGAGAAAATGGGAGATTAAAACTATTATAACCCATATATATTTAGATTATTAGGTTTCCTTTGATATATAGTTCAGTCTGAGTCCAGATGTTTGGGCAGTCAGGGAAAAAGATGAAACATTGAGGATATGAACATAAACCTATGTTAAATTGGGCATGCATTTATCCACTGATTGTTAAAAGTGGAAATTATTCTCTTTGAGAGTAATAACATTAAGCTTTAATAACAGAAGGCGATGAAACTATATTCGTAATAACATACAAACATATTGTTATAAAAAACAGATATTGCAAGTTAAATTAAAGCTTAATAAAAATACAAACCTTGAACTGAAGCAAGTGACAATTTTAACTCCTCTATTTTCTGCTCCCAGAACACATCTCTCTCCTTTATTTTGGCTTCTAATTGAGAAGTGTACTGATGCTGTAAGGCTGCTTGATCCACTTTCCCGCCAGTTCGATCTGACAGGTAGGACTCCAGTTGCGGTGAAATTGACTAAACAAAAAAACAAAGCAATTATTTATTTAACAATCATAAACTGTCATATAGCATGATGATAACCGAGATTGACAGTAATTAAAAGCTGTTAACAATTGAAGCTGGAAAAAGACAAAGAGGACGGCAAAAGAAAAGATGGGTCGATGAAATTGTAAAAACAGCTGGAAATAACTGGATGAGCACTGCTCAAAACAAACAAAAGTGGAAAGAGATGGAGGAGGCTTTTACCCAATAGGGGCCATAACAGTAGGTAAACTACTTGTCACTAAAATAACTTATATATAAACTTATTGTACTGTATGGATAAATAAAGCTTTAATAATAATAATAATAAACAATTGAAGCTATTTCAGTTAGTTATTTGTTTTACTGATTTATTACTGTAAGCGTAGATGAATTATCAAATTTCTGGCTGGCAAATACCACTTTGACAATACAGGCTATCTTATATATTCTAAAATATCATATATAATCATAAATATTCTAAAATCTGACTTCAATCAATAAAAAAATTAAGAATAAATTAATTTACTAAATGACTATCAAATTAGAATGAAAAAATTGAGGAGTAGTCAGAACCACTTCAAAAAGAAAGTGTAGAAAACTGAGTAAGCACTTTAACACATTCAATGCCGAGAACTTGATAGCCAAGTTTTCCTTTCGTAGGCAGTTATCACTACAAAGTCGTAAAACGCTGCTACTGGTTAAAATTGTAGCACATAGTATGTGGTCTCAAATGTGTAAAACTAACAAGTGCAATAACGTGATACTTACGTCGGATGTAGTGCTATCTCCTTGTCCAGCTGAACTGGACGGGCTTGCGGTAGACTGTATGAAAGTCACATTATTAGTTTCATCATACTTTGCAGGACTGAGGCCATATCGCCTAAGGTTTCTGACAGTCATGATCGCAAACAAATGACAGATTTCGCAAAAACTGTCATCTGATTGCAATCACGAGCATCAAAAACGTTAGGCAATACCCTCTGGACTTGAAACCACTACCACAGTTTTTTTTTAAACACCGGTTTATTTCTTGACTGGGCCCGCGCAGGAAAACAATGGCCCAAGGCCTCTCGTTCTGAGAGCAGACCTGTGCCCACCAGTGGGACGTATATAGGCAGGGATGTTAAGTTATTAAAGTTGATGTCAGTTCTTATCTGACATCAACTTTGTTGCTAAATTGCAATGTCTTATGTCAAATCAATTTCAAGCTAGGATATTAGTGATAACAAATGGATACAGAATTTATTATCGAGGTTTTTTTCCTTTTCCATGACACCATTTTATGGGTACACGCTACTGTATATCTAGGTTAATAGCATCATCAATAACCAGAATAACCATCATGAAAATCCAGAATAGTACATGTTTGTATGTTGTTAACCTACGGTCGACAATATGTTCATGAAAAATACTGATTACAATATTTGTAGCAATGTCTTAGCTAGGTGAGGCAATGCGGCTCCTCATGCACAGCCTCGGAGTTTAAGTTGCCTTATGCTTATAAAGTTCCTCATTTTTGGGCTCAATCAAAAATTCATCATTTAATGTCTGATGTTCCATCCTAAAGAGCCTCACATAATATGTCTTGCCCATACAAAAATAAATCCTGCGCATCCACTAACTGGTAGATTACATGCAGTGTTTAGTAAACAGTAGATCTTTGGTCTTATCAAGTTGGCCACCCTTGCTACAACTTTATCCTCGTAACTACTTGTCTATTTCACAAAGTACAAATAAATTAATTAATAACTGTTGAATATACTTGATGGAGTACAAATTTTTCAATGAAATATGAACTTTAAATTTATTTATTAACGTAGTGGCACCAATAATCGACACTTTAAGGAGATAGTGGGCTTCTTTATAAAATTAAAGGTAATTTAGTCATCTTTAAACGAAAAGTAACGATTGGGTATGGTAAGGTATATTCTTGAGATAAGAATAGGATGTATTATTTTTATTAACTATACACGGACTAGAAAAAAATCCCAAAAAAGGAAAAAGTATATAAATCTCCAATAATCGACACCGAATCTCCAGTAATCAACACCCAGTCATCGACAATTACCAGTTACCGACACCCAGTTATCGACTAGTACCTATAATGTGTATCCGCCAAATCACCACCCCCTTAATGGGTCATTAAAATAAAATTAACCGTTTAATAAGTATTCATTTATTGTCCACAGTATAGTGTCAATATTTTTCTTTCTAAAGTGTATTAACCATACAAATAAATACAAAGAGCACTTTTGTAACTATAGTAAAAAACAATAAATTTAAAAAATAAAAAACCCGACTGCCTTAAAAATACTAAAAAGAAGGAAACAAGTCTAGTGGGCTAGAACTTTGTTAAGTAGCTAACTTAAAGTTTAATAGTCGGGACCCATTAGGCGAGAATTTTTGAGCGTTACGATTTAAATGGGTCCCGACTGTTAAACTTTAAGTTAGCTACTTAACAAAGTTCTAGCCCACTTTACTTCTATTGTGCCACTAGACTTGTTTCCTTCTTTTTAGTATTTTTAAGGCAGTCGGGATTTTCATTTTTTAAATTTATTGTTTTATTTCACACTTTTTTAAATATTTTTGTGGCATTAGGCGAGAATTTTTGAGCGTTACGATTTAAATGGGTCCCGACTGTTAAACTTTAAGTTAGCTACTTAACAAAGTTCTAGCCCACTAGACTTGTTTCCTTCTTTTTAGTATTTTTAAAGCAGTCGGGTTTTTGATTTTTTAAATTTATTGTTTTATTTCACACTTTTTTAAATATTTTTGTGGAAATGGTAGATAAAACTATTATAACCCATATATATTTAGAATGGGCTAATTATTATCTTTCATTTGATACCCCACTTGATAGATTTCAATAAAAAACATTTTTTGAAAACTTACAATTTGGCGCCAAAAATCCGCTATTTTGATTTTTCAAGAATTTCATGTACCCAGTGTCACTCGCGTCACCAAGACTCATCTAATGACGTATCATTTATCAAAATTGGTTCAGCCGTTGAGTAGTTACGAGAGGACATAGGAATAGACATACATACATACATACATACGCGCCAAACACATAACCCTCCTTCTTCGCAGTCGGGTAAAAAGGACAATATAAGTAACAAACAATTGTCAAAAAGTTTAAATTGTCAAAATCAACAATGAGATTTTTTTGTAGTAAATATTATTTAGTTAGTTTTTTTATTAATTAAGAGATCCTTTTATAAAGATTAACTATATGAGGTTTGTTTTAAAAGCCATAGATATTTGGCAAATATTTACTTATAGCTAGCTTTCGTCTTTTTCTTGCTGTTTTTTATTTTTCTCAGTTTCCTTTTTCTCGTGATATTCTTTCCAAGCTTTACTTCTTACTGTTGATGGAATTTTCTCTCATTTCACTCTCTTCTTATTACTATCCATCCAATTTTGCGGCCAAAACAAACTCCTCTTAAAAGAAGATGGAACAATCCCTCTCAAAACTTTTTCCAAAGACTTTGGAAAGGATTGGAAGTATTTCGTCTGTTTTGATAATTTATTATTTTTTTGCACACTGTCTAGTAGCGAATCTTATGTCAGTGGAATATGTCTTTCAGATAACGCTAATATCCACTTTTCCAAAATGTCTTCTTCCCCTTTAGTTAAAACTGTGCTCGGCCCCACAGCGCCCAATTGTTTTTTTTGTTTTTTTTCCTGAAATTTTATCATGAAGCGTAATCCTAAGTACTCCGAAACGTTTCGCGGGAATTGCAATCTTTTCGCCAATTTTTACAGCTTCTACGGCTTTTTTTAACTGTTCGGGAGTCTAATTTTTTCTCGGAGACATCTGAGAACCAATCATCGACACATTTTATTCCCCAATAATCGTCACTTGTCGATTACTGGTAGCTCGACTTTGATTAGTTTACTTCAAATATCCACCAAATACGCAAAGAAAGAAGAACTATATTCGCTTGTCAAATGAAAAATGTTTCAAAAAAATTATTATCGACACATGTCGATTAATGGAAAAGTCACTTTGTGAAAACCAGTGATCGACACCAACATTTTACTAATATCTAAATAACCATAAACATTCGTTATAACAATAATCGGTCCTACAGTTCTTATAATAGCCCGTGAAAAACATAAAATTCAAATAAATTACAATACATTAGTATAATTAACAAAAAATGTACTCACTTCCTTAAGGATTTCACTAAGAAATGTTGTTATTTTCACCGGTACTCCAGCCGCAAGCAGTTGTCACACCGCCATTTTCAAAATAAAAGGCGGATTTCGCTCAAATCCGAATGGGAGCCAGCCAAAAGTGTACTATCTATGGTACAGTATTACTCTATTAAGATATCGGTTAATTACTCTTATTTTATTGAATCAAAAAATAAAGTGTCGGTTATTGGTTCTTGTCGGTCATTGGTGCCACTACGTTATTTATTTATGTTTTTAGGATTCTAAGTTTTGCGATTTTGAAAATTACCTAGAATTTTCAAAATCGCAAAACTTAGAATCCTCGCCTCGGTCTGTAGATCTATGTATGATAAAAAATGTCAGGACTTACGAGGTTATAACCTGCTACATCAAAATAGATCCAATAAATGAAATGATATTAAATTTGTTTTCACTTTAATTAGGCGGTCTATCTGAAAAAACTCTAGTTTTTGTCACCTTGGCTGAACAAATGTTTGAATATAGATTAAATAAACTAAGTAAATAAGGTCAAGGTAGATAATAGTTCACTTACCGAGTCATCTCTTAATGTAATTCGACCTAAAAAGGCACCAGTGCGCCAACTGCTCGTCAATTTACTTATGTCGCTTCCGGTCTCCTCTTTAATCTTGCTTTTAAGGCTCGCAAACATTGTGCCTAACTAAATGCGATACTGAAAAGTAGTAAGTAACATTTCTAAGTTTTATGTATACAAATTTATTATTTCAATTTAACTCTTGTAAAACACAGATGTAATTTGCACCAAGTAGCAACAAAATATACTGGAGTTGATAAAACAACTTCACTCACTCACTACTAGTTTGCAAATTACTGATAACATGAGCGTCCCATTAAGCATCAGTTCCGTTTTCTGCGAAGAGCCAATTAGCGTTTACCTTCAAAACTTGCAACTTAATTAAGGATGTACTTACTAAATCATGTTCTGGTACGCACGTTTATTAAATAACAGTTAACATCTAGACAGTAAACAAAAATCCTTCGCTAATTGATTCTAAAAAGAGTGACTAAATTTGACTCAATCATATCACACAATCCTACCATGACACTGACATTGACGTTTAAGTTTTGACTTGTCTTGTCTGAAGAGCTACTCCGAAACACAAAATTCGAAGTCCGTGCCGTGCGGTCCCTCTGACACTTAAACTATTTAATACGAGAGCGAGAGAGATCGCACGACACGAACTTCGAATTTTGTGTTTTTAATTGTTCCATCTTGGAATAGGCAAAGCAAACATGTCCATACAGCCACATGTGTTTTTTTTAAATTTGGGGCAGAAACTAGACTAGGTAATTTTTGCAAAATAAAATTGTGCATTATTTTTATTGCAATAATACAGGCGACGCCTAATGTGACAATGTAGCAAAATATATTGTATATGTCGACTTCAGTAGTCCTACCAGCGACTAGCGAGTCTTGGTGGCAGGCAGTAGTAATGTAATGCCCGGTTCACATTATTCAAAGATTTCCAGTAAAATCGTTTCAGTAGCATGACACTGCGGTGCTATGAATTGAATTCATCAATAGAATTTCCCCCGACTCCAAAATGTTGCGTCAAGTCGCCGCGTCGAGCAGCAGCGACAGGATGGCTTTTTGCAGGAATGGTCTTGGTCTCAGCGGCAGCCTTACCCATTGCGAGGCTCCGGGCGGCAGGTCTTTGCGAGGTCCTATGTCCTTCGTGGGACGTCCACCAACGAGATGGACGGATGACCTGGTTAAAGCCGCGGGTTCACGGTGGATGCAGGCCGCTGCCAACCGAAGCAACTGGAGGTCTATGGGGGAGGCCTATGTCCAACAGTGGACGTCCTACGGCTGAGATGATGATGATGTCCTTCGTGATGCGAAATTATAGTTTTCTCAAAAATGATATGTAAAGTCGCCATTACATCTTCAAAAAGTCTCCAGTAAGTTAATAATACCGGACGAAGATCACAAGTGTCCTGAAGGGCTACTCCGAAACACAAAATTCGAAGTTCGTGTCGTGTGGTCCCTCTGACACTTATACTATTTAATACGAGAGCGAGAGGGATCGCACGACACGAACTTCGAATTTTGTGTTTCGGAGTAGCCTTTCAGTAAGTAGAGAGGTTTTGAATTTTATTCAGAATGCAGAAGTGTCCAGTAAGTACGATACAAATCTCATAACATCATTGTAATTTAATACTAGATTGTACAACAAGAGCATAAAACGAGCCCTTTTACCCGAGGCGTTCATATAGCCACCCGAGCCGGTACGGCGAGGGTGGATAGACACGTCGAGGGGAAAATGGGTTTAATGCTCGAGTTTTACACTCTGCTTTTCACTTCGATGGCGACGAAATGAAATAGCATCAGTGAAAACAATGATTGACTTTCTATGTATCTTTTATTTTTTTCAGTATTATAATAATTCCATTATTTTAATTTTACTGATTTATTATGATTGATTAGATTGATTTACAGTTTTATATAAATTAAAAATTATTTAAAAAATATATAGAAACTTTTTTGTTTGTGGCTGTTGACACCTGATTACCTTGGTCTTTAGTTGGTATTAGACGAAGATTTTATTTTATGCACTGGAGCATAAGAAGTCATTTTATGTCGCCTAGACACAGCATAAACACGGACTCTACGAGCATGAGAAGTGAAAACTTTTTTTTTATATAGGTAATGCAGAGCCTCATCTTACGGTCATTAAAAAGGTTGAACAACAAACGTATAATTAATTATAAATGTTATTATACCTTTAAATATGATTTTATTTAGCATTTTTTCCATTGCTTCAAATCCCTACTAATATTATAAATGCGAAAGTAACTGTCTGTCTGTTACGTTTTCACGTCGTAGGTATATATATAGATAGTTTAAGCCCCAAGGATCAACATAGGATACTTTTTGATCGGTAGAGGGCGCCACCGCGCGATAACCTAGGTCCGCGCAGACGAAGTCGCAGGCTTATAAGCTAGTGTTCAAATAAATAAGACTAGGTATCTCTACACTAACTGGCTGGTTTTGCACCCGAAAACATCTATACACTCTACTTATAAGATATCTTCCGCTTCTCCCACTCTTGGAGTTCCCTAACGACAATATTGGTAGCTAGGTACCATAATTCCAATTTTTAGAGTTTCGTAGCATAGGGTATTTCGTTTCACATCCCAATTTATATCACGATTACCACTCACTAGGTGGGATAGGTACTTTACTTTAAAAAATACGCAATATTTAAGTACACTCTTTGTAGGTAGTTACATCATTTATTAGGTGAAGTTTTTTATATTGAACTTCTATCTACAACAAACAGTCCGAGGGAACAGAGTCCCTGACCTAGTTTTAGTAATTGTTATTCTACATTTACGCATTGTATACGGGCCCCTCGACGCCAGCAATTGATCGCAAAGTATTTTTTATGGTTATGGTAATATAAGGGGGCGCATTTCCCCATGCGTCGTAAAATTTAATGATCGTGTGCGCAGCAAATGGCGCAGCTTGATAATGCGTAAGTATTCCAAATGTTTTCATAAGTTTCGGTTGTTTTTGTGTAACATCTCAGAGTTTCTTATATATCAACCGCGGCTTGTGTCGCATGAGCTATTAGATTTTGCAGCTAGTTGGATATCTAATCTTAAGATTTTTAAATAAATTTCCATGAAGATTTCCAAATACCTATCGCACCGGGGTTCATTTAAGTTGCATCAAAAACAGCCATGTAAAATTCCACGTCTCTAGAGCAGGAGTTCCCAAATGGTTCGTGAAGTCCCTGCGTTTTCCCAAGGACGTCGCGCGCGATACGGCATGCACGGCACGCACAAGCTAGTGTGGCAGTGAGTAACTATCCACGTTTATTTCTTTTTTTTTTGTTTCGATTTGTGGCATTTGAACATGGCGGATGTAGACAATATCTAATTTTGCTATTTCTGTTTCTTTGGCTAGTTGAAGCATAATTTTGATAGTGTTTTATGCGGCGATTAACCATAACAGTGATCACAAAATTCTATATTGCTCTCGTGTCTGACATTTTTTAATGCGCAAGTTGTCTCGACGTGGTTTCTGGAATTTTACTATCAAGTTACAAAAACTACAATTACCGTACAACCATGTACAACGTTGCCTCTCAAAGAGAATACTTAAGACACTTGCGAAGTTGTCCTATTAATTAGGACAGAAAAGCTATATTTTAAAAGAGAAGAAGTATTTCTTTTTGAAAATCGTCGCAAAAATTAAGACCTCTATATTAAGTCGCAGTAGGTATTCAAAAGATTGAGACCCCTCGCTCTAGAATCCAGCAGAGATCTCCCCAAAAAAGTGGAAAGCATTCCTTTTACTGATTTGAAATAAAGTACGCAGTGGTAAAATACCCGTTCCCACGGGACAGCGATAGACAAATTCTTGGCAGCAGCTAGTATTCAATATTTATTCACTGCACATTAGTGCACGCACTTTAATCAAAAGCGAACTTGGGAGTGTTTAAATAAAATTGTCAAATCACATATTCAGTTGTTTATTATCTATACTGTACTCAAAATTGATCCGAAGATCACATCACATAGTAATTTCATAAATAATATTACAATGTCATGTACTTTCTGTGATTGCTCGTGAATAAAAAATGTTCACAATATTATCAATATTTGTTCACTGGACCGGTTTACCTTTAAGTAGACTGTACTACATATTACGATACCATTAGTAAGGTACTCAAAGAACTTACAGTGTATTTGATGAGAGATATAATAATCAATTATTGTTGCAGTTCATTTTTTTGACAATATATTTACAGTTTTACATTTTTTTTTTGTGATTTACAAATAAATTCTTGAATATTTAATTAGGTCATCATTATTCCACTTGGATTTATTATAACAGTACTTTATAGTTAAAAATATCACAAAAATGAAATATATTATGTGTAAGACACACGCAACATTAAAAATACAACAAAAGAAAATAAAAAATCCACTAGAAACCTTGGGCCAGAAGAGTCCCTTCTAAACAGGAAGGATACTTTCGATGTTCATCTTTCATAACGGCAATTTGATACCATAGTCATTTATATCACACTAATTAATTATAAAAGTAATCGATTGTCTTACAATAAATGCGTCAGATCATAAAATTTTGATTATAAAATTATAGGCAACAAATAATCCATGAAACGATAAATTTTAACAAAAAATAAAATGACAACTTATACATTTAAGAGCCATAGTGCCGTATTGATAAAAGTGAAGTGATCACTCTAGCCACTAGCACGGACCGATAATAACAACCAACAAAACACAAACGCAACGAGTTCTAATGAGTTTGACTCCGCTTCCGATATATTCACCTTTTATCGATATGGCATTCCACTTACGATACGACAATAAATATATCATAACACGCTTACACATTAATCACTTCTTTAATTCCGACGCTAGGAATTATTTCATAATATATACCTAAAAATATAATCACGGCACAAGTATCCCTCCGACTAAATTACTAACGTAGTGTCACTTTATCAGGATTTAGAATCAAATATGTATTATGTATCTTAAATATTTTTTATTATTAATATATCATTATCAAAATATCCACTAAATGGGAGGAATAAATCAAATTATTAATATTTATTCTAATATTAATCGCATGACTGATCAACAAAAAGGATATGGACTAGGAATAATATTAGGCATTAGGCTTCCATGCCCTCGGGACGCGCGGCGGCCGCGCGCCCGCTGCCTGCCGCCACGCGGCGCGTGCGCGTGCGCAGAGACCTTTGATCCAACGTTAATACTGCTCGTGTCCAAAACATAACTGCTAATTTAGTAACGCTGTACTCCGCGAGAGATAGTCGGACTCGATCGCCGGTCACTATTTTGTGCTTCGATAAACGAGGATCGATTATCAGTAAAGTAATGATTATCTAGCAAAATCTATCTGGAATAAAGCCGACGTTCTATCCTAGAATTTAAATAGCTTGGAAGTATGCCTTCTTCATTTTAATATTGTCCAATAACGTTCATTGTATTTCGAATGTCTGTCCTATCACTCTACGAGTGTCGTGATCTATGCTAACGTGTGAACCGGGTGCGCGTGCGGCGGACTGCACGCGCGCGACACTAAACGTGAAATTGTGCTCCGGCGTCAAAAGTTTCAGTGCCGAAGGAGAGAAGCGGCTACTCTATTGGTGTTTCATTACTGGTTCACTTAATCTAAACTACTGTAAACTTGTCACCTAGTAAAACAAAATTTTATAATTCATAAAAAAGTAACATAATTCTCACAAAAATGCTCACGTTAGGAGTGCGGAGAGGCAACTTTTGACACCGGCCTGGGCCGTCTCGCCAGAAGCCGCGGGCGGGCCGGCGCCGGCGCGGCCTCCGCGGCGCCGCCGCCCCACCCGTCTCGACAATACATCACTTATATGTATACAACAAAGTTTGTGCGACGCCTAACGGCAGACGCACCGATCTTTACAGGAACTCATCACATCTTAAAAAAATTAAAAAATAGTAATAAAACATTTGAAACCTCACTAACTACCTATTTGACGATCTCGGTACGATCTCGATAAAATTACTCAAATGGCTCCGGCGCCTCGAAATCTATTCATATCACAATCGCATGACCGTGCCTGAGAATCATATCCCGCTACTTATGTACACACTCTTTCCCGAAGACTTAACGAACGTTCCCGGCCGAGTCGAGTGGCGGCCGCGTACGGCGGGCCGCGCCACTCGCCCCGGCCGTTCTAAACTAACCGATATTTACTAAGATATCACCACCTCAGCCGCGGGAGCGACAGTGCGATCCGGCCGAACCTGCCATTCCCGAGTGTGCCAGAGGCGCGATCGATATGGATAACGCGGCGATGCGGGGCTGGATACTGGACTTTTGGATGGGTGAAGAAAAGTGAGAGGTGAGAGGGTATGGGTGAGGGGGAGGGTGAAGGGTGAGGGTGGTGGTCAGGTTAGGGGGGTCGCAGGGCCGGCGGCAACTGCACGGGGATGTGGTAGTAGCGGCAGGCGGCGCGCCGGCACGCGCCCGCGGCGGCGTCGCGGCACACCACCACGCGGGAACCCACCACCTGCAGCCCGCACCCTGGAAACACACAACAATCACGTTATTTCGCGTCTGCCCACTGTCCACGCAACACTTCAAACACAAAACATTTCTTTAACCGATCGCGATGGGAATATAAAAGCGTAAATTCAAAAAATATACTTTGCATAGTTAATAATCTTATAAGAATCTTTTTATTTTAAATGGTTCGTCTATGGACTTTAGAAAAGTGGATTATGATTATGAATATTGGCAGTTAATGAAGAAAACAGAGAGGAGTTAAACTATGGGTTATATTTCTAGCACTACCTACATCTAGAATTTCTATTAAGTATCAAATTTATATAAATAAATGGATAGCTCCATCTATTTTGCATTAAAAACAACTAAGAAATATTAGACTAATTTCTAAATAAATGCTGTCTACTATAAACGTTAAATGAATACTACTAGTTCGGTATTAACAATGTAAATACAGTGATCATGCAATAAATGAGGAAAAGGGAGAGGCATTACAATATAGTTCCTACAGAAAATAAGTTTAATGGGGAATGGTTATTAATATTTCAATCAAGCTACAGTTACTGTCAAAACTGCCCACAATGCTTTCAATATATTATATAATGAAGATAATACAAAATCACTCATAGGTGAGTATCCAACAAAAACTTTACTGAATTTAAGTTATGACAGTAACTAGATCGAACGATACTGCGTTCTGATTGAGAAAGTTACATGACTTATTTGCAGCAGATCCAAACGGACGAGGTATTTAATTATGAAATGGTTGTTTAAAACATTTACACCCACCTTCACGAATATGAACAAATCTGCAGGTAGGTCTTGTACATCCTTGTCGATTAAAATCTTGGCACACCGGGAGGGTGTCCAGTAACTGAAAATATAACAATTACTTATTAAGGACGGTTTTTATTGTACAACAAATCGTAGGCCGTCATACAGTGCATCCTATAATGTATAAGTCTTTGAGACATGTGGCCGAAAATTTTCTTTTGCATTGTTATCAACGTTCAATTGTTGTTGAATAAATATCGTTCGGTATAACACAGAACCAAGATAATCAATATTAGTGTCACTTACAAGTTACGATCTTACGAGTAATTTAAATATTATTGTCATAGTCATAGTCGACTTGGCCTTCTCGAAGAATTGTACGGAGCTTATCCATCATGGATCAACTGTAGAATGACGGCCTTCTGTGTTTTATGTAACTACTTCATGAACAGTCAGACTTGTGACTAAACATTAATCTGTAAGTAAAATTATATCACAATTTATCATTTATATACTATATCACACAACGTCAGCGGTTCATGAATTTATTATGTTAATAGTGTTAATACTAAATCTAATTGATCATTTTTTGGACATTCATACATCTGACATTGAACAATATCCTCATTGCACAGCCGTCTGAAAAATAACGCTGAAATAGTTTTTGTAATATCAAAGAGCAAAGTGTGAACGACTGTTGCATTGTATGAGACGTGTCACAGTCTTAACGAAGATGGCATTCGATTGGCTATTTCTAACAGTTTACCGCAATCATGAAGTAAGTAGGTGGTCTAGTTCTAATCAGAAATTATGCGTGTGTAGTTTCTCAGTCGCTACATAAATAAACACTAAACGGGACACACGGAAGGCGAAATTACAAGAAATGAAATCGTTTCGCTGCTTCAATATTACAATAACTTTACAAGATTCGTTGCACAATATGATTGAACCTTACAAGCATTCTTTCATTTACTAGCCCGCCAGTTCAGTGTGTGTCACCTTTATATTGTAAAATCTGTTGGTACATGAATTACACAGCATTTAAATTATTACTACGAGCCCAAAATAGTTAATCTCGTTCTCGAGTTGCCGTTACCGTCAGAGAGTGGTGTTAAAGTACGCTGCATTATGCACATAGTAGGTATGAATATATAATATCTAAATGGCATGCAGAACGCTTGAAGTATAATCATTATTGCGCAGCCAATCTCATTTAAGCGTGACTATATTTTACAAAAAAGCTAAAGCATGATGCTAGTCAACTTTTACCAGGGCGAGGGCGTTCTAGAGGTTTGTAGCGTCCAAAGTGTACCCAATAAATACCAACTGTTGCTATAACAAAGCTTAAGAGGCTGTGAGGGAAGTTACGACATGTGGCTGCATCGATTGTGATCAATTACACATCTTCCGGTTCTCGGGAGAGAAACAAGGACGGTCATGCTTGTCGGTCGTAGGCATGGTTATAATTTAAATAGACAAATAAATTTATACCTTTAGCTTACATGACAGTTCTGGACGTGACATGTTAGTGGTAGTACAAACTGCAACATAATGACCATTAGAGAGTGCGGTTACTGTACGACAAACAAAAGAAAACCAAGTATTTATTATTACATCTACGTGAACACTTCAAATAAGCATCAGATAGGCCTCAACGTAAGCGAGGGTTGAAGCCGCAACTGCGAAGCACTTAAAGCATTGCTAGAGAAAAGTCGAAGTGAATATTTTTATGCAAGCGAATAAACTCGTCTTTCTAGATGTGTTAAAAATCAAATAAGGCAAAACAAATTTTAAATTAAAGTCACTTCGAATCTCTCTATCACCACTTTCAACTCAACAACCAACTACGCAAAGTTAAAAAAAATAATTTATTAAAAGCATTAACATTTTAAAAAGAATAAGTACTATGAAAACCCCCTTAGCGGTTGATAGTTGACATTGGCAAGCGGTGAGAATATAAGGGTGCTAAAAAGTTGACAAAATTTTAGTAGGACAATTTTAAATTAGGTATGTAATTTGAGTGCAGTGTCTGAAGATTAAAATCATAATAAGTCAGCGTCGGTCAACTTTTTAACAGTAAATAATTTGGCTTCATTATTTAATTTCAGAAAACAACCTAAAGTGAAACCGCCGGTGAGTGTGTGAATATTGATAATTAATAATAAGCATATCGGTAAGCTAATTAGTCGGTCATGCTCGTACAAGCGGCGTGTTTCAGTTTAGGCGTCAAACAGGAATCACTTATACTGAGGATATTAAAGTAAGCTGATTGTATCTTACCGGGTGTAAGCAAGGCAATACTGTAGAGTGACTTCTTCCACATTTGAAAGCAAGTATGTCTCACTATACAAAACTAAAAATCATCAACAAGTAAGTTGTAGCATCAACTGTTCATTACAATATAATAAAATACAGTTACAGCACAAATACTAGATGGCTGATGTGGATGGTGACATTGAGACTCATGAGACGCCTGATAAGCGATGCCATCAGTCGGTACCGAGGCGGTCAGCCACAGCATGTCCAACTCATCTGTGTCATCATTATTCCTATTAGTTTTTTGTTAGAAATTAATAAGTAAAAAAAAATCGTACAGAAATAAAAAAAACGAGACCTGAAAACCCACTTACGCAAAAAAGGAAGGACTTCATTATGATTCTGAATTGATTTTGAACATGACACTACCGTGAGACTCACTCATATTAAATGATATGATACCGGATAACTCACTCGCGGCTTGAGCGGTGGCGCGCAGTGCGCGTGTTGCAGCAGCTGCCGAGTCGCGTGGCTTCTATGAAGAAGGGCCACTAACTAGCCCGAAAAATGTCGAGCTAAACTCGATTTAAGACTTGAGTTATCCGGTACAATCATTTAATATTCTGAATTGATCTTTTTTTATCTTCCTTTTATGTGTTGCAGGTAGACTAAAAAGCTCATTTCACCAAGCGTACCTTGACCCGCTGTTGTGAATAGCCCGCTAGAGTAGTGATCGTGTGGTCTGGCTGTTTGTTGCACTATTAATAAGCGCTTAGTCTACGTAAGCTCACTTTAAGCATGAAGAACTAAAATAAACTAAGTAAATGTCTCTACTGAAGCAGAGAAAACAAAGCAAGCTCTAAAGCTTTAAAGAAGGAGTCGTTGTTATTTTAGCTCATATTATAAACGATGTTTGTTTTCTTCGTTACTTGTTTGGTGTAATACCAAGTATTTAAATAAAAAACAAATTTAGGCCATTAAAGTAATTTTCTATTTTTTATTTTAATTCATTATAATCTTAATGTAAAAACATTATTACCACCATTATTCGATATCGTTAAATTAGTCTTAAGCTATACTGATTGATCTTAATTAAAAATTTAACAATGTCTGATAAACCAATTAATTGATTCGAGCTTCATAACGGAAAAAGAGCTTACAAAATGTGAATAGCGGCAAAGTTTGTCACGCTGATGGAGGTGGCTAGCGGAGCTCCACAGAGCCGGGCCGCGCTGCATAACATACAAGCTTGTGTGTTTTGATGATTGCCACTACAATAATAGGTACTAAGTTTGTAAAATATGCACGTGGCCCTTCTTGGTTAGAGCGGGAGCGGCGCGGAGGCCGGGAATGCCTGAGTGCCGGGGCGAGGAAACAGTGCGACAGCACGCCTTCTACGCAAATGATTACAATGTCAAACGGGATGTTCCAGCGTTAATAAGCATCAAGCGTTCTAACGCATCGGAAGGCTTAACTGAGAAGTGAGGGGTTAGGTGCAAGCGTGGCGTACGGCGGTGGCGACGGTGGTGGCACGCGCACTCGTTACCTGTCCGCGCTCGTCGGTGTAAACCACAAAGGGCGCGTTGGTCGGCGCGCAGCCTGACCCGCCCAACACAAAAAGCGACAAAAGATTTTGCAACGACAGCCGAAGCGGTCATTCGGAAGGCATGTAACAGAAAGCGTTCAACATAAATATAAAGAACGTGCGACCGAAAATAACAAAGCGGTGGCGGCGCTCGCCGCTTCTGCAGCGCTAGTGATGAGCACGCCAGCACACTGAGCACACACGGAGCCTCTAGAATAATGAGAACAATACCTGATGAGCCAAACGTATAGGGGTGGTGGGTTCTATTCCATGCGAAAATTAGAAGGCGGCGGTGTTAGGTGCGGGCCTGCTGCTGCAAGCCGGAAACCACTAGTACGGGATCGACACATCGGCCAAAGCGCACCCGTGCGGACCTCCTCCGAGAACAAGCGTGTACGTAGCGGGATCGACGGACTAAGCGTTCAACTCTCAGTACGACGATACTCACGATAAACGACGATCGACAAGAGGTAATAAAAAAACGTACAGTCATGCATTCAAGCGTTATTATTACCGGGATCGTAGATACGAGAAATATACACGCATAAGATAATAACGGTAAGTGAGTAGAATACACAATAGAATAGATATAGCGTTACACTACGGAGACATCGGCGAGGGCGAATCCTCTCGCTTCGTCCTTACAATAATACAATACAAATGTGACAACACGCCTAGCGCTAACCGCCCCGACAGGCCGGGGCGGACACTCAGCCGCACACGTACGAGTCTCTACGCGGAGACCCCGCGCCCCGCGCCCCTCCGCCCGCGGTACGCCCGAGCCGCCCGCTTATGTCGTTTTCATCTTTTTGTAGGGGTTGACGGCGGCAGCGGCGGCGGCGGCCGCGGCGGCCGCTGCCGGCGGCGTGGGCGGCGGCATCGCATACATGTACGGCTGCTGGTAGTAGGCGGGCATGGGCATGGGCGGCGCGGGCCAGCCGCGCGGCATCATGAACGGCGCGCGCATGAGGCCGGGCATGCCGGCGCGCGCCTTGAAGGCCTGCTGCGTGTAGGCGGCCGCCGCGTGCGCCATGGCCGACTGCTGCGCCGCCAGCGCCAGCGCCGCCGCGTAGCTCTTTTGGGCGACCTCCTTGGCCACGGCGGCGGCGTCGTGCGGCGGCTCGGGCGCGGGCGGCGTGGCGGCCTGCGGCGGCGGCAGCGCCGGCAGCGCGGGCTGCGGCGTCAGCGAGGGCGCGGGCCTGGGCGCCGCCGACGGCGCGGAGGGCGTGGCCGCGGTCGGGGGGGCGGACGACACGGGCGCGGGGTACTCACATGACACGGGCACGAATGGCTGCTGCAGCTGCATCAGTTGCTGGTAGGTCGTCGCCGGCTGGTACACGGGCATGCCCGCTTTGTCGGCGGCCGGTCGTTTGTACGGCATCACACCGGGGAAGGCCTGTAACACGGAATCACGGATGAGACTCGACATACACGGATGGTGCCCAGAGATTACCGAATAAGTATAAGTGTAATAAATAATTTATTTATTAGGTACTTCGTTTGTGACGAGATCGAGATACTTACGAAATTATCATAATAGAAGGATCCGACGCTCTTCATGTCCATCTGAAACGAGAAACAGATGGTTGAACGGGTTGTCGGAGAGTACGGGTGGAGACGGTAGAGTGGCAGCCGAGGCGCGGGGCGACGAGGCGGGGGCAGCCCGGTCGTCGCGCGCCGCGGCCGCTACGTCGGAGGGAGAGGCGCGCGGAGGGATCGTGCGGGCAGGACGAGGAGGGGAGTGAAGCGTGCAAAGCTGGCTGTTGTACCGGTGGCGGCTCGAGCTCGGCGGGCGCCGGCCGTTTCTTGCCCGGCTCCGAAGTCGCGCTCGCTGCCGAATGCTGCGCTGCTGCGCCCGTCTACGTGAAGCGAAGCGTCGCGGGACGGGACAGAAACAATAACGATGTAGTAGATGCACAGAATACACCTAAAGCTCGGCAAAAGGTGATATTATGCGATAGATAAAACTTAAAATAAAGTAAAGCGTGAGTGCGACGGAAGCGTGGCGCGAGCCGGCGCTGCGGCGAACTGAACAAAAGAAGCTTTGCGAACAGAAGCGGCGTCGCGGCGAGCGAAACCAAGCGGAAGAAGAGAAGCGAGCGCGAGCGAGCGAGGCAAGAGCGTGCAGCCTGGTGGCGTACCGCGCCGCGCGCCTGCGCCTTAAGGTGCGCCTGCAGGTGCAGGGGAGGGTGGAAATAGCGGCAGGGGTCGCGGACGCAGCGGCCCTTGACGGCGTCCATGCACACCGTGACACAGCCGTCGTCGTGCGCGGCCACGGGCGGCGGCGGGTGCGCGAAGCGACACTCGGACTCGGCGCGCTTGCACGCGCCGCGCTGGAACTCCCGGCACACCTGCACCACCACACACCAGCATGTCCGCCGCTCGCGCACCTCGCTACGCTCTACTCGCCCACTGCCCGCTAGCCCGCTAACCCATTCACTAGCCCACTGGCCCCTTGTCCGCGATACCCCGAACCTACACTACACTCGCTGCTGACTCGCGATTCACGCCCCTAATTTGTAACGCTCGACAGTTTTTTCGTTTTGAGTCCCGATCGCAACAATTAAATACATGACGCGGGCAGTCGGTACCCCGTATATTTGTATCGTCGAGCACAATTTGCGAAACAGTAGGAAATATGGAAATTTTATTTCGGTTTCGGTGCTGGGACTCAATTTTTGTAATATGAATTGACCTCGACCGGACGCCGCTTTTGTGTTTATTTCGAATAAATTTTATGTATTCCAATTTAACGAGTTACGCATCCGTCGCATTTATTTGTACAATCAACATCATTGATATTTTTCGGTAAATATTTTTTCCTCCCTTTTGCTACTTTTTAGAATCTTCGGGTTAAGCTTTCATGACGTACATTGTTGGCGCAAATCGACGCAGGAGTACCCAGTTGGTGTTAGAGAATCATTGGTAATGTACCCCAACAGTCGGGGCCTTGCGCCAACAATACAGTCTCACCAGAGGGAGTAAGCGAGTGCTGCTCGCGAAGCGCACGCGCGCCACAGACACACGGGGACGGGCATGGGCTCATGGCCGAAACATGCGCCGGGGACCGATGGCACAAATCCACCGAATTTTAGTATGACTTCACATTACTACAGCAGATTAGTTTGGATAATTGGAACTAATATTAATTAAATCTAGTTTGGGACAACACCAAACACCGAACACTAGCGTACATTAAGAGGTGATATTGATGAAATTTTCGGGAATATAAAGGGCAGTGAAATATAGAGAAAGGGGATCCATTAAAAGTTGCTCTTTCGGGGGGTATTTAAAATTGAACTGGCGCTAGTGTTTCGAGAGTATCGGTCACTCGGTCCCCGGCTTAGGGTGGCATTATCGGGAAGCACTAATCAGGTAATAGATATTTATCAAGTCAGTCGTGTGCGTCAGTAGGATCGGGTTCATATTCTTACCTCGAGACGGTCGGTGCGAGGCAGCTTCTGCTGCAGCACGGGCTGCTGCATGACGCCGAGCGGCGAGGCGGCCGCGCCCGACGGGTCGTGGCCCAGCACGGCCGGCACCAGCTGCGGCGCGTAGTACTGCGCGTAGGTCGAGCCCACGCCGGGCACGCCCGACAGGTATGGCGAGGTCGCCTGCGACACACACCCACACGACTTATCACCCCCATTCCGTCACACACTCGTCACCAATATAAATTACTACTAGTTACACATTGATCCAACCCGGTTCCCGTTACGATCTAACACAATCGACAGCAAGCATTTAAGTATTACAACCACAAGCCAATATTTACAAACTTACGATAGATTATTATTTGTTAATGTGTTAATAATAGATAGCCATATAAAAGCATTCACGTGCATTACTCGAGAATCAATTGAAAAATTCAATTCAAGCATACGGTCTGTCCAGTAAAGCATCCACCGGCCACCGGTTAATATCAAAGGGATCGGGATTTACTTGGGTGAGGTCTGTAAGCGGATTCTAGTAGGTGCGTAGTACGTGGAAGCGCTATCTGCGAATAAGATTGGAGGTAAGGGTGGAAGGCTGCGTCGGAGAAGGCCGGTGGTGGAGCGAGGCGCCTGCGGCGGCTGCGACGTTACCTGCGGGGCGAGCAGGGCTAGACTGATCGGGTCCAGCGCGGCGAGGTGGCTCGCGGCCGCGCCCGCTCCGCTCACGCCGCCCACCTTACACAAAACCACACAAACACGCTACTCATCGTGCGAGAGCCGGCCGCTGCCTGCACCCGAGCCGCGTCCTCGCCGCCTCGACCTCACCCCGTGCACCAACTTTACTACTATTCCAACTACTGTGTTAGTACACCGACCCAAAATTAACGACACAAGGACGATGGCGCAAAGGGAGACGCCGAGGGGGGTTGGTTCGCGCCTTCAGCGACAGTGTGTACAAGTGAGGGAATGTAGTTATGGTGATTAAATCAGCGTAAGGTAACCGCTTATACCCATTCATACGCAAGTAAGTTTGGAGAGCAGTCATGCCACTTAAGGAACGAATTGTACAAACATGCTCAAGCAGTGTAGAGCGATCGGCCGCCAGCGACGGAGTTTAAGTTGTGCCCAACAGCTAACTCATGTTAAGAAAACACACGTACCTACATACTTCTGATTTTGTTGAATTTAATCACGCACTCATGGCAAAACTTTAAATTAGAATTGGAAACTTGATGCAGAAGCGCTAACATCCTTATTCAGATGTAAGGAAATTACTCGCTGAATACTTGAAAGTCTACATAGTCCTTGGTTTTGCTGTATTTTCAACTAAACCAAATTTGAATTCTATTCGACAGTAGCATCTTACCAAATGCAACCATACATTATTTGCAATTGCAGTAAACTTCTATGCATAGCTAATTAATAAGGCACAACTTAAACGCAATTACATATTCATCTAGTAAAAAATTCTACGTGTTTAAATAATTGCAAAATTACGGAATAGCAAGTAGGTACACCGAAAGCAGCGTGTTGCGTGCAGTGAGTACATATTGAGGACCGATCGCTCAAGCGTTGAAGTGTTGGGTGTAGAATAGCGGGGAGGGTACTAACCACAGCGGGGACCTGTCCAGGTAGCACCTGGCCTGGCGTTAGCCCCATCTGCTGCATTAGTGCGTTCTTCAGGGCTAAGTGGTTTCGGCCGTTGATCAGCAGCTGGTCCTTTAGGTGCTGCGGCGGATGGAAGTACTTGCAAGGCGGCTTCTCTCGGTTACACCGGCCCTGAAAAGTTACAAACATTCAAAGTTACGGGCTGAAAATATCATCAATATGAATGGATTCATCTTGATATAACCCATACAAAGTAATGTGTGGTAACAGTCGATTCAATATGCTATTTTGCTACATAAGTGGAAAGTGAAGAAAGATAAGGGGTTACGCGCCCCAGGTAAGCGATACTTCTCGGCTCTCAGAAAAGACGAAAATGGCGGACCTCATTCGATATCATTCCGATAAGCAATAATGTATAACGGGGCGGCGACGGCGCTGGCGGTCGCAGTTTCGGCTCAATATCGGTCGGCGTGCGGAAATCCCTCCATGCATCACAATTGCTGTGAGCCGGGCACGTAGCCATCAGAAATCCTCCACTCTATTTTTCCTTATAACCGCGTCGTAGGTGGTGCCAAATACTTGCGAGGCGGGCGAGGGCGGCGCGGTCCGCGCTCTGCTCACTTTCGGCGTCAATGAGGCGCGAGATAATTGCCTTTCGGAATCGAAGCCCTCCGCCGCCGCCGCACCCGTCTGCGATGATTTATTTACATCCGCGTAATTAACTGTCGCACTACGTGACGGGAAGAGCCCCGCTGACGGCTTATCGTTGCACGGCGAGCCTCTTGTACCATATTTTATTCAATGAAAAAACGGAAAAGCGCTTATCGCGCTTCCAAAGTAAATACAAACAAAACCCATCTGAATATTCAGTATTGTGAAGAGAGTTTTGTGATAATGTCCGCATGATTTATAGACTTACTTTTCCAACCACTTTTTACCGTTTTGTTTCTGTTTCATAATCTGAAGTAGGTATAATAATTAATAAACAAACAGTAGCTTCAATCTTAAGCGGCTAGTAGAATCGAAAGCAGGCGTGTTCCAAATTTCTCAGTTATTAAACTTTGGCGATGCGTGCTGGAACTAACTGGCGGAGGCAGTCGGCTGCATTTAGATTAACTTGTTACTGGCAGGCATAATGTTAGTTGGACGGTACTCTCACAGTTAAGCTCGGGATAAAGTTATTACTTCCTGTTACTCCGCATCGTCTACTTAACCGAGTTTCAATTCCTAGCTACCCATCTATGAAACTTGAATGGGTGATCACGTTTTCATGATAACTAAGATAACTTGAGTGGGTATATGAAAACGGTATTCATTAACTAAAAACTAGAGCGGAGAATTGGGTTATATCAATCAAGAGGATATACTTTTCGATACCTATTACAAATTAAACGATTCTGCGTGTCTATCACGATCGAGGGGGATCAGGAGTGGAAGGCTGGTTGGTGCATGCAGGTGTATCGCGGCGATTAGTGTGACGGATGTCCACGTAGATACAAAATGGCCGCGTCGCCTGAGATGAATGGCCCGCGTTGCGCTGTGCCGCCCGCACCCCGTATCCCAGACTGCCGCTCCCGGTTCCCGGTGCACACATTACAGCTAATTAATTGCTCTTCGAACACTTCTCTATCAGCTCAGATTTATATTGATAAAACAGACAACCTCGTATTTCTCGTTTTATTTCTCTTTATGGAACCTTCCATGCATAGGCTATTTTAGTTCAAGAAGGACCTTATCATCTGAGTTAGTACGAGACAAATCAGTGTAAACCTACAAGGATTAAAACAAATCTACGGTGCGACCTTTCAATATGCCTTATTTGCCCAAGGGAGAGGGAATGGGAGGGTCGAACGGGCGCGGGGTGGACAATAGCGGCCCAAAACTAATAACATTTTTGTGATAGTGGAGGAGCAAACCGAGCGCGCTTCCCTTGCCTTATTCTTTATGACACAACAATGCGTACTTGCAGTATATAAAGGGTTGATGGGACTGTCGCCATCACCTGACGATAACGAATACAATGAAATAATAAAAAGTATCTAAAAATATAATCGAATATGTACCTACCAATAACAAACGATTCCGTCAAGTCGAAGTTGTAAAACGCAGAAATTTTAGTGTAAAAAATGTTCATTTTTAGATTTGCCACTTGGCACCTGGCTTTATTCAGCGCTTGATTATGACAAAACGACATCACTGAGCGGAGGCGCTAGCCTCTTGTTATCGTAGTGCAGTAAAGCGGCCGAGAGCACTCGGGAAGTATGACGTGTATAACGAACAACCCTCGCCTCGAGGAGAGCACCGACCGGCCCGAGGCACGCGCCAACTCCCTCCTTCGAGACGGTGGCAACTAGGTATACTTACAGAGTGTCTACTAATTGCGTCTTCTGCTTTAAATACGGATAAGTGTTACATGGGGAAACATTAATCGTTATAACCAATATAATATCATCTGATTACACTTGATGATAAAATATATTTCAATTAACATATCGAATGTACAATAGGTAGGCAATATCCTAATTGATATCATAGTGTAAGTGTCGTAAGAATTAAGTCTTTCCTAATCTGCCGCCTTAAGGAGAAAAACCATAAGTGACATTTTTTGCAAAATTTTCTTTTCACCAGCCTCGTACTCAGGAAAAAATACTGAGTACGAGGCTGGTGAAAAGTCAATATTGCAAAACATGACACTTATGGTTTTTCTCCTTAAGGCGGCAGTATGGGCCAAATACTAGTTACTACTAAGATCATTATGGTTAACTATAAACATCTAGTAGCTATGTAATTAAATCAAATGACTTTAATCACTTCATATTAGTCAGGCAAAACAAATCGACGAGCCAAATAGGATGTCAAGAATGTATGTCGGGCGAGGCGTGCAGTCGTTAATCGATCAGAGCGTTCGATCACGATTGATAGATTGGCGACACGCTGTCGGCAGAGCGCGGTCACGCGTATCCACGTATCGCAGTATCGACGCGACGTACGCGCACCGCTATTTCCCGCTATACTATTGGCTACGGAGCGACAAATCGACACACGAGAAAACAATGGGCTAGAAGCAGATGAATGACACTATACCGTTACGTAGCCATCTAGAAGCCCACTTGTACGCAATGAAGTCGGTGCTCAAAATAACCGTGTAACAGGGACAGACGGGAATAGAAACGGCCGGTGAGCCGTGCCAATTCCTGTAGGAGAGCAGGTAGCGTGCCACGTGGCTCGGTCCAGCTGAGAGTGTGCCGTTGCCGTTACACTTAATCTATAGGCAAGTATCTAGTTTCCAAATATTGAATAAGAAGCTGTAGACTCCTAGACTTAATTGTACATGAAAACTTTCAAAAGAGCTGCTAAAATATTAAAATTAACTCTGTATTTCAGCACTGTTAAAGAAGGTCAGCGATGGGACGTGGAATTCAACTAAGTCGGTTACAGGTGTGAGGGTTACAATGAAATAACTATTAGAATAAGCAAGTCCCGATGGAGTCGATCATTGAAAAGGTTTCTTCGGGTTTGAATCGTGCAATAGATGGTAACACGATCACAACCCGAGATCCGGTCCCGGATGCCGCAAATAATTTTTTTTCGACAAGCCAAAGCGAGGGAAAGGTGAAATCTAATTTGCAAAATTTTGTGGCTAGGAAAGGGAATTAGGTAAGCAAAGTCAATTCTGAAAGTAAGTAGAATTTGAATTTAAAATGATTTATAGAGGTGCAGGGGAGTGGCTAATGAGGCGTCACGCGGGAGGGGCGCGTGTTTACGCCTCGCGATCGCCGCGTACTTTTTATTTCGGTCTCCGGGCGCCGCCCCGTGCGTGCTGTTGACGTAACGACGAGCACGCCTACAAAATACACACAAACAGTCATAAAGCATCATAGACCACAAGTCCCTCCACGTCTATTACCAATTTTCGACAGCAAACACTGAACCAACAAACATAACAATCTAAGTAACAGCAGGGCAAGATCCGCAGAGTTGAAACCACACTTTCGTTCATATATGGAACCCATTACAATAATTCTTGCAAACAAGTTTATGCCAGGGTGCCCACAGCTTACGTTAAAATATGCATTCGTGTAAAGTGTTATCTCCGCTCTTTTACCTTCGCAGCTGTCGGAAGAGTGCGGTCAGTTGTTTATCGGAGCTAGTTTAAGTACCTTGTATTTATTCGCTACCTTTATCAATACCTATAAAACAGTACCGTGACTGACTGACTGACGGACACCGAACAGCCTAAACTACTGGTGATAGAGACTTGAAATTTGGCATACATGACATGTACCTCGAGTGTTGTAGAACTTGTAGAGGTGCACTAAGGAAGGATTTTTCGAAATTCCCACGGGATAGGGAAATATCTAAACTTTTTTCGTTTCTTTGTTTGTAGTCGAATCTTGGAAACTATTCAGCCGATTAAAAAAAAAACTTTCACCTTTTTTAAACTACACTATCCTTGATTGATGATTGATGATTGAGGTTACTTTTTATCCGGGATAACGCAAAATTCCCTCGGGATGGAAATAAATAAATTCAATTGCGGAGCTGATTTAAAAAATTCTAGCATATTATGTGATATGACTATCCCCAAATGACAAAGGCTAATTTTTCTTCGGGAAATTACAAAATTCCTATGGGATAGAAAAAACTCAATTAAACTTCGGGTCTTATTAAAAAAAAACACCAAAAGTAAGCTACAGTATTCCTGATTGACATAGGATACTTTTTTCCGGAAAATGAAAAATTCCCGCGGGATAGAAATAAGTAAATCCTAATTCAGAGCCGATTTAAAAAATTCCTTCACTAATCTGCATGTATCTCTCTCTGATTGACATAGGCTGCTTTTCTACGGAAGAATGCAAAATTCCCGCATGATCGAAATAAGTAAATTCATCATTGGGGTTTTTTTTTCGGGAAAACGTAAAATTCCATTCCAAAAGTGATAGAAAAAGTGAATTCCACTTCAGGGTTGATTTTAAACATTCTTTTACCAACAACTAGCTACACTATTCCCGATTGATGTAGGATAACTTTTTCCTGGGAAAATGCAAAATTCCCACGGGATGGAAATAAGCGAATTCAACTTCAGAGTTAATTTTAAACATTCTTTCACCAACAACTAGCTACACTATTCCCAATTGACGGAGGCTACTTTATTTCAGGAAAAATTAAAAATTCCCGCGGGATGGCAGTAAGTGTAGGTAAGTAAGTATTAAAAAATATGTCACCCATGGAAAGCTGGACTATCCCTGATTCACATAAGTATCCTATTTTTCTCGGGGAAAAATCGAAGTTCCCGCGGGATAGAAGTGAATTAAACTTCGTGGCTAATTATTATTTATTATTTTATAGTAGTTTTGTTGTTTTGCTGTAGGTAGATGGATTAGAAGAACTAAAAACCCAACCTAAGTAACCTTCCATTAAAAAAACAATATTTGTATTATTTATGTTGTCTACGCGCACGAAGTCGAGGGTAAAAGCTAGTCTTCGATAGAGAAACACGGCCAATAACGTTAGTACTTAGCCAGAATTGATGTTCTGGGCTTTCAGTTTGGCTTTCGTGATAAAATTGAGTTAAGTGAGCGATCATAAAACAAGTGGGGGCATAGAGGTGAAGTTGGGCAGTCTGGTCGGTGGTAAGTAATGTAGAGGCAGTGTGGTGCGGGTGCGAGATTAATGCAACGGAAGTAGGCGCGACCTCTCCAGGTGTTTCATTAAATTGCGCGCGGCGCCTCGGCCGGCGCGCGGGCTCTGGCTCGTTCGGCCTTTATGAGCGCTCAGCGCTGCAAGCTCGAGGGCCATTCGCTTTAAGAACGCCCGCGCCACTTTGTAACAGCCTTAATGAATCTCGTTACTTATAGGCTCGCGTAAATTGCCTGTTTTACTAACGTGCCGTGAAGAGAAAAATCATTAGGTCAGCCGGTGTGCTGACTTACTAAATACATTAGCGGCCCCAAAGAGAGTGCTTTACCTCTCACCTGGCTGAGACTTTAGTGAGTCGAGTGTTGCTAATCTCCGTAATTAAGGTAATAAGCTAATTAAGTCTACCTTCTTGATGTTTAGAAATTTTACATTGAAGTATGCTGCAATACCTGTGTTTCTAATTAGCTAGCGTTCTGCAGTAAGCGGGTGCAATTCAAGTTGGTTTTCGGGTTCTTTGATGAATTATGTACCTAAAGCGCACAATCATACCATTTTCGTAGCAGCATCTAAAGGACCGGCACCACACAAATAGCAGCACACCCTCGGGCAGACACGGTACCGAGTGCACCAAAGGGGTTTCATGAAATTAAACGTGTGCAAGTGCCTTGGATGCAATCTCGCGAAATAAGCGGGAAGTAAGGTCGCGTAGTATACGTAAGGTAATCACATAGACCCGCTAGACACGAACAGAGTCTAAACTAGTTCAGGTTTGACGTCACACCACTCACTAAATTTTCAATTAGTGACGTCTACAATAAAACTGGCCGACGATTTCACTTTGCAGTTTCGAACTTGAAACAAATATTTCTCACGTGTCATTTGATTGTTTTTAAAGAAATAATTAATTTTCAGAATTTTCTTCACTATTTATTGCAACAAAGACAGAAGCTTATTAAAACTTTAGAGACTGTAATCTGTTGTGATTTAATATGTTACTTATTATGTATTAGTCAGGAGATAATTATCGTACTTTATTTTTTAAGAGTATAACGAGGATCGTTGTTTTTATATAGATATGTAAACGACATGAAGCCTCTCAGTCGGGCCCGGGTAACCAGTTTAGCCTTGCCGTTGGAGTAATTAAACTGAACAGCTAGTGCTTGCCACATGCTTCACCCGCTTTTATAGGTACCTAAATGTTATCTGCAAGACTATTTAATGAGCAACTATTTACTTTTAATCAATACGCTGCAGGAATGGTGTTTGACGGGTATTTATTGTTCTATAATATAGGATCTTACCTAATACTACAAGTTGTGTCTGTTCTTTCTTCAAACTAATTAATAAATTCGTATAATTTCCGGTAACGACATTTATAATAAAGCTGTGATCTTTTCATCCAAATCACGATAATAATAAATATGAAGTCAAAACTCGTTGACTAGTGTGTGTTGCTGGTGATGACATACTGATCTGAGACGTGGGCGCTAACGATGGGCCTCATAAGGAAGCTCAAAGTCACTCAAAGGGCGATGGAGAGGGCTATGCTCGGGGTTTCTCTGCGGGATAGAATCAGAAATGATGATATCCGCAGTAGAACTAAGGTTACCGACAAAGCCCGAAGAATTGCGAAACTCAAGTGGCAGTTGGGCGTGGCATATTGCTAACAGGACTGATGGCCGATGTGGTCAAAAGGTTCTCGAATGGTGTCCGCGGACCGGGAGACGAGCTGTCGGTAGGCCTTCAACAAGATGGAGCGACGACCTGGTTAAGATCGCAGGATCGCGGTGGATGCGGAAAGCACAAGACCGGTCTGAGTGGAGAGCCTTGGGAGAGGCCCATGTCCAGCAGTGGACGTCCTTCGGCTGAAATGATGATGATGTTTCTATCTATATAAGTATATTTATCCGTTGCTTAGTGCCCATAACACAACTTATTTTGGGACTACGTCGATTGGTGTGAATTAACCCGTGATATTTATTTATTTATTATTTATTAATTTAAAATAATTTTTACTTAACAAAATACTGATAAGTTCTTATAATGAAAGAAATTTTTAAACCGTATAAATTTACAAAAATCTAGATGTCAGAGGAAAGCGGTGGTTTGGGTTAACTATTACGTCTTGGTCTTCGACTTGAATTCGTGCTGCATATACGCATATCTACATGATTCAAAATAGTCAAATATAACTTCGATTTTTTATTTCACTTTAACAACTAAATAATTTTAATACGCAATTGATATTAACGGATACTACTTACAAACGTTTGATAATTTTAGCTTTTTCCTGAATTAAAATTTAAAATGGGATTATAATCCAACAAAACTATGAATAAGTTGTATACTAACCGTAAAAGATGTTAGGAGACTTGGAGAGCACAACAAAGATCATAAATTGACATAGGAAATGAAAGGGTTGTAAATAAATCTTCCTAAAGTCGGAGCTCGTGCACGCGGCAACATTTTTATTATAAACTCGTAAAGAAGGTTTAGTTTTACCGCGGGAGTACCTAAAATAACACAACAGCCCAAGATAAAAGGCGATAACTGCGGGAGCGGACTAACTACAAAATAAAGAGCTTTTACTACGTACGATAAGGGAAGTTTAAGGGGAGTTTTCGGGGTGCGGGTCGGGCCGATAAATTGGGCGGCACTTAATTATGATCTGGGACGGCATCTTGCAGCCGGCTAATGTCCCGGAGTCGTTTAATGCGCGAACTTGTTGTCTCAGCTCCGGCGGGCGCGATAAATCTCCATCTGCGCCGTGCACGGCCCCACCTTCGCCAGGCCGGGCTCCGGCTAGCGCTGCTCTTATCAACTGCTACAAATAAACAATGTCCTGCTAATCTTTTTTTACATCCAACTTGTGCCTCAGACTGAAGATCGAGAAGACTCAGTTAAAGTGCTCGCTAATAAAGTAACAATTGAATTGACTGGGAGCTGAGAGGTTCCTGTTTGCAGCAGACTGAGGTATTTTCGGTCAGTGACACTGGGGATTGCATAAAATGAAAATACCTCTAGCTATACTTTTTTCTACATTCTATAGGGGTTCAGTACACATTTTATTTATGCGCAGAGAAAACGAAAGTATATATTATGTGTCTTTTGTTACACGAAATAAATGATTTGAATTTGAATTTGAAGGCCAGCCTATTTATACCGGTAGATTTTTTAGATTAGCACGTACGCATTTCAAACATTTTTATTATTTTTATTAGCTGCATATATTAAATTGACTTAGAAAACATTTTTTTTGTCAGAAAGGGGTTTACTGGCTAGAAAGCTAAAAAACCGTTATGAAAAAGTCACAACGTCAAAAGTTAGGGTTCGAAGGGGTCGCCCAGCCTACCCCTCCATTTCGGGGCCCACGGTCAAGTGCGTACAAAATACGAGGAAGTTTTTCAAATTTCTATTATACACATTAACGTCAAGTGTAATCATTTAGATAGAGAGAGATTGGATATGGTTGCGAATTTGACCATATTGTTGACGGTTACAATATTGCCTCTGACTACGTAGGTATTGCGTGCCGGGGTTCGCGTAACATGAACCCTTACTAAGCACGGGTGATTAGGTTGGGCATTACTATAACATATGGTTGAGTAAGTACATCAGGAAGTGGTAAGTACGTTATTGCACCGTATTACGTTAATGTTTAGGAGGCCGAGCCGACAAGCGACAACGCGGGGAGCAGTCGGCGCCGCATTATCTAGGTATAATTAAAGCGGCCAAGACGCCGGCGAGACGTTACGCCGCCCTAACGACTTTTATGGCGTATGTAACATTGCCGGCACATAAAATAAATGTGCCGCCTCCAGCGCCCCGATATAGCACTGTATTCCCAGATTAATCGCCAAAATGTTTGCTTTCACGCTGTACGACTGCCGTATTCCGCGCCGTCTAAACGTAATGAGGTAAATATTGAAGGGTGTTATATTTTTCTGTGTTTAGGGCCACAATGCGAGAACAACTTCGTTCATGTTCAATCCACAGCGTTTTGATGTATATGTAAATTTGTTTATTCGTGATCATCACATCAGCCGTAAGACGTCCACTGTTCTGGAGGCCTCCCCTATAGACCTTCAGTTGTCTCGGTTGGAAGCGGTTTGTATGCATCCACCGTGAACCAGCGACTTTGCCCAGGTCATCCGTCCATCTTGCTGGTGGACGTCCCAAGCTGTGCTTGCCGATCCGCGGTTACCACTCGAGAACATTTCAGCCCCAACAGCCATCTGTTCTCAGTGCTAAGTATATGACCTGCCCATTGCTACTTAAACGAGCTAATTCGCTTGGCTATGCCAGGGTCACCACCCTTTGTTCCTCTACTTATCTTCTCATTTCGATTCCGTAGAGAAACCCCAAGCAAGCATAATTCTCTCCATAGCTCGCCGAGCAACTCCGAGCCTACATATAATATAAGCTATAGTGAAGCACGACGTCTCGGATTCATTATGCCATCACAGGTAGCAAAAAATTTTAACAAACAAGGAAAACAAACTCCAAAAGATAAAAAATGGAACTGACTACAAAACCCTTGAAAATATTTTTCTAGAAACCTATTAGCTCGAAGTCGTTGCCTAAGCACGAGCCAGCAGGAGTGGAATGATAGTCGTCTACCTTATCTTACATACTATGGGTTTCAATCCCTCCTGCTGGGTCGTGCTGTGTCACCGACTTCGAGCTTTTAATTTCAAGGGTTTTGTAGTCAGTGCCATTTTTTCTTTATTTCTCACTTTTTAGTGATTCGTAGCACATCTCACAACGATTCCATTAAGCCCAAACACGGCTTAATTAAGTTGGTAAAGACTTTCGTCATAACGCACTGAGGAATTTTGGGCGAAAATACATTGCGGACCTTCCCAAGCGGTGCCCATCCGAGTTGGATTCAACGGATTTGTTTATTATATTTCTACAATTTGATGTTAAGAGTTTGCACTGCAACACGGAGTTCGAAACCTGTGTTGGATTGGAGCAGATGATGGAATTTACGGAGAGCGACAATGACCACTCGCCGGCCGTTCCAAGATATCATTTAAATCTTTATATGTTCGCCACATTAGCTTTATAGGCAACAGGGAGCTTTCTCAGGCGTTAGCGGCGTCCGTGTGCACTTTTATTGAGGATGAAATACCGTAATTGCCACTCGGCTCCGAGTCGTGACAGACGAGTTACGGACGTGCTAATTGTGCCAACTCATGTAGTAACTAAAGCATGGATGCGAGCAAGAAATGTGCTACTTTATTAAAACCTTTTTCGGTTTTTAATTCAATGATCTTGTGAATCAATAGCGTTCGATGTCTCGAGCAAAGAGCAAAGCTAACAATGTACGCGTATTGCCGTTCCATTTATAGTTAGTGTTTTTAAGTTTTACTTAAACTTTAAAAGTATTATTTAAAAGGGCAATAATAATAAACCTACAATAGTAGTTGCAATTTTTTTAGACATTTATAATGAGCTATACACTAAGAATCATAAGCTTACACAAAAACGAAGCCTTACATAAAAAGGGAAATATTCAAAACAATAACCGCTTTTCATATCTCAATCCCCAAACAGCCATAATCTTGACAAATGACGGTCCTTCGAGTGTAGTCGGCACTACGGGCCGCATTGACAAAGCCCCAAATAAACTGACGCGGACACATAAATAAGCATATTCGATGTTTTATTGAGTGGAGGAAATACGTAGGAAATAGTTTCTCGCGTCATTACGCAAGCCATCGATCAAAGGCGGCCACCAATGGAGGTTTTAAAAAAATTGTGAGTTCGTCCTTTGGTTCTGTCGTCGGTTTCCGATTTCGCGGCAGGAGGTTATGTAATTGTAGCAGTTAGTTTAGTTCGCGTGGTGGTAAACGGTGATGGCGCGAGGGCTGAACGAGCATGCACGATATCTGCATTGTGAGGCGGCATCGGACGGCGCCGGCGGGTCTGGCGTCGCGGCGGCGGCGGCGGCGCATACATCAGGCACGCGACCGACCCCCCTACCCCTCCCTCCCCCCTCACCCCACGCACGACCTAACAATTATCATTGTGATTTTTATTTCTGACCACTATAGTTAATTATTCTTCAATACGTATTGGACAATAATTCAATTACACTGTTCTTTTTCCAGCTCAGTTCCGATGCTATAAAAAATAAAAACATAAAAATAAAACTAATCTTAAAATATCAGTATCAAATATATACATGATAACTGACACTTCTAATATATATTTAATGTTTTTTTTGTGTATTTCCGTACCTAGGTCTAAGAATAGGACGTAACCAATTCTAATACTTCTACGCGAACGAATTCGCGGGCAACAGCTAGTTTACATACAAAATTTATTTATTAATCGCTCTCGAAATAGATAACTCTACTATTTGTTTAACAAATGATAATGTCTAGTTTATAGTTTCTCAGCTCGTCTGTCGTATAATCAAACTATGAATTAATACGATTGCAACTGGTGCTGCGTAATGTAATGTAAATTAACAGATCGTAAATGGTTACCTAATGATTCGCCGACTATTTTTACGCAGATTATTGATTGGCAGACAACGTTTCGCCGAGTAACGGTAAGCCGATGAATTTATACGCAGATGTATTGTTTCGCAGACTAACGTTTCGTAACTCAACCTTTAGCAGACTATTTACTCGGCATATGAATCAGTAAGCCGAACAACTATTAACAGAGATTTGTTTAGCCTATTAATCACTACACATTTTGCACGTTTGGTGGAACAACCTTTCGCTTTTGTAACGGTTGAACTATTATTCAGTGCGCATATCAACTTTTCGTCACCTTTTCGTTTCGCATGGGGAAATGGCATTCGATACGTGTCGTGCGGTCCCTCTCACACTTATACTATTTAATACGAGAGCGAGAGGGATCGCACGACACGAACTTCGAACGTTGTGTTTCGGAGTAGCCCTTCAGACGTTTTTGACTTTGACATGTATCAAACATGACATTTTTACGTTTCGTTTCACGATTTTATTTTGGACATAGACAAATCAATATAGTTTTTATATTTGACACTAAGAGGGATATAGCTAAGCTACCTTCAGAGCGATAACAGCATCGCAAAATATAAGTGGGAAATATACTCCTTATGCCCAATTAAGAGTTAATAATTATAAAAATGAATTCAATTATTTATCAAAAAAATTAAATACATAATATTTTAAGTACCGAATGTATTATAATATAATAATAATAATAATAATAGCATTTATTTACCACAAAGTTTTACATTATTATATTGTAGTTTGCCAATGACCACCACACTAGGCAGAGCCTGTCTCGTGAGGTCCTTTAATAGCGATACCTACAAGAATTTAATGGTCCAACACTGTTCCCTACAATCTACGAACAATTACTAAGTACATTGGAATGATTAAAAGCAAATAAAAAAAAAAGTAAAAAACACAAAGAAAAATATAAAACAAATCCACCAAATCGAGGCCCCCAGGCTTCACACATTTGCCAGCGTGTAAGCTCATGTGTTTGAGTGAATGTATGAGTGTGTGTTTATGTGTGTGAATGTGTTTGCAGGGATTTGTAATGTATATACCTTACTGTAGCTGTATGCATAATAATATACATGCATAGCAATATTATCCGGGCTGCTATAAAAAAAAACCTAACATCGAAGGCTAAGGCGGGAGCTACGCTCCGCTTCGCTCCCGCCTTAGCCTTCTAAACCTAACCTGTCCGAGTCGCTTCTGCTCCGAACCGTCTTGCTCGCTCGCTTCGCTCGCTCGCACAAATGAAATGTAATAGTAGTTAGTTAGTAATAGTAGTTGATTGCATAGCTACTTTCTGGTTTTCAGTTAATTAATTAACACGTTGTATAATAGGCAACTTAGAAAGGAAAGAAAAGAAAAGAAAAATTTATTTTGGCTCCATAAGTACCACCTAAGACTAAGATTAAAACTAGCACTATAACTATATTAAATACATAGTGACACAACAGGACACCAAAAAGGGTCTCCACTCAGCATGTGTTGCCGCACATTATGTGCAGCAACGCTGGTTTTCTGTGGAGCCCAGACGATAAATATGTATGCATGAGCCAGTTCCTTTGCCAAGAAATATTAAAAAAGAAAAAAATTAAAATCTATTTTTTTTATACCATAGACAAGGAAGAAGTGACGTGGCGCAGTGTAAAAAAAATAATACAATTACAGAAGGGCTACTCCGAAACACAACGTTCGAAGTTCGTGTCGTGCGGTCCCTCTCACACTTATACTATTTAATACGAGAGCGAGAGGGATCGCACGACACGAACTTCGAACGTTGTGTTTCGGAGTAGGCCTTCTGCTGTCGTGGCAATAAATAACCTTAAAATTAAAAACAAAAGATTATCTACTTTGTGACAAAAGGAACCGGCTGGCAAAGAATACAGTTTACACCATTTACATATTGAGCAGTACCATCTATATCAATCACAACAGACAAATTGAAAAGAAAGTGAATAAGGTGTAGCTTAGTAATCTGCTAATCGTGTTTCGACGAGCAGTTAAATCTACTGTCCATTAAATCTGCTTATTAATATGAATGCCATGTGATAGCTCTGCTTATCGTGTTTCGACGTATTGTTGTTCGGTTAACTGAAACAATTACGAAACAAACAATCTACTAAACGTAAATCTGCTTATCGTTATTCTTCCTACCGACTAGTCGGCGAAACGAATAATAGGCGTAACGATCTTATACCAAACGTTGCTCGGCCAAAAGAAAAATCTTCCAATAGTTGTCTGCGAAATGAAAATCTGCGTAATGAAACTCGGCGAAACGACAGGTCACCATCGTAAATAGATACAATTTACATCAATGATTCATGCATGGAAAATAATAGGTAGGTATTTACATCGACCTTTTTAATAATATTTCAATGGTATGTATAGCAGTCGGTTACTGAGGAAGAAATTATCAAATAGTGCACACTCTAAAAATAAAGTATGTAACACTCGTTGCTCGTTAACTGGACTGGAAGTAAGCATACTAAATATATTTATAGCGTGCAAGCATCGCTTAAGCGGAATTCATGAGATAGCGAACCGAGCAATCGTTCGATTGGGCTCATAATTAACGTTTCTAATTACAGTTCTGAGAAAGTTTTAAGATTTACTGTGACAAAAGGGCTCGACGATTTTTAACAAAATCAAGAGCGCGCCGGTATCTCGGGACTAAATTGCTTTTTAAATCCTTTTAGGCAGGTGACAGGGACAGGCTGCGATTAGCATGTTTCAAAGACGCCATCTTTTAATTAACTTTACACGTGAAGAGTACGAATATAAGCGATACAGCGACGGCCTCAACTTATGTTGTTATGAACATATTTAACATTACACGGTTAACACTTCGGGGTGTCGAAAAAGCATCGTTTACTAAGTTGTCAACGTACATATGGTTCACATTAGGTTGGCTAATTCCATTATAGCTACCTCAATCATTTTCGTAGCAGTGTCGCGCAAACGAGCAATCGCCATTCCAAGCGCGCGCCGCGTGAAATGTTGCATATTGATATTGGAACTGACAGCGTTACGAGAGGATAACGATGGGGCGACATTGCTCGCTAACGATTTAGACCAGTCAAGTGAAGGTAGAGTTGGATTCACTTAATTATGTGTACATTATATATTAAAGATGAGAATGATAAACAAAAAAAGATGAATGGAACAGAAAAAAATAGACGCAAGTAAATTATTTTTAATTTGAAAAGAAAAAAATTGCAAACATTTAAATCGAACGTGTCATCAGCAAAAAAATGAAAGTACCGTTGAATAATCAATACTATAATATTATAAATGCGAAAGTGTGTTTGTTTGTATGTTTGTCCGTCTTTCACGTCGTAACGGAGCGACGGATCGACGTGATTTTTGGCAAAGAGACAGTTTATGGGTCCGAGAGTGACATAGGCTACTTTTTATCCTGGAAAAATTCACAGTTCCCGAGGGAACAGCGCGCGATAACAGAATACCACGCGGGCGGAGCCGCGGGCAAAAGCTAGTGCTTTTATAATTTAAGAAAATATCAAAATTGCATGTAAATAACGCGCTGAACAGATGTACAGTACAGGGGAGACGCCAAGCGGCGCACTCCACATTGCTGCACCGACACCATTATCCTATGCAAATCCGGATTTCCCAAATATCGTGCGCCGCCGCAGCGGCAACGCTATCGCGGCTATTAATAACGTGCCCTGTTACAAATACGGGCCTCCGGACCCGAGCCGTTTAGTGCAATGAACATTCGCCACTATTATGCCCTGTGTTACCTTTTTAAAACGCCCCTGATAAAGAGCGAAAAATATGTTTAGAAACCTGCTCGATGAAATTAAATAGGTTAAATTCGACTGCGACAAAACATATAACCTAACCTAACCAAACCCACCGGGAAAACTCCCGACTTTGTCACTTCAAAGTTCAATATCTCAAAAACAAATAAATCGATTTTGATGAAACATATCTAATTATCGCTAGAAAACCAGCTTTAAAAAACCGCATTCAAATCGGTTCACCCGTTTAAGAGCTAGAGTGCCACAGACAGACACACAGAAACACATAGCGGGGTTAAATATAAAGGACAATAGAGAGAGTAACTGATTTTCTTTTTCACCACTTTTGACATATCTACCCAAGCGAGACTTTTTAGGGTTCCGTAGTCAACTAGGAACCCTTATACTTTCGCCATGTTTGTCTGTCTGCGGCTAAGTTCAGAGCGGGTAAGTTTGTAATTTTGCATGAATATACATATCAGTCATGCCGGTGTAAAGAGGGATGATTTTTTTTCACTTCTACTACCTATGTTGTAGGGTATCGTTGGATAAGTATTTACAAATTTATATGGGTTTGCAAAAAATTTTTTGATAAAGTGAAATTTTCAGAGATATTCACTCCAAAACTTCAAAAAAATGTGTCCCCTCCCCCTCTAACTTTTGAACCGCACGTCTAAAAAATGGAAAAATCACGGAAGTTAAGCTTAATAAAAACTTTCTTTGAAAATTGTTTTCAACTTAATCAGTTTTTAAGTTTTTGTAAATTAAACTATAATAGTCAGTACCTATCTAACTAAAAAAAGTCGTATTTTAAGTCCGCCTACTGTATTGTGACGGTCGGGAACTACGGAACTCTACACTGATCATAGTTCGCACCATGCTCTTGATTTTTTGCACTCTGCACGCTCTTAATATTTTAGAATTAATACCTTCGTTTCCAAACCTCGCAGTTAAGCCACTTCCCTGTGATCCTCTACTTTAAAGACGCGCTAATCTCACAAAACAGGTTAGCCAAATGAAGGGAGCAAACCACCGCCGCGGGGTCAGAGGCTCAGGTCAGGTCGAGGTGGGTCAATCACTGAAAATAATCCCTTAATAACGCCCGGTCATCACTGGCGGTCGATAGACGCGATTCGACAACTAAATGAAGAAACGCAATTACAGTCTAGAAAGAAATAAATAGCTACGTACCAACGTAATATTAGGTTGAACACTTACAAGCGTCGCGTTGTATTAGTGGCAGTACCTCGAACACTGAAGTTAACAGGAAAAGAATGGAGCGAACTGCTTGCACTAGTTCCATACTTGCAAGTTTTTCGAGTGAGCGTTGAGGATAATTAGATTAGTGGCCGACCCAGTCCGACGTGAATGAGTTTCTTTTACTATTCTTTAATGTTGGAGTTTATACCGCAAATGAAAAACGGAATTAAAGAAATCCTTTGATGCTATTTGTACGTTTAACGACAGAAATTAACTTACGAGGTTTAGTCGAAACACAATAAAATAAGCTCCAGCACTAAGACTTTGATCAATGACTACTAGATAAGATTTTTGTTGTAGAGAATATTTTAAAAGCACTTTAGAGTAAAAAAGAAAATCTCACCAAGAAAGAAATTTAACAAATTATTAATAGTAAAAACGAACCGTCTTGTCGGGGTGGATAACGTCCGAACGGAAAGGCGATCGACAAAACAGTGGGCCTCGAGCGATGGTCTCCTACGCTTACAATTTAATTAGATATGGCTTCAGATTAACTCGATAAGGCTTCACACAATGTAAACTATACTGTTTCATATTTTCTGCCTTTCAATAAGTGTATCTTTTTACATATACGTTTGTAAGTATACGTATACCTAAAACTTTCCCGCCCGCCGCAGCTTTCTTTGCGTTGCGGTGCATGAAGTTTTCCGCGTAAGTTTTTTATGATTTCCCGGAAATTACCTACTCTACCAGGTTTTCTAAGTATTATTCTGTGCCCGTGTCTATTTCTTTAATTTTATTGATTTATAGCTAAACACAGCACATTTTTAAGTCTTAAAAAAGCCGTGGTACCTATGGCCTCTCAAGGGGATCGTGGAATCTGAGTTTTTTTAATTTTATGAGCGAAATTACATTTGAAATTTACCACGAGCTTTATGGTACAAGGAAATATTGTGAGGAAACCTGCACAAACACGATACGAAGCAATTTGGTATGTGTGGAATTCCCTTTCCGGCTTTTTTTGGGATCGAGCCGCGTTAAGAGCCAAAGACACCAGGGGACTTAACTTTTATTTACCTAAATTTAGTTTCCCTATGCCCACTGGGCCCGCGTGGGAACACGGCCTAAGCCCTCTAATTCTGAGAGGAGACCTGAGCCCAGCAGTGGGACGTCTATAGGCTGGGATGACACTACTTCAATCACCAGGAGCAATATGCACCAATATGGATAATGACTAATGACTCACCACACGGCTTAAACAACTGTTTTGTCATAATTAATCACGCCAGTTCTCTAATGGCAGAGTATTACCTGCAACAAAAAACATTATAAACATTAGTCAAGTCCAGCGATTTGTTTACGCCAAAGTCAATTAGCTCAAACAATGTCGCTAATAATGATAACAGCGTCAGGAGTGACGAATCAAAGTTACTCCAGTGGAAAGACTTGACTTTGATAATAATGGGGTTTCGTGGAAGAAGCGGCGTGGTGTTATGGGTCGCAAAGGGGTAGGGACTAGGGTGGCGGGGGGAGAGCGATTGTTTTCTATGATAAACACCGGTCGCCCGCCGCGCCATCCAGACTCGGCGCTAATTAAACAACAACGGAGAAAATTAATTTGATTGTTTCGGAACTGGGCCTCATGTTTCGTGCCTATGAACGAGTTACCACAGAAAAATATTTAACTTACGCCTCTTAAAGCCTTGATGGAGTGCGATTTTAACTTAGTCACGTTCTATTTTGTTGAAAGTAACGCCACACGAGCGGGCGGCGACGATGACAAGCCAGAATAGACTGGAGTATAATGTGACGCCCCGTAACGAAAGCCTTTAAGTGCAGCCGGTCGATGGTCCGCGATATTTTTTAGGGATGGATTGTTTAATAGAAAATCCATTTTGCCATTGTTGGGCTGCGTTTCCACCAGAGATGTGCGAGGAATGTGTTTGTCATGAACTAAAAGAAACGCTTCATTTACCGATCTTCGCTCTGCCGAACTGTTTCCATTAGAGCAGCGCTGAGCGAGGGTAGGTAAATGAAGCGTTTTTATTGGGTCATGCTAAATATTGCAACACATCATCGAACATCTCTGGTGGATACGCAGCATTAGGCCCATGTTTTCTAAAAAATCGCTTAAAGTTTCTGATGAAATATACTTCTTTTCAAGTGGTGCCTTCATCCTACTTCAGATGTTTGCCAGAACGATTTTCTTGCAACCAGTCTAATATGACGATAATATTGATGTAAACAGTACTGTCCTATCTAAGATTATTGTCAGAACAATTTTCTTACAGAAAGTCCAACATCAGGAGTCTAGACGTACCTAGTCTTGTCGACGATAATATCGTAATACACTAAAAGTCACTTCAACTGTGATTCTGGTTTAAATCAAAACCGTCACGTATATGAAATGTACATGACGTAGATGTCATTGATGTTGGTAATGGTAAGTAGGTAGTGATGTCGCAGACGTGTGTGACAAATGACGGGCGCGTGACGGCGCGGCGCGGGACCACGCGTCGCCGCGCCGACCGCGGATCAGATGCCGCGGTGTCGTCTTACACAACGCACACCCCGCACTACACTATACCATGTATCTCGCTCGTCATTATTTATGACAAACTGTAATGATATATGTGATCTGATTTTCCAAGGAACACATGTGGAACTTGATCGTATCGTGTAGCAAGTCATATACCTAGTTATAAACTATTAGCATAATACCTGGTTTCCTACAGATACATTTTATTTACAGCTTCAGAAAAGTTTACCGCTCCGACTCAAGTGTCAGTTAAGTTAAATATTTTGGAAGCACTGTTAATGAATTGGACGGCAAATTGAATGTGGAAGATCAATCGTGAAAAGGTGCGGCTCGAGCAAAAACTTTAATGCGTACCGGTGAACCTTTCGATCCGAAAATGCGGAATTACATGCGGCATATAACCGGGCCGACTCGTTCAGGGAGTGAGGTATTTACGTGGCGCCGAACGGGACCCACGAGATAGATTCCTAGCAAACTTTTTGTTTACGTAGGCCCGGGAATTGCTTTACTGCCTTACCTATACAGAATATTGGCCAGTTAAATTGTACGCGTATTTTACTTAAGACTTGGGCACTCATAGAAAAATTACCAGCAATGAACACGTTATGGAATTTAATTTTCAAACGTATAAACAAAACGTTACGTCCATTTCAACAATGTGCACAAAAATTAACAGAAGATTTTCATTTGAACTGCTTAAACAGATCTTGATACGAATAAAAGGGTTCTTTTGGAGTTAGTGGAGGATGGTTCATTAAGGCATGCGCGGCGGGTCTCATTAGGGCGCTGATAAAAGCGGCCCGTTGTCCGTATGGGCCCGATTCGCAATTAAACACGAGAAACGCTGAACAAGTGAACACTAGCTATGTAAATACTTCGCCTCCACCCTTCCCTGCCAGTTCAGTTGTCTCGACAATTTAACGTCAATGTGCAAAGTTGCTTGCGGTTTTTGTCCAACGGAATGCTCTCACTTCACGCTATCAATCGAATGCTTCGTAATGTATTTAGTTGTGAGCTTGACTCGAGTTAATTACAGAATAGTGACTTTACAAGCTTTGTATCTCCTGTGTAGTTTGACTGTGTAATAAAACCAAGCTGAGACGACATTTTTAGGTCCGCAAATTACTGAGAGCCCTCTGGATCATTACGTGGAGGAGGTGGGGTTAAACACAATCGGAATCAAATTAAGTTCATTCAGTTGCGGCGGAGCGAGTTAAGTTGATTCAGCGCGGTATGGCCGACACGTGCGGTGTTCACCCCGACTTCTGTCTGCGCAATAAGAATAAGAAATGAACCAATAAATTCCATGTATCTACTAGAACATACATAATTGAGTTGCTACATATGAGAAAGTATGTTCACATATCTCTGTGACAGGAATCACAATTTACTGCGCTCGATCTCTAAATTTCCATAAGTGGAAGATTGTATTGTTCTTCTTGTATTGCTCCCACGATAAAACTGAATTTAACTTCAAACTTCATTTTAAATTTGTTTTACTAAAATTCATATTTGTTGAAGTTTTGCTCAAACCAAATTATGTATTATTCATAATAATTTTATCAAGGCCGCTTCATAGTTTTATTATTGTCGGGGACGTGTTGTGTAACTTAGAGATTTGATTATTCTATTCGCTCGGCGACAATCGCCGAATTTGAGTACCGGTACTCTGTCGCCCGCGCCGTGGACTAATGAACCGAGCTCGTTCGCCGGACGATTATTTCGCTCCGTGTGCGCGCCGGAACTTACTACCGCCGTCCGGCGACGACGCAGCTTCAGCGAAACGACCCATTAATATGCAAAACAAAACACAATTAATTGGGTTTTAAAAGTTAACCACCACTACGGTCGAGCTCTTGCTGGAATCAAAATTTATTACGGAAAATATGATCCTTCGCTCCGTTGCATAACAATGGCTATTTTTGAAATTTGCGAGTTAAGTGGAGTTAGTAATACAAGGTAGTATCTTTCATCGTCTGGCGTTTATTTTATAAAATGTAGAGCGACGGATATCCACCGGAGGGGGTTATGAGCTAAGCGGTACGAACTTTCACGTCCGAAATGGATGGTCGAATTAATTGAAATATAGAGTCGCGGTGCGCGGTCGTGCGTTCGCGGATTGGGGGATTAAAGTTGCAGTAGGTCGGCGCGGGAGCAGGTGGGGCGGGCCTAGGGTTGCCAGACCAGACGCTACATACGTCAATCACTGTCCTCGACCTAGCCTAAACTATATGTGACAAAAAGTTTCGCACAACCCGGAATCCGGTCACTACAAATGTTTTTCCTTTAGCTATTTGTTCGTTACAGGATAATTGAGAACTTTCGACAAAACGGAAGATGTTTTACCGTGTTCGACATATTATGTACCTTACAGATTGCCAGCAGTACTAAGGTACTGCAACAACAAAGATAAGTCCAAATACTATTGTAAAACAAGAAAGTTGGTAGCCCTAATAGCAGGGGGCAGACACGGGGGTCGGGGGTCGACCGGCTGCACTGCGGCGTGCGGATCGGCTTGCCGAACACGAATCGTTGAAAAATTGCACTGAACGTCTTGGAGACGACGCCCCCTGCATCGGCGCGTAGCTGAGCTACATACAAATCAGTCGCTACCCTCACCTGGGCCCGTAACACCTCGCCAAAGCAATGTTATATTAAGCCTGACTTCTAAAACGTAACATATACATATTGCCACCAAAGTTTAACCGATTGTAACTTATACGTGTATGGGATGGGGATTTAGTTCCTAATTTGATGCCAATGAAGAGCTTTGGTCTTAGTGTTAGCGAATAGTAATATTACACGTCAACCTCATGATAGATTAATTTCAGCTCGACAGTAGCAATAATTAACTATGTAACGTTTAAAGTCATGTTGAGATACGCTAATAGTCAGTGGCATGTAACAGATACACCTGAATACTGTTAGGTGTACCTACCTACGAAAGGAATAGTTTCCAAACAGATATCTCAACGCTCCCGGCAACGCAAGGAAAGGCCGTGGATAATATTGCTGCAAAGCTAAACTCAAGTTTAGCAATGACTCAGCGATTTCGCGACATCGCAACGCAAGGAATCGGCTTTATCTTTGAAATATCAAAATAAGATTATTTTGTTTTGTGTCTGCTCCTCGCGACTAGCGCCGAGAGCGCCGCCGTTTCATTTTATACGATCAGCTATCGTCTTTTGTTTTGGTTTTCAATAAGCACCAAGGAAATAAACTGACCAATAACAATCGGAATAAACGCATCTAAATCCCTAAGTAAAGGCTTCAAGTGAACACTAAACTTTATTAAAGGTCCAGCAGCATAGAGGGTCGGGGGCGGGCGACCTTCATAAAACAAACTTTATGACAAACAATAACATTTATTACATAGCTGAGTATTAATGTGTACTCCATTTACAGCTGGGCGGCGTCGCGGCGGCGCCCGGCGCCCCTGCATTGTTGCCCGCCGCAAACATCTTGCGAGGTATAACTTACCCTAGTGATACTATACCACAATTTTATATTACGAAACGTATAATCCTAATATATGATACTGTTATTGCAGCTGTTATGACATGCCCATTGTTCGTGGAAAAATAATTATAACTATCATCTTTATATGGTGCAGACAGATGTGTGTACTTGAGATAGAAATGCAAAAAACTTAAGGAACCTCGAGTGCCGTTGACCGAAAATGTGATTAAGTAAAAAATTTACTTACCTACTACATAAATATTTTTGCTCAACATAATTAAATTTGTAGGTATATACCTAAATAAGTTTTTGTATAATAACACATTACTTTTTTATTTTTATCCCGAGAATGTGCAAAGCTCCTGTGGATCACAAACAAAGTTAAAGCAGACAACCAGTATAAGATCACGTAATAATAGTAACATTTACATATACATAATTTTACATTTATTTTTGTTAAACGTATGTTTACCAAATAGGGAAATTGTTAAAAACAAAACATAAATAAGTATAACGTTTTAAACTTTCATGATTTTCACTCGTAGTCAAAATACCAACCAATGGGACTTATCATTAACACACTAATGTTGCCGAAACGTCGAGGTAAATATTACTCGTGCGTGTGTTAGCGTAGCGTGATAAGTCCCGTTGGTGGTATTTTGACTAAAATATAAATACTATCATACCTAGATCCATAGTTACCCCAAGTTTAATTTTTTTTATAAGAACGAACTCAGAATCCTGACTATGGCAGACAGCAACAACCGGGAGAGTCGGATTTACTCAGAATGTTTATATAGAGCATTGTACGTGACAAACGACTCGAACGACACGGCTATCCTCTTTCAAGTCCCCAGAAATAACTAAACTTTTACTAGCTGGACGTGGAAAATTACACGAAGGTACACAAATAACGTCGTTACAGGGGAATAATTTTGCCATAAACGTATAACTGTTGTAATTAAGCTAATAATTAGGCACTGCAATATTCGTAGTTAGTGAACAATAAACAACGCCAGAAATGAAGTGCTCCTGAAACTATAAGTTTACATACCGCCAAACAACATTACCGGTTTACCGCCCGAGCGGTCGCCATAACAGTTTCTGTTAGTATTTAGTCAATGATAAAATAATACTAAGCCTTGTGTCCTGGCGCGCTGATAAGAATTTAATATGTCATGCGTTCGGCGGACAGGGGGATTGTATAAAGCCACTGGAGGACATGTGTCAAGCGAGCGGCTGCCTGTTTTTACGAACCTACGGAGAATGAACGTTGCTCAACCGGCCCGTGCACAAAGTTTTGAATTAGACAAGTAAGGCTAGGTTGAGATGGCAATTTTTTTTCCCGCGTTTTCGTATCGCGTGCTCTGGTATTAACTCGCCATTGATCACCTTGAGTGGGTATTAAACCAAAAATATCTAAATATAATGCTGCTATTATTATATCAAAAATAGTGCGCGAACTTCTACAGCGTAAACGCTAATTTAAAGAGTAATAGTAAATTACTGCAGAGAGGCCGGGAAAGAATGGCTTGCAAGCCGAGTATGGATAGATAGGTTATACGAGGCTGGCAAGTTCTTTCACGCCGAGGCTAGTCCATCCATCCCAGCCTATATACGTCCCACTTCTCACAGGCCTCAACTCAGAACACGAGGGCTTGGACCATAGTTCCCACGTGGGCCCAGTGCGGATTGGGAACTTCACATGCACCATTGAATTGCTTCGCAGGTTTGCGCAGGTTTCCTCAAGATGTTTTCCTTCACCGCACAGCTCGTGATAAATTTCAAATGTAATTCCGCACATGAATTTCGAAAAACTCGGAGGTGCGAGCTGGGGTTTGAACCCACGACTCTGCTTCGGCGTTGATAGGTCAAACCACTAGGCCACCACGGCCGGCTCCCACAATATCTGCACATTTTAACATAATGTTAATCTGAGTCCTTCAGCTCTGGAAACAGCGCTCATGTCAACCCGGGAGTCGGTATGTAGCTGGGCTAAGTAACTCGTAGTCGTTAGCGTAAGTGGCGATCGCCCTCGAGGGTGCCGTTTGCGCGCGCGCCGCCGCCAATTACGAGAGCCACGTCGCGCCGCACAGCGCACCTATTCTGGTTATTATCTCGTATGAGCCCTGCGATGCAGAATGAGTAACAATTTACCTAGCAAAGGTCAACTTCAGTGTGGCAATATTTAGAAATTATTAACATTTTGCTGCAACAAGGCATTTCAATATAACTAGCTGTTACCCGTGACTTCTTAAGAATTTGTTTACAGGAACTATGTAATTTTGCGGGATAAAAAATATGTTATGTCCTTCCTAGGGTCTTAAACTATTTTCATACCAATTTCATTGAAATTGGGTCAGAATTTTAAGCGTGAACTTCGGAATTTATAATATTGGAAGGATCCGATTAAAGTATGGATGGATAGGTTCATTTCGATTACCACTATAATTAATCTTGAAGGGCGAGTTTTTCATTTAATTCGGAAACTATCGATTAATCATACATAACCTAAATATTACCCAAAACTTAGGTATTACAGACATACAAGCCTACAGTAGAATGGCATTAGTGTTAACAGCATCCTATTCAGCCACCTCTGCGGAATACGTCGCATCGATTGCGTTCACGTGTAATGGTACGCAAGTCCATTGGTAATGTACGTAATAGTGACGGCTGGCACTCGTCGATGCTCATTTGCGTATCTAAGTGGGCCCGCGGAGGCCATTAGCCAGCTATCGAAGGCGTCGTTACTGGAGCGGCGATAAGGGCTCGCCCGACACTATACATTCGCGTGGAAGTAGACGCAGGCGGTAGCAGTTAGCGTTAATGTGGACGCAACAATATTCGTGGAGTCATCGATTTTGAGAGTCACTAAAAAGGTACCTACTTCAAAGTTATGTAAGGTAAAACATCCCAAGTCACTTTAAAAAATGGATGCTCAATTAAGTGAATTACAGAATCGACATAGGTACTGCGCAGAATCTTAAAAAAGTATCGAGGTTTCAATTTGCATAAATAAAACAATGAACCTACATTATTTGAGAATCTGTACTATATAAACTCTACAATAGCATATTTTATAACAGCTAACTTTTAAATGGTCCCAGCCAAGATATTTTTAACAGACTTCAAAAAAGAGGTTATCAGTTCGGTTGTATTTTTTGGTAAATGTTCAATTCTTTCTGAAATTTTAAGAGACACTGTGCTGGTCCATCTACAATAAATAAATATCATGAGACACTTGACACCAATTGACCAAGTTCCAAACTAAGCAAAGCTTTTACTATGGACGCTAGGCAATGGATAAACATACTTATAGGTATAGATAAACACAAACAATTAGGAAATCAATGATTACAAAATAACCATAGGTACAATAGACTTGAGATTGATTGATTATTGTCACAAAAACATATTTGTTCATCACGCATGAATGAGAATTAAAAAGGTCAACGATATTTAAGCACCTATAGGCAAACATGTGTACGCATAGTAATTTCTTAAATGGTTGCGAAAGAGTGTACCAGAGTTTTCGTATTTTAACGAGATTGCCGGTAGCCAGCGGTGATGCATCCAACTTGAAGTGAAAGCGAAGGCTAGCACAACTTCAAAACTTCTTTCGATTTGATATTAAGCCCGGGAAGATGCTTTTTCTGCCGCTATCACTCGAATAATTTCAACTTTTATAATTAAATTTCTCGTTATTTGTTTACTTAATAAATGTGGCAAGCGATACCTCATTCATGTAGTCACATACTGTTAACTAATTTTGGGCGGAACTGAATACACGATCAGTATTAAATTGCATCGCGCTACCCAGTTCATTACTTCAGCTTTAATCAAATTTACTACTTGTAATGGGAAATATGAGACAAAATGAGCAGAGCATCTGCATTTCAGTGAAGTGAAATGATGTTTATATTTTCATTGAAGTGAACAGAAGATTAAATTGGGTTCTTTGTAAACAAGATAGGTAGTAATGAATAATGTATTTGTTTTTTAAACAAACTTGATAAAGCCAATATAAAGTTTTTGTAGGTAAATGGCAGGGGAAAAATAGCCCCGGGCACTCTTTGCGACTCGTAATGATGCGCAGCCATTTCAGCTGGACGCTGTTATTGCATCTAATAGATTTTTATTACAATCTTCTTATTACTAGTGGCTTTGTGAGCTGTGTCTACACCTCGCGAGAGTGTTTATTACGTTTTAAATCCTCATGGCTTATAGGTAAAAATCTATGTTTATTTATTGCTTATAAAAGTGCAACAAAAAAATGAACGTAGGTGATCGCCCATTCAAGTGCTGACCGCGGCTGACTGATGTTACTTTAGTTTTTTTTGCTATCAATCCCCAGGGGGGTTTGTATTATAAATTTTCAAAAAGTACTAGAAAAAGTTACCTGCTCACATAATCTCATGTAGTGCTAGTGGTACGCCTAAAAATGCTGCACATGGTGTTAAAAGCATGAAAATCAATTGAAACGTAGCGCGAAAAAAAAGGAAAGAAGTTATGACGTCATCTTATTTTGTATGGGGATTTTTTTTGTTTTGATTGATTCCTATGGCCTAAAGATCAATCGTTCCTATTTTCATGCTTTTAACACCATGTGCAGCATTTTGCTGAATTTCGGGGCGTACCGCTAGCACTAATGAGAATGTTTGAGAATACGACTCGTAGAGGAGAACAGCCGGATATACGAAAGCGTTTTTGGTCAAATTGAAACGGAGATTTCGCTCGCACTTCTCACTATATTATGCTCGATAATAAAGAGTGATTTGTTGATTTCAATATCCGTGTTACGCGGTAGCTACATCTATGTCTAGTTAAAAATGTTAAAAACTCAAATCAAATGATTTGAATGGCGATCGATGTCATAAACGAAGCGTGCACATCACGTGGGTAAAGTCAACCGTGCAGTGTGTCCGATCGCATATGTTTTATTCAGTCGCCGTAGCACCGGGCAGCCGGGCAGCCGCGGCCGCTCATTACAATACGGGCCGCCGGCGCCGGCACGGCGGGCAACTTCTGCGACGGCAGACAACGCGACCGATTAAAATTTCATTTCTCTTTGTTCGGCAGAGGGGATATCGGATCGATGTGAGCCGGTAGTGCTCCAGCAGTATGATCTCATTGAATCAGTCGATTGTGTACACACTTAACACAATAAATATTTGCCTATCAGACAAGACTCTACTAAGCTACACTGTAAAGCAGTAGAGTCTGCTGCTTTACAATGTATTTAATTAAATTCAGTAATTAGATGTTTTAAATATCAAACTAATTCCTTTTTACTACTAGTTTATCTTGTTGTTGTTTAAGTTCTACACATAAAATATTTATTAAATTAAATTTTGCAAACTCCACTTCACTTCTAAATTGCAATAACTTTGATCATATTTAATTAAAATTATTCAAGTTAAAGTTTCATCGAGTTACAACATTTTGGAATTGATCCTTCAAACATTATATGAAATCATGCCTTGGGGTGATCATTGCCATGACATTTAATTGAAGTTTTACCAATCTAATATAATAAGGGTTGTTCTCAAAACTTAATACCTGGATAATGAAAAAAAAAATAACTGAAGAAAGAAAAACATTTAAGAAGAGAGCAACCACCTGAGTGCAGCACGTATTTGCAGGGAGTCAGTTTTCCGTAAATTAGTAGAACGATGATTGGAATCGGCTTGCAAGCCGATGCCGATCGAAGATAAAATAATCGCAGGAACAGCAACTGCTCGTCTAAGCTTTCCAATCGCCTAGCGAAACCTATCTTCTCGCAGCTGCAATCTACAATGACTCATAAATAAAACGAAACGGACTTTGTCTTTAGTCGCCGGGAAGCCATCTGAATATCTCACGTAGCAGCGCGTCTCCGGAGCATTACTCAAGTATCTACAATAAAAAGGCGACAAAGAAGGCCATTTGTTTCGGTATTACGCTATCGGGTCGCGACACGGAAGTTCCGGGAAAGCCCGGGTGGGGGTTTTAGTGACCGTTCAATTTTTCAGCCATCTCTTGTGACGCGCCTATGGAAAATTCGTAAATAGATGCCTTCTCGGTTGGTTTGGTAATAGAATACTTTATGAATTAATACGGGGTTGCAGAAACATGCCTGCTCTGCCCGACGCTGTGGTTAAACTTATTATATACAAGGATGCGGTTAATTTGGAGGAATAAATCAGGCTTGCTTTATATTCCCGTCACAGCCGACAGCGGAGCCTTGGAAGCTATTACAGTAGCCGTAATGAGATTTAGAGCGCTCATATAAAGTTATTTATGTGCAGAACGCGGCTCCTTCGTGAATGGTAGCGCAGTGTCTCAAAAAGCACTAAGTATGTTGTACAAACCATCATTTGCAGAGTTCTTCAGTTCCTCAAAAACTTTATAACAAAAATTGACTGACTATAAAAAAAAACCATGAAAATAATTTTCTACTAGTTTGAAGTCAGTGCATCATTACGAGCCCGTAGTATCAGTGGACTGATAGAAGCCCAGATAGAGTGCAGGTGTTGTTACGGTTGCCATATGAAAAAATTAAAAGTCCTGACATCGCCCTAAAAGTCTTGACACGAAAATTATCCATGGAAATGCACGATTAATTTTCGTGTCACAATGGAAAAAAAATCTAACTACTTGCGTTAAGGTGTGCAACTTTTTAGTCTTCACCTTTGATTAATAGTTGAAACCAAATAACGAAATTAGATTATAACTTCTAGTTTTAGACAAATTATTAAGCAAAAATGGTGTAATTATTAATCATGAAAACAAATATTATTTTTTTCAATGAGGTCATTTCTAAGAATCATGACGCTTGGTAAGTCCGGCCGCAATCCTGACGTATAGCAACCCTAGGTGAGTTGAGGTAGACGACTAGATCTACTCCTGATTAGATTAGGCACCGACTTCAAAATTTTCTGCCAAATTATTTACCTACATGTTTTTTTTCCCTCGCTTTTTAGTAAGTATAATTCATCTAACTTCTTTCAATGTCGATTGTACTTTATGTCAAATCTTCACCTCGTCATAAAATATGCTTTTTGTTTAACCATTTTCTCCTCCGAAGATTTGCGAAGATCCTCACTTGGAAACAGTGGGACCTAATCGGAATTCGGAAGTATGTACCATTCCAAAGAAAATATATGTATATTATTTTTTCAAATTGAGTACCTACATAATACATGTATGAATAAATGACAGAGTTTTGAAGTAACAAACAAAAAATAAATTCAAACGAATAAATAACCTCTTCCTTTTTTGAAGTCGGCTAAAAATAGTTTATGGGCTGAGCGAAAACTAACCGCTCGTTTGGGTTAATTTCTTAACTCATTAAAACCGCAGCTAGCTTACGTTTCAGGAAATTTCAAGTCCGACATTTATTTATCTTTCTTATTGTGAAGTGGAAATCATTTGTAAAAGTCTTGAAAGTTGTTATCGCAACGTTTTTAATGCGCACTTTAAATTAAGCTCCTTATATTGGCTGCGTTTACGTAAACTCGAATGTAATTTTGTGCAGTTCTCTTGGGAAATGACCTGTTGTAATGGAGGCAGGTTAGCTCACGAGCAGCCCCGCTGGAACTGTTGTATTAAAACGAGTTAAAAAGCTATTTTTCACTGTAAAAATATGCGAAACGTTTATATATTTGACTTTCTGACTGTCACATTACACGAAATAAGCATATAGTCTTAAATATACATTAGAAAAAAAGTCAAAGGAACACTGAACGAGCAGTTTCAAGCGAATATAGGTCCCAGTGACCTTCTGCATTCAATCGGAAAATCAAAGCATAAACACAAAAAAGAAAATAAAACAAGAATTGATTGAACATTAATACGTAGTAAACTAAAAAAAAAAACAGCACCGTTACCATTTATGCTAAAATAATTAACTTAAAACTTTTCATTTCAAACATCTTCAATAGGTTTGTAAGAAGACATGAAGTTGAACATTAATTTTTGTAATGTACACATTACACAGGGTTCCCTTTCAAATTAATTTTTAAGACGTTAAGTAAAAAAAAATTAGTTTTTTACATTATTAGATTTCTCATAATTTAGATCAGAATATATGTAGAAGTAGTTACTATTATGGTGGTTGTTTTTAGGTTCTAGTTTAGGTCTTAGTTATCATTTGAATTGAAATGATAATAAATATGAACATTCCTAAAAAAAAGTTACTATTATAAATGTAAGTGATACACACAACTTTAAAATATTTTGCTTATCTTTCTGAAAAAAACATGTCGCACTATAAATTGTATGGAAACCATCTTCTTCGTAACATGTTTGAGCAAATAAATGACTGTGATATTTTTACGGGGACTTTTACTGTTACATTGTTAACATTACAGTCGCTAGCTTTTAAAAACAATACATGATAACACAACCTACTCAATATCGTTAGACGGGCAGTACTTAAACCACAGACAGACGTATTATCAAGATACGGCGTTATTACGTAGCCACCGGGTTGCTCGACAATACATCACACAATAACACGCCTTGTATTGTTTATCTACCGACGTGACGCAATGCACTCCACGTGCTCCGCTATCACGTCAAACGGTATTACATATTACTATATATATATATATATATATATATATATATATATATATATATATATATATATATATATATATATATATATATATATATATATATTTTAAACTTACTTTGGTAGAACTTATAAATATAAGTTTACACGTTTTTGTTGTGGGTTGATGAGTTAGTGAGGTCATCGCCTTATTTATATTGAGATTTTTATTTCAAGGATTGCATATTAAAGGTTAAAACTCTCAAAAGCTATTTTCTGCACGCGGCTCGCCCACGCGCTTTGATGTTTAAGAAGCTGTAAAATCTTAAAACGCTGTCCATATAATATAGTAAGCCAAACGAAACGAGTGAAAATTTATTTTCACGGACGAAACCATTAAAATTCAAGCCCCAGAATAAAATTGAGCTTCCTCCTGAATTAATCGATTCTATTTCTAATTCAAACAATGTGTTCAGGTAGAACACGAAATGGAACATAATACGTAGGAAAGCTGCGTCCACTGTCAGGGCTTGTACTAACCAATGGTTAAGTGCAAATCAATATACCGTAGTTATTACTTATAGGAAAGTACAACTATCGCTGACACGCACGCCTGTTTTGGACAATGGCGGCGCCCTATTATAATTATTATTTTTATTCGAGTCGACGAATGATCGATCGTGTGGAGGGTACGCGGAAACGAACTCCTTTGTTCAGGGTGAGATTAATCACACGGGTCTACGTATGACGGAATTGCGTAGAGATATTCATTAGCGGCAAGTGATCGGGGAACTTGGCCACTACACTTCGCTCAACGTAGGGCGAAGTTGACCAGTCAACACAAAAAGTGAAAGTGGACGGCACACTTTGGTTTTATTGTTTACTTACACAACTTTATAATACAGTAACTTGTAAAACTGCACGCAATTATTACGACCATATTAGAAAGTTTTTCTTGACATTGAACAATAAGAACTCAAATATATAAAATGAATCATTTCAAAAGCTCTCTTTATTATAGAGCTTAATTTACATTTTATAACCACAATAATGATTACAAAAACGCGCATAATTTTGTTTTTATCGGATGTTTCTGTATATAACCGGACGTCTCATACAGAACGGCCGTTATAAATAGAGATAATGAATGACACACAACATTTGATTCGCACCTGCCTAAACCACAGGCATCGATTGAGAATTCAATGCCCCCTCTCTACGTATTACAATTGAAACCCTGTTCACGTACAAAGTACAATTTATTCGGGTAACTTAAGGAATAAAATAAATTTCGCGGCCGTTTTACCTTTTCGCATGGGAAGAGGAAGAGCAAATTCAGGATGTATTCTCGGCGCCGTATGACGCTATGCTGACTCGGCGTTTCGTCGGCGCCATGCGGGCCTTGCTACGTCCTACGTCGTAGTCGACGCGGCGCTTTTTAAAACCATGACACGAGTTCCATTGTAAAAATATTATCGTTATTTATAGGAATATATGGCGGCGTTGAATAAAAATTGAGTTAGCGGTTTTGGTTTAATTTATGGTACGTTTATAATATAACTACTCTGCGAGCCTTCGTTTATTGTTATCCAGCGGAAATTTAGTTTTCAGAGATGAAAAAATATCCTATGTACTTTCAAGGATCTTTTAATATCTCCATACTTCATTTGGTCACGATCGGTTGAGTACTATAAGCGTGATAGCGTAAAATAAAAATCAACTCACATTCAGTTTTACAATATAAGTAAGGATATTCAGAGCGTAGACTGTGTAAATTTTTGGCTCGAAAAGATTCATGTGTCTATAACGGTTAGCTTCGATCACAGTTTTGGTTTCGGCCTTGTTGGCCGAAACTTCGGTTTTACCAAATATCCGTTTTTTAACCCCCGACGCAAAAAGAGGGGTGTTTGAGCGCTATGTGTGTCTGTGTCTGTGTGTCTATCTGTGACACCGTAGCTCTTAAACAGGGTAGACCGATTTGAATGCGGTTTTTTTATTTGAAAGCAGGGATTTTAGCGATGGTTCTTAGAGATGTTTTATCAAAATCGGTTCAGATTTTTTTGATAAATTGAATTTTGAAGTGACAATGTCGGGGGTTTCCAACCTTTTGTTGGTTAGGATATATAAATTACCGCGCGTTATACGAGCGAGTTAACGTGAGTGTCAGTTGGCAAAAAGGCCGTATTATTAACACATTCGGGATCACAATCAATTTCACCATGTCTCTGTCCAACGTTAGCCAAACAGAAAGAGATGGTGAATATGATCACGAACCTCAGTAGTGGACCTTCTTTGGCTGACGATGATAACGATGATTATGAACATAACAAAGAACTATTTTTCTTACATATTTTGTGTTTTGAACTGTCTGGAATTTTTTTGACTGCTACTGAAATTGCGACTAGGGCCGAATTTTCGGTTTTGGCTGGAAATCACATTCCGGTCACACACTAAATTGAAAGCTTAAGCCATCTAATTAATCGTTTCAATAACAAAGTGTCCATAATTTCCGATACGGAAAGCCTTCAGCATCGGCGGCGTCAGCGGGTCGCGTCGCCGGGCGGGTAACGCGATAGCGCAAACAAACGCTCGGACACCGCGCCTCGCGATGTCAATTAAGCTAATTAAACACACAGCGAGGGAGAGTGGCCGCCACAACCCCGGCGTCCGCGCTGACCGAGCCCGCAGCCCGCCTGCCCCTAGACTGGCGCCTCTGTCTGCGCCAAATATATCTAAAAACAAAACTTGATTCTCACGCGAATGTTGAACTCATAGTACACTCGTAGATGGCCACTATTTTATAGGTACTCATAATGCAAATGTGTTTGAGAATGAACAGCTGCGGTGGAACTGCATTCAGTCGTAAACACCGGGAACAGGTAAACTTTAAAGCTAAAGTCAAACGAGAAAATTCGCAAACACAATGGGAAATGCTCCGTTTTAGTGGTAAGTAATTACTCGCCGATGAAATTATGGAAATGAACGATGAAAAGACAAATAATAGAATGAGTGCTAACAAGAGATAAGACACGCCTTAATTAATAAAGTTAGCGCGCGCTTGTCTTGGCAGCGCGGCGTGTGGTGCAGACGGCCGCGACTTCGGGCCCGAATCGGATAATCGCATTCGGCTAATTGAGCGTTAGATTGACGCTATCGGGCCACCGGCTGAGCAGCGGTCCCTGCGTGCGCTCCGTGATCCACTCGCTAATATGGCTAAATCACAGGATCAGGCCACAAAGGAAAACTCACAAGCAAAGAATACCAAAGACTGTAAAAACGTCTGACAGTCTTCAAAAGAGATAAAGACTGAAATGGGATAAAGTTGGAAGAAGCTGGGCAACCGAGTAATGGGCGTCGTAGAAAAATAACACAAAGGGTTGTAGGCGTGCGTCAAATTTCGGAAAGTTTTAACGAGAGGGGTGAATACCACGAGGGGGGAATGAGGTGCGTGTCACGCGAGCTTTCGTCAATGTGCATTTAACTGTTATTATTATTACCAAGCGACAGTAAGGCTAATAATACACCACATGAAAGCTTGTGAGTGCTCGACTCGAACACAGTTTTGTCACCTATGTTATGATAAGGGATCGTTCGAGTGCTGTTCTTCTAGCTCCGGTTTTATTTATAAAGGTACGGTCGTGGATTACGTCTCTTTCGGATTTCGGTCAAGGATCTCTAGAGCCTTTGCCCGATGTGAAAACTGGGAATTTTGTATTATCTTCGTGTGTAGGTTCTCAAAGGGCAAGGTAAATAACATACGTTCGTATTTGTCCAAAAACAAATCATCTTATAGAAACACCTATTTTTAGGGTTACGTAGCCAAATGGCAAAAACGGAACCCTTATAGTTTCGAAACGTCTGTCTTTTGCTAGAATGCTGTAATTTTGCACGAATATATATGTAAACTATGCCGACAAAATGGTACGATAAAAAATAAAAAAAATATATTTTTAAGGTATACCTCCCATAGACGTAAAGTGGGTGTGATTTTTTTTTCTCATCCAATCTTGTAGTGTGGGGTGTATCGTTGGATAGGTCTTTTAAAACCATTAGTGGTAAACTTACAAGGAAAACTATAATGGTTACATTTTCTTGAGAATTATAAGTAGTTTAATTTTTTCGTAATGGCTACGGAATCCTATTTCGGGCGTGTCCGACACACTCTTGGCCGGTTTTTATTTTGCTCTCGATTTATGTACCTAATATTCTGCAGATGTGCAAGTCAAGGTCAAGTGGGTTCTAGTTAAATTGGTGTGAGTGCGCGCCAGGCAGCGTAACCCGGTAGGTTACACATCGTACACGCTACACTTACTGACTCTTTGTTTGTTTTGTTCTACTGCTTCCGTTGACGCATCGAGAGCCTGACATAATATAGATACACAACATAAAGCAAAAACGTTCGAGTGGTATGCTTTCTAAACTAGCTAAAGGTACTTGAGTAGATGTACTCGGTTATTTTAGAAAAATATGCTCAATAGAACACTTACTTTATAGTTGCGACATTTAAAGCCAATTTACATTAAATAAGTAGTTGACTTAAAAACACTTTTGTGTACTCGACGCGTGAAAAAGGTTAATTATATTGTGTGACTAGTGATTGTAGTCAGACCGGCTGATCGAGGTCTGCTAGATAAGCCGGCATTTAGTTTCCGTTTTAGCTAACGTGAATTAGACAGAAAACGATTAGGCTAGTAAGGTCAGGCTTTTATTGTTTACTAGCGACCATGACCCAAAGGCTTGGAGGCTAATATTGCCCGCCTTTCTTAGCATTAACGGTCATTGGTCACTATCTTTACGACGCGCCGGTTTAGTAACTAGATCTACTAATTACGTACCATACGGCGATATTAATTTAAAACCTTGTATAGTGGATTACGTCAACGCCAAATAGGGAAATTTCTCTACAGTCAAATGTTTTGCCTGGTTACTAAAGAAAAACTATTGAATATGCTTTCCAGGACCTTAAACTATTCCATCTATAACGGTTTAGCGGCTTACGCGTGAAGAGGTTTAAGATTAGTAAGGATAGGTGATTAAGTGCTCATCAATTAATATATAAATTCAAATATGTATATTATTTAGGTAAGCAAAGATCTGTTGCTAGGTTGCTACCCTAATCTAATCAACATACAGCCTAACGTTAAAAAGAAGTCATTTTACTTTTCACCATATGAAAGGGCACCGTAGAAAAACAGACATTATTAAAACAAGCCCCTTTTCAGCGGACGACTCAGTGACTAAGTATATTATAAAAACGGCGTATTTACACTCGACCTCGTGCGGCGGACGAAGAAACTTTTGGTTGGGACGCTTTATGAGCGAAAAAATTGAGAAAAGTTAGAGCGTAACGGCCGGTGGCGACGCGGAATAGGGGTTCTGGCGAACGGTGAGTTTAATATAATATGTAAATCGAAAGGCAGCACCGAAACCTCACGCTCCTCGAGCTCATGGCAGATACATGCCGAACTCATATCGGGCCAATGTATTACGTTGGGCCTCGTAAATTATCGTAGGAAAGACGAGGCAGAAGTTTTACGTAGGAGCACTGCGGGTGAGGTTGCACGCAGAGGAAGTGAGAGCAAGGGTTACGAGCCTATGAATGCAAATGAGCGTCGCGCGGGCGGAGGTCGGTTTATCGGCGAACATTTACATAAAGCCGTAGCTAGCTCGCACTGCGAGCCGGCCGGCGGACTTACCGCGTATTGCTAGTAATCTCAATTTGTGTAAAGTGCATAGTAAATACCTGAAACAAAATTAGATTTTTTTTAATACAAATTAATTTCGAAAGTGATATTGTTCATTTTCAACTTCGGTCACATGGAGGAATCGAACATAAATTAGATTAGGCACTCGTAACTCTACGCACAGCAACAGGGTCACATCGAGCAATCGGACGATTGAAGCAAACTTAATTTAAGGAAGATCGATGGGACACGCTCCCTGATATTAGAAGCATCTGCCCTTTGTCTGCTGTCATTAGAGTTGACCTGCGGGGTGTAAGTGGAAGACATCGAACGCTATTACCACAATATCTTTGTCTTTAATTAACCGATTCTCAGTTGTACTTTTCTTCCTGGCAAATCTTTCTTGCTAATGGTTGAAAGGCATTCCCATAGGGTAAGTTATGTGATCATTATGTCAAGTCGTTATCGTAACAATGTCAAGATTACATAAATAAATTGCCAACTCCCACGTCTCAATCCTTAATTACGTCTGTATGAGGCTGAGACTGGTAAAAAAATATATTTGAGAGTTAAAAAAACAGTCGGACTCGCGCACCAAGAGTTCCGTATAAATTGTAGATGCTCAAATACAAGCTCTATACTGCCGTATATATATTTGTATAAAAAAAACAGAGTTAGCAGAGCCCTGCTTCTAAGCAAAATATACGCAGTGTGGGGTCATTGTATATTGGAGGCATGGGTCAGCTCTTTTTTTATTATTTCTTATTTTAGTAGCACCATGTACAAATTTCAGCTGTTTATTACGGTTGAGATACAGTCTTGTGATAAGAATATGGACACGGAACAGTGTAACCACGTGAAGTGGATTCCGTTTTGCTTAGGTTACAGAACCTTAAAAATTAATTAATGCTGTAACGATTACAAAATTTAACCTGTGACCAAGTAATGGTTATAATCCTTCTAAACAGTGTGACTAACAAGTAGACGATTATGCGGTAGCGGCACAGATTAGAAAGTACCTTGAATAAATTTGCAATTTTAATAGCAGACGTGTGGATGTTTGCGTCTGATAATGGTCTGATCTGTCTGGTGCTAACTGCGACACAGTGGGCCGTAACTTTACGCGCTGTTTATTCCCTGCCGGCGCTATCTCGAGATCGGCTCATAAAACCGTCGGGCTCGAGCATTGTTTTATTATCGACCCCCGCTCCTGTAATCCTGCACAATGACGCCGCTACACAATCTGTCGCCATTCATTAAGTCTCACTGACCGACTGTAATTTGAATCCGTTCTGTTACGAACGTGTTCCGCACACGTTTCAAAGGATATGCCAGATGTGTAGCTCATTTTATAAGTACTGGATATACACAGAGGTCTATTACAAGTTTCTTTGTCTAAACATCTTCATCTGACATCGAGGAGTTCATTATTAATAGGTGACTGAACGGGGTAAAGTTCAAAAGGAGGCTCTTAATCGCGACAACATATCTAGAAAGGACTGCGACCCAAAACTTTCCTAGCGCGATGTTTACAAGGCACCCAACTCTTCAAAAACAACGATACATCAAAAGTGAGTTACAAGTTAACCGGCGCTACCCGCGCGCGGCCCACGGCGAAATTTCGATTTAAGCTGACACGGGTACTAACCGCCCGCGCCTGAGCTTTCCTTGTTGACTTTACTGCGAGACTTTCCAAGTTGCCCACTCTTATAAAAGTGGCTAAGTTAGATGTCACAAAGCCATTGACGTAACACTGTATTAAGATCCCAAGCAAATCATAATGTAGGTATTCCAGCCACGTGGCATAATATAAAGAGCTTTACAACACAAAAATGTTTTACGGGTGTACATTTGTGAGCTGGCGAGTAACGAATCATACGAGTCGTAATTCTTAAGCGTTCACGTGACTATTCAACAAGTAGGGCCATGTAAGAAGCGAAAGGAGGAGCGTTCTGAGACGACCGACGAAGGGCGGGGCCTTCTTAAAAACCAGTAGCGTGACCTCAACACATTATAAGCGTAACGGTCGTCGTTCTCTTGTTGCTAAGATATACAGCAGCATGTTTGTTCGATACACAAGTTCGTACAAAACCCCATTCAACTCTGATACCCTAAGTATTTATGTACTGCGCGTTTTATTGTGGAAACTTCAAAGAGAATGAACTTTACACACAACGAATTGCTGTGAAAAGTAGATGTTTAAATTTCACGCGGATAGACGAGTCCCGCGAAGACAATAAAGAACCTAAAGCGTACAGTTTAAAACTTTTCGCGAAGCGAAACACTAACGCGACGCCTGGAAAGTTGCAAGACGGAGCTGACGCGGGCAGGGCGCGGCGAGGGGGCGGCGGCTGATCTCCCTGTCAAACTGAGAAATATTGCTCCGAGTCGAGCCCGCCGCCTGCTCGATTCCACTTCCAGCCAACCATTGCAAATTACATTTTATAATGCTGTTTTAGGTTTAAATAAATGTTGTTAGTTGCAAAGACGAATGTACCTAATTAAATATTATTATATCCACAATCATACTATTGTTTTTGTTGTATTGCATCATCAATAGCATCATATAATATTAAAACATCAAATAAAAAAAATTAAAACATGGAGTATCATTAATTTGAAGCAGGAATGGTTTGTATCAACGCGTTAAGCCGGCGATCAGATCGGCCGTCGCGCGCGCCTCCGCCGCGCTAATCCTATTCCCGCGACAAATTAATATGCTCATCGGCAGCCGCGTCACTAGATTACGGCGCGTTCATAGCGCGATTGTATTTTAAGTGTATTATCCAATTTGGTGGATATTGTGCGTGTGGTAATCCGCGGTCGTGGTCCACATCCGAACGTTTAGTCGCGAGCCTGGCGAGCGCTACAATGCCTGCATTATCGTACGCCACGATGGGCCGAGCTAGCGCACTTAATAGATTTTGTTGGTGCTGTATCGGACGCGGTCAGCCTATAGCGAACTAAAGGGATTATCGCTCGGATTTGAGTTTAGCACGACGGCGAAATGAGCAACGCGAGAGTTTCGATGCAGATATTATTATAATTATAACTCACATTTTATGTAACTACCTGCTAGAATGTTTGTCTGCATCGGGCCAATTATTGCATAAACAAAATACATATGTACACGTAACATACGGAAAGAGTGTTTTAATAGAAAATGGAGTTATAAGTCTTACTAATAAAATGAATTGAAATAGCAGCTTAAAAACGCTTTACGCAATTACATTATATAAAAAACGTAACTAAATAATCAAAGGACAATCCTAACAATATCAAAGGAACCTTAACATCCAGAGCACCTCTACTAACGTCAACAAGTAATTTACAACGGCTTTAACAGTGAAGCGCTCTGAAATCGCGGCAAATAATTAAAATCGGCGCAAACAATTAAAAGCGCAGTTTATAATAGGAGAGTGCAGTGTGAAGGGTCCTTCATGTAGGCAGTTAAAGAGTTGGAGGGGCGCACTCAAGCAAAGTACTGTAGCGGCGCCACCTCGGCGACTAACGAACGTGTCGACACTGCCGGCCCAACAAAAACTACATCCACGTTATTCCACTATGCTTCTCTCGCAACGCACTTGCTTTGTGCTGATGGTGGCCTCATCAAGTTAATAATGTGTACACATTCAGGGGTGCCGCATGAGAAAAAGTTTAGTACTAAGTAACCATCTATATGTAAGTAACTAGATCAACAAAAATATATAGGTAATAGATTCGTTTAATGCTCTGCCGCGAGAGTCGTACAAGACAAATGATCAAAAGCACGCGACCCGGGGAGGTTGCGGAAACCATCACAAGGTCATTAAACAGGTTAGGTTTCTATTCGGAACGAGATACGTAATCTAAACAATTACCGCGACAACAGTTGATTAATGTGACTATTTTTTAAGTAGTAAACCTGTATAATTTAATATCTATCTATAATATCATCATAATATCTTAAGTTATTCTTGTGAGCAAATTGCATAAACTTAGGTTGACCCTGGCATTAAGAACATTTTTATGTATAAGAGATCGTCTGCCTGCGTTATATGTAGGTCTTACACTTTGTCTCGAGTCGAGTCGAGATTTAGTTGTATAGATCTATATTTACTATAGGCATATATTTATTAGTAATTAATATAATTATTTTATTAATTTTGATTTTGATATTTACTTATTTTATATACTAGTATTTTATGTACTTTTTCTTATAATTAATTACGTCAAGATCAAGCAAATTTACATAATATTTTATTCTCTTATTTGTTTATACTTAAGTAAATCTCGCTATAAGATTTTACATCATAAGTAAGTATGGCAAATTGCAGGTAAATCGGATACCAGGAAGTGGTCAAAAAATGGTTGTCAAATTTTGAAATCTCGCCCTACGCTTTAAAAGTAGATTGTATATTTAACCCGAGACGTTTATATCCCATCGAGTTGCAAGTGAGGGTTGACAGCTAGATCGAGGGTAAAATGGATTTTAGGAATGATTTAAAAATACACTCCGTTTTCAATTCGATTGCAAGGAAATTACACAACAACATCGCAAAATAAATATTTACTTCAAAGTTTTTATTTTTCATGATACCTAACTTCTACACTATTTCGAAAATAATTTACAAAAAATATCTAGTAAGCTTTATTTAGTATCATTACATAGGAATTATGGAAAAAAGATATGTATTTCATAAAATTCTAGTGTTAAAAAAAACATGTTATGCCGCAGAACTGAAAAATGTACACGAATGTTGCAAGTTAAATATAAGTTTCTGAAAAACTCCTTAGGAATTTCTTGAAAAGCAGAGGTGTCGGTGGAGGGTACGCGGTCGCTAGGCTAGCGTCTAAATAATGGGTGCTCGGCTCGGAGACGAAGTGGCATGGCCCGCGGCTGTAACTAGACTAGACATAGACACTTCATCTTTTCGTCGCGCGCTAATTGAGTGAGGCTTATCGCGCCCCTCCGGCGGAACCTGATCAGAAAAACCTGGCAAAAATAGCGGTTGCTCAAAGCTATATAAAATTCTTATAACAAGTTATGCTTTAACAACTAAATGTACATTTTATCTCTAGCAATCGTTATTTTATGTATTCTGAAATACGAAAAATTAAGGTCGCGGGTAAGCAAAGTAAGTCTTGCTTTTAAATCTAAAATATTACAGACAATCTATGGATTAGGTACGTCTTGTAAAATCCTTTTCTTAAAATATTTGTAATGTAAAATTGTTTCTTCTTAATTTTGTGTGCTCATATTTAACTCAGTAGTTGCGGACAGCTGAGGGTCGGAGACCTGGTGAGGTGACCTGACACACAGGGCATTCCTAGTTCGGGCACCAGTCTCCCCCACACAAGTCTGTCAATTACAACTTTATTGTATCATTTAAATTAATTCATTGTACTTGGTGGTGGAGAAATCAAATAAACTTTTTTTTAGTCTAATGTAATTGTTTATAGTAATTATAGTTCACGTGAAAAAATATTGGGCGTCTTGAAATGTCACCCATTTTACAAAACGGGTTTGTTTGATCGGTATTGAGTCCAAATATTAAAAATAATTTTATTTATTAACACATTACTGGAATGAAACATGACTTTGAACGACATCTTTATTAATGTCTGAACGATAATGTCAGTAATTTATACAACTTCAACATTACTGACAATAATTAACGATGTCAGATATGCTTGGTTTTTGATTTACGGGAATAAATAGTTAAAGAAGCAATTAAGGAAGATGCGACAGTAGTTGTACACAAAGTTAAAATTTGGAGGCTTTCAAAATTCAAATGTTTAGATTAAACAATTATTTAATTAGAAGATAAGTAAATGACTGTTTGCCAATCGACAGCCACACCAGTTTAGCATGATTTGATCGGCAGTGATACATCACGCTCACTAGAAGATATATGGACGTTGTCATCGTGTATGCTATCGGTCGCTGCTCGCAATCGGAACACAATGTCCACAATACGTTCGCAACGTTGAGGATTCTACTTCGAAACATCAGTTTTATAACCGTCTTCGGTAGTCACTTAATGACGTCTTGACTCATAAAGTGGCTGCCAAAGATACCAAATGATTCACATTCTGTCCTTGAAAAATTGCTGAATCGTGAATTGGTTTCTGCACGCGGAACATACATTGTATTGACAGCTTTCACTAGCATAAGATAAAGAATCTCCCATAAGTGATCGGCGGAACGTGTTTGCTACAATTGTGCGGACGTTTACGCGATTTATCTCACATGACTGGTTACCGGTGAAATATTGAGAAAAATGTTCAATATTCAGAAGTACGAGAAAGAGACGGAAAGCAATAGCGAGCGAAAGGCGTCGTCTTTGCCTAAAAACGGCGAAGCGCAAGATGTGCAGCAAACCGGTTAGGCTTGTTTATTTTGCACGCATTCCAGTCGCCCCGACCGGCCTGAAGCAAGCGAGAGCATTCCTGCACCATAGCAGGGAGTGGCCTTGAATCTAAAACGTTTGTCGCAACTGAACTTAGACGCTCTATCTGATGTCACAATACACTACTTCAGTTGTGATTGTGATTTAGTTAAAACGACGAGTTTGTAAGCTATTGAACATTATTTCAAATATATAATAGATTTGAAAACCGAAACTCTTTCCGTATAAGCGTATTTTGAAGTTCTCACACTAAGTTAACAGAAGCTTCGCTTCGAGTTGCTGATGCTAGAGGCGGGTAAAGTAAATCCATTAGTTAGAAGTACGTCAACAGTAACCGTTGACATATGACTCAAACTCTGCCGGATGGACATGAAGCGGTGGCCTATTCGATGTAGTATACTCTAGCTACTTACTAGTTTAGTGTCAGGTTTATTTGCATATAATAATTTAAGGTGGTGCTTAGGGTGAAAATCTCTTCGCAGCGAAAACATATAGGTTTCGCGTCACGTCGACGATGAAAATTCACTTTAATTGGCAAATAATACGTAGGCCAATTAAGGATGCTATGTCGGGTGGAGGCGCGCGTGACGCGAATCATGAACAGCGTCAGAAGCGGGCTGCGAGCGAGCTCGTATTCAATTATGCAAACGGAGTCGGAAGAACAGCTAAGGCTCCCTAACTTTGTTGACCACCCCAAGTCTTTTTTTCTGAACAGAAGGTGGAAGGCAGTAGTAAATACGTATTTAAAATATGAACCTATAACGCTGTATTCCGAACATTATGTTGACAGGAACAAACTTAGTACTGTAGATAAAAAAAGGTGACTGCTTTGAACATCTTAAATATTTAATTAAAGTTTTTCAAGTATACGAGACGGCGTAATATCTACGTCAGTGGAAGTGGCAGCAGGTCGGTTGCCTACTACGTCCGCGCCCGCCTGCTCGCCTCGGGGACATCGCAATTGTCATGTAAAGCGTCGTCGACGGGCTGAGCGTGGCACATCGGGCCCCGGCGCGTCTCGCCCCCGGCTGAAAATGCACTTTCGCGAAACGATTGCCTGTCGATCTAAGTTATTCAGCGAGACGGTGGAACGGCGACCTAAGTGCGGATAACGATCTGCTCTGAGAGTGTAACGGGCGGTCGGCGATGGCTTCGCGGTAAAAGTAGCGAGTGAGGAAAGTTGTGCTCCATAACGCTTCATTGTTCTGACTGCGGTCGTGTTCTGGCACCCGACATACGGGGCCAATGACTTAAAACGTGAACTTAATGCGCTTAGCTCATACAATCACCGCGCCGGATACAGAACATAACATTTATTTTATGTTCCATTTAATGGTCATTGCATTCCACCACTTACTAGTTACCAATATTCACGTTTCACAAAACGATTCCCAAATTGCTTTCTTTAATTTTCTTATTTTTGCAAAATTTGTTTCCACTCATGTTAATCTAAAAATTACTAAAACAGCGTTCAGTCAGAGATTTGAAGTTAAATAGCAATAGAAATATTTAAAAATTATTGGATTAATTAATAAGTGGTGCCATTTTGAAAATTAGCTACAGTAAATGAGATTATTTTAATGCATAATATCACCTTACTGCAGTTTTTTTTACTGCGATCGATGGGCCTAGTTCAAGAGTTGCGGCTGAAAAAAATGTAACAAGTGGATGATTGGCTTTAAGGACTTTTATGACTCATAAACATGAAAATAATAATACGAACCTACGAACCTAGATTTTCGAAAATGTTATAATTGAGGCAGTGGCATAAAAATAAAACTAGCTGAGCTGAGGGAGGGAAAACTAAGACATTTTTACCAAATCTAAAATTTTGAAAAGTATTTGGAATACCGTAAGAAAGCTATGGCAAAAGTCAATTAGCAGTCGTAATAATCACTATTCATTACATAAGTCTTACACAATGAGGTGATTACCGTGTGGTATTTATCAGTAGTAACTAAGTACGCTATTACTAATGGCCTATTATAGCCGTAAGTGAGGGACCGGTCGCTGACACGTTTCTCGGTTTCCATAAAGTGGTGGACTTTCGATATCGCGCGACTATGGCATGTCGGCAAGGTGACGTAAGCGAGTAGCCGACCGACGGCGGGCGGGTCGAATTCGGTGGGTACACGGCATGGTGCGAGGTGCCAAGGTCGAAGCTGATACGCGGCGCATGCAAATGAGCGCAGATAAGTCGCGCTCATTACACTCGATACCCGACTCCGTCGCCTCGCAGCGCCATTATGGGCCCTATTCCAGCCGCCTTTATTACGCTACTACGCGGATGTGCTGAGAAAGGAGGTTAACGCCGACGAATTACACGCATTGTTTCACCTAGCCATTGCCATGGCAACGAGGCAACATCGCGAACTTGTTTGCGTGCCCTACTTTTTTTAATCCAAGCAAAAAGACGTGTCACACTATGGCCAGGCTATATGTTGATACATACTATGTATTAAATCACGGAGTTGGTTAAGCGGACTTTTTAGATGCTTTGTCTTCTTCACGGTGACTTTTATTATCTAATGCCAGCGGAGAATGCGGAAGCTTACGTACTTCTTTATCAGCGGGACTGGAGTGGACTGAATGCGTGGGTGGAGTAAGTTTGAAGCTATTTACGTGATTTTCCACGTTGCAGGAGTAGGAGACGTCTCTCGGGCCGCACCGTTTAATTAAAGGGCGGCGGGGGGGCGCCGGGCGCGGAGCGGGGCATAATGGCGGGCGCAATATCGGATGGAAATGCGCGGCATGTAGGAATGCGCCGCCCGTCGCCCTCTACCCCTCCTCATTCGCGAACGATTCGTGGTATTTTTTATTGACGACTTAGAATATAGTATACCCAGTGGGAATAGCCCGATCTGATTTGCTTGAGACAGTGACAGAAAAAATCAAAAAAGATTATAGTTTTTTTACGATGGCCGTAACTTCAACTTCGGAAATTAACTTTCAGATTTTTGTATTTAATTTTACGGTTGCCCTTTAAGAATTAAAGCAACATATATATCTAGTTCTAGGTGAGAAGTATATTTTTTCACATAAAATGCCTGTACTATAATTAAGGCTACTGATTAATTACTAGTATGAAACAAGTGGAAAAACATCGATTTTAGATTTTTTATTTTATTCCAATTGTATCGTACCTATTAGTAATAGCCTTAGTTAATATGGGAGTAATTATAGTACAGGAATTTTTTAACACCCTTTTAATCCTTTAGATTAGAGCTTCTGCATACCGTGTTTTTGTTTCCAAAGGGCAGCGGAGCAGCCACATAAATCGCGCGCGTGTCGCGTTTGTATCGATAGAAACGCACGTCATCGGCGCGTTAAAAACGCAGCGTGCAAAGTCTCTAACTAATGAAAGTTTATTCATATTTATTCATTGTATTGTCATAAAAGGTGATTCAGTGTTATTGGTATTGGTCAGTTCACGATGCCCTTACAGGCACACAATAATAATAATTCTGTACAAAAATATTATTGGAATTGAAATTTGTATTGCGGCGCCCGCGGCGGCTCCAACGGCCGCGCGAGAATACGTACAAATTTAAATTCTCGTCTCGCCTAGCCGGTGGAAAATCACCATTATAATGCAAAAATTATTACAATATGCTTAATTTCAACACTAAGTTTAAAGATGAAGTTTATAATATATTACGAGAATGGAACCCATGAAAAATTACTAAAGAATACCGTAACGTAATCTGTTTTAATAGAACAAGTTATAATTATTATTATAATTTACTGAATGCGGCTCAGTGTACAGAAAATGGTGCCTTGGTATGGTCAGTGGTCATCCTAAAATGGGTTAATCGCACCAATCTATGAAATTTTCCTACAACAGCGGGACGAAGACTTTAAATAAAAACCGTCATTTTCTGTATTATTTTGTTTGCTATTATAAAAATAAAATTTGCTAACAAAATTAACGTTAGTAAGTTGCCTAAATAATCTGTTCAAGGTTATGTTTAATTAAAGGATTCAATAATTATTTCTTCAGCGATCTTGTAACCAAAATAACCCGTCACGCGTCCTAGAGACTACATTAGTCCCTAATTTTTTTGTGTGCTCGAAAAAACTACTGGACTACTGGTAGTCTTTAGGACATTTCCCGCACAAAAAAATAGTGACTAATGTAGTCTCTGGGAAGCGTGACAGGATAAGTATAAAGTCTATAATGGAGACATAGAGTTGCTTAACGTTTTCTGTTTAACGCTTTAGTACATTTGCCAGGTTTCAATATGTAGGTGAATCTAAAGTAGTAGGTACCTACCTTCACCGATCTAGTATAACTAATTGTCAAATATTATTTCATAAGTGTATTTCTTTAAGATAACCTGATTACGTATCAGAAAGTGTTTAAATATCTAGTAACTAGCACTACAGCGACAATGAACGTTACAAACAAACGAAAGTGGTATGAAAGTTATGCAGCGGAGTATGAAGTCGAGAGCCGACTAAAAATATATATCTACTTTACCTAATGGACACGGCACGACAGTATTTTTCATCCACACGCTGCGCTCGGTGGAAAGATTAAATTTAGAGACGTCCGTTTTTAGAAAGCACGAATTCAGCCAACCAGCCATTGGAAAACATTTTAGAGTACCTATTGATATTTCAGCGCGGTCATGTTTCACAAAGGTATGTGTGTTGACTGTTGAGACGGTCATTCTCACCTACGTAGTAACAAACACTGTCTAGCGACTGTGTACTCGGGATTAACATTGGCAATCCACAAATACCACTGCACAAGTGCATGTACAGTGGAGCACTGTCTGATGCAGACAACAGTCACAACCATTTTGTTATAGACAGTAAATTCGTACTTTGCAAGACAACACGATAATGTTACGTACGATATGGTGAAATAATGTGGTACAGCGTGCTAAAATTGCGAAGTTTGGTTGAAATGCAATTCTAGATTTAGAATGGCAGCGAAATCTGAGAGCGCACGAAGCGAGACACCCCACTTAAAACATTACGTAAAAAATTAACAAGATCTTATAACAATTGTAATAAAAAGTTTACGTAAGATATTAAAATGAAAAGGTCTTGTTTCTAAACTATATGTATGTAGTTCCTTAATTTTTTTTCATTATAATAGACGTATTAAAGAGTAGGTAAGTCTTATAACTAAAATGTACCATTTGGTGACAGAATTGGCTGGTTATAGTTATATAGCACACAATTAAAAGTAGAATAACAAACCCAATAACAGACAATAAATTCGCTGTCGATATTTATGCGGCAATTACTTGGGGCAGGCTGGCGTTCAATTCAGGTCAGAGTTGAAGTGATATTTAAAAGTAATGCAAACGATAGACGAGTGTGCCCATAGCGCTGCTCAAAGTTAATGAACGTTCGCTAGCAAAACAGCCCTGCAAGCGATCGACCGGATTAAAATAAGAACGTTAAAAATAAACTGAACCTAAACCACTAACACAAATTAACGACATTAAATTTTAATACTTACCTACCTATATAATATTTTAATAGTTAATCAATTATAGCTTTAATTTGCCTGAAATATGGCACGGAGGGTCTCATGATTAAAAACATTATATAAAGATCTACATAAAGGCTTTTACCAAAGGCTGGGAAGTAGGTAGGTGCAATTATATCTATTTCAATATATATGTAAATATTTTATGTAAAAATAACATAGTGGTTTATTTCCGCCAGTATGACTGAATAAATGTCGACGAAACATAAATCACGTAGATGTACCACATATGAAAATAATGTGCTTGTTATTCGAACGGAACTCGCCGCCCGGCGCGCCGGCCGTCTCGTCCTCGTCTACTGAACCTGCGACGTAATCGACTAGTAGACGACCTCGGTGAGTCTCGTTTGATAATTCAACCCTCAATAATGAAGTTAACTCAGTTACAATCACAAATTAAAAATTATCTAATGAAACGCGCAGTTGCCATTGAACTGGAGCATAGCGAGTTACGTTTCATTATTTACTAGCTGTTACACACGACTCCATTGGCAAATAATTCCTTTTTCTATAAAACTATGCAATTTCCCGGGATAAAAAATACTGTATCCCTCCCATGGTCTTGAACTATCGCCATGCTAATTTCATTTATAACGTGTAAATTGAAAATTTAAGCGTAACAAAAAACCAAGTTCACATTCGCATTTATTTTATTACCTATTAGTTAGGATTGTTCTGCTGATATCCTAAGATTTATTTAGGTGTAGAACTTCGGCGTAACGAATAACTGTTTTGTTTGTCCATCAAAGATATAAAACGAGTATTATACGCCCATCAACCAGAACTAATAAAGTAGTCTATAAGGAATTATTATTGACAGATCGAGCCCTAAAAACTTCGCAGACACATAAAGGCACGATGAGCCGGTGATCAAAGGGTAGCTTAAGTACTGGCGTTTGGAACAGTGCACGTCAAAAATGAGTTTCAGCCGTAGTGCCGGCGTCGAATTCGACGCCGATGAATAACATTGTAAAAGGGGGTCATCAATCGGTGTGAGTAGCTTTAAAGCGCTCGGTGGCCCGCAAAGTTCTCAACCTGTGAAACAACTCCGGCAAGGCGAACAAAGCGCGAGAGTCGAGATTACTGGCAGCTTTTAAACGCTCTGAATGTTCTGGAACGGAACACTTGGTGGACGGGTTTTGAAAACCCCTCAGGGGGACTAAAGCGATAGCTTTTGCTCTCGGTTTGCTTGCAGTTGCAGCAGTTTTGCTAATTTGTGAGTTTAATGATTTCTGTTTGTTCTGTGCTGCCTTGAAGTTCTCAAAGTATTCTAAAAATTACAAATTTGTAGATACTTGCAAGGATATTATTATCCTTGTGACTACTTTGTATAAAAAGCGGGCGTTGGAGGAAAATGAAGAGGGTAACTTAACCGAAACTGATAACGCATAAGGAAAATCATGTACTTTGAGTAAGTCATCATAAAGCGTCTGTATAAATAAACGTTAGCTAGAAGCAGTGTGCTAGAATTCGGAGAAGTCATAAAATAAACAGCGACTGCGACGCTAGCAAGGCAAGGCTATCTTTCTATGAAAAGTTTTATGAATATGGAATCATAAATCGAACAGACAGCTTTATAATAGATCTGATAGATTCACGTTTGATACACGGCTGGAAAAAGCGGTATTCTTTCTCGCAAAAATTGGACGGCAGTCAATATTTACGTAAACCTATCCCGATAGTCAGTCGGCAAACAAGCGGAGAATTTATCTGGTTGCGGAAATTAGAAGTGAGGTTGACTCGCGTTATAAGAAAGGTAAACAGTATATTCGCAAAGCTACGAAATCGAATGAGTGGGCGGACGAGTTGAGCCTATTTTGAGTAGTCGGCGGGCCGGCGCCAGCGACTCGATGCATCCATCACTACCCACGTCGCATGCGCACACTTTGCAACTGTCCAACTATCACGTTTACTTTCACTGTGTTTATCCCTTACAATATGTATATACCTAACTTAACTTTTTCACGACAAAGCATCATTCGAAAATTTTAATCGTGTCTATTTTTAATGTCACACGTTACTATACCGCTGTGCTCGATATTCCGTTGTAGCTCCAGGTGTAAGTTAAAGTAAGTGTACTTTTTGTTTCTAATTTGAATCTTCTATTAAAATTTCCTATTCTTAAAGTACCTACCTGGGTGATTCAGTTCTGTCGACGTGAGCTAAATCAAAATCTGCTAGCTTGATAAATTTATCATCCCCAAACATATTTACCATATGTAGCAAATTTAATCTTAGTTATTAGAACCATTTTAGAGATCTCAAAACATAAATAATTAGATAAATATTTCAAATATATATTCCAGACGAACTTGTCGATCAAAGTTGCAGTCTTGGAGTAATTTCAGCAAGTAACCTTCTTTGTACCTACTTCAGTAATTAAATTGAATAGATATGAGTATGTATATTAAGAACCAATTTAATATAAGTACACGCAACCTTTGCAGGCAAGCACGCGACGCTACGTTTTCGAAAATATATAAATATTTAGATGGGTGTCAGTTTCAGTCAGAATAATAAATAAGTATGACGTCGTCACTTGAAAGTTCGGATACTTAAATTCGATTTATAAAAGGACACAATATTAAAAGCCAATCATAAAAGAGGCTAACGTTTACTGACGTCAACAGTAGTGATATTTTAGTAACTTATACTTTACGTTATTTTTAATACAAAATATATAAATGAACCTTGTTAGCCGATAGCATTTGCCGTTAGAAATCTGGTGTCCATTATACCAAGACATTCAGTATGATTAAAATAGATAATATTATAACGTCATCTAACTCTTGCAAATACCAACTATAACTCTTTGTGACAACTTTTGCAAAATGTTAGGTCAATATGTCATGGTCATTTTAATGTCAGTGGAAACTTAAGCGTATAGTAAGTTATGAGACGGAGATCAACGAAATCCGGTCTGAGTCGGCGCGGCGACAAATCGTTCAGTCTTCGCAGGTAGATATTACAAGTGTGGGTGAGGTTAAGTGAATAAGGCAATGAGCTCGGTTTAATCAACACAACACGTAGCCTAATCAAATATGACCCCCTCGTCATATCGCGTAATTGAAGGCTTAATCACGGGAGACGCTTCACGCGGAGGCGCGGGTGCGGGACGCGGCCCGGGGTTGTTTGATCAACCCTCGATTACGTTCGTCGGTGACAACTTTCGGAGGAGTTGCGGAATCTAACGCCGCCGCAAGAATATCGCGACCGAAGCGCATTCGACCGTTCCTCAGAATTTATAGTTTCCCACTATGACGAGATGACCAACAATGCAAACGTTTAGACATTTCAATGTTATTCTATACTACAGTGGGATGTAAGTTACGGTCGACGTAATTAAATGACGTATAAAGGTAAACACATCTTTTGGCAATCATTTTCACGACGATTTGTTTGGCAGATATAAGAATTAATGACATTTGCAGCGAAAACTTGTACGCAGTAAAGTCTCTTCGATTTTAATACGCCACTTCTTTAAAGTTAAAGTAAAGTAAATTCTTGTATGATCCTGATCACAAACAGGTAATAAAGTGTCCCAGGCAATCAAATTTTCCCTACGTAGCTACTGAGTTTTCTCATGTGGCACGATTAGAGTACGAGGGGTAGCTCAAAGAGAGCGGACTGTGACGGACAAAGCACTTGTTTACTTTTCGTCCTCTCTGTTAAATATCTGGACGCTCCATCGCCCGTCAACAAAATAAGCAGCGTCCTCCGCCGCGACGCTTTTTATCGAGAAGATTAGTGCTGCCGAGACGTGCGCTGTGCGCTGCACTATTTCACATTCTCTGGGGGATTATTTAAAGTTTGCCTGAGCCACCGCTCGTGTGCGGTTTCATCGCAGGCAGATTCTAGGCGACAGTCGACTGTAGCTTTAGTGCACTTTATCGTAGCATTCACAATTTAAAATTCTATGACGATTTTTAAACAAATTCGTAATGTGTGTTTCTAGGAAATCTAATGTTAAAGATGTTTTATGTGAGTAGTTTAAAGGGGGTTGGGGGCAAGACGAGATAAGCTGTCGGCGGTGTCGTGAGGATGGTCGACGGCGGCATTGTGTGGAATGCGCCGATGGTGCGATACCACGATGCACAAAGCCCGTACAATGAACACCGCCCGTCTATTGTTTAGTGTCTCGGACTAAACGCGATGCCGAGCTTTAAGCGAATTGCAGGCCGACCCTCACACACGTCCAAATCGAGCTGATAGGATTCATTTGACTCGTTAAAGGAAAATAGGTCCGATCTGGGCATTCCATTCGCTCCGTTTGGACGTTGACATTGTTGACTCAAATTAAATATAAGAGAACGAAAATTTTCAGATTTGCCAACTACGATGAGAAAAATGTAACTGACTAACTAGATGTCGGAGGAGTTTAAAATAAATGAAGTATGACTTGTGTCACTGCAAAAGCGTCGCGCCACCGCGTCGGTTGCGCAGTGTCGCGACCGCGCTACCTACTCGTTGCATACCGGGAATGAACTGGAGAGCATATGTACAGCGATCGAGCACCGAACGAGACGGTCTGTGAGCGAACCCGACCCCCATACCCAGTGCGTTTATCTCTTGATCGCGTTATTCATCCGAGCATCAAAGGAAAATACGAAGGAAAATATTAAGACATGAGAAAGTGCCTTTTATTTATCTCAATTCTTTGCGAAATGATTTGTCGCATTATTCTCTTGAGAAGAAATTCAAATAAGTGAATAATACAGTTTCTGAATAACTGCCAGAAGGAGGTTTATGTTTTTAAATCCTACACAGCTAAATGGAATCAAGAGAATGAAGCCCTTTGAACTTAGTTGCATAATTATTAATATAAATTATTCACAGAGCCATGTGCTAAATCATTTAAGTATATAGCCTACTGTTGTCCTGCCATATGCATGCAATCTCATTTGAGTTGACATTATCGCGCCCGGGCACGACGCTTGGGGCGATGCAGCCGAGGTGCGTGTTTGTTTGTCAATTTAAATTTTTATCGTAACCATTTACTCGAAAACGCGCTATCACGTCACTCCACTGGGCTGATAACGGCGTATCGCGTAACACTCTACAAACCATCCGATAAATTGCTTTATTTGTAGCTGTTATGTTGTTCCATTCTTGCCAAAATTATTCAATTCATTGCATAGATTTTTCAACTTCATTTTTAAGTTTAGAGCCTCCGATGTATTCAAATATCTTTGAATAAAGTTAAGTATTAGTCACCATCACGCTAAAAGGAAATGGATTGAACGGAAAATTTTACACGACCTTGTAGCTATGCAAAACATAATTCGTTGTGATATATAACTTACAAGGCTCTATTATATGTAACAAAATATAAGCGCCGCATCGAGTCATCGTCCTGCCCATTACAAAAGCGTGGTGCCAATTCTCATACAAAGGTAGTCTCGCAACGGCAGCGGTGGCGTTGCGCGTGACGTCACTCCTAGCCAGCCTTGGGATCGAGGTCAGCGCGGAACGGCGAAATGTCGTCTCGAAGACGGGGTTGTTTCTTGACCAAGTAAATAAAGCTAGAATATTAAAAATAACCAGTAACTAAATGTAATCTTACCTTGATACTGTCGTAGCAGGCGGTGACTCGTCCATTTTGCACCTCGACGGTCGCCGGGGGATGGGCGAACTTGCACTCGGTGTCCGGCCGCGAGCACTTATTTCTCTGGAACTCGCGACATACTTCAAGCTGCAGCCAGCGTGAGTCCTTGCCGTTCAAAAGGCTATTCATGTTCACCATGGTGGCCATATTATCTGCCACTGAAGTAGGATGCGGGGGTCGCGCAAGCAGTTACGTGAAACAACTGCGGGGCATAGGCCGCGGGGGGCGAGCGCGCTCTGGCGCTCTAAGCATGCACTGCTTACACTTCCTAGTCGCTGTCTTCTGCCACTGATCGGCACCCGCACACCCTCACAACCACACACTACTTCACACGCGTACGTTCACGCGGAAGTCGCGCTAACGCTATAACTGGTTGCGATGTTTGCTTTGCGTTGCGATGAGTTATAATAATGATTAATCTTACAATTAAAGTTAGAATAAAGACACCGAAGTTGCAAGCTTATTTAGGCGAGTATTAAATTATTATCACACGCGTTCGTATCGATGTTGACGGTTGAGTTTAGTAGAGGGCGAGCGGTGCTTGGTGTGCGAGCATTGCGGCGGCCGGAGCGGTCTGGGCAGGCGACGGTGAGGCGCGAAAAAAGCGAGATTAGCGGCTCGGCGTTCAGCGAGCAAGACGGTGCGGTGCGGGGCTCAACTCTGCGAACAACAAAACACACTGGTTACTCTCAAGCACAAGCGGCTACGGGTTAGCAAGCGCGTGCGACGGCGCGGACACCGCTCTTAGGCCCGCGCTCGCTCTGCACCACAGACAGAAGGCAACGTTCACTTCTAATTTGACATTTGACGCTAATGTTATTCGCTCATAGTAGCTGAACAGTAAATAAAAAGACTTCATGTCATTTTCCTGCCCTAATGTTATTTGCTAGCTTGGTATGTAAATAAAATACAGAAATTGCAGAAAGAAAATTAGCGGTTAACTTAGTTTCAAATAAAATGCTTTAGCTGTACAGGTAGATACCTTGTGCTGAAGGATGTCGCCACCGTGTTGCTGCGTTTTCATAAACTTTACAATTGCATAAACTAGGATATACATATAAGGCACAATACCTCACATAGATTATGGTATCATACTGCAGACAAGCTAATTGACAGAAATTTTGGAAATACCGCAATGACATACAATAATTATAATTAGAAAATTACGAAAATGTGGTTGTCTGTTGGCTTTATTTGTAGAGTAATTAGTAAACGAACGTTCGCTTGGTGTTTAATTTTAGGGAGTGGTGGTGTCAGGTGAGTTTGGAGTGTTGGGCCGTCATTGACGCGTAACATCACTAAGTTACGTTCGCTGCCGGTCACAGTAAATGTCAGTCCAACTAAATAATCATGATATAGTTCTTTTTTTCGTAAGAATATCTTTTTTTATGTTGACTTCTTCAACGCTGAAAGTTGTAAATAATGCTAGACAAACGCCAATATTGTGTCAGAGGAACAGGTCGAATCATCTCGCGGAAAAATTCTTCGTGTGGGCGATGCCGTTTCTAACGCGGGGCCGGGAACAGGGAAAAACTCGTGAAACCAAATCCTATCGTAATGCGCTATTTAAAGCATAACCCGGTCGAAAATAGCACGGTGTGCGGCAACGCAACGTCGCGCTCTCCACCGTGCATAAATCTTCAAATTTTATTTTCGACGTGAATGCAAGCGGTGTTTTTATCATAGCGTGCGCGCTCGTCCACTCAGACGTCAGTGATCCGAGCAGAAAACAACACAAATGTTTATTTCAGTTCGTAATCTCGTGTGACATTTTCATATTCAGCTTTTAAAAGAGCAGTTGGGCACGATTTATTGTATTATTTTATCAAATAAGTGAATGGTGGACTGGCAGCAATTTATAATGCGCTGGAGAGGTTTTTGTTACATTCGTCTCTATATCAAATTTCATAAAACTTGTTGAAGATCAAACGAAATCAAGAGATGATAAATAATGAAATAAAATCTAATAAACATCATTTGTTTATTTACTAGTATGAAGTTGGATTAATGTCACAAGCGAGCTATAATAACGCAAATTCTGTGATTCGATGGGCAGGCAGAGGTTTCACGACTGAGTCGAATGTCTGGATGGAAGCGATAATTCGCGAACTGTTTCTATGTCAAATATTGTCAATCTCCGGACAGACTGGCCTCAAACCATCTAAACGTTGTTGTTTTTGAGAACGATGACCGTATCGTTTCTAATATACTTGAATAAACAAGCTTCCAATAAACAAAACTCGTGTAAATAAACTTTATGTGTACGCTACGTATGGTTAAGGTCTCCCTGACCGCAAAAGAATCAAATGTCTACACGGTAACCATTTGACCGTAGACAGGCAAATGAGTTCCGGAAATGTTTTCCCACCGAAGCACACGCATAACTACACGAGCACAAAGCAAATGGATATCGTTTTATTTTGTGCATTAAACAAGAAATTGAGAATGGTGGCTTCAAAGGAAATCGGCGTCTGATTCCTTTCATGGCGGCGCCGACGGCTGGGAGGTTCCATCGGTGCTCGACGCTCACGGGGAAGACATTCAATAACCCAGTGAAAAGATTACCAAGAGCAATCAGACGGAAGCGAATCTAAATAAGAATCTCGTGAGAGCGGTTGGGCGAGGGTGGGGCGGGGAGAAAAAACAGTCGGCAGGGGTCTTTGTAAGATCGCCGATTCGATCACGTTACACTCGAGAAATTTATTACTAGAGGATAGTAAAAGAAAAGCATCCCAAGAAAGGTGCGGAAGGAGTTTCGTCAATTAATAACGGGCATATTGACGACCTGTCTGTTCGTTCGTATTCTTGGTCTTGACCGGGACTCGAACCTGGGCCTCCCGCCGCCTCGGAGGGCGCTCTTACCACTAAGCTATCAAGACAAAGCGGAATACGAAGTGAAAAACACAGGACAGCAAAAATTTGTTACTCAGTTCAAAAACCATTGCCTTATTAATAGTGACGTTTGAAGCTAGAAATCAAGTAATTAATAGAAAACAATACTGTTTAAGTGCATTATGAAATGTTGCACTACCAATATTACATTAACTTTACAGTCACGGCACTCAACCGCACCTTTCCTTTTTTTAACCTCGGTGGTCTCTGAGTTTACAAAAGTATTTTTGACTAAATGTGTCACTTAGAGATACATAGCTCGAGACTCCGAGAAAGACATCACGGGATATTTTTTATCCCTGAAAATAGTATAGTTCCTAGAGCGCGAGATAAACGAATTCTTCGCAGACGGAATCGCGGGCAACAGCTATTGGTTTTGGTATGGCGATTTGGGACCTTGAGTGCCTCGGTGCCCTAACATAAGTAAAGTATCCGCTATTCTATGCAACTACATAGTATGAAGAAGTGATGATACATAAGTTAGGGAAACGACCGTACCTAAGTACCTAGGTATTATAAATCAGAAAGTTGTAGATGTTTCGATGTTTGTTACTCAATAAGGGCTCGACGGCTTTGGATGAAATTTCGCTTTTCGTTCATAACCTGGGACACTTTTAATCCCGGAAAATAGTTTCTGCTAGTTACTCTGGTCAGCAATAGATATATGAATTCTTAGCAGACGAAGTCGCGGGTGACATCTAGTTTTGTATCAATATCAGCTGTCTATTCTATAACGATTGTGTACAGCCCTGTGACGGTCAGGCTTTCGGGTGCAGCACGTAATAAGGTACACCAATAAGAAGCGAACTTGTCTCGTAATTTTTAAGCCAAGCCAAGTAAGTTAACATGCAGTAGGTACTACTACCATGAGTTTACAGTGACCATACTCGATAGCGACGGCGTAAATTATTTGTATGGAGATTGTACAGCGCCTCTATAAATACCTAATTTACGCCGTCGCTATCAAGTACCGTCACTCACTGAGTTTCACCGTGAGTTTACAGTGACCGTCACTGTAAACTCATGGTAGTGGTACTGTTCAGGTAGTAAAAATTGGTAACGATTAAAAAGTGAATGTATGTGCAATCGAAGGCTTTGTTATAATATTCGAACGCATTAAGCCTGACAATAGAATGAAATGAGGGTAAGGCCGATCGTACACTTGTTTGCTTGTTTTGAACTAGCCTTTACTACTAAGCAGCCTTTATTTTATTTATGACGAAGACGTTTGTCATTTGCGAACGAATTGCCGTAAATTTGACCAGAGTACACTTCAGAATCAGCACTTATAAAATACGTACTGACTACACAAAAAATAATAATAGAGGGTCGCGATAAGTTTGTTATTGTTGTCTTTGTCGGAGCCAATAATGACGAAGACGGTAGTAATCAAGTGGACTATAGAGCGGAGAGCTGAGCACAGCGATAAAAACTTAATAACCAGCAAGGTCGAGGTACAATGAGCAGACAGGCGGAAAGCAGGGCAGAAATGAGCATGAAGCGACCTTGGACGATGTCTCGCTCGGCTGCAGCGCAGACGTGGCCGAAGCAAAAACCTCCGCCGTGTTCTCGACATGCTTCATCAACAACAATACTCCAGCACGTCGCCGAATGCAATAACAATTTAAATTACTAATCGTGCGGCTGCGGATGAGTTTGGTTTTTTTCGTGTACCTAAGCTGTTTACAGAGTGATACTCTTTTGTGTCAGTTTGCAACTGAGAGCAAGAAAACTGATGGTTTACGTGGTTTAGATGAAATCAATTTTGTATTACAATTTCATTTTTAAAGATAAAGTGACTGGCTGAACCATGAAAGAGATATTTGAAGTATATTCCTAGTTGCTGCCAATACAGAAGAATGTGTTGAAACAGAAGAATTACATGTGGCCGACGTGAAAATAAATACGTATCAGGAATGATAGTTACCTTATGCATGAAGGCTAGTCCGCGACGATCAAGTAACGTAATAATGCAAAAAATACAATTTAACTCCGCACCTAATGAAGTTGTTGTTCGATAGGCCATAAAATTTTATTGACATTAGAATGTAATTGTGCTTTATTTGTCATAATAACCATTACGCATGACACGAATGAAGAACAGCTTGTATGCGTTACTATATTTGTCGTAAACAAAGGATTTAAGTAATCGAAGCAAAAGCTAACATGTGTAGAAGGTGCAACAATGTGTTCACGGTAAATCAAATTTTAACATGGTTTCGCGCCACACATGTTATAGCGAGCGTTCAGGGACATATTTTAGACAGTGTCAGTCAAAGCAATATAAGACATAAATCATTCGGAGATGGTGGAAGATTGTATGGCAGATGTTACATTTTGCGTGAGGCGCGATTGGCAGACTTGAGTGATGTCATCGATTGTTATATTTCACGCGGGTCTATGTGCACTGACCAGGCATAATGGTTGACTCACAATGTAGAGTGAATAAAATAAGTGCTAATTAAAAGATATACTAAATATCTGGACACTTCGTGAATATAAACTATAAAAATAAAAGCATATCACTAATACTAGAAGAGCAGAAAAAAGATGACAATTTAAAAAGAATAATTTATAATTATGATTTATGTAGCCTTGTGTGTATTGAATGATATTTAAAATTTTGATGTAACTACATAGACCCATCACATAACGAGGTGCAAATTACATAGGTGCTATTGCGACCCAATGATTAGTTGCGCACGTAGGTCAGTCCCGGTAGCCAAAACAAAGGCCATTGTTTAACGAACAGAGCCAAACAGTAGATCCCAACTATGTACAGTAGAACTGTTGCCACATTCGGGACGTGTGCGAGGCACATTTAGCAGTCCCCGGGGACGACGGCGGACTGGTAATTAGCGAGAGAGGCGAAAAATTTGCGACGGCTTAAATTTACGAGGCGCAAATTACACGATTCGGACGCTATCGCTGCAGTGCGCCCGTTAATGTGCACGCCTTATCGAACGTGCTGCGCCGGGCCCGAGGCGGGCTCGCGCGGTGGCACGCCGACATTAAACTGATCGCATCAACAAAACATACAAAAATACAACACTAAATGGTCTGCTGGTGCAAAATGTTCGCAATTTTAAGAGCACTGCGCCAGAGTCCGCTCTCACAATATTGACTTTGTTCTGTATAAAGCTTCAAAATTTACTGCACTCGAAATTAAGGTTTAGTGAAACAAAATGATTTCAAGTTTCTATCAAAAGAAGTGAATTTAAGTCCGACGCCGTTAACCAAGGTCTGTCTGAAGCCTCAGCAGTCTTATCAATGATTAATTTGGCCGTATAATCTGGAACTTGGGCTGTGTGTCACATCCGTTTAATTTTCACCCAGATAAGATAATTAATTCCGATAGCGACGGGCTTATCAGGACGGCCATTTTGGTTTTGTTGGGTTATACGTTTACTAATTTTGCGGATAGCTATCTTATCAAAGGTGAAGTAAACTTTCTTTGCACTTATCTAATTAATGACCACATTACTGTCAATTTGGCGTTCAAATTTTATAAAGTAAATAATGCATTAACGATGTAGTTACATTATTAAGAATAAATAAATAATGATCCTTCCCCATCAAAACTATTAAAAGGAATGCTTTTGCATTAGCTCGAATATATTTTCATAAGGAATATTATTTGTTATTCATTAAAAGGAATCTGAAGTTGGGGCTCTAATTAAAAATTAAATTTGTAATACAAGCTTATTGTTGACTGAAGTTTTGTTTCCTGTACCTAAGTGCTTGCATTGTCATCCAATCTACGTTATACACCAAATTTCAAATCTTTCCATATACCTATTGAAAGTAAGATTAGTTTTGAAATTAAAAAAAAAACTTGCAAAAACATTGGAACATAGAACCTCCTCCTTTTTTTCGCTGGCCGAGTGTAACAGTGGCACAAGTCAAAATTTTGAAATTAATTTAATATGCTCATATTACTTGTATAAGTCCAGTTGTCAAAACTTTGGTGTGCTTTTTCTCGAAATTTTAATATTTTGACTTGTGCCACTGTTACACTCGGCCAGCGTTTTGAAGTCGGTTAAAAATACGTTTGGTTGAAATAGAAAAAGTACCTACTTATTTTCGAAATATAAGATATTCTAGTTAGCTTCGTCTGCGAAAAATTCGTTTATCGCTATCCCGCGGGAACTACCTATGCAATTTTTGGCTATGTCAATAAATGTTATTATGATTGGTTACCATTTTCCTACTTCTGAAGTAGAAGTACCTAGTAGATATTGTCAGGTAACATTTCCGTTTCTGAAACTACAATGAGAAACTAAAAAAAAATGACGACCGTACAACAGTTGGGATTGTTCGCTCTACTTTGTATTAACGGAAACAAAAAATAATAATACCAAAAGCAGCAGGGTTTCTATTAACAGATATTTTTCGTTTGTTGGTAGCGGAGCAGGTAGTGAAGCCAGCTGTTACCCTCGTCGATGAGACGTAACAAACAAACCATTGTAGTCTCTTACAGACTGGATAATGCCTCGAAATTTTTAAGCATTTATATTCAACATCGTGGTGTTAAAATAGGAAAGTTTTAAAACATAGCCTGAGTGTCATCTCATGGTGACATCATGTCGGCAATCTGACTCATTAAAATTTGCAGCATATGGGTACGTCATAAGGATACTTGCATTAAATATCTATTTAAAGGAAGATGAGTAACGAAGATAGAGATTTGAAAGATTTGATTCATCTGTAACATAATGTATTCACAGATATTGGGGATTTACGATTGATTACACGCTGAGTGGAGCTCAAGGAAATGGAAACAGGAAAATATGTTAGGGAAGTAGGTAATTGTAAATCGTAATTTAGTGTGACCTGCAAAAGTTTTGAAATATGTATAGGTACGTAAATGAATGTATTAAATAAGTGCATGATAATATATGTTGCTAGTAAGTAACAATACATATTTAAATTGTTGGTTAAGTTACTAAGGAGTAAAAAAAAGTCTGAATTTCAACAGCTATCACTTAAAACAAGTATATATTAGTAATGTACTTATTTTAAGTGATGATATTAGAAATAATACCACAGCTAATTTAGCTTCGGAAATGTGGATATTTGAGCTTTCAAATGAATGATGTAACTATTCTTTATAATTTTTGCTAAAAAAACAAAAATTTTGTTTACATAATATGAAGATTAACAAATGATGCAACGACTCTATTTTAGGTATACGAAATCAGTCTGTGGAAAATAAAATGTCATCGAGAGACAACATGAGCCGATTTAAAGGAATAGAAAATGTTTGAAGGAGTTCGAAGGAGGAAGGAAAGTTTTGTTGAGGATTATGGAAGAGTTCCACTGTGAGTAACTTTTGCATTATAAGCAATATTGATGGAAGCGAATCGCGCTGTCCGCTTTGCACAACGGGTCTGACCAAGGCGAAAGCTTTCATGCGGCGAATAGCGACATCCGAACCAGAGCGAGAGGATAAAGCAGCGACGCTGTTACTTAACAAAAATGCCACTCGCTTTGGAACTTGGAAAAAATTACCATCGAATTTCGGAAGTTGCTGCTGTTTAGCCACTCCGTTCACGAATATTACACATTAATGCCAGAAGACAATATACACTATAAATATGCACTAGCTTAATTCACTAACTTTCACGATGCACTTGGACGCGACGCGATTTCCGAATTCGACGATATCTGGCCGCTTATAATATATGAACGTTAACACTTACATGAAGGGGTAAACAAGCCGGATAGGGAAGTGTGAATGTCCAAAAGTTATTAAAACATAGCAAGTTGCACGTAAGTTAGGAGAAACGTATCGCCGGTAGCGTAGAGGTCGCGTTCGCGGCCACAGCGGGGCGGCACGCGTCGTGATCGGAGCACGAGTGCAGTGCACGGAGCGGCGCGAGTCACACAAGCGCAAGCGGAGTCGGCGGGCGACTGACGGGAGGCGAGTGACGAGGCGAGGGGGCTGCCGCTGCGCGCGCACCCCGCGCCCCGCGCCTTCCCGAACCCCCGTGCCCCGCACACGGCACCCCTTCACCTCGCCTGCCAGCCGCCTTATCACACCGCGCCGCTTCCTTTCTCCTCGTGCATTGCGAAGCTTTTCGCCACTGCCACACTTCCGCCCGCCCCGTCGATTTTGTCGAGCTTTAGCCGGCCAATGTATCCCTATGATACACTTACTTAAATACATCAGATAATAACTTAGGTTATTTGATATCACGTAACAATAGTAGAAGTATAGCCATTTCTGAAAAAAAAAAAGTACCGGAAAAAAAATTACCAGAATTTTAAGAAATATAAAATATGATACTCGTATTACAATAATTTCGCACTGCGAAACTACAGAAACTGCCTAAATCAGCTATGTCCTATCCACTGCAAAAACGAGGAATTTTCGCCAAATCGGAGAACAAAGGCAATTTTTGGTGTTACAAGTCACTGGGTAAGCTGTGTGTGAGCGAGGTGGCATGGTCGGAGGGAACGGGGGGGTGTATGTGTAAGCGAGCGAGCGCTATAGGCGCCGGCGCAGACGGAGAGCGGCGAAAGTGCGCTGCGAAACGGGTTTGCAGTCAGCGCGTGACCCGTCCGAGGACACGCTACGTGAACCACTTTGCAATTGCACACCATATCCCACTTTAAAACATTATTGAAATTATTTATGACAGTTCCGAAGTTGCAATATTTTTACATACTTTGAGAGACTTTTTTCAAACATACGGTATGTAATGTTTATGTTGTATTCCTTAAAAAAGGATTCAAAGTATATCTACCATTGCAGACCCAGGCCTGCAAGACGAGTCTTTTGTTGCAATGCAAAACGCCAAATCCACGATAAAGGCCATTATACCTACACTACCTACCTGATTATTAAGAATCTGAATTTCTATGGTTCATTTATTAGTTACTGAATAAATTCACAGGACTATGAATATTGCATATGTAAATATATAAATGTTGCCGTCGTGTTTTACGTCACATTACAATTAAATTTACATAATAATTAATAAATTATTAATGTAGGTGATTAAATTTAATTTAGTAGTTAATGACCCTAAAAGCATCATCTCGAAGAGCAAAGACTGCAAATAAAGTTTAAGAGCGAAATTTGAGAAGTGTCACATGTTTTTTTTCTATTGATTGGAGTTTTGCTTTGAGTGTCTTTAGCCATTTTGCAAGTGTCATTGTCATTTCAAACGTGATCTGTGATTTTTTATTTTAGCTGTCTGTTATATCTATATGTTTTGTACCTAAAAAACATTTTTTTGGGAGTCTTTTAACGTTTTAATAATCATGTTAGAATGAAATAAAGAACTATATATAGGTATAAATGGTAGGTAGTTATAATTTAAGTCGGGTACAATTTTAGTTGTCTTACGAGTAAAACATTGATTTCTAGGAGGTTTTATTTCTTTCAGTGCACTATCTATACAAGCCTCAATGTGATAGAACTTGCCAGCCTCGTAAACCTATCCTGTCTATACATACTCGGCCTGCAAGCCTTTCTTTACCGACATCCGCAGTAATGTATTATTTTACTCATGGTTTCATTAAATTGATACTCCACCTACTCTAGTCCTGATTAAAGGAACGCAAGTTCAAAAACTATGAACGAAAAACTCTTCATCACTGTAGTATGCAAACATTGACACCGTTTGAAATAGACACACAACACAGTCAAATACTTAGCAGCCCATTTTTCCTGTTCATGTCAGCTCAGTAACAACATTGAAATTACAACGTATCGGTAGATATATAAAAAACAATAAGAAAGGTCAGGGTGTAACGCTTAAGTCGAAGAATAATGATAATGCACCTATTACATAAAGTGTTACATCAAAATCCCATTAGCCTAGGGCTAAGTGGAAAGTAAATAATCATATAAAAAAACTTCAATATAGCCAGTCTGACCTGTTGCAACTCTACATTAAGGCAAATTCGTCATTAAACTAGTCGATCGGTCGTTAAAATAATAAATACTTAATTAAAACTTTCTCAACAAAACAAGTAGCACCTTTAAAATTAAATTGAAATAATTCGAAATTTTCTCATTTCGAAATTCAACCAGATTGTGTTTTATTTAAAGTTTATTTTGGAACTGTGAATATTTCGAATTGTTTCAGTTTAATTTTAAAGGTGCGAAGTATTTGCAACCTAATCCGATTGAAGATACAGTGTCGGCCGTAATCGAACTTTATTTAAGGGCAACAGCATTATATGTAGTTACAAAAGTAAAAAAACAACGCAACTTTTAAAAATATACATCAAATAGAATACTACCTGATTTATATTTTTAAAAGTTGCGTTCTTTTTAATTTACTTTTGTAACTAAATATAATATATATTTGCGAGCATGCTAGCGAATACTCAATAAACTGCTACTTTGGTAGCTCTGAACTAAAACAAGTGAATAATTTTATTTGGTGCGCAATATCATGACGTAACTACGAAAAATCGTCAGACATGCCATGCGGGTGGCGGAGCCACTCTACGACGTCGATTGCTCCCGAACGTCGCATTAGAACCCCCGAACCTAGTTTCGGATTCGGTCCTAGTTTCGGCAGATTTTCTACGGAAAGCGAAGCTAAACCGAAACTCAATTTACCGCCGAAACCGAATATGTGACCGAAGATACTATCTTTTAAGTGTCTTTTTTCACTCTACCGGCGGCGCTTCTGGATAATACACCACCAAAAATACGCCGCAAGACACTTGTGATAAAAAGAACTTTTATTAACCAACTCGTTATAAAGGCAACACGGTGGGGTCGAGTCGTTACGGCGCCAGGCCACTGAAGTGTAGTTTTATCCAACCTCGATCAATGGTATCATCGCAAAATTATCACAACTGAATTGACTACAGTTCATCGGCATCTTCGAATGTAACAACTGAGCAGTTTAACTGCTAGTCAATCAGAACTGCACAATATCACATATCAGGATAGTAATAATAGACTGATGCAGCATTTAGTAGTTTAAGCCGTGGCTGTAATTGTATTTAAAGAGTTGAATTAAATGTCTCAATAAGCGGACGCCGCGGGAGTGCGCAAGCTTGGGCGCAGTCACGATCCAACGTGTGCCAGTTTTTGCCGGCACTCCACCAACCGTGACATCTAAAAGCTCGTTTATACGCTTTTTGCTGTCGTTTGACTTGAAATAGGCATTTTTTATCATACAAAACTATGAACTTAATAAAATGCAAAACTATTGTTCGCAGCGGCGCGGCATTGTACGAAACAAGGTCATTTTTAAAAATATCCACATCCTACTAAATAAACATTTCTTGGCAAAATTTATGACGTTAGTTATTGGGTGTGATTTATATCATTACTGGTTAGATTCGAGTCTAAGCGGCAGATAAGACAGTTTCTATTTCAAGTTTCATCCTACGCAAAATTATACCTGTCCTTCCAATCCATCTGAGATTATCATAACGCCGGTATCGACCATATCTTATCTAGATCGTAATTTTTTTTAATTTACTTTATCCTACTATTGTGAAGTGAATTACTCGTACTTAAATCTCACGAAACATTTTGCTGAAAAATGTAAATTAAAAAAAGAAAGAAAAAACATTTAGGTATTCGTGACATTTTACAAAGCAAGAATAAAGAAAAAACATTTTTTTTGTGTTCTTGATTTTTATATTTTTTTAGACGAATAGCGTTAGGTATTTATAAATATGTACTTACTTGTTTGTATTTTACTGTATGATACAGTTTTCTATTTAATGAAATTTAGAACCAATTATATCCACACATAAAAATAAAAAGAAATTTAAAAAGCTTAAGTAGTTTCAAACCCAAATTTGCAAGTCCGACGTTTATACAACGAGGCCTTCAATTTTATGGGAGAAAGAAAAAACACATAACTACACACGACTTCATACTCATACTCATTTATTGGTAATCATTATTAAATGTCATGTTTGTTAAATTATTCTAATATATAAATTATTATTACAAGCTACTTAATTTAATAATTTTCAGTAAATAATAGCCGTTGGCTGAAATTTAAGGAACTCTTCAAAAGTGTAAAATGAGATAAGACAAGCTAAATCGATTGTTCGCCTCAAAAACCAAATACAGACCAAGTTTCATCAAAATCGTATACCCTTATCCAAGACCATTGAAATAAATATATACTTATAAAGGAATAGCTTGATCAACATGGTCTATATTGTGTATATATATTATTATGTGCTACGTTATCACGGAAGCGTTAATATAATAGTCACTAATTACTAGTAATAATAGCCATTGTGAATAAAAGCATCGCTCCGAATAATACCACACTAATTTGGCCGGCCGGCGAATGTGTTTGCATACCCGGCTTTACTTCGTCTAGTTCGCTTATGCTTATGCGCTCCATAAAGTTACGAGGCCCGTCACACTGATTAAATCTCCTTAATTTTTAAGACGCGATGGCAACAGTGCTAATTAGTTCGCGAATTTCAACGATTTTTTTAACGTCTAATAAGTGGCCGATGATACTGGGGCAAGTGTTCCGCCGTGTCGTCCCGCCTGCTTGAAAAACGTGCTGCCAAGGTCTGCACAGGCATGCGAAACAAAGTAATAGCTAATCAACTCCCTATGTAACACAAACATCTATTGTATTTGAAGCTCGGTAGTGGTTTCACCTATGGTCCCCTCAAACAGTGGGTTAGAGCTTGGGCTTGCATCTCCGAGTTTTCGGAATTTATATGCGAAATCACATTTGAAATTTACTATGAACTTTAAGGTGAAGGAAACCTGTACACACCTGCCATGGGATTCAATGCATGGTGTGTGTGAACTTGCCGATCCGCACTAGACCCACTGGAATGGAAACTACGGCCCGCCCAAGCCATCTCATTCTGAGAGACGATGATAATGATTGTATTTGGAGTTAATGCACTTATAATATAATTATGAAATAAGGTAATTAGTATGTTAGTCCTTGTAACATAAGAGTATATATGCAGTTTGAGAAGGCACTGTACAAAGTAGTAATAATACAGTAAAACATGGAAATGTTTTTAAATAAAATGCACGCGCCACAGTTGGGAAGATGCGCTCCGATGGCGAATTTTGGCGTCGGGCTCGCAATGAGGTTCAACGAACTCATACCGTCGTTCATCTTATGCCCGCAAAAAATGCACTGCCCCGTCCCACGCCGAACGTCCACGCACACAGGCTCAGCACAAGTATGTAGTGCACACGAGTACACAAGAACACAGTTACCAATCGCAGCACATGTAATCGTATACCGTACCAAGCCTTACCAGGACAGCGAACAAGTCGTAGACAGAGTCTACGTCTATCGCTGTATTAACCGGAGAACTGGTAAACTGCAATTGTTTATTGAATTGTGTTGTGATATATTCATATTTGCTAGGTATACAATCACAAACTTACCTTCGTTGCTTGCTATTTCGTGTACATTCGCGAAAAACAATTATCATGCAAGTGCTAATTTGTGCGAGGAGACACTGCATAAAAACTGAATTTGTTAAGGAAAAGTTTATTCGACTTTCAATATTAAGTGGGTTATGTGAACCGAAGATTTTAATTTCTTTCGGAGTCGTGGAAGCACGACGTTGAGGTTTTTGAAAGCAAATCCATAGTTTCCGTCACAATGAGAAAATCTTCTCTCAGTATGATAAGAAGTTTCTGGCTTGTATAGACATACAGATTTTACATAGATATTTAAAAATCTAGAGCATTAAAGTTAAGAAGTTAATGCTAAACCAAGAATTGGGACACTTCCTGATTCAAGAAGATCGCAAATGAACCGTTATTATTCTCATTCATGACTGTCTGCGATCTTAAAAGTTAAGCCCATCGTTCAACAATAATAAGCCAGCGGGGGTGCGCCCACGCGGCTCATCTCATCACCGGTTCACTGCGCACGCGTCGCGTTTCCTGTATCATTCAGATCATCGCTATTTGAGCAAAAAGCACCCACACGCCATCAATTCAACGCAACTTCTTTCAACTTATGGCACCATCAAAGCTTTTTGTTCTGAACAGTTTAGATTATAAAAAAAATTGAATTGAAATTTAAACTCAAGATGAGCATATTAGACTAACATTGAAGTAAAATTTTATTTTCCCTGGGGGTAACTGGGTAACACTGCTTGAATAGGGGTACAACATCTGTGTGAGCAATCAGGTCCTTTCGCTAAGTACCTTTTTACGAGTCGTGAATTCCACTCCCACGCCCGATTTGAACGACTGCAATTTGTGCCAAGTATCAGTGGCCCGTCTCTCCAGATAGCTTTGTAGTATCATGATATCATTCTAAGATTTCCGATTACACAAGAAATTAATGAAAAAAAAAAGAAACCTACTGTTTAAACAATGGCAGGTTAGTGATAGAAGTCTTCGCGAGGGTACCGTTTCAAATAAAACGCGTTTTCGCCAACAAAGAGGCACAGATTCTCGGTCGACTGCCTGCCTCTGTGTATCCACACACCAATTAAGCTGAATTAAATATACGAAGAATTTAGAAACTAGTTAGCTTCCTTGAAGCGCAACGGTGTAATTGGCTAATCCGCGTTGGGAGCACGAAGACATCACATATGAGTTATTTATTGCGTTTTTGTCATAGATCTAAAGGCTGACCGACAATACGTAACACTTCAGTGCGAATTGTATTACTATGTTGCGATAAATGCTATTTGTGATTTAACTTAAAAATAGTAGTTTCTTTACCTACTCATTGAGCTATTTTTTTTTTATAAAAATAAAAGATTTTTATGAACTAATTAAGTAACTACTAGGTATACTCAGAATAATGTTGCGGCGTTGCAAAGAACATCGCTGGTTTCCTTATTTCGGCAAATCGAAATTTTGCCCATCTTTCCACGGGTTACACGAGCCGAAATGGGTTCCGGATCCTTGATGTGGGCGCGGAAATGACTGACTTCTATTGGCATCCATTGTTATCCGCTGTTGTAATATCAAGGCGAAAACTTGGGGCGTATTGGTATCCTTTATAACATCTATTCCATCGTATGCCAACTATACTGCTAAAATCATTATTATAAATAATTCAATTTAAAGTAAATATTATTATTAGTATTGTACCTACAAACAGTCTTATCTGCAGGTAATTAAGCAAATAGATGCACGATTGCTAGAACTGTATAAATTCCATTAATTAGTCGCATTCAGCGACCCCGTTATATTATACTTAGAACTCAGTTTGAAAGTACGCGAGAAGCAAGTTATTACCCGAATTATTCGCTAAGTAATAAGAAACGCAGCGAGAGGTGCGCCGTGAGCGCACTGCTGCTAAGTGGCTTTTAAGGTCGCTTACCTCATCCCGCCTCTCGTCAGACTGTTTGTACACACATTTAGTCCAGTGGCTATTTTGTTCATTCTATCCATTTCTATAAGAGTTTTTACTTTATCAATTTGTAAATACGTTTGAAGGAAAGCTCTAGTTGTAATATGAGTAGGATTTACTTTCAGACGTAAAACAGAATACCCTCGAACTGTACGTAGTACGCAATTTTCGTTCTATGGAAGTTGATATAAGTACGCTAGCTTGTTAGAATAGAAAGATAGAATAGGAAAGAGATGATTCTTACATGTACGTATTAGGAGTATTTCTGTAAGACTTTATTAGACTGGAGTTTAAGCTCACAGGGAATGTAATAATAATGCTTTTATCTTATTATGTCGATGATCTTTTTGCTTGAACGTGTATCGAACTTTACAAAAAGGAGAAGACATGTTCCAAGCCCGTACATAAATAAAATAATAATAATTACATAAATAATATACATACAACTGCAACTGTACTGTCACGCGTGTAGGAGAGCATTTAAAAGTAAATTCGGCCTAGCCAGCTCATAATAGCATCATAATTTGTAGAATACCTAGTTTTTGGGGTCGACGTCGAATATAAAATATAAAGATACGAATATAAAAATGAACACGGAACTGTAAAATAAGGAATTTATTTACCAACAGCTCTAACGCCTGGCAGTTGAAATGTCATGGGGAAGTCCAATCGGATAGCGCGTCCCTCGCGCTATCGCAAGCCTCTAGCACAGTAAATACATCAATACTTCGTATTCGTATAACATCAATGTCAAAAAACCACCTCGTAATAATTAATGCAATTGAACTGCCAGAACCGATTTTTTAATTAGAATTTATCATTTCACTTACACTTACTTAACATTTATTTGTGTTGCGGAAGAGATCCTTTAATTTAAGGGATAAGTTCGCCTTTGTACCTACATCTCTTTATCTTGTTAACTATTATGTATATTTCTCATGTTTTATGTAGGTAAGTACAATAAAGAGTTGTAAGTAATAAATACAATATAATACTTTTCTCCATGCCGAATTTTATCACGATCGATTGAGTAATATAAGCATAAATAAGTTTTTATATTAGTAAGGATGGTGACAAAACCTGAAATTCTGAGCCATTTCCAATGACTTAAGTATTACTCAATAAGTAGAAAGAATTTTACTTGAAACTTTAAGCTGGGTAAAAAACATAGTCTCCGAGTACGAACGTTGGATTTGGTTTGAATACGTTCAAGTCCGTGACCGCTGGTGGTCAGATCGTTTCTTCCATCCGCACGTCTATAGTTTTTTTGGACTGACACGACGACGTCAGATGAGGTGACAATAGACAGGATTGACTAATAGAGTGTGTTGAACTTATCATGAGCTCTGAAAACCTGACATGCTTGCCTTATACGCTCGCGTCACGAACAAACGGAAGATTACGTTCAATGGATGGAAATTAAGCTAATTGTACTTGCGACCAGTTGGCAGGTATCACAAAAAGTAGGTGTTCGACATAATAGAGTTAATCTCATCTAATAAGTGCTAACGCCAATCGTATTGCATCTCGTTAAAAGAAAAGTGCCATTTAATCATACTTGGGTAGCTTTCCTCCCATGAAAATAATCTGTCCACGGAAACGCTTTAGATCGTTTGAAATTCTATGTTTGTGGTGTTTTACAGTCGTTTGGATGGAATTTTAATACAGTAGCTACAGCGGCATCCAAAATGGTGTTGCCATTGCGGAATAAGCTGCATCGCGTGTGCGATGCGGTTTGACTCGGTTGCCGCAGCTCGTAAATAAGGGCGTCTCATTGTGGGCCATTATTAATGAATCTGCCACCCTGCCCCGCGCCCCCGACCCTAACCCCGCACCAGCCTGAAAGCCAAACAGGTGCGTCTAACCCCGTTCGCACAATCTATTTTCGATGTCTTATAACCGTGCGGAGAAACGTTCGTTGCGTTCTCCCGTTCTAAATATTCATACCATATGCCAGATATTGAGATTTGTTTGGGCGTCATCTGCTCGACATCGCCGTCTCTAAATAAGCGCGGTCTCGTGTTGGCTTTGCGAAGTTTCATTAGCCGTCTGGGAATACTTACTTAGGGTATTATGTTGCTTGAATTGTGTGCGGAATTTCCACCTCCGAAAGGAATTTGTCGAGATAAATCCGGTAAGGAGATTATGAAGGTAAAGAAATTAGCGATTGGGTGAGATTTAAGGTTTGAGGGGTAACCGGAGGTGATTTCCAGTATTAAAAGCTTTTGGGTTTGTTTGAAGAAATATTGGTTTTATATTCTTATTTGGAGCCTTTCATGTTATAATGCTCAAGAGCTCGATCAAAGGAAATTCATGTTAATATATTCACGAAAATGAACCAGAAATCAAAAAAAGTTAGAGCAGTCTTCCGACCGAATACCGAATAACTAGAAAAATTATTAGAATCCAATTGAGTTAAACTTTGCGGTACTGCAATTTACATATTTCCTGACTGACAAACTACATACTTAAGTGTCGATTTGACTTGAGTTTTGTGCATTCTTGTTGTGGGAATATCTTGAAGAGGCACGTGAACTTCAGGACGAGTGCATAAGGTTTCGCAACGTGGTTCTATTATTTACCTCTCAGAAAACTGCTTTTCATATCAAGAGCAGCGGGTCGCAGCAGGGATACACAAAGATGTCGCTCCCATACCGTACATTAATGCACACTTTATGTATGAATGAGACGTACAGTAATAGTAGATAGTATTGCTCCGAGCTTGAATTCGTGTTCCATGTTCCGCTGCAATCAGCTTTGTTTAATAATAATAATTAATGAGCGGGTCTTGACTAGTTCCACAACAGCGGAATAGTGGTTTGTTCAGAGACAGACAAAAACTCGTTAAAGGATTAGCGTGACGAATAGACTGGCGATAAGCCTGGTTGAGCTTGAATAAAACAACGCATCATTTATCATAGACAGCTCTAGACGTACCTGATTGTGTCATTCGTGTGTCTAATATGGAGCTACAAGGACGGGGCTAATTGAGGCAGAACCGCAGCCGGTCGCGAGGTCATAGTTGAGTTGGAATAACAAACCACGAATCGCCGAACAGAATGCGTGAATCACAGGGCAAGTGACGTAACACAGAAGGAAGTCACTACTTGCGAGGAGCCGGCCTACGCGCCTCTCAGACCTCAAGACAAATATTTGCTGTGGCGATTTGATTGGCTTGGTCTGTTTAAACTGACATGGTCTAGGGCAATTTAGGTTACATTATCCATACTAATATTATAAATGAGAAAGTGTGTGTGTTTGTACGTTTGTGTGTTTGTCTGTCTTTCACGCCGTTATGTTTATGGGCTCGAGAGTAACATGGGCTACTTTTTATCCCGGAAAAATGCACAATTCACGAGGGAACAGCGCGCGATAACCGAATACCACGCGGGCGGAGCCGCGGGCAAAAGCTAGTTACCGTATAAAGGTCTACGCTGTAAAAAAAAACGATTCATGAGGATAATAACGGCACATGCTAATTAATGAATGTGCAAATACACCGTTCCACACAAGCGAGACAACCCTTATTTTGAAAATACTTCGACATAATTTAGTGTTTCTGGAATTCAGTTTGCATGTGTTCATTGTTCAATTTTCCGAAATAATTAATTAGAGTTAGAATTCGTGATTAGAATTATCGATTGCAGCCGAAAGTTCTATGTGCAGTGCCCTGGCATTGATCGTTATCAGAGATTTTCCAAGCGCGGCATCGTTTGGTAATTAGCGTAGTGGTCGTGTGACGTCATACATCTATCTAATTTGATTACATCCGCTGGGGCAAGGCTGCCGTGGTTAGCACGGAGCGAACCGCGGTGTTGCGTCGCTGAACAATGCCCCAGAATACGCAATCACTCGTTTATTTATATGACACAGGTTAATCAGAGCTTTCTATAATCATTTTTGTTTTTGTTTCATTAACATCAAGTATCGTGTAGAGCGCGCGTCTGTGTGAGTGTTCGTTTCGATCGATTTGTTCGTAGCTTCCCTACTGCTTTAGCTTATAATATATATACTGTGGTAATGAGCGTTTTTTTAAACTTGATTGTAGGTAGATCTACAAGTGCATTGACATCATTAGGTACTTCTTATTCGCGCCAAATTCTAAGTCAATCCAAACAGTAGATCATAGCTAAACGCTTAGCTTATACGAAAATTACAAGTTAAAAAGTTTGTAAAAATCTACCATGCAAATTATACCCTGCATTTCACAATGTGCTCTTTCCGTTTAAGACACTACATAAATTTCCGTACCCGAATTACTTAGCATGAATGAGCGCCTAGTCCTTTAGATGATACTGAGAGAATTTGAGGTTAAATGCCCAGTAAAAATTCCGTTACAAATTCTCACATTTCCTACTACACGCCGTACGCTCGCGTGGATTATTTGAATTATAAAGTGAGAAGCGAGTGCAAGCAGAGTGCATAAGATACCTTGCCTATGTAAATGAGCGTGGAAGCTGCGTTAAGTTAGGGGACTTTACACCTGCGAGCATGTCGGCTCCAGTGAATGGTCGTAGGGTCACTTTTTTAGCTGGCCATAGATCAAAATTTAAACTTTAACCTAGCTATGTTCATTTAAAAAGAAACACTGCATTGATATTTATTTTATAAATAATGTTAAGATACAAAGGTATTTTTAACAGAAACTATCGTGAGACTCACGCATATAATACAAATTAAAGACGTGAGTTATCCGGGTCTATATAATTTAATATAAATAGGTATTTCAAGACAATACAATTCTTTGCTCTAACATAAAATTATAAACTTTATAGATTTACATAAATTACGAAATATAAATAGATTGAAACAGGTTCGTTAATATTATTTTTAAACTTTTAACAGAAAACTAGCAGACTTGTTCATTAAGTCGAAAAGCACTTGTCAGGCTTCCAAACCGAATTAAACAATCGGTTAGACAAACTAAACAATAAAGCAGATTCCGTAGCACTCAACAGACAGTGGAATAAGTTTAACTCTTACAATGATCCTGTGACCGTTACTCAAACTTCGGATGGCTTTGTTCCCAAACACGAAACTAATTTATTCGTATCTCAGCGTGCCACGCCGTCTACTAAATAATCGAAGAGCAAATTATAAATGCGTTATAACGGTCAAGTCATAGTTCAAAGATTAGGGCAGCGGGCAACCCTTTCTAGCCGTAGCGACGCACCGGCGCCCGGCGAGGTGAAGAAGTTACGAATTAAATAGGATCACGCCGTGTTGGGATCGTTGCCCGTTCAAATAGTTTGATATTTTAATAACCCCTAACCTTCGCGTATAGTTCAAGCATGCCTCAACAGTTTTGTAACGAACATACAGCTGGATTGAATTACGAATGTTACGATAAATACTTGCAGTGAAAGTTAAGCGACCGGCAATGTTTTTTTTGTGTTTCACTTATTAGTCATAAAACAACATTTGTATTTGTGTTGGTATACTTTTAAGTAAGCAAAATAAAAACGTTTGGCTGGTAATTTAAGACTATTCAAGACGCGCCAACTTTACGTGGTTAATACGAACAAAAATAACAAAGTTCTGCTTTCACGATTGACTCTTTTGACAAATTTGAAGTTTTCGAAACAATTAGATAAAAATCAGTCCGGCAAGCGGCAATGTAAATTAAAATTGAATTGTTACAAATGTAAAGCTAGTTCATTCAAATTCGCACGAATACATGATCCATATTGAAATCGCTTGCAAAAAAAGGGACAGAACAATGGAAGAGTAACTTGAACTACATATTCCACATCTTTCAGGATGAAAGCGATATACTCGTAGTGACGAATTTGTGGGCGACGAATAAAATCCATGCTGTCTCTGAGTGCCCTCTTGTTACGTACTTATTAATGACAGATATTTTTTATGTGTGCAATGGTATTGCCAATCCAAATTGTTTTTAATTTGCTGTCGTTTCATGCCGCCACGTTTCGTACAGACTCTAGAAAGCTTGTTTTTTGTAGTAATTTTTCTTTTAAATACTTCCCGGAAGCATAGTCCAGTTCGGCGTCGGCACTATCGCAGGATCTCGCCCTCGCCTCATATCTTAGCGAGGTGTAATCGTCACAGTAGCGCGTCGCGTGCGGCGCCACTAATGGATATTGATGGCAATACGGCGCAACTAATTAGCTACCTACTGCCGGACTGCGCTACGCATTACTTGCTTTCAGGGTAGACTAGTGTGAGAAAACTGAGTTCAGCTATATATTTTGATTTAACAGTTAGTTCCTTTGCAAGTCTAAACCCGGATTTATGATAGAGCAGCTACGGTTTTTTAAGAAATGTGTTTCTTGCGTGCGTCGTGGCGGGTGAGCAAAGTAGATACTTTCGATGTGTAGACAGACAAACCAAAGAAGATACCAGATATGGCACAACAATCCAAAATGACGGAATTTCTTAAAAGAAACAATGTAGGTACCTAATTAATATAATAATGTTAAGTTGCAAGTCTTTCAACTATTCGAATTTTCCATCGAAAATCGGCATCGATGTGTATTATCGATGTCCGGCGTCGGGCGGTCGGAGCGCGTCCTAAACAATAACACAATCGAATTAGAAGCTGCGACGGTCGGGTATCAATCACCGTGGGCGGCCTGCACGACATTGGACTTCAATTAGGCGGGCGTGTGTGATTGTTCCTCCGGCGCGCCAATACCCCGGCCAGCGAGCCGAAAACGCGCCGACGGTCCATACAATTATGTCATTGCGATTATTAATTAATTTTATAAAGTCGACTTATCCAATAATTTATGGCGACAGTTTAAAATGTTCAGTGAGTACATAGCTGGGTGTATTTGTTTTTTTAATCAGAAATAGTTTCGACATAAATGGCTTTACAATTATTTTAAGTCTATATTAAATTTAAATTTGCCGTGATTAATTTTACCACGTGAAAAATAATTAATGCTCTTCATTTGACTTTGACAATTATAACTTAGCGACGTAATTGCGGCCCGTATTGTATTTTAATCATAGCGACCGGTTGCCTAAAACAAAAAAGTTGTATTTTAATCACAATAGGTTTTTTTTTCAAGTATAGGAATACTTGAAAAAAAAAAAAAGAAATACGGTATAGAATTTTCATTTAATTTTTTTTTTTCATATAAGCAGAATGTAATATTGTTTAGTAAAGGCTAGGTCACTTGACCTATTTATTGGACTTGTCGCACGGCGTCCTCGTTAGACGGAAGCTCGGAAATGAAGAAGTGGTTCAATATTTACTTGCACTTGAGGGACCTTTTTATTGTATTTTCGACAAGGAATATAAAATACGAAAGATTGTTGAATATATTACTATATATAACCTATATGCAAGTATAGAAACCTTAGCCAGTTCGTAATTTGCAGGTTAACTCTTTAAAACAATAACGTCAATGTAAATATTGTGTAAAATTTTAATAAACCCCGGCTTACCCGTGGTTAATTATGAAAAATATTCCACAGCAAGATTAGTACCCTGATATAGGTAACGACCATGGAGTGTGGTCCCATTATGAAATTACGTACAAATTAAATCCGTAACCGTGACGGGGGAGACGATAAAAGATAGCTAATTAAATTGTTAATTAAGATTGTCGGGTTTGAACTTAAAGTAGGCGGTGGGATATACTGCTTCTGTTCATCTACTGAACAGCTACGGGGACTAGCAGTAATTGAAAATTACTCGCAATTACGTCAAGCACAATAAATTTTGCGAAAAGTATGAGACAGGTTGATTATCGGCCGCTATCAGCAGCGAGCGAGTTGTAGGCGACAGAGTGACCACAATCAGGTCGCGTATTAAATAGCACTGCAGCGACCTGCGCAGGTTTCTAAATATGTACAAAGCGATATCATTGTAACCGCAAATGTTATTTCATAATCGAGCATCGAGCACGTATCACATCGTGTCGTGTAATAAATAGTTGTTGATTTCGCGACGTTCCGACAAGATGTTTCGCAACAGGAAATATGTGTCTGTGAACAGAGTCTGACCGAGCTTTTAGGGACCAATACTTTTAATACACAAGTTCTAGCGAAAGAGGTCACGGCCAACAATGAAACTACTTACCTGAATGTAGTTTGATTTTATTTACGAGCCATTAACATCTTACGCGGAGATTAAACAATGATTTAACTATTTCAAATTATTCTGAACAAAAAAGTAAAAAAAGCAAGTAGCCTAGTCCGGATTGTTTTGTGAAGTATAAGTAAGTATAGAATAATATGTACCCATGGAGCATGTACATCTTTCTTTCCAATAATTATAGGTATTATTGGAAGTTTTTTTTTTTTTCGAGTATCCTGTAAAATGGCTTTCGAGTCGAGATCAAGAATCAATTGTTACTACAGATGTTAACTTAGATTGAAGAATGAGTAGGTACTGTAATATGAAAACATCGCAAGGGACAGTGGCAGCATTAAAGCTTAGTAAAGACTGTCCACGATACACGATAAAATCCGGGCATGCCTGACCTGAATGTTAATTTTCAAGCAGCACTTATTTAAGTAATTAATGGTTATGAAACTACATAATAAAAATGTAATCATAATAAAAACTTAGGGCGTCTGTAAGTTTTAGCTTTATATATTGAACTGTGCCTAAATCATTTTGTACAGCGTCTTATTTTCTAGGTTTTTATGTAAAGTTTACATATATTTTTTAATTGGACAATCTACTTTATAGCGTATAACATTGTTTTTTCATAACAGTTAATATTTTTTCGAATTGACTTCAAATTGAGATAGTTTGGAAGTGTTTTAACTTTGGTGAATTTGCCTTTTTGACAGAAAAATGCCTCCCATATAAAAACTACTTTTGGTGCTTGGATTAGAAAGTTTTCCCAAGTAGAAAAAAGTTACATCGTAATTTTTATTGGAAAGATAATATCCTAATGAGCGTAAAACAGCTTGTGAAAATATAAATACAATTGTGGCATTGAAGTTGAAAATGAGTAAAGATTATCAAAAAACGCTGTACAGAGTAATTTAGGCACAGTGAAATACATCAAGGTAAAAAAACACACAGACGCTCTAATATTTTATTGTGATTGTACTTTTATTATGTGGTTTCATAACCACCGACTACTACAAAAAAGTGGTTTGAAAATTAGCATTCATTACAAAAATACACCAGATCAGGCATGCCCGGATTTTATCGTGGACAGTCTTCATGTTAATGAGTTATCGCAAGAGAATTATCGCGAATGAAGTTTGTACTTACTTATTTTGTTAAAGTGAGTTGTTTGTGCTTAAATCGTCTTAACATGTGCACGTTGCGTGTGGCCTTATTAATACATATTTCAGTTTATAAAGCTCGCCAGTAAGAGCGCCGAAAAGCTAAATGGGCTGCCATTTGTCGTTTTCTACCATCATTTATCAAATTTCTCGGAATAGGTCTGGAGAACCGGAGCATGCTCTCTGCGGACGAAGTCCTTCCGAGTTTGACATTAATTGACATTCACCTGAAAGCCGATGGAGTTTCTATGTTAATTGATAAATCATGACAGCACTAAGCCCGCGAGGTGAAATCCATGTTGAAAATTTTACTTTAGGCATAAATTACTTTTACAGCGTAGTAAGTAATCTATTTGTATTCACTTATTGTATTGTACTCACCTATCAATTTAAGACCCACGATAAAGAGTAGCAAAAGCTAAAAGGTCGTCGCGATAAGAAATTTGATTAAAAATTGGACGTGCGCTAAGATTAGAGAAGACTTTTTAATCAGTTGAGAACACGACTTCATTTTTACGAGCTTCGTTTTAACAGTTCTTTTTTAATTGCCTCTCGACGGGCCGGGCCGTGTAATGCGCAGTTTAATGATCCTTCAAAATGTAAAATGCATTACTGCACCATCTTTATTTTACTGCTGGCCAAGATGAAATCGCGCGAAGAGAACGTGGCGTGCGGCATTATGTTACATTTTTATACGTTCAACAACAGTATATTAACGAGATGCATTCTATAACATGTTATAGTTTATTTAATAAATTAACTCAGTGAATCAATTTAAATATTAATGGTATACATAATATTCAGTAAAGATTAAAATGCATGTGTTATTATTAGGTATTAAACTGTAAATCAAATACGTAGAATAAAAAACTAGTAGCTGCGAATAGATCGATTTCGTTTCAATTCAAATACCAGCATGTACAAATAGACGTAACTGAATCGATTTGTCTGACGCGGTGCCGATTGTTTTGCTACGAATGGATATCGGAAATGTGTGGCAAAACAGATTTCAATCAAATGAATACCGACCTGAAGCTTATCTTTATAGCAACTTTGATTCACCTTATAGCGATAAAAATAGGGAAAGTTACACCTACTTCATATTCGTAGTCTTTCAGTTTAAGCAGTTGTGAATTGATTTACCAAAATTAAAATGCTTTAAAAAAACTGTGACGGGAAGGGAGAAGCCGCCTACACTATGTTTATATTAAAATAATGTTATATTATTCGTAGTGATGAAAAACTTTGGTACTTTTGAATTACGCATGCACCCTCACGGGCCGGTCGCGCTGTTACTGGCACCTAATTATAATATAAATGTCTACCAGCGGCGTTGGAACTGACCCGATCTTTGTAATCTTAATAACACGCCGCGCCGTCACAAAAAGCGATGCAATGCAAATTTGCAAAAAAAGTAGTGCGATTATTATTAGTTCTTAAGTCAAATTCGTGTTGTTATGTAATTGTATGTTTGCCACCGACGTGGTATAAAAAAAAAAAAAAAAAAAATTTCACACAGGAAACATAGTCGGCAAGCAAAAAAGCATGAAAGTCAAGTAAGTAATTAACTAAAGTAACTTGGTTAGCAGAAAAATAATTAAATCACACGAGATGAAAATATCATTGATGACTCAACAGCATATTGTAGCAAGTATGTGCATAAGGCGTTGGTAGCGGATGGCGCCAGCGCAGGATGAGTCGCGTAGCGTCTCGCTGCCATATGGACACATGCAACAATGAGCCCAAACAACCGGTCACACGACCGTTACAGATGAACCGCCGGTCGAACCGTGAATATGCATGAGCTTTTGACTCGACCTCGGGTTATTAGACCGCGGCCGCTGAGTGTGAGACCGCTCCGTAGGCACAATTGATCGTGCTTTGACATAAGACGTATGACTGGCTGTTTCAAGGCAGACATTGCGCGCTCCAAAATTTACATTGGCTAAACTTATTCGCTCTTCTAAATATGAAATGGATTTATGCATTACTTTCAAACGTTGGTCATTAAGTTCGTTTAGCGGAAACTATAACTTTTAAAGCGTAGTTTGAAACATTGTAAGCGAAATGTGAGCATCGTAGTGCAGACATAAGATGCCGAGTCAAAGTGTCAGAGCGGAGCAAGTCGCGGTCATCAATCAGGAAAGAGGCCGCGGGTCAGGCGCCCCCTCCTGCTACCCCGACCACCTGTCGCGCCCGCCAGCAAACAGAAATTGCTAATCAGTCACTAAGTTACGCCAAATCTCAGCTTGACAGGGGGACCCGTCGCTCTGTGTGGGTAATGGTATTTTGACGAACAAGGGTATTAACTGCGGCGACTAGGGCATGGATACCGGTATACCGGTATACCGAAATACCGGTATACCGATTAAAAATTTCGGTATTTTGATACCGGTATTTGAGAATAAAATACCGGTATTTCGGTATTTTGAAAAAAGTGGTCTATAACTAGCAAGGATGTTTAAAGACTGCAATGCAGAACGCTCGTATTCTATGGTTCATAGTGTTGTTCATACTACTGATGAGTTTTTATGTGATAAGCATGAATGATGAATAATCGGAATTATTCGGAATAATCTCGCTTGATTGTAGAAAAATCACCACAAAATCAACTACGCAAGACACTGCATGCGTATAGGCAGCTAGTATTTAGGTGATATTTAATGATACAGCTTTCGATTTTTCGTCCAATGTTTTACTTAAATTCCTAACGGTACTCGCGCGCACACGTACAGACACATCACGGCAGAACAGAAACGTTGTATGAAAATGGAGGTACTAGAGGCAGATTTTTGGATGCAGCTTACAAGTACCTCTCAAGCATACCTCCTACAAGCTTTGATCAGAAAGGGCCTTTTCAGCTGCAAGTTACATATGTCACAAAATGCGAATGCCCGATACTCAAATTACCAGACAAATCAATTTACGCAAAGTACCAGAAACGCATATGCGTTTCGTCTGGTCATATGACCAGAATTCCATTTCGCGAATCAGCGGACACTGTGAGAGATCATCGCATCACTTTTTATCAGATTGCAAGTGACCAGTGTGCTTAGTACACTATCATAGAAAAATGATTATTCCTGACAATCTGGGCCTATATTACGAACATTGAAATCTGCACTTCGTATCAATGCAATACAATACAATACAAACACTCTTTATTGTACACCAGAAATAGTAAGCGATACAGAAAATAGGTACGCAGACAAAATTACAAGGCAAGAAATAGGCAGCCTTATCGCTTAAGAGCGCATCTCTACCAGGCAACCTTTTTACAGAAAGAAGGAAGGACTAGTTTACAGCAGGTGGTGCATTAACAGTAGATCAGAAAATAAAAAAGCAACAAAAACAAATCTACACACACACATTATTGTACACGTCTAAAATAAATATAGGCAATGGGATAAACAGTCGCATATCAATAAACGAATAAATAAATAAACTAGGATAAAGCTACTTAAATATTATACGATGACAGATAGTGCTCCTTGAGCATGGATTTAAAGAGTGACAGAGATTTTGCCCGTCGTAAGTCAATTGGTAAAGAATTCCACAACCGAATAGCCTGGACAGTATAAGAATAGACATAGCATTTGGAGTTAGAAAGAGGCACGGTAAGAAGAAAGTTCTGAGAGCATCGAATAGAAGTTACGTAGCTAAATCGCTCTTTGAGGTAGCGAGGAGTTGCAGGGTTAAAGATAATGCCGTAAAGTAGGTGGAGAATGTAAGACTTACAGCGAAGGCGGATTGAGAGCCACTTGAGCTGTGATCGAACTTACGTAGACCAAATATAAACCGAATGCATAGATTTTGAATTCGCTCAAGTTTATTAAGCTGCTATCACGTCGTCCCTTTCACTCTCGTGTTATGTACTATATTAGTGAAAGGGATGGTACTATACGAAGTGCGGATTTCGAATTTCGTAGTAAAGACGCTGCGTACGATTCGGATCAATTCGGGGCGAGAGAGGTAAGGTAGGTAAGTTGGTCCGAATTGTATTTATTATCCAGAAATGAATTTGTCATTAATTTAGGTACTTTTCTATTGGTCCTCGTGCGAGTAAACTTTCAACGGATGTAATATAATACCATCGTAGTGTAAAGAATCTGGTAATTTGCGAAACCAAATCAGGTAATTCGCGTATCTGGTCATATGCGTATCTGGTAATTTGCGACACTGATTCAGGTAATTAGCGTAAGGTAATTTGCGTTTCTGGTATTATGCGTCTGAAGGGTTATTGGGATCATCTAAACAGTAAAAAGCTGTATTTTGAAAAAATACCGAAAAAATACCGAAATTTCGGTATACCGGTATTTGGAATTTCAATACCGGTATCAATACCGGTATGAAAATCCTTCCGGTATTCCATGCCCTAGCGGCGACACGCGTGTAACCCTCAAAAATCGGCCAATGCTTTTTCTGTAGCAGAAGTTTCACATTATTTTTTTTAGGTTTCAAAAATTAAATTAATCAGTTGTATGGATTAGGTATTAAAAGAAAAGAAAGAAAGAAAAACATTTATTCGTGTCATTTTACAAAGCAAAGAAAATCGGAAATCGAGACAAATTACTTACTACTTACTTATTATTGTTTATGAAAATGGTGCATCGTTTCTAATTGTTAACAAGCAATAAAAGAAATCTTATAAAAAATCCTATCTGTTCGACAAAAGAATTATTGCTCATCGACCGGGCGGGAAGTCTCGCGTAAAATAGCAGACATTTTTGAAATAGCGGTAGCTTGTCATTGGGACGCTAGTATCAGAGGAGTCCGGCGAACGGTGAGCCAAGCCGACCGACGCCGAGCAGGGCGAGCGCCGATCGCTATAAATTTCATCGCAATAGTGAATGTACATGCGAGACTAAAAATAAACATGGCGGCCACAACGGGCGTAGCCAAGCGATACGCAGATAACTGCTCCATCCATCCAGCGCACTTTGCCTACTAACAGATCTACTGCCTCTCACTGCTAGTGACATGTTAATACGCGTCTACTCTAGGTATAGGTACCTATAGATTTTCATTAAATAAATATATCTACTAAAACATTGTTGTAATAAAGGATGCCTTCACAATTGATATATTTCACGCCTGATTATATTAACGAGAATATTACAACGTTAAAGGCACTGAAGGTTATAGAAAAAGTAAAAGCATGATAATAATCTCAGTTATCTGCAATTTCTCTACATAGCGCATTAGATAATTTATACCTGTGGATCAGAGTTATAATAGCTTTAAAACTTTTCGACGGCAATAATTTATGGTTTGGTCTGGTTAGGGCTGTTTGAACTCAGGCACGCAGAAAGAACAATTCTAAGCTCTGACAAACTTTTCAATCTCTTTTGTACGAGGCGAGCGTGAGTTTACATCGATCTTTCCAAAGCCTTTCTCTGCCTAAAGCAAGAATTTGAAGATTTTCCCGTCACTGAGGCCCCAACAGTACAGTGTAATACGAGAAATAGAATCACATTTCATGGTATAAAATTCTGTTTCAGAAATATTTACGTCACATTTGACTGCAAGCCGTTTGTCATCTCGAGGCGTTATATTGGAAGCGAAACCTTATGGAACCATGAGATATGGCGGCGAAGAGAATAGCTCAAAAATGTAATGTGCTTACGTCTTTAACGTCAGGAAAACAAATGGGTGCGGGAATTTCGCGATCTCTGGTGGAAAAAAAAAATACATCGAAGCGGAATATCATTTCATTGATGTTAATAGGCAAAACAGAACAAAAGTGTGACGAGTAGAAACAAACTAGATTGATTGAAGCGAGGAACGGAGCAATAACGTCGGTGGGCTTCATCTCGGCCAGATCACGTTCGAGGAACAAAAGGAGCGCAGCGAGCCGGCAGCGGCAAAGCGCGCAAAAAAAACTCGTTCAAATGGAGCTTTCATACTTGACAAAATCTATGCACTTAAAGAATGAAGTGGCGTTGTATACTATTAAGGTGTAAAAATTATGTGTTATAAATTTCCTACTCTGAAAAAAATTACAAGGCATTTCAAAAAGTGCATAAAACGCGCTATAACTATGGAAGAGGGGTTTTTATTTTTCATACGATCGGGTTCGATTCCCGAACCGAGTACACTCACTAACATCACTGACATGGATCCTAGTAACAGATTTTTGTAAGTATTTCTTATAGTCACAGACTTGCGTATAAAATATAATTATCCACTTACGTAAAACTAAAGTGAAAAATAATTGTTGCTTTTTTTAATTGTTGTTTGACCTCAAGAAGCCGTCAGAGAAAGCCGTGAAATATTTTAAAGAAATCTAGATTTAAGTTTTAATTTTTAGTTTTAATTTGTATTTCTTACACAGTTTTGCAATGACACGTATCCCATACGATAAATAAATAATTGTTGCTTAAACTGCATTTGGTGCCAGTCTATTTTTCATACGAAAACTAAGGACAGCTGAAAGTTGAGAATGTGCAATGTGACAACTCCCTACAGCATTAAGAAGACATTAGGAGCGAGGCTTGAAGCGCGGAGGAGAACGCATTATTCTGTGATTTATCACATATCCGATAGCAAAAGGAACATACTCGTAACGTAAGGATTTCTCCGTATTTTCAATAGTCACAATACACTGTTATTGAACCGAATCAGTTGCTTAACAAGTCAGTCTGTAATGCCACCTATTAAAATGACTACATCATCAGAAAGGTAAAGTCCACTATTGTTTTATTATACTGAGCGGCAAAAAATCTGACCTTCAAATGTATGCAAAATCGGTAATTTTGTATAAAGGGTGGGCCAAATTTTGTGCTGAGTATATAATTCATGTGAACCGATTCGCTTTAGAATCTTTAGGTAGATCAGATCATCGTGTGAACCTTTCATCGACTATGTACCACTGTGAGCTTTCAAAAAGCTTTTAGTAGTTGATCAAATTGGTACGATAATGTGAATTTAACCACGTGTGGTACTGGGAATATAGCAAACGAGATATGTCTTTTGTAATAGAATTGATTTTAAAAATATTATTAGTTGCAATATGGCATCATTCACTTAAACCAAGTAATCGGGTGATTGTGGCGCACCACAGCGTGCGGCTGCCAAGCGCCCGCAGCGGAAAATTTTGGCGGAAACTAATCGACATGACGCCTGAAAACTATGCATTTTAAGTTAAATCAATCGATACGCGGTTGGGCACACATGCGTGGGTTGTTTATGCGGCGCAAAAACCACAGAATTTTGCGTGACTGCCAAATGCGGAACTCCATCCCATAAAGTGGCTTTAGAACTTCCCATGAGATGAGTTAGGTTAGGTTATGCAGACATACGGTAGATACTACTCGCAGGACGTCATTATCGTTACAGGCAGTGGTCAGCGCCAATTTGCGCGGGATGTATAACGAGCTGCGTGGCCGTCAGTCCCCGGACTTCGTTAATTGAGCTCTCGGCTCATGAAGTCTTATGTAAAATTTAATCATATTCAGCGGCCACAGCGTTCCGCTAAACGGTTCTTACTTAAAAATTAAGCTGTCAACAGTTGCAATCTTACGCAAGGTTAACTTTGTGTTTTAACAAACAACGACGGCTGAAATAGTACCTATTGTTTGACATAACTTTGGAAAAACTGTTTAATAATGTCGGTCGAGTCGAGACAGCATGGCCCGCGGTAGAGCGGGTACGATCCGTGCCTGCTCCGGTCCCCATAAATATTTTACGGTGCACTCCTTTATGGCATTGTGATTAGATTGTCGTGCTCCAAGCGCGACACGGATCGTCGCCGCATTAAACTTTCAATAAGGCGAGCCCGCATCTATCTTTGCGTTAGCATCGAATACCACTTTACAGTGCCTACACAGATCGGAACGTAATGTCACATCAGTCTTAAATACGCTGAGCCCTAGCTAAGCCACATTAAGTTTAAAGGTTGGCCAATTTCGTTGCTAAATCTTAAACTTTAGAAACTCCATTGCAATAGGTAATGTATATTTGGTGTTCAAAGGATGAATCTTCACTGTCGTAGACGTTCAAAAGGTTTAAGAAGAGGCAATGTATTTAATAGGATAAAGATGCTAAAAAACAAGTACAACCTGCATGAAAAAATGTAATGTAGACCCGATATTTGTAACAGTGCGAAGTAGTTCTGTGGAGGGTGAACACGAGGACTACACACGGCATCAGCAAGGGGAGCGTGGTAAGGTCGCGTTACGCCGTTTGAAAGTGAGATGCGAGGCGCCAGGAGAGCAACAAATTAAGTCCCGGCGGGGTGCGCCCGCGCCCGCCCCGCGCCCGCTCGGCGTTGAGAGGGCCACCCGCGATAACGTCTCGCCAAAGGGAAAATACGAATATTTCCACCGAATTATATCACACAATTCTCTGTACATACAACTTTCTGTACGTGCTCTGACAAATGGCAAAGCATTTTTGAAGTTTTATATAGCTAATTACAAGTTCGCAAGTGTCGGAAAGTTGTGAAAATATTTTAGACGCAGACATGGATAACGGTAACGTCGAGCTTTTCAGTTACGAATATCGGAAACAGATTTTTTATGTAAGAAAGTAAAGTGCAGATTGATTATAAACAGTCCTAAGGAAGAAGTTCTTTTACCGACGTAAGTTGAGGAATGACATAAAACATCAATCAAAGGATTAGTTTTTCACTTATTGAATTCATTCTGATGTAGTTAGGTACTGTCGTAAAAATGGTAAAACACTTACAATAAAATAATGTACTATAGATACATTTGTTGGCCATGAATGAGTCTCCGAATTTAAAATACAAATGATTCGCGATAGAAATAAAACTCTTACCGCAACATAAACTTTATCACATGAAGTCATAAATATTTTGTATCAATATTACTTCCCTCGGTTTAAGGCTTGGCGTGTTTTTGAATGCGAACGTTTATTGTTATTCAATATTAGGTACGCTTAAAGATAATAAAAGTGGAGAGTATTAGGAGTAAAATGATAACTAAAAAGTTTGTATCTACTACACAAATCAATTGATTGAAAAATGACGCAAGAAGTTTAGTTTTATATGGAAAAACTATAAAAAAACTGCATTGATTCGACACCTGAATCAATGCAGTTTTTTTTACTTTAATATAGGTAGTCTATATTAATGGACTACAATGTTTTTACCTTGCTCCTCCACCACACTACTACACTATACAGAGTCCGCTCTCCTATAACATAATATAATATTACCAGCTTATGCCCGCGACTTCGTCTGCGCGGATCTAGGTTATCGCGCGGTGGCGCCCTCTACCGGAATCAAAGGTATCCTATGTTGATCCTTGGGGCACTACCTATATACCTAATTTCATCAAAATCGGTTCAGTGGTTTCGACGTTAAACAGACAGACAGACAGATTTACTTTCGCATTTATAATATTAAGTAGGGATAACATTCGCCCTCGCCTGATGTCATAAAGTCGCACTCGTGTCTCAATGGCCCTTATTATGATTATGATACAGTTGGATAAAATACTATTGTCGCACAGACAGCTGTTGTGCACATGTAGCAGTGGAGGAGCAAGGTAAAAAGATTGCAGTTGATTAAAAAAACATAATACATCACACTACCAACTGCATGGGTGTGCTTAAAAGGTGAAATGTATCGTTTTTTGAAAAGCCGGCATTGTATCAGGTAAGGTCAGTAATCCCAATGGTATTGTAGATGTTCATCACTTACCTTACCATCAGGTGACCCACATGCTTGTTCGTAGGCTTTAACATTACACTGAACAATATATGAAATCTTGCAAAGTTTTGGTTCTTATAACGCTGTATGTTAGCCGTATCAGCTAAATTAATTAGAATTACTTATACTTGGAATACTAATATGTTTCATAGAAAGTCTGTATTTAAATGACCTTATTTGTATAGACAACTAATGAAAATGTTTGTTAGGAAGGCTTGATTTAAGGAAACTGTGGGGATTAACGAGTAAATTGAGCTTAAAAACAAGCACAAAATAATAAACGCACGATACAGTTAATGACGGGGCCTATAAAAGAAGAAAGAAATCTGCCAATAGCAACGCTTAAGCGAGGATATAAAATTAAATGGGTAGAAGGCGTTTTTATAAGTTTATCGAGCGTTCCGCATCGGGCAGACGTGGAATGGGCTCGCAGGCGCCGCGCACGCTGCCTGTCTGTCTCGGTGGCTAGTGACGTACGGACGGCGACGCCGACGCGGTACCGCCGCCGCCCATCAACTGGCTGCTCGAATCAAACCACCACACTGACTCTACCAATTTCCTTCCAGATAAGGTTGCGCACTTTTGTGTGTAGAAAAACGTTAATAGATAAATAAATAGTCCGGTGGAAGTGTGGAGAAGAGAGCGGAACGAGAACAAAAAGGTCGGAATGGCGGCTACTTACAGAGAGCGGCGCGGTTGGCTGGGTCCGGCCCCCGCTTTTAATGCGGATTTATCGACTCAAATTAATCGTGTAAGTAGAGAGCAGCCCGAGGAAACTTGCGTGAAACGCGATAAAGGACCTCTATTCGTTCGAAAAGCCGTTCATTGCGATTTAACTAAATTGACTTTCGCTTACTGTAAAGCTCGCTAAAGTGAGAGCATATTCAATTAAAGACTTTGGGCTGTTACAGCGGTTGCTATTAGGTGTTCAGAGCACAGTCGCCCAATGTTTGTTCGGTCGATTGGAGTTTGTGAACAGCTTCCAAGAGTATTAATCAAGTTTTATGATTGGGCAATCATAATTTCAACTGAACATATATTTAGTCACTGTCCAACTTGCAAACTAGTGTTGTTGAACTTTTTTGCACATTAAATGCCAACTCAGTAGTTCTCAGTAGAGAGATATATATCTCGTTAAGAATGACATAATACACTAACGATAATATACTTAACTTCTAAGCCCTCACTTTTTAACCCTTACAACTTGTAACCGTGTAATTGTGAACAAAGGTGAGAACAAAAAGCTGCGACGTTTTACAATAAAAAACAGACAAGTTCGAGCTGGACTCCGAGAGTTTCGTACGAATTTGTAGGTATGTCAAAATTTGATGGTCATATCTATAAAAACACAATATACTACGGTACTGCTAACCCTGCTTTTAGGTAAAACTGATGCAGTGTAGGGTCATTTTACATGGGTTAATTGGGACCCCCTAATTATTATTTGTTATTGTAGCTACAGTTAAAATACACATTATCTATAAATTTCAGTTGTCTATTACGTTTCTTGAAATACAGCCCTGTGACAGATAGATAGACGGACAGACGGACATTGTAGCGATATTAATAGAGTTCCGTTTGCCACCCTTCGGGTATGGAAGCCTGAAAATTGCCGAGCTCGATTGGTGTAACTTTATCACAACTGACATATTGTAACAGACAGGTAAATTTATTATTAACAGCTTCATTCATTCCTTCAAAATTTCGTATGTCAGGTAAACAATTTTGTCTCTAAATAATCGATCATGTTCGATCGAACTGCCTATAAACCATTAACAATACTAACGTTACATTAACCCTTTACTGAAAACATCAGCGATCCAACACTTTCCCATTCTCTAATTTCCATTCTAAATTTCTTAAATTTCGAGATAAGAGTATGAAAAGTTTAGACATTACAGCGAATCAGTTTTTACATATCAGATAGGTACATAGGTATTTCAAATGTGCCAACTCAGCCCTGCTATATTATGCCCTGGTATATCAATGAATTTAATCTACTAAAAAAGTAGGTCTGAAAATGGGGGGTCTGAAAAGACTCAATATGCTTCCCTGCTCTGAAAAGAGTATCAATATATTCACATTCCTTACTTAGTTTCAGCAGAGACAAATGACGAGTCATCAACTGCTGAACGACCAAAGAAAATTTTATATTAAGGATATTCCATTGTTTTGTTTATAACCATTAATAAATATTTTCCTCGAAATATAAAATTTTGATAATTGCAAAAGTTGGAGATTACCTTTGTATTGCCATGTCGCTTACACAACAATGAGCCTAAGCCCAATCAAAGAAGATCTCATATTAGATTGTCAGACATTGACGCAGAGAAGTGTATGTTTCCATACATTGTGTATGAGCGAGCGCCGAGTAGCAGCCTCGCTGCGGTGTAAAGCAGCGTTTCCACCAATAATGTGCGAGGATGTGATGCGAGGGATGTGTTTTTCATTACTCAATAGAAACGCTTTATTTACACAATCCTCGCACAGCACATCTCTGGTGGAAACAGCTGAACGGGGCGAGGCGAGGTAAATGAAGTGTTTCTATTGGGTAATGAAAAACATATTGCTCGCACATCTCTGGTGGAAACGCTGCTTAACTCGCGCCCCGCGCCGTGTACCGGAATGACATGTCAACCCGCAATCTCATTTGTGCTTCCTAGGCACTACAACGACCGACACGAAGGAAATTAGGTGCGATTAACCAACGCAACCTGTCTGTGAACGAACATATACCGGATCAATTTTTAGCGAACCCAACTTCGCGTCTTGTTACCCTTTAAGTGTCGAAATAAATATACGTAACTGATAGTTACAAACGCTTTAATGCTTATGGAAGAAAAATATACATTATGAATATACTTAAATATATATACCTAGTATTAGGTTAGTTTATATGGAAAGTGTACTACGAGTTTTCCAAGCGTAGGATTCGCTACGCCGTAGCTCGATCTAGTATTATTCTGCTGATCAGACAAGGAAAAATACATCAAGTTATAGACGCACAAGTTCATTTAATAAAAAGCAGACGATAAACTTGTAAAGTAGAACTTAGCTGAAGACTGACCGATTTTTAACGCATGCGGTAGGTAAAATCACATTTCTAGTCACCAGTATCTTAATAAATTTAATAGCAAATAATATGTGGAAGCTAGCTGGATTGAAATGCTCCTATTAACTTAGAGAATCTAGGAAGGAAAAGCGGTGTTTCTCTGACAGGGAGTAGAAGTGATTCCGAGCCGCTTACACAGACCCCGGCTGCAAGACTGCATAAAACATTGCGGTGAATGCACCGCAGTTTGATCCCTTTCCAGACAAGGTAAGTACGACTGTACCCCGAGTGGAAAGTAAAGTTCTCTTCATGTTACTTCCACTTTTCTGCCAAGTGAGGACATGAACTACCGTAAGAGGCTTTAGGGTTTCAGCGTCCATTGATAAAGTTTCGAAGATGACATCTCTTTGTCTTCTAAAGAGAAATTTTGCGACTACCAAAATATATCTTTTGCCGTTGCGGGATTGATTATTCATGACTAAGTTCGCTCTAGTTTTATTCATATTATGTCGGTACCGGCTGTATTGAATTCAGATGACTTAATATTCATCATATTTTAAAAATGTACTTGGATTCGCCTTTACATGTATGCCGAGGAATATTGTTTTAGCTTTAAGGTGTATAAAAGTTGGGAATGGCACACTACAACCTTTGGATTGTGGTGTTGGAAGATAGAATTTTGTTCCCGGACCACCTCTAAAGCTCGTAAAACTCTAACGGCCCGTGGATAATAAATATAGGATACTGTTTTACCCCAAAGAATACCGAAACGAGCAGGGGTTGTACCCGCCCGCAACCATTTCATCTGTTATAGACAAATTATTATGTTGCCGAATACATTTTCAAAATCAAATTGCTTAAAGAATGTTGAAACATAAAACAGACCGATTGTGATATCGATAGGTACTTTGATCTAATTGAAATCTGAAACGTATTAAGTTGCCGGTATAAAGATAAATAAGCAACACTTATAAGATGCGAATAAAGATGCAAAAAGATGCAAAGACGAAGTAAAACTTAGTCATGTTTTATTAATTTAATTACAACTAGTAAATTTACGTTGTTATAGGAGTTGCCTGCTAGTTTCATAATAATATAATTGGGATAGGATAACTTATCGAAACACCGTTAATACAGCTTGACTCTAAGTTAGCTTAACCTCCCGTAAACATAGTCATAATAGAGCTTACACGCTTTAGCCTTAGCGTCAGTGGATCACTGTGTACACTGCAATTTAGTTCGGAGTGATATCGAATCGAGTGCGAATGCGTGATACAGGAGTTTGTAATATAAACAGAGACCAAATGGAGGTACAATAGTGCCACAGGTATGTAGGCTTGACGTCGAGTGGAGAGGCAATCTGGCATTTATTAATGCGGACCGCCTCGGAAGCTCTGGACAATGGCTTGTACTTCTCGGGAAATAAGCTGAGCTCTGGGTATGTGTGCACAACAAAAACAATACGAACCCGCATGGTGACCTTCACTCATTCAGACAATTGAAAACAAATAGAACGTCGGGCGGAAAAAATATTTGGATAATTTTAAAGTTCACGCTGTTATAATTTATGAAAGTTGAAATATTGAATTAGGCTGTAATAAATAGCCTTTTTATATTTTACGTAAAATTTTACTTCTATTGGCAGGTATTTGGTGACTTACAAAAATAAATATTAAATACCTACTCGTCGGACTTCAGAGCCTAAAGCTCGAAATTACCAAGAAAAAATACCTGTACAAAATCGAGGAATCTTGAGCCATTTTACTGAGCAAAAGTTACGAAAGATAAGCGGAAAAGATCTTGGTATTTTGCCAAGAGAGTAATCATGAAAAATATGACACGCAGACACGGCAAGATATTAAAATACGAAATAAATTTTCAGACGGACAAAAAATATATAAAAAGCATTGATCTTGCGGGGGCCAATTTTGGGTCCCTTCGAACCAGAATTGTGTGTTTATTAGCGTTATTATTGTATGTGAGGTTTATGAGAAAAAAAAAACACCTACTTTTAAGCGAGCTCCTTTACAATGATATGACTCCGGGCCAAAATCTGAAACAAAACAGATAAAAGATTAGATTAGGTTAGTCAGCAAACTTGGTAACTTCAGACCTTAGGGATTAAAAGCCATGGATGAACATAAAAAAATACAATAAGTACGTTTTGTAGCAAGATGATAAAGGGAGACGGGAAGTAGGTACAAATTTAAAACAAATGTAATACGCTTGGGCAATGCTGCGGCGCGAGAGCTAACAGTTTTATGGCAAGCATTACGCATGCAAAGACTTGTTTTATTTTAGAACCAGTACTGTGAAGCTTATGAGAGCACTGAATCAGATATTATATATCTGAATCAGCTGAATCAGATATTTATTACCTACACGAAGTACTTCGAACATCTATTAAAGAGAAGAATTTCAATTAAGTTTAAAGTGTAAGTTTAAGTTGGTTACCTACACTATACATTCATCCAAACTAATATTATAAACGTATGGAGATAGTTTGATATCCTGGGAAGAACATAACGGGTGATAATTAAATTACAATTCTCTGTTTGTAAGTTGTAACTATTCCTTAAATAAATAACAAAAAACCAGCCAATAGCATGTCGGACACGCCCGAAATAAATAATATTTTTCTAAGGATTTCGTATTTTGTACGGAATAGAAGAAAAGAAGAGAAGAGAAGGCCTGGAAGAGATCGCTCTTAAGCGATAAGGCCGCCTATTGATTACCTTGTAATTTTATCTGTGTACCTGTTTTTCTGTATTGCTTATTATTTCTGGTGTTACAATAAAGAGTATTTGTATTGTATTGTATTGTAATATTCTAAGTTTAGGTATATTTATTAGGCTGCTATTTACTCTTAAACTACTAATAATTTTCAAGAAAACTTAACCGTTATAATTTTCCTTGTAAGTTTGATATAGGTATTCACTACCACCCTGATTTTTTTTTAAATTTTCCACCCTCGATTCTAATGAAAATTTGCACTTTAAAGTTAAATATTTTACAAAATAATCACTGAATCGAAAAATGGTTTTAGTAACACGTAACGGTTTTAAAAAACCTGTCCAACAATACCCTACACAACAAGGTTAGATGAGAAATAAAATTCCCCCCACTTTACGTCTATGGGAGGTACCCTAAAAATACATTTAAAAATATTTATATTTTACCATTTTGTCGGCATAGTTTTACCTATATTCGTGCAAAATTACAGCTTTCTAGCATTGTTAGTCCCCGAGAAAAGCCGCGGACGGACAGACAGACAGAGACATGGCGAAAGTATAAGGGTTCCGTTTTTGTCATTTCGGCTACGGAACCGGAAATGAGAACAAATTAACTCGTTCCATTTATTGCTTACTTTCTAGCCTCTACAACAATGTAAGTACTATTGTTATCACAATTCTTAGTCTTTTATACATTAAAAATGTATATATTACAAAAATCCGTGTTACAAATTTAATTTAAAAGATCTTGAAAACGGAGTTTCGCCGCTTAACATCAATTCCTGTCCTAAATGATATTATTTAAGTTTCCCCGCACACACTGCTGCGCGAATATAAAACTAAGCCAATTACAAGTTTTCCAATATGCCCGGCAAATTATAGCAATGTTAAACTCGCAATAGCCCTTAAACGTGGCTTCTTGCTGAGTTCGCTTTAAATTGAAGTTTGGAGCTCGTATACGTTGTACTATATTCACAGGTACATACTTACCTACTCATCTGTACATTCAATAAATAAGAGCGAATTTGACGTCTACTGTTTAAAAAGTACCGGAAGTAGGTATTCAAATCCTACAGCCCCATTCGTAATGGGCAGTAAACTCAATATGTTTTTCTCTTTTATAGAAAATTTCATTTTTACGCAACCTTTTTTTTTTGATGTCTATAATTTTTGTAGATTATGCTTGGATTGTCATCCAAATAACATAGCCGTACTAACTTTAAAGTCAATACCATAAACCGCTGAAGAGTTCCCTCCTGCGGAGACGATCCCGGCCGGACCACCTAAATTCGACTACCAAATTTACATACGAGTAAGTATTTTAGCTCAATCTGAAACCAGTGGTCGAAAAATAGTCTGCAAAATTTATATTATATAAAGGTTTGTTATAAAACTATATTTGAAAATCTGTGGTATATAATGTTACAACTTATCTCCTTAATATTTTATTTAGTTTTAACTTACCCACGTAGCATACATCCACGTGATAAAGCTAATTTAAACCTACCTGATACGTGTATACAATTACCATTCATTATGTCACCGTTATTGCTCGTAAGATGTTATTATTTATGTATGCCTTGGGCACCACTAGATATTATATCATTATAAATAAATTTACTCGTTAGTACGTAAATGAATGAATATTGTTAGCAACCCTACCTGCTTCAAGGTTGTACGCGTTAGTCGAGGGTGTCATGATTTGCACGTCACCCGACCCGCAGAATAGTTGTTCCAGAAAATAAATGGGACGATAAATAATAATCACAATATTAGGCTCAGATATACTAATTCACTAAGGAACTTGAGACTCGGGGTCCAAATAAATTAACAGTCAAGCAAATATCTCGTCGTAAATGTGTAAAGTTTAGTTGTAATATCCCAGATCGAGAGTTCAAACATACTATTACCCCGGTGGTATTTAGAATGCTATAGCTTAGCTATTCTAGTTACATAATAATCACATTCTGTAACGAGAAACGAAAAAAGCTGAGTCGAAAAACTCCATTACGGGGCGGCATTCGTTTCGCCGCGGTGTCACAATGCGCGTTAACCGACAAAATGAGAGCGTCGCAGCTAGTTACGGAAATAAAAGCCGTTATTATGAATCGCGCAACATTGGCGCGGCAGCGTGCGGCGGGTGGGGCCAGGTAAACACAGTTATTTGCATTACACGCCCCGGCCCTTGGCTAGGATTTGTGACATCCGCCGGTAAGCTTCGCGAGCGCTCTCCCGCACCAACTCTAATTATTGTTGAATTCATTGCGGAATCGTCGACGCGCGCAGAATTGAATTTTATGTTGTGCGGTGATTTTTTACAATGTATCTGACCTTTGCACGAAACATTACAGAATCGGCGATATTAAGCAGCTTTATGTGAAAGACTTCGTTTCGAGCCGGATGACGATAAAGCCAAATAATTGAGACAAGATAGACGAGTGTCAACCTAGTCTTAGTCTGAATTAGCGTTTGAAACACGTTCGCGTGGAGGCTAATAACCGACAGAGTGGCGAGGATAACTTAAAGTAAGCCGCGTGAGCCGCAAGTGTGCAAGTTTCGCGCGGGGGTATCACCGTACCTAACGTGTCGTGCGCCTTTTCAGCGAACGTCTGAAGCGGCGGAATTCAAAAGCTTGAGTTAGCTCACGAACGGCGAGACAAAGGCCGCTGACTAACAAATGTTTCGTTGTTATCTTTCATATTGAGTTAAGTTGACTTTGGCATTTCAAATTCGTTTTCCTTAACGCAGCAGGCTAGTAAAGTAGGTTAGCGTCGCTCGCGTCAGTATTTAATATGAGTGCAAATATGAACGGTATCTTTCTCCCTTTTTTTCTAATTTATAAAGGTTTGATGATAATTCTCAAAAATAATGTATGGATTACCATTACGATTAAGAATGTGAATAAACTAGATCAGTCTGATCGAGGAAACTTGTGCTAATGAATGTCGATAGCTGAGGTTTATGTCTCCCCTGGGCAACTATGTTACAGCATTACAGCAAGTAGTACATACATATAAAAAATACAGATCTGTGATTGTTGACTTTTGTAGGAATTAATAAATAAACAAAACTTTAAAAACTCGGCACAACAAAGCTATTTTAAAATATGACGAAGCTTAGTTTTTAGGGTACCGTACTAAAAGGGTGTCAACGGAACCCTATTATTGAGACTCCGCTGTCTGTCTGTCCGTCCGTCTGTCACAGGGCTCTATCTTTTGAGCCGTAATAGTTAGACACTTGAAATTTTCACAGATTATGTATTATTATTGTGGCCGCTGTAACAACAAATACTAAAAATATAATAAAATAAATATTATAAGTTTTTTGTACTGCTTTATGGTGTGCGATAAAGAATATTTGTATTGTATTGTAAAATAAATATTTAAGGGGCGTGGGGGTGCCATACAACGAACTTGATTTTTTGAGGTTTTTTTTCCTGATGTCTAATGCTGTATAGATAATGATACGGAACCCTTCGTGCGCGAGTCAGATTCAGTCACTTGGCCGGTTTTATTTACATACTAGCTTTTGCCCGCGGCTCCACCCGCGTGGTATTCGGTTATCGGAACTGTGCATTTTTCTGGGATAAAAAGTAGCCTATGTCACTCTCGGGCCCATAACCTATCTCTATGCCAAAAATTGCTCGTTGCTCCGTTACGGCATGAAAGACGGACAAACACAAACATACAAACACACTTTCGCATTTATAATATTAGTATGGATTTGTGTTTGAAGAAAACTAAAAATAAGAAACAGTTTATGTAATGCCCATGCTTTAATAATGCGAAACAATCCAATTACGGCGCGGATTAACCTTTAACATTAACCCAACATTTGGCGAAACTACTTCACAATAACATTTAAACGTAAATGGAGTTTGTGATGCAAAATCGACAAATATATGTCGGCGGCCGATCGTAAAATCCGCCAGATCACGAAATTCCTAGGCATATCATGAAACGCCGCCATTTCATGATATGCCTAAAAGTTGACCAGGCATATCACGATGTGCCTGAGAAACAATACGGCAGATCGATTAGAGCAATGCATTCGTCGATATTCCTAGCCAGTGTTGCCAACCCTACTGTTTTAACAGTAGATCTACTGTTTTCACCATATCATCTCTGTTTTCTGTTTAATACCAAATTTCTACTGTTTTTTGGTAGCCAATTTAATTCCAGCCTTTACAGGGTGGTTCATTTAGATTGGTCAGTATGGGAAAGTCTAAAACTACCAGACATACGAAGATCTATTCTTAGGAACCATGTCATCGATTTTAGTAACAAGAAAAACTGAAAAACTTGTACTCAACTCGAGAATCGAACCCCAGACTACGTTGTTACGTATATGTTACTACATTGTACTTAGCTAACGCCTAAATGAAAATTTGTAAGACAGTAGATTTAGGGTCTGTTTCACCACTTGTCGACTAACTTTAAGTGACGACTATCAGTGATGCCATCTCTGTTGGTTTTGTCCGAATAAACAAAGATGGCATTACTTTTATCTGACATTTAAAGTTAGTCGACAAGTGGTGACCGTTTTGAAAATTTACAGCTACTGTTTTCTACTGTTTTTTTAAGTTCAAACTGCTGTTTTTTGCTTGGAGAGGGTTGGCAACACTGTTCCTAGCTCTATACCGGGCACATCGTAAAATAGTTTCTTTTTTGGCCACTGGTGGCGCTGCGTATGCTATGGCGGCCGTTACCAGCTGACCGGCCGTGTCGTCTGTTTTCAGCGCGTAAAAAATGTCGGCGTCGCAATTAAATTATCTTATCTTATATCATAGTGTTCAAAAAAGTGTACAAGAAGCATTTCAACAAGAGCTCCATTCTTTTTATGAAAACCAAACGAATTCTGTGCGCAATGTAAAAAACCATGGACATCTGCCCGTATTTTGAGGTTAGTATTTTGTTGATAGTAAATAAAGTATTCACTAGTTGTTATTTATCTATAAAGAAATATGATAAATAGATTAATTTCTTAAATTTATACTTTTGCGTTCTCGGTTTATACTGAGCGGCAATTTTATTACTCGTACTTATAGTAGGTACCTAAAAGATTACTTACCAAAATGACTGCAATTGTAAACGCATTCGACGATATTCCTAGCTTTATACCGGACATATCGTGATATGCTGAAAAATAGAAAAAAATAGGTACGACGAGCGAAGCGAGGAGTGGTTAGTATGAATTGTGACTACTACGCACGAGCCGAGCGAGCGAAGCGAGCGTGCCGCGGCAGCGGCCGGCGAAGTGCCAGAAACGATTTGCCGGCATTTCATGATATGCCTAGGAATTTCATGATCTGCCTAAACGTCACCAGGCAAATCGTCAAACGGTGAGTTTCGAACGATATGGCGGATGTCCCTTAGCCAATTCATGATATGCCTAGGAATTTCGTGATCTGGCGGATTTTACGATCGGCCGCCGACACATACACGTATTGAACGATATGCCTAGGAATTTCATGATCTGCCTAGGAATTTCATGATCTGCCTAGGAATTTCATGATCTGCCTAGGAATTTCATGATCTGCCTAGGAATTTCACGATCGGCCTAGGAATTTCATGATCTGCCTAGGAATTTCATGATCTGCCTAAACGTCACTAGGAAAATCGTTAAACGGTGGGTTTTGAACGATATGGTGGATGTCCATTAGCCAATTCATGAAATGGCGGCGTTTCATGATATGCCTAGGAATTTCGTGATCTGGCGGATTTTACGATCGGCCGCCGACATATATAATGTATATACGAACTGTTGTATCAGGGGTCGGATCGAAGAAGGGCGGAAAGTTTTGTACTCCCTTAAAAACTTTAAAACAAATATTAGTAAAGTTGTATAAGCACGCGTTTTCGGAACTCAATCGAAGTGCGCGGCACGTCGTACGTAAAACTCGACAAAAGTATGACAAAAGCACGTGCGCGCCCGAACCTTCCAAACTTCCCGAAGGACACCGACGCGTTATTTAGGGGCCTTCCTGAAAGGCAAGGTGTGTCATCTAGAGCCCAGGGGAATTCACTACGCTTTAAAGCTGGTAATTTGATGTGAGTCTTTCGAGATTTTTCCATCTTCCCGGGTCGTTCGGGGAGCGCGCGGATTAGGCCACGCACGGCATGGGCGAGGGCGGCGACGACGCGCCAGATTAATGTCGCGAGCTTTGCGCCAAATTTAAAATGTCACGTTCCATTTTTCCAGCTAACAGGGCCCGGTACCGTCACGAATAGTTAATATTTCCGAATGTTTCGCTACCCTTCCGACGGTATGACAGAAATAGCCTATCAAAATAGAACGGTTGATTCTTCGCCGCTCATGCAATATTGACCAAGTGCGAGTCAAATTTTCGCGCTGAGAGTTCCGTATTTCAGAACCAACGTAAATAGCTACAGAGAAGTTACGGAACTAACTCTCCTTGACTCTGTTAGCAGAAATATATTTATGTACCTATGATAAATAAACATAAATAAGTACTTCTAAGACTGCTCATTTTTTGGAACCATTTGTTCGTGAACCTGCCTACTAACGCCATCTAGCGGACCGCTTACTGTGTCAAGCTTAGTTCACGGTTTCGCCGCAAGGGAGCGCGCCGGACGTCTTACAAAAAATATAAAACAACCGTCATTATCCATTCGCTTCACCTTTCAATTACAAGACCGGAATTTTTAACTTTTTTGCATTATATTCGATTTCCTTAAAAATTTACTGTACAAAATTTAAACTCATTATAAAGCTTTAAAATCATAAAAGCTCCTTAATTGAAGAAAGCCCTACCGTCGACACCCATCCTCATCAGGCTAGCTCATCGCCTAAACATTGTTCCTTCGAGCCGGCTCATCGGATCTTGAACACCGAAGAGCTGTGGATCGTCAGCTACGCTACGAAGAGCCAGAAGAAGAGACGGTCGGGTCGTAATTATCCATTTATCCAAACCTATCCGCGTTTCCGTTTGTGCCATTTCCGTGCTAAACTGTTCTAGCTGTACCTACCTACCATTTAGTGCCTAACGGTCATCTGCTGTAAAAACTGTAAGTACTTGCTCCCTAATTTTTTTACTTTTTAATATGGGCGGCGGCGACAAGTCCCCTCTTTCCTTGGTCTTACAGGGACCCGAAGATAAAGTTCGCGAAATAACTAAAAAAAGGGGTGTTGTTAAAGGCCGATTAACGCTATTTATTAAGTTTGTGGATTCGTTTGAGAGATCTACGCTGTCTAATATTCAAACTGCCGAATTTAAGATGCGTGTGCAGGCAGCTAAGGGTTTATTAAATGAATTTAATGCCATTCAGTCTCAACTTGAACAGCTCGCGAGCGATGATGAAGCATTAAACACATTATTAGAACAGCGTGAGTCCTTTGAGAATGACTATTTTAAAGTTATGGCACTAGCTGCATGCAAGGTCAGTGAAGATAAAGAAGTGATAGATTCCAAGGGGTCAAAGTCCAATTCTTGCCCGGTCAAGCTCCCTACTATATCACTGCCTTCCTTTGACGGTTCTTTCGACAAATGGTTAGAGTTTCGCGACATATATACCTCCATGATTCATAACAGTGCCGATATAGGTGATGTGCAAAAGTTTCATTACTTACGTTCTTCCCTCACCAGCAATGCATTACAAGTCATAAAATCCATTGAATTATCTGCCGCTAACTACACGATTGCATGGGAGTTATTGCAAAACCGATATAATAACACGCACTTATTAATCCACAATCACGTTAAAGCTCTATTTACTTTACAATCAATAAGTAAAGAATCGTCTTCACAAATACACAAATTGATTGACACAGTACAAAAAAACACCCGTGCTTTAGAAACACTCGGAGAACCTGTCAATTCGTGGGACACACTGTTAATATATATTGTTGTGTCCAAACTGGATTCTACTACGGAACGCGAGTGGGAACAACACAAAATGTCCATTTGCGATAATACAAAGCAGGGCGATTCCTTGTCAAAATTAAAACTAACCGATCTAATTAAATTTCTTTCAAGTAGGGCGGATATGTTAGAAATGGTTAAGCAACATCAAGCAAAGCCGAATGCGGAAAGTAGTAGTAAAAAGCAGCATAACCTTCAAACTTCGCATAGTTACGTTGCATCGCAAAATAATAGTGCAAAAAAGGTTGTTCTTAAGCGCGCACCCCGTAGCTGTGTTATGTGCCAAGGTAATCACTCTCTTTACGCCTGTTCTAACTTCGTTAATATGTCAGTGCAGCAGAGGGCTCGGTTTGTTGACGAGAAAAAATTATGTCGCAACTGTTTTAGACAGGGACACGCCGCGACCGAGTGTTGGTTTGGGGCATGTCGACTGTGTAATCACAAACACAATTCACTTATCCACAGCGAATGTAGTGAGAATGAACGCGCATTAACTATGACGGCTGCTTCGGTGTCGCATTATTATGCACCGGCGGCTAACCAACACGTCTCCACTATATCAAGTGAAATTGGTACCACATCAACATCACACATTAATAACAATAATAACACCGCGTTATCTACGGAAGTAGGCATTAACAATAACACTCCAAGTAGCTCTGTCGCGTGTGCTGCCGGCGGTGTTCAGACTGATTATAGCAGGCCGAACAAGCAGCCGAGCACTTTAGAACCGGTTCTATTGTCTACAGCGCTGGTGGAGATAGCAGACGTTAACAATATATTCCACACAGCTGTTGCTTTGTTAGACAGTGGTAGCCAATATTGCTTTATTACAGATTGTCTTCGCAAAAAATTAAAATTACCAACAATACAGTCCACTTTGCAGATAATCGGCGTTGGACAATCTATTACGCAATCAACAAACTCGTGCGAAATTAATTTAAAATCTAAAATACAAGAATATAATACACGCTTAAAATGTTTTATATTGCCATGCATCACAGCGGCATTACCATTGTTAGATGTGAGCGGCGAGTTATTTATACCTAATAATATTAAATTAGCAAATCCTAATTTTATGAGGCAATCAAACGTTGATTTATTGATAGGAGCCGATATATTTTGGGAACTGCTATGCGATGGTAAAATTCGGTTGTCCAACGGCCCTTATCTTCAAAATACGAGGCTGGGTTGGATAATATCAGGTGTAGTTCATCAAAATAATAACTTGCGCATTAATCAAGTACAATGCAACTTCACCCAAGCATTAGACACTCAATTACGGCAGTTTTGGGAACTAGAGGAAATACCTAAAGGTAATAATAACAATTTTACGGAAGACGAACGCGTTTGTGAGGAATTGTTCATTAATACAACACAGCGCGATCAAGACGGTAGGTACGCGGTTCGAATACCGTTAAAGGAATCAGCTGATTCATTAGGCGATAGCTATAAAAATGCTGAAAAACGGTTTTATGCATTAGAACGTAAACTGGCACGTTTGCCAGAATACAAAAAATTATACTGTGACTTTATGCGTGAATATTTAGACTTAGGTCACATGATACGTGTTCATAGTTTGGCCTCTCCAAATTATGTACTGCCCCATCATGGAGTTTTTAGGGACCATAGCACGACCACAAAATTGCGCGTTGTTTTTGACGCAAGTGCGACCACTACATCCGGCAAATCGTTAAACGATATTCAACATATCGGCCCGTCACTACAAAATGATATATTTTCAATCTTATTACGATTTAGACAGTACCGATATGTTGCATGTGCCGACGTTGCCAAGATGTATCGCCAAATTTTGATACAACCAGATCAACGTAATTTACAGTACATCTTGTGGAGAGAGAGTCCTACAGATGAGTTAGGTATTTATCAGTTGTTAACTGTTACGTACGGGACCTCTTCGGCTCCGTACTTAAGTATGAGGTGCTTAAAGCACCTGGCTTCCGAATCCGAGGATAGCCAGGCTGCACGGGTGATCAGTGAAGATTTCTACGTTGATGATCTGATCACCGGGGACTCATCACCACAAGGTTTGCTAGATATTTGCACAACTGTTACAGGTATCTTAAGTACTGCGTGTTTACCACTGCGTAAATGGGTGTCTAATGTGGACATTTTCTCGTCAACAAACCTGTCCAATGACTTTTCCAAACAATTAACGTTAGGTGAACACTGTCAAAGCAAAACTTTAGGCTTAGGCTGGTTGTACAATACGGACGAGCTTCATTTTACTGTGAGAATCGAGTTAAATGTCACAATAATAACTAAACGCATTATGTTATCAATTATATCACAAATATACGATCCACTAGGAATTTTGGCACCTTTAGTGATAACCGTGAAAATTTTGCTACAACGTTTATGGCTTTGTAAGTTAGGCTGGGACGACTCGGTTCCCAGTGATGTCGCCACATCATTCAGACAATTTGTTAGCACGTTGCAGGATTTACATACTTTGCGCATTCCTCGACACGTCATGGGTAACGTCGCTCACTTCACATACGTTGAACTACACGTCTATACAGACGCATCAACTCAAGCTTACGGGGCGTGTGCTTATGTCCGTGCCTACAATGACGACAGTGACGCCGTCAATGTGCAACTACTGTGTGCAAAGAGCAAAGTGGCTCCATTAAAGTCCGTGAGTGTTCCACGCTTAGAGCTATGCGGTGCTTTGGTGGGTGCTAGGCTTTACGATAAAATTAAAAATTCACTTCGGCTTAGTTTTACCGAAGTTTTCTTTTGGACTGATTCGACTATTGTTCTCGGATGGCTAAAAACCGCGCCTAGTCTATTAAAAACTTTTGTTCAAAATCGAGTGGTTGAAGTTAATGAACTCACGAATAATGCAAAATGGTTACACGTGAGCACTAGAAATAATCCAGCTGATATGTTGTCACGTGGGTTATCACTTGAAACGTTAAAGAGCGCTGATCTATGGTGGCACGGGCCTAAACAGCTGATCGCCCGCGACGTAATCGATCGAGAAAATATTAATAACAAAATTGACAGCAGTTGCATCCTACCGTTACCGGAATTAAAATTAAATTCAACTTCAAGTTTGAGTATGATATTGAGTACAAAAAGTTATATATTTGATTTTAAAAGATTCTCTTCATTTAATCGAATGAAACGTTCTTGTGCATTCATGTTCCGATTTATTCACAACGTACGAACAAAAAACCATTTCGAGCGCAAAACCGGTCCCTTATCAGTTGACGAGTTAAAAAACTCTCTTAATTATTTAATTCGTCTATCGCAGATGCAGTCGTTTCCTATAGAGTACAATATTTTATTACATAAAAAATCATTAAAACTGTCACGGAATCTTTCTGGTCTATCTTTATTCATAGACAAAGACAATATTTTACGAATTGGAGGTCGCATTAAAAATTCGATGGATTTTACCTATAATAAAAAGCATCCTTATTTACTATGTAGCAAAAATTATTTCACGTTGTTACTGTTTCGTAGCGAGCACATCCGCCTGATGCACGCGGGCCCTCAGCTGTTACTGAGTACTATCCGGGACAGCTGGTGGCCGCTGCGCGGCAGAGACTTGGCTAGGGCGACGCTGCACCGCTGCGTCACGTGCACGCGTATGAAGGGAAATACTTTAACTCCTATCATGGGCAATCTGCCACAAGCGCGACTAGAACCTGGATTTCCTTACATACGATGTGGCGTTGACTACGCGGGCCCATTTCAAATATTAACCCGTAAAGGAAGAGGCGCCAAATTAGAAAAGTGCTATGTTGCATTATTTGTTTGTTTTAGCACACGACACATGCACTTGGAGGCTGTCACTTCTTTGTCCACGGAAGCATATCTGCTCGCTTTAAAACGATTTATATCACGTCGCGGCAAACCTTTAGAAATATATTCCGACAATGGAAAAAATTTCGTCGGCGCAATGAACGAGTTTGCCGCTTTCCTAAAAAATAACTATGATAAAATTATCGATGACCTTTCAAACGAATCCATTAAATTTAAGTTTATTCCTGCCTACGCTCCCCATTTCGGGGGTTTTTGGGAATCCGGGATTTCTTCCTGTAAACATCACCTTAAACGCGTTATGGGAAACGCTAACCTTACATACGAGGAGTTTGGCACGGTTCTGGCACAAATAGAGGCTATCCTGAACTCCCGTCCTTTATCCCCTTTATCTACAGACCCGACCGATCTGCTGCCGCTTACACCAGCACACTTTTTCATTGGTCGACCCATGACGGCCCCAGCCTGCGAAGATCTCACTTGCAAAACCACCACCAGTCTATCACGGTATCAGCGGGTCGAACAAATGAGGCAGCACTTTTGGCAAAGATGGTCTAAAGAGTATGTCTCCGAACTACAAACCAGGACTAAATGGCAGACAAAACAAAAGGACATAAAATTAAACTCCTTAGTCCTCATAAAAGAGGATAACTTACCACCTCTCAAATGGCGTTTGGGGCGAGTAACAGACGTACATCCAGGAAACGACGGAGTGTCTCGCGTCGCCGACATCTACACCGCTTCAGGGCTCGTGAGACGAGCTTTTTCCAAAATTTGCCCTCTACCAGTGCACGCAAATGATGATGATGGTGATGAAGAAGTTGAGCAACCTAAAAGCAATCACTTTGGGAAGCAGGAAGCTCCCAAGGCCGGGGGCATGTTCGTGAACCTGCCTACTAACGCCATCTAGCGGACCGCTTACTGTGTCAAGCTTAGTTCACGGTTTCGCCGCAAGGGAGCGCGCCGGACGTCTTACAAAAAATATAAAACAACCGTCATTATCCATTCGCTTCACCTTTCAATTACAAGACCGGAATTTTTAACTTTTTTGCATTATATTCGATTTCCTTAAAAATTTACTGTACAAAATTTAAACTCATTATAAAGCTTTAAAATCATAAAAGCTCCTTAATTGAAGAAAGCCCTACCGTCGACACCCATCCTCATCAGGCTAGCTCATCGCCTAAACACCATTTAAAAAAAGGTTTTGAATGTAAGAAAACGGGCCATCTGCTCTATGCAACAGACAATCAATTTTGTCAACGATATAGAAACTGTAATTTGCCAAATTACTGCCCTTGACATAGAGTGAACAAGACGAAATTGGCAAAGGTCAATGTTTTGTCTGTCTACTGTTCACATACACAGGCATACTATCTAAAGTGTATCCAACATGGAAACGGGTCGTTGGAAAAAGGCAAAGTCGTAAAACTGGCGCCCACCAATCGCCAAATAAGGCCGGCCCGGCAGCGTCGAGCCGACTAGCGCCGTCCTTGACTCCCGGCCAAATGACATAAGTTGGCCCATGGGCGCGGATTCTTCTAATCGATAAACAAGACCAAGTGGATGAACAACAGAATCGGCGTCGCACCCACACGCGACAATTAACTCGTCGCCCAATTTGGTCAGTATTCCATAAAAATCTATAAACATTATTAGCTACGGGTAAGCAAACAATTGTGATTGAATGCTAAAGCGAATAAAAATAATATAAAGAATACTTTATCACATACCTACGCGTTTCTAATTTTAATGTCAACATTTCTTCGTCACAGCCAATTTGAGCGTGTCAAAAATGAGCAAGCTTCGTCAATTGACGAGTTAAAGGTTACAACTTTTCCAATTTTCATATATTTCCCCAAAAGCCAGGCTTCCATAAAGAGGTTTAATTTTAATAATTTGACGTTTATGTTGTATGGAGTGCGTGCCCGTAACAGCCGTAAAATTTGCGTGCTGCTAGGAAATGGATGCCATGGAATGGATATGATATAAATTTTCAGCTTTTTACGTATCCTTGAATTTGACACGGCGATATAGCTTAAGGTACTATTCTCACGATGTTACTTCGTAAAATAAACAAAATACAATGAAGTTTATGTATCTTCCCCTATTGAACATAACTAAAGCGGGGTTCACAACCTTTCAGGCAACAGTTTAAGTCAAAAAGATAATAACAGTTATTTCAGATTACAGACGCAATTGGTCATGCTCGCACTCATCGCCTGTCTCGCGTTCAGTTGAGTCATCATGCCACTAACTAGCTTAGTTACTTCTTTACCATCTTAGTCTTGGCTGAACAATGCATGTCCGTAATTCTCCTCAGTAAAGATATCCCTTTACGGATGCAAATAAACAGATGGGTGAGATAAATCAGCGCCTTCATTGTTTCATTGGGCGTAATGCCTGGCGTAAGTTATTTCGAGACTCGTATGGCTTTCACATCGTTCGAGCATACCTAGCCGAAACCGCGAAGTCCTCAGCAATTATTTAATTTTGATTAGTTCATAAGTAAATACTTGTTCAAATAACCCACAGAAAAAATTGTAGAAATTTTAAAAAGTAATAGAATAAGCATTTTTGATTGATTTTGCATAGTCAATCATCATCAGCAGGAACAATGCAAAGCTTTCCCTTTAGAACACTAAAATGAACGACAACTAAGTAACTAACCCAACACCAGTCCAATCCAGCGGTTGCCAACAAGGCTCGCGATGTGTTCGGTCCAAATAGTGTGAGCCCTGCAAGTGCGTCTTCCTCCACGTCCTTATAACATTGAACTCGTATACATTTTTTGAAATGGGTTATCGTCTTATGTAGTGTTGGTGTTAGATGAGTCTGTGGGACTTATGTTGATTTAAGTGCGAACGAGCAAATTTTTGCGAGAAATCATTTGATTCGCACAGATGTAACTGTCTTTCATGTGTGATTGCAATAAAAACTTGTAGATCAATAATTATATTTTACACAATTTAAGACTTGATTAAACCCGCTCAAATACTTCGCTACATGAAATGGGCTCCTGTCAGCAGGATTTGCAATATTAGCATGCGTAGCATTTGTCGCCGGTTTCAAGTTCATTGGCAACGAGCCCACGTGCTCGCCCCCGCCGTGCAAGGTGATTGACTCTTAAATACAACTTAATGACGACCTGTATGGCCATGTATGCGAGTAATTAGCCGTACTTTTAGTCTGGCATGTGCAGCACTTGAACTCCATAGCGCAACTGCCAATACATAAATCAACTGAAGCTATTTAATTAATTATGATCTGCAATATAAAATCGTATCCTACCTAGTACATGAAGATTCCACGAATAAGAAGAACCGACTCAAGAGAGCGAAAGAGAGAGAGAGACAGGAACCAATTTCTGCAGCAATGTGAAAGAAGACTCGTTTGCAAAAACACATATTTCTTCCTATGAAAATTTAATTCTTATCAAACCAGTGGGCTCTAGAGACGTTCGCGAACTCTGACGCAGGTTGCTTTAAGCCATTACACTTATGTTTTCGGCCACCACGGCCAATCAATGATTCATCTGTGGATAAACGAACAAAGCGTATTAGTGAAGCGATCGCTAAACGTCCACTTCGCCGGTGAGCAAACACGAAGGCGTAATCCGCCGGGTGGCACTTAGCGAGCACCGCAAGCCTCGTACTCTAATTGCATGCCAACTAATCTGTTTGCGAGCATCATTCGATTTAGGCTTAAAAACTAACTAGGCCTTAAATGCTTGCTGGGATGGCGAGGTACGAAAGAAATCCTTGAGCTATGATTTTCAACGAAAAATTCCAAGTCACTGTAACAAAATATTTTGTTTGTATAGTATAGAAGATAGCCAATCAGACGTGCGAATGCCGAGGTTGAGTCATTGCTATCATACCATACACATACGTACAAACGATCACAGAAATGCCGAGATATTTTAAAACACTTTACAGCGTCTAGTTTGTAGTTTGAAAAATAACTTGAAGATTCAAGCTTTGTGATGCCACACAGTCTGAACTGTTTCTAATGAGCCATTTTATCCCAAATACTAAGTAAAACAGCCACAATTTAAACCTACATTGTGTGCATTGCTGCGTGGCGCCAGACGATTCTATAAATATTTATTTGATAGACTTATTTCTTCAGTCTCGGCTTTAGTTCGAAATTACACGCTGAGTAATCGAGTGAGTCTCCTCGTCGCGGTTGGTGATTCTGAATTAAGGGTGTGAGTCTTTGTTCTCTGATACTTAGGTCAGTAATGTGGTTCATCTCGTATGCATTACATTTTGTTAAAGCCTGGTAAAACAGTTCAAACACAATATAAATAAATACAACTAGGTATAGTTAATAACAGAATAGAACACCCGATTATTGAAACAGCTGCATAATTAATTAAGCGACCAACAAGCACTTAGCAAAGGTTCTAATGCCAAAGAGCAAGTTACAATCTTGTTTAATACTGCAAGTTGATAGCAGTGGAAACTATTTAACTCGGCCAATGTGCAGTGGCTCACTTAGCCTTGGGGCCGTAATAGCCAAAAGTATGAGTCAGTGCGGTTATTGCAACATCGACTACTGTAATAAACGCTCTGGTCTTTTCTTGGAATGAGACGTGTTCATTAACAAAATATAATAAATAAACACGATAATATTGTGTTGATATAATAACATGATGTTTATTACAAGCCACAGGTTAAGTAGTGTATAAGGATTTATTAGTAGGTATAAATATTGGGAATATGTATTTATTCTCCCTTTTGTTATTTTCCAAAAATCTGTAAAAATAAACAAAAAGGCTTGATCGTAGGATTTGTATAATTCCAAAACAAGACTCCCTGTTTGTTCCACTGCTGGGCAAAGGCTAAGGATACAGAGTTAAATTGTTTAATTTCCAAATTATAGTCTATGTAACCGAATTCAGCTAACAAAGTCCAGCGATGGTTTCGCAAAAAGGAGCACCCACGGATCCCATTTTCCAATTAATTCCAACGAGGAATGACATTTACATTGGATGTATTAGAAGAGCCTAACAATGGAGCCCGTTAACTAGAAAGTGAAACGGGCCCATGCTGCGAATGGTCTTAGTTTAGATATTCCTCGTGTTACAATTACAATACACAGTCTTGTGTTGAAAACGTTACATTATTACAAAAAAAAATATTTCATAAGTAAACAAGTATGGTTCCAACGCGCCAAACTTTTGCAATAACCACGAAAACTTAATTAAACAAAACACCGAAACGAATTTTCAAACTCTCCCAAAGACGTCGACAGGTACGAATAAAAACTGAGTTTTCCCACCCACTTTAGAAAAGAGGTCAACGCTCACATTCCGGACGCTGACTTTTAATTCGAAGACTTTTATAGCTTCTGCCGCAACATCTAATAAATTAGCCCCTTACGGAAAAATGGGCATCTGCTTCTCTGAAAAAAAAAACCCTCCTTGCAAGTAAAAGGACAAAATTTACGATCCGTGTTACCGTGGGTAGGCGGACCTCGCCCACGAGTCGCATGCAAATGGCTCCATTGGAGAGTAGCGGAGGCTACCGGCACCACCGGCGGCGCGAGATTAGGCTACCACCTCGAGCTCGCGACCCCTGGACGAGCCTCCGGGCCATCTCCATCCCCATACAACACAACTCTCCAACGAGAAAGGACTCGCCAACAAACCTAACGCCTGCAAACCTAAGTCGGGTAAAAGCACTGTTTTATGTATGCAGATAAGGAAAAACATTACGTTTAATGGGGCTGCTAATAACATTAACACGTGCAATATTTTTAAACAATGCTGGTGAATGAGAGAAAATCTCTGTAAAAGAGCTTTTCCCTTAATTATACACGACGTCGGATATTTTCCACAGTGTTATTTAGTGCTCTCTGGCATTTATGTCTCTAGAGCTCGGATTAGCTATGCCGAGGTTAGAATAATCAAGCTAATACGACACCCGATACGCTTAATGAATTCTTAACCAAAGTTCCGTTAGTTTAACTTTGCTTTTAACATTTATGCGAAGTAAAATGCGATAAATTTGCAAACTCGCTCGAAATGTCCATAAATAATGTTTGGCGTTAATGAAAATCGTCATAATAAGCACAAGGAATTCCTCATCATCTGAAACCATACGAGTGAATTTATAGCGAACATACGAAGAAATTGTATGGAAGCAATAAAACAAGTAAATTCATGATCGTGTCATGTCGCGCGCGGCAGACTTCAGGCGCCGCACGCACATTAAATCTAGCCGGCGAATGAACGGTTCGCCTTCAAAGTACTTCATAATGGATTTCTTAATAGAACTAAGTAACTCTGTAAATTACAGTACGAATGCTACTCTGTAAGTACGTCCGAAGCTATTACTTAAGCGTTATGCAATTCCAGTTCATTGGCAGCAACTTGTTCTTAGATACCAATCTGCATAGCCGCGTATGCAATTGATATCAACACACTTATCAGACCACAACCAAGGATATCTACTTCATCATTTAACATAATATCGCGTATAATATTAATAGTATCGCGTAACACACCATCATCGTTAACATGACCAAGTAGGTACGTCGCACAGTTATATTTAGGGTTCCATAACACAGCTGTCAAAAATTTAATCATTAACACTTTAAATAATTTATTGAATCAGGCGTTACTTTGCGGAGGTCCGTCCATATCAATAAACTAAAAGAATTTCCTTGCTCACCCGCATAATTTGCATAAGCTTAGCTATCGTAAGCTCGCGGGTGAGCAAGGAAATTGTTTTAGTTCATTAACACTTAGTCACTTTATTGTTTATCTGTCTTTTCGACCATATATCAAGTTCCTTTTTCTGAACAACGCATGCAGGTATCAATCTTAAATTAATAACGAATACTCAGAAGGTTTGCTCTCTGCTATGTTACCCCTTGGAACAGTGACAAAATCAAACTTTAAGTCAAAGTCATCAAAAAAGACGATTAATTTTTTTTTTCTATACGAATTGCCGAGGAATTATAGTCTATGTTGGAATATGGTATGAAGGTAGCTCTTATAGCACCAATAAGAAAAATCCGAGATTTTTTTGCCTGTCTGTCTATGTTAGTAATCATCTAAAATGACTCCACACTAAGTAGGTATGTTTATTTCCCTTAGGGGTCCTTAGGAGTAATGGATAGATACCTACACACTTGTACGGAACTCTCGGTGCGCTACTCCAACTCGCAGTTGACCGGCTTTTTGTAGCCAAACGGCTTATTTGGAGCAAGTCGTTATTTATTCTCAAGTTATCTTAGCAGAATATAATGTGTAGCTGTATTATATTGAAATATAATGCTCGTCTACAGTGGAAAGTAGAGCAGAAGCGGTGCACTTTCTCCGGCAGAGCGGCGTCTGCGCGTGAGTCGCGCAAATAGTTTGCAGCGACCGCATGTGACCATATGCCTACTCTTTATCCTTTTCATCCGTCTACGTAAACTGTACCGCGTAATTCACGTTACTAATCTGTAGAGCAGACGAAAATGCGAAATTAGACATGCATTATGCGCTTCTGTCGTTAGAAATGGAGCTATAAGCGTGGAACTAACGAACGCTCTGCGAGCTCGACATTTAAGATAGCTCGTTTAGATATGTAATTTTGATTATAAGATCAAATTTCTTTCTGTTCGCATTCATAACCATACATTACTTATATGTAGGAGACAGTAGGCAACAGTTACAGTATGACAAGATGTGCCTCTATAAACAAGTTAGTGGTGTTATCAAAATTAAAAGTGATTTTGGTTGCAAACTAGTTTTAACTCATGAAGTAGGATTTTAAACACGAACACTTGTTCAAATACTAAGAATAAATATTTAAACTGCGCGCGATGACCAAGTAACACACACATTGGGTTAAGTTAAGATTATGTAACGAAGAAAACAAACAATAAAAATCTGAGCGTGTGCGATAATTTTGGGGAGTTTTTAAAACGTCACTCATCATCATCATCATCTCAGCCGTAGGACGTCCACTGTTGGACATAGGCCTCCCCCATAGTCCTCCAGTCGCTTCGGTTGGCAACGGCCTGCATCCACCGTGAACCCGCGGCTTGAACCAGGTCATCCGTCCATCTCGTTGGTGGACGTCTTAAGCTACTGTTACACAAGCTCGTTAGTAGCACGAGAGCCTGCTAATATCGAGCAAATGTTATCTACTGGTATGTGTGTGCAGTGCAGGACATGCTTCTAGCGAGTATGATTTTTAGTGGTATGCTCTCTAATTGCAGGCCCTGCTATTTTCGAGCATGCTAGTTGATGCGGGCTTGGAAGGGGGAAAGGTAATAAGCAAGTGTGAACGCGTTTGCTTAATGAGTGTGCTAGTATTGGTAGTGTCACGAGAGTTGCAAGCAAAAAAAAGTTACTATAAGTGAATTTGTTATAAATAAATTATTTATTTACTACCATTGAATTTGCGAAAAGCCGTGACGGCCACATGGTTGCAACCGTAAGCCGTAGATTTTGAGATTTCTGGCCTGAAAGCCGTAGAACACCGCAACGAATTACCGAATGGCCGTGGCAAAACTGACGTTGAACTGACAGGAGCATGCTATATCAAAAGTGTTTATTTTGAGCATGCTTATTTAGGAGTACACTCAAAACTAGCAAGCTTATTGCTAGTAAATGTAAACAGTCCATGAACATGTAACAGTAGCTATACCCTGCGCTTGCCGATCCGCGATCTCCACTCGAGAACTTTCCGGCCCCAACGGCCGTCACGTCAAAACGTCAGTAAATAATTACAATTAAAACAAGCTATGCCACAGAACCCATAGATTCCATTAGGGATAAAAGCCGGCAGCCATTGTGTTAAGTATAAAAAACAGTAATTGAGAAAATCGAGCAATAACAGTCTGTCACGCCTTGTTAAATGACAACACAGATGAATATCATTTACGCACGCAGGTATAATATCTCCCGTGCAACCATCTGTAAACATTAAGATTAACAATATTCGAGTACAAATAAAGAGACAGGAGATAAAAACGACTTTATTCTTTTCAAATTACATGTTTGCGATAGCCAGCTATCGTATACGTTACGTTATTAGGGAAGTAAAAATTAATGCGAATTCGTACTCGTGACACGTTCATTATCTAGTGTTACAGTTTCAACGTAACAGCAGCAATGAGTAACACATTCGTCGATATACCGAAAAAAAAAGAAAAATTTAGGTACGACGAGCGAACCGAGGAGTGGTTAGTATGAATTGTGACCAAAAAGCACGAGCCTAGCGAGCGAAGCGAACGTGCCGCGGCAGTGGACGGCGAACTGCCACAACTGATGTTGAAAAAAAAAATGTGGCAGCGTTTCATGATATGTCTAGAAATTTCATGATCTGCCTAACCGTCACTCGACAAATCGTTAAACGTTGAGTTTTTAACGATATGGCGGATGTCTCTTAGCCAATTCATGTAATGGCGCCATTTCACGATATGCCTAGGAATTTCGTGTCGTTTCGGATTTTACGATCGGCCGCCACATAGACATCTAAAACTGTCTTAAAGACTTGTCTATATAATCTTGATAATTTTCATTGAATTTGATTTGTAGACATGGGAGAGATCGGTGAAAACACTGTCAAAATCAATATTGTATTTAAATTGCTTCATCTTTGCCATGTATACCTACTATACTATTTATTTTGATTACCTACATTATTTTGAATTTATATTGTTGCAATTATTAGTGACGCTCGAAGAAAAAAATGTAATGTCTGTATTTGCATCTTTGAGATTAGTTTAGTTTTATTTAGTATTTTATTTTGACCCAGATGATGACGTACGCTACGGACGAGTACGATGAGGACGGAAAATTGACTTGATGCTATATCTTCGGCGTAACAATAACAAGTGCCCGAGCCGCGTGCTCCTTTGAAGAAGGGCTACGAAATAGCCCGAAACATATCGAGCTAATTCGATTTAAGACATGAGTTATCCGTTACAATACCATTTAATATGAGTGAGTCTCACGGTAGTTTCATGTTCAAAATCTAAAATCTGATATGAAAATCAACAAGTAAATTGAAGAGTAGGTGCTTACCTACCTACCTATTGATTTTGAGATACGAGTTTTTTTTAACGCAGTGTCAATACTTTTATCGTTTGCATGCATACCCACCACAATCTTGCATAAAAGCCACGTTAGTTTTGCATAAATATTCAAGCAATAAAGAAGATATTTTATTTAAACCGAATGAAGCTTGCCTAAAGCTTGACCTTAAATGCACAAAACGTGCCCGGGCGCCGACGGCGGGGGCGGTGCAATCGCATACACTAACAAACCAGTTTGCGAAAGAGCCCTTGCGCTTAAAATCCCGCCAAGACACCCAAGCTACGTGGACGATTTCGCAGCTAGTAATTTAACGAAAAGTAGAAATAAACTTAACCGACTTCAAAGGAGGCCTCAAATATGTTGCATGTTTTTGTATTTACGTATTATTTCCGCCTGTGAATCGATTTTAAATATTCATTTTTCGATCAATATGGTATGGTTATGAGTTTTGAAATAAAGTATAATTTTATTCACATTTTAAGTCGGTTACGTTACGTTTACGTTTCTGTTGTGAGAACAAAACTTTGTTAGGGTATTAGGTACATACACCAGATAAGAATACTGATTAATTTCTCACCTGTTTTCGTCTCAATTTAAGGAAGTTATCACAAGACACATTTCATGTAATGTTTTTATAAACAATATTTCACTTATCTTTAATTTACGTTCTAACCAGCTCCAAATCGAATGGTTAGCCTTGCATTCAGTTTGACACGGATCAGAGTCGAGCCGAGACTTTCTTGAATCACAAGCCAAACCGGACTGGGTGTACAATACCTAGGTACTTTCATCATCCTCATTGGTGGATAGAATTTTATATATTTCTGAATCACCGTGCGTGGGCCAAGGCTTGAAATAAGTGAATGTAAAATGGCAGATTGTTATCTGCGCTGTGGTGCATAAAATCAATGTCGTGTCATGTTACGTTTTTTCGAAGGTAAATTCGTAGCTAATCGATTAACTTTAAACAAAATAAGTAAGTTCAGAGTATCCTGCTGAGTGGTAATTGATTGATAAAGATGAATATAATATATATTCGAACAGAATAATGATGACAGGGTCAAGGTCGTAGCTGCAATAGCTGCAACAAAAAGTAAAACCGAATCCAAAAAATAAAAAAAATAACAAAAAATGGAACCGACTACAAATCCCTTGAAAATATTTTTCTAGGTACTACTAGCTCGAAGTCGGTGACTCAGCGAGACCCAGCAGGAGGTAGACGACTATTGTTCCATTTCTGCTGGCTTGTGCTTGTAGGTACCTAGAAAAATATTTTCAAGGGATTTGTAGTCAGTTCCATTTTTTGTCATTTTTTGGAGTCGGTTTTACTTTTTTGTTAATTTGAATCTCATTAACCACTTCTTAGTTTTATAATGCAGCCTTTATTTAGTTCTAGAACGTTTATTAAAGACATTCAATTTTTTTCGGACAAATGCTGACGCATAAGTTTTGGTTAAAAATTACATTTTTAATACAAGCTTTATTGCTGACTGTACTTGTATTGTTATCCAAACTACATTCCGTACCTATCAAGTCGATACCATTAACAGCACGGGGCAAGTTAAATAAAAGCTTGTAAAAAGAAAGAATCATAAAAAAATGCAATGAAAAATTAAAACAAATTTATACAGGATGTTTCTTTGACCAATATGGCTTTAAATCCAGGGTTCAATTTCTACTCGCATATCTGAGGTACTTCTATTCTCAAAAATATGATCACTGTTAATTTCATTCTTCTTATTCTTTTTTAAAATATGGCTTCTGTCCTAATTAATAAGACAACTTCGCCAATGTCAAAGTATTCTCTTTCGAGAGGCAACGTTGTACGGTGATTGTAGTTTTTGCAACTTGATAGCAAAATTCCAGAAACCACGTGGAGACAACTTGCGCATTAAAAAATGTCAGACACGAGAGCAATATTGAATATTGTGATCACTGTTCACTGTTAAGGTGTTAATTTCATTTCTTCATACAAATTAAATGTAATTTTCAATGTATGTGATACAATACAAAATTGAGGGCACATTGATTTTTTTTTTTTTTTTTTGATAAATGTTTATCTTAGAGATGTCAAATAAATGTCAAAAATTATTTCAAGCCCCCCAAATTATTTCAAGACCAAGAGACAGCGATAACGCCGCCATGTCCGATACACTGATTTAACAATTAAACTTTGAAGATCAATAAATGATCTAAATTTAAGTTTTTTCTAAATGTTACAAAACAAAAGTAGCTTAGTTTTGTGAGTAGAATGGAACCTTTAATTTAAAGCCCCATTGGTCAGAGACTCTGTATGTTTTATGCTTTATGTAATTAAATAGGGTCTTACTTAATTGGCAGCGATTACAACTATGGGGTATTTCAATAACAACCATCGCAAGTAAGACGTTGCAAAAAATATTACGTCACGCTAACAAAATTAACCCTTCGACGGACATGACTCATTAAGGGCTACCAGGAAATATCATTAAATTTTCACGATGGCGTTTTATGTTACCCGCGTCGCCGGTTTCGCGACTTCATGCATATTTATCAAAATAACAGTGTCGATTGAAAGGCTGCATACATCACGCACCAAATCGCCGGATGGGGGGCAACATAGTTCACGGAATTGGAGTTTACTGCTGTGGTTTGAAGGGTGTAGTTTTGCACGTGGTCTGGTTTAGTTTCGGACGCCAAACAGTCGCCGATAGTCGCCGGTCTGTCATTAGCGAACTCACCCCAGCAAGAGGGTTGACTCGATTCCGCGAACTCGGCCGGTGACTCAGACCACTCGGCTGCGGGAAAACAGAGCTCAATCATTCCGATAAGCATTTTCAATTCGTTAATTGCGTGTCGTGCGCTCGGTCGGTCGATAGACTGCGTTTTTCACTTACCTATCGCATAATAAAGCATTTATATTCAACTAGCCATTACCCGCAACTCCGTCCGCGTAGAATTCATTTATCGTTATCCCGCGGGAACTATGCAATTTTCTGTGTTAAAAATTATCCTATGTCCTTCCCCGGGACTCAAACTGTCTGTATACCGAATTTTATCTAAATCGGTTCAGCGGTTTAGACGTGATGATGTAACAAACAATAAACAGACTTAAAAGCTTTCGCATTTATAATATTAGTGGAATAGTGGAATATTACGAGTAACTTTGTAGGAAGCTATGTTGCGCGGTCTTACCACTTAGTTAACTGATATACCTACTGAACTTAGGGAACAAGATGTTCAATAATGATTATTACGACACTTCAAATCAAGAGCAACCCTTGTCTTTATAAACGTCCGACCTTTTGAGATTTACCTATCGACATCTGTTCGCCATTTTCTTACTGCGTAGATACGTACCCAACAGATATCTAAATACTTTGGTTTTTTAAATAATATCATTCAACACAGTATCTACCTAATAGGATACAGTACATTCTACGGATCAAAAGTAGTAAAAATGCAAAGTACTTTAGCAGTATTCTACAGACTCTGGCCAGCGAAAGATGTCCACAAAAAACTGCGGCAAAAAAAATGAGGCTGCCAATACTTGCTTTGCTGTACACTGATTAAACGATGTTGATAGATATTTAAAGTTTCCAGATATTAAAGTATACTCGGGACTTTTAAAGATAGGTACATCAAAAGTCATGTAGTAATATGTGAAAGTAGACGATTCAAAAAAATTTTTTGGACCATTGAATATATCTTCTAACATTTTAATTCTACCATAACCTTATAACTTTTGCATTTTGAGGATGGTAGGAGGTTGGATTAAACAAAAAATATTTTTTTTTATTTCTTATAGCATAAGTATCTAAATTATCTAAACCGAGCTAGAACGACAATATATCAATTGACAGTATCAAAAATGATATCAGATTAAAGTTTCATAAAAAATGCGTGGACAGCTTTCGCTGGCGAGAATACACGCTGCGTCTATATCCGGATGTAGAGTTACATTGTAATGTAGGCTGGTTTGAGTTTTTTTTAGTTGGTTATGACTTAATTGTTGTTGTTGTTGTGGTAACAAACTGATTTAAAATGTGGTTAAGTTTACTACGGAAATGGAAGGGCCAGTTTAACAACGCAAATAATATTTTGGAATACATAGTTAAGACAGGTTAACTAAAATATTTCTAGGTACTGTAAGTATAGTACTCTACAGGCTAATTGAATTTTAATCAAAGTGGTAAGTCATAAGTGATAAATTCACCACGTATTTAACAATACTGCCTAACGCGTAAAATTATTATAAAATCATCTAAGTATTTTAAGTCCCAAAAACCAAACTGTGAATTAAGCCAATTTAATCTGTGAAACAACATATACGGTAGCCATACTAAGTTCCACAAACACTTGGACGATTTCTTGTTTAAGAAATAAATAACAGACTAACACAGAACCGATAGCCAATAGCTAGGAATTGAAGACCACAGTTCATGATCCACAGACCAGGAGACACGGCGGTGAAAGGCTACCGACAAGTTGGGTCCTACCTAGATGTACTCCGGATATCGGTTGGAGCACGCAGTGGCATTTTCAGAGACATACTTAAGCAGTAATCTACGGGTCCTATCTATGTATACGTGGATTTTGTTGATAAGCTTAATATCATCACAATTTATAAATATACTAGCGCAATTTATAGAACTAAATTTCAGCGAATAGTAGTTGTGTGAAGTGCGGCTTGTAATACACAATAACTTTGAATCATGCACATTCGACAGGAGGCTATCAAAGTAAGTAAAATTTGAACTTTCTCTAGCGAAACAGGAACAAAGCGGTCAGTGAGCCTCGGGAGACTATGCTCATGGCAGGTGGCTCGCGACGCGATGCTCGCGAAATTTCATAATTGGCGGAAAAAATAAAATAAAACCGTCACCACTCCGTGCAACAATTTTCTCATTGTGTCAGAGCTCCCAAGGGCTCGGACAACAGAAGCGTGGGGCGAGGCCATTTTTCGCTAATTTCTCTCAAACGAATAGGTTAACGATGGAAACGTATAGCGGGATTATTATAGTTATGTTATGTGGATGATATATCTGAGAAATTATCCACTATTTGGTGGTATCGGACTTCGGGATATGCATTAGACAGATATCGCTGTCGCTAACAGCAGCAAGCAGGAACCTATAGAGGCGAGTACGGCTGATAAGATTATTATACTGTAAACATGTGGTCAAAACTGACAGCTAGCTGCTAGGCACATGAGAACCGTTTAAGTATGACAGCAAAATTTTTAGTTTTCAACATCTAACACCCTCGACCCTTGAAAAGACTGTTCGATATTTTTTTCCCGTGGATATTTTTTTGTTTTTAAATAATTTTTTTAACAGAAATAATTTCAATTTATTTATTTCTTCCTTAGATAAGGTCCCAAGAAATCTTCCGTGATATAAACACAAATGGAACTTAAATTTATTGAACTATGTCTTAATTAAGAATATTGCAATAAATCGTCAATAAGGTAACCTCCAAAGATCGGTCATTTACAAACACAAATAGACCGAGTAGGTACATATAATTGATTAAGCATGCGTTAGTATCTTTATTTAGAAACAAACGAAGGAGGTTTATAAATCATGTGAAACAATGCGTTACCTTTACACGCATAAGAATACTGAATTATTAATAGGCCGTTCTTCTACTTCCAATGATGTTCTTATTTAGGTTTCGGCGACACAGTTGGCGTATTTCCATTCATTGTATTCCTATTGGCTTGGCATTAAGAATCAATCAATTTAATGCTCGATTTCCTGCCATCTGTTCCTTCGCTGCGATCCTTATTTTATACTTTATTTAAATTCCAAACATTGATTTTATCATTTTACTTAATACTTAACATCGTTTGCATTATCGGGGTCAAGCGTTATTCAATATCTTTTGAGGTGAGGAAAGGTGAAAGGGTCACACATTTTATTGTGTATCATTCACATACATGAACCATCTAGTTGGGACGAAGTAGGTGCTCAAATATCGAATAAAAAAGTTTTCTCATCCAATTTGTCGCGCCTTAACATCTTTTATTCTGCGAAATATATCCTTCAGGCTTTATTACTCTACAATAGAGAACGAAAAGTAAGTAAATTGCTTGATCCGTAGCATTGTAGAAGTCTCCCGCTCTCATAAAACTCTCACATATTTCACGACAAATAAACTTTTCATCCTATGAAATTTTCTTCTCGGGAGGTAGTTCACTACAGGTAATATTTCAAAACATGTGTCATTCATAACTTTCGCCTTCGCAATGTCTGTCGATGGAGCTCGGGCGAAAAGGTCTCAATAATAAATTTTTCGTGAGCCCGCTCTGTTATTCCCCGGCAGCGAGCCCAGGTACGTTTTACGGCCGCGCAAGGGAAAATAAACGAAAAATAAAATAAAAGTCAAAATGGTCGACATAAAACTATTTACCCGAATATGGCACGCAAAAAAACTTTTTGAAACATAAACCGGACGAGAATTGGTCATGTTTAGTAATGAAAACCAGAAAACAAGTAGATATTTTTGATGAGTGAAAGGAAAGTAATATTTTAAAATATTGCATTCTATTGGATATTATTTTGTCATTACAACTTCAACATCACTTCAAATTATAGCAACATACTCTAAATATTATAAAGACTATTCATGACGTGGTAATATGACACTTACTGACTTTTAAGTCTCACGAAGATATTTAGCCAAATACCTGGAACAAAGCAAAGGCAGTCAATAAAATATAGGTAACAATAATACAATAGTAACAACATATTAAAGAAAACCAGTAAGTTATTGTCGCCAACATAAGCCAGTTTTATGATTCCACAAATATACCAAACGGCTATAACTACAACAATGAGAAGCAATTCGGTTATGCAGTGCCGACTCATAAAATGTTTAAACAGCTCTTGTAAAACTACATGGTACATTAAACTTCAGTCCCTGCCAAGTACCAAAGCGGTTTATGAATATCAATTTCTGTACATACAAACTGTCCAGGCTGATACATCTATCTTTCTTCTATATTATAAAGAGGAAAGGTTTGTATTTCTCGATTTTTGTTACAAATAAACTCTAAAACTACTCTGGACCGATTTCAAAAATTCTTTCACCATTAGAATGCTACATTATCCCAAAATGTCATAAGCTATATTTATTACCAGAAAAAATTAGGATGAAGTAAGTACTAAAAATTCAATAGGTAATGTAACTCAGTGTAAAAAAAGTTGTCATATAATATCTTTCATCGCATCGCTGCGGAAACTACTGATGATGGAAGAAAAAAAAATGTTCTACGATATTAATTTTTGAATTATTCAATGGGACATTCTATTGAAAAGATTACTTACGAATTTAAAAATATCAATCCACTCAAAAAATGCACGAGATCTAGACACGCGGTAGCGTGTCAAGCCAAGTTCAACATTCACTTTACCTACTTCGATGCGCCCCGGCTTCGCGCGGGTATAGTTTTTGGGAAAACAAGCTGAAAAATGTGTGTGAAGTGCCTTTGAGACCTTTTTACCCGATTATCTGATTAGCTGAAGTGGGGCGCCAGTTTTACTAACTCCATATTGCTTACTCGTATCATTAATTTATGATTATGAAGGAAGCTCATGTTCAATAATCAAGTAACAAAATGAGTACCGTCTATAGAATTTTGTTATACTTTGTAGACGATATCCAGGAGCAAGGTTTGTTAGTGATAAGCACGCTGCGGGATGTTTGTAGTCCCGCGGAGGCTCTGCAAACAAAATATTGTGAGGACTGGAACAGTGGCAACGGTGGCGTCGCGTGAGCCACCACATTAAGGCGCGGCGCACGATACCGTCGTTCTTCGGCCGCGGCCGACCCGCTTCGCACGTGCTAACTATTTTATACACTCGTAACTAGACCATTTTCCATCAAAAAGCATTTACTTTTCAAAGTCATCATAAACTAACTGCATTTGAGTTTAATGCTATCCATAAATACGAGACGTATCTAAGCGAGTAGCGGATGTTATGTTCGAAGAACGTTGGATTTCTATTAAGAGCTGCTCCTTTCCTGTTATTAGTGACTTGGACACAGATAATTAGTTTATTAAACATTATTATTATTATTTTATTATATTGTTGCTCGTTTGCCTTCCAGTCGAATAAAAAAAAAATGTATTTTTTTAATACCTACTACTGTAACTATGTATTGTCATTCTTTTTGCACAATAATGTAGATCAGATTTCAAGTCAATTCCACTACTGGCTGTGCCACTTTTGTCATGAGCGCCGACATTTTATTGCTTCGTTGACAGCCCTAATGAGCCATTTAGCATTATTGTGGTCGTGAGGTGAAAATATCCTTTCTGAACTTTTATTGCACTTAGTGAATTACTAATGAGTACTGAAATAGATCCAAAGAATTAAGTACCTAGCAGGCATTTAAGAAAATACAAAATTGTGAAATTTCCAAAGTTCAATAGAGATCATCATCAATGAAACCACTTATTTTCTTCGTTACGACAGTTTTCATTAAACATCATATCATAATTATTATAAAGTTAAACAGTTATTTTATTATTGAATAGGTATACTACATCTCAAATTGAACAGGATTCAATTACACAAAGCATTGCGAAATACTAGTACTATTTGTGATGTGAAATAGTGTCGGTGTCAGAGGCCTCGGAAGCTCGCTCGGCGCTGAGCTGAAAGCAGGCAGACGTCAGCGTGGCGTGAGTGACACGTCCTTCCGCCTCCCACCCGTTCAGGAGGATATAGCGTAGTCCTACAACAGCCCACGGCACACCACTATCCGTCGGTACGCCGTATTCTAAAGAACCGATTTTGACCAGAGAATGCGAATACTTTATTCTATAAATCCTTCTCCACTCTATAGCGGTTTGGCTACCACATTCTACCTCTACACATGACTGTTTATTTTAAGACAGGTTTTCTTCCTATAGCAAATTCGATTCGTTTGTCACGTTATCATGAAACCCGTGAAAGGGAAAGCATAAACCCTCCGTCACATATATACATATAAATATAGGTGCTGTAAGAGTGTTATAGCCGTATAAAATGAAAGTCGTGTTACGAGTCCTGAGCTCTAATAAATATGGAGCCCGAACGCGACCCTAATCGGGAAGGCAAAACGGCAACAATGCAAACAGGCGTGGTATCAAATTGTCGAGCATGCAAACACATTAAAGGGCGCCGAGCAAACGACGCCTAATGATTATCTATACATTGGGTGCGCTCGGAAAAAAAAGGAATGCGGTAAACGTAAATAAATGAGACATATTTCATTGTTCTTTGTTTTAGGAGGGCCCGGCGGCAGCTGGGCGGCGGGAAACGTCGCCTATCTGACGCCGCACCTTTTGTCAGAAGGCGTTGACCCAGTTCGAGTGGCGCTCGGCCGCTGCCGCGACCGCGTCAAAAGCCGTCTCCAGTTAACAATTTCAATGTCAAATTCAGTGCAAATCCTTTAATCGCATTCAGTACCTCGTACAAAAATAAAATTGTTCTAACAACATCCTAAAAGTGAGTTTTCCTGCAACTCGTGTCTTCTCAATTCATCTACACGGCGAAAAATGTAGTGTTCTGCTTCTAATTGCATCAAAAACAATGCAAATACGGCGCTAATTTGTGGTTAGAACACAAAAGTTGGTTCGTTGTGTGCGCATTTGCAAACGCTAAGCCATATTCACGCGATTAAAACGGCAAGTTTCTGCGAGGCCGATCGCCGGCGCGATAGGTTGCGGGGTCGAAAATAGCAGCGCGAGGGCCGTACCTGGTGCCACCCTGCGCTCAATGTCAACTTTCAATCACAGGGCGGGAGGAAGGAAGCTCCGTGCGGCAACACGGCCGGCTGGCGAGGTCCTAGGTTGCTCACCACCGCAATTATTGCTTTGCCCTTTTTTACGACGCCGCACCTCCCTCTTCTTGACGCAGTTTACATTCTGTCAAGTTAAGCCGCTCGTTGTTGAGTGTTTCCTGACAAAGTGGAGACACTTGTCTTTCAGCTGTTGACTTTAATTTACTGTGAACGAAAGATCGAAAGGCATGCAGGTGATATTTTGTGATAACGAAAAACTCATACTACTCTATATTTTTGAAATTGGATACGTTTATTTCATTAAATAGATTGGTGTTGCGTTCCTAAAACTTGACTTTTTATTTCGAGAATCCCCTCTTTGTTTATTTCGCTGTTGAGTAAGCCTCTCCGTGCCAGCAGTCGCTTTGTCAAGCGTCGAGTGACATTAGCCCGGACCACTGCCGGATAATATGGAAACTAAATAAAATTATTGCTTGTTTATCTGATATATTTCATTATACTGTTAAATGTTGAGTTAAACTGCTACCTGTTATACTATTTGTTTATTATGTATGTATTGTACAAAAGGAAAGAAACCAAATATAATTGACAAAGTTTGAAAATTATGTTAATAATTATGTTATGAAGCTTTTAGTAAACGGAGTTATGTTAATGTCGTTGCTTGTTTTTAAAAGGTTAAAGGTGGATAGTTAAGAACTTGAATACGTAGCATTAGCAATGCAGTGATGCAAAGGAGTTTCTCAATCATTCGTGTACTGACCGGATTTGTCGTGTAATTAATTGGCAGTGACTCCGGAATTCTGGCTTTAATCCAACTCCAAAGCGCCGCCGAAAGTGCGTCTAGTTGCTGATGTACACACGGAGCGCGCCAGACCGCACTCCGTGCGGGTAGAAAACTTTCACCTTCGCAAACGTCTTCATCAATACGTCAATTAGTGGGTACAATGAACGGTCTAGCACAGGTGTCTCGTGCCCGAGCCGTTTGCCAGCCCATTAAGCAAATAACGAGCCCACAGGATAAACTTGGAGGCAGTAAAGTTTATTAATGGCACGATTACAAGCTCGGCCCAAGGTGGAAAGAAGCGCTATCAATCAGGTGCGCGACGGAAGCGGCACCTACACCCTCAGTATCGCTAATAACAAAATTCCGACACCCCTGTTTGTTTCTCCTGAAGGGGTGAAGATGAATATCTCAGTGCGTTGCCTTTTGGTTACAAATTTCAACGTTGAAAAGAACGAATATTTCTAAAAGAATCTCAAAAAAAAAACAATTATTATGCAACAAAACCGCTTTACTGGCAATAAAAGCATCGTCATTTATCAGCCTATACGAAGAAGAAGGAAATATGCTCCGAGGATTCGCACAAAAAAATTCTTCGCCATAAAAATACTTACTTAAGAATATTTGTATTTCTACTTTTTCATATCAAAAATAAGTCAACCGTCAGGAGTTTAACTTAACCGACATGTTTACTCAAGATAATTTGAAATAACACATTAACAGACAGCATACTTTTGACTAGTTTTTTTGACTAATGGCAAATCACTTCGACGTCAGAAATAAAATCGGTTATCGAGGGTGGAGAACAGCTAGAATAGAGAACTCTGGAGGCAGTAGAGCGCGGCTCGCCACTGTCCGAATGGCTCAATCACAGTTAATTCGCAGCGTACACACATTGGTAGCGAGGTGCATGCATGTGTAGCGTCCACATTAATGTATGTAAATGCATGCGACCGGCCGGCCGCGGCCGCCCGCCGACGCTCACAATATTGCGACATTAAACTGAATATGGCCGACGAGACGGACAATTTCGGCAAAAGTCGACATTTGCAAACGTTGTGCAGCCACTCATCTGCATTTAACAGCGTTTTCGAATAACCATTAGCCACCATATTTAGGGGATGCAGATTTTTCCATGTTGATACATTAGACTGAATTCGTTTGACTTTGCTACCAGCTGGATATGAGATCCAATGCGAATTTTACGAACCATAAAGCAGGAAACGTGGAGAATTGAAAAGTAAATAACTAGGTAGATATAAAATTAAAAACTAGGTACCTACTGAGTGAGGGGCTAATAAACTGCATCAAAAATGGGACAGAGGGTGTATTTTTATGTGAACGTAATACGCAACATATAACTGTCTATTATATCTGCACGATTTAGCTATCAACTTGAAACTTAATTTAACGCTTTTTTGCTTTATATTTTTCTCATTTCCATAAAGAAAGTGTATAAAGAAATTGAATTGTATAAAGAAAGAAAGAAAAGATTTCAGGGTATTCTGAGCTCGGTCAATACAAAACAAGACAATATTTTTAATAGCCTACGTGTGCGTGGCTACGAATTCAAAATTTAAACATCTGCAGAGGAATAAAAGTGACCTAAAGAAAGCCCAAACTTAGTCAAATTTGTTATACCGATTAGGCCTTCCTTTTTTGGAATGACAATGGCATCGCTTTCAATGGCCAAAGCAAGCTAGACAAATAAGCAAAATTTAGTCAGTAAGCTCAAGTCAGAATTTTTTTATCAAAACTATACGAACACAAGATGACAATTTTTTTCTCACAAATTGTATTAATCCTTAAGTAATTGAAAATGGTAATAGCCTAAGCCTAATGGTACTATGTATTATAGTTCAGTTACACCTTCCCACGCTTCCGATTAGATAGATAGATACGAGTAGGTTACCTAAAGAACTAGGTGACCTGGAGTATTTCTATTTTACCTTTTAAGATTTTTGATTGGCACTTACGCTTGGTTTAACTTATAATGCCTTCAAATCTTGCAAATGAATTTTCAGCTGCTTGGAGTATGTAACAGAATCGACTTGAAAACCAGAGTTTTTTTTCTCCTTCAGAACCCGCTCAGCCGTTGTTGCTGACCAGTAATGTATAGTGTGTGAGTAATGCAGCTTTCATATGGGTGACATCTATTTAGCATACTTTTTAATGTTTCGAAACTTACTACTCATAACAGGCTTCGCATAATTTATATACTGTCTAACTATTATTTATGACTAGATAAATAGATTATTAGGTTAGGATAGAATTGTATTTGTAACGGAACGAACAGCCACCAGTCAAAAGAGGCATGGTCATAAAGATGGGGGAGGGGGGGGGCGAAGCCCCCCTCATCAAAAAAACAAATATAATCTACCCCGCTGGTAACCTGGATAGGTTCGTTTGTTACCTTATGTCCCTCAGATTAAAAATAGAAACCCCGCATAGTATAATATTAAAGGAAACTCATTTTATTATATTGGCAAAGTTAGTTAGTTAAGTAATTTTCTGCCTACACAATATTCGGAATTCACAAATTATGCTTAAAGCCCATTCGACTTACATTGGTAATGCGTAAATAATTCTGCGTAATATAATTGTGCGAAAACAGTTTCGGCATAAGTAAATACTATTATGAGTAAACATAATTATGCCAAATAGAATTACGACATGAAAAAAATGCGTAAACAAGGGGAACCCTCTCAAACCACTAATCCCACTAATATTATAAATGCGAAAGTTTGCAAGTCTGTTTGTTTGTTACTTTATCACGTCTAAACCGCTGAACTGATTTAGATGAAATTAGGTGTACCTACTTACATATAGTTTGAGTCCCGGGAAAGGAAATGGGATAGTTTTTATCCCAGAAAATTGTAAAGCGATAACCGAATTCTACGTGACGTCCAAAGTGTGAAGGTTTGGGGGGCGACTGTTACTTACTACAAATATAATGTAGGCACATACCTACGTAGGTAAGGTACACAAACGTATCGCGAGGAGAGGCAATAACATAACAAGGTAAGCATAAGATCCGCTGAAGACCGAAGTCCGAAGGAAGAGAGTTGGAAGTTGTATTTATCCATCCAAGTTAAGAAACTTTGGAACTGCCACAATAGTATGCGACTGTTACATAATGAAAGGCATTAAAACACGAGTGTGGTTTATGAAACGAGCCGACAGGCGAGTTCATAATAACATCACACAAGTATTTTAATGCCTATGGATAGTCATACTAATGGCTAATTTTGACAAAATCACGCGTCTTCGTGGATGACACTAGGTATAATTATGTACAGTTTTTATCAGTCTACGCGGACGGAGTCGCGGGCAACAAGCCAGTTTAAAATAAAATTTGGTATTACACTAGATAGTGTTGTATTGCATACCAACGCAGGCCATTTTAACTCAAAGTAAACGTTGCTCAAATGGAACCACGGGAAAAAGCCAGTACGTACGTACTCGTGCCTACAAGATAATAAAACTGGCCGGTCGCTCCCCGGGCGCCTTCAAACTAGGCCAAATCTGGGGAAAGCCGGACCAAATGGCAACCCCTTCCAAGAAGGGCCTGCTTTACTGTACCTTCCAAAATTCATTTGAAATTCAAGATCAAAATTATTGTAATGCAAGAAACGGATGTCCGTTATATTGTTGAACAATTTGTTATGTTAGAAGGAGGAAGAAAGCACAATTTCTTTCCCACTTTAAGAGCGTTAATACCTGCTGAGCTGGCAACGTTGCATTTTTGTTAGTTTTTCTCGATTATTTCACAAAAATTGAATGAAAAATTAAAATGTTGTCTCAACGGATGCGATCGGGTTGTTAGCCTCTGAAAAAGGCTTCAGAAAAAAAAAGGGTACTCGGGTGGCAAGTATTTCCACCAAACATCATTGGTATTTTGCCTTTGACTACGTTTTATCTAGGTATTGATTACCTACGAAATTTCGATTTACGGATTGATTGGTGGAGCGGAGTGAAGACGTGCGCACAATCATAAGTAGTTGTAATCCATAATACACATACCTAACTAATAGATAAGAGAAAAAAATTAAGAAATGTAACACGAGCTAAAAAGCGACCGCGTACCTAACTATAATAGGTATAAGGCGAAAAATATTAATCTTCAATTCGTCATTAATATTTTAGATGTCGAAAAAGTTTTAAATTAATTACTTAGGTACTTACCTCCTATTAGTAACAGCAATTATAATATAGTGACGGTTTTTTTTCTTGTTTTTCTTTCTACTGTTAATGACTAAATCAATTCGTTTTTTATATTCATTTTTAACCGACTTCAAAAAAGGAGGAGGCTCTCAATTCGAGTGTATGTTTTTTTGTATGTTTGTATGACTCCGCCAATTGTGGGTCGAATTTCAAAATTCTTTTTTAGTTGTAAAGGACATACTTCCGAGGTGGTCCCATTGACACAAAGTCAGGATCTGATGATGGTATCTTAGAGAAATCGAGGGCAATTTTGGCATTTTTAACATCAAGTCAAGTATTTACATTCAGAAAGTATCATTTGGTGAACTGGACCCTCATGAAGAAGACCGTAGTTACCGGTAATCTGTTATAAAATGCTATAACTATGCTGGTTTACTAATATGTTGCATAAAATGTAATCTCATAAAATCGTTTCTCATAACAACCTTTAGCAGAATCATCATATCACCGAATTATTTTTCGCATAATTTTTTGTAAAGCCGAATATTAACATCCCATAATATCGATGAGAATAATATTTATGCCCGATAGTTGCTACACAGAATAACATATCTCATAATATTACTTTGCATAAGGATAATAAAAAGCATTTTGATGAGATTTGGTATGTAGGGGTTTTCGGGGATGAAAAATCGATCTAGCTTGGTCTTATCTCAGGGAAAATGCCTGGTACGCTTAATATTATTATGTGTCATTCTCATTACGGTTGTGAATCTGACACTGGCTCAGTACAATGCTGAAGCGTTAAAAAACACCCCCACGTTGTTTTAATTAGGTATAGTTCTATATTAACTTAAACTTTATTGGCAGCAGTAAGATTCTAGCGCTTCGCCGGCCGCTACCGAGGCACGCTCGCTTCGCTCGCTCGGCTCGCGCGCTGTTGTGGTCGCAGTTCTAACCTAACCCAACCTACTGTGTAGCTGCTGTTCTGTTCTGACCCTTTGCCTGCTGCTGTTACAGCACGCTTACTTTGCTGGCCTTACTTTAACCTTAACCCATCCCATTCTTATGGTAGCTGTTAGTTCTTTTAACTACTATGTCATTCATTACGCCATGTTAAAGTCAGCGCTATTTAAAATGCCGTGTAAATACAATAGTACAAACTGGTATTTTGCTATGCCTTTATGCCATATAAAAATCGGCGATATTAATGTTCTGCTATTTAATATCCTGCAAAAGTATATTTGGTGATATGAGTGTTCTGCTATGTACTATTCTGAGAAATGACTATTATTCGAAGTGATAAATATGCAAAATGATGATTATGCAAAAGTATCATTCGGCTAAAAAAATTATGAGATACCTGTTATGCGAAGTGTGATACGGGAATCGATATTATGCAAGATAAAGGGAACCCAACTATGCTGTGTTTGAGCATAATGGAATCGTTGTGAGATGCACTTTGGCTACAAATCACTAAAAACTACGAAAAAAAAAAAGACAAAAAATGGAACCGACTTCAAAAACCCTGAAATTTTTTTTTAACTAGTTTAAAGTCGGTGCTTCAGCATAAGCCAGCAGGAGTGATTGAAGCCTAATATATAATATGTAGGTGAGGTAGACGACTCTACTGGCTCGTGCTGAGGCACCGATTTCAAACTATGTGGTAGAAAAATATTTTCAAGGTTTTTGAAGTCAGTTCCATCCTTTGTTAATTTTTTTTAGCATACTATCTACTATACCTTAATCTAGATAATGTAACTTTTTTCATTTTTTTTAAGTGTGAAGAATAGGAAATGGTGCGCGTTGGGATCATTGACCTTGTCAGATGATATACCTAGAAGGTCACTGGAAGCTATTTCCGCATTAATTCAGCACAATTTTTCACCAATTTTAAATACCTATTGTGGATTCAAAAATCTACCCAGGTAAGTCCACTTCTAAAAAATTGAGGGTTCGCGAAGAGAGGAAGCGAAATTAAATGCAATATTCTCGATCTCTAATTCATAAATTTTCTACGAAATACCTATAGGTATCAATATCAAGGTCAAGGTGTCGATACCGATTAGGGTTGCCAACTATACTGTTAAAAACAGTATTATACTGTTTTTCACTACATTGTAATTTTTACTGTTGAACTAAAATAAAGTATGTAAAATACTGTTTTCAGCATCAACATTGCCTATCACTATCACTATGCACACGCTAAGTCAGTAAGTACAGCATAGTGACGATAGTGGTGGTTCCGAACGAATTTACTAATGTAAATAAATAAAAAAATAGTAGGTACCTTATCTTAATTTTAGTTTTGATTCTGATGAGGTTTATGAGGCTTTTAAAAATAAAACTAAATTGATAAATTGTGCGAGAAACAAACACCCAAAAATTTGTCTTTAAAACATGAAAAAAAAAATACTGTTCATTTTTCTAAAATACTGTTTATTTTCCTTCTCAGACATAAATAAACTTTATTTCTTGCCATAAAAGTTGGCAACCCTAGTACCGATATCGCGTTCTTTCACTTTCGTCATCACAGATGCCGCTACATCGAAAATGCAGCATGCGTCAATACAGGTTACCTAATATACCTACCTAGTACCTACCTATAGCTACAGCGATTTGAGAAAATGTTATTTGTAAAGAGACGATGTTCTGAGTCAGTCAACTTTTTATGAAAACGAAAACCAGTAGGGACGCAGAGTGTAGCTTTATCAATCAAAGTTGTTGGGGTTGTCTTCCCGTTGTGTTGACAATCGCGGGAGGATGACGTTTGCCCCGAGCGAGCGGTCAATACGCTCGAATATTCACCCGCCTAAAGGCTTCAGCGGGTCCCGGTCCTACTGACCGACCAATTTAAAACGCAAACCATCCTAATCTAATCAGTGCAGTAGAAAAACAACTCGCGCTCGTCCTCCATGAGATAAAGGCAGTCTGCTATTGTTTTATTTCCCCTCGTTGCCGACATACGAGCACATTGTGATGGTAATTGGTGAATCACTTTGTCTAGGTAAATCTATGTTTTAGTTCCGTCAACACGCCAGACATCTGTGTGGCCTGCACTTACATCATTATATTATGATTAGGTAAGAATTAGTACAATAACGATTGCTAAGAAAGGCTTAAGTGCAAAATCACCACGAGTAGGTATTAAACAATACAAAGGGAGAGGCTCGCAGGGAGAATTGAAAGGATATTACGCGTAAAATACGAGGGTTTCAGACCGCAAACATACTTTACATACGTACTATTCCATTCTTTAACTCTCTGTAGCACCTCTATTTCTGATATAAAAGGCTAAACGACTGAAATTGAACATCGTACATGATGTCAGAGAGGTTATGTTCGCGACAAACAAAAATAGTAAGGCGTTTACCTCGTGTATTCTGCAATCCGGAGGCCAAAAGCACTGTAAACCACACAGTTTCTTTCACGTTAATGCAATTCAATAAATATTAGATAAAAAACGGGTTTGCATCACTAAATAATAACAAAATAAAACAGAAAACATTGAAAGCGGACAAGAAGCGCGACACGAAACGGCAAGCTAAAGCAGCAGCTGACTGAGAGTTCCGGGCGCTACAACATTGGTAGAGCGTCATTTCACTCGCGATATTTTGTTCATAGCGTAAAAGATTTTTCACACTGATGTGGAAATGCTTCTAAAAAAACATTTATTTAATAATGAGCACTAATACTTAAAATTAATATAATTTGTGCTCATTATGAAATAAATATTTTTTCTCTATAAAATGTAACATCTTCGTTCATCAAATTATTTTTATGAAACCAAAACATTACGCAAGTATTTTTTTAAAGTTTGAATTAAATTATTTACTAAATGTAGGACAAGGAAAACCCTAAACATTACATTCTCTAAAAAAATAAATCTGTTTTGAACGCCATTTCAAGGTTTAGCGCAAGGATGCGCAACGTGGAGGAGTAGTGTGGGCGCGCACCGGGCGTCAACGGCGTTGCCCTCTAGCGGGCATATTGTGAGTTATCGATTGTTGCGTGCAGTCGAGCCCGCCGCGCCGTCCGCCATTGGCTCTACTCAGTAATTGGTTTATGTAGCTTGTTCGTAACATGAATTCAAATTTAGCGCGCGCTGGGGCTCTCGAATGAACAGAGGGCGAATGTTTGTTCAGGGGAAATTACCCGTTTCAGATAATAAAATCTAGTGAAATACTATTCAAACTTTGTTAAACTCTCGGTCCAATGTTTCAAACAAATAAAATACGAGTACGTACGGATCCCAGAAGCGCGTACTAGTAGTTTATTTGTTAGTCTTTAGTAATGTAGTATCCCATAGGTATGAATATCTACCAACCGAAGATACTTATAAAAAATTTGTGTACTTTTCTAAATTTTCATAACATTATTTTGCTAGTTTATTTAGGTCTGCATTGCTTTATTAGCCCACTAATAACTCGGAAAACAATTTTATGTAGTAAGTAAGTATAAAACTTAAGTAAAATCAGAACAGTGTAAAAAAAACCTGACGAAACTTGTCGATTAGTACTTAGTACCTTTTTGTGATTTGATTATTCCTTTATTTTTTGACATACATAATGTTTTTGGTATTTGTATTGTAAAAAAAACTTAAGTTGAAGTATTTATGTAGGTAGTAACTTTATAGGCAATGAACAAATTTTAGCTATTTTGTTTTATAAGTACCTAAATAATCCATCTGCCAATGACTAAAAACTGAAGGGCTACTACGAAATTCGAAACTCTTAAGTCGGTAGTGCGGTCTCTCTGACACCTATACTATTTAACACGAGAGCGAGAGGGACGGTACGATACGAACTTCGAGTTTCGTATGCCCTGCTGACCAGCTGCCGAGGGGGGGGGGGGGTTGCGTCGGCTCGATTATATGTACAAGTCAATTGCATTAATAATATGTATCTGGGGAACGTGCAATCAAATATCAAATATCTGACTCGTCCTACCGGCCCTAAAAATAGAGTCGTCCTATCAGATGGATTCAGAATTTGTGCATGCCACCAAATCCACGATCAGTTAGGTAGGTACTGCATAAAAAAATACAACTCTTGTCAGTCAGCCAGTTTAGGGTACCTAACACAAATTGTATAGTGCTCCAAAGGTCTTAATGGGCATGGGTTTTAAAGTGGATGAATACACAAATAAATTTTTAAAGTGGATGAATACACAAATAAATATTCTGTGAATATTTCAAGCAACTACCTGTTGCCGTTATTCATATCGAGCAAAAAACGGCAAAAAAAATCACGTTTTTTATATGGGAGCCCCCCTAAATGTCTATTTTTTTCTATTTTTAGTATTTGTTGTTACAGTGGTAAGGCAACAAACACATCAACTGTGATATTTTCAACTGGCTAGCTATCACGGTTCATGACATGTACAGTCTAGTGACAGACAGACAGACGGACAGTGGAGTCTTAGTAGTAGGGCCCCGTTTTTATTACCTTTTGGGCACAGCACTTTAAAAAGGTCTCTGATCAAGGGCACTTCACACACATTTTTCAGCTCCATTTCCCAAAAACTACTCCATGTGAAGCAGAATCTAAATCGGATATAAAATGAATGGAACTACCTACCACTACCAGTGCTACCAGACACAGGTGGTATGACCTAGTTATGCTGAACCAACCCAAAAAAAATCGTAACCCGCTAGGTGTGATATTAAAGTTAATACAACTTTGTGTATAATATGTGCCAGTTGATTTGTTCCTCTTGCCTCCTGGAGGTAGGCACTAAATTGGGAGGGAGGCGGCTGATATTTATGCGCGTTAATAAGAAGCGAGGCGGCAGACAAAGCTTCCTTACCCATTGCAGTATGGTATGGAGCAAGTTACGAGGTTTAGGGCGGAAAATGGTTATTTTGTAGCTAGCTGTGATATCATTTCGGGTGAGCATTAGGTCTATTTTAGCATCTTATGTATGTAGTTAACACAGGAGTCCGCCAAGCTCTGGGCGGGAAGACTTACTCGAATCCGTCTTCCACTACAACAGCAGCTGTGGAAACGATCCACTGGAGTTCAGGCATATATATACGTACAGTCACCAGCACCAATATTTAAAACAATAAAGCGTGCATAAAAAATATCTGGTAGGTACGGACTCTATTTTTTAGGGCCGTTAGGACATGTCAGATATTTTTGCGCCCTCCGCCTCCTCCTCCGCCGCTGTGGCAGATATTAATGCAGGTGACTGTACCGTAGATACGGTACAGTCAATGTCAACTCTAATAAAGGTCTCTAGTAGAGAGACACGAGAATTTTATATATTAGATATACTCGGTAGAAATCAAAGTATTCAATTATAAAGCAACCATTGCACCTATTCAAATTTAAAGCATGTCACCGTTGGGTACGACGACGAGCGAAGCGAGCGTGCCGCAGCAGCGGCCGGCGAAGCGCCAGAACCGATGTTTAGGGTTTCGTAGCCAAAATGGCAAAAACGGAACCCTTATAGTTTCGCCATGTCTGTCTGTCTGTCGGTCTGTCCGTCCGCGGCTTTGCTCAGGGGCTATCAATGCTAGAAAGCTGTAATTTAAACATTTAAGTACTTACTGTAACAATAAAAAATTAAAAAAATTACTATTAAATACATAGACGTAAAGTGGAGGTGATTTTTTTTTCTCATCCAACCTTGCAGTGTGGAGTATCATTGGATAGGTCTTTTAAAATCATTACAGGGTTGCTACAACGGTATTTCGAGTCAGTGACTTGTTGCAAAATATTCAAATTTAAAGTGCAAATTTTCATTAAAATCGAGCGTCCCCTCTCCCTCTAAAATCTAAACCGGTGGGTGGGAAAATTTGAAAAAATTCGGGATGGTAGTAAACTAAAGCGTTTTTATATCAAACTTACAAGGAAAACTATAATAGTTAAGTTTTCTTGAGAGCTATTAATAGTTTAAGAGTAAATATAGCAACCTAAGGTATAAAATATACCTAAACTGGGTATATTCCGTACAAAATACGAAATCCTTAGTAAAATATTACTTAATTTTTTCGTAATGGCTACGGAACCCTATTCGTGTCCGACACGCTCTTAGCCGGTTTCTTTTTAATACTTAATACTATAATTATAATTTTAAAAATAATTTATTTTTTAATATTTTTTTGTCAATAAAGAAAAACCTTAAAGGTGAAGTAGGAAACAACGTTTATTTTTTTTATTAGGCGTTCATATTCTTTAATAGTTATGGTCTTGGTTAGTATGAAATGAGGACGTTTATGAGCAATAAATAGGTAAGTAAGCACTATACAAAGTGACCAGTTTATTAATTATGCAAATAATACATTGATATGAAATTAAAGTATTATTATTTTCGAAATTATGTATTTCATTTTATACAATTTGTTTTTAAGTTAGATCAGAGGTCGCCAAACTACGGCCCGCGGGCCAAGACCGGCCCGCGAGCCCCTCTAATCCGGCCCGCGGAAATAATTACACGGTACCTGAAAACTAATGGTCTGTTTCACCACCCATTGCTTAGTGTTAACTGACGGTTAAATGTGATACCGTCTCTATTTGTTTTAATTGAATAGACGGAGACAGCATCACATTTAACCGTCAGTTAACACTAATCAATGGTTGGTGAAACAGCCCCCAAGTCTACTTAACTAATGTATTATCCCCATGACCTCCAAAGTATTGGCTCGCAAGAATTTACATTATGTGCAGTGTGGCCCTTGAGTCAAAAAGTTTGAAGACCCCTGAGTTATACGTAGATAATCATTTCTACCGATGAAAATTATGCAAATCATAGTAAGTACCAATGCTAAATGAAAATTCGAAAAAAGTTGGCGTTATAAACATTACACACCCAACACACACTAGTTTACTCACGTAGGTATATTCGTATGTAATGGATATCATCGCTCGATATTTTCGAATGTCTGAGATTCTTAGAGTCATATGGTGCGATTTTTCGACATATTAAATTGTACTTATTGCTTTATCGTACAAGAAACAAGTAATAACGTCCATTCTGTTCTAACGATGAAAGCTCGGGTTAGATAACTTCTGTTATTTGAAGAATATTTGTCAAATCCTAGTTTTATTTTCTAACAACTGTATTTACTTAATTAGAAATTATTTCTTTCGTCCGGATTGTCTTTACATGGCGGCTACAATTACGTGGAATTTGTTTTTTCAGTCAAGCTTAGTTTACAAAAGCAAACATTTCTATGACATCTTTTTTCTTCGTTACCTTTTATTTGTCTGAAACGTGAACCTTCAGCCTGAGGTGTCCGAGAGCAACGGCACGGCGCAGCCTTTTAGAAAATTTACTTATAATTACAGCGCAGACAAAAAGGGAAGCACTTTGAATTCATGTTAATTTTGTAAACTTTTTCTGTGTTCAGAGAATCACAAATTCGCTTTGTGAAAAAAAATATTTACCTATCACATCATACGCCTATCCGCAAAGCGCAACACATGTTTTCCTAGTTATATATTCAATTTCTCATTTATATGCCAATAGAAACTGCTTATACTTATTCCTGTTTTAATCAGCTAGATTCAAGAAAAACATGTAAAATAAATACCTACCTACTTAGTATAAATAAGGAAGTTTAACTGGTTTTAAATCACATAAAGAGTTGCGAAACATGAAATTACACTATACCCGTTTTGTTTGAGGAAATATTATTTAAATGAAGATTTTCAAAGCGAAAAAGTTAGGGGAGGTCGACTCGCATTATGCATCGCGTGCCTGACACCACGCGTGGGGGAAACTTTTGCACTTTGCAGAATGCATAAGAACTTCAACGCTCGGTCCAGGAGTCGACACTTCGTAAAAAAACTATTCTTAGCGAGTTACAAGATTATTTGCACCGAATGCACTTGTCGTAGTCAATCAGTTTTTTTTTAACTTTCAATACATGTATTTACGTAATTTTTGCTGAGACAGTTGCAACGTTAACTTGCATTGCTGTTATATTCGTACGTAGGCGAGCAAAAGAGATGAGATAAATTCAGTAGAGGATAGTTGTGAATTTTGCACGGAGCGGTGCATTATGCGGCGCACGTAGCGCGCTGTCTGCGCGGCGCGGAGGCGGCGCGGTATTCCGTCGGCACTCGCGCGGCCAACCACCGCTCTCCTATCACCGAACCTCATTTATCATTTAAAGGCTCTACTCTGAAACTACTCACGGCCGCACGTGAAACTGACTCTACTAAACACACCCCACTATGACAAATCGGTCTCCCCCTCAAATAAAACATTCGCAAGCCGACTTCAAACATCGAATCGAATCCAAAGTTTCAGTTGAAAATGTTTAATCCGAAAAAGCAATCTGCAAAGAGGCAATAGGAAGAGGATTCCGTGCATATTTATTGCCGGTCTCTAAACCGTTCTTCGGGTGGTTCGGTACAAGCAAAGAGACATTATTTTTGTAGTAATTTCAGCGAATGTCCTTTAAATATTCAGAGTGGTGTTGCTGTGCCCATTAACGTGCCCGGTCGCAATTCAGAGCGGGGACTCGTCCGCAAATGGCGGCTATATCATTAACTTGACCCGCGCAACTATCCACCGCCCCACAAGTTTTTCCCGATATTACACCGGAGAGGTATTCGCGACGACAACGCGAGCCACGAACCCGAAATTACACACATGCATCTCGGAATACGCTGGGGTAACGAAAACTAATAAGTACCTAAAGCTCCGCTCTGCGTTCCTACATCTGTAAGTATTGCTTTTTTGTTTTCCTTGGGGCTCAATTTTATTTTTCAGTATTGCAGCAGGTGCGTTCTTATTCGAAGAAATGCAAAGAAAATACAATTTCGAAAGTCCTGATAGAATATTCATTATTGATCAAGCAACAAAACTAAAAACAGCGGTAGCGTGATTATTTTATTTAACACACATACCAACTGCATACATGATAAGACGCGAAACTACTAAAGTACGGAATTCTTAACGAAACTTGCGCAAGGGGATTTGTCGGCTAAAGAAATAACGGCGAGAATTCAGTAGGAACGAACAAACGCATGCCAGTTCTTTCAAATATGCAGAGCAAATTATAGGAACGCCTCGCTAGGAAGGCGAAATTTAAAATTTAGTTTAACTTGTTAAATTACGTCTTACCTGTTTGATTCTTTAAAAATATCGGTAAGTGTACTATAAAAAAAACCACAGTAGACAGTATTACTTTTACAGCATGCGAGGAGTTGAGTCAGTCGCCAGCGTCTTTCGTATATAACCTTTATCTAATTACCTAATACGAAATAAGAGGGTCACATTTTGACTACCTACCATTCTGAGTCTCATACTTATGAATGCCAATGGACCCTATTGTTTAGGCTCCTCCGCCATTCATCTGCACGTCTGTCTGTCAGTATAACTTTTTCCACTTTGAATTCTTCTTGTGTGAATCCGACTCGCATTTGGGCTATTACGAAATTCGAAAATCGAAGTTTGTGTAGTTCCGTTCCTTCAACGCTTATACTGTTCAATCGAGAGTAAGAGGGACGGTATGATACGAACTTCGATTTTCAAATTTCCGAGCAGGCCCTCTGATTTCGATATTTAATTTCAGTTCACGAAATGAAATCGTGTTTGAACATGAAGTAAAAAGACAATATATATACGATTTGACAGGCGTCTTCAGTAAGCAAATCGAACACTTACGATTAAATGCAATGATATTAAGTATATCTAAATGTATCCCGGTCTCCTAGTACAAAATTGCACAGCACTCTACCACCCCACGTCATCGCTTTATAAGAAGAAATTGTATTTCCCTGCAGGGTTTCTGGTTTTAATATGAAAATATGGCTTTTAACAAAGAAATAGTCCTTTTAATTTGCGTTCTAATTTACCTTCAGCGCGGTAGCTTCAAGGAAATAAGTTTCTGCACTTATGCACCAAGTCTATTTAACAAATTAGTTAGTTTGAAGGAAAACGAGGGTTGAATATTATACCCTTATTAAAATGTGATTTCATGTGATTTCACTTGACTTGATTTGAGAAACCGAATACTTCTACAAAGTTTATATATGCTAGTTACGTTCTTACAAGGCCAAACAGAATAAGAAACAAAGATTTTTTATGAAAGATTGAAAGATTGCTTTTTCCGATGCAGAGACGTTCATTATTGAGGAGTCCCGGTGCTACACGCACCCGAGCCGTTTTACCATATTATTATGCATTACGAGGAGCATAAATTCCTTAGCAACTGTGTCAAAGTAATTAAAATTCAACCCTTGAAATACTTGTTATTGAGTAGTAATTCCGATGGTCAACTGTGATCTTCATCATCAGTTCCACTTCACCAAATGATGATTTTCAAGAGCAAATGCACGAGTTACTACTAAATATACTAAACTTATCCAATTTACTATAGGTGTCCGTACAATATTTGAAGAGTTCCTTCGATTTCCTTAAGATCCAATCATCAGATCCTGATTTGGTGCTTATGGGACCTAAGTGAATACATTCCTAGACGAACGCAAAAATAAATTTCAAATCGGTTCAATAATGAAGGCGTTCTAAGGTAACAAACATAAAAAAAATACAACCGAATTGATAACCTCCTCCTTTTTTGAAGTCGGTTAAAAATTAGGTAGGTACCTACCTATTGTATGTTTGTAGAATAATGGATATATTTATTATTTATTTAATTATTACGTCCTCAATTCTGTCTACCTATTTAAATATCTGTGACTTTTATTTACTTTACTTTAATAAGGTATGAAACATTATCATAACCACTATGAGAACTAACTCGTAGCTCCTCTTGCTATATCTTGAAAGGTGCTAGTGCATAGCACTAATAGGTCCTAATGGCAATCGCTTTATGCGCCTATTGCCCCGAATAATTTAAAGTTACTTGCAAGCTTGTAAACTGACGAGGGGGTAAGTCCGTCCACAAGTTAGTCTGTCCACGCTAAATTATAGACAGTCTCCTCTGCTGAAGTAACCTGTTGACACTGCGTTAACTCACGATGTATTTTAGGGGCTGGCTCACTTTGTTACACAACTTGTATTCTCCGCCTTCACAACAGCAGGATTTCCGAAGTCATATTGAAATAGCTGTTAGAGTCTGGAGCGTTGACCAACTTAACGTGGTCTGTTATTAACTTCGCGCTGCCCGCACGTTTACAATAAGGCGAGACGTTAGTCATTTGTTCGTATTGTACGGTAAAGTTTTGAGTTCGAAAATAAAAATCTTGATTGTCAGAATGTTGCGGCTATAGAATGAGCAAGCTCAATAGAGTAATGCCCTTAAAAGAGTCTGATTCACGTGATACATGCAAATAATTTTGGGAAGTCGGTATCCTGAAGCCGTTTCCTCGACTGAGAGTGCATGAGTCTCGGTGCACGCCAGTTTAGTTTGAAATTTCATTCTTTTCGAACACATATCTCGACTTCGTCCGGGAATCTACTTTACATTTCTCATCCTAATGGCCATTGAGCGAAAATTGGAAAGGAAGTTTCGTATTCGTATCTTCAGTTTTGGAACCATTTCCACTGAAAGCGTAGTTTCAAGAAATGAGGTCTCCGGTAGCTAACGTAGTATAGGCGATAGGTCGTGTTTTGATCAAACATATTAGATATGTAGAAAGTATTAGATATGTTCAAAACTTATACGAGTAAATTACTTATTGATTAGCTTCACTCCTATTCATTTGAAGTTGTAGAATTGCCTATACCGTCAAAGTTAAGAAAATCTGTCCTTATTTCATATCTAAATTATAAATGGAACCCTATGCAAAGTTTTCACATTCTCGATTTAGAGTTTGAAGCTAAGCGTCGATGAGTCAGTTAGTTAGACTTTCCTTTTTAGGGTTCCTGGTACTTCAAAAAAAAATAGAACCTTAGGGTTAATTTTACTGGAAGTTGGAAGTACAAATATATCAAGCTAAAATTAGTATATCAATTAAATATTTAAGTCTGCTAATCTCTTGGACTGTGGATACATTCATAAAATCAAATGACACAACCGCATCGTAGCGTAGGTACTGCATGTAAAAATTGGCAAGCGAAAGCCCTCACAGCAAACGTAAAGAAATAAGTCCCAAAATGAGTGATTATTAAAAAAAAACTTCGCTCTTCATTGAAATAACAAGTTAATGTTACACGAACTTTTTTTGCTTGATCTTATGTTTAAAATATACGAGTATTTTACATTTAATGTGCAGTGCAAGAGTCTGTCTCGCATTTGCTGTTTTTTTTATTAAGATCAAATCAAACCATCACTTTCCATTATACGGTACGGAACAGTAAGTTAGGGAAACAAAACCAATAAAACCATGTGAAAAAATTATACATCTAAATTCCTTATTCGTTTCGCAGAAACTGAAATAAATGCTATAAATTACCGCCGGCAGGTGAAATAAAGAATAGAGGGCGATGCAATGTTTGCCTGGAATTCCGTCTAAGGGTGAGGGGAGGGGGCGTAATGTGTGGCGGACACCCTTCCTGAGGGTTCTCTTCCACCTCATGATGCCTATGGTGCCGATGAACCCCTATCGATTTGTCCATTTCCTAGAAAAGGCGTAATTGCAAATTGACCGTTTCAAACCGGGCCACTTCTGTGTAATAGTTAACTTCTGTGAAATATATAGCAGTAGCTCTTTGAAACTATACATTTTTAAATCGTTTTAAACGAAGTGGAATGGTAAAACCCAAGTAGGCATTGACCCTTTGCGTTACTATTGATACACTTTGTTTGTACATTGAATTATGAAAACTCCGTTTGAAATACTTAACGTGGAAAAGAATTGTAAAAATGAGTAGAAACGTTCAGTAATATTACCAGCTCTTCAGAAACATTTTGGCTTCTCGGGGGTAATCAATGGTTCATTCGAAACGGTCCGCAAGGGAGCGAGGCAGTTCCTCAACATCGAGGCAGCGGTTAGAGCCGTGGCCCGCTCCCTTAATATACAGTAGTGCTTACCATGCGGCCCGCAGTTTGTATTCATTACCCACCTGGAGACCGCCGTTGCACGAGATTTAATGCTTCGCACAATCACTGCTCTCATTTACCACTGCTCAAATATTAATTTAATTGCTAAGTTATGAAGGCTTTGTTGCTATCACTGTACTTGCGTTTAGCCGCTCTGAAGTAGATTAAGTAATTTGAGTCTCCTTGTTTAGTGACCTTTGAGAGTTAGGGTTATAAGTTTTGTGCCCAGCCAGCAATATTAAAAATGTGATCAAAATTTGCCTCTTACCTGATGCTGATGTTTGAGCATTTATAACAAATCAATAAGATGTCTAACTACAGTTTGTGTCGTAGTCATGTAGCTTTTACATGGGGCTTTGTTTCTGGGATTATTATTTTAAGAAATTCTCACAGAAATTCGCAAAAAATACATCATGGTTTTATTTACTTACGTGATATAAAAAACATCAATGCAAATTTTCTTATTTTTGGCTTGAGATTTCGGAATTTTACATGCGTACAAGTTTTCTACGCTATTCTTTCCGCAAAATCTCAACAAATATAACATGTTCGATTGAGATTGTAAACTTTAAGTACCTACAATCCGCGTTACACAGTGTGAATATTGTCTTCAAGGTTTTAAAAAGTTAGTTGCCGACTCTTTAACAGGTTTTATAAACAACACTACATGTAGCAATTTCCACGCTTTTCCAGCAACTAAAGGCGCAACTAATAAAAAACAAAAATAACACAACATGTTTAATTCTCATGCTAATTCTAGCAAACAAATGAATATCTTTATTAACTTCTACTAAACCAGCGTTTTTTACGGCAGATGTACACAGTACAAATGTCCATATAAATTAGACTGACAAGTTGACTGTTGTTGTGTAGTGAGCAAGCAAATTAGGTGGTCCAGAGTAAACGAGTTATACCAAAGTTGCGGCGGCGCGGGCCCGCATGGGGATCGTCCACTAGTTAACTTGGACCTAAAGATATATGCACACTGCCCACAGCTTCAACTTAAATTATTTCTGGAACAGTATTTCCATGATCAATTTTGTTATTTAACGAATCAGTAAAAAATTCCCACGTACCGAAATATTGCATCATCGTTCTATTGAGAAATGAAATCGAGGGGTACATTTTCAAAGTTTTTGTGACATTTTTTTCGTCTAATGACGTTTAACTGACCAGTTAAAATGTTTCGCATATTCCTGGTAGTAGAAGATCCGCTTAAAAACGACCTTCACTCATCTGTTTCATGGATAAAAAGCATTTTATGATTTAAACCTGCCAACCCGTAGTTATGCCAAAAGAAAAATACAACCCTACATTCATACATTTTATATGCTCATTGAAACTTTCGATTGGTATTAAAATTTATTCTTGAAAGTCATGAGTCATTAAACAAAAAGATTTTTAAAATTTTTTAGGACAGGAATTTTTTAGCAAACCCACTCATGATATATTTTGAAGATACTAAATTTGATATAAAATACTTTTTATCCATTAAACTGATGGGTGCAAAAAAACCTGCAAGTTGCATTACTTACATTGCGAGGGCGTTAAGCCAACGAGTTTGGAGTGGTCAATCGAACGCAGCAATGTAATGCAACCTTTGCGCGGTTTTTCTTGCAAGTCTAAACTCGGCTTTAGACTATGGGATATTTCTTTCTCTCACCCCTATCTTACCGTTATTTATCAAGAAACGTGATTAATCAAGTGCTTCAACCATGGAAGAGCAACAGAATAAGAATCATCTGGTGAATAATATTAAAAAGGGCGAAACGATCTGTATTTACTTCTTCTAGCGGTCCAATAATAACCGGCCAAGGGCGAGTTCGATTGGAGCACTGAGGGTTCCATACTTTTCCAAAAAAATCAAACTATCTAGGTCGTGAAGTACAGCCGCTGATAGACAAATTACAAAGTTTTAATTTTTGCCTTCAGACCAGCTCACCCTTGACCGTTTGTACAGGTAATGCTAGCTGGCTCTCAAATTGAGGCACCATACGAATAAGTACGAAACAAAAAGGACATGTTGTGATACCCGTGCTGTAGTGTAAGCATACTATAATGTTCGTGGATGTAGACTATTGTGGGCCTAGTAGAAACTGGAATAGAGTAGCATTAACTGGGGAAATTATCCTCCGTAATCAAGCACCGCGCGGCGTAACGGCAAATGTGAGTTTTCTTCAAGATTCATCGCTTTGTTTACTGGCAATTTAAAACCTAATTAATTCTGTGTTAGCGTTGTCTTAATTGGCGATAGCAACTAAATTAATAAGGCTCTAAGATTCATTAAAATTTTAATTGCCGGTAAGGCGTAGCGACAGACAGCACTTAAATACCGCAGAGGTAGTTACGAGTATATACTACGTATTATATTAGTTTCGTCAAATTAGTCTATCGTATTTTATTTAATTTATCTAAATTAAATAAAATACGATAGATTAATTTGTGAGTTGAAAGTCCTTTGCACAGAAGCGGGACATTACCACAGGTTAATAAAAAAAAAGTATAATTTTAATCATGAAACTAACGTGAGACTCACTCATATTTAATGATATTATAACGCGTATTGCGGCAGCCGCCGAGTCGCGTGATCCAGTGATGAAGGGTTTCGAAATAACCCGAAACATGTCGAGCTAAACTCGATTTAAGACTTGAGTTATCCGTTATAATATCATTAAATATGAAAAAGTATAATTATTGAAAAATTCTGATCTTATTTGTATACCTATCCGAGATTGACTAAGATAACAGACTGAGTTCACATCCGGCGAAGAAAACATCGCAAGAGGCGCTCTTGTGCGTGCCGCTAACACTCCTTATAAATACTGCTAAGCCCCTGGCTTTTGTGGCTAATCTTTCGCGTGAAGATCGCTATTATACCGTCATTTATTATTTCACCCGTATTTTTCTTTTCTAGTCAGTCGAAACGTGCTTCATATTCTTGGAGGATTTTAACCACTCATTCCTGGCAAAGTGCGGCTGAAAGAATTAAAAACACCCGTTTTAGTGGCATGCTCAGAGCTATGAAGTATTTCTCAAACGCTTTGAATTTTAAATTGTGTTTTAACGGGTGTTTTTTTTATTCGTACATTTCATGTGATTTAAATGAGAAATGAACTAGGTTCGTTCAGACTAATTTAGTTAAAATTTACCATTTTCTACATAGTTATGGGTTCATACTCGTATCAAATATGCACGTTCTTTTAGCCGATCAATATTCGTCAGACGCCTTGAATAAGCAATGAACTCCATTTTGCTAAAACTATCACCAGAGAGCATATTCAACTTAAAACTCACATCGTAGCTTCATAAAATACTGAGTAATGTAGCTCTCTTTCAAAGAAGGTACTCACATATTTTTGCGTGGCTAAAAGCGTTTTAGACGAAGCAGCAGCGCGAAACCATAATCTAATATTTTATTTATTTCACTGCGGTAAAGTTTTGATCGCGTTTCGCGCGCATTTAAACGTGTATAAAATTAACTTTTGCTAAGCAAACAAAAAGAGTGATTATAAAATTTAATAAGATTAGATTATTTTTTCAAACATCAATAGCATTATTGGAGTACCTACCCTACCTGATTAAACACAAACGTTTTGCTAGCTATAGCTATAGAGTATAATATAATAATATAATAATAATAGCCTATTATTCCTAAACATAGGGTTACAAGAGGTCCCTAAGTTCGGTGTGCCTTTTGGCATAGGCCTCCTCCAATTCCTTCCAATGGATCCTGTCCCTTGCCACTCTCAGCCAGAATGGTCCCGCTGTCTGTTTCAAGTCATCTTCCCACCTCCTGGCTTGACGACCCCTAGCTCTTTTATAGCTATAGAGTACCTACCTCTAAATATAAGTGAAAAAACTGAAGCTTTCACTGATACCGTGATTTCCAGGTGTGGGTAGATGTGGTTTATGAGCCTGAAACTAATAGGTAACCAGGGCTATGTTAAATAAAGCAGTGTGCGTTACTGAGGCAGGCAGTAACGGAGTAAGTTATGACAAAGTGAGGCAGTCTCAGGGGCGTTGGGCCGGGCCCGCCTGGTTCGGCGCCGAACTCTTAAATTAGCGCTAACTTAGACTACTTAGCTCGTTCAAGTTTTGTTTGCAGACGCCATAAATATTCGATGTAGCGAACGTGGTACAATACGGCCCGCCGACTGCTAGCTGCATTGTACGCCGACTCAGGACGGCCTTTGTATTGTTGCTAATAGTTCATTTGAGTTTTCACGCTTTCGATAAGTTTAGTTATAAATGTGTGAAACCGTTAGTTCAACTAGTAATTTACATTGCCTGAATTGTAATATTATGTGCAAAGATTCCGAAACTTAAAAAACAATCTAGTTATAGTTTAGTTATTACTTTGTTTTACTTTTATTCATATTTTGAAATTAGTCTAATTTAATTATTGTGTTATTAAAAATCCATTTGTACCTACTTAAACTATTTTTCTAATACTTAGGTAATTTTTTGACGTCTTATGTTTATGTGCCATCAGATCCGTTTTCACAAGCATTCCGATACAGGACGAACAAATAAAAAAAAAAGTATAAGTAGATTAAAAAATAGAGCACACAGAAATCACAGCAACTCTGTACTTGATTAAGCAATTATATTTCATTCAGTGGCTAACTGCAAACGTTTCACGGATGACTATGTTTGGCCGACCGGGTGGAATGGCAATTCAGATGCGTAGTCGTATTGAATGGTCGTGGACGGGCCAATAATTTGGTTTCGCGGTTATTTCAGCCCGAGCAGGCGGCGGGCGCAGGTGTGCTCCGCGCTGTAATGATCAGCCTGCAACACAATGTCCGCTCTAGGTACTCACACCATCTATTTTGTTTAACAACACGCTAAAACCCATCACAATTGACCCTAATTGGAAGTTTGTCTTCAACATTCTACGACAACTGATTCCACTCAACAGATAATTTACCGAGAATTCTTAAAAAGAAGCCCATGTTGTCATGCAAATTTCGGCTTACGCATTCCACTTTTTAAAATTGGTTTACTTTTGTGCAAAATGGAAATTAATGTCTTACTTCCGCGTAAAACTGAGAACTTGTTGTTAAGTCTGAATGGGGCGTCGTTATTTAATTTTGGCGAGGAAACCATACTGTCGTTCTTTTAGGTAAAACATCATTATTGCGGATGTTTTGTGCGAGGTCGTTTTGTCCTTGTTGGCATAGTTAAGTTGACAAATTTGTGTATCTATCACGCCAACGTTGGCATAGCGGCAGAAATCACGGTTCAGTTAGACTGCAGGTGCCCCATTCGCTGCAACTTCGATTAATTCCCATAACGAGGCAGGTCCATCACGTGGCCGCTCGTTTGTCTCCGGCCCAGCTATAAATACATCAGCGCACTTGCAATTTAATCCGTCCTGTTCCGCTTCCGAGCGATCCTGATCTACCTGTCTCTCTCCTACGTTCCTACTTCCACAATCCTCCGCAATTTGCCTCAGCGAAAGTTGCTGCAATTAATCTCTTACGTGGAAAGTGTTCTCGGCAATTGTTTGAATTAAAAACAAGTATTACAATACAAAACACCTAATTGCCCTAAGGCCGTGTTCCGGTTACCCCGTTTATGCTTTTAAATGAGATTCCCAATTTTTCCATCTCATTTTAGTTGGGTAGACGGGTATTCACCGTCTTCACGTTCAGGGAAGTAACAGTAAGCAAATTTGCGTACAAAGCGCAAAGTACTGGCGGGATCGTCTTTGTATGCAAATATTATTAAAGGAGTCTATTGAAGGACCACACCAAACTCACGCATTGAGCCGGAGCACTATACTTCTAGCAACTGGGTCTGTAATAAGAGACGAGTATATAAAGTACCCTGTCCATGCTTAAGAACTTATGAAAATTAGGCAAAGGCTCTCTTGAATAATATATTTCAGGGCTAGGATTTAGTATCATCATAGATGTTATACCTATTTAACACAGTTACATAAATGCTGCCGAATAGGGTTACAGTGGCTAACTAGTACTGGGGCTGTTGATATCTAGTACATAGCAATAATTGAACGGAATAGTACAGTTGATCATTTCATACTCAAATCTGCTCTAAGCATGTTAACATGGCTTGGAGGCTATTGCGGTTAATCAATCCGTGTGAGTACTTCTATGTACGGGCATATGTACAAGGATACTAGTTCCACAACAGCTTATTGTAACGTAGGCAACAAGATTCGGATCAATATCTATTACCAACGTGAATAAGCTACTCAAAGGGACATTTAGCGCGGTCAAATTTGCAAGCCTATTAGCTCGTAAGAGCAAATTGGCATTGTTATAAATCTAAGCTAATTTAACGATACATTCGTTCCTGTTTCTATTTGAACACGCATTTGGCAGTGAGCGTGTGTTAGGTAGGCAGGATGCTCCATTAAATTATCTCGGGCAATTAGAGGTGACGATGTTTGGCGAGCGCACAGGGCGCAGGTCAGCGGCGGCATGCGGCTGCGAGACAACTGACGGCGCTCGATCACTCCGGACGGCGACGCATGCCGCGCACGCGACGGCTCCTGACTGCACTCGGGCCGATCCAAACAACACAAGATGACTAAGTCGCGAATTAAATGGAGCGCGCGGCGAGATGGTCGCGTCTTCTTTGTATTCGTAACGTTCCATTCATAGAGATAACGGGCGCTCCGAGGCGACAACGGGAAACAATTACGCTATTACAAAAGACCTTAAGGATTCTAATTACGAGTGGATCCTTTCATCCATAAACCCCGATCGGATACGAAACCTGGCCATTATCGCGCGCCATAAACATTTCTGGATTTCATATCCGCGGCACGGCCGGGGCCGCCTCGCTTATTACCTCCGCGCGGAAAAGAATAACATTGTTTTGGCACTTTTGACGCAAATTCCGGATGCCTACGTTCATATTGTGCGCCGTTAATATTCCGTGCGACGCGTCCGACCTTTTTTATTTGTATCTAAAATTGAACATTTTGTCGCGACAACGAGCGTGAGCGTCGTTCCCCTTCGTCTTAGGAGCGATGAAAATATAGAGACGGCACAGTTGAGCAGTGATCGTGCACTAATAACGTCGTAAGCGGTTTATAATAATTTACGGTGAGCACCTGCGCCGAATTAGCTTCGCGAGTCCGTGGACACCTGCATTGTTTAGCTAACTTATTGTTACACATACATGGACGCCGAAACCATACAATTATAGCCGGCGCGACGCTGCTGGCGAATCGTAAGTCTGTGGTTGAAAAGCTCGTTTTAGAATTCTGTTCTATTAAATTGTGGCCAATGCAGCGTAAAATCAAATAAAAAGAAGAGAAAAAGAGGAAACAGATTAACAGCTTAAATTCCAGAAACTGGAATCAGGAAAACAGCTTCGAGATAAACTAGAATAAAACAAGAGATGTAAAATTAGGCGAAACAACAAACAGCGGCAAACAAACTTGTCAGTCGGCACCATTACGCGGCCACCTCTCTAATTTAAGACTGTATTTTTCAAAGTTTCGAAAAACTCCACAGCGAAAAGTAAAAAACGGAGGATTTTGCCTTCAATATTATGATCTTGCGAATCTGCTGAAGTCGGCTGCCTTTATGCTGAAGTGGCAAACTCACAAAGATAAGGGGAGGAGCGGACAAATTGTAATAATTGCGAGACGAGATAAGAAGTGACACCAGAAAACAAATGAAGGCGGGCGGCGGCGGAGGCGCGCCAAGGGCGAGGGGGCGGCGCGTGACGTCACACTACCGGAGATCGTGGCAAACCTATTGGAAAATCTCTATTTCAGGATAAGCTTCCACTCTGTCTTAATTAAATGTAACGACTAATTTTCTAAATTGTAAAAGATCATTAGGGGTTTAATTAAGTTTACAAACGAAAAAAAAAATGCTTCTCTTATTACTACGAAAATACATATATACCAAAGTAGTGCAGAAAATGCACTACTTTGGTATATTACTTTGGTATATCTACCCTGGTTTCAGATAAGATTAAGTAAATAAAAAGAAAAATTCTGACAAGGAAAAGAATTGTGCTAACAAAGTTACAATAAAGCATATTTAAAGTAAACAAAAATATAAAGGCGTTAGGATAACACCGAATAATTGTATTTAATAGGAGGAATTTTAAGCTAGGGTCGGGACCCGCGGGGCCGGCACACCTCGCGCCGTCGTCACCGACTCCAAATTAAAATGATAAATCAAAATCCGTCAGACCGCACGGAATGTTGGAAAACGGAGAAGTTTACAGTCAGGACCTTTTGCTAGGCCGGGACTTATTTATTATTCCGTTTAATTTTAATGCCCATAAGTTATTAGTTAGTTTGTGAGAATTGTGTTCGCCGGGGATACTGCTGGAAGACGTGCTTGGTTTAGATGGACTTGATGCCATCAAAAATTCAGACTTGGTCTTCGTTGTGGCCCCAGTAATCTATCTCAAGACAATTTAATATTTTTAAGTGCTTAAGTAAGTAATTATTATTTTTAGAATTCCATAAACAATATGGCAAAAACAGAACTATCATGTTATAGTTTTGCCATGTCCGTCCGTTCGTTTGTGCCGCTTAACTCAGAGACTTCGTATAACTACGTAGGAAACTGTAATATGTGTATAATAATTAATTACTCTGACAAAGAGGTATTGTTTTAGTACATGAAAAATTGAGTGGATATTATTATAGTAAGTGCATTGTGCAATAAGGGGCGTAAGAAGGGGATTACTAACGAGAGTCTATTAGAACTTTTAATGAGTCGAGTTTGTAATCCCGTTACGGCCCGTGATACATACAATGATTTTCATCACATTGCAAAAAATAATAATTTTGGGTACTTAACAGCTTGGCAAAAGAAAGACGCTAAGAATACAAATAAATAAAATGATGACTACCCGCCAATACAGGGGATTACTACAATTTGATATCAATTTAAAATATACAAAAAACACGAAGTTTCATGAAGCGTGGAAATTTTTTATGGTGTAAAATTGGGTTAGAACTAAATTTAAAAAATGAAAATAAAACGTTGACTGACTTGAAACCTCTTTAGTCTGCAATGACGTACCTACTTACTTTTTAAAACTAAAGTCATAACTCCCTTGAGAAGAAAAACTATACGTAAGTCCATAATTCCTGCGGGAACAATTGAGGCCATTGTTATTTAGTACTAGCTTTTGCCCGCGACTTCGTCCGCGTGTACTTTAGTTATCAGGCTAGTTTTATTTAATTAACCTCCATATTGTATGAAAAACCCCCTTCCCTATTGAAGTCGTCAACACCATACGGATAATTTTAAATGGTGACCAGCCATATTTTTAGGGTAGAAATAAGGAAGTCTCATAAAAACTCCCCCCTAATAAGTCGAAAGCTACTTCTTCTTTCTTTATCTTTGCCTACGGCGATAATTTTTATTTGTTATCAGGACCCTTAATACCAATAGGTATATGTATACTTACCTAATAGCAATTTTCATACTGCTAAGTCCAGAAATCAGAAAATTTCAAACATTATCCATTTCGCCTACATAGATAGTTTTTAATTGTAATCGAAAACTTGTATACCTATATTCTTCATATATCTAAATCCAGAAATGAGACAATTGCCATATAATCTTTTTTACACCTGTAATCGAGAACTTGTATACCTATTTTCCTACTTCTAAGTCCAGAAATGAGAAATTTTCCATATAATCTTTACCCTCCATTTTATCCCTTTAGAGGGGGGGGAATTTTATCCATTTCATCTGGACAGATAATTTTTAATTGTAATCGAGAACTTAAACACCTATTTTCATAGTTCTAAGTTCAGAAATGGGAAAATTTCCATGCAAATTTTACCCCCCCATTTTACCCCATTAGGGGGGAATTTTATCCATTTCATATACTCAGATAATTTTTGATTGTAATCGAGAACCTATATACCTATTTTCATAGATCTAATTCCAAAAATGAGAAAATTTCCATACAAACTTTGCCCCCCCATTTGACACTTTTAGGGGGGAATTTTATCCATTTCGCTCACACAGGTAATTTTTGATTGTAATCGAAAACTTATATACCTATTTTCATACTTCTAAGTCCAGAAATGAGAAAATTTCCATATAAACTTTACCCCCCCATTTTACCCCATTAGGGGGGAATTTTATCCATTTCATATACTCCGATAATTTTTGATTGTAATCGAGAACCTATATACTTATTTTCATAGATCTAATTACAGAAATGAGAAAATTTCCATACTAACTTTACCCCCCCATTTTACAATTTTAGGGGGGAATTTTATCAATTTCGCTTACACAGATAATTTTTAATTGTAAGCAAGAACTTATATACCTATTTTCATACTTCTAAGTCCAGAAATGAGAAAATTTCCATACAAATTTTACCCCCCCATTTTACCCCTTTAAGGGGGTATTTTATTCATTTCACCTAGACAGATCATTTTTAATTGTAATCAAGAACTTATACACCTATTTTCATACTTCTAAGTCCAAAAATGACAAAATTGCATATAAGCTTCACCCCCCCATTTCACCCCCTTAGGGGATGAATTTCCAAAAATCGTTTCTTAGTGCTCACTTACATCATAAAAGGAACCCCTGTACCAAATTTCAAGTTTCTAGGCCCAGCGGTTTGGGCTGTGCGTTGATATATAACCCAGTGAGTCAGGTTTGCCTTTTATATATATAGATATAGATAATTCCAATTTGGTTGAGGTGAATGATTACACACACAGCTAAATGAAGTACTCATTGCAAAAAAGTAAATGAATGAAATGAGTGAGTAAACAAAAACGCTTATACGCTTATATGTGAATACAATTTTAATAGCTATATAAATAAAGACAATGCAATTTACTACTTATTCTCTTTCGTTTCTACGCAAATGTGACCTTTATTTGAATTAATGTAAATAAAATTTACATTAATGTATTGTATTAATGTGTAAATAAAATTTGTGAAGTTCCCAATCCGCACTGGGCCCGCGTGGGAACTATGGCCCAAGCCCTCTCATTCCGAGAGGAGGCCTGTGCCCAGCAGTGGGACGTATATAGGCTGAGATGATGATGATGAAATAAAATTAATCAAAATGTTGCATTTTCTGTTTTATTTAAAGTCGACGAAATGCTCTATATAATTCTTAACAAAAGAGGTTAAACAAACTTTTTGTCTATCTTGCAATTCGCTGTTGAGCTTGCTTTCGATACAATAAAGGAACAGTAATTTCAAAATCTCGCTGTCATTACACGACAATGTTGTTGTGTGCGTGACCTCAACTAAGGTGAAACTAGGTATACCTACAGGCATGGAATTACATCATTGAAGAGCATGTGTGATGAAAATATTTTTTTTAATGAAAACATATAAAAACATATAGGTACAAACACAGTTAAATAGGCTTTACAAACATCTTAAAAGAAGTTGTTGCTCAAAATGATCTAACATCATAATGTGACCAGTTCCTAAATCAACTACGAAAATGGCAGGAAAAGTCTTTTTGTGGGGATGCACAATGATATCAATGATAGATCCTATTGCCATATAATCATAGTTTATTAGCAGTGCTCAATTCCGGGGTGGATTAAAAAGCCGATGTGGCGCGTCGAAGCGTGTAATTTGCGTTCGTGTCACATCACATCAGAAGGTAAACCGTAAACTATCGAAGCGTGCGTGATGTCAACATTACCTTTGTATTGTCGGAATTTAAATAATTGTTTCATACAAATGTGGTATTGAACGCGCTAAAACTAATTGTGTGGTTAATCGAGATGGGTTCCCCTTTGTTATGCCCGGAACAAATGAATGGCGAATACACATTATTTTGTAGTAATCGAGACAAGTAGGCATTGTTATGTATTTTTAATTAACTTAAAGAGAATAATATTACTCGTAATGAGCAACTACTCCAATAGACGTTGTTAGAGAAACAACAATTTCCTTGTAGAAATCCAACAAATTGATTTATAAATATAACAAGCTCGTTACATAACTTCCTAGAAACAGCTTGAGAAGATACCAAAACAAATCTTATTTTTGCGATAAGTTTTGTTATCGAAAACCGTTTGCGCTGCGGCATAGCCATAATGTTTTATTAAATGTCATTCGCAATATAATGAGGTGCGAAGGATCTAATATCGGCGGGAGGAGCGCTACAGAAATATGTGCGAAGTGTTATGGAGTGGCGTTGTAAGTCAATGAAGCGGCAAATGGGGTGTTCTCGCTGCTCCGGCGAGGGCACACTCTAATAAATAAAATTATGCCTCAGAAATTACAAGAATACGCGCGCCGCCAGCGATCCCCAGAGATTGGATGTTGGAGATTTTCATCGATATCCTCCAATAATGAATCTAATAGTGTCTAAGCTTTGAAGACGCTGCGACTGTGTTGCGGCGAAAAAATGAGATTGCTTCCCTGCTACCCGGTGGAATCGGGGTGATAACACAGACAATTTGCCAATTGCAGATATTGGACCAGGCGTAGGATATAATTCGATTGTTTCTAAAGGTCACTAGAAACGACGGTGTAATAATGATCACCAATAGGGCTACCAAAAATTTGAAACAAAATTCATTATAATTTGAATATGTAAATAAATAAATATGATGAAAAGGAAAATTTCTCACCTACTTTTATCAGTTTCGTTGTTCCCCACTATATTTTAGCAGAAGGGATAAATCAGAGTAGCTTATGTGCCGAATACAGTTTACTCATATCAGTTTCAGCTTTATTACATTTTGGGCTTAGGTCAAAATCTATGTCTGTGTCATGTTGTATCGCAGGGGATTGTCTCCAAGTCTGTGTAATAAATAATATTACGTGGGAGAAATTATTGTGGCACCAACCCTTATATCGGGCGGTGTTCTCGTCCCGAACCCTTCGTACAGTAATAAAGTGAGATTGCTTATATGCTTAGCATTAAGGCGATACGTTTCGCTTAAATTAAGACCAATTTGCAGTGGTTTTGCCGCAGAATATGGGAATTAAATTTACGGGCGCGTGATCATGTAATTTGAACGTGTAATGATGACTGATACGATTAATTATTTTGATTGTATTTTGCATGAAAATTACTTCCTACATTTAGTTAATAAAATTGATAACTAGGGAAATTTAGTATAAGTTTTGTAAAGTAAGTAGTTAGTAGTTGTGTTTTTTTTTTTAATTTTGTATATGTGTTTGTCTGTGCTTTTCTGTTATGAAATAAATAATTTTTTTACCATACTAAGGAAATATTGAATGTTGTGGTTTAGTAAACTAAAAATGTGCATGATAGTTATATAACACTGAGTCGTTATTCGTCCCAAATCATAAAAGGCGTATGGCGGCAAATTGATACAAGAGAGTTGATGGAATACAATCTTTTGAATTGCTACTCCGCTACCATGTCACACATGGAAGACAGCTACATCTGTACGATACACATGCGTTTTTATGCAGAAACCGGTCTTCCTCCATTTCCACATAAATTAACATATACCTAATAGGTATATGTTGTACAGATTCAATACTCATAAATACCAAACAAGGTGCTAATGCGTTTCAAATTCTGTGCGAGTTATTTTTTAAACCTACGTGATCGATATAAAACGTGAGTACTTACTAAGAGAACTTTTGTCCAAATTTGACAATGCCTTTGCTAAAATATCAAAAACTCTCGCTAGAAATATATGAAATATGAATCTCTTTATATTTTTTATGATAAAACTATTGGTTTTAGTTAATATTCGACTGAAACCAAGGTGTTAACAGCATTGAATCTCAATGTAATGGTTCCACGCTGGCCGCCCGATCTCCAAGCTTTGCTCAGGCCCTGAGCTATCCCTGCATCATTCACGATAATGGCTGTGCTATGTCGCGTTGCCTAAATGTAAATCGGTCTAATTTATACGCGCGATAACGTCGCCGTACTGCTGTTAACTGTAATTATATTGCCAAGCGAGGACGTGTTGATCAAAACGTCTGATTAAACGCCGTCCTGTCAACCGAAGAAACCGGCCTCTTCGGCTACCTATTTGTCATTTAATTATTAAGGTGTGTCGAAAGCAGACCCATTAAAAGGAGTGTAAAAGAAAAATATAACGCCTGAATCAGTAAATTATAGGAAGATTGTAAAAAGTTAAATTTTATTATGTAGGTATAATACCTACCTAATAGGTATTAGTAATGTAGTAGGTAATGTTTATATTTATGAAATTAACATCAAAAAGCTCGCTTCGAATTACTTTATTCTATTTTATTTGTATGAACTTATAAATTTATCTACTTTCGAAATAAAAATAAACTGCTATGAATAATCTTCTTTATAAGATGAATTTTGATTTTTGGTGCGCAATAAAGAGTTATTGTATTGTATTGTTGTATTGTAATTTCATTGTAGAGCTGTGAAAATAATGTCATACAAATCTAGTAATAGATAGGCTATTGCAGCATACGCACATAGAGACAATACTTGAATGGTCAATTCATTTGAGTAATTACGCGTTAAGGGCCATTGTCGGCATCTCGTGCACGTGAAATGAGCCTTGTTCACTGCCAGCCTGTTATGTGCCTGCTTTTGGTGGTCAAAGCTACACGCGACAGTGCCCTGGAGTGTCTTCAATAGCCCTGCATACAGTTTTATTGCTTTTGTCCAGAGAAGCTCCCCCTTAGAACTTTATTCGCAAAAATAAGAAGATTCCAACAATAGATCTCCAATTTGTATACTATATCGGACGCTGTGTGAACTTATAAACTTGAGTGAGAACAGTTGTAAAACGGATATTAATCAGAGTAAAACGTCGACGAATGAAACATGAAACGCTGTTTAATTATAACAGTAGATTAGTTAACAATCTCGAAACCAAAGTCTGACTGCGGCTTATCTGGCGCCAAATGTTTCAAAGCAACTTTTAACGAGTTTAAAGTTGGGCCAAGTGTAGTGCACCCAAAGCGTAGCGCCCGCGCCGTCTTAGCTTAAGATTAATTAAACAAATGCACGATGGCTCCTTGAAAACACTCCGACATGTCTCGGGCTGTCGTCGCCAACCTTTGCCAAATTAAAGCCATAAATCAAAATCCAACCGGTAAGAAATATAATAACGAGGAACTAAGCGGGACTACACAACTGATTTCAGCGTAATTCGTTCTTTTCCTTCTTTTATACTTTCCGTCCGGGGTTTAGTTGCGATTGAGGGAATATTATTTTACTATTGGTCTGATTTAATTTAAATAGCCTGAGTATTTTTGGATGGAGGGCGAACCATATTCTTGTCTTTTGAGTTTGCTATTTTGTAGTTTTATAATATTGTATATTATAATGATAATGGGAGCTCTAATATATAAATAAATAAATAAATATCACGGGACAATTCATACCAATTGACCTAGCCCCAAAGTAAGCTTAGCAAAGCTTGTGTTATGGGTACTAAGCAACGGATAAACATACTTATATAGATAAATACATACTTAAATACATATTAAACATCCAAGACCCGAGAACAAACATTCGTATTCATCATACAAATATTTGCCCCGGCCGGGATTCGAACCCGGGACCTCAGGCTTCGTAGTCAGGTTCTCTAACCACTTGGCCATCCGGTCGTCAAAGAAAACACCCATGAAATGTTTTCCAAGTGATTTGTTTAGTGATCACAAATAGCCTGTTCTCGTTGGACGGACACAACAAATACATTAGGTACTGGAAGAAGAGTGTTCGCGTACTTTGAAGCATATAAGATTAAATTAATTAACTGCTTAAATTAGAGAACCAAGGAATGTTAAATCGTTCATTATGAGCACCTAGGACATACAATTTTCCCACTCACAAATATGTGTAAATAGAAACGACCAATCAGTAACAGTTAATTATCGATTCTAAGTGCGAGGTGTCGCACTCACAATACAATAAAATGTTGTAAAATAAATTTGTTTTCGGTCACTCGGTGAATCCGAAATTTACAGCTAGGAAGAACGCAAGTTTGTCAGATCGGGTTGGATTGGGGCGGGTCGTAACTCAGATGCGATTTATGTGCGTGCGCCGGTAACGCGCTAAAAGATTAGTCGCTACTCCAAGCAACGACGAGCAACGCCTACGGTCGACGTTATACGCCCGACGCAGCTTGGAAAAATGCCATCCATTGCAGTGGCGGCTATTTTATTTCGCTCGAATAAACTTTCCACCATTTCAACATGTACATATTATATATGTATCAAATTTACTACAGACAGATATTTTTTAAACTTAAAGACTATGTGTATACGTAGCTACATAAGTTCTTAAGAGTTTTAGCTTTTGACTTTTTTCTTTATTCTTATTTTATTTTAAAAAGATTGAGTTTTACCTGTTTTAGCCATTAAACTAACGATTTAATTGAGCACCAAAAAATATTCTCGTTTATTAATATACCTAATTACAAGAGGAGGAACGGAAATGAAATAAAATCATTTCACAACTAATTATTTCCATTTAAAGTTTAACACGTTCACTGCGGGAAGAGGCACAAAGAGCCCCATGCGTGGCCGAAACTCGGTGCGGCAGCGAAAATGGTGTACTTTCGTACGGTGCGGGAAGGGTATCTTGGGAAATCATTGGAGTAGGACAGAGACAAATATTGTTTTGTGTATAACTTCAAATTTTTAACAATATAGCATACTTAGTTTACGTGAGGGGCACATTGGACCTCACCAGCACTGAATGACTTGTTTTTGTTTTCTGTGCTGGACGGGGTCCAATAGACCTTCGACCCCTCGCGCACCCCTTCAGCACTTATTGTTTACCAATGTCAACAGGTAGTGATGAGCCGCACATGAACCGCGATAGTGTGTTGTCTTGTCCTCATTTACGTACATATTGATTGTGTGAATTTCAAGAGTTTGTGAAGGAAAATGAGTGCAAAGAGGACCAAAAGGAAGCTGGATGCTAAAGAATGCTTCAATTCGTCCTCTGCAAACACCATATCGTAATTTACTTAGTTCTGTTAAAAACGTAAATAGGTCCCCTACTCACGTAAGTCCATCCACTAGTCAACAACTATCACTTAGATTACAAACTTTGAAGTCCACTGAACAACGGAACCCAGAAGGAGGTTTTTCTCGGGGGACATATTAATTAAAACTATTTATTTCAACAACTATTCATTCATTCATTAAATTCTTAGTCGATAATGATTATAATGTCGTAAGCGTGTCCCATCCCTAATAGAGCTTCAGTCGGTCTTTGGTCTACTAATATTAAAATATAGAAAATATTAGCAATTTTGTAACCAAATTCGTTTATTTTTCGTTTGACATCATCAATGCAAATCATAGACAATAATATCTTAAAAAAGGAACAATATACAGAAAAACAAGGTTTCATATGCACAGTCGTGCACATCCTCCCCCATTTTACAAGAGAACAACTTTTTTAAGGGCCGACGTAACGTCCCTGCGGCAGTTCTTATGTCAACCACTCTTAGCACTCCATCTCGGCCTGGGAACATACGTGAAAGTATGCCTCGTGGCCACGTGCCTCTCGGTAGATCTCCATTGGCAACAAGGACAGGATCTCCAATCGAAATAGTTGGAGTCGGGAGGCCTCTGACACGGCGCGGGGCAAGGGTTGGCAAGTATTCTATCACCCAGCGGCGCCAGAAATGATCCGCAAGTCTCAGAGCCCTGCGCCATCCGCTCCTGCTGCAGAAGTCTGAACCCGTGAGCTGGGTCGGTATCGGGCGACCAGAGGAAGATTCCAGTAGTAGGTGGTTCGGCGTAGGCGTGGGCGAACTTCTTGTGATAATGGCCGATCAGCAGGCGTACGGCAGGGTCCTTCCCGTCGAGCAGAATAGGATAGATGGTTTGAGTAGAAACGTGTTCAACAGCCGCACTGTGCGCTTTCAGATACAGCAAACCATCGTGGTTTATAGCCGGTGACAATTTCGCCAGACGACTTTTCGGTGATATGGGCCGGCCACGTAGTAAGCATTGCAGTTCGCAGTTGAAAGTGTTCTTTTGGCTATGACGTAAAATATGGGTTTCTGCCAATTCTAAAGCTTGAACATTAAGGTGCCGCAGGGTAGTCTGAGATGTGACCGCCGAAGGGTTATATGGGGGGAGGATAAAGTTCCCAGAATTTCCCCTGACCCTTGTGATGCATGCAGCAATGAACTGATGAGCTCTAGCAGTTGCCCTTACTAGTTTTAACCAAGAACTAAAATATGTCGGATCCGCGACTACAGCTACGGGCAATTCGTTTACTTCATTGTAGTGGCAAGCAACATTACTAAATGCTGAAGTCGAAGATGAATTTAAGCGTGCAGGTGATGATTTGATGGTGCGCTCTAATGGTTTTAACTTTATTTGATCGAGTGGTCCAACGGTGCCGCTATTTGCTGGATTAGGAGGCCAATCACTTGGATCAGTGAGCAAAAATCCTGGGCCAGATATCCAGCGTGACTCTACACTAAATGTACTAGGTTTAATACGTGTAGCGTAGTCAGCAACGTTAAGGTCCATAGGGACCCATCGCCATTCGGCCACAGAGACTACGATCGGTGATAATGTCCCTAACGAATCATAGATACGTATGACTTGTGTAAAGGCTTGGCGCTTGGTTAAAAGGGCACATGAGTCTTTCGATAGGTTGTCATGAAGAGGTTGCCAAATGAGACCCAAAGTGCGGGAAATGGCGTCCTTACACAAATCCACGTCTTGTGTTATATTGTTGACAGTGTCTGATAGCAAATCGTCCAACAACGAGGCTACAGTTTCTGGCTTGTTTGTAGTCCAGCCGCGCATTTCAAACCCGCCACGTTTATAAATGGTTACCACTTCAGTGGCTAGACGGTTTGCTTTCTCCACGCTGTCAACACTGCTGATAAAATCGTCCGTGTTGGTATCGCTTTTAATAACCTCCACGGTCTCGGGGAACTTTTTTTGAAACTCTGATGCGTTTATGTTGGTTATATAGATTGCAGTCGAGGGACTTGAACAGGCACCAGAAATCATTGAGCTCATGCGAAAGGTTTTAATTGGGCCGGAAGGATCGTCGCGCCACAAGAATCGTTGAGCGTCCCTATCTTTATGTATTATTTTTACTTGTGGAGAAATTTCCTTAATATCAGCTGATAGGGCGATCCGTCCTTCCCTGAAACGCATCAAAATACTAAGCTGATTTTGTAAAAGATCGGGCCCTGTAAGTAACATTGAATTGAGAGACACTCCCTGAGACCGTGCAGCTGCGTCGTGAACTACGCGAAGTTTTGCGGGTTTATTGGCCTTTATCACCCCAAAATGTGGTAAATACCAACATATACCCGAAGGTTCTGCCCCGGTGCATTCTTCGGCGTAACCTTTATCTAGTGTGTCCTGAATATTTTTTCGGTACCGCTCAGCATAGTCGGGCTCCCTAGACATCTTTTTCTCCAAGCATTTGAACCTCGACAATGCTAAGGGGTAACTGTCAGGCGCGGTTAGTTGGTCTGCTTTCCAAAGTAAACCTACTTCAAAACGCCCGGAAGGAAGTCGACGAGCGGTGCGATCTAAAATTTCTAGCGCACGTTGATCATCGGTGCTACGCGCCTCGTACTTGGTGATTCCGATGGCATCTAATTTGTACTGAGCTTTAATAAGCTCTTCGAGCTCAGACCTAGGGTTTTCAGACTCAATTGAAAAGGCGTGATATAGAGAGTCAATTGGCTTAGTTTTAGAACTGGTGAATCCAAAAAGAACCCAACCTAACGCCGTTTGAATTGCTGCAGGTTGCGATTTTGTGCCTTTCCTGATGGCGATCGCAACCGACAAATGCCAATTATCAATCCCTATTACTAACGTAGGAATAGCATTGTCGTAACACAACTCAGCGTATAAGTCTGTTAGGTACGGGTATTGCCGCAAATCAACTGACTTGACTGACTGCTTGCATGCTAGTCCTAAGTTTTCAATCGACCGTGCTCTATGTACTGTAAATGTTTGACTAGTGTGTCGGCCTTTTATCTGAAAATCAACATATTGTACTGACGTTTCTCGATGTAAACCACCCACACAATCAACGTGAATTTGCCCTTGCGGTCCTCGTACACCGATACGAGAGCAGATTTCAGAATCTATAAATGATGACGTCGACCCGTCATCCAAGAGGGCAAACGTGTCAACACTTCCTGCTGGCCCGGAGACTGTAACTGCAACTATCTTCAAGAGAGGCCGAGATGTAGGGTTAACGTTGATTGGACTAAGAGAACTTGGGTTAGCGGTGGTATGAGCGGTAACGTCCCTTTCCTGGTTTGTGTCTTTTGAGCTAGTTGCATTTGACATTAATGAGGGTGTGGTTTGTGCGTAATTAGCGCGTTCATTTTTGCGATCCGATGTTATGGGAAGGAAGTTTGGATTGTGTAACAAAGTGTGATGTTTGCGATGACAATCATTTATTTCGCACTTATTTTTATTTTTGTTGCACAACCTAAAACTATGCGAACCTCTTTGCAAACATCGATAACATATTTTATTTTCTTTAATGAAACTCCATCTATCATTTACTGTCATTGCTTTGAAGGTGTCACATAATGACAAATCATGACTTTGTTTACAAAGTGCACACACAATGCTTTGATATTTTTTCCTGTCTTTAGGTGTATTACCTGTATCAGAATACTTACGCAGCCCTGGTTCTGATTCTGATGTAGCGTGCGTGCGTTCTCGCTGCACGTGTGGGACATCGGCCGGCGAATCGAATTTTATGTGTAGATCCACTTCTCGCGACAAAAACTGGGATAATAATTCTACTTTTGCGCTGCTAGACGGCGCCGCGGTGGAAGCCTGTGCTGCGGCGTAGTCTAGCCATCGTGTGCGTAGGAGCGGATGAAGTTTGTTGATAAGTGCGCTAAATAATTCCGGTGAACGTAAATAGTCGGTTTCGTGCAACAGCTTGACTACTTCAACGCAGTTACGCACACGAGCGGCAAACGTCGCTAAATCCTTTAGATCGCCGGTGACTCTGGGCAGGGCGCGAATCGCTGCAACTTCCCGCAATACTATTTGCTCTGGTCGTCCAAAACGTCTGTCCAACTCGGCTATTATGATGTCGGGTTCTGGCGCTGTTGCGAGAAGCATGCAGACCGCATCACGCGCGACCCCTGTTAAGGCTGCACTCAATCGAGCTACATTTTCTGCTGCTGAGAATGATTTGTTCGAGTCAAAGTATGACCTTTTAAAAACAAGCCAGTCCATAGGGGACTTGCCGTCATAGGTCGGAAGTTTTATTTTATATTTATTGGGTTTACTAGATTCGACTTTATTTACCAAACGTTCAAATGTCTTTACTAATCGAGACACGTTATCCACGCAGTCATGAGAGCAGAGATTGACCGGAGTAGTACAGTCGGTCGCCTCGTAGATGTCTCGGCAATTATTGGGCTGAGACGTCGTCGGCTGTTTCGCTGCTGATAGCGATGGTATGTTCATCGTGTCATTCTTGTCGATATTAAAGGTCGGTAAAGGAACCTGTAAATAGTAGGCAGTGTTAGTAGGTACATGATGAGGAATTGTATTATTATTTAACTCACCTGTTTCTGAGCCTACAGTTGGGTTGCCGGTTTGGTTATAACCATAAGGCAACATGTTAAAGGTGTCATTACCAATTTCGGGCATGCCAGTACGGCTGGCTGTAGATTGCACCCATGCTTTGATACTATTTTGCCTCCTACTACTAACGGAACCATGTTCACTACACGCGTCAATAGCTGCGAGCTCAGCCTGGTATTCCAGCTCGGCCGTCCTCCGCTCGAGCTCCACTTTCCTGAACTCCAATTGTGCGAGGTGGCGGGCGTGCTGTGCCTCTGCTGCGAGTTTCCTCGCAGTAACCGTCGCCGAGGAGCGGCTCGTGCGCGATGTTGTCGAGCGTGTATTTGAGGGGTTGGCCAAGGGGGCGGCAGAGGCGGGATCAGTTTGGTGTTCCCGCGATGTCTCTGCTTCGCTCTCACTGGGACCTTGAGGTACTTGTACGTGCCTTAAAACATTACCTGAAGGAGGTTCCTGATTATCTGTAGCCGACTGTACTAATTTTGTCTGGCTACGTGTGACAACCATTGTGTAGGATTAATAATATTTACACTCCACTGTAATAAACTGGTTGCACTTGTTATATTAAGCGAAGGACCATTATTTGGTCTACTAATATTAAAATATAGAAAATATTAGCAATTTTGTAACCAAATTCGTTTATTTTTCGTTTGACATCATCAATGCAAATCATAGACAATAATATCTTAAAAAAGGAACAATATACAGAAAAACAAGGTTTCATATGCACAGTCGTGCACAGGTCAATTCAGTGCGGCAAAAGGTCTAAAAGACCCCTTAACTTTGAATATTTTTTTAAAATAGTTCTAAAAGTCCGAGACCGGGGCGAAGCCAGAACCATATTACTGAATAGATGTAGATGGCCTAGGTATAAATCTATATACAGTATGATAAACCTCCAGGGTAAAATATTCGATTTTCTTTGTCTTGCGTGGTGGGGCACAATGGACCTAGTGCCGCACTGAAATTTAAATAGGGTAGGGGCTCTTTGGACCTATTACCGCACTAAAATCACAAACATGTAAATCAGTCCCGCAGTCAACGTGTTAATCGCACTCAGCAAGTGCAATAAGTTCTTATTGCGCGGTATCCCCCCGCCCAGCAGTCGTAATAGTGGAAATATATCTGTACAAAAGCACCGAAAATCGCTTGTTTAAAAATGAACGCCTGGAACAACGGATGTAGGAAGCCGGGGCAAGTTTATGACTATGAAGCAATCCGGCCAGCACTTGCAGCATTGAATTTGTTTCCAACCGATTCCGCCCGACTATTGCATAGTTCACGAGTGCCAGCGCACTATATCAACTGTGGCACATCGAAAATTAAGCAGCCTTATACCTTACACTTATGTTTTGTTGGTTACTGTTGTTTTTTCGTCTCTGTGTTTGGTTTTGGTGAGCTCCTACTTCGAAAGTCTTTTGAGATGATTTGTCGATAAAAGTACTTAGTAAAATCTCATAATCAGGCAAGCCTAGAAGATAGGTGTGAAAAAAGATTATTTTTGAAAGAAACTTGGCCTTTTGTGGGATCTGTATTACTGCTAGGGAAAGTAATAGTTAGGAAAATTTATGTAGGTAAGTACATATTTTCACAGTGTACAGTGTGCAATGTACAGTGTGCAGAGTGCATAGGAAAACTTCAATGCAGATGTTATAAATGAATTGGGTAGAACCAAAAAAAATTACATTCCATAAAAACAAAAGCTTGTTAGTAAAAAGGACAGTTAAAAGAAAAGAGTACAATAAAAAGCTTAAACGTAACAGCGAAACACAATCCTAGCTCTCTCCACTCCATAATCTTTATTGAAAATATAAAAGTTAATCTTACAAATAAAATACGAGCAGTGATACTCTGTGATACCCAACATTAGCGCTCTCTAACTTTTGCCCGAGTTGCGGACACTTCCATACTTTGTTGCCGGTTGTTACTTTACGGGAGAATTGTTAACTTTTTCAAGATTATTCATTTCAGACCGTTTATCGGTTTAATTAAATTGTTTTTATAGTTGATTCTTGCCAGTTGGTTTACGAGCGCGCAACACTTTAAGACCCTCAAAGTTGTACTTTGTAGAAATGAGTTGCTTTTCTCATTTTTATACCCATAATTAATAACCGTCTTATAGCGTGTACCCAGTCATAATGGCATACGTAAAACGAGTCAATTTGATTTAATTCGTTCAGTTCTGCCTATAACATAAACCGTCCAATCTGGTATACGATATGAATTTAAATTCCTGATAAACCTACCATCCAACATGCATGGCACGCTCTCAAACGTAATCGACAATCGCAATTTTATTAAGGCGCCATTAAATAAATTCATGGTTGAAATAAACTACTTATAGCTGTAATTGCGCTCTAAATTTTTATAGGTCATATCGAGACCGGTTGTGGTCGCACTCATTACCCTATGGGGTTTGAGAAGGGGCGCGAGGGGGACGGGGCGCGACTTCGCGGCGACAGGCGCGGGGGCGACGGGAATGTAATATCAGTAGAGTAGTGATATTGCGGTTTCTAACTCGGATGATCGTCTGTGTTTCTAGCACAAAGATACATTGAGATAATTGGAACAGCGATAATATATAATATAAACCCCCTTGCAAAAAAAAACGGGCACCTATGGTTTTTGTTTTTATGTGCATGAAAGCTTACTTTCTAAGCTTCAATGCCTAAAAATCTGAAAAACCATAGGTGCCCGTTTTTTTACAAGGGGGTTTATTTTTTTTAGACAGAACCAAGTATTAAGCAAGCTTAATTCAATCTTAGCAAAATTGAGCTCCGTTGCTTCATTGCAAGCTTGGCCTTATAAAACAATATGAAATATTTAATTACCTATCCCAACAACTTAACAAAATCAACGGCTGGCAGCGTGTTCATTATACAAACAGGTAACGTATACGTCGCTATAGCACATTAACATCCAGTTTTGCCAAACAAACAAAGCGGAAGAGACAATTGTGCGCGACATCGGCGGCAATGCAAAAACACTGAGAGGGACACGCGGCACTTTAATTGCGATGTGCTCGTTAGCACTGATCCGATTTCCCGTCCCGGTACAGTTTTTGTCCATAATATTCCACGAGTGGGTGACGTACATTTTCCTCTTCCGTTTTTGTCCGATCAGCCCGAGCTGTCCGAACATCAGAACATCTGGTGGTCGATTCGGGGTCAGATGAGAACATTGCTCGACAGCATCGAGCTTTACTTATACTTGATTTGTTTAAAATATAACGTCGATAGATATTCTAATTCTTGATGGAGGATAGCTGTTTAATTAATATGAAATAAAATACATAACAAGAAAAGACCCAATTAACTGACACATAAACACCCATAATACACATAATTTCATGAACACGCATAATTTGCATACACTTAGCTATCTTAAGGTCGCGGGTGAGCAAGGAAATTCTTTTAGTTCATTCATAAACACCCAGTTCAAACCTTTGGACTTTACTATGTCCAATTTATGATATAGGTAGGTACACGAGAAACAAGGACGAATTTTGTTTTGTGGAATCCCTGTGGAATGCAATAGGGAACTTGGTAACGGGAATGGAATAGAATGGATTAATATAGAATTCAAGGTTTATTGTATATTTTAAACCTCATTATTATGTTTATGTTGCTATATAGGTATTATTTTCATTTTTTTCTAACTTGCCGGAAGTCAAATAACAATGGAGCCAAGCCCGCTAGCCGCAATGGTTAAAGCTGAAACAAAATTTTAAGGACAGACTCCACATTTACTCGTTCTGTTCGTAAATACAGAAAAAATAACACAACATTGAAGCTCTGGAAATAGACATTTATTTTGATCTTTAGCTTTTTAGGTGCCCGGAATATTTTGTATACTTAGTATTTTGACAGAAACGTAATTTACTATATCAAATTTGAGCTGAAAAGTATTTCGATCAGATTCGCACTTGGTTAGAGAGAACGCATCACGACTAAAATTGATCACAAGAAACATGCAGTTGCCCAGAAACATTATACATATACCTACTATACATTTAGTTGGTCATATGAGTATTAGACGTTGATAACAGATAACGTTGGTGAATTAAGCACGACTAAAGAATGACATAAGTATTTCGTGAAAACGGAGCTCCACTACGTGGAACTCCTGTTTCTATAGGTAGTTGGATCATCGGCCATAATGCCGCTGCGGTACTGCGTACTATTCTAACCTAACCCATTTGCAACAATCTGCATTAAATATAGTCAATCAAGGCAATCACTGTTTGTTTCATGTGTTTGTAATTGATATTTAAATTTTCGGACTAATTTGCGTTTCCGTTGAACTGCGAAGCTAGTTACGTTTTTATCGATATGAGTAGAGTAAGTATTAACTAATCGCGGTAAATGCAAGTCTGTCCTTTTAATTTTCTGTACAGTTGCATTGCAGGCAAAGTGTATTTCGGTCGAAATTATAGCTGTCGAATTACGGTGGTAGCCAAAAAATATAAATCTGGTAAATTCCGTTTCTGTCCATATACCAATAACTCGTATTAATGTATGAGTAAGTGCCCCCCAGTACAAGTTAAACTGTGAGCTGGAAAGATGAAAAAATATATCAGCTTCAGCGATTTCGATGAAATTTTTGTTTGACAGGGATGACAAATTGATCTAGCTTCATCTTAACTCTGTTTAAAAGAAAGAAAAAAAAGAAAAGAAAAGAAAATACATTTATTCACAACACAAGACACAACAATGGCATTAAGTACAAATAGACAACACATAGGAAATTATGCGTCATTGCGGTTGTGAATCGGACACTGGCTCAGCATAATGCTGAAGCGTTAATAATAAACACCTCAGCGCTGATTTTCAGCCAGCACCGTTGGTGACCCTCGGACCGCTACAAAGATATACTATAGTTTTATTACTATACCTACATAAGACTACATAAATAGATAACTTGTAAACTATGAAACATATTATATATTTTATGACTTTGAAAAACATTAGTACATAAACGTAATTATAATAACTATTATTTATTATTAACCCACTTGCCAAGTATACAACACCGCTAGGTACCCGGGTTAAAGGAAACAAGAAATTAACAATCGAAACAAAAAAGAAGTTTTGTGTTTAAATGTTTATTGAGTTTTAGCCCGAGCAAAGATCGGTCGCCCAGGTACTAACGAATTTAAAAGAAAAACTACTACGGCTAAGGAGGCCTTTGAAGTAGTAATAGTCGATTGAAATTCATCATTGAATATTTGCCGCTTATAGTACGGAATTAAAGTGCAAGTGGCCCGACACACACTTGACCAGTTTTTTACTTTACTAACATATGATTAATTTTGTATATTTAAATTTCTTAACAGGAGAGTTTTCAAAATTATTACAAAGTACAGTCACCAGCACTAATATCTGACACAACAAGCGTGCATAAATATCTGATACTACTCTATTTCTAGGGCCGTAAGAACGTGTCAGATATTTTTGCACGCTCCGCTGTGGCAGATATTAATGCTGGTGACTGTACCATGTAATAAGGTGCTTTGAATAATAAATAATCGATGGTTACCGTTACCTCCTGTTAGGTTACTTCACCGATCACGTGCGTTCTAAAGTCAGCAACAGGAAATAAACCAGCTTGACAAAGATTGCATTCAATATTCATAAATGTCAGATACAAATGAAAGGATTCTGCGACTGGATATTCCCGGTTGTGGTGATAAACGTTGCGTACAATTGCTCGGTTTTCTGTTCTCTTTTATAAAACGTTTTGTTATTTTAAAGTATTTTAATTAAAGCCGAGTTTGTTTTGTGGGGCAAGATTATGACAAGTCGCCGATTTGACACAGACGGAAAGATTTTGCCGAAATCTGTTTTGTTTAGCTCGAACGGAAAAGGGTTTCGATTTGAAAGTTAGTGCTATAATCTTGATTTAAGTACTTAACATTTTGTTATTTATACTTACACTTTTTATATTTATGATACTTACTTTGAGATATAAATTATAATATGAATAAAAGGTCACTTTTTTACTATGTATGTTTTACTATGTATCACCTTATCAAGTTATCACATACTTATTTCAATTAGCAAGTATAAAAAACGGTCAAGTGCAATAAATATCATTTATAATTATTTTTAAATAATTACAAAAAATTATTCGTAATTTACAGCCACTTACAGACAAATCACAAAGTTAAAGTGTTTTTTGCTGAGGACCAGCTCACGCTTGAGCGGTTTTTAATATACCTACCGAGCGGCAAAAAATTTGGCCCTCAAATGTTGCATACATACATAATAGGTAATTTTATATGTGGAGTGGGCCAAATTTTATGCCGCTGAGTAAATTTGTTGATTTGTAGCATATTTATGTCTATTACTATTTTATATTTATACATTCTATCTCTGTAACGGGTCAACTTACAAACCTCTCAGAGAATATAATAGACATAAGTAATCGTATAATGTACTACACACAAACAACAATAAAAACCAGTCAATCTGAGTTGGCCTTAGAGACAAAACTTTGTAATATGTACCTACATAATATTGAAAATAATATGTTTCTTGTATGAAGACCTCCATAATTTATGTTTTATTAATTTGTCGTTGTAGCAAGAGGGCCTACTCTAAAATTCGAAGGTCGTATCGTACCGTGTCAGAGGGACGGAACGCCACGAATTCCGATTTTCGAATTTTGGAGTAGCACTGCAGGCAGAGGCGGCGCTAGACGTAAGCGACGTGGGCGACTACGACATCGCGGTCTAGGGGGCTTCGCGCCTAGAAAATTTCTTCCTTTTTGCTGATTCAAAAATCTCTACTGTGTGGTGTGCCATCATAGGGCCTTGCAAAATTTCTCTTTCCCACGACAAAATAGTCAGATGACACTAATTAAGTTCTATTTTGGCGCAGTATCACGACGAGTATTTTATATCAACTGTAGGCACCCAATAGTACGTTATCTAACAACTGGTAGCATTGTGCTGTCTAACGATGAACTCTGGTTGAGTTCGAAACACGTCAGCGTAGTGTGGTGGTGGTGGTGGTGGGTATGTGCGATATGTGTTAGAGTTATTTTATATTAACCATGCCTAATCTTAAACCATTTTTGTTTATAATTTAATTCAAATAAACAGTGGTTAAACGTTTGTAAGCGGGCGTAATAACAAGAAAGTGTAAGTAGTGTGACAAGGCAAGGCCGCGATCCGCCCCGCCCGCTGCGGCGACTCGTTTCGCAGGATCATTGTTATTTATCTCGGTGCCTCCCCGCCTTTATTCGTCCGTGTCCGCCTCGCTTTATTTGTCTTCAGGTTCTGAGGGTACATTAACGTATTTTTCTTCTCTATTAGGGAGACGGTCGTCGGCTCACCTTCAAAGTTTACGGAATCCGCGGAACCCCGAACCCAGCCGTTGTTTTGCTTGTTTTTTTATTTCAAAGATAAGTCAAATAAAAGTTGACGATTGATTGTATTGTAGGAGAAGTCGTAATCACACGGAATGGGGAGGATTTGTGGTGCGTTAAAATCAGAGTTGCCGTTTACGATCGACTCGTGAAATTCGTTCTGTACTTTTATGGATTAGCTATTCATAAGTTTATTGATCGCGATGTTCTTCGACATCGTTATGAAAATGTGACTAATGCTTTTCTTCTCTTATTAAATTTAAGAGTTACGCTCTTATCGGTGGAGTGACCGGCCGGTCACGGTGCTGTGTGGCCGGCCACACAGTATGGTTTTCAGGCAGCTGTTTGACTTCCTGATACGACACGACACCCACTTTCTCCTTCACCTGGTCAAAATAGGTCAATCTTGCCTTTTCTCTGGCTCGTCTTCCTTCTATTTTTCACTCCAGCAGGTTTAACAAAAGTTGTTGTTTCATATCGTGTTCCATATGTCCTTCTGCAATTTATGGTCGCCAGTAACGTTCTTTTCCCTTTGAATGGTAAGAACCTCTTCGTTGGTTTTTCTTTCTATTTTTACTAATATTTTTACTGTTCAGACAAGTCCTATTATCTATATTACGGTACGCTTTATAGTTTTATTTTAACAATAAAAACGCCAACAGTAGGTAAGTCTTAAATTATGCTTTTGCGTGACATTTAAATGTTTGTTAATAAAAGTCATAATCAGGTTATTTAAATTCATTAGGTAAAGCACACGTTTTATCATAATCGTTTTTACTTAAATTGTTTTCATTTACAGTAGATGCTCATATAACTTAACGAAAATTCAGTCAAACTGTAGCAGTTATTAAACGATTTATTTTGCGTTTCAACTCGTTAAAAAATCATTTCATGCATTCTTAACGTTCTGGAAAATCTAAATCACAAATAGCTTGGTAAATACACAGTGATTCATACAGCAGTTAATAGGTGGGGTTTCACTATTTCAGGACGTCCTTCGCACGATTCCCGCCCGTTAACATAGCTGGAAATTATCCGTGATAATATTAACCTGGATCAACATCATTTACATAATATCACCGTGGACCGGCGACTAGACGAAAATACTATGATATAGGGCTCTCCTAAATATATATACGTTACGTTAAAGAGACATGTTTATAAAGCTTATTTTTAAGATGATACTTGGCAGGTTCGACTAAATTTTTGAATAATTGTACGATTTATTTTCTGATAAACTAGTCTAAACTATTTTGTTATTTATTTTAATATTATGTGTGCAGCATTCGGATAACGGAAAATAGTGTTAACTAATTGGAAATAATATGTTTTGCCTTTGAATAGAATTAAGTCAAAGTAACTGAGGATCACCCAACAGCGACAAAAGACACTACTTAGCGACGAAGACTCAGTCAAATTAGGCACAAAAGCTCCATTAGCGGCGAAGCAATCTCAAAATTAAATTATCTCTTGCAATAACACAGTGGGGAATTACGAGCAAATTGCCAGAAAGAATCCATTCTCGTGGATCGGTTGCATGAAAATTGCAACAGCCGGCAATAGCGGCAGCGAAGCGCACAATTATAACGAGAACGTATAAATCAGAATGAGTTGTGGCATGTTATTAGGGCTATTCCAGCACAAAATAGGAAGACGGTGAGCTCGATGAGGAACGAAAATTCCCGAATAGGATGCTCTCGTATTCGAGAATTGCTTGTCCTTTCTATTTTGTCATTATTTTTAATCTATGCCAGTAGAAACTTTGTCCATCTTTTAATTCTGAGATCTTTTGTATTATGGAAAGAAATAAATCTTTCTTAGTCATTTTCAGGTTGTAGGAGAGAAAGTAAACAATGAATGCTTGGAAGACACGATTTATTGAAATGTTTATAAAATTGGCTCGTCTACGGTACGCGGCACGAGACTTTAGGGTGAAGGTTCATACAAGTGGTTAGTTCAGGAATTTTTGGCAGGCATTTCTTTTGGCCCGGGTGTCGAGGTGGGGCGGTGGAGTGGCGGCTGGACGTGTGTAGATACTGGAGATGCAGATGAAGGAGAAGAGAGGTCGGAGAGTTCTATTCCGGAGGGAGTCGACTTGAGTTCAGCGATTTGAAGAACTAAATTAAATAGATAGTCAAGAATTAATTGCTGCTGCTAGATGTGTTCGAAAAAAGTGAAGCTTTGAACCGAGCTTTCCTTTTTAAAGGGTCGTTGACCTGCGATCAGCTGTCCAAATCAGGTGTTAGTCACAGTGTATAACATAGGCGAGAGTGTATTTTTTAAAGATGTCATAAACTCAGTTAATGAACTATTTTATTCAGAACCTCTTTTAAAGTATTTATTTATAAATAATAAAATTTTGCTAATATTTGTGTGAATATATATGATTTTATAACAGCGCTCTCTAACGGCAAGTAGCATAAGTAAACGCAGCTGTCATTAGGCTGTCAACAGAAACGTGAGAGCCACCGTGTGACAATTTACAATAAATAAAAGCAAAATGTAAATAGTGTTTTATCTATATATATAAAAGGCAAACCTGACTGGGTTATATATCAACGCACAGCCCAAACCGCTGGGCCTAGGAACTTGAAATTTGGTACAGAGGTTCCTTTTATGATGTAAGTGAGCACTAAGAAAGGATTTTTGGAAATTCATCCCCTAAGGGGGTGAAATGGGGGGGTGAAGCTTATATGGAACTTTCTCATTTCTGAACTTAGAAGTATGAAAATAGCTGTATAAGTTCTCGATTACCATCAAAAATTATCTGTGTAGGTGAAATAGATAAAATTATCCCCACAAAGGGGTAAAATGGGGGGGTAAAGTTTGTATGGAAATTTTCTCATTTCTGGACTTAGAAGTATGAAAATAGGTTCTCGCGATAACCAAATTCCACACGGGCGAAGCCGCAAGCAAAATCTAGTAAGCATATATATATTTGTATCATCAATAAAAAATCACGCGCTTTCCACAAGTGAACACGCACCAAATCACAAAAAAACTATTCATAATAATATATACTCGTATACACGTCTTCCTTGGATGGAACTTCTTCGAAGCCGGTAACAAAAACAAAAACAGATAACATCTCTAAACAAACAACCTATTTATCTTAACGATAGTTTCCTTAAACCGCCTTCAGTAGTATTCGTTTCTAGAATATTCGATTTTAAGTACAATCAAATTATCCAAGATTGTCGCAAGGAGATCTCACGCTCGTGAATACAAATAGATGCTTAAGGGACGTACCTTTTCTCAAATTATCTGCTGGCAACTACATAGACGGCAACGAAACCTGAAACAAGGATTTTGGATGAGTCGTTATACTGAGAGTGCTGCCTTTAGTCGTTATTATTTTTACTCGTTTTTTCAAGACCAGCGTTGTGTATTTTTTTGAATTTAGGTGTCGATAAAATTGACAAATTTTCACCTAGTGAAAAAACAAAAAAAAACTACCTACCATTTGAAAGAAAAAAGTGAAAAAAAGTAAATCATCAACGTATCTTAACTGCACAATTTGCAAACTTTTAAGATATTGCTTACCAACGCTAACTTAGAAACGCTACGCTGCCATTGAAACTGCACAGCTAATTGTTACCAAGTTTTTATTTAACATTCAATGTACCTATGTAGGTTGTACATAATTATGTATTAATTATGTGCGGCATTGTGCGGGTCAAATCTTGAAAGTTAATTTTGATCCACACCAGTGACCGGAATGGCTAGAAATTAGCATACTAATGAGGTTGAGTTGACAATACATTCAGGTAATCCAGCCAGGATAGTCTCTGCAGTTGGGAATTCCTCATCGGTTAAAGGCATCGACTTGAAATTTGGTACGAAAATGTAGTTAAAATGACAATGCAAATCAAATACAGTCAACAAAAGTACAGTCAGAAAAAAAGCTTGTATTAAAAATGTTACAAAAAAGAAAGCTTATGTTTCACAATCAAAAATTGCTTGATTTGTCAAAAAATAACTCTTTAGCCTCATCAGCACAAACATCAATAGTCAAGTCAAGGGCCAAATTTGTAAAGTTATAATACTGGGTACAATTTTATTAGTGTAACGATAGCTATACTTTAAAACAAACACCGTCAGAAATCTGTTAGCAATAAAACCAACCCTTCAACTTAACAAAAACAAGTAACAATTACCATTCTAAAGCCATTTAGGTTGATAAATGCCTTTCGATTGAATTATTTTAATAGCGAAATGGCGTATAAATAAAACAAATTAACTTTGCCAATAAATGTAGACAGGCAATTAATTGATTAAACACTTATCGGTGAAAATTTTATTTCAATTATGAAAAATATAGTCTTAAAATTTCCTTTAATATTTTATTTAGCTCACGCGGCATGTCTCGTCGCCTAATTAAAGTACTTATTTAACTGAACTTTAAGTTTAATAGGCAATTTCGACTTTGGTCTTTAGCTTTTACTTGCGACCATATCCGCACTGAAGTAGGTACCTAAATTAAAACAGAGCGCGAATGTACTGTATTGTACATCAAAACACATGAAAATAACAGAACACAATGAATGTCTGATAGTACTGTGCCTTAGATTTCATAACTTTTTTTTTTAGGGATTGATTTGAAGAAAAACCTAAAATCTATATACAATTTTACTTAAGTAACTACTGATATGCTCTCAAATATGGTCCTATCCTATCTCTAGCCTGAACGGCTGGACTACATTATGAGGAATTATTAGACTCGCCAGAACTATTGAAATGACATAGACAGAAGTCGGAAGTTCTTTTAAATATGCTTGGACACGACCAGATGGCCTAGTGGTTAGAGAATCTGACTACGAAGCTTGAGGTCCCGAGTTCGATTCCCGTGTCGGGGCAGATATTTGTATGAAAAATACGAATGTTTGTTCTCGGGTCTTGGGTGTTTATTATGTATTTAAGTATGTATCTATCTATATAATTATATTTATCCGTTGCTTTTACCCATAACACAAGCTTTGCTAAGCTTACTTTGGGACTAGGTCAATCGGTGTGAATTGTCCCTTGATATTATATTGGGCAGGATGAAGGTGACAGACATAAGATAAGGTTCGCGAACCATGTTTCTGATCGTGTCATTATGTTGTGAATTTGCACACCATTATACATACCTACATATATTTTATTTTTGTCTGATGGCCGATGGTGTCACAAGGTTCTCGAATGGCTTTCGCGGACCAGGAGACGAGCTGTCAGTAGGCCTCCAACCAGATAGAGCCACGACCTGGATCGCATTGGGTGCGGAAAGCACAAGACTGGTCTGAGTGGAGAGCCTTGGGGGTGGCCTATATCCAGCAGTGGACATCTTTCGGCTGATAATGAAGATGATGATAAATTTTTGTAATTAACGGCAAACAAATCTAATAAAATATAAAAATCTTTTAATGTTATAAATTGAAGGTTAATGACAATAATAAGTGAGGTTCGTCGTCACGTCCGAATTTCAAAAACTTTTTCTAAGCTAGCAAGGAGAAGCGCTTTTTTACGCCGATTTCGTAGAGAAAGATAACCATTTCGATCTTGGAAAGGGAAAAGCATATTTTTCTATTAGATTTTTATATTTTCATAAAAATCGGTAAGTTATCAATCCGGCCAATTATATAAACCACCCAATCACGTTTCCATTTTAACTGTAACATAATTCTTAGAACTAAACCGCTATACAATCATTTCCCTCTTCAACTCACGACGGCCAAATAACCACGAAATACTGACAAATGAATTTCATTGGATATAAATCAATTTAACAATTTGCATTGAGTTACAAAATCCATTAAGTTAATTCGGTTTCGTATAGAGCAATGCAGGAATAGGGGGGCGTAGACATGACAACTAGATAATGGACGTACATTACGAGCCGTGCGGTCCTATCGCTCTGGCTACAAGGCGCGATTGATGCCATGACTTTATTCTAACATTTATAACACTGGAGAACATTAAAATTTACAAATTAACAAAGTCAGACTAATTCGTGCAATAAATCGGATTACCTGGGCTTTTATATTGCATAGTCGTTCGATTTTAGCTTCTATCTTATTCGAGTTTTCCGCCCGTGCAGGTTCAAACGCGTTGTGACAGTTTTTTATTTTTTATTTCAACCTGCTGCCCACTCTTACATCAGGTCGCTTAGTCGCCTCCTATTAGTTAACAATAGAGAGTGCTGATGCCCACTCTCACATCGGGTCGCTTAGTCGCCTCCTATTAGTTGACAATAGAAAGTGTTGCTTCCCACTCTCACATCAGGCTGCTTAGTCGCCTATTAGTTGACAATAGAGAGTGCTGCTGCCCACTCTCTCATCAGGCTGCTTAGTCGCCTATTAGTTGACAATAGAGAGTGCTGCTACCCACTCTCTCATCAGGCTGCTTAGTCGCCTATTAGTTGACAATAGAGAGTGCTGCTGCCCACTCTCTCATCAGGCTGCTTAGTCGCCTATTAGTTGACAATAGAGAGTGCTGCTGCCCACTCTCTCATCAGGCTGCTTAGTCGCCTATTAGTTGACAATAGAGAGTGCTGCTGCCCACTCTCTCATCAGGCTGCTTAGTCGCCTATTAGTTGACAATAGAGAGTGCTGCTACCCACTCTCTCATCAGGCTGCTTAGTCGCCTATTAGTTGACAATAGAGAGTGCTGCTGCCCACTCTCTCATCAGGCTGCTTAGTCGCCTATTAGTTGACAATAGAGAGTGCTGCTGCCCACTCTCTCATCAGGCTGCTTAGTCGCCTATTAGTTGACAATAGAGAGTGCTGCTGCCCACTCTCTCATCAGGCTGCTTAGTCGCCTATTAGTTGACAATAGAGAGTGCTGCTACCCACTCTCTCATCAGGCTGCTTAGTCGCCTATTAGTTGACAATAGAGAGTGCTGCTGCCCACTTTCACATCAGGTCGCTTAGTCGCCTTTGAAGACACCTACTGGAAGCAATGGCTCCATCCTATTCTAAAACCGGCCACAGCACCGACTAAAAACTTATTTAGCTGTCTTCAAATTGATAAGAGGACAATGGTTGAACCAACCCACACAAAGGTAGACACCTCATTTGTATTGGAACCGAGCAGTCCAAACTACTTATTACATTATTACACTATTTGCGAGTTAGTTTATGGTAACAATAAAATATGATAATCATCAGACTACGTGATCCAGACGAAATCCTTTTTATTTGTATTTACGAGCGGATAGAGCCTTGAACTCGGCCCAAGCCCCCAATCAAAACGAGGCCTGGTGACGTCATCGGAGAAAAATAACTTCGTGAAGTAAATAAGTCCGCTATCGTGATTTAGCAACGAGGCTTCATTACTCCTAATTTGTTTGGTGTGTTACACGATAGTCTTTAAGTTTTATTAAAGTGGGATAATTTTATCTTTGTTTTGGCGGCGTTTTTGCTACTTCAATTTTGTTATTCAAGCTCTACATTTATTAACACTTCTTTTAGTAAAATAACTAGCTTTTCTTCTTAACTTCGTTCGCATGGTAGAGCACCTTACATTACAACTAATGATCGTTACCAGCATGCAGTTTTCATAGCAATGTGTATGGTTGGCAAAAAAATAAGTACATGTTAATATTCAATACTTATTATTTTTTACTATAAAAAAACTTTAGGATTATTACTTTTAGATATATTTTTTGAGATAAAACTTAACGGTCTTTTAAAATCTTAAAACAATATTATATCAAATGACATAAAATATAGCTCAAGTAAAAAGTGTAATTACATTGTATAAAGTGTTTTATTTAATCTAAATCATTCATGCATATTAATTTTTTTGTCAACCATACATTGCTACGAAAACTGCACGCTGATAACAATGCTGGCTTAAAACGTATAATATACGAAATGTATCAAAAAATATATATATATATATATATATATTAATAAATATAAGTAGATAAATCACTGGAGATGCATTTCTGATTAATTCTACTGACACTGTGGATGTTTACGGGTTGTGGTGATTTTGTGGCCCTGGCCAGCGAAAGCTGTCCGCGAAAAACCGCGGCAAATAAAAAAAAATAGGCTGACAACACTTGCTATACCTACACTGATTTAAACGATGTTGATACTTAGAAATTATTAAATTTTCCAGATATTAAATTATACTCGGGACTCTTCAAGCTGCATCAGAATTAATGTAGTAATGTGTGAAAGATCACGATGCAATTTAGGAGTCCCTTGGTAAATTTTATGACTTTGTCAGTCCCCATTTGCGTACAGTCCAGACGCATACATTTTTGGACTATTTTGACCTGATTGGCATTGAAAATATCTTCTAACATTTTTATTCTAACATAATCTTACAACATTTTGCAATCTTATAACATTGTAGGAGGTTGAATTAAACAAAAAAATGTATTTATTTCTAATAGCAGAAGTATTAAAATTATCTGAGACAGACTAGAATGACAATATGACAATTTTGACAGTCTCAAAAACTGGACACTTTTGCTGGCCAGAGTCTAAAGCTGAGACGGACTGCATACCAACTGCAACGTATCCGCAACTGCAATGAAGAATATAAGGGTGGTCGGTATTTGACTATTTTGTATGTGTTTTATAAATCAAAACTACACAATGCCTGTTATCGAATAGAAAAACAATTTTTGCGCTACCTTTACAAATAACAAAGTTATAAAGGTTTGAAATTCAAGATTTGACAGAGAAAGACATACTGGCATGTGACGTCACACGCCAGTACAGCCATACTTGCTGCATAGAGAAAAGCGTTTGAGAAAGAGACAAGTATATAAATTTTTCAAACAATCGCTATAAATCCAATTTTCAACCGATTTAAGTTTTCTCTTCGCTAAACACTGTATATCTATATTTTCATAATATTATTAAGATATCGCAAATCCAGGAGTTGTCAAATGCCGTATTGCATGACCATGTTGCAGTTGGAAAGCAGTCTATTTGTACTGGCCCTTAGACTAAAGTTGATGTACAAAATATCTTTTGCGGAAGTCAATCTGCAGCGGTTAAGACGGTTTGATTGATGTTTCATAGGGAAGAAGATTAATTTCGATAAAAAATATTAATGAGCCAGAAATATATAGCAGGGAAGTTCATCGATGCGATTAATTATTATTGCCTCAGGATGAGAGGGGAAGCACAGTTTTTGCTGATATTAAATATGTTGTGCGTACCTACCCACTATAACTTTAATTACAGATTGGAAAGATAGAGTAACTATTCTTATTACAAGAATACGACATACAGCAAAGTTTATTTTAATATTCAAAACATACTTCATACGTGATCCCAAAAAATATAATGAATTGTTTTTGGTATCTTTATAACTTATTTCAATACCAAAGGATAAATTCAAGTGGAAGGACCATTTAGTTACGTTCTTTGTTACGTTAGTTGTTCCTTGGAATCCTGTCTGTAAGTAGCCACAAACGTGATATTGCAAGTGCACAACGGGCCGCAGCATTGATTTTCAAAAGCGTTGAAGACAATTTATACCAGACGGGCCACTCATTGGAAGCTCAAGCTTGGGAAGCTTCATGAACCTTACATGAAAAATTCTATTTCAATTACAAAATTTCTTTCAAATTCCGTAAGTTACGTCTGCGTGCCCAATACGCTAATAATCAATGGATGACTCCCTGCTGTAACGTCTAGAATTAATGATAAGTATAAAATTGTATAGTGATGAACACTCGCACGTTTATGTACGAATACCATTTATTGCGAGTAGTCTTCCAGACGCTGTTTATTCAAAGCGTGGGCTTGGCGATGCAGGCGTATTGCCGATAGCTGGTGGCCGCGGCGGGCAATGGACGGCAAACAACGCTCGTTCGGCGGCAGCTGCGCGCCTGCTCCCGACGCGCAATATTCCTCTTACAAAATAAAGGAATTCCCAGCGACAATTGTTCGCCTTCCTTACCCCTACCCTAGAAATACAAACGCACGCCTCCGAATGACTTTACAAAAATTTGCATGGCACTTTTTTCTCTATATTTTCACGTTCAGAAAAGCAATTTTTGTACGTCGCCCGCGATACGGAACGGGGGAAATTGCACTCGTTCCTGGTGAGCGGAGAGAACAGTGCGAATGGAGTGGCGGCGCATTGTGACGCGCGGAGGCGGCTCATTGCTTTTCGGTGGCTCCATTGCCTCTGTTGTGTTTAAGACAGTTCAATAATGGTAAACAACTGCGAGCTACTGTACATTTGGTGCACGGGTTAGAGCAGTCATGCAAAATTGCATGTTGCTTTGCTATTTTAGCTAGATAGTGATACAGAACTGTTCACTTACGAATACACGCTCCTAGACAGCAAAGTTATCGATATACGATAAAGCAAAACCCGTGCTTACAAGATGTGGCAGATAGAGTAAGCGACTAAGGATTAGTTTACACTTAATTAAATGTGAAGGGCCAGTCATGGTGTAAGTTTTTTATTCTAAGGCTTTCAAGTTCCTAATTGAATCTCTAATGATGAATGATCATATGTTGCCAATGTTGTAACTGAAACCTTCTCAGCGGAGGTACACGCAGAGGCAAAGGTGAAAGTGAAAAAACTACATTTACTCTCACTCTTGAATATTTTATTACTACCTACCTAATCTAATTCCTACCAAACCATTATCTATACCCAAAATAAACCTGAAAAGCATAGCTAAAAATGTTTATGCACAACCAAATTAAATTCCATAAGCCAATTAAGCAAAGTATCCAGCGCCATAAGTTGATTTACAAAAAGAGTTGTGCTGTAGTCGGAGTTATTCACCGATGCTGAATTGAATTACCGAGCGCCGCCTGCGCAGTAAATTATCTTCGTTACTAGAGGACAACACGGTAATTGTTAATTACTTTAAGATACAAACTGCACTCTTTTCATTGTTACCTGAAAATTGTAACTAAGACGGGGAATTTTAGAAAAACAATAAGAACCCATTGTTAAAGAATGGAACCCGGGTTTCTTGGCAAGTGGAATATCGCTAGATGGCGTTAGTATTGCGAGGAGTTTAATACTAGATTGGCTCATTTAGTTATTTAACCAATTCTAAACGTGAAAAAAATGTCACAGTTGTCAAACGGACTCACGAAACAATGACCTGGTCATTCTAGTTTTTTTTTTAATAATTCGATAAAAGGCTAATTTTATACGGCTTTTACGTGTAAAAGAATCTATATTTTCGAATCTACCAAAATTTGGTTCGGAAGATGTTAAAAAAATTATACCTTAAAATAGGTGATTTTTTTTTGAGCAAAATTGTTATCAGTAAATTTACTGTAAAAATATATGTGAATAATTCAGTTTTTAGACCCGAAAGCTGAATCCATCAATATATCTAACAGGCAATTAAATCTAACAGGCAATTAAAAAAAAACACTAAGTTAATATTTCGTAATACGTCTAATTTCTACTAGTTGAAGAAAATTAGATTGCAATGTATGGAAAAATTGGCAAAATTAAAGCAAGAGGTTTATCTATCAGGATATGTAGGTTGTGGAGAAAAAATAAATTTTACCCACTCTCCCCCCCCTCCGGGGGGAGCGTCACCCCCCCGCGCCCTCGAATATGTCCCGGATCGCGGTATTTTCCATTATAAAAGAAAACCGTACACGATACATAAAAAGTGTGTAGGAACGAAATAATCCTAGATAAATTTACTATAAACCTTTCATACATACAAAAGCGATACCACTTACAGTTTCAGCGCAATCTGGCACCAAATACGAACATTTTTAATAATTTATCCAGTTTTTTTTGTTAATTGTTTAGTTTTTTCAATTATTTCACACTTTACCGCCAAGATATGTATGACTAAAGTAAAGAACAGGATATCTTCTTTATAAAAAGGTATAATTCATTTCTAAACTCATTCATTTGATGCTGCTATGCTATTTTGAAAATTCACCATAATCAGCTACTGCGACATTAACTTAGGAAAAAGTACCAAAAAAAAAAACTATTTAGTCCGTAAGTAAGATTATAATAAAATATTACACATTTTTTAGGGTTCCGTAGCCAAAATGGCAAAAGCGGAACCCTCATAGTTGCGCCATGTCTGTCTGTCTGTCTGTCTGTCCGTTCGCGGCTTTGCTCAGAGACTATCAATGCTAGAAAGCTGTAATTTTGCACGAATATATATGTAAACTATGCGGACAAAACAGTGTAATAAAAAATTAAAAAAAAATTTTTTTTTAGTACCTCCCATAGACGTAAAGTGGGGGTGTTTTTTTTTTTCTCATCCAGCCTTGTAGTGTGGGGTATCGTTGGATAGGTTTTTTAAAATCATTAGGGGGTTGCTAAAACAATTTTTCCATTCAGTGATTCATTTGCAAAATATTAAACTTTAAAGCGCAAATTTTCATTAAAATCGGGCGTCCCCCCCTCTAAAATCTAAACCGGTGGGTAGAAAAAATTAAAAAAAAATCAGGAAAAATCGTAAGTATATCAAACTTGCAAGGAAAACTATAACGGTTAAGTTTTCTTGAGAATTATTAGTAGTTTAAGAATAAATTGCAGCCTAAGGTATAAATATACCTAAACCGTCCGTCTGTCATAGCCAATTTGATTCGAAACTACTAGACCGATTGAATTCAAATTTAGTTCACCTATGTAAATTGATGACCCAAACACGGACGTGTAAAGTAAATTAATTAATTTTAAACACGGGGGCCAGTTTGGGGGGATGGGGGGGTAAATTAGAAAAAAAAATGTAGAAACTATATCATGTGACATATCAAATGAAAGGGTACATTATGAAAATCTCAAATATATATTTTTCATTATTTTAAATTAATCCGTTTTGAAGTTATTTAAGAAAATAGGTGAAAATTAACCATTTCCCCGCCCCTATCTCCTAAAAGCCCAGCAGGGCCTACATTTTTTTTTTAAATACAGAAAATAGGTCCATACCTATAGCTTATAGGAAAACATATGAGAATCTAATGGTATTTAAAGTAACACCATTTAACCAGTATGAACATTTATATTTCGCTGAATGGCCAAATGAACTAAATTAAAAAAATAGCATAGCAATGGTAAATGAAAGATTTTAGAAATTAATTATACCTTTTTATAAAGAAAATATTCTATTCTTTACTTTTGTCATACATATCTTGGCGGTAAAATGTGAAGTATTTGAGAAAACTAACCTTTTAGCCGTAAAAATAGATTAATTATAAAAAAAGTTAGTATTTGGTATCATATTGCGCTGGAACTATAAGTGATATCGCTTTTAAATGTATGAAAGGTTTATAGTAAATTTATCAAGGATTATTTCGTTCCTACACACTTTTTATGTATCGTGTACAGTTTTCTTTTATAATGGAAAATACCGCGATCCGGGACATATTCGAGGGCGCGGGGGGGTGACGCTCCCCCCGGAGGGGGGGGAGAGTAGGTAAAATTTATTTTTTCTCTATAACCTACATATCCTGATAGATAAACCTCTTGCTTTAATTTTGCCAAATTTTGATCTAATTGTACTGAACTATACTAGGAGAAGAATAAAATAAGATTTTTTTTAATCCAACAATAGATTGATTGGAAATCAAGTACTTTGTGAAACCAATATATAATTAGCAGCAAAAATAAGTGCAAAAAGTCTCAAGGCACGTTAAAAAGACATACTTAAACCTTAACTATACTTACCTTTTATGCCAATATGGTAACTAATTTTTAATTTTTACTTATCAAAATAAGAAGCCTTTTTTTAAGTTCCTTTAAAAAAATAAATGGACTTAACATGACTGTGTTATAAAGAACATAAATTAAACTAATTAATTATAAAGTAAATAGGCTTATAGCAATTTCGCCTGATTTTTACAGAATTATTAAAGATTATTTTTTATAAAATTAGAAGAATATATTCGCTATTACCTGACCTAACTTTAATGCCAAAAATTCATCATCATCCCAGCCTATATACGTCCCACCGCTGGGCACAGGCCTCCCCTCAGAATGAGAGGGCTTGGGTCATGCGAAAAATTGCTTATTTGTGTTAGGTGACTGGGGTACAAGCCTTAAACAGCCTATCACAGAAACGCTCATTTAGAGCTATTCAAGGCCAGAGTCTATCATGGTACTGAACCAGTGAGCTACGTCTTCAGCCTCTTGTCCACTTACTATCAGGCGAGATAGAAATCAACAGCTAGTTTTAAATAAAAAAAACCCGCACGCAAATCTATGGCAGTAGTAGTGTTCAGGCCTGTAACCATGAGCGAGAAAAATCAAGAATAGGTATAGTAATATTATTACGGGGCCAAGGCGCTAACGAGTCACAAGTGACCGATCAGGCTGCACAATTTATAATCTGGGACGACCGGATGGCTAAGTGGTTAGAGAACCTGACTACGAAGCTTGAGGTCCCGGGTTCGAATCCCGGCCGGGGCAGATATTTGTATGAATAATACGAATGTTTGTTCTCGGGTCTTGGATGTTTAATATGTATTTAAGTATTTATTTATCTATATAAGTATGTTTATCCGTTGCCTAGTACCCATAGTACAAGCTTTGCTTCGTTTGGGACTAGGTCAATTGGTGTCAAGTGTCCCGTGATATTTATTTATTTATTTATTTATTTATTTATTAATCTCAATAACAGTAGTTCGCTTTCCCTTTTGAAAAATTCCTTGAATAATTAAAAAAAAAACATGATGGGAATAAATAAGTATATCAAATTAGCAAGGAAAGTTACAGTCAAGTTTGCTTGAGAATGATTAGTAGTTTAAGAGATGTTACATAGCAGAAAATTTCGTACAAAATATGAAATCCTTAGAAAAATACTAATTGATTATTACGATTTTGATTTCAAAGTTTAACGAGCTTGTCCGTTAAACAAGCTATAAAATAGACATAATTAGTAAAACAACTACGTGTTAAAATAAAGTATGAAAGGATTAACCCTATCCTGGGAATGTCCGACACGCCCTTGGCCGGTTTTTCAATCAGTGCTAGTACGACGCATAACACAATTATTTAAAAAAATTATATTCTGAGTACTTGTAAACTTAAAATACCCACATAAAATTTGCGGTACAAATCGTGTCTCAAGTCCAAGCAAACAACAGCCATAAAAATATTTTATTGATTCCTTGTTCTAATTATAAGCTTATTTTATTGTTGCTTTTAAAATCGAACATTTATGACTCTTAAAAACGGTTATGACAGCGTTTTCAGCAATCCGCCATAATTAATTTAATAGCTGAACACGCAGCGATGTAAAATTGTGTGTCGATTAATTTTCCATGCAAAAACGAACAATTTAAATACGAACCTTATTGGACGGATAAATAGTCTTTAATATATCGTTGAAACATTTTATAGTAGGCAGATTACGGTATTTGCAATAAATTTGACCGTATTACCTTGCCAGCCGCGGGGCAGGCGGCAGGCAGTTTTGCGCGTGGTTGTTCGTACGGCAGGAGTTAAATATTCCTGTTTTATGTCGTGTGTACTTATTGTATAAATAAATACATACTAACGTGGGACTATTAACATCAATTGGCCAGTTCCAATGTAAGCGAAGCTTGTACTATGACTAATGTAATGGATTAGTTTATCTATAGTATAGAACATCTAAGTATAGATTCTATAAAGATGTTGGTAAGTATTTTGAATTCGTCTTCTCCATTAGAAACCACCGTAAAATATTTGGGTAAATGATGTTGAGATACATAAACCGTATTTACAAATGATTAACATAATAATAAATTAAAAACTAATATAAATCTAAGAAAGGTCCCTGTTGTTGAGATGTATTATAAAATGCGCATAGAAGACGTTATTTTTTTACCTCCTTGATTTATAGTGCATTTATTTGATTACTGCCTCAATTTAGAAGACAATATCAAAAGTTAATTAAGCTATTTAACAATAATAGTCGTAACACGCAAAACTTAACCTTAAGATTGACGCAACCATCACCTCTTAAAAATAACAGTCAATTGGGCGGCGTAACATTTCATTTTTATTTCACCATGTTTCCAATGTCGACAATTGATCCATCACACCAGGTGTAAGTTACTAATAAACAATTTCTTAATAACACTCTGGATTTAGATTGTAAGCTATTAGAGATGCGCCGGCTGCTCGGCGAGCGGCCAGTTAGGCCGACCTAATTCTGTGTCCACTAAATGTGTAAACTAGGTAGTCACGTTAATAGCCCACGTTAAACTGCTAGATTTTTGCCAAAATTGGAAAAAGTAGGTGACCCAAACTTTTTTAATCGACTGTGGACTAAAATTTAAAGGACATGATTGTTAGTTTTGTTAAAAGGGCGTTTATTCCAGCGTTTCATCCGCCTCATTTATCTGGTCACATTTTTTACGAATTAGCTCTAGATTTTGATGTCGTTTTTACGATTATTTGTACAGAAAAGTTACAGAAAAGTGTCCAGAAAAATGAGACGGTTGAAACACTCGAATAAACGCCCAAAAAGACTTTTTACTATGGGCTCGAAATTAATTAATCATTATTAGTTTTAGTTGACGGTAGGCTTGAAGTTACAAAGGAAACTTGTCAATGTATTTAATCAAACTTTAGAAGTCGAGTTTAACCAAATTTCTGTGTCGAAAATACAAACTGAAACACAGAAACACTGAAGAACAGATGCACAGAAAAACCAGAAAAAGAGACCAGCGCTCTGTGTTCATTAGAAACGATTTTTCACAAAAGTGATTTTTACGTACAGTGCATTTAATTTTGGTGGCTTCAATTCGATTTTGATAGTGACATTAGGTTATTTTCTAGATATCTACAGAAAAAAAAACTTTTTCATTTTTGTACGGTACAACACTAGCCATTACAGTAATTTGAATTAATTCCCCAGCGACAGTGTTAAATGGTTCGCTATATTTTGTTTACTTTTGAGATATTACTAAATAGGCGGCGCTCGCGAATCTCTCTGATGTGTCAGTCATAACAGTTTATAATACCGTAATACTGAAAACACACTCTGTTTGTATCAAATCAAAATAAAGTGGAACCATCTGATATTAAGAAAAAAATGCGTTTTCAAACTGAATAGCTCACAAACGAATTTTTGTACTAAAAATGATTTTTACAAACCTGTAATATTTTTAAAAGGCCTTTCTAAATACCCTTTACGGAATAGACGAGAAAAAATCAACGTACCTGTCCTAAAATCGCTAAATGCGGCTTTTATTTTAAAACTTTATTATTTTATTTTGTCGGTCGGTATGGCAGATTACAGCTTTATAGTGCAAAGATTTTCTGACCTAAGCAGAGGGTAAAGAATCGCGTCGAAATTATAGGGTTCCTTTTTAGCTATTTCAGCTGTAGTGCCTACTCCAAAAATGCGTAAATAATGCATAAAAACATCCCTTTGTGTGATAGTGGCGAAATAGCAGCTGACCAGTTTCTAAAATGATCAAGAACACGACAAAAGTGAAATCTTAAAAGATGTAATGAATCACGTTACATAGAATATTTCGTACCTATGTCAAAATACTCGTCGTGGTCGGTCGTTGCGTCATTAACGCTATTGTTTCGGGGGCTGTGGGGCTGTTGAAATGTTCGCGGTTTGCGCGTCGCTGTCATAGATATACGTATCTTTTTAGGTGATTAAACAAATAACTGCCTCTCTGTTGCACTCACAGATACAATTTTTAGTAGAATTAATCCTTGATTCATGTCCTTGAGTGCGGCGGGTAGTATACGAGACAAAAATATTTTCCAAAGGAAAACCGTCCGCTTTTATTGAAGTATAATTTGGTACGCTTGAGTGACTGTATTTGTAGATTAGAGCGTTTTTGGAAATTAAAGAAAGAAAGAAATACATTTATTCACAACACAGCAATAGACAACACTACACAAGACACAACAATATTATTAAGTGCGATAGCATAGATACGAGGGCGACACTGAAAGTTTTTAGAACTGGCCACTTGTAAACAATATAATAAAAAAGTAAGTTTAAATTTTGAAAATGGAACTCTTTGCCAATATTATTGAGTATGTATTTCATTCATTTGTCATTAGTTTTACGATTTGGCGGCAAATTGAAAATTGTCTGTGTCACGTCAACATGAATTTAACTCGCGAAAATTTTCGTGCAATGATTTTTTATGACTTTCGATGTCATTTAAGTCAACAAGAAAGCTATGATAGACTTCGATTGGCCTTTCATGATGAAGCTCCATCTCGTGCGACCGTTTACAACTGGTTTAATGAGTTTAAACGTGGTCGCACTAATCTCACCGACGATCTGCGTGAGGGACGGCCTTCTACGGCGACGACTGAAAATAACATCAGTGTTGTGCAGCGTATGATAGAGACTGACAAAAGAGTGACGTATCAGCAGATTCGGACAAGCTTAGGCATTGGTATGAGTCAAGTGCATAAAATCCTCCATGAACATTTAGCGGTCAGGAAGCTTTGTGCGAGGTGGATACCTCATAATTTGACCGAGGCCCAAAAACTCCGTCGGGTTGATTGGTGCCGTGAAATGATTGAAAGATTTAACGGAGGTGACTCAAATGCTGTTTTCGACATACTTACGGGTGACGAAAGCTGGGTTTACTGTTATGATCCAGAAACCAAGAGACAGTCTGCTCAATGGGTGTTTCCTTTCGAGGAGTTGCCAACTAAAGTGAAGAGAGGTCGAAGCGTGGGAAAAAAGATGGTGGCCTCGTTCTTCGGAAGGACAGGTCACTATGCGACAATTGCTTTAGAGGATCAAAAAACAGTTACTGCAGAGTGGTACACTAACCATTGTTTGCCACTTGTATTGGAAAAAGTTCGGGAGAAGCGACCTCGAAGTAGGATCCTTCTTCACCACGACAACGCTTCGTCGCACACCGCCAGGCGAACGATCGACTATTTAGTGACGTCAAACGTGGAATTACTGGGTCACCCGCCGTAAAGCCCCGACCTCGCACCTTGCGATTTTTATTTATTCCCGAAAATAAAAGAAAAACTTCGAGGAAAACTTTTTATGAACACCGAGGAAGCAGTGGGTGCGTTTCAAAAGGCCGTCGAAGAGACCCCTAAGGACGACTGGGCTAAGTGCTTTTCTCAGTGGTTCCATCGGATGCAGCGGTGTATTGATGTGAATGGACACTATTTTAAAAAGATATAATAAAACTAATAACTTGCTAGTTTGCTCAGTTTTTGATTTTCTAAGAACTTTCAGTTTGACCCTCGTATGTAGTAAGATATGTGTCATTGCGGTTGTAAATCGGACACTGGCTCAGCATAGTGCTGAGACGTTAAGAACGCCCCAGCGCTGATTTTCAGCCAGCACCGTCGGGAAATTAGGTACTAGTTTATCTATAGAGTGGGTAAGCAGTATTTTAGCTCTCTTACAAAGATCATCGATGACAAAGAGGGCTCGTGGTTCCAATTTGCTGCTACACAAGAGCGTGTTGCGTGGCTGTTACGACACATCGCTAACGATGTCGCAAACACGTTCAATATGTGCCTGAAACCATAGGTTACTAGTTTATTAACACTTGCTGTTACTGATTTATGTTCAAAGTTCACAGATTTCTTGCCTCACACGACCATCGAACACATTGGAAATTAGTCTACGGAATTCGAAAAATATTGTCGTTCTAACATTTCACTTTTTTCCCAGAGGTTAGGCTACAGGGCAAACCCTTAACTCAACCGTCTTTTTTTAGGCTCAAATCGTAGTTGACTAAATTATCCAGAGGAATATTTTATAAATTTGTGATATCATTCTTAATTTCCAAAATATCGTGCGCCAAAATTAAAATTCGAAAATAATTTTCTTAGCCATTACTGTTTCGTTATTGACTTTCTCGAATAATTCTTTTTGCACCTTACAGCTCTTGTAAAATTTGAGCCTATTTTGAATATCATATCTTCACAACTCTTTATTCAACAAAGATATTTCCAATGTTAAAAAAAAAACCAATATTCCCGCGTACAAACTAAAAACTAGAAATAAAATGTGTGTTCAACTGCAGTAGAAATTAAATTATTAATATATATTAAATAAAGCACCAAAGCGGCATCAAATTTTGCTATTGAATTTGTGGTTGGTTAATGACTGGTGAGGTCAGCTTTCAATTGCTATTTTGAATTAACTTTGCCTGAATTAACAATAATCAAACAAAGTCGGATGCTCAAAACAGCGAGTTCTATCTAAATTTCGGAGTATAAGTAAAGTAAAAAGTTTCATAACTTATTATACAAGTGCAGTAGACTCGAGAGTAGCCACGTAAAAAAGCGCAAAATATGAAAAAAATTGCTCCATATTTTTCGCAACGAGAACATCCGAGTCGAGTATGGCTAAGCGCCGCGTAATAAGACGACAAGGGAGACTACAAATCATAATAAATTCGGCGAACTTATTAAGTCAGCCGCCAACAAACAATGGAGCGAGTTATTGGCGATCTACCCTCGCTTTATCTAGCCGTCCTCCTCGCACCCGTGCCCGGCAAATAGAGCAATCTTTATTTTATCGGAAAAAGCTCACGGTGGACCAGAATATACCTACCAATTAAAGGAAGCAAGGGTTAATAAAAGGAACGCTTGAAACTATAGGTGGACAAAATGTGTCACGTAAAGAAAATCGATTTGTATCATTCTCCTACACGTACCTACATTAAATTTGGATAAAAATTAGTCCTTGCATTTGGAACTATCAATTTCGCTTAAAAACCCTATTTAGTAAGGTATGAAACAGTTATAAAATAACCAGCATACTTATAAGTAATTTTGCATATTGTATTAGATAACCTGGTGAGCTGGTTGAGCGGAGTGAGTGTGTGATAAATGATAAATTACTTATGATATAGTCGTATGATAGGTACAATTTGATCTAAAGTAATTCAGTGTTTGACAGATACCTATTTAGAATAGATTTGGCTAATTTATGATTGATACTCCATACCAGAGCTATCCATCACTACGGGAAGCGGAACTCTGCAAAAATGTGAACGAAGTTATAAAAAATATTAACATCAAAGTTGTCAACTGCATCCTGAAGTAGTGTTCATTAAATTCTATTTTCAATAAATGATTCGCACTTGGATTGAATAAAATTACAAGACAAACATTTTGATAGGGACCTTGCCTAAAGGGTACTCTTTAGATAATTTTGTTTTAGTTTTACGTTCTATTTTTATTTTATGTAGGTAAGTTTAGTTAAGTTATTTTTAGGATATGTTTTATTACACATGTAACAATGACATTAAAATTAAAATATTTTAGTTTTTGATAGGCATATTTATTTCCAATAATACTTTGAGACAAATTATAAAAATTGCTTACACGTTTCGGCTTGCTCATTTCCCAAATATATTTTTGGCTCTGTAAAAAAGCTATGTAATTAATTATGAGCTAACATATTATTAACAAAGTTAAAAATATAAAGTGATGTATTAATTTATGAGTGGTCATGTGTTATAGCGCTTCCTATTCGCTGGAGTTCTTGGCGCGCATTAATAATTATTCAATTTGGCAGCTAAATTAGTCCACCATTCGCAGAAGAGGACAGGTTTTAATGTCACATTCGTAAATACTACACTCTACTAATCTTAATTTTCAAGGTCGACATGTGTTAGACCGGGTGGGCCCTGTGACAGAAGCAAAAAATTAAAACACAGGTTCTGCTACTCAAATAGAACTAGCATTATAGTTCTGCAGCTAACAAAAAGTAAGTTATTTTGTCAATATATTTATTCCAAATAAATTAAATGGTATTTACAGTGTAATAGCCTAAATGACATCGCCTGTCACGTAACAAAATGACGGATTTTGCAATATATTGCTTGTACAATTAAACTCTAATAAAAAATATAAATTATAATACTAGTTATTTTCAAAATTTGTAGAACTAAATTACCTTAAGATGAAGAGTGGAAGCAATAGTTTAATTTTTGCTCTTGTTAGGGCCCACCTTGTATGTAAAGGAATGGAATACTAAGGGAAAGGAATGCTATAGTATAATAGTAATAACTTCCGTAAAATTACCTGGGTGTGGTAATTTTAAAGTGGATAGATTCCATTGAATTGGTTGCTACCGCAAACTGAGAAGTATTTTTTTACAGCATTTACTTGTCCTCGAGCTAAAAGGCTGTAAACAGATCTTATGAATGTATCTGACTATCACAGCTCATTAAAAGTATTAATGTTGAAATTAATTAAAAGTTTTTACAATTAGGCTAATGAAACTAACACACTGTAACATACGAGTAATTACGTCCTCTATCTGTTAGATATTAATTCGCGTGACACCGTGGTCCACATGAGTGACTCAAGACGTACGTTCGTAATATATCTTTGCGCGAAAAATTTGCGAGGGCGACATGTTTCACGGCCCGCTACCACGCACATCTCTATTTAATTAATGTAAGCAACAATGTAGTCTTACTCTCACAATAACTAGGTTATGTTTTTATCGCACGCCGGAAAAATACGACAAGGACATACCATTAAGCTAAACGCACAAAATCGGAAGCAATCTTACGAAATAGCAGCAATTACAATACCAAACTAGACGATATAGGATCTAACGACCGTCCTCCGATATAAATAGGAAACTCTGTAGCGGCACGCCAAATAATAGTCGAAATATCGCTCAATAATGGTACAAGTCCGGCGGAAAGTGTGGGGCAAACAATAATGGCCAAAGACAGCGGCGGCACGTACCGGACCCAGTCTTAGAATTAATCAGTTAGTCACACTTGCGCCGAACTAAGGAAGAGTCGATTAGGAGGGCACCTTGAGGATTATTGAGACATCGGCGGCGGATGCCAGCTGCGGCCAGGAACTTGCCGATATTGCCGCCGCGGCCAGGGCTGCCCCTAACTTGTTTACGACTGCCCAAGAATTTCCAGTTCCGACGTGAAACTCCGCCGTTCGATCATCCTTATTGGAAAAAGGGTTCTCGTTTTCTCTGAGTGTTACTCTCGTTGTAAGTGCGAGTACCGAAGTTATTTCAGCAGTTACATTTTGGAATGATGCCATACGTTTCTTTTATTGCATGGAATTATTTATAAGATGGTAAGTCGTATGGATATGAATATCTCTCGTATTAGCATATTATTTATCTTAATAGTAGCACGATCGTCCGTTGAATTGATTTAAAAGAACTGCTTTTTTTGAAGCTGTAAAAGGATTCATATTACAATTTGAATTATTTGATTGCACCGCCATGCATATTTGCAAATCAGCAAGTGGTAAAATGAAGAGCAAGCACCAAGATTCGCCAATGCTTAGCAATCTCTCAATCCGATAGCTGCATCTCTCAAAAGCTCCTAAAACAAGACCTCGTATAGGCGCTTTATAGATTTATAAAATATATTTACTTTCACCTTTAGCAAAAGCGGAACTTGTGATAATAATTAACTTCTTTTTCGAGTAGTCGCTTGCATGTGAGTCATAAATGATACATTGGTCTCACGAGAGTGATCGCACAATACAGCTTAATTTGAGATAAAATTGACGTTAGTCGGCTCAAATCAAAACGCAAGCTTAGCCGTAAACAATTTTTAAGGGCATGCGCCTAAACAGATCACATGCAGAGATAATATTGTTGGTGAACTTGGCCATATTTTTTAACACAAGTTCATCAAGGAAGCCGGTCCCATATTTCAGTGCGCTGTGTTCTTGCGGGCACTAACTAGCGCCGCAGCTGCCGACAGCGCTGTCTGGACGGCCGCGGCCGCAATGACCCACTGGACCGTGCAAGTGCTACCAAATAATTTATAGCCACGTTTAATTATCTACAAGAATCTCGTGTCGCCAAACGCACCGTGAAACAGTTTTTCAGCCGCTTTTTGCGCGACGGTTAAGTGAGGAATGCTGTTAAACGAGCTAGCGCTGAGTCCTCATGCTATTTGGTTATTTTGAATGTGCATCATCTTCTGCCGCCCGAAGGGTTAAAAATACAACATATGACAGAATGGAGCGATTGGTGATTCAGGGTAGAGTTGAAATTAAGAGACCCAATGGACACTATCAAATCTGTTACCAAGACCCCTATAGTAGAATGTGGCCGCCGGGCAGCCATAGAGACCGATGGAGAAATATCGCGAAGGCAGCGAGCACAATAATGAGGGACTCCTCACGACCATGACCACTCTGCAAAGAGTATAGATCTGATTTAAATGAGATCATATTTGTAATAGTTGCTCATCTAACTTTTAATAACTCTACCTAATCACAATTGAAGTAGTTAATTTTAGTCTCAAGATTTAATTTGCCAGATCAAATTATTCTTTTGCCTATCAAACTGTTCCTCAAGGGGCGACCACATAATTAATATGCGAAATGTGTATCGGACTGAACAGAGCCAGAGGAAAAGTTGGACTATTTTGCTGAACTTTGGCTAAGACTTTATATTCATAAAGCACGTTTAATTATTATGTTAACGAAACCATCTTTTGAATAAATAGTAGACATGGTCTGTCAAAGGGAATAAGGTCTTCGTTAAAACTCGCCACGAATCTGGGAATAATAAATTAGATTTTTAATTATTAAAATGTAAATGACAACTCTACTTGTCGTGTATGTCAGAAGTTTGCTAAACAGTAATATCAATAATCATTTTATTGTAATAATATTTTAATGTAATGGTATAGGTTTATTTTATGCGTTTTGGTTTAATTACATAGGTTATTTTGTTTACCTTGTAATTTTCTTACTGTGTACCTGTTTTCTGTATCGCTTAATAATTGTGGTGTACAATAAAGAGTCATTGTATTGTATTATATTGTATTGTTAATTGCTTTTAGGGTATCTACCTCACCATTGTATTATATTCAAAGTTCTCAATTCAATTAAATCATTCATCGAGTTCATAGTCAGGGACTTTATTTTTATTTAAATTATTCAATCTAAATCCATCTCGTGACTTCTCATACTCTGTAATAGATATATTTACTAACAAAATGTTATTTAAAGTGACTCTTAGAACATTGCATCTATTATTCACATAATGCGCTTATTCCGAACAACTCTAAGCACTAGCGAAAGTACAAAATGTTCGAAGTAACGAAAGCCGTACCTTGAAGACGTGTTCAGTGTTAAATTATGCAGAAATCAATTCCTTTTCCGAACGCGCGATGCCTTCTGATAAATAATCCATCTGTAATTGCAACTGGTTTGGAATCGCGAATATTACCCTGGCTAGGTTTTGGTGGGGGAATAATTACTGAATAATATAGTTACAATCAACAACTTACGACGGCCTGCTGCGTTCAATAAGTAGCAGAAATGAAAATTGCATTCCAGAAGAAAAGACGTTCGTTTAGCATTCGATTTAAATTATTTCACGTGATTCAATATTCATTCTACATTATATTCTAAGGTAATAATGATATAAATCACTAAAAGCTATGAAAAAAAGCTTAATATTCACTGTCAAAGGGAAGCTGATACTTACTTGGAAATTGTGAGCTTACTCGCATTATCTGTGAAGTTGCCGTTCAATATATCAACCTAAGCTCGTAATGATCTAGAGCACTTAGTATCGGCCTCGGTTATTAATAGTACGGCATGACACTGTTCTGTGCACGGCTTTGCCCGAATATGTTTATGGTAGGCTAAGTAACACAACCAATGCGTTAAACTAAGTGAAGCATATTCAGTACAGAGATTATTCGATATTGGTCAAGAAACTCCACATAAGGGTACGTATTGCAAGGCCTAAAATTAAAATATCTAACTTTAAATAACCTACGTTCAAAATCCCTAAAATTTAAATACCTAATGATTTTAAATACCTAACCTAACCTTAGTTTAAAATACCTATTGGAGTAAATGTCTAATTATTAAAATATCAACAGCAATGACACCTAACTTTGATACACCAACATTTGAAATACCAAACGGTCAAAATACCTAAAATGATGCAGTTGCGAGCTTCTACAATTAGAGTAGCGTGAGCTGTTACAAAAAAAAAAACCTAACATCGAACTGAACCTAAACTATCCGAGTCGCTTGTGTCCTGAAACGTCTTGCTCGTTCGCTTCGCTCTCTCGCTATCAGCGAGGCACCAGCTCGACTATACCAAAGGGGATCCCCAGGATTTAAAATAAAATTTATTTTTAATATAACATTTAATGTTATCGATGAGATGTTATTATAATACCTACTTTTGGTACCTCGCTGGCAGCGAGCGAGCGGAGCGAGCGAGGAAGACGTTTCAGAGCAGAAACTTCTTTGATAGTTTAGGTTCAGAAAGCTAAGGCGGGAGCGAAGCGCAGCGTAGCTCCCTTCTTAGCCTTCGATGTTAGGTATTTTTTTGTAACAGCACAGAAAATTATAAATATCAATCTACCCCCGCCCGCTTGAAAAAGTCGGAATGTTGTTATTTGAAAATAGCAGACTTTGGCGTAACGATGATTTCGGTATTTTGACCGCTAACATACCATTTGACATTTGAAGCTTTCGGTATTTTGAATGTGAGTGAAAATCATTAGGTATTTAAATTTTAGGGATTTTGAACGTAGGTTATTTAAAGTTAGTTAATTGAAATTTAGACATTGCTATTCGTAACCATTTTATACTTTCGGTATTTTGAATATAGGTGAAAAAATCATTAGATATTTAGATTTTGGGGATTTTGAACGTAGGTTATTTAAAGTTAGATATATTAATTTTAGGCCTTGCAATACGTACCCAAAACGCATTTACTGTTTCTTGGGTCTATGTCGTAAATGTTTGCGTGTGTTTTAGAGATTAAACTAGGTAAATAAAACTAAAATCTGTACTCATAGAGCTTACGCATACGGAGGATAAACAAATAAACATTTTGTTTGTTACTTATAGTCCGTGATTTATTTGTTCAATATTCAACAATTTATGTCCTTCATAGGAATATGTTCCACTTCAACAAAACGCGAAGTGACGTCATCTCTGATGCCAATATCGAAATCCAATCAAACGGCCTGTGATTGACATTCAAAGCTGTCCGACCAATCTTCCGGACGTACTCGTGTGTAAGCAATGCCAAATTTACCGCCTTTCCCCTCAAAATGTGCGGGAAGTTCATTTTGATTTTACAGGAAATAAAATTTATTTTGTTTTATTTTACGCTTCATAAATTGAAAGTTAAATACTACCGTCATCCATCATCTTCAAAGAAAATCGTCACCACTTTCTCTATTAAAGTACAAAATTTCCCTAATGTACGAAATTAATCTAATGCACGCAACTTAGGCTTTTATTTAAGTACAAATTTATTTGTTGATTTTTTGTATTAGTAAAGTCAAGGTACTTACAAATAGCCTTGGATGCCAAAGTACATGCAGCCGAAAAATAACCGCAGTCTGTGACACCAAGCCTTGTCTAATATTAAGCCAATACTCGATTATTTGGAACGTGACCCTGCCGGGTTTAGTGATTTGGAATTCGATATAGCTGGAATACACTATTCCAGTCTATTACGGAAGAATAAGCAATTTCATATGTGTACGCAAAATATATTTCTAAAAAATCTGTGATTACGTTTTCTAATAATACAAGCTTTTTCAAAGTTCACCTCGTAGGTAAAAATTATTTGTTTGTTCGTTTCAAAGTTAGTTTTGATCCACTTCGTAGTCGTAGTGGTCAAATCGACTTGAAAGTTGTTATAGGTAGAGTCATTCACGATCTTATTACAATTTCATTTATGTCTAATTTTGACAAAATCACGGTCTTCGTGGATGGCACTATGTATATACCTACATATGTAGGTTGAATGACAAGTATAGTCAACAAAAAGTACTGTCAAGAAAAAAAAGGTTGTAATAAAAATTAAATTTTTAACAAGAACTTGGAATTAACGACATTTAAGAAAAATATTTGCCACGATTATAAATTACTATGTGTGTAAGAGAGAGAAAAAGAGAGAGATATTTTAAAAATGTAATTGATTTTTATGTTCCAGAAAGGTTCCAGATAATACTTGTACTTAATGTAGAGGCTTTTACTCAGCGCTGGGTGGACGTGGGCTGATTTTATTGATTGATTGGATACTTATACAGGTTACCTATATCATCATATCGTAATAGGTATCCAAGACATATATTTTTATTTGTGATTATAATAACATATTTACTTAATACTATTATACAACCAATTTATAGACAGGTAGTAAATAAGATAGCACATCATAATAGTGATCGCGTTTCTCGATACTGGCGAGCATATTGGCTGGCGACGTTGTCGCCCACCGTGTTTCGTAGTCTGCAGGTAGGTAGGTAATCGCTTCGCGCTCACGTATCTGATAGAGTTTCCAAGCTTCCAAACTAGTTGGGCTAGTGTCGGAAACTTTCGACGCCGCTCGGTGCAAGGTGCATGTTCCGACTTGTTCCCGATAAGGAGCAGGACTCAGTCCTAAATCCTAACACGTGCCTCTGTCCGGCAAGTAACACCTTAACACAAGCGAGGCAATTAAAAGTTTACCCCTAATAATTCTTTAACTTTACGACGCTATGCGATTCGAATTAAAAATAGCAAAAGCTATTAAGCTCTGGGTGGAGTAGTTCCGCGCCCAAGGTCGTTAGGCGTTAGGTCTGGTAATGTGCTAGACTATTAATTAAAGGCTGGCTGGCGATGGTCCCGCGCCGCTTTAGCGATGCGGGTCACGGAGGCGCGAACTTGTCGCGGGCGGGAAGCGCTCGCGTGACGGGGAGCCGACGTCCCGAACGTCGTCGACGCCATGAGACTTATGAGGATTACGAAAAAATGTGTATTCGATGACATTTTTCGGGAGCGACCGTAGAAAAAGATGAAAATAAGGAATTCTAAACGTGACTCGAATATCTGATAAACCGTCACCTATTACCGGTCTATGTGCGTTCTTTTCGCGGTCGGGCGAGCGAAAGGCGCTGAAACCAAGCGTGACGTTCCATTCCTGATATAAAAATGTAAGTATGAAAAAGCTTTGTTAAACGCGTCTTGGCTTCGCCGAAGTGGCAAAGTTTGAAGTGGAAAACTTTTCATGGAAAAATCTTTGCGGAGAACGATTAAATTTTATGGATATTTGTACTGTTTAAAGTGTTTTCATGGTAGGAGTGTCTTCAACTTCAAAATACGTTAGTAGTATTAAAATTGTTATGAATATCGTAATATAATATATTTACTTATTTAAATAACATTTGTGCGAACCATTAATTGCCTAGGCATAATAAGTCTTTCTTAATATGAATCGAATTATATAACTCCCTCGTGTAGATAGATACCTATGTATGTAGGTACATTATCAAACAGAGTGCAGAGTGCAGACCACGCGGTCTTTGTGGAAGATTATTTTAATGAAATAATTAAATAAGTGGGAGTACGGTGGACAGAGACGCCATCAGAATACTAAATGGGAAGTGTCCGTACTTTGTGATTTCATTTGGAACCCTTAGAATGTCTCCAATTTGGCTCGATGTTTGCACAGTACCCCCGAAAAACTAAATAACTCGTTTTTCTATTTCGCTATTACCGGAACGGTATCAATTTTACTTTATCAGTTTCATTTAACATTCCCGCTGCGAAAAGTTCGAGTCATCAGTAGCTGTTCGTTTTTCCTAATAAGATTATTAGGCCTAGTCAACTGCCAATTCAGCAAGCGTACCAGAGTTTTAATAATGACGGAAAGAAACATTTCTACATAGTGATAAGGAAAAAAACGTGTTTGTCGGCCGCAAGGCTCCCTGGGAACATTTAGTACGGACTCGGACCCTCGTTACAATCAGCGTTGAATTATTTACCAGGGCCCAGCTAGCCGCCCCGAATTGATTTCTGCATAATTTACAAAGAAGAAACTGCAAGGGCCCCGAACATAAAAACCGGCAATAAAACCGACGCTGATTACCTAAAAGAATTGCTCCGAAAATTACACCTCAAAGTTAAGCGTTGTATACGATTAGGGAAGCACCTCTGCAGCTATTCCAGCTGCGTTAGCGAAATCGCTGGACGTCTGTAGATAACTATTAGATAGTTGAATCAAGAATGAGGGAGGCAAAAATAAAATCAGTACAGTATTAGGATTCAGTGCACGTAGCGTATCGGCGGTTTCGTGCGGGCTGCGGCGGCGCTGCCGCAGTGCGCCGGCTCGCTCAGATACCTACCGTACCTGCTCTAAGACAATTACCGCTACGTAAGCGGAAAATTGTTCGAGAGCTCTCTCAAACGTGTTTTCTAATCTTCGGAGAGCAGAATTGAGGGGAAATTGATGCCGTTTTTACGTTTCAACCCTTGAATAAGAATTATTTTTAGCAATCAACTGAGTGCTATGCAGTCTTTATTTTCCACAGTCAAATATGCTTGTATTAAAACATTGTTCAAAAATTAGGATTAAAAGTCCTTAAGAAAATCGACGTCGAGTATCCACTTAACGACTCGAGTTCAAGTTTCGGGATCCTGGATATAATTTTGTACTTATTCTCTTTCCGAGTAAAGACGGTTTCCTCTCAGAAATAAATAGGTAATGCGGGCTGCTTTAAATAAACTGGGTTAACTTTTTTTATTATGTAGGTAGGTATTTATTTATTAAAGAAGAATGTTATTGAAAATAAATGTAATAAATATTTAATAATTAATAAAATGGAACCATAAATACGAATGGCTTTTGCTGCGAAGGACAGCGAAGGACTTTTTGACAACTTATACTTGCAGTGATCAAAGTTACACAAAAAAAATGGTTAAATAAGACTTCCAATAATACCCATATTAACAGGGCTAGTTAAATAGCTTGTAGTATATATAAAATGTAATATATATCGAATCGAGTTTGCAGTACTAATTTACTTACCCTTAAGATTATCTTCATAACCTGTAAGATCTCTAAAGTTGCACACGAATCGTTTATAAGTAACGCGTAACTATAAAAGCTAAAAATCCCGAATATGCACGGCTCGATATGATATCGTTATTCGACCCGAATATCAAACAAACATATCAAACAATCCCCATTCAAATGCACCGGGGTATGAGCATCGCGCACAATTAGCATCCCGCAAAATATTTTCACAAAGTTCTACTAGAAACTGCGTCGTGCAGTTTGAAATAAAGCAAGTTGTCTCGGCTAACTATTTTACGGACAATAAACCAGACAGAGCCGAAATTATTCATTTTCTCATCGATATTCCGCATAAAATAATTCCTCGTCATTCAAGTTAAATATCCATCATTTACATCACTGGCTGCCGATGTACTCCAAAGCTTCCCTTTCTTTCTTGTTATTTTCTATTCGATGTCAAAGTGGAGTTTATTACCCACTGTCTCCTTTCTTTATTCCGATAAAGGAAAATATAAATCTGCAGATTGTCTGTTACTATAGTGATATTATGTTTGTCTCAATTCGTTTCTCCACAAACGCTGATAACATCTAATCAATAGATGGTAATAGACGTGTTTTTCACTGTCATTTTATATTTTATCAGATACTTTTCTGCTTTGCGAGTCTTACGGCTTTTCTTAGAAATATTTTCCATGGTAAATTTGAATAAAACTATTTTCATTGCGCGGTGTATTACATTGTTACAAGGCATTCACATCAAAATGTGTTTCAAAGTCTTTTCATTCCTTTCTTAGTCTGTCTCGTTGTTACTTGCCGTTATGTGACACCAATGCCGACTACACGTTTTTTTACTAATACAAGTTTTATTAATTCGTCAAATGGAAAGTCGATTACAAAATAGGCATATTGACTAAACATCATGTTGAAGGTTTTACGTAAACTAAAAAAAAACCATTGCTACTGTATTGTTTATCTCAAACCCTTAGCCAGCCCCATAAGCTGACACTATAAGCATGGGAAGTGAACTCGTGTTTGTGTATCTAGTACTAAGGAATTCATCGCGTTTAACGTCCGGCCATGGGCCATTAACAATAAATCCTCTTGTTTGCCGTCCCTCCCCCTCGTTCCTTCTCCAACTGACGTTAATCAGTTCCTAGATCTGGTCTAGATTATATAACTTTGTCTAGATAACGTTTCTGCTTTTGTTTTAACCACAGGGGCCAGTGCGATTCTAGTTACTATCCCTACGTTTAAAATAATTGTTTTTGTTAACATAGTAGCAAACATTTACATTTATAGAACCAGGTTATATTCGAGAAATAGAAATAACTAAACAGATTGATTTCGGTAAGATTAGTTATAAAACAACTAACAACAAAGTCATTAATAAACATGAGAGTTGTGAAAGTTCTGCAAACTTATAAAAAGCTATAAGCATACCCATCCACACTTAAAAAAAATGCTCACAGGTATTTAGTTTTTAGAAAAAGTTTATCTTTGCAAAGCAATAAACATTAATGCAGAAAGCGTTTTACGCGACTTAACCTCTGCAAAAATAACAAACCTCTCCCATTTTACTTACATAAACTTTCAACCCCGAAATACACAGACGGCCACAGGCTAAATTCGAGTTGTTGCAGAAAAAAATCAACCCAACTACGAAAGCAAAACGTAAACTAAGTTTCGTAACGAAGAATCTCCCGGGAGCTCTGTTTTTAAGCTGCACAAAACATAAATTTTACTGCTCGTTTAAGTTTAGCTCATTATTTCATTATCTTCTAAATACTACTCGTAGAACAGCTTGAGATTTTAAATCCATAGTAAGAATACGGGATTGAATTACTTAATAATTTCATGAATCGAGGTTTATTTACTTACATATAGAGCTATTTCTTAAATAAAAAGAGTGGATATGGAATTTGATTTACTAGCTCATGAGTTATTAAGTAAATGATGTGGAGTGCATTGATTGTAAGTAGAAAAATAGGAGATCAGAAAAATTTTCAACTTTGTAGAACGTGAAATTTTGCAAAATATTTGCTCTTCTCTCGGTCCTTGGTGTAAGAGAGAAAAATGATCGAGCAAATATTTAAATGTAGGTACGCATTTAATTTAAATACAATGCCTATACTTACAAACAAATAAGGCAAATTCGTTTTATGCTGAAACAAGTTATAATTTCAACTTCAAGTTTGTGACATTCTGATTTGTGATAAAGTATCTGATTAACAATATCTACTGTTTACTATCTTGTAATCTCTTTAAGCTCTCTCTTTACATTGTATAAATTCTTCAGTTGAGTCGTGTTAAGTGAAAAAGACTATTAAACTTCAACATTTGTTTTCTTAGAAGTGTTTATCGGTAGTTTGTACATGGCAACAGTCACAAGATAAACAAGAATTAGAACCAAAATTTCGCGATCAGGCACAAACACGCTCTTCTAAGAAATCTCTCGGGTAACGACGCCGTCTTGTTACTCGTTTATAATAACGCGGATTTCCATAAAAGCACAACGGTTTACATATACAACGTGTGATGGCACAAACCCGTATCATTGTATGGAGCCTCTTGACATTCCGGTCACGTTTAATATTTCTTATTTCCTTTGTCTCATTTCTCCTCAAGCCAGGATGACATCAAGCCTGCTATCACTGTGTTTTTTTGCTCCGATTCCGCGACTCAGGGATTTTTGTACTTACGTTATAAGTTCGTTGGATTTCTTTGATCTTGTATGAAAGGGAGTAGTGTTCATTTATCACATTTGGTTTGGACGCGGCTTATATGGATATTTTTAGGACAGTTTCATGAAGGTCCGTTATTGAAAATGTCAGAACAGTAACTTCAAAAATAAGTAGGTACTCCGCTGACGATAAGTTGCTTTGTAATTCTCTTCTTTTACTAGTTATAGTATCTTAGCTATGTAAAGGATATTGCTAGTATTATGTCAGCGATATCGTTCCACTATGGGTCGAAAGCCCGATCTAGCTGGAAAAAACCATCACTACAATTCTGTATTAGTACTAGCAAAAACGATAACATTTTATCGTAAAGATACATTCTGCAGAATACTCCCGAGAGCACGATTCCGTTGATAATTTTGTGTATGTACCCTTAAATAATGAATTATTAATCTCGAAGTGTCAATAAGAGCGTTGTCGTGCGTATTAATCATTTATTTTCCGTAATTTGTTGCGTGTGATTCACAGTGTTTATAAGATTAATGTACCTATAAGTTTTTTGTAATGGATCGTGATGTTGATGGTATGTACTATTTTTTTTACAATTATTTCAATCGCAAATACTTCCACTATTGCTGAGAAAAATGCCGAGGAAAATGATGAATATCACATTTTATGTGTCTAGAAGGGATTAAAGAAATATTCATTTATATGAATATATTTCAATGAAAATTCATACCAGTGAAGTAACAAAAGCTTCTAAGTATATGAAATATGAAATTGGCAATTTCCCAAATATCATAACAACGGGATGCAAAACTGCTTTTTTTTTTAGGTCACATTTGCTATAATGTTTCGTTTCTGTTAAAAATTAAACAACCAATTTTAGTTCATCTCTTTTGACGTAATAATCCTTTCTATACAAGTTCCTTTATTTTTGTATATATTTTCACAAAAAAGACAATTATTTTTAATTTTGGTAACTGAAGAATTAACTGAAGAGTGTAACATAATTTGGTCCAACTAGGTCGGGCTTTCGGCCCGTAGTGTGTCCGTTTCTTTCTACGGAGCGAGTGCTGATGTGTAAATGGTGTTCACATTTGAAAGAGAACATAATTAGGTATATCACACTTTGGTTAAACTTAATTCTTCGCGCGTTCCTGAGAAAAAAAGGTTGTGATAGACAGATAGACGGACAACGAAGCTGCAACACTGACTTCATGTTTCACGAAGAATAACAGAACAAAAAGTTTTCATGTTACTATATTATTCTAGTACAACGTACCTAGTAGTGGTCTAGATACACACGTAGGTAATACTAGTAAACGTTTTGTACATTTTGTCGGTATAGCTTCCATTTGATATTGGATAGCAATTTATTTATCATACATATTGAGGATGGGAACGGATACCGACTTGCTGCAAAGGAGCTGACTTACCAAAGAAAATCAAGAATACGTGCGTTGAATGCGGCATTCACCTGTCCGCGAATACGATGCCTAGAAATTTAACTTTTTAAACTCACATCGCAAAAAAACAATAATATAAATGTGAAATTTGAAATTTAGGTACAAGACTTACTGAGAATTAAGAATAATAAAATAGATAATGCATTAAATTAAAAAAAACCTATACTAGACATTAAAAACTTACATGAAATGAAAATAAAAACCTAAAACTAAAACAAATTACTTAAAGAGTACCCCTTAGGCAAGGTCCCGAAGATGCTGGTCGCGTTTCCTCTTTGAATAGCTAAACTAATTATTTGTCCGATGAAGCTCTTCGGTCACCTGTGACGTCTGCTAATCCTTTCAAAATTTCTTTAAAATGTTTTAAAGCGCTAGGACCCCACGAAATTTGAAATTTATTAAAACAACATGAAGTTAAATTAAAAAACGGATGAGAATTTTATTAAACGATTCAAAATGATCAGAATATAATTCAGTAAGGATGCCAAAACATCGATAAGATGGTTTCATTCAAAACGATGCAAATGTCATGAGTCGGAGGCGGTCCGCCGCTTCCGATATTGCACCTTCTTTTCTCCGAGCTTCCCACCCCCGGGCTTCCCGTCTTTCACTTTTAATCGCTCCTCTGACAATTTATTAAAATTCACAAAAGTTTTAATCCCCACTCTGAAGTCAGTTGACAATTCTCGAAATCGATAGTTGTTGTCGACATGAATCTTCGACAAAGCACTATAGGTGAGGAAGGGGCGACGAAACGAAAGGTAATAATTTAAAAAAGTTGCGGTTGAAAATGTCAGAGAAGTCGGTAAAAAGCCGGAGCACCGTAGATATTTAGACGGGAGTTTGTGGGTTTATGTCGAAATTTATGCTGTGCGGGTATTCAGTGTGTTAAGCAAGAAGGAGAACACATGAGTTAGCGCCGCATACATCACGCGGGACGTGGCATATCGCTGCGACACTGCAAATGCAAGCTGCAGCCACTCCGCCACGCCCGCTCGCATCGCCTTTCCACAACCACCCAAGTTTGCTCTAATAAATCACGATAGTGTTAATAACTTGGAAATTTAAGATTTTGTTGAGAGAGAGAGTTGCCGTCTTTGAGATGCTTAATAATGAGAAGGACAAAAATACGTACTAACGCTTACATAATTTTGGCTAAATTAGGACAGCGACCCTACACACTGAAATGAACTGATACCAGTACAGTAGAGCAGGTCAAGTTAGAACTACGACCAAACACAGGACCTAATTGCCAGTGCTAACAACCCACGGAAAATCAAAATAAATTAAGAAACTTACTACCACATTACAAACCCGCCTACAAAATGACACATCCGTCTATGAATTAAAAATCTGTGATTTGAAATTACTTGTGGCATAGGTAGGTAGGTCTGTTTTCCGGCGAAATAAATTGTCGATGAAACGAAAATACTCGAAACGTGGTTTTTGAAGTGATATTTGATTAAATATTTGTCGACGATTCAAAGGTTACAATAATTTATACTTTTTGTTACCACTGATTTTATTTTTACGGCATTGTTCCTAATAGCGAATAACTTCGTGCGGTATACAAAAAGTTGAAGAGGTCAAGAAAAATAAACCTAACATCCAATGTTCAAGAACCTCGTGGCCGTTGTTTCCGCGCTTCTGAGCTTCATTAGGGAGCTAATCGGTTTATTGTGCAGAGTTGCAGACTGCACTCTGACCTGTTTCGATCCAACCGATACCCAAACGTCTAATAATATAAAGGAAAGCTTAAACTTTTGAGACGTGGATTTCAAAATCTCCGTCATGGTAACACTGCAACTTAATTTTATTTTTGTCAAAGTGCGAATTTTATTTAAAAATTCTGTATAAAACTTATTTGTTTCGATCAGGTCTCGTTATACTCATTGACTTGACTTTTGGATTGGAATTTCGGGATTTTGCGAAGAATCTCATGAGAAGTCTCAAAAATTACATCGTAGGTTAGTGAAATGTTGCACAAAACACACCAGTGCCTATTCTAGGTTGAAGTTTTGTGGTTTTTACCGGATTCCGTAGAAATATCGGAATAAAAAGTGGATATGTTACTGCAACAAAAAAAAAAGGTGGAATAACTGCGACAGTAAATTGTCGAAATCAAGTGCGGGCATGAGGGTACTACTTTATTTGCATGTTTGTTGTTATGTTGATAACAACATAACAAACACATCAGAAGCTATTCAATAAAATAAAGACAAATAGTATGAAAAAATTCAGTTTATCTTTCATCCATTTTGTACTCTTTGTTGTCGGACTCAATCTGTCTAGGTATATGTATAGTTTTCAAATACGTTGTTCCGAAATATGTTTGCAACTAGTAAATATGATGGTCGGATGAGTGATGATGGAGAATCTATCAATCAAATACGCTTCAACATTGTAACGACGAACAGGGAATTGGTAGGCATCGCTACTACATAAAGCCCAGACTCTTCCTGTTCTATTGTTATGTGCAAACAATTTCTGCATTGGGTCCGCAAGGACCATCCATTACTTTATTTGTATTACTAATATAAGTCTCTTGAAGAAGTATGACCAAAAATAAATGTTAGGTTGTGTTGGGAGTAGAAATGTATGGAACGATTATTAAGACATGTTAGCATGTAAAGTTGTAATACGTACCTACTGTCTTTTAACAGCTTGTTCATTAAGAACCGACAGCTAGATACGTAACGACGACACCACGACATCGCCTAAATAGACGGAATGCGATCGTAGAAGGCGGTTTTGGCGCGCAGTTTGTAATAAAAACTTTTGTAATTACACTCATTTGGGGCAAGGACCATGGCGTTAGCGCGATGCCGTGCCAAAAACGGCTATTATTTTTATAACAGCAGCTCGCTAACTTCTTTGAGCTCCCGGCGCCCGTCGACACATACATTTTGTATTTAACGAAGCAAGTGTCTTTTATTCGCGAAGCACGGTTTTGAAGCTGCTCTTTGCTTTAAGTTTGTCATACACAGTATTTTTACGTAATGCTCGTGTAAGTTGGGAAGAATGGAAAGATATACGGGTAGTGCGAGCTTAAATGTGGCTTGTATCGTATGCACTACTTGGTGGTAAAAAGTACTAAGAGTGAGTGAAATGCAGCGGGTTCTACTTTAGATAAAGCAGTTAAACAAATAAAAACTAAGGATACAAAAATAGAACAACCTACAGTTCCTTTCTAGAACAGGTTGAACTTTTTTCGATAGCGTAATTGAAATCTGTTAAATGCTCTCCGACAAACATAGTAAATGATTATACTAAATTCATGAGTATCTCATCATCAAACATCTTCAGTTCAAATATAATTTATCTCTATTTACAAATTACGAATATTCAGTCATCTTCACGTAAACCGCAGTTTAATTCCGACGATTACCTTTCATCCGGGACCTGTCATTCCATTTATAATTTAATTAACGTCAAATAATAATTAACAGTAAAATAATAAAGATGTCAGAGATAACATCAAGGAAGTTTTAGTACAATTTGTGAATAATTCGTTGAGTAAAATTATAATCCGCACCCGGACACAGGCAGTCGTGTCAGGCCGTGACAGCGACGACTTGCGGGGCCCGCTTGTAAAAACTTTTCTAATTATGTACATTTTGTAGCGAAGAAGCGACGGGGGCACTCCCGCCGCATTATATTTTCTAGTTAATTTCGCGGATTTGATGTCAACACGGCGCAAACAGCTTACAATTTGTTGCCCACTTGCACATAGAACGACTACGTCGGCATTTTTTAGTTTATTTACTCTCACTGATGTAAGGCAGATCCTAGCAAAACTGTTTTTATTAATGAAGATGGCAAGCTGAATTCCGAAGATTGTGTCCGGGTAACTAATCTGGTTTTGGGTGGGGCAAAATAGTTTTCATTTTTTGTAATTTTAGTACGAAAAACATGTTTGAAAATTTTGATCCGAGAAGCGTGCGAGACGAATCCAAGTAGCGTAAGTTTGAAAAAAGTAAAACAAAAATAGCTGATCAACAGGACAGCTGGTGATCATTTCCAATCAGATGACTCGATAGTAATGCTCGTTTGCCTCCCTCTCGTTATAAAATAAGCTGTTATTCCAGTTAGAAGAGACAGGTGACTTGACTGTGTCAAAGTGCAGTGAATTTCTGTAAATAATTCGTGTGCCTCGTGCAGCGCGAGCGGAGTCGACGTAATGCTGACTGATCTCCGGTGATACCCGCACAAACCAACAAACTTTAATGGAAACTGGCGCGAGCCTGACGTCTCGTGCGTAAACTTGGGGAGTAGTGATTTGCTTAATCATATATCTTCAAACAAAGTTCCCAACTTTTACGGAAATTTTTCGGGCGCGTAATTCTGATACGGCTGCCTATGATATCGTTTGGAATGTGATTGGTACTTTGAGTTTAACAATTTATATGCGTTTACCTGCGATGTCGTCAACGCACAGTTTGCTGAGCTCAAAGACTGCCATTTACAAGTAAAGTATTATGAAATGTGCGTAAAATATTACTAAGTATGTATAAAATATGCATAGGTAAAGCGTTCCGGGAATTCGACTACGACACATTACAGTATCATGTAGCTATCACATAATTATAGGCAATAAGTATTCTTATTACTTATCTCAATAATATAATGATTTAATTGTTACTTGTGCTCGGATGCAGTTGTCATTGAGGGCTATCGCGAATGGATTTTCCGCTACAGGCGCTAGTGTAGCGTGAGGTCAACGAAATGTTAAATCTCATAGTTTTTGGGTGAGCTACGCGGGTTTATTTATAATTAGAATAATTTTGTGAATATTTTGAATTACCTGAAATTAATTATGGCAATTATGCGATAAGGGGCAATGAACGTCTGTAATTTGAGACAGTTTTGTCTTTCGAAAACTTTTGTCCTCCCTTTTTTCCGAACAAAACGGGATTACGCAATACTGTGGTTGCTCGATATTTTTATGGTACTGTTTTAAGATGTATTAAATATGATTTTAATCTAAACTTTGTTTTCACGCCCGTTATAACAGACTTTTAAAAACCTCACGCAACAGTGGCGCCATCTAGTGAGAGAAAAAACGATAGCCCTCGAATTTATGATTGACATCAATGCGAAAATTCCGATGTCTTTAGAGTTCCGTGGGTATTTTTTACATGTAAGCTGCCTTTTTTTAATAGTTTCGCCTCCGTTCGTCTGTCCACCCGCGTAAATCCGCCCATCCGCAATAATCCGCATCCGCTAAACGTAAAGTGAAGTCTCGTTCCAAATCCATAAGGGGGTCGTTATATCGATCTTTTACAAAAAAAATATTTGCTAACATCATTTTTGAATTAAGTACTTAGTAAATTTTAATTGGAGTCGATCTGTCCCCTCTACAAGATATCATTAGCTTGAAAAATAATATAAAAAAAATGATGTATGAATATTATAACGAGTTTAACACAAAACACACACTTGGTATGAATTTACAGTTAAATGATTAATAGTCGATCAAAATCTATTTAATATTGAATATTTGTCGCATCACACGCAAGATTCGGCCAGGTTTTAATTTACTGTTCACCTTCCCTTCCGTGATATACTCACCTTAAACACAAGAAATAATTTTATGGACCGAATACGTATATGGCCCCCAGGGGTCTCCATACGAAGAGGTCCCAACACAGTCCGCCGTAAACAAGAGAGTGGTCTGTTACTTTTTACGCGGCACTTGTTTCGTTCTCCTCGCCATTCTTGCGAATATTTTGCAGTGTGGGAAAAGAGGTGAGAGGTAGCGAGATGCGAGAGCAGTAGCTACAGAGTGGAATTGTGATTAGTTAAGAATTAAGCGTATCACCAATTTATAATGAAATTAATTTATTAACGTATTAAATGATAGTGTAACGGATAGATCACGTCTTAAATCGAGTTTAGGTCGATATGATTCGGGCTAATTCGTTTTCTTCTAGGAGCAGGCGACTCGTCGGCAGCCGCAACACGCGCACTACGCGCCACCGCTCTGCTCTGCTACGAATTAGCCCGCAACATGTCCAGCTAAACTCTATTTAAGACGTGAGATAGCAGTTAAAATATCATCCTTGTAGAGTCTAAGCGGAAGATTTTTTTGTTATTAAGTATTGAATTATTTTTTTTTTATAAACAGACTTTTTTATTTAATTTAATTGAACGGCTTCACTTACAGAAGCTCAAAAGTCCAAACTCAAGGTTTGCCAGCGGGCAATGGAGCGAAGCATTCTTGGTGTCCGAAGAACGGACCGGATTAAAAACACTGAGCTGCGCTCAAAGACTCGAATTGCTGACGTGGGCGTAAAGACGGCCAAGTTGAAGTGAGACTAGGCTGGACATGTCTGTCGAATGAACACAGAACGTTGAACCAAAATTGTTACGGAATTCCCAAGTGACGGATACCGTAATAGAGACAGATGCCTTAGATAGGCAGGAGTGGAGCAAGAAAGGAGAGGCCTTTGCCCAGCTGTGGGATTCGCCGCTACTCGCCTCCACTTGTGCCTCAACCAAACGAATATTTTACAGCGGGCCGAACGAGACGACCCATCTACTCCAACGATGCTGCGTCTGCATGATGCCACGGTTCACGTGTCTCGCACAGGATTATGAAACTCTCGTAAACTTGGACTAGGACTTTTCTACGAATTTCATCCACTTGCGGTACTTTATGCGATTCTCACAAGGAGACGTAAAATTGGAGGTAAATAAAGAGTGAGGCAGGGAAATGAATTGGCGGAGAAATTTATTATCTAATGTGGGCTTTCATATCCGCAGATTACCTATGTTGATGTAATAAACTTGGGGATAATAAATATTTACTTACAGCCATCTATTTAAGTGACTGTTTGAATTCGATTTTCTGAAGTATTATCAATAATCAGATATAAATCACCACAAAAAATATCACTGCGCTTTACACTGTCTGAAATATCCGCACATTATAAAACTTTTTCATACATTTATCTAGTAAGAGACCAAGTTGTAATCCCTAAAGAAACTAAACGACAACTTAAAATAAATCTCAGCGCAAACAATTCATTCATGGAGCCCTGAAAAATGGAACACCATTAAAACTTGTTTATGCGCTTTGCATAAATACAAATGAATGGCTGTACAGCATCCCAGTTAAGACCGTAGCGCAGTCGGAAACTTTTGTAATTATTGTTATTATGAGCCGACCGAGAAGCATCCAGTCCCGAAGCAGTGTCATATTTTCCACTTAATCGCACAGAGTTTGCAAACATTATCTATTTATAGGCAACTTTTGTTCTACGCTTGACATAAATTATCTGAATTAAGTTGCGTCGTTAAACACAATTAACGAGCTAACGGCGTACGTCAGTTAGCGTTGGTAATTTAATCTGCACATTTTAAAACTCATCCATAAATGTGCACTCAATGTATTAAATTCGCTGACAATGAGTCATGGCCGTCCCGCGCAAACATTGTAGAGGAGAGTACTCATTGTAAAAAAGCGACATTTAAATCTCCCCCTGTAATATGAGTAACAGCTTATTTGGGTATAAATCGTGGGCGCGCGCTCGTTCGTCAAACGACTCAATGAACGAGGCAATCAGTTAGAGTGTGTTCTCCTCTTAACAACCCCGTAACCGTGTTTACAAGCGCCGCTCAACTGAAGATTGCCGTCATTATAGCTCGGTTTCAATCACTAAACGATAATCAACTAATTCTATTGCAAACAAATACACACTAATAACACGTCGTGTGGTTCAATAACCCTTGCGGGTTATAAAACGACAGTAATTTTATAATTGCTTCCATCAATTAATTGCGAATTTGAACAAAAAACAATACCAATTTAACGCCTCAAATTTGCATTTCAGGCTAATAAAAGTGTGCTTTCCTTAACCTATTAATTAAATTAATTGCATAAACACTTGATTCTAATTAAGATTTTTAATGCCATTCTGTTTAGGTTTCTTGCAAATTTTGCAGCGTAGTAATTGAAAAATTTTGCGTTTACCTCGAAGTTATGCAGCGTACTTGTGTCGAATAGTGTTCGGGGTAATTTTAACAACAAATTTGTCAAGCCGGGCACGCAGCGTCAACCGTTGCCTAATTAATACTTTGTTTCACCTGACGGGCTGACAGAGGCATTCCTGCGTCGGCTCTGATCATTATTTTACCTAACTGACAAATAGATAGTGACGTCAACGTCAGCTGAGATATTGTGTTCCACACAGATTAAGCTCGTGGGATTGATATTGATGACGTGATTGCTAGGCTCGGCCGATTTATTTATGTGGTGCCACAAAACTGCTCATGTTAAATATTTTCAACAGCTTAGGCATGTAACTCAAAGCAGCGGTTAAAATGGGATAGGTGCTTTGTTGGTATTTGGGCTATGTCCAATTATTTTATGGACAAATTAAAAATGTAGCATTGTTTCTGTTCAGGATATTTACTGCCGAAAATACTTACCACATAATGATCAAATGTTTCACACACAAACACACCTCAATTATTAGAGGTAATAAAACTGTACTCTACATAATCATTATTTAAAGGAAAAACGATCTATGAGCTGATCACGTTCGTTTAATAATTATTTCCTCAATGTAGAGCTATAAATAAAACAAGCATCCAAGCTCTTTCCAGTTAGTTTAAAAGTGAGGGCGTGAGCCGACCGCGGGGGATCTATGCGCTTTTCAGCGAGTTTTTCCACAATCCACTAATTAATCACTGCGATGATTAATCAGCCGCCGGCGCATTTAAAGGGGACTAATGATCCGTTTGTCGGACGTTACGCAATGTACAGAATGAACAGTGTTTGTGCGGTGTTTAAAAAAGTTAACCTATACTTTTTAATATTAAGAAATTTTCCTATTTATTTAAAGTTAGGTAACAAAATATAAAAAAGATACATGTTCAAATTTTTTTATGGTACAGTCATCTTTCATCTATCTATCTATATATATAAAAGGCAAACCTGACTCACTGGGTTATATATCAACGCACAGCCCAAACCGCTGGGCCTAGAAACTTGAAATTTGGTACAGAGGTTCCTTTTATGATGTAAGTGAGCACTAAGAAAGGATTTTTAGAAATTCATCCCCTAAGGGGGTGAAATGGGGGGGTGAAGCTTATTGGAACTTTCTCATTTCTGGACTTAGAAGTATTAAAATAGGTATACAAGTTTTCGATTACAATTAAAAATAATCTGTCTAGGTGAAATGGATAAAATACTCCCTTAAAGGGGTGAAATGGGGGGGTAAAGTTTGTATGGAAATTTTCTTAGTTCTGGACTTAGAACTATGAAAATAGGTGTATGAGTTTTCGATTACAATTAAAAATTATATGTGTAAGTGAAATGGATAAAATTCCCCCCTAAAAGGGTAAAATGGGGGGTAAAGTTTGTATAGAAGTTTTCTAATTTCTGGACTTAGCAGTAGGTATGAAAATTGGTACACATACATTGTCCTGATAACAAATAAGAATGTTCTGCGTAGGCAAAGATAAAGAAAGAAGAAGTAGCTTTCGACTTATTAGGGGGGAGTTTTAATGAGACTTCCTTATTTCTACACTAAAAATATGGCTGGTCACATCACAATTTAAAATGATCCTTATGGTGTTGGTGATTTCAATAATGGGTTCATACGATATGGAGGTTAATTAAATAAAACATATGGCCTGATAACCAAAGTACACGCGGACGAAGTCGCGGGCAAAAGCTAGTACTTATATAAAGTTGCTGTCAAATATGACAAAGAAATATAAAAATATGTTTGTCAAGTATACATTATCTTACATTATTGTTACGTTTAGTAAATAGTTTGACCACTTTGAATAAAAGGTACATGCAAACCTTTTTTACATTACCTAGCCTTGTAGCTTAGTGACATATTTATAAATATGTAATTTTAAGTACCTGAGCACGTTACGTTACCGATGTATACGTAAAACTTTGACACGATTGGGAGCTTTTATAATTTTAAAGTACCTTCACATAGTTACTTCTTTATTTTGTTTTGTCATTACAGGAGTGTGCACTTTATGTTAACGCTGCACCTATTAGGGACTAACTACCTCGCAGTATGGACGGGTTTATGTATTATGTATTTGTAATTTACGATGTCAATGAAAGTTTAGTATTCGCGTTAATCGATGGCTGTCGTTTCGTGAATAAATCGTTAGCAGATTTTACTCGCATCGAGCTGGTTTAAATTTACATTGCTATTGTTTAGTTTGGTTGCTAGGTGCGCTATGGAATGTTAACAATTTGACGGATTCATTTAGATACATGGATTGTACAAAAAACGGAATAAATTATGTGTATACACATATATGTAATCGGAGATCCCTTATTAAAGTGTTGGAAAAACATAATGAAATATGGGTAATAGTCTAGCTGCATTTTTTTGTGTTGTGTTTCATATTGTGTTATAGTGTTTTTACCTTCTATATATTTTTTACTTTATGCTATTTGTACAATAATTAGCTAAAAACTCTTCAAATTATAGAAAAGCATTATCGCATGGATGTCTGCAACACCAGCTCGTGCATCACTGACATACTTGCGTTGATGACGAAAATAGAGGCTCATAGGTATTGTCTATTGTTCAACCTTTTTCATGACCCAACCCCTTTAGTATGAATAAATATTTCGCGACCCCTCTAACCGTTGTTTATTTAAGTACTTTTTTTTGACAAATATAATTAATTAACACATTTACTTAAAAAAAATGTAAACTTTTTTTTACTATAGTAGTGTACCCTGCATCTAATAGGGACTCCGCAATCCCCCCTAAAGAGGCATGGGTTGAAAAACACTGGTCTATTGCACTCAGAAACATAATCGCTTTTACCACTTCTTTCTGTTAAACGGTGGATGAGTAGAATGATATGGTGAATTCGATTAAAACTAAATCATTATAATCTGTCAACTTAACCTAGAAATTACCCTTCAACCGACAAGAAATTACCTGCAACAAAACACTTCATTAGCACAATATCACTTTATTAATACTCGTTACGAATAACCCCATTCAACTGATGAAAGAAAAACATGGGGGAAGCTTTTATCGGAACCAATCTCGGCACTTGCCGGCCGCTTGCGCTGAACGCGTAATTGCGGAGTCATTCAGATCGCGACGCCTGCGCTTGTCCACGACACCGCACGTCTTACGATATTGCAGGGAAATCAATGTTGCCACTTTAGCCAATTTTTAGCTAAATCTAGCCACATTTATGAAATAGTTAGCTACAAAAAAGTTAGTGGTCCAATTTAGTAGCCACACTTCCTTGCTACTTACAACAAGTAAGTGCGCTACCTACGTAATTCCTGAGAATATTCTTTAAGAAATAAGTAGGAAAAACGAGGAAACCTGAAAAAAATGAAGAAAACGGACCTTCAACATCACAAGATGACATTGATTTTGAATACATTTTTCCGTGAATAATAATGTAAGAAAAAGAAATATAAAGATGAAAGACTTATATCCCATGTTGCCTTTTTTTTGTTTAGCCACTTTTAGCAACTTATAACAGAGTATTTTTTGCGAAACTAGCTACTTTTTACCGTATGTTTAGCAACTTTTTCTTTGGGCAAGGTGGCAACACTGAGGAAAATACGGTCCTAAATAAGGCCTTAATTAAATTAGTCTATTACGTGACCCAGTGCAGGGCGGCTTTTTCTTTCCACCCACGGTACTATACCTATCATTTGCAAAATCTAGCCAAACGTAAGGATCTTAGGGTAAAAAAGTAAATACATAGTTTGTTTGCCACATTAACCGATGAAGAGTTTCCGGTTTTACTTAAGTACGTCAAACACACAGACGTCAATTTAACCATTGGAACTGAGTCAAATTTGACTTCTAAGATCTCATCACAAGCTGCAGATGAAACTATTTAAAGAAAATCTTGTAAAAAGCAGTCAGTCGACAGCTTGTAAGCTTAAAGTAATAAAAACATACCCTCTTTTTTCAAAATTAGCTCTCGGTATGTTTTGTATTGAAAGTTAAGATCGTTTATACCTGTTGAACTGGCAACATTGCATTTTTGTTAGTTTTTCTCGATTATTCCATAAAATTTTTATGAAAATTAAAAATGTTTAGTAACGGTTTTTAAAGAAAATAAAAGTCTATCACGCATAATTATTGTAGTAGACACATTAACTTATATATTACGTAAGAACAGTTCTATCAGACCACGTTTTTAATTTTCTTTAAGTTTTTATGGAATAATCGAGAAAAACTAACAAAAACGTAACGTTGCCAGCTCAGCAGGTATAAACGCTTTTAAGATACCGTCTTTCTTCATCCGCTAGTTATGCACCAATTTTCTTGTGGATTTTCACTCCAACATAGCAGCAAGTGGAGTTTATGAAATGAATATTTAAACTACAAAATGATTGAAAAAAAATAGTAGATTGATAACCAAGGGTGGAAAGTGACCCATTTCACTCGAGATATTTCGAGGGGAAATGGGTTATTTCACCCGAGTTAGACACTCTACTTTTCATTTCGACTGTGAGGAAACTAAAATACTACAAAAAAACGAGAATAATAATAAATTGAATTTACTTATACCTATCCAACCTCCAACGGTACCTTTTCGACTGGCCACTTGCCATGGCCGACTATAAAAAAAAAATCGAGTTGGTCACGACGTGCATCTAGATGGCCATCCCGAAACGTGAAAAAAAATATCATTGACGTAACTCAATTATCTTCGATGTCGTGGCTAGCCGAAAAATTAAAAAAAAATACTTTCCACCCTAGAGGAGAAAACGCAATTTTCCACCCGGCTATCTACCCATGAAAATTAAACTTTCCGAACAGGAGAGATGAAAAAACTATTTTTATAACATGGTTTTGGACCATAGACAAACGTAACCCGCTTGTCTTGTTGACTGTGCTCGTACGCAGGCACTCGCTTTGTGTGCGGGGCCTTACGTCTGACATGTCCCATTGTTCCGACTCCCCCGCCGCTTTCATGTCGGCAACAAGTTTCGACTTGTGGGAGAACCCTTTTTCATAATTTTTACAAGCGAAAAGAACAAATGAAGCGTTCGTAATATCGGCCTTGAGTAATTAAAGGCCTTTTTGTTGTACAATAACTTTTGTGCATTGATGTATGGAATGGAATCAACAAAGAGGGCGAGCCTCTTTGATGCTGGGGTGGGGTTACTATTATATGTCATGCATGTGGCTTTATAGAATATCGTTAGAGTGTTTTAACCCAAAATAACTTTTATTTTACTTTTATGGAACGTTACGTACGAGATACATGCACTAGCAAAAATTTGCAATATACTAAAGCCTAAATATTTTGCAAACGGATCACTGAATCAAATAATGGTTTTTGCAAATCTGCAATATTTTTAGAAGATCTATTCAATGATATTCCATACCAAGATTTTGCCAAACATATACCATTATTCTGATTGTGACGCAGATAAACAGATGGATGTGGCGAAATATAGCCAGGGTGTCAGTATTTAAAGATTTGTTAGTTGAACGGTGAAAGATGAACGGTTAATTATTATATATCTATGTCTACGGTGCCGCTGGTAGAAGCGTTGAAATATCAGTAGCTCATTAAAGGTAGGTAATCAGGGTATAGCCTGTAACTAGCAAATATTATAAGGGTATTTTAACAACGAAATTCTTAACATAGCATTATAAATCTAACTTCTGATAATTTAAACTTGTTTATATTGTAGCCGGCGATATAAAGGTACTAGTAAGGTTTCTTCGTGAAAAAAATGTTTAGACTAAAAATAGATTACCGTCGTGCTTCCTGAAAGCAAACATTTTAAGTGAAGAAAAATATTAATGACTTAATTAACAAGCGACGTGGAGCCGAATTTCTAATTTTAATGAGAAGAGCTGTAAACTCACTTTGTTCATTAAGAAATTTCATTTATTCGTGATGAAGATTATGCCAAGATAACGTGCTATTCTTTTAAATAATGTTATACTTTTATCATCTGTCTCTTGATCTTATATTAGGCAGACGCACTCGTACTGACAAGTGACAATGATACTGACACGCACTTGGCCACAAGATGGCTGCGGCCGCGTTCCAAATAGCCACGTTTACGAAATCTTGCAAGTTTTGTTTAAATTTTTTAAATATATTATTGTTCACTGTCATCGAATAATGAACCGCGGCAATTGCCGATAATGTTGTGTAGCGTCACTACTCTGTTCCGTTTCACCATTGTATTTTCACAAATTATATTTTTTTATGCTATTTGATGGAGTCTATTTAATGGACACTGATATTGCTATATACCTATTTTTAAAAAGTTTTACATTTTTCTGATTATTTTGCTCCAAAATATAAATTATTTAAAAAATATATTTTGCGAGCATACTATGCGTAATTCGGAAAATTATCAAGAGTTTTATATTTTTTCCGAACTAAAGAGTAGACTCAAAGTCTACTATTTACCTACCTAAGCTTATGTTTACTCGGTGAACTTCAAATAGGTAAATTTTCTGATTCAAGCTTACAGCTGCCTAGGATTGAAAAAATCTTCTTTGAAGTGATGGTGTATTTTCAAATATAGCCTTGTAGTATGGTTGTTTAGTCTCGTGTTAAACACTCTACTTTTCACTTTGAATACGAGGAAAAAAAATGTTTTATTCGAAATTACAATATTACTTTTTAAAAACGTACGAGTACGCTCGACTACCATTAGTCGTTATCTGTTCAAAATTTTAAAAGCTTGCATATTTAGCCAACAGTTTAAAAATTGAAAACTATTTTAAAACTTATTGGACTATGCATAATAAAATGAAATAATCCTTAATATAATTGAATACATTTAAATTAGTAATCATTAATTGATTGTGTTTCGCGAAATAAAATCATGTTTTTTTTTTATATTTTTGTACAGTTGTCATTTTGAGGTAATTTCTACGTCTAAAAATCCTCCATTCACAGACGCCGTGTCGGCTGTTTAGGGGTTTCTAACGTAAATTGAAAAAATAAAACTAATGTAATCCCTAGAGAATAAAACGGAGCTTTTAGTCCCGATATGTAGAGACTAAAGTAACATTTTAAGAGCAATAGAAGTGAAAAATACATAATTCATGTTCGTACGTTAAGTCCTGGACATTATGTGTATTTATGTATATTGTTTATCCATTGTCTAGCATCCGAGGTAGAAACTTTACTTAAGTTAGGGTTAAGTCAATTGGTCAATATCCAACAAAATCAAAAAATAATATATGTATAAAACTGCACAAGTGGTGGCTTTGTGTGATTGAAATAATTAAACGCAAAATTTTCTGTAACTATCTAAATAATTTATTTACGAGTCTCTAATACCTGCATTTGCTGGGTTAATCCTGTGGGCCCGTAGCCCGCAATTACGAAAAGTCACTCGCTGTTTAATGTATGAAAAAAAAAACACGAATTACATTTTTGGCCCAAGCATAATCCTAACAAGTGGCCGCTTAAACGCATAATGTACGTTAGCGTGCCAGTTTATTTACATTCCGCCTGCGTCCTGGCCGTCCATATTTTCATTCTCATTTCGAAAAAAATCGCAAGAAAGTGAACACTCAGTGAAAAAAGACAAAATGAAAGAACTCCGTGTTTTAATGGGTTAATTAGCCGACGATCCTCTGGCCGGGGCTTTAATTAAAATGAAAAATTTTCGTGCCTACACCGAGGGAAATAATTGCCGCTTGCTGCCTTTCGCGTGGAACTATTCAGGTGAGAGGAGAGCAAATAGAGTAGCGCTGCCGGCCGAATTAAGCTTAATTTAATTTATCCTCAACGTGCTTGGAATTATAAACAAAGTTTCCATACTTGCATACTGTCACGGTTAACGAGTGGCATCAACGAAGGTAAATGAAGCATGTTTTTTGCTATTGCAACATGGTAACTAAGTACGTGATATGTCATCTCCTTCTCGACCTATATATTTACGTCTCTCTGCCGGGTGCAGGCTAGGGCCCTACTCGGGCCCATTGATTGGGAACTTCACACACAAAATTGATCACGATGTGTTCCTTCATCGTAAAGCTCACGGTAAATTTCAGGTGATATGTCATTTGAAATTTCTCAGTGGTGTGGATGGAAAACTTCCGTCAGGCAACTCGGAAACTGACAGCATCTTGGTTAGGTAACCATCAGCCAAATATATGGTCTACCACCCTAAAGTTGATAATCGTTTGCATATCATAAAACAATACCGCCAAAAGATGTATCTGTCAACTTGAAAGACATATTCATTTGATAGGAACTTGTTTAAAAATTGATAGACCACTTATTTGGCTGATGGTAAGGTTAAAGAGACTGAATCACATACCAGGGTGGAACCTTTGTGCTATTAATGTCACGTTGACATCCCATACATTTGCCAAAGAAATTAGAGCGAAATAGGTTATGAAAAGGTTCCACCCTGGTACGTGATTCAGTTTCCTTGACCGTAGTACGTCTCCAGATGCAACACCTTTAGTTAGTAAGGCTGGTTTTAGTGTCACGCGTACCGTCGGTGCGGATCGCTCCGCGCGGGTTGATCAGCCAATGGCTAATGAGCTTCCTATCCGCGCGGACGGGAAGCTCATTAGCCATTGGCCGATCAGCCCGCGCGGAGCGATCCGCACCACGGTACGCGTGACACTAAAACCAGCCTTAGTGCACACAAACTTTACTATACTTGTCATTGCTGATGTCAGATGTCACATAAACAATTGACAACATTTCATATTTCTAAGACTATAATTAGATTCGTTGTCTGTATTCTGCTTGGAAATAGAAAGACGCTGATATTTTTAAAATTTCGCTACGGTTATTAATTAATTTATTACAATTTTTTTAAGATGTACTTATTCTAAAAGGGCATAACTCCAAAACTACGATACAATAGATCCATTACTTTTGTCTAGTCTCTATTAAAAAAAAGATCTTCTTCTCTTTCACGTAAATCATGCGTAAATCTGACGTAGACGTTGTCAAAATTATGACAGCTCCTTTTTCTGGTGAAGAAGACAAAGGAAACATATCTATTCTGTCGTAGTATTGGCAAATTCAGATACATTTTTTAATTTTTTTGTATTTTTTTAAATATGGAGAAATAAATTATAATAAATATTTCCCATGTTTAGGAGGCAAAACTCTTTCGATTCCTATAGTAATTTACAGGTGTTGAAAAAATGAAATGTTGTCAATTGAGCCAACTATCACTGGTAGGTTTATATTTAATTAGTTGAAAACAATTTACGAGTATCATAAAAATGAAGAGGAATTAATCGAATGTATGTACGTACAATCACCTGTACATATTAATATCTGCCACAGCCGAGCGTAAAAAAATATTTGACACGTCCTACTAGCCTATAGAGTCATATCAGATATTTGTACATGCTTTGATGTATCAGATGCTGGCTCTATACTACGAAGCGCAAAACTCGAACTTCGTATGTTGCCGTCCCGCTGACGCTTATGTCATTTAATACGCGGGTGAAGGGACGGTGCGATACCAACAACGAGTACGTAGGATACGAATTTCCATTTTCGAGTTTCGTAGTAACCCCTCTGGTGCTAGTGCTGTCAATTAGCTTATAATATGTCGGTGTAATGTAAGGCTTATTGATTTCTCTTACTAAATATATAAAAATATGTGTTAGATTACTAATAACCACTGACAATTGCTTCAGGCATGTAAGGCAGACATTGTTTTTCCACCTCCATAATAACGGCTTTCAAAATTCTCCGTCTCATCCAGCGCGATTGGATTTCTCTATCACTTCTAATGATTGATGGAAAGACAAAGACGTCCTGTATTATGTTACATTCAATTAAAAAAGGGCAAAGGCACAAGCTCATTAATCATAAAATTTAACGCTCAAATTTGGTTTACTCGAAACGTCCCCCCTTTTTGTTCAAGAAGATTGTAAAACGATATTTTTTTGTTTAAATCAACTTAGTTAACTAATTCAATTTGTCCTGAATAGAAACGACTAGGTATATGAATATTGAAATAATAAAGGACTACAAATAAAATAGTGAACCAAGAAGCAAATAATACTACATTAAAATCTTATAAAATCCTATAAACAACCAACTAGCTCCTTCAACCAAAAATGCGCATAAAATTCAAATAAAGAAGTCACGGCACACACGTCAACGTTCATCGTTTTAACTGATTGCGTTCTTAAACTGCAATAAACTATGTAAATTCTAAATTTGAATTACAAACAACACAGCGACAAGCTGGAATGGAAAATGGCCGCAGACCTGCAGTCGTGTCCGTGGGTGGCAGCTAAAAGTGGTGTTTTCAGTTGTGGATAGCAGGTAGTAACATAGTATAAACCCAGTACCATTTCACTAGTAAAATACTACACCTATCAATTACTTTTTATTTTTTTTTGTTTCGACAAATAAAATTATTGATTGATTGATTGATTGACTTGTTCGAACCAGAGTCGTACACCGACACAATGTTGCCTAACTCCATTTTACAGCCAGTAACTATGTATCTTTATCAAATGAAAAATAAAAATAAAAGAAATCTTTTAATTATATTCATTCTATTCTATCAATATCATATTTAATATTTTTTTAAATCTTTTTTAACTGTAAACGAACTAGTTGAAAGCTAAAATAAAGATACTTATAGGTTGCCTCTTATTAGTCTCCCGCAATTTTAGCACTGTGGACACTCAAGTACGGCTGACTGTGTATCGCCTTTTATAACTCAAATTTCAATTAAATAAAAGATAAAGACATAAAATTTACGCTTGGATCCTTACAATCCTTCGCTCTCACGGGTGACAAAAGGCCGAAAATTATACTGTAGTGATTATGTACGGGTCGCGAGCGCTTGTGACAGTACATTAGTGCTTTATTTGTAGACAACTTACTGAATTTTACTGTGGTAGTGTATTGCGATAGTGGTGTCAGTGGGCGTGAGTTATGCGTCGCGGTAGCGTTAATTGTAGCTGACGATGTGGCCGTAGTTCACCTCGCATTTAGCCGCTAGAGAAAAAACTAAGCGACACACTTGCGCGCGTCCTTAACGTTTTTGTGACACGCTCCAACAATTGTTTGTGATAGTGTCATTATTGGTGTACTGTGTACAAAATAAGGACGTACATAAAAAAAAAACTAATAGGTTTGTGAACTCTGCGTTCTGAATTCGAGTTTTGAAAATACTTTTTTTTTATTCTATTCAACCAAAGTATTTTGTGCTTCTGCCAGTAGGTTCTTAAACTGGGTTCCTGAAGAAAATGGACTTCAATAAAACTTTTCTGAAACTGCTAATTATATTGAAGTAGCGAGACTGAAAAGCTAGCTAATAAGAAACTAAGTATCTTTCATCGATCATAAATAGTGTTAAAGGTAAAAAATCTTAAAAAGCTAAAATACTTTGCAACCAAAGTTACAATTAAAGTATTAATTACTGTAACCCCATTAACATTGCAATATCAACCAGAAGGATTTAGTAAGGTGGGAGAATTTGAAGACAATACGGCAAGACGTCGAGTTAGATTAAAACAATTAGTTTCCCGTCGGTCCCGTGACCTTCGCCACAATGAACCAGCCATTTGTCTGCTGTCACCATAAAAATAACTGGTTCAATTTGTATTAACGTGTTGTTAACACCATTGGAGAAATTTCGGATGGCCTTCTGATAGTTAACATTATAATTTGTTAACATGTTATAATACTCCATAGCAATTCTCAGACAGCTCTGTCGGTGACAAACTACAGTTAAAGTAAGTAATAGACAAACAGTCACGAGGAGCTGCTACTCGTCAAAAGTAATTTAAGTATGGTAAGATATTACTGCCGCTCGTAGTGGCGGCCTAGTGGTTTGATCTGATTAAATATCAGAGGCCCACGAAGCTACAAGTTACAAAAGTTACAATTACAAAAATAATAAAACTCAATTTTTTTTAAATCGTTAAACTTATAATTTACAAGCGGTAATAATCGATCGTAATAAAATGACAGCTTTTGTATGCGAAATATGTCATTTGATTGCGATCGCGAGTGTCAAAAACATTAGCCAATACGGCCTCAGGTTCCAACAGCCACAAACAAAAAAGTTTCTATATATTTTTTAAATATTTTCTAACTTATATAAACACAAAAATCAATCAAATCAATCATAATAAATCAGTAAAATAAAAATAAAAATATAATAATGCATAAAAATAAAAGGTACATGGAAAGTGAATCATCGTTGCCACTGTTGCTATTTCATTTCCTCGCAATCTAAGTGTAAAGCACGGTGAAAACACGACCACTAAACCCATTTCCCCCTCGACATGTCTATCAACCCTCGCCGTACCGGGTCGGGTGGCTACATGAACGTCCTGGGTAAAATGGCTTGTTTTATGCTCTTGTTATACAATTTGCTATTAGACCATTTGATCCATGGCAATTATAAGGCATAGTGTAGTGTCTACTTAACGGACGGTAAAAGCCAATTAACTAAGGCTCAAAGTGGCGGAAAAGCAGCTAATGATGGATAAAATATTATCTAAATATCTATATTTAATTTCAATAGACATCTCCCTCCATTTAAGCATAAGAATAACTCTTACATACGACGGACGCTGAAGAATATTAAATATCATTCGATTGTTATTCTTGGAAAAGTATAAAACATTTTATATCTTGAGCGCTGCTATAAAATTCACTCTAAGTTACACGTGTCGTTATGAAAAAGCAATAACGTGATATCAAAAGTGTAAGACGTCGCCTGCAGATAGTAGATAAGTCGACCTTTTCATAATGCGGCTATTTCTGCTACGCAAATCGCAACAAGTTTAGAACAATATTATTAGCAGATTGCAGAGGCACGGAGCAAGTCACTTCCAAACTTCGCACCACAATAGGTATCACGGTGTTCACGGCGTTGTTTTGGAAGCATTAACTAACTTGAGAGGACGCCAAAAACGGAAACATTTTAACGCTCACCGCCACCGCCGTATTGTCGCTGCTCCGCCTATTAGGTACCTACATGCCAAAAAAGCTACGGTTTTATGCTTAAAATAAACCCCGGTACATTTCACTGAAATTATGCACAACAAACAAAACGTGCAAAAAGTTGAATTGAAGAATGTTGGCCTTCAGTGAAGTACCATTGGTCATTACAAGTCGGCGTCTGTGTAATAAATATTATTCACGCTGGAAACTTTTTAAAGTCCCATAGTCCTACAAGGAACCCTTATAAGTAGGTTCGTCCGTCATGTCTGTCGGTTCGTCCGTCTGTCCATCCGCAGCTTAGCTTAAAGACTAGTAGGGATATAAAGCTGTAATTTTGTATGAGTGGATTATGTTAACTACGCCGACAAAGTGATAATAGTAGATTGTTCAACGAGGGTCTAAAAGAAGCCCTAATGACACGAGATGTTTAGCCACTCGAAAAGAGCGAGGGTGGCTATAGTTCGAGTGGCATTATGGTTGTTTAGTCTCGCGTTAATCACTCTACTTTTCACTTTAATTGCGAGTAAAAAAAACTATTCTCTGTTCAAAATTACATTATTACTTTTTAAAAAGGTACGCTCGACTAATCTGTTCAAAATTCAAATAAGAAAAAAAAATATAGCGAGGTTTTTTTTTTCTTTTATTGTTTATGAAGGGACGCTTTAAATGTTGCATATTTAGCCAACAGTTTCAAAATTGAAAACTATTTTACAACTAATTGGACTATGCATAATAAAATGAATTTATCCTTAATACAATTGAATAGATTCATATTCGGAATTATTAATTGTTTCACGGAATTAAATCGTGTATTTTTAGGGTTCCGTAACCAAAATGGCAAAAACAGAACCCTTATAGTTTCGCCATGTCTATGATCTGTCTGGCTGTCCGTCTGTCCGTCCGCGGCTTTGCTCGGGACTATCAACGCTAGAAAGCTGTAATTTTGCACGAATATTTATGTAAATTATGCCGACAAAACAGTACAATAAAAAATTCAAAAATAATTTTGTTTAGAGTACCTCCCATAGACATAAAGTGGGGGTGACTTTTTTTTCTCATCCAATCTTGTAGTGTGGGTTATCGTTGGATAATCTTTAAAAACCATAAGGGGTTTGTTAAAACGATTTTTCAATTCAGTGATTTGTTTGCAATATTCAACTTTAAAATGAAAATTTTCATTGAAATCGAGCGTCACCTCCCCCATCGAAAAGCTAAACCGGTGGGTGGAAAAATTTGAAAAAAAGCAGAATGGTAGTATTGATATGAAACTTACAAGGAAAACTATAACGGTTAAGTTTTCTTAAAATACGAAATCCCGGAAAAATATTACTTACTTATTTTTTTGTAATGGCTAGGCTACGGAACCCAATTTTGGGCGTGTCCGACACGCTCTTGGCCGATTTTTAAAAAAAATGTACACAGCCCACACACACAGCACAGTCATCATTTTGAGGTTATTTCCACGCCCTAAAAATCCGCCATTCACAAACACTGTGTTGGCTGTTTACAGGTTTCCATCGTAAATTAAAAGAAAATACATTAATTCCTAGAAAATAAAAACGAGTTGTAGTCCCGATATGCAGAGACTAAAGTAGATTTTAAAGAGCAAGAGAAGTGAAAAATAAGTTTGGAAAAAACATTTTTTTTTGACTCTACGTTTGGGGTGATTTTTATATTCATCATAAACTTACATAACCTAACCTTCTATAGTACGACCCCTTAAAATTTTCGGAAAATATAAGGTTTCAGTGCGAAAAAAAATCTAACAAACGATGATCCGGACATAAATTACGGTAGGAACTTTGGCGCTCCCCATTTTTCGATTTTTGTTGGAGTGAAGTGTCTCCCATCTATAGATAAAGTGTGGGTTGGAAAAATCTATAAAAAATACGAAAATGTTATATTAAATACATTATTATTTATATGCCGCATCTTATTTAGTACGGAACTCTACATTACGCGTGGCCCGACTCGGGCTTGGCCGGCTTTATAGTTTCCGCTTATCAAAGCGACGCTTAGCCACATCATAAGCGCATGTGTAAGTAGGTACTAATATCTTCTGAACCTCGTAACATATTGGTTCGATGGCTATCTTGTTTGCTTTTATCCTTATAGAAAATTTCGAGCAGCCCAGAGCAATGCATCGGCGAGCCTTCCAATATCATGTGGATTATCCACTGTAAAACGCTGTAAACTTAGTGGTTGGAAGCCTTCAATGTCGACTTAGTGCTGCTGGGATAGGGTATCTATTACGCTGATACCAAAAGCTTTTGTATTTTACGTAAATATTTGTAACGGATTGGCGGGGCTATACGTGGTAAGATAAGAGTGCATGTTGCATAGTGATACATTGAATGGATTACCTGCTCTACGATCTGTTTTGTTCGTTTCCATCAAATAAAATTATTCTTTACTAGAATATAGTTGGAAATAGTCTGTCATGTACCTACCACGTATCGAAATGCACGTAAACGTGCGTCGAAAAGCCGAACAGTTGCAAACACTGTAAAGAGAGTTATGTCAAAAAGCAGCTAGAGGTCAATATTGTCACACAGCCGCAGTGAACTGGTCTAAATTCTTGTGTTTGCTCGACCATATTGGAGCTCTATATGCATGGCCCGGTGCGCCAGCCACACCGGTTTGACAGCGTTGTAATGGATTGTTTGCCTCCGCGCGGACGTCCGCTGCCGCCGTCGATCACTGACACCGACCTAATTACATGTAAATAAATACAGGGCCCAACCGCCTGGTTTGATCCGCATCAGTTAACCCTCTCGGCGCGCTGGGCGGCACGGCCGAGGGTCACAATTTACTGGTTTGATTCCACGCCATGGCTTTAGCTTTTGTTCTACTTACCTATGTAAGACGTGGGCAAAGATTTACTTTACTCAGATACCATTTATTCATAACAAGCTTAACATGATTGCCTAAAAAGCCGTTAGATAATTTACTTTACATATGGAAACAATGACATGTAGATAAATTTTCATACTGGTTTGGTTGTATGTACATGTCGCCATGTATATAAATAGTACATAATTATAGCGGCGACGTACGGCGATGATACAGGAGAGGAGGTCCCGCGGGTGTGCTAAATAGGTAGCTCGGCATACGGTGCGATATCACCTCGCGCCCCTTATTACAAATCATTCGATATCGACCGGCGTGCGATTAAGCCTGCTCTTTTCACCCAACTGATATGTTTGTAGAGGATTGCGTTGCGTGCGAACTATAGAATTTTTGGGGAGCTTATGACAGATATTATTCGGAAATGTTGAGTGATAAGGAAACAATGGGTGACAACGGCTTTGTTACATACAGTTGACGTACGGATTTAAGATAATGCGGGGATCAGATTTTAAGCTTATTACTTATTACACCATTCATTATTAAACTCGGAATAATGAAAAGTATGAAATTGAAATCATTTTTGTGCATTTATTGAGTTATAAAATGGTGCAAGTATATCAGACCGTAAAAGAATGTTTGCACAGGGGGCCAGCGATAAGCTCAGTCGCGGGCCACGCCGCTCGGGCACAAAATATTTCGCGTCGGGTAAACACGCTCTAACTTCCAATACAATATAAATTGCACTCCGAAAATACCCTGTACCTCAAACAGTATGCACACGAGATACGACTTTAATGCCGAAAGTGAGAACGTATTTCGTGCGAGCGCAGCGCGAACATGGAATAGTGGCATAATACCGGTAATGTGGTGTCGCCTTTCTGTGGCGAGATAAGGGTACGCGACATTGACTATTCAAAGGGTTGCGGTCTTCAAAATTTGCGCTCAATAAGTCCAAAATATCTGCGTTCCACCTTTGAGTTAACGCACAATTTGCTCTGAATGATCCGGATGTTTGAGCCGAACGAATACCGGAATTCAAGTTTGTATCGAATCATAATCTAATGGTTTAATCAACAGTAATTCGGTTAAAATGTAGTCGAAAGCTTCGATTGCGCTTTATTGTATTTACCGTCAAGATTTATGGGTTCCATTTTGAAATGTTTGCAATTTATTGTTAAATTTAATGGGTTAACTGCAGAAATGATAAACTTCGTTTTGTTCATAAAATATTTTGCACTTTATTTTCATCATTCTGCAAACTTGACAAATGTTCAAATTCAGATGGACTTTACCTACTATTTTGACGAAAAACACAAGAACACTCCGCATGGAAAAAAAGAGTACCTCATACAACAGGAAATCATCATAATACTTGAATAATAAGACCGAAAATACCAATGCTTTCACGTAAGTAATAGATTTGTAGGTAAAATGTTCGGACATTACGCTGCCGTAGAAACTTGTTGTTTCCTCTCCCTGCATTAAAAATAAAGCAGACGCTAGATTTACCCTGCAAAGGTGGTTTATTTATTTGCAATTTGTAGTTATCGCTTTTAAGTAGGTACCTTAATGAGGCAATAACAATAAATAAGGACCCAAAACTTTTCTCAGCACTTCACCCTCGGGTACGCGCCCCGATCCTTTGCAAGTAACCACCTTGTACTTATTTGAACCGTTGTGTTTATACCCACTTATATGTTACGTACCTATGTGTGCTTTAATTACAGTGCTCCTTCATGTTTAAGGATATTGTAAGTTAGTGAAAAGTTGTTGTTAAAGCGTTTACATGGTGATATAAGTAAATATCGCAAGCACATGTCTGGAAAAGTGATTAGAGAGTGGAAATAATTGATAGTTTTTTTGCGGTACAAGACGCAAATGGCATCATTTTTCATTAAATTGTAAAAAAAATATCTTCGAATGAAGTGTCTTTTTTCAAAGTTATGTTTTTTAAAGTTTTTTTTTTATATAAATATACACGTATAAGTAAGGAAATAAAACTATTGCTTTCTAAACAGTAAATAGTTTTTTTATCAAATGATTCCCACCCGTAATGTTTTTAGCCGGGACTAATGGCCTAACGTTGCCCTTTAAAAAGTGAAGTTTTTTTTAGCAACGCATATACCCAACCATAATGCCTCTAGCAAGCATATAACGCCAAACTGTGTTACATAATACATACACAGTGGACAGCACAGGCTAGGTGCATAGAATCAATGTGCTCAGTTCAGGTGTTCCCTCGGTCCCGCGGGCGCAGTAAAGACTCCAGCCTGCGGTGCACAGGCCAGTAACTAAGGCATATGTACACGGGTACCTAGTTTCCTATATGTTGGCTGTTGTTTTATTTAAAAGTAATTTTGGGTGTTTATCATTCAGGGTTGCGAGGCTACGAATAATTGTGTTGGTGTGATTGTATCGATCGCTGCGAACTGAATCCGTATCTTTTTGAGTTTAACTAATTTCTCTTAATTTCGGTTTCGAGGCTTTCATACAAGATAATCATTATAATTTGGATCCCGGCCTAAGATACGTCACATTGCTGAGCACAGCCTCCTGTTCGAATGTGAGAGCTAAAATTAATTTAAAATAATGTAACTGATCAATAATCATACGTCCGTGACGACCGGATGGCCAAGTGGTTAGAGAACCTGACTACGAAGCTTGAGGTCCTGGGTTTTATTCCCGGCCGGGGCATATTTGTATGAATAATAGGTACGAATGTTTGTTTTGGGGTCTTGGATGTATAATATGTATTTATCTAGAGGTATACAAGTATGTCTATCCGTTGTCTAACATCCATAGTACCAGCTTTCGATTTAGTTTGGGACTTGGTCAATTGGTGTCAAGTGTCCCATGATATTTGTTTTATTTTATTTCCGTTCAATGGTTACAGACGAAGAACAGACTTCAATAGAAAGCAGACTAATGAAATGCAACACTGAATGTAAGAGACATTATAAATATTTTATTTAGAAATAATTGGAACTACTTAAAGATTCATAATTTGAAAGAATTTTGTTCCATTACTTCTAAAAATCTGATATTACTAGAGATTAATTTTATTATTATCGTCTCGTAAAGTTACGAGTAGCCCAACAAATCACATTTTGTAAGGAATTTATTTTAATCACTTACAGCCATTGGAGATCGGCCCTTAGAAATGCATTTTAATGCCAGAGCCAAGATTAAATATTTTTCCAATTAAGACGAGGACTTCTTGATCTTATTTCTTGGCGATTGTTTTACCCAGGAGATGGGACTTTCAATAGGTATGTTTTTTATTTCTTCTTTACGATCCATATTGCATCTAGAAACAGTCATTAAGAAAAAAAAACAATTGGACATGAGAATTTCTACTTATAGAAATATGGTTAATATTTACCTAATTATGTTCATTAAGTTATCCTTAATAAAAAAAATCATCTGGACATGCATGACATAGCAATGCTATGAAACTATAATTAAATCAATTAAAACCAGTTCAAACCCGTATTATAGCAAATTCCACCAACATTTTGCCATTCAAATTAAGCAAATAACAACACACTTTAATGTAATGTGGTTTGTTGTTCTGTTGTTGCGTGGACCGCGGAACGCAGTATTGACAACGCATCGCCACTTACCGAATCATATTTTACAATTACGCAAAAATGTATTATTCGTTCTCGTATTGATTTATTATTAGTGAAATGTAGTTGGCAGTGGTTGTGTGGTGCATTAATTGGAAAAGGTTTTTAATAAAATATTTACGTGGTTATTACTTTCTACTATGGCCACAAACTTGTTGATAGTCAATTTCTGTTTTTGCAATACCTTAATTAGGTATTGGAACAATAATTTTTGTACCATTTTGTAAAAAGTATATAGCAGAGCACCTAAAAATACCTAAGCGTTAGTTCGTATTAATATCTTAAACTTTTCAATTGTATTTGTTATTCAACGGGAGCTTTGTAGCCAAAATAATTGATTAAGTAATAAAAAATTGTGTAATATCCTCATTATCTATGAACCATTCGTGTTTATTGATAAGTTCTATGTTGGAAGAACCAAACAAACACAACATCCAGAACTCGTTCAGATTTATAACATTTCTCCGAATTACACGAAGAAGACATTCCATTATTCCAAATTGTTCATTACGCGTGTCCTCCGAGAGCTCACTTGACACCGCAACTCGTATCTTTTTCGTAATTCATTTAAGTTTTCCGCAAAGTTTGTATGTGAGGCGTAGTGTATAGTGCACATAGAGATAGAGGTGGCAATGATATAGTGTCGGGCGAGCGGGCGTTCCCTCAGGAACGATAAACCCTTCCCGGCGCTTCCCGTCTACTCTTCTTTATGGCGAGGTTGGAATGGCCAGCCCAGGTGAACAGGTAGATTGCTAAAGTATTTTTAGAACATCTTGTCGTTGCTTGCGTGTTATTCCTTTGTTATGTGTCAACGGTACGGCAATATTGAAAGTGAGTGTGAGGATGTGTGCGTGTGATGGCGGGAAAGGTGTCGGAGAAAACGGAAGGTGTTTTGATAAAAAAAAAAACACAATTTAAAAGGTGTGCCACGACTTTCTTAAGGCGAAAAATACGTTTTTAAGTAGGAAAAAGCAGGTTATTTAAAGGAAATATTCTAAAACTTAAAAAGTATTGAAATATTGCTATAAGTATTGCTAGGACATAGTAAAAGCAGTAATCTACATAACTATATTTTTAGATCTTTTTTGTGTCTGCTGTTTCGTTTTATCTCTTTAGAACTACTATTATGCTTTCATTTTACATGAAAAAAGTTGATAAAATTAGTTGTATATACACTTGAGAAGCAGATTAATGAGATTATTTGGTTGCCAAATAAGACAGCTAAACTAATTTTATTCAATGAGTAGGTAGCAATCGCTTTGCGGTACCCGCTGAATACAGATCCAATACCAAAAGAATCCTTAGAAACGTTGTTACTGGTAATTCGGGGCTTTCATTTTCTTTATGATTGAAATTGTTGGTTTTCTTTAATATTCGACAGAAAAATCGTTTTTTTTTTTCTGGGAATAGTTTCCCTAGCATAATGACGTAGTGCCCCGAGAAGAAAACTGATACATTGCACATATCGTTTGTTTCTCGCATAACTGCAAGGCTACCGAAACTCGAAACTCGAAGTTCGTGTCGTGCGGTCCCTCTCGCTCTCGTATTAGACACGACACGAACTTCGAGTTTCGAGTTTCGGAGTAGCCCTGCTGTGACTTTTTGCGGGGCCGAATAGCGATTCATGGTTTTGGTGTTATCTCTAGCTTTTGCATCCTTCTCTCGCTTGGTTTTATCTCCCGCATGCCGTTCCCGAATTAAAGTCCGAACTATCAGAGGACACTCTTTACGAATACGAGTATTACGAATATTTATAGTCCATTTTATTGGAAAGGTACCTATCAAAATATTCATAGACCTGACTTGCACTTTTAAAATCGCATTACTAAAGTGAGAAGCTGAATTAAATAATCACTTGAATCTGCTGTTTCCAACGCCGTTCTATATTCTGTTACGCATGTGGCATTTCTTGACTTGGTTATAATAAAAAAAAAACACTTGAATTAAATGTTTTTATTTGAGCAGCTTTATCAAAAAGCGGAAAATAAATAATTAAGTATGGTCTAAATTTACAACGAAAATGTACAGCTTTAATTTTTTTATAAATTGTATCTAGGTTAAGCTTTTATACATTCGACCATTTTTGAATTAGAGCGTGTAGAGCGCGCACCACTCAATCTTCTTGTTCTCCTCTTTATTCGTCATGCCGCAGGAGTTCTGGGAAATCCTGAAAACTGTATTTAGGCATTTAGCTATTATAAAACTACTTGCATGAGACAAAAAGTCAGATAACCTTTGTTGTACCTACCCAACTCAATAGGAAGTTTCGATGTAGTTACAAAATTACGATTTTTCCTCACAAGATTTCGTGACGTTTTCCTGAGGTCAAGAACTTTTGGATGTTTTATGTAATTTAAGTTTTAGGATCTCGTCTTTAGTGTTAATAATTTTTTGAAAAACTGTTTTCTTTCTAATTTCATGACTGGAGAACTTTTTGAGAAATACCCATAAATACGAAGAAAAAGCTATTTTAAAACTAAAATGTAAATTCATTCTGTTCTGTTTCTGTGGAAATCGGAAAAATTCTTCTTAATGCGCTTTTGTGACCCTTAAGAAATATCCCTACCAAATGTAAATTCTTTTAGCTTTAGTGCTTTAAGCAACGCAAACGTGGCATTTAACCGACTTTACACAGTTGACTTTATGCGATATGGTATCAATAGTATGTATGGCTAGCGATGAGCGCTCTCTGAGTTCTATCTCAACAACTTGAGCTTCTCGATAATATAATTATATCTCTACTAGATTTTGCCCACGGCTCCACCTGCGTGGTATTCGTTTATCGCGCGCGGATAATAAGTAGCCTATGTCACTCTCGGGCTCATAAACTATCTCTATGCCAAAAATCACGTCGATTCGTTGCTCAGTTACGGCGTGAAAGACGGACAAATATACAAACACACTTTCGCATTTATAATATTAGTATGGATAGTAGTAACCAAGCAAAGAGTATAATTGGAAAGTTCATAGGCAAAAGCACACTGCAACATTACACTACATTCATACCTTTTAAAAAAGCTATCCAAAAATGTCGTCCTGCCTACTCGTTACAACAGCGAACTTAGTCACTCGGAACCTTTCTTGATATTAACTTTTATATATTGTCACGACAGCCAAACAAAGTTATGATTGGCACGGTGGAGGTAATACTGCACATAAGATATCCACCCTACAAGCGAATAGAGGTCCTAAAGGGATATCTGTATTTCACTTTGACCCACTTGGACGGCTGCTCGTACGGTACAGAAAAAATCGGGCATAAGTACATTTGTTATTTCCATTCGAAATAGCACACGCGGGTCTTCTATCGCATGTCGGGACAGACGGTTGTTTGATATCTTCCCAGCTTTATTTGCAAATCGCGTGCCAGCTTTGCACGTTTACACTGCTATGCATACTTGTTGAATTACAGTTTTTAAGTTATGTTTAAATTATCTTCTTGTTCTTTGTAAGTTTTGCAATTCTCAGTTTTAAAACTTGATTTATGCTTTTGCTGTAGTTTCTCAGATTTGAAAAACTGGTACTTTGTGAAATTTATTTGCATGCACTGTGGGATTATGTGGCATTAAGCGGAAGTGAGAAATCTATTCGATATCATTTTCCAAACGTAATACCTTGGGGCAAAAGAATTTAGTTATGTATTCTTAAAAAAAGTCTTATTTCGAACAGTAACGTTGCCTGACGACACAATGTAGTTGGCGCCAGTTGTTGAGCACTTGAGTGATGAAATAATAGACGACTAATTTAGCAGACCTGACGTCAATGCAGAGATTGTTATGTTTTGCGTTGCGAGTAACTGAAAGGCGCATGGTTTATATAAACTCGTTCGAAGTCCCAAAAAAAGAAAAAGTGTGAGTCGAATTCGCGCACTGAGGGTTCCGTACCTTGAAAGGATTTATTTAAACAGTCTGTAGAGATACGAGTATAACAAAAAAAAAAAATACTTTATTTCAGACCAAAACAAAAGTCCATATTTTTTGTTAGTAGAATTGGTCTTACAAAAACTAGTGTTAGTCGATTTATTATTATTATACATTATTATTATTATTATTGTTCAAAACTTGTAAATTTCGGAATAATGAAGACAACAAAAACGTTGCTTGAATGAGGAGCCCGTTGTTCATTTTTTTAATATTTGTTGTTGTAGTCACTCAAAAAAAAATCTATTCGATAATAAAATCAACAATTTATCTATTACAGTTACAGGGTGAGGAAACGTTAACTAAACTATATGAATATCAAATACAAAATTGTAGGCTAAGGGGCTGTTTCACCAAGCATTGATTAGTTTAATGTGATGCAGTCTCCGCGTCTATTCGAACAAAACAAATAGACACGGCATCACATTTAACCATCAGTTAACACTAATCAATGGATGGTGAAACAGAAACAGCCCCTAAGTTCCGGTTATTATTATTTTTCAACAAACGCCATAGCCCTTAATAATAATAATAATAATTAATTTATTTATCAGATGACATAATAAAATTAATCCAGCTTTGTTAGTACCATTAAAACAATAAAATACTTATTAACTATGTTAGTAAGTTATACAAAACAAAACAAAATATTTACCGCCTTGCTTTTTTAATAATTTAACGATTAGGTAAATTGAAAACTTAGTAGAATGCTGCAGCCTACCACTTTATATAACATTCTTGGTTTATTTGAAACTTTTTGAACTAACTTGTTGTACTAAAAGCGAGGTCTGACAGGTAAAAAGCAGAGGACTCGGGTGGACCAAAGCATGAATTTGTAATGAAAGTGCAGAGATGAACATTTGCTGAGCGCTGTTTGGGCCTTCGTACTCTGACCGTATATTTTGGACGAAACTACCACCGAATATTATTTGACTTGTGACATGAAAGAAAAAAGGGAAGAATAACCATGGTATCATGATAAACTAATACTGCTTTTTACCCGACTGCGAAGAAGGAGTCTTATGTGTTTGACCCGTATGTATGTATACTCCGATGTCCTCTCATAATTACTCAACGGCTGAACCGATTTTGATAAATGATATGTCATTGGATTTGTCTTAATAGCACTAGTGACACTGGGTACATGAAATTCCTAAAAAAATAAAATGGCGGATTTTTGGCGCCAAATTATAACTATTGAAGAAAAAAAATTTTTTCAAACCTATTGAGTAGGGTAGGTGTAAAATGAAGGGATTTAAAAAAATATTGCAGAATAAATGCAGGTCATGTGTTTTTCACAGAAATATCAAAAAGTATGAAGTAAAACAATAAATTTAAATAATCAAAACCCGACTGCGTTAAAAATACTAAAAAGAAGAAAACAAGACGTGGTCTAGAACTCTGTTAAGTAGCTAACTTAAATTCGGGACCCATTCAAATCGCGACCAGCTCAAAAATTCTTAGTACAGATCGCGTCAGAGAAAAGGAACCCCTCTGTGTGACACATGACAGATCAGTCTGGCCCTGCGGTTAACTATCGCGAGCTCTGAGACAAGTGGGCTCGGGTTCAAATCCACTTTTTGTTTTATTTATGTTTTTGGTTTATTTATTTTTTTGTAGTATTTTTCTGATCATTTAAATAAGTTGAAAAAAAAAATTGATCATTTATATTTTTTTAACCACATTTGAATTGATACGATCTTCGGTGGTGTGAGTGAGACAAGAGAACCTTAGTAATAATATTCGAATACGATCCGAATTGTGTAGGTAACAATTTTATTGTTTTATTGTTATTCCACGAGCGGACATCAACTCATAATTCTTATAACATTCAATACTCGCATTGCAAGTTACATTCACATTCACAGTCCATTTTCACCAAGCGGTGAATGACAGTTATCAAAAATATCTCTTTTTTAAATGTAACAAATTTCCCCCATCGAAATCCTCGGAATCGAACTCGGTTCATTGCGAGCAGCGCACAGGTCGAACTCTTCGATTTGCCGCTAGGCCATTTCAATACCTGACAATAGTTGTAAAATTAATAGTTGCTAGTTGCGTTTGCGTGCCATTGTCATTAGTATTCAGTAGATATGCACCAAGCGCCAAAGCAAAGACAACCTTATCGCACAGTAAATAACGACTTTCAAAGAAGCAGCGACTATAGATATACTGAGTTCTAACTTTGTTTTTCGTATTGAGACTGAGGGTGGCAGATATTTACTTAATCTTTGCATCCTGTTCTAGCTAATGCGTATAGATATGAACAGATAGATTACGTTTATTGCCGATTGTTGCACTACCTTATTGTAACTTCAGAGAATTATCGAAGACTGTTGTATTAAACTGCTACTTAAGGTTGAATGTAGGATAATACACTTTATGAGTCCCATTTACTAACCTGAGGCTATATTTTTAACGAAATTTACAAATCGTTACGTTTCGTGTCGATCTCCTTGTGTGAATATCTCTACGTTGTTATATTGTCCGATTTATTAAGTTCACGAAAAGCTTTTATTATTTCGATTAACAACTTTTTTGAAGGCTATAATTGTTGTTCTCTGGGAACAAAAATAACATATTTTATAAAGAAAATAGCACGGGATATGAACGTAACGGTAAGTTTGAAATAATAATATTTATTGTTGAAATATTTCTGACCAATTGCACTTTTCTTGTATGTATTTCTAATATTATTGTTTTCTTTTATACAGAGAAAAACAGATCGATACAAAGCAAAGGTATCAAGCAACGGGTTATGTGAAATGTGATCTGAAACTTTTGGGTGTCTCTCAGAACAGTTCGACGATATCATCTACACGCGGCGAATATCCATAATTATAATCCGGCCAGAAAAATTAAGCGTACTGACGATCACCGCACCAACAGAGTAAACTTTGCCACTCGTTACTTAAATTTCGACTGGGAAAACGAAATAGTTATATTTACGGACGAAAAGTGCTTTAAGTCGGACATGGATGGCCGAAAAATTTTGTAGAGATGAAGTGGGGAGCGGGGAGAGGTATACCCCCAACGACGTGTTAGATCTCAGAACAAGCAGGCGATCAACACTAGGTAAATACTAATAAAATCTTTTTACAATTTTTGTGTAATTAACACATTTATTTAAAACTAGCTTATGCCCGCGACGGTGTCTGCGCGGACCTAGGTTATTGCGCGGTGGCGTCCTCTACCTGAATAAAAAGTATTCTATGTTGATCCTTAGGGCTTTAACTATCTCTATACCAAATTTCATCAAATTCAGTTCAGCGGTTTCGACGTGAAAGCGTAACAGACAGGCAGACAGACCGACAGACAGAGTTATTTTCGCATTTATAATATTACTAGCATATGCCCGCGACTTCGCCTGCGCGGACCTAGGTTATCGCACGGTGGCGCCCTCTACTGGAACAAAAAGTATCCTATGTTGATCCTTGGGGCTTAAGCTATCTCTATACCAAATTTCATCAAAATTGGTTCAGCGGTTTTAACGTGAAAGCGTAACTGACAGACAGACAGACAGACCGACAGACAGACAGACAGAGTTACTTTCGCATTTATAATATTAAGTAGGTATACGTTCAAGGCGTGTATTTAATATTATTTTGAAGTTTTCTTAGATCACCATGTTGCAACATAATTATTTTAAAAGGTTTGAATGTTTTAGGTTACCTACTGGGGATGTATATCTTCAATGGGACCAGGCGAGCTAGTGGAAATAGGCGGCCGCATGAACAGTGAGCGATATCTTGAAGTGTTAAAGGACGTAATGCTGCCGTCAGTGCGTGTGGCTTATCCTGAAGGACAAATTTACCTGGTTCACGATAATTCTTCAGTGCATAAGTCCAAAATCGTCAGAGACTGGCTAAATTACCAAAAAAACATAACGGTGTTTGAATGGCTGACTAAAAGTCTGGACCTAAATCCAATAGAAAACTTGTGGGGTCAGATGGTATTGAATTGGGACTCCAGTGAGATAAGATCTAATAAGAATTTGGATAATGAGGTAAATGAAATATGGGAACTGTTGTGTAATTGTGATACATGTTTCAAAGTGGTTTCGAGCATGAAAACACGGCTTCAAGAAGTAAAAGACAGTGAGAGCTATCCTCTCCGTTACTAAAAGGAACATTAATTACTAACCAATAAAACAGCATTAGAACGAAAGAGCAAGTGTTAAAATTCCTATTAAGTGTTATAATTCCTATTATTGTTATTTCGTAGTTGATCAATACTAAACAGACCTTTATTATGATCAGTCAAATTGCCCTTGTTGACGAGTCATTTGTTAATGATGCACCATCTGACCTCGCATAGGTATTGTTTTTAATGTGTTGTGTCAAAAAGGTTATCAGAAACTGTGAAAAAAGAGAAAGATGTAAATTGCTATACTACAACAGTTAAGCATGTTGGTTCTTTCTCAGTAATCACAGCGACAATTAATGTTAACAGTCTAAAATAAGTGTTGTTTTTATAAATTAATATGATGTATGCGAAAGCAAGTGTTCTATTAGTAAATTTAGTTGAATTCAAAATCTAAGTAAATAATCATATTTTAACACAGATTGAAAACTGTGTTTGAACTACGACATTTGAATATTGAAAATAATTAGCAAAACCGAATTGGGCAAGATATAGGTTTCACTTACAGTTTGTTCTGGCTCTTTTCCTCAGTCCTTGGGACACATTTAAGACACAATCACAGCACTTTCAGAGTTTTTATGAATAATTTAAAAGAGCGCGCGCCGGCCGGCATTCATTTCGAGCTGTCAAATTTGCGCAACTGACTGGTGGCGCCGCCGTGCGGGAGAAAGCGGAATGTTCATTCAGCCAGTATGTTTTTGATATGTGCAGGAGGTTTTAATGCACATATTACTAATTATATCTGCCCAATGTAACGTACATAAACCCCCCACCGGGAATCTACCCCAGATTCCCCAGTTTACAAACAAAACCAGGGATGGTATTGAATAAGGTAAGTGGACTGTATAGTGTAAGTATTTGTTGACTTAGTGAACTAAACACGTGTAGCTGTAAATTGAGTAAAATAAATGACTTATTTCGAACCTAAAATTGTCATAAACTTGACACCTTCTTGCGTCAAATTCATGCAAAGAAACAAAGGAAAATAAAAATTATGCTGAATCCAATTCCATTGGAAGTGGACTAAGCTTTACAACGGGTCGCGTGTATTCGCCATTCTGGATTTTTACTTTTACCACCCGTACAACTCCATCAGCTCCTGGATAAAGTTCCGTCACACGACCGAGAGGCCATTGAAGCGGAGGAGCGTCAGCATGCATAAGAACGAGTTCATCAACTTGAATATTACGACAATTCCTATGCCATTTTTGTCGCTGCTGCAGCGTGTGCAAATAATCGTTTAATTGCAATGTACGCGGACCGATATGTAAATAAATTTTATGGAAATAGTCGATAAGAATTTTTGTAAAGTTGCACTTTTTAGGAAGCAATAATGGATACTTCTTTTGATACGGTAGTTCGGCGAAAGACAACCTACCCCCCACCCTGAGAAAACCGAGGGGGTCGACATAAGGTGCTAACCTTTTAAGTGAAGAACTACAGCTGTAACCATTGGAAATTGCTTGGATATCAGCTGCAAAATGCTCTCGCTGAACGGATTTAATGAGCACATCGTGTGCGTTCTTTAAATCTGATAGAGACGAAGGACCTGTGTTCCTATTAGACTTCGTCGATCTACAATTGTTAATAAATTGAAAACAACGAGCTAAGACATTTTGAAGTTTGCTAAAACTCGAATATTTTTCAGTTAAATTATAAACAAGATTTGAGTCACGTGTTGTGTTTTGCACGCTAGTTTGAGCCAAAGTCGCGCATGGAATTTTGAGTTCTGGCACATTTGCCGATTTAAATTGATCAATTGATTTTACTGGCCAATTCTCTCTTGGTGCGTCTAGCCAGCTCGGTCCTCCGAGCCACTCCGCTGTCGATAACAGCACGGAAGGTAGCGCTCCGCGCGAGCACACGTCAGCGGGGTTGGACGCGCCGCTCACGTGAAACCAACAATCGCTTTGCACGGTCTCCAAAATTTTGGAAACACGCGAAGCCACAAAGGTTTTGAGATTATAACTGGGTGTATTCAACCAACTCAGCACCACAGAGGAATCGGTAAACAAGAGTATTTCATGAACAGGAATTCGTTCAGACAATATTGACTTCGTATATTTGACTAACTTGACTAACAAATGCGCAGCCATTAGCTCGAGACGTGGAATGGTCACTGTCTTCAAGGGTGCAACCTTGGATTTTGCAATGACTAGACTGACCTTCGAATTACCTTGATTGTTAAAACTACGCAAATAGATGACCGCAGCTATTCCTTGAACTGAAGCATCGCAGAATCCTAGTATCTGGTAGTAGCTGTGCTGTTTGACAGTAACCTGGCGCTCGTGGCTAAAATTCGACAACAGCGGGAGCTCTGACATGTAGGTGAGCCACTCCTTTTCCAGTTCCGGAGGCAGCCGCTCATCCCAACCCAGCTGTTGGAGCCAGAGTTTCTGCATGAAGCATTTCGCGTAGAATATGCAAGGAGCCACGAAACCTAAGGGATCATACTGACGACCAATCTGTGACAAAACACTACGCTTGGTGATCGCCTGTGAAGCTGGAAGTGGATGGAATACGAAGGAAAACACATCTTCGGCGGGTCGCCACTGCAGACCTAAAACTTTTATGGATAGGTCCTTGTCATCCTCGAATGCAATGGGCGTTTCGCGGTGATCAGCTGGAACCCGAGCCAGTACCTGGGGACAGTTGCTGGCCCACTTACGAAGCAGAAATCCTCCTCCACTCAGCAACCCTAAAAGTTCATCCTGTAGCCTAGCTGCTTCATCATAGCTGCTCACTGACCACAGAAGGTCATCGACGAAGAAACCCTTTTTTAGAACCTTGCTCGCTAAAGGATACTTTTCGCAGTCGTCGTCAGCCAGTTGATGCAGGACTCGGATCGCTAGGTACGGACTGCTAGCAACGCCGTATGTGATCGTGTTTAACTCATACACCTTTAAAGGTTGATCAGGTTGAAACCTCCACAAGATGTGTTGGTAATTGCGTTGAGATTTTTCGATCAAGGTCATTCGAAACATTTTACAAATGTCACTTGACAAGCAAATTTCATGTATACGAAAATTTATTAAAATCTCATTAATATCTGCTTGAAGCTTAGGACCGGCGTAAACGACTGAATTTAAAGAATTATTATTTGTCGTTTTGCATGAGGCGTCAAAAACTACTCGGAGTTTTGTCGTGGTACTTGACGGTCGGAGAATACAAAAGTGAGGAATTATGTACTTAGAATCCACAGTACCAAAATCACCTACGCAAGTCATGTGACCAAGGCTTTCATATTCGGACATGAATTTATTATATTCTTCCTTAAGTTCCGGAAGACGATTCAGCTTTGTTTCTAAATTGTTGAAACGACGTAACGCTTGTGGAGTCGAATCGCCGAGATCAAAACTGGGTTTGAACGGGTACTTCACTGTATAACGTCCCGTAGTATCGCGACTGTGTTCGTTTTGGAACAATTGTTCGACATACAAATCTTCTGGTTTTTTAGTGACGTCATACGGCACGTTTTCAGTCTCCCAGAAAGAGTTCATGATTTTATCGATACTACTAGTTTTATTAGCAGAGAACAAGTTGAGCGAGGCTGTATTTGACTCACAATCGTCACTCAGTACTGTCTGACCAGTAATGACATATCCGAATATGGAATGCATCGCGACGGGCAAACCCGGGTCACGTGGTAGTATATTTTGACCGTCATAAATGTAGGGAAATAAGTCACCTGCGATCAACAAGTCAACTGGAGCCGCCGAAAAGTAGTTCGGGTCTGCTAACTCGAGATTTTTGAAATTATTGATAACTTTGTTTGATAAGGTTACTGTAGGTAAGTTGCTAGTTATATTACTTACGACAACAGTATCAGTGCTAAGCACCGGACCAAATGAGTTTCGTGGTTTAATTGAACATGTAACCAGACCGAAATCTTGCACTGGCGCACCTCCCAGACCCATGGGTTCAAACTGACACTTGCGTCGAGACAAACCCAGGCGCTGGGCACACTCTTTTGTCATATAACCGGACATGGCACCGCTGTCAATGACTGCACGTACGGCGTGGTAAGTTCCCCATCGATCTGCGACGTGCACCATGGCAGTGCCTAACAGCACGGTTGAATTTGACGAACAAGTCAAGCCGACGTTTGGCATTGACCTTTGACTTTGATTTTGACCATTTGAAACGTTTTGAATACTTGAAATGTTTTGACTATTTGAACCGTTTTGATTAATTGATGAATTTTGAACAGTTGGAACTGTATCTAAGTGAATACTGTGATGGTGCGGTTGTTTACACAGCACACAACGCACTTTTGACGTACACTCGGACAACGAATGCTGACGAAAGCAATTTTCGCATAATTGAAGCTGTCTCACTTTGTCAAGACGCTGCACTGGTGTTAAATCAAAAAATTCGAAACATCGATAAGTTGAATGCGGTTTGTCGCAAAATAGACATCTATTTGATTGTTCGCTATTATTCTTACTCACAGCTGACAAGCACGGCTTTTGAAACTGCTTCGGTGCACTATTGTAATTAGCAGCATTATTATTATTTTTTCGAACAAAATTCGGCTTTGCAGAGGTGTTAGGAACACTCTTAGGCGTAAACTGAATTTTTGATGTACTAATTTTAACCTCAGACATTTCCAAAACACGCGCCTGTTTCTCCACGAAATTAATCAGCTGTTCGTAAGTAGGTATATCGGTTTGATCTACTGATTGTTCGAATTCGCGCCTAGTGACGGGGTCTAAATTTCGCAATCCCATATAAAACAGTATGAAACTCGATAGGTTACTGATTTTCAAAAGTTTCAATGCTTTAACACACTCTTGATACGTTTGTAAAAATGTGTTTAGACCAGTAGCCGACTCTGTTGACAAAGGCTTAAATTGAAACAGTCGATCTAAATAGCTCGTAGCTAAGGCACGCGTGTTCTCAAATTTTTTGATTAGCAAAGCCCATACTATCGGATAATTATCGGCCGTCACTGGCATCCCTTTGACCACAGTCAATGCCGGGCCGCTGACTGCGGAGAGCAGGTAATAAAACTTCTCAATGTTCGTAATATCATTGTTATTATGAATTAAACTCGTAAACGTGTCATAGAATGTTTGCCAGTTTTCTAATTTGCTATCGAAATGGAACAATTCTAGTTTAGGCAGCCGCGGCTTAGCCGACCGCGAGTTTGGCCCGGCAGCGCCCGGCCCGCGGCCCGCGGAGCGCGACGAAGGTCCGCTACCGCTGCCGTCACACGATTGCCAAGTGTCGCTATTAGCCTCCGCTACACTCAGAATACGGAAATACATGTCGTCAAAGGTTTGAATTTCCTGATAATTTGGTTTAAATTTCGGGTTTTGTTTCTTATTGTAAGAATTTAACTCGAATATGCATTGTTCGAAACATTCCCGAGTCGAATGAAGTTCTTTGAGTCGCAAATTAAATTCGGTTAAACGCTCTGGTGGAGTTGATTTGGATAGTTCAAATAACGTTTGACATCGTATAAAAAGCAGTTCTTTTTTGTTAATAAGTTGTTCGACATCGAATTCTTTTTCGTCCATTTCGAATTAAAAAACAAAAGACGCGCGCGACGCGTTGCAAAGAACGAAAATTGAAAACGTTTATTTTATACGTATTATTCTAGGTAAATAACTTAGATTAGAAATAAGCCTGTTACCTTAAAACTGCGTGAAATGTGTGTTTTATGTGTATGAATGTGTATTTAGTTTGCAAACTGAGGATGCGGTTCGATTGACCAAAATGTTTGAACTACGACATTTGAATATTGAAAATAATTAGCAAAACCGAATTGGGCAAGATATAGGTTTCACTTACAGTTTGTTCTGGCTCTTTTCCTCAGTCCTTGGGACACATTTAAGACACAATCACAGCACTTTCAGAGTTTTTATGAATAATTTAAAAGAGCGCGCGCCGGCCGGCATTCATTTCGAGCTGTCAAATTTGCGCAACTGACTGGTGGCGCCGCCGTGCGGGAGAAAGCGGAATGTTCATTCAGCCAGTATGTTTTTGATATGTGCAGGAGGTTTTAATGCACATATTACTAATTATATCTGCCCAATGTAACGTACAAACTGTATACCTATACTGACCCAGAAATCTATGGATAAATAAACAAATATTGCGTTTGCAACATGCCTATCTTTTTTTATACCTCATGCCTACCTTAACAAAGATCTCTAATATTGATCAACGGCAGGTGATTAATAAAAACAAAAAAGAAAAACAAAAAGATCTCAAGCCCGCAGGGGCTTGAACTGAGAACCTTAGTATGACGAGGCAGGTCGAAGCCAACTATCTATCCAATAGACCAACTGGCTTCCTACGTAACGTGACAAAAATATTGAACGCTTTGATGTCATTACCAAAGGGGGGTTCCTTTTCTCTGACGCGATCTGTACCTATGTGTCCCGACTGTTGAAGTTTAAGTTAGCTACTTAACAGAGTTCTAGACCACGTCTTGTTTTCTTCTTTTTAGTATTTCTTAACGCAGTCGGGTTTGATTTTTTAAATTTATTGGTAGTAGGAGTATAGCCTAAATTTGGTGGTAGGGTATAGCCTAGTGGTTTGACCTATGTCCTTTAAAAAATAGCACTGCAGGGTTGAGTCCAGTCTCGTAACTCTGAGTTTTTTTGGGAATTTTATGTTATATTTTAAATTTACCATAAACTTTACGGCAGAGTAAAACATTGCGATGGTATGATTGTAGGTAGCAAGGTACAGTTGAATCATTTGATTTCTAACTTAATGTATATTTATTGTAACATTTGATGTGAAAAGGTTTTAAAGAAAGTGACGATTAAGTCGGTTTGATGATACACATAAATCACATGATATGTTATATTACGATTAGTGATTTATTTAAAGCACTAGCTTTTGCCCGCGGCTCCGCCCGCGTGGTATTCGGTTATCGCGCGCTGTTCCCTCGGGAACTGTGCATTTTCCGGGATAAAAAGTAGCCTATGTCACTCTCGGGCTGATAAACTATCTCTATGTCAAAAATCACGTCGATCCGTCGCTCCGTTACGGCGTGAAAGAGGGACAGACATACAAACACACTTTCGCATTTATAATATCAGTATGGATATTAAAACACACGTGCCTTTTAATCTTTAATTACAGTTATATATCTAAGTAGATTAAATTTGTTTACCATCATAGTGATTTACCGATTTCCGGCTAACACTGCTAATTACTATGCAAATTGATCGTATCGAAAATCACAGCAATTATAAAACAAAATGATGCGTGCGCGGCTTGCGTTACACTGACCCGAAACACCGATTGCCTCGCGTATGGAAACCACTGTATATTTAATTAGGGTGATTAAATATAGCCCACGTTATTCACGTAGATATTTAGTGTCTAAAATTATGCTGTAGTGTGCCTATTTAGCTACAAGTCGCAAGTAAAACGGTCTACCGAATTACAAGCAAATAACTAGAACTTCAAAAACTAGTCTTCCGTGATTTGAATATTTAACAACTTTTGTCAGATAAGAGCATAAGAAACATCACGTTATGCATCTACAACATATTCTATTTGGACGAAACACATTCAATTCAATACAAACCTAGATTTACGAATATGTGAAGATAATATAGCACGTCCGGTCCAGGATTTTAAATCATTAACCAACATGGAACCTTTTAAAATTAAAAATTATTAAGTAATTATTTTCATTGTTAACTAGCTTTTGCCCGCGCCTCCACCCGCGTGGTAGTTGGTTATCGCGCGCTGTTCCCTCGGGAACTGTGTACTTTTCGGGGATAAAAGTAGCCTATGTCACTCTCGGACCCATAAAACACCTCTATAACAAAAATCACGTCGATCCGTCGCTCCATTTCGACGTGAAAGACGGACAAACATACATACAAACACACACTTTCGCATTTATAATATTAGTATGGATATAATATTGTTTTATATTTTGAAGCAAGCAACATATTATTATTAGGTATAATATTGTTACTTGGATTATTCTGGCTATAAGCTGGACAAAGTTCCAGGTTGTGCTTTGGATATTATGGTTTTCAAACTATTAAATTTGAGTATGCATACACAGTTGAAACTAAGGTATACAAGGTGTTAATTAAATAACTGAAAACCGGAAAGAATTTCGCTCAGAATCGAGAGTAGAATCGATTACACTAATATTTTAAATTAAGTTGTGTTTGTGTTTTTAAATCCCTTTTTTATTGTGCCCAGTCTAAAAGTTACGATTGGAACAGGCGTCAATCAAATATTTTAGCGATAATTAAATACTGGTCATTTTGCTGTCAATGTGTGATTATCTTCTAAAAAGTTAAAGCGCAACCGACAAATACAAATTTAAGAATGTAGAGTTAGAAATAAACTTGAATTACCTACTGACTTAGCAAAACAAATATCTTTTAAAATAATGAAGGGTTTAAAACTAAAAGCAATCAACTAACTAAAAACGAAAAAATATTTTTGGGGTGTCTAAGGTTTTCATTTATTTAATTAACACCTTGTATACTTGAGTCAGTATTTAATGAAAAAAAGTGACCTATGCCAAGCAACGGGAACGCAAAGGGAAGACATCTTTTTCGCCCTTATTACATGGACAAAAAGCCTTTTTTCGTCGACTTAAGCCAATTCTACGTCCATAGATGTGGGAAGACCCTAACGCCGTCTATTGGCTTACCTTGAAAAATCTCTATATAATTACCTGTGTTTTCTGTACTGTTTAAATACTAAGTGTTTGTATTCAATAAACAGTCACGTCCTTGTATTATAAGCTTATGTATTTGAACTTCCGATTCTTAATAGTCGCTAATATTAAAAGATTTCTATTATTCACTGTTCCGAAACCCACTCAGTCACAAAGTAATTAAACACTATTTACATTTAATGAGTAAGCCGAAGACCACGTATTTGCAGGGCTACTACGAAACTCGAAACTCGAAGTTCGTGTCGTGCGGTCCCTTTGACACTTATACTATTTAATACGAGAGCGATAGAGATCGCACCACACGAACCTCGAGTTTCGAGTTTCGTAATAGCCCTGCAGATCCGGTCGCAGTCGGATGTCAACATTTGCTCACGCGATTTTCCCCGGGCGGCCGGCAAATGACATACCCCTTTATTCCGAGGCAGTCTTTAGAGCGCTGCAATGCAATTGCATATGAAATTTTCAAAGAACCACGTGAACGGAATATTTCCTTGGAATTTTCTGCTTGGCGCTCGCACATTGTTAAAGATTAAAGTGGGATTTGGAGTTCGGATAGTTTTGTTAAAATGATATGATAGTACTGTGTCGTGACTAAGCTGTCATTCGAAGGGGGTTAGCTTATTTTTGATGGCAAGGGGAAGGGGGTTCTAGATAATGATAACGTCAGCAATATTAAAATGTTTAAGATAATTTTACAGTGCATGAACTATCATTATAGAGATAAAATAAAAAGGTATAATAGCGGCTTATATCCGGATATTAGGCGCTATTAAAGATCACAAAAGTAAATATATTTCTTTTAATACCATCGGTAAAGTAAACTACAACGCAAAGATACGAGAGATTAAACAACAACTTATTAAAACGGTCAACAGAGTACACTAAGAGAGGTACACTAAGAACACGATGCAGATTTTCTTCATACAGAAAAACTTGAATGCACATTTTTGCAAAGCGGCGTGGGGAGCGAGGAAAATGCCCGTCACCGCCGGTCGAGGGGAGAAATCACGACTGCAAACATTGACTTTAGACTTTTACTCTTTTACTCACTTAGCCTAACTCCCTGCACTGCATCACTCCAAACGAAGAGAAAGTTTTAAATTCCGAATCTTTAAATGATATTGCGAGCGTCTACATTTGCATTAATTCTTAAAAGACAATTTTCTGAGTTTATTACGTTAATTTGGATTTGTTTTATAAAAAAAACAAGGCAAGTACTAGATTAACTTGCGCGCTCTGATTTGTGCCGTACCTACAATTTTAAAAATTAGCATAAAATAAGTTTGTACTTCATAGATTTTCTATGAAAAACCAAGTATTTTGGTTATTTACTTGTGTCGTGAGACTTAACTTCTTGCCTTAACCTTCTCTACTTAACTATTCCAATTTCATAAACGATTTCTGCTTGTAGGAAATGGTCTGCTAAATCCTTTAGCAAACAGCTAGAGATTATCCAATTCTTTCACGTGTCAGCACAATCTCGATATTCCATTTTCAATAAGAACCCGAGTGATAGCATCTAACGGGCACTTACTTAAGATCACTGCATCTTCATAGACTGCGCAACCTAATACCTGTCGGTTGAGAAACGGCGGGCATTTAATCTTTTCAGACGTTCTCAAATATCCGCTCATTAACTTGTGTACCCACTTCAGACATCAGCGATTTGTTACTTTAAATCGTGCTGATAGAATGAAGGAGCGTTTAGAGTTGAAGGAACCTCTGTAGCTTTCGTCGCCTGCGCGCCTAGAGGCAGCTTATTTCTCAATATGAAGGACGGAAGATTCCTTTTGAATCTTTTACTTACATCGGAGTGAGACGAAACAACTGATTAATAATTTTTGCTGTGTTTAATTTATATCTCAATGTGTCCGTGTGGTCTGCGATTTAAAGTAAATTATAGTATCTATTGCTAAGCTTCATGAAGTATGAAACCTCACCAAGCAATTTTTCATTTGTATTACATTATTTCAAACTTTGTGCACACTATTCATTCAAGTACGTTAGGTACGTTAAGGTTTACCTACACGTTCACGGGCCATGCAAACGAGACTATCTAAGGGGACCATTCGCCGTAAAACAAAATAGCATCGGACATAATCGTTAGTTTAAATAGGCAGGATAGTAACGTTAATCTAAGGTCGAGTGAATAGTATCCCAACGAAACAATAAATAGCCGTCGATATCTGCCTATTTGAATATTTTATAGCCGAATTCTGGTAAAGGGATGTAAATGACTAGCTCGTCCAATTTGCATTGAACAGATTAACGTCATAATCGGCGCGATTCAATCAGCGATCCCGAGAACTCACTCGGACAGGAGGGGGGCAGGTGGGGGGCGCATTTAAGGGACTACTAATAACATCGGATAAAATGCTAATTTTGTGTTCATTCGATTTAGACGAAGGAGATAGTCCAAGGATGGCACAAACTGTTATCAATATATAATTTAGCGACGCTGCAATGCAAATTTTAGCCTTGAGTTTGTTCAGTGTTATTATAAGAAGTAGGTACCTGCTACTCAGCACCTGTGCGACCTACTTTTTGCTAAAATTGAGGGTACCTATTAGGAAAAGTAAATATTTGCTACATATAGGTATTATGCAATTTTCATTTAAATACATACCTGTACAATAGATAATTTATTGAATCAGGCGTTACTTTGCGGAGGTCCATATCAATGAACTAAAATAATTTCTTTGCTCACCCGCGACCTTAAGATAGCTAAGTCTACTTTTTAGTTATTTATTGTCAAGTCATGTTTTACTACGTAGTAAAACATGACTTGAAATAAATAAATAAAAATTAAAAAATCAAGGTAGTTTGTAGCATAGTTAAAATTTATTAATATTTTGCGGGTAGTTTTTTGTTTGTTTGGCAAATTAAAACAGTGGTGGTGGTTTGTTAGTCTAACAACTGGTAGCATGGTGTACGGTTGTGTCACTCTGAAGATGAGCTCTGGTTGAGTTCGAAACGCGTCAGTGTGTTGTGGTGGTGGTGATAGATGGGTTTGTGTAATTTGTGTGTGTTCTTACAGTGTGGAGGTGGAGGAACTGCATGAACACGCATAATTTGCATAGACTTAGCTATCTTAAGGTCGCGGGTGAGCAAAGAAATTATTTTAGTTCACTGTAAAATAGACTCTTTAACGATATACACTTGCCGTAAAGTTCTAGTTATGACTTTTTCGAACAGAATCAATGCCCAAACAATCGCCAACATATCAAAGTGTATATGAATGGTGACTATTTCAATAAAATCCGGGGCAAGCAGCGCGTGGCGGCGTTTCTCCTTGTTTTTTCTTTTCCGTGTGTGTCATAGGTTAATATCAACGCCCACGCATGACCAACGTCAAAATACCTGACTCTATATACTCTCTGCAAAGGAACAGCGTCAAGTCATAATCGAGCGCACCAATCACAGGTTGGGTCGTTTAAAGAATCACACAGCTGTACGATTGCATTCAATTGCGCCTTCTTGAAATTGCATCCATACAAATAAATAGCTTTATTATCCGGTATAACAACAAATAAAGCCGTGGTAGCTTATGGTTTGAACTACAGCCTACATAAGGGACATATATAGGACGGAACGCATCGAATGCGGGTATACAACGTGACTCATTTTCCCAATTACGAGTATTGCTAAATTTTGACTTACCCAACAACTTAGTTAACGTTTTTATACACAGAACATGAAACAAAAGTAAAAGAAAGTATAAGAAAACAGTTGTCTTTTCTGTAGTCATAAAGTTGATATATAAAATATCCTCAAAAAAGTACAAAAACCAATCGATGTAAGTAAATAAACTCCTATTTTGCCATGTTTAGATGAAACACAGGAACAAAATATAATTATATCTGCACCTATGCCTGTCATGAACCCTAATTTAATCCGAGGAAGAAAGCTTAGCTTCAGTACAAGATCAAGCGACATAAGCTGCTTTTCAATTTAGCCGCCCAATATTTTCCCCATATTAAAGTTACAAGCGCCGCATTCAATTCCCAGCAAAGTTCGTTGATACCGATTGGTCTCAGGACCGACCAAGCAATCCGAGCTAAGTGAGTGCTTGTCATATTGATTCAGCACGGAGTGTTTTCGGAAGCAAAGATAAGGGGAACGTGCCTGGCGCCTCCGTCGACGGACCAGCGTGTGGACCTTTATATTTTACATGAACCTCACAAAATACAACACACACAGTTTGTGTTTAGCTCGGTGTTCAAGCAGAGGTGAGAACAGGTTTCACTTCTGGTAAAGTTCTCTTCAGTGAAAATCTGTAGTTTGCAAATTTATCCAAATCCTCTGTATATGTATCTATCAGACAAGTTGCTATAGGTAAGATCGATATAAATTGTTAATAGTACGGCATAAATAGTAAGTAAGGCTAGCACTTAGTAGTTCAAACAGTTTCTTTTAGGACACACAGATTTGAAAGGTGTTTGAGGGAGTAATGCGCGACTAACGATAAATCGCCCTAAATCTATGCTGATACTATAAGTCGAAGTAGGCTGGATTTAATCGATACATGTTTGTGTAAAGCATGTTCGGTTTGGAAATGTTTCAAAATAAAAACAAATTTACGTGAAGTAGTAACACTTTGGAAGTTTGCAAAGTAAAAACCGGTCTTTCAGATTATAACTAGATTAATGTTCGGTGACTGAAACTACTCCGGCGAAACTTTCAAAGTAAGCGGAAACAGGTTTTGTATTATTTTTAAGGTTCCGCGAAAACGGAACACGAACTGCCCGTGTTGGTTTTACTCAGTTTGGTGTTTGTATGTTGTAACTTTTGACCGAGCCGGGCCTAAGTTTGCTCAAAACTATCGCTGCTTTCATGAACGCTACTTTTAAAAAATCACCTCGTAAAAAATGTTAGTTTTAAACTGAAATCAACTATTAAACTACAGTTTCAAAAAGATCATAAATCAAAATTGTATCTTGAACAAAAACTAGAACAAATAAAAACTACCAAAGCAACATAAATGCACTGGCTGGGTCGTTCACAAGTTTCATCCGTAAAAGAGTCTTAAGATACATAGAGCAAGAAAACTGTGCAGCTACGGAATTCCTTGTCGCGACGCGGATCGGACTTGCGTAGTTTTTTTATTAAACCAAAACGTCTTCAGAGAATTTATTAGTTCGCAAAGAAGTGCGATACTCTAGTTCGGTTGCCATACACTTATGTACATGAACAGGATAAGTTCGCATGCAATAAATATTTCAAGCTGATGTCTTTTTTTTGTGATGTAAGGTGGAACAACTACAAATTACGAAGGCTTTTTAGTATTACTGAAAATTCGCTGATAAATTTGATCCTGTTTCTGTGAAACCTAGACAGAATAATATTAAAACAAAAGGCCAAACATATAAATATCGACGGTAAAAAGCAATCTTGCTGTAAACCACACCCTTCACAAAAATTTTTTATTTCATATTTAGAATCAGAAAAAAATTCTGCGTCGAATGGTCCTATTCTCGTGGCTCTACGACCTCTAGAAGTTTTTGTACAGCATTTGAGTTTACCCTATTTTTTCAAAAAGACAACTGAATACTTGCTGTAAATAGCACGAAAAACAGCATTTTTCTATCATTTGGAATTTACACCAATTTCACTTTTGCAAATAATATGATCTTTGTAGTTACAACGCAACGCACTACTCAACACATGTTGAGTAGTGCGGGTTACAGCATAATTGCATATAACATTTAAGTAACACACCGTGTTTACTACATTTATTAGGTACTAAACTTTTGATCATCGTAGTTTACTACATTCTAAACAAATATGGTTATTATATACAATGACTAGTTACGCCAAATTGAAAACACTAAGTTTTACGAAATTTGCTATTTATGCCCTTTTCACTACAGTAGTCGTCTATTGATCATGCGCATTTACTGCATTTGAAACACGCGCTCGCGCCGATTTGACCGCGGCTTACCGCATGTCGTTCAGTTACTCCGCGACGAATTTGAAAGTAAACAATAAAGCAAAGGATGTTTTAGCGGGTTCAGACGAAGAAGACGTAGATAAAATAGAAAATGATGAATAATTTATTGAATCAGGTGTTACTTTGTGGAGGTCCATTTTAATGAACACACATGAATCAATGTTCATGTGAAAGAGGATGAGGGCTTGGGTTTTTGCATGAAAATATAATAAGTAAGTAATATATGTATCGCACATACTTAGCTGTCTTGCACGTGTTTTCGCGGGGTAGCAAGGTAATTAAATTAAGTTCAGAAAATGATGATGCAATTGAATAAATCTTAAAAATAATTAAGACACTAGAAATACCGATAGGCACTTATTATTATGTAAACGAATGCTGTTATTTTTTCACTACATTTTATGTACAACTAAATAGCAGTAGGGTATTTCCTGTGCTTCAGCGTCTATTGTTACCTAACTACTTGTCAGAAATGTTATAATTTTTGATCTCATTTAGTAATTTAGAAGTGTTTTATGTTCTGAAACATTTTAAAATGACGTTAAATAAATGTCACTCCATACTTACATCGTTTTAATTTTACTATCCTTTCTTATCTTCTTACATTTAAAACAATTAAATGCACCTAGTTACATAGATTTTTTTCATTTACGTCAAAATTGACACAAATGAATAATTTCGATAAGTAATAACAGCAGTTTTGCTTTAAAGTAAAATACTTGTTTTGGAGCCGCCCATACATTTATCTCCTTCATTTACAGCATATTTGCGTTATAGAAAAAAAAGTGTTAATGCTGTAACCCACACAAACATAGACTAAAACTAACTTCTAGTTAGTTTTTGGTATTCGACTTGATAAACAATCAAAAAAGGCATTCTTGTTCTAAAAATGACATTTATAGGATTAATAGTTTGGGAGATATGATTTTTTTTTCTAAAATCCCAAAAGTTTTTGGGCTCTGGTGAACACTTTGGATTTTGCGGGTTACAGCAGGATTGCTTTTTACCGTCGATATGCTGTTTGGATTTATTAGATTAGAGGCCTCGACTTTCCAGCGGCTGGCATTGGCGGTAAACATTTTTTAGTTACTTCTTCGAATAACTTTGCTTTTTCAAGACGCAACTTTGCGAGTAAATTATGGTGGCTCTGCTTTTTATGGCAATAAGAGTGCTAAAGTTTTGAGCTTACGACTATATTTTGGTACTTTTTCTTATCAAAGAAGCAAACTTCAAAAACTTAGTAAATTTTATAAGTGACTAACTATATTCAAAAGTATCTTAAAGAACCCTAGCAAGGCACAAGTTACATAGAATATATACTTTAATGACAAAATACTGAACTTTTTCCTAATGATGTCGCTTCAAACCCTCTTAATGAAATTATTATTACTGACATTTAATTTGAAAACAGTTCATCAGATTAGCCGTATCCTACTCAACTATTCAACTTAGGCGGAGTGATTACCGAAGTGTTTGTGGTTGAAATTCGGTGGATATATTTATTACAATATAGATAATTTTTTGTAATAGCTCTAGTCAAATGGCTGTCACAGAACGTATACAAATGAAATTCCTCGACAAATTCAATATCTCATATCCAATCATAAATACCTAATAAGCCGAAATAAATATATTTGACTTTCGCTTCAGAAGCGTCTGTGGAGTAAATAATCCGCGATTACCCTTAAAAATCGAAAGCGAAACACTTGAGACAATTGCCGTTAATAGCATTTCGGAAGATAATCTCTCAACGGGAGTGATATTGTTGTATTTGTGATTAAGACAGTGAGGAAGGTAATATAGAAGTCAAACAGAAGTTTGCATAATGTCCTTGTGCTGGGTTCAGCGAGAATCGTTCCTCATTAGGCAAATCGGATGGCGTTAGCGTACCCTATTAGCACAGTCAATGTTTGGCGATCCAATCAGGCGCGCCGGCCCGTCACTCGCTCAGACAAAACGCCATAGATTTAAATTTAAGATTTTCGCACAGAGTGCAGCAGCAATTTTATCTGCTAACTGCTTTAACTGCACTGGGCGGTTCGACGCTTGATATTAAGTGGCGTTCATTTAGTTAGATAGTTCCTACTCGTAGTAGAAGCACGATTAGTTATGTTTTTTCGCCACTGACAATGCAATAATTGGATTATATTGTTTCATTATAATGTCAAGCAGTTTTTCAGATCTACAGCACCATCTACCGAGGATCATTGTCCATGACGCGGTCCATTTGTGGTTCCGTTAAGTATTCTATTAAGTATGCTTTTCATAGTCATTACATGTCAAGTCATTTAATATTTTGTTAAAAAAAACTTCTGTCAATTTTCTTATTCTTCTTGGCAAAGATGATCTTTCCGAAAGTGCTGGTAGTAAAAAAAGTGATTAAATATAAAAGAGCTCTTCGCTGCCTAATTATAGAACAAACGCTTTAATTTTGATTTTAATTTCAGATTATAATTATTTATGATCACTAGCTCAAAACGTATCTAGAATTGAGGTGGATGAGCCCGGCATATAATACCGACGTATTATAATTATTGGGCCAGCAGATAATCTCTTTCAGCAATAGTCAGGACAAAAAAGTGGAAAGACGCATCGACAATGCCTGGGAGAGCTTCTGGTCCATGAAGAAGCTATTGAAGGGCAACCTTCCACAGACACTTAAGCGGAAACTCGTCGACTCGTGCATACTGCCCCTTTTACCTGCGGTGCCCAAACATGGTCCTTAACCGAGATTCAGAAGTCTAAGTTGAAAATTTGCCAAAGAGCTATGAAGCGCAGCGTTTTGGGTGTCAAAAATTTTATAGAAAAATGTATAAGCAAATAAAATATTTTTATCTTTTTGATCTTATATTTTATCAAAAAGACATAGCCGATGTAGGAAGAAAAACCGCCAGGCAGATATCGGACTGTGCTGGCCATGTCTGTCGCATGCACCCGAAAAGATAGGCACAGGTTACTACCCAGTACGCATCCCAAGATAGTCAACGGCGACGCGGCAGACCGAAACGTTGGTGGTGGGACGACTTGGTCGCATTCAGAAACGACTGGCAAGAATTAGCTGCCGACAGAGGAAGTTGGAAATCTGAGGGAGAGGCCTTTACCCAGCAGTGCGATATAGACAATGGCTAAATTAAAAAAATCTGATTATTCGAATCAAGTAGTTTTTTCGACTTTAAAGGCTTTGCTTATTATATAATTTCGGTCATGGTACAGTTTTCTGCTGAGTACCTATATCACAAAATGAAAGTCATGATATGGAAAATTAAACTGGGAATTCGTTGTCTTTACTCGAAACGGTTACCTTCCAGCACGTATTGTATTAATTCAGAGTGGTTTCAAATGAATGCGAAATAATGACGCGTACATAAAGTAGAACGCCGCAAAAAGTCGCAGAGTCAATAAAAATGTTTGGAGCATTATAAATGTAATTAATACGCAAGTTCATAAAAAAGCTCATTTGGATAACGGTCGAGTTAGGCATTCGAAAAGTATTTTAAATTGCCATTAATATCAGCGGGGCACGATTCCCCGCATCTTTATGAAAGCGTTACGGTAGATTTATGAATAAAACCTTTCAGGGAGGATGCAAAGCCGCAATGTAATTTAGGGCGTATGGCAGAGCCGCGGCCGCCGAAATTAGACCGTTATCATTCCACTGCCGTCGTCGCGGAGATCGCCACTTATATGAGCCAATACACCGAACGAACAGAATAAATTTGCTTTATACCAGACAGTTGACCTTCGTATCCGATATTGTTGCCTCCATACAAGAAAATATGTTGAAAATTCTTCGCCACCCGCTTCATATTCGGGTCTTGCGTAGACCTATTTTTTACTCCGTGGAGATGTACATCGAAAAATTGGGACACATTTAAAGTGGAAGATCGGAATTGTTCAAAAAAGTAGGTGCGTAAAAAGTTTAAGTAAACTTTGGATGGTATCCAATATTCTAATTTAATATCGCACTCTGGGTTTTGTTGACATTGTTTTCAGTTTTAACAAATTGGCCAGATACTAGTTTGAAATACTTACTATAAATATTTGTATTTAAAAAAAATGACACGTAAGAAGCAATGAAACAGATAGATAAGCTCTGAACTTTGACTAGATTTTTGTTGACACTATTTACGTTTATGGTTGTTCGCCCCCAACTTAGATTTAAAGCTGTTAAAAGATGAACGACCTGTTGTCATTGGATATATTTTTTACATTAGCTTTTTCAATCCTATATTGGATTCTGACATCATGTTATCGCCTAAACGATTCTTTCATAAAAAATCAATCAGCTGACATATTTCAACAGTAATTTTACAGACACTGCGCGTAAACCATACACATCGACTTTAGACTGGGAGTTAAATCCGTTAAAAAAACTTGCAAAAGATCTGCAAAAACTAACCCCTACATGTTATGATGCAGACAAACTTTCTACTTCCCTCTTTTTGTAAAGAAACAAAATAAAACTCAGTTTATGTTTTTTTTTACTTTTCAGGGAACGCAACGACTACTCAGCTCTGTGCAGGTTGCATTATTACGCGCTCATTGGCCGTTTCTATGCGTAATTCATGCCGGGCAGCGCATTGCCACGCGACGCATTCCAAATGTAATTTCACACGTGGACTCTCTCCACTAAGTAACGTTTTCTGTTAATAAGTAAGTTCGTGGGAATGTGGGCGGTAAATGTGGTGTTTTAAGCGAATCATCCCCTGTATCTGGGCATGTCGGTGAGCGGTTGAATTACGCAAATTCTATCAAACAAGCACACTTTGTACAATTAAAAGCGTAAGCTTCCTGTGGCATTCATAAAATCACTTGTACGTTACATTGGGCAGATATAATTAGTAATATGTGCATTAAAACCTCCTGCACATATCAAAAACATACTGGCTGAATGAACTTTCCGCTTTCTCCCGCACGGCGGCGCCACGAGTCTGTTGCGCAAATTTGACAGCTCGAAATGAATGCCGGCCGGCGCGCGCTCTTTTAAATTATTCATAAAAACTCTGAAAGTGCTGTGATTGTGTCTTAAATGTGTCCCAAGGACTGAGGAAAAGAGCCAGAACAAACTGTAAGTGAAACCTATATCTTGCCCAATTCGGTTTTGCTAATTATTTTCAATATTCAAATGTCGTAGTTCAAACATTTTGGTCAATCGAACCGCATCCTCAGTTTGCAAACTAAATACACATTCATACACATAAAACACACATTTCACGCAGTTTTAAGGTAACAGGCTTATTTCTAATCTAAGTTATTTACCTAGAATAATACGTATAAAACTATAAAACAAACGTTTTCAATTTTCGTTCTTTGCAACGCGTCGCGCGCGTCTTTTGTTTAGAATTCGAAATGGACAAAAAAGATATCGAACAACTTATTAACAAAAAAGAACTGCTTTTTATACGATGTCAAACGTTATTTGAACTATCCAAATCAACTCCACCAGAGCGTTTATCCGAATTTAATTTGCGACTCAAAGAACTTCATTCGACTCGGGAATGTTTCGAACAATGCATATTTGAGTTAAATTCTTATAATAAGAAACAAAACCCGAAATTTAAACCAAATTATCAAGAAATTCAAACCTTTGACGACATGTATTTCCGTATTCTGAGTGTAGCGGAGGCTAATAGCGACACTTGGCAATCGTGTGACGGCAGCGGTAACGGACCTTCGTCGCGCTCCGCGGGCCGCGGCCCGGGCGCTGCCGGGCCAGACTCGCGGTCGGCTAAGCCGCGGCTGCCTAAACTAGAATTGTTCCATTTCGATAGCAAATTAGAAAACTGGCAAACATTCTATGACACGTTTACGAGTTTAATTCATAATAACAATGATATTACGAACATTGAGAAGTTTTATTACCTGCTCTCCGCAGTAAGCGGTTCGGCATTGACTGTGGTCAAAGGGATGCCAGTGACGGCCGATAATTATCCAATAGTATGGGCTTTGCTAGTCAAAAAATTTGAGAACACTCGTTCCTTAGCTACGAGCTATTTAGATCGGCTGTTTCAATTTAAGCCTTTGTCAACAGAGTCGGCTACTGGTCTAAACACATTTTTACAAACTTATCAAGAGTGTGTTAAAGCATTGAAACTTTTGAAAATCAGTAACCTATCGAGTTTCATACTGTTTTATATGGGATTGCGAAATTTAGACCCCGTCACTAGGCGCGAATTCGAACAATCAGTAGATCAAACCGATATACCTACTTACGAACAGCTGATTAATTTCGTAGAGAAACAGGCGCGTGTTTTGGAAATGTCTGAGGTTAAAATTAGTACACCAAAAATTCAGTTTACGCCTAAGAGTGTTCCTAACACCTCTGCAAAGCCGAATTTTGTTCGAGTAAATAATAATAATGCTGCTAATTACAGTAGTGCACCGAAGCAGTTCCAAAAGCCGTGCTTGTCAGCTGTGAGTAAGAATAATAGCGAACGATCAAATAGATGTCTATTTTGCGACAAGCCGCATTCAACTTATCGATGTTTCGAGTTTTTTGATTTAACACCGTTGCAGCGTCTTGACAAAGTGAAACAGCTTCAATTATGCGAAAATTGCTTTCGTCAGCATTCGTTGTCCGAGTGTACGTCAAAAGTGCGTTGTGTGCTGTGTAAACAACCGCACCATCACAGTATTCACTTAGATACAGTTCCAACTGTTCAAAATTCGTCAATTAATCAAAACGATTCAAGTAGTCAAAACATTTCAAGTGGTCAAAACATTTCAAGTATTCAAAACGTTTCAAATGGTCAAAATCAAAGTCAAAAGTCAATGCCAAACGTCGGCTTGACTTGTTCGTCAAATTCAACCGTGCTGTTAGGCACTGCCATGGTGCACGTCGCAGATCGATGGGGAACTTACCACGCCGTACGTGCAGTCATTGACAGCGGTGCCATGTCCGGTTATATGACAAAAGAGTGTGCCCAGCGCCTGGGTTTGCCTCGACGCAAGTGTCAGTTTGAACCCATGGGTCTGGGAGGTGCGCCAGTGCAAGATTTCGGTCTGGTTACATGTTCAATTAAACCACGAAACTCATCTGGTCCGGTGCTTAGCACTGATACTGTTGTCGTAAGTAACATAACTAGCAACTTACCTACAGTAACCTTGTCAAACAAAGTTATCAATAATTTCAAAAATCTCGAGTTAGCTGACCCGAACTACTTTTCGGAGGCTCCAGTTGACTTGTTGATCGCAGGTGATTTGTTCCCCTACATTTATGACGGTCAAAATATACTACCGCGTGACCCGGGTTTGCCCGTCGCGATGCATTCTATATTCGGTTATGTCATTACTGGTCAGACTGTACTGGGTGGCGATTGTGAGTCGAATACAGCCTCATTCAATTTGTTCTCTGCTAATAAAACGAGTAGTATTGATAAAATCATGAACTCTTTCTGGGAGACTGAAAACGTGCCGTATGACGTCACTAAAAAACCAGAAGATTTGTATGTCGAACAATTGTTCCAAAACGAACACAGTCGCGATACTACGGGACGTTATACAGTGAAGTACCCGTTCAAACCCAGTTTTGATCTCGGCGATTCGACTCCACAAGCGTTACGTCGTTTCAACAATTTAGAAACAAAGCTGAATCGTCTTCCGGAACTTAAGGAAGAATATAATAAATTCATGTCCGAATATGAAAGCCTTGGTCACATGACTTGCGTAGGTGATTTTGGTACTGTGGATTCTAAGTACATAATTCCTCACTTCTGTATTCTCCGACCGTCAAGTACCACGACAAAACTCCGAGTAGTTTTTGACGCCTCATGCAAAACGACAAATAATAATTCTTTGAATTCAGTCGTTTACGCCGGTCCTAAGCTTCAAGCAGATATTAACGAGATTTTAATAAATTTTCGTATACATGAAATTTGCTTGTCAAGTGATATTTGTAAAATGTTTCGAATGACCTTGATCGAAAAATCTCAACGCAATTACCAACACATCTTGTGGAGGTTTCAACCTGATCAACCTTTAAAAGTGTATGAGTTAAACACGATCACATATGGTGTTGCTAGCAGTCCGTACCTAGCGATCCGTGTCCTGCATCAGCTGGCTGACGACGACTGCGAGAAGTATCCTTTAGCGAGCAAGGTTCTAAAAAAAGGTTTCTTCGTCGATGACCTTCTGTGGTCAGTGAGCAGCTATGATGAAGCAGCTAAGCTACAGGATGAACTGTTAGAGTTGCTGAGTGGAGGAGGATTTCTGCTTCGTAAGTGGGCTAGCAACTGTCCCCAGGTACTGGCTCGGGTTCCAGCTGATCACCGCGAAACGCCCATTGCATTCGAGGATGACAAGGACCTGTCCATAAAAGTTTTAGGTCTGCAGTGGCGACCCGCCGAAGATGTGTTTTCCTTCGTATTCCACCCACTTCCAGCTTCACAGGCGATCACCAAGCGTAGTGTTTTGTCACAGATTGGTCGTCAGTATGATCCCTTAGGTTTCGTGGCTCCTTGCATATTCTACGCGAAATGCTTCATGCAGAAACTCTGGCTCCAACAGCTGGGTTGGGATGAGCGGCTGCCTCCGGAACTGGAAAAGGAGTGGCTCACCTACATGTCAGAGCTCCCGCTGTTGTCGAATTTTAGCCACGAGCGCCAGGTTACTGTCAAACAGCACAGCTACTACCAGATACTAGGATTCTGCGATGCTTCAGTTCAAGGAATAGCTGCGGTCATCTATTTGCGTAGTTTTAACAATCAAGGTAATTCGAAGGTCAGTCTAGTCATTGCAAAATCCAAGGTTGCACCCTTGAAGACAGTGACCATTCCACGTCTCGAGCTAATGGCTGCGCATTTGTTAGTCAAGTTAGTCAAATATACGAAGTCAATATTGTCTGAACGAATTCCTGTTCATGAAATACTCTTGTTTACCGATTCCTCTGTGGTGCTGAGTTGGTTGAATACACCCAGTTATAATCTCAAAACCTTTGTGGCTTCGCGTGTTTCCAAAATTTTGGAGACCGTGCAAAGCGATTGTTGGTTTCACGTGAGCGGCGCGTCCAACCCCGCTGACGTGTGCTCGCGCGGAGCGCTACCTTCCGTGCTGTTATCGACAGCGGAGTGGCTCGGAGGACCGAGCTGGCTAGACGCACCAAGAGAGAATTGGCCAGTAAAATCAATTGATCAATTTAAATCGGCAAATGTGCCAGAACTCAAAATTCCATGCGCGACTTTGGCTCAAACTAGCGTGCAAAACACAACACGTGACTCAAATCTTGTTTATGATTTAACTGAAAAATATTCGAGTTTTAGCAAACTTCAAAAGGTCTTAGCTCGTTGTTTTCAGTTTATCAACAATTGTAGATCGACGAAGTCTAATAGGAACACGGGTCCTTCGTCTCTATCAGATTTAAAGAACGCACACGATGTGCTCATCAAATCAGTTCAGCGAGAGCATTTTGCAGCTGATCTCGAAGCAATTTCAAACGGTTACAGCTGTAGTTCATCACTCAAAAGGTTAGCACCTTATGTCGACCCCCTCGGTTTTCTCAGGGTGGGGGGTAGGTTGTCTCTCGCCGAACTACCGTATCAAAAGAAGTATCCATTATTGCTTCCCAAAAAGTGCAACTTTACAAATATTCTTATCGACTATTTTCATAAAATTTATTTACATATCGGTCCGCGTACATTGCACAGTGTAATCAGTCAGAAATACTGGATTATTTCCGGAAAATGCGTTGTAAGATCTCGTTTTAGGAAATGTATTAGGTGTTTTAAAGTCAATCCTTCACACATACAGCCTATCATGGGCAACTTACCGAAATTCCGCATTGAAGGTATCCATGCTTTTCACACTGTCGGTGTTGACATAGGCGGTCCCTTCTATACGAAAGAGAGTAACAGACGTAATGCGAAAATATCAAAGTCCTATCTTTTAATTTTCGTCTGCTTTTCAACTCGCGCGGTGCACACTGAGGTTCTCAGTGCACTTTCAACTGAATGTTTTTTCGCAGCTTTCGATCGTTTCACTGCTAGACGTGGTTTATGTCAAACCGTTGTATCCGACAACGGAAAAAACTTCGTGTCCGCTGGTAGGCAACTCGCGGAAATCACTAACTTTTTTAACCAAAGTACTGAAGATGTTTTAACCGGTTTCAATAATCGTAGTGTTAAATGGACTTACAATCCGCCTACTGGAAGCCATTTCGGTGGGATGTATGAAAGTGCCATAAAAGGGGCCAAGCTCCTTCTAAAGCGCGTCGTGGGTACGCGATCGCTGTCGTTCGAAGAGTTAAGCACTCTCTTTGCTCGTGTCGAAGCAGTGCTGAACTCTCGCCCCTTAACAAGTGCGTCGAGCGACCCGTCCGAGTTCGAGGCGCTCACGCCCGGCCATTTCTTAGTCGGTCGTTCTCTATTAGCCGTTCCAGAGTATGATCTCTTAGACGAACCAACTTACGGACTAACTCGCTGGCAGCTAGTACAACAAAGTTCCCAACAATTTTGGAAATTGTGGCGAAATGATTATCTGCACACGCTGCAGCAGCGACAAAAATGGCATAGGAATAGTCGTAATATTCAAGTTGGCGAACTCGTTCTTATTCATGCTGACGCTCCTCCGCTTCAATGGCCTCTCGGTCGCGTGACGGAACTTTATCCAGGAGCTGATGGAGTTGTACGGGTGGTAAAAGTAAAAACCCAGAATGGCGAATACACGCGACCCGTTGTAAAGCTTAGTCCACTTCCCATGGAATTGGATTCAGCATAATTTTTATTTTTCTTTGTTTCTTTGCATGAATTTGACGCAAGAAGGTGTCAAATTTATGACAATTTTAGGTTCGAAATAAGTCATTTATTTTACTCAATTTACAGCTACACGTGTTTAGTTCACTAAGTCAACAAATACTTACACTATACAGTCCACTTACCTTATTCAATACCATCCCTGGTTTGGTTTGTAAACTGGGGAATCTGGGGTAGATTCCCGGTGGGGGGTTTATGTACGTTACATTGGGCAGATATAATTAGTAATATGTGCATTAAAACCTCCTGCACATATCAAAAACATACTGGCTGAATGAACTTTCCGCTTTCTCCCGCACGGCGGCGCCACGAGTCTGTTGCGCAAATTTGACAGCTCGAAATGAATGCCGGCCGGCGCGCGCTCTTTTAAATTATTCATAAAAACTCTGAAAGTGCTGTGATTGTGTCTTAAATGTGTCCCAAGGACTGAGGAAAAGAGCCAGAACAAACTGTAAGTGAAACCTATATCTTGCCCAATTCGGTTTTGCTAATTATTTTCAATATTCAAATGTCGTAGTTCAAACATCACTTAAATATAGCAAAGTGATGAAATGAGATTTTAAGTACGTAAATCTTTCTATTACTAACAAATTTACGTATTAGTCATTGTAAAGAATATTTAGCAGTGGCGTGATATGGCCATTTTCTTTAGGCAACCCGGATACAGCAAGAAGCAGGAATTACTTGGGTTTATCTTTGGACCACACCTCGCAGTAAGTGTACACAACTTTTACCATTCTAGTCATCGCTGCCGCTAAGTAAAAAAAACTGGCAAACCGAATTGTGTTGTCATGGCGCCACGCCACCAATTCTTTGTCAGTTTACACAAATGAACTAAAAGAATTTCTTTGCTCACCCGCGACCTTGAGATAGCTAAGTCTATGCAAATTATGCGTGTTCATGCAGTTCCTCCACCTCCACACTGAACGAACACACACAAATTACACAAACCCATCTATCACCACCACCACAATACACTGACGCGTTTCGAACTCAACCAGAGCTCATCTTCAGAGTGACACAACCTTACACCATGCTACCAGTTGTTAGACTAACAAACCACCACCACTGTTTTAATTTGCCAAACAAAACAAAAAACTACCCGCAAATTATTAATAAATTTTAACTGTGCTACAAAACTACCTTGATTTTTTAATTTTTATTTATTTATTGTCAAGTCATGTTTAACTAACTACCGTGGAGGAACTGCATGAACACGCATAATTTGCATAGACTTAGCTATCTCAAGGTCGCGGGTGAGCAAAGAAATTCTTTTAGTTCATTGATATGGACCTCCGCAAAGTAACGCCTGATTCAATAAATTAGTTTACACAAAGCAGCTAATCTAGGGTTTCAAAACGGGATACTGTTAACAAATACTTGGCAGATAAAGTCGAGGACAAAAGCTACTTGTAGTTGTATACTCGTAAATGCCAAAGACAAACACAGCAAGATTCAAAAAGTTTGGATCATATTTTGCTGGTGAGCGTCTCGTCAAAGCGCAAAGTGCATAAACACATGCTTAAACATTCAGTATTTCATATATATGTAGTGTAGTACATCTAGGAAAAGTATACGTAATAAATAATATTTTCTACTTTAAGTTATTAACGTCATGAGCTTACTTCAGAATCCCTGAATATTAAAGAATACCGGAATCTCAGGATTGTCGGTAATGTCTACATTAATCTCTCTATGAAATTTGCTACAAGTCAGTATGCTCTATGAGGTATTAAATATGGCTTCAAAGACCTGCAGAAATCGGATACAAGCGTGTAACGGCCACGTCAAAAGTCCTTTGAGTATTTAATGCTGACTAAACAGAAGATGTAAAATATGAAATCAATTGGAACGGACTCTTCCATTAATAAAGGAAGTCGGAAGGAAAGGGCGGCTTGTCCTCTCTAATTAGAAGTCGCGAGTCGAATTTTGAATGCGTTTGCCCGCGCCGTTTACTAATGGCGAGTTGGAATAAAAGTTTATATTTACTGTGCGTGGGCTCTCACTGTCTATGAATATTTATACTTTCTGTTTTTCACCTCAAAGCGGCTGAAGTTTTTACTTGTAAAGTTTTGTTTACCGGTTTTTTCTTTCGTATTTTCTTCGAGTCGGCGGCGATGGTAGTTTCGATTTCCGTCTACGCGTAGATTGGTAACATTATTGAACTTTGTTTTAGTAAGTAGTATGACTTATTTATGAGCGAACTTTTGACTCTACGTACTTAAGACATAAAGCTAGGACTTGTTAACCTTTTGGAAGTTGGCAAACGACTGCTATAAGTAATTATTTTACCATGAAAAATTAGCAATATTCGAAAAAAATATGTTTATGGAATAGGGGGAAAACGAGCAATCGGATCGCCTGATGGTAAGCGATTACCGTCGCCCATGGACACCTGCAGCACCAGAAGAGTCACAAGTGCGTTACCGGACCGGGTTTTAGGTAGGAGTAAAATAATAATACTTAATCTCAATGGTTGTTTCAAACTCAATCCATCTAAGTATTTCTGTCCTGTCAAATACTTCCCAATTTTGTCTCGGCATAAATGTCTTAATTTGGCAGTTCTATAAAAAAGACTGTAATTTGCAAATCGGCAAACCATTTGGTTCCTAAGATTAACATTGCAAGTTTGGACTTTGTTACAGTTCTGAAACCCCATTTACATTATAAATGCGAAAGTTTGTAAGTCTGTTTGTTTATTTGTTTTGAGTTACCTCATCACGTCTAAACCACTGAACCGATTTAGATGAAATTCGGTAAACAGATAGTTTGAGTTCCAAGGAAGGACAAAACATAGTGTTTATCCCTGAGAACTGCATAGTTCCGGCGGGATAGCTATAAACAAGTTTTACGCAGACGGAGTCGCGGGTAACGCCTGTAATGAATAAAATTATTGCCGAATGGCTTATTACACGATACCTCTGTGGTAAAAATTGACAAAAGTGATAATGTAATGACAGTTTAAGTTAATAAAAACGCGGGAAGGAATTTTTCTTAGGTCCACAGATAAATACTGGTAACTTAAGAAAACAAATGTAATCATATCGTAAGATTTAGTTAATTCATAGTTAATTATTATGATACACCGAACTTTGCAAACGGGATCGCAACACCGCTAACTATAATACTCGCAAATTGAACGAAATCCAATAAAGCTGTATGACTATCAATAGAGGCGTCTTGGAACTTCGTTACACCAGGCGCTAGCGCTACACCCACCGGTACGCTCATACCTACGCGTCGCGCGATCATTATTCTCGCGGTTTGAACTCGCGAATTAGCATATGGGGTAACGCGACACGCCTCACACTGTCGCCGTCGCCTCCGCCGGATCATTTGTTACAACACCAATAAAGCGGAGGATTAGCAGCCGACAGAGGGGCCTGTGCGGCGACAAACTTCCCAATAAGCCCGTGCCTTCCGTCGCCGAGAGTCGCTTTACAAGAGTAATGATGCTTAATTTTAATGACGCGTCGCCGACCAGAGCGCCGGCGTCGGCCCGGCCCACCGCCGCGGCCCGCGCGCGTGACGCGACTTCACAACTACCAATATTGGAAGACGCTACGGCGACGACCGAAAGTCCGACGATAAATTTAGTTATTACTTGTGAAAATAGACGGAAGGAGATCGCTAACTTGTCCTCGTGAGAAGATAATGGATCATTCGGGGGGGATGTTTTAGTAAGTTCTCAAAAAAAGGTCTCGTTAAAAGCCTCTTTATGTGAGGAGTTTTAGTATTGTTAGAAAAAGACGCGTTTAAAGGGAATTGATGATACAAATTTCACGAAAAACTCTTAATATGCGATGCGGCACGAGTAGGTATCTATTCACTCTTATATCAGAATTAGTCATTGTTTAGTAGGTAACTAACTGAAAACATATTTAGATTCTTCAAGAAAACGTTCCTAATCCCTGTTAGAGTTTGAAGTATCCGTTGTTGTATAGTATAGTACCTAGCATATCCTTTATTTCAACGTGTACATGTCGGCGGCCGATCGTAAAATCCGCCAGATCACGAAATTCCTAGGCATATCATGAAATGCCGCCATTTCATGATATGCCTAAAAGTTGACCAGGCATATCACGATGTGCCTGAGAAACAATACGGCAGATCGATTAGAGCAATGCATTCGTCGATATTCCTAGCTCTATACCGGGCACATCGTAAAATAGTTTCTTTTTTGGCCACTGGTGGCGCTGCGTATGCTATGGCGGCCATTACCAGCTGACCGGTCGTATCTGTTTTCAGCGCGTAAATAAATGACGGCTTCGCAATTAAATTATTTTTATACCGAAAATAGTGATGATAGTGTTCAAAAAAGTGTACAAGAAGCATTTCAACAAGAGCTCCATTATTTTTATGAAAATCAAACGAATTCTGTGCGCAATGTAAAAAACCATGGACATCTGCCGGTATTTTAGAGGTTAGTTGAGGTTAGTATTTTGTTGATAAGTAAATAAAGTATTCACTAGTTGTTATTTATCTATAAAGAAATATGATAAATATAGTAATTTCTTAAATTTATACTTTTGCGTTCTCGATTTATACTGAGCGGCAATTTTATTACTCGTACTTATAGTACCTAAAAGATTACTTACCAAAATGACTGCAATTGTAAACTCATTCGACGATATTCCTAGCTTTATACCGGGCATATCGTGATATGCTGAAAAAAATAGGTACGACGAGCGAAGCGAGGAGTGGTTAGTATGAATTGTGACTACTACGCACGAGCCGAGCGAGCGAAGCGAGCGTGCCGCGGCAGCGGCCGGCGAAGTGCCAGAAACGATTTGCCGGCATTTCATGATATGCCTAGGAATTTCATGATCTGCCTAAACTAGCCAAATCATGAAATGGCGGCGTTTCATGATATGCCTAGGAATTTCATGATCTGCCTAAACGTCACCAGGCAAATCGTCAAACGGTGAGTTTTGAACGATATGGCGGATATCCCTTAGCCAATTCATGAAATGGCGCCATTTCACGATATGCCTAGGAATTTCGTGATCTGGCGGATTTTATGATCGGCCGCCGACACAATACACGTATTGAACGATATGCCTAGGAATTTCATGATCTGCCTAGGAATTTCATGATTTGCCTAGGAATTTCATGATCTGCCTAGGAATTTCACGATCAGCCTAGGAATTTCCTGATCTGCCTAGGAATTTCATGATCTGCCTAAACGTCACTAGGAAAATCGTTAAACGGCGGGTTTTGAACGATATGGCGGATGTCCCTTAGCCAATTCATGAAATGGCGGCGTTTCATGATATGCCTAGGAATTTCGTGATCTGGCGGATTTTACGATCGGCCGCCGACATACATACTCATTCGCTGCACGTTTGTAAAACTACGGCACTGTAGATATACGTTACGCTGGCCATTCATATTTTCATAACATTTATAATGTAATGTTTGTCCGCAAATACGTGATATTCGCTCAGTTGCGTGAAAATGAACATTCTGTATATGCAAACTGGAATCGATATAATATTAAAGGCAAGCCCGGAGCGGCAATATAGCTCGCTATAGACAGAGAGTGTAACAAAGAGACAAAGTACACTTCAGCACAATACACATTCAGATTTTAATTTTACTGGTTATGTTAATATTAGAAGGACATAGTATGTACAAGGACGAGGAAGGACATCGTACGTCCTTCTCAGAGCTTTTAACTACCTACATCAAAGCTTTTGCTCGCGATTTCGCCTGCAAAGAATTCTTTATCGTACCCCCGCGGGATAGAATTTTTCGGGATAAAGGGTATCCATGGGAGGTGAAAAGATAATGTAAAAAGTATCCAGTCGAGGTCTCAAAATAATCTCAATACCAAATTTCACCACAATTGGTTGATTGTTTTAAGCGTGAAAGCATAACAAACAAACCTCATTGTTGTATTTATAATTTTAGTAGATTGTCTATAACTATCTTATTAAAAGAAACTGTATGAAAGGTTTAGATTATCAACTAAATGTTAACAATACAACGTCAATTGGAGTCTTAAATATTCCCCTATTAAATATCTAAAGCTTTACATTTCTGTATTGAAATACATTAGACTAGTCTGTATACAATGATAGATAAGTAAAATGTTTAAAACAGTTGAAGGCGCAAATCTCGCAGCTGAAGTTTTTTACATTCAGTTAATTACCTTAACCTTTCAAGTATATCAAATTAATAATAAAAACAAATGATAAATACACTCTTTAAAAAGTAATTAAACAAGTAAACTTATTTAAATAATACTATGAAAGTTAGTAGTTATTTTTTCACAGAAAAAGTTTTTTAATTTATTTCGCTACATACGCTCCGCGTTCTGCTCTCCATCATGGATATTTCAGAACCGACGATTTGCAAACATCACATTGTTGACAAACGCAAGAGCATCCATCACATAAATGTTTATTGTATCGAATGGACACAATATTTATAACTGTCTTTTTATGATCCCATCAAAAACGGGAACCCCATTAGCGAGACAAGTTTATCTGTACGCGCGTGATCAGACTACCAAAATTAACTTGGATTTGTATACGAATAATACATATATGTATTACAATAGGAGCCGTTTTATTTAAGTAAAATCTGACCTTTATCTGTAATTGGTATTACATCTAAATATCAGTACAAAAGCAAATATGACTAACTAAGAAGTAACTAAGTAACTAACCGTTTCAAAGATTCAAAGAATGTAATTTTTCTTGAATTTACGGAATAAAAGCACAGAATATTTAATGCACCGTACGAAAGTAGCCGCGTCTCAAAGTCAAGTGTTTTCGAACAAAAACTGAACGGCAAGGAGCGAGGTAACAATATTTCCAGCGACAGCAAATTGAATAAACACATCAGTGCTCGCCTTAAACGCCAAAAAGACAAGCCCAATATCGCAGGGTCGAAAACAGTAGGTAAATATTTTTTCCACGCCAACTTGCACGCTATACGTGTGTACCGGCTTAACTAGGTCAGATTATAGTCAGCTAAGTTTTTAGACCCGCAGTCTAGCGGTCTATCAGCCATTATTTCATGTTCTTGATTGCGCAGTTAAAAAAGTTTTTTTTCCTTTATTACTAGCCGGGAAGTAAAATTTCAGTAACACCGCCAATTACATGCATCAGATCGTAGCTAGTTCAACTTTTATGACCACAGTAGAATTTTTAGTAAAATATTATTCTTGGCGCAAGAAGCTTTGAAGCAAAGTTATGTACAGTCAGTCTTTTCTTACTAAATCGCCCAATAGAAAAAGGGATGGTCACAGAAATGTCACGATAATGGGTGATGCAAATAACACGTCTGACGCAACTTTATACTTTAACAGAATACTAATAGTGCCTACAATGCTTCGTTTTAAGGCGTCGTTAACGCGTCACGTATTGGTGTCCTCTAATACAATTTGTTGGGAGATGCGAGCCATGCGCCGAATGTAAACGTGCCCATAACACCCCATAGCACAACAATTCATTTCAATTTTGCCCCATAGACTCTACTGGACCCTACTCTGTACTGGGCTCTGACTTTGGATTTTATTAGTACAATTTGGTCATGACTTTGTAAAGCTTCTTTAATTAACATTAGAAGTCCATTGTACTCTTTCGTATTTTGTACTTACATTATTATACAAAGATTTAAATACACTTATTAGGTAACAACTGTTTCATATAAGGTATACTTTGAAGAATTATAAGGATCTCAGTACTAGTTCAGAAATATCAATGTGAACTCACAAATTCAACATCGATGGAAGATGCAAACAACACCTACACTCGAATATGCCTGTTAGTAAATTATAATACGTCTTGGCGGGGGCAGATACCTACTTGAATATTATTTTCTTGTTACTTTTTGCCGCTCAGTACATGGAATCTAATCGTGGTTATTACTAATTTTATGAATTAAATTCGAGTTTTATTGCGTGTACCTTGATTTTAGAGCAACTCGAAATCAAGGTACGCGGAACAAAACCCGAATTTAATTCATAAAATCAGTATATATGTGTCTGGATTCAGGTTAGTATTAGTGAAAACACAAAAAATATATAAATTTAAACAAAATGAATTAATGTTAATGTTTACGAAAGAAAGTAAATATTTACTAGTGACAACATGGGAAAAACAAATAAAACAAAAGTGCGTCTGCCACAAAATGGTGTCTAACTAAATTATTAAATACATAAAAAAATTTGCATAAAGCCTCCTAAACTACAGAGTCTTATAAAAAAGTAAAACTATTAAAATAAAAGAGATAACAGCCTCAAAATGGAAGAAGTTTGACGTGAAACTAAACTATACCACACACTGGCGTAAGCTCACAGAGCCCCTGTGCTAACTCAGGCCTGTAATTGCTCGTGCCAAATTTCTGTTATACGTCTAGGCATGGCGTCGTATTGAATCATGAAGTCTTAGCGGCATCCGCCCACATAACATGCTCATAATACAATGCCCCGAATATACCGACACGATGTGCACAGGTCATGGATTATCGGAATTTATGAGGCACGTGTGACGCACCTCTCGCGCCGGGGACCGGCAAGAAAAATATTGTGGCCGGAGAGCTTAAATATTGATGGATTTATGAACGTGTTCAAAATTATGACAGACTTGAGCCACCGGCAGCTTTATTGGGTACTATCATACGGCGATTTACGAATCGGTACCGAGGGATGTAAAGTTGAAGTGTACGTAAGTGATTTTCAGCTTTGATAAAAATACGCTGACGAGACTTTATTCAGTTATAAACAACATGCTGTGGAAATAAATATCTCGAGAATTCCAGTTTGTAGTCAAGAAACTGACCAACAATTTTTCATTTATGTAACTACAACTTGAGTTTCATGAAATGTTTAAACGGACAGATAAAAACAAACAAGAAAGTAATAAAAGCTTGCATCACATGATTATTAGGTAACATAAAATTTAACATTAAAATCAGTGAAAGTCAACATCTAGTGGAAAAACGGCTTCTCAAGTGACAGAAAAGGCAATAATAGCAGTTAGAATACAGGAACATTTCAAGGATTTTGTATCAGTTCGTTGATTTATCCCGAACCAGTAGTATAGGCGGCGAGGTGAAGGTCAAGCACATTTTTATAGTAAAGTCTACCCTGGATCTATTTCGTGAGGGCATCAATCATAATGAAAACGTAACCCACACAAATAGGCCCGACCGATTCAATGTATAATTTCTGGCAGGGATCACTTAGGATTTACTCGTGAAATATTATGGATAGACATTCGTATTGAAAACACTTGATAGACTTATTTATTTATAATACAGATACGGTAAATAATTTTGAATATTAAGCGAATTAAACATTAATTTCAGTAGCATTTAGTTATGCGCTGATGTCAAACAAATAACGTGCCTAATTGACCAAGCAATTGCACAGTGATTGTTTTGGAAATGTACTCGTTAAACCAATTTACTGTTATTATGTGTAATTATCTACACTGGGTACAGGAATTGATCATTGAACTGACTAAATCATTTTTGTGGTTTTGATATAATCAACCGGTCTTGTTCAAAAGTAATGTGTTCTGAATTCCAATTATAAATAACGACGTTTTATACTAAAATGAAATTATAAATAAAAGAGACTGGTTATATGGTTTTAATCTTAAAACAATCTCATTTAGTCTCTTAAAAAAAAAACAAAACATGACATGACAGGAAAAACGTGAAAAACCCGAAAGTTTGTTTAGTAACATCAAAAGATGAAATTGGGAGGACGGTGAATTTCACCAAGATTACAAAAGTTTGATTTGAAAACATTGTACATTCCATTTTCACCTTATACATAGTGGAAGGTCAGCACACAGTAACGTTATCCCCCGCCACAATCTATTGACATTTAAGTAACAATTTTACACAGATATTTAAGATACAGAAGTTACTAAGTTATACAGAGTGGAAAATATTGACGGGGCCTGGAGGGAAACTGCCTTAAACAGTTAGCTCATTTTACTTAAAGTAAACATTTTTTTTTATTTTGAAAAGAAACAAAACTAAATTCAGAGATTTTCTAAAATTCACAATACTATATTATTATTAATCAAGTGTATTCTTTTTTGTACGAGTCATGTTACTTGAAATAAATGAATATTATTATTATTATTACTAATAAAACTTTTGCTTGATGAGAAAGCTTAGTCTCGCTTAGTCTGCTATTCTATGAAACAAGCAAATGAAATTCCTATCATTTCATTATCAATAAAACGAAGTCCCAAGTAGTTGTTGTAAACTTATTGTCACTAAATTGGCTTCGTCGCCGACGCCGGCATTGTGCATTCATACGTCTGATGTAGTTGAAAAGAAAATATTTTCTTGCCGAGTGCTGGTAAACTAAATCATTTGAAGCAAGAATATAAGTAACAGACAGATGGCGCAAGTTGAGGTGAGAATAAAGTTTGAGTGGAAAAACTTATCCGGGAAAATCCCGCATCTGAGAGCGCCCGTGCCCCGGGATACGTTTAACAATTTGTAAGTTATTTATTGCTACCTAGAAATATCATTAACCCTTTTAAATTTTACCGCTTTGGATCAGTTTACCGGCTGTTTGTGATAAATTGCATTCTCTTTGTTGCGTAAATTAGAACAAGATTGCCAACTTAAACAACGCCGTCGTAAATAAGGTGAGAAAAGTGGGACGGACAAAGTGGGCCACAAGCTTGACAATGCTAAGCTTTATAACAAACTAGCTACCTGCATTTTTTTGCCAGGAATTCGTTTAACGCTATCCCGTGGGAATTATGCAATCCATCTCTGCATCCATATCTGCATACCAAATTTCATCATAATCGATTGAGTTACAGTAAGCACGTGAAAATGTAACAAACAAACAAACTCATTTTCGCATTTATAATGTAAGTGGATTTATTTTTTACTACACTAAAAAAACTATTCTATGTCCTTTTCAGGTTGTTGTATCAAACTTCATCACGAGTGGTCGTATAATAATATTTTAAGCATGATAGCGTATCAAACAAACAAGTAAATACATCCGTATAATGTTAGTAAGGATTTTATAAAAATAGTTGCAACTTTAAAAACCTTTATTTAAATTAATGGAGTACATTTTTGCTCCTTCTCGGGGCTAAAGATGTTTAATCAGTGGATATTTATAAAATGTAAATATTAATAATAACACCAACTGCCCGTTAATACGATATGCCTTAGGCTGTGGGTATCTCTGGAGAGTTTACCTCCATATTTGATGAAAAGGCAAGTACTATAACCGATATGTATAAGTTAAAATCCCAACAATTTTAAAGCATGTATTGTAAACTCTTACGTACCTCGAACCATTTCTTAGTAAATTCTAAATATTTCGCAGTCAACGTCAAGTTAGCTCGTTCCGAACAAAGTTGGGCGGGTTATTACAGCTAAACGAAACTATTACTTATGAAAACTGAGTTAGCATGCAAATCTTAGTCCATTCCGTGCTACGAAGCTGCTTACATAGCACTATTTAATTCTGGGTTCTCTCACGCCACCTCGATGGAGCTGACATGCGACGCTCCGACGAACTCGCCTAAACATCGTTGCATTTTATTGTTCCAAAGTTGTTGTTCATAATAAGGAAATTGCTAGTTTTATGCCGGCAACATCATGTTTTTGAAATTTTTCAGATATCATGATTCATTATTTAAATAATTTTTAGATTAAAGATATTTTTAGTTGGAAATACTACTTGCCTAACTACAAGTTCCTTCTTAGTACTTTATTGATACAAAGAAACATTGTATTATGTTTATGTTGTTCTACCTATAAAAAAAAGAATAAGTTTTTTATTCCTGAAATTCCATAATATAAAGCACTGTATTGAATCAGACGTTACTTTGCGGAGATCCATATTAACGAACTAAAAGAATTTCCTTGCGCACCCACGACCTTACGATAGCTTATGCTTATGTTTATGCAGAATATGCGTGTCCATGCAGTTCCTCCACCTCCACACTGTAAGAACTCACACAAATCACTCAAACCCATCTATCACCACCACCATATCACACTGACGCGTTTCAAACTTAACCAGAGCTCATCTTGAGTGTGGAGGTGGAGGAACTGCATGAACACGCATATTTTGCATAAGCTTAGCTATCTTAAGGACGCGGGTGAGCAAGGAAATTATTTTAGTTCATTGATATGGATCTCCGCAAAGTAACGTCTGATTCAATAGAGTGTTTTATATTATGAAGTTTCAGGAATAAAAACTTATTCTTTTTTTATAGATAGAACAACATAAATGGAATGCAATGTTTCTTTGTATGAATAAAGTACTGAGAAGGAACTTGTAGTTAGGCAAGTAGTATTTCCAACCAAAAATGTTTTCAATCTAAAAATTATTTAAATAATGAAGTCTTAGTTCATAAAGCACTCTCTTTAATAACAAAGTAGTTTAATTTAATTCAAATGAACCTATGAATAAAAATACGTGGTAACTCTTAAGTGGGTGGCAGTTTTACCGGAACTTAGTTCCAGACGTTAAGCGAGTTAGCAAAATAGATTTAGCCACGACCACGGCAATCTTATTAAGTCGTGATAACTTCTGACCTTTACTTTTGAATTTACAATTTAAACGGCGCGGATATAAATTAGTTAAAGTCACTGCATCAAGACGGGACTGATTTAGCGGGAAAGTCCAACTCTTTGAGAACAATTAAAATGTTCCTAAATAATATAAAAGCTTCACAATTTCGTATTCTTTTGCTACTTACTCGTGCTTCAGTTGAGATAAGAAGACTCATTGATCGTTACCTGGAAACAAAATAGAAGAGTGAATTAAATTTAACTGGAAATTTAAATAAACGCCGGCAAAAGTTTCCAGCTCGATTGAAAAGAGGATTGGCTTGTAATAACAGGATGAGAACTTAAGGACATACCTACGCAAATTCCTAGAAAATATAACAATTTCGTATTCTTTTGCTACTTACTCGTGCTTCAGTTGAGATAAGAAGACTCATTGATCGTTACCTGGAAACAAATAGAAGAGTGAATTAAATTTCACTGGAAATTTAAATAAAAGTTGGCAAAAGTTTCCAGCTCGATAGAAAAGGGGATTGGCTTGTAATAACAGGATGAGAACTTAAGGACATACCTACGCAAATTCCTAGAAAATACCCTTTTTTTTCTATTTAGGTATACTAACAAAATTGTTATTTCATGTCTTTTATGTACAATAAAGAGTTTTACAATACAATACATTTATTTAAAGGGTAAATTATAACTGGTTAGGATATCGGCGAGTTAAAGGTGTTGTTATAAAATACGTAAAAAATATATAATATACTTGCTGGTGTACAATACACACTGTACACTGTAGTGTTCACTTTATTTATTTAGTACCTACATAGAGGGGGAGTGACAGGAAAAAATAAAAATGAATCGATAATTTCGAATTTGGTTCTTTTTTAAACAACCAGTGGCGCAACATAGAGGTTTAAAATGTCGACAGGTGTCTGGTATCGTAAAGCACCAACACCAAGGATAATTAATAAAAACGTCAGCAATGAGATGACGTGAAAAATGACAGGAGTCACGCTATCCCAAAACAGCGTGATGGATGTGAGAAAACATACGACTTGTTAGCTTATTACGATTAGTTGCGTACCCGAAAACGAAAAGGGAACAGCGTAGTCGGACGTCCCATTATTCTGTGAGAGAAATGTTGATACGGTGTTACGGATTCCACGAACGCACCTATCATTCTTTTTCATTACTTCCATTCGTAGGCTTGTAAATTATAATATCGTGTCGTTAGAATTACTTTACTCTGTGGTGACATTGATTGATTTGCCGTTGTAATAACGGATGCGGGTGCGAGGATGTGAATATTTGTTTGCGTAAGAGTTTGTTTAGCAATAAAGCAAATATTGGCGGTAGGTTGTGTTGACTAAGGATATACAGTCCGTATTGTTGAAACACAACCCAAGCAGCACGCGGGTGTTGCTCTATTGAAACTAATTACTAATAGTTCTAAATGACCAAAAAAAAGACATTGGCTGTCTGGTTTTGAAGTAAACTTAATATTAACTTGTGCCGGCACGAAGCGTTAATTACAATGATGTTATAAAAGCTACCCCAGAGAATTAGGCGGAGTGAGAACTACACGACACGCTAACCTTACAATTAATTGTTCTTTTTTTTACTACGTGCGAGATACGTCTGGAACAGAACTGATGTGCCGTTATTAAGGACTTATAAATAAAATTTTCGACCTCTACGTTCGTTTTGCTGTTTGTATAAATTGTCGCAAAGACTTTAGCCTGGTTGAAATATGAGGTACGTAAATCGCTAAAATGTGCTGAGTTACGCGAAGTTCCTTGAAGACCATTAAACTTATATGAGATCTTTGGAACTTTACAAAAGTCTTGTCAAAGCAGGTCAGAGCCCAAATTTAAGGATCTTCTACAACGCGAGTCAAGATATCATTGAAACTTTTGATATGCTTAAAACAATCGTCAATATCGTAATATAAAGATGTTTCATTTTTGCAATTTTTAATTCGAAAATATACTTACGGCTACATTTGAAGCGACACCGAATGGAAAAAAAGCCTGGAAAAATTACGTCTATTTTCATCTTAACGTAAAATTATGCACAAAACTCAAATTAAAGTCAGTTTACAAACGACAATAATGAACACACGCTTGTAGGGATTGATGAAGAGTAGAAGTTTGAGAGAGTAAGTTTTAGGCTGCGGACTGGCCGGGACGATGCGATAATGGCGCGTCACTCATCCGGCACTGGATGGTACAGATTTACATCCGCGTGATTTATGACTTCTTCATAGAGAGGGGAAAAATGTATAGAGGAGCACAGAGGCTCTTGTGTAAACCGAAGTTTAAAAATATTAAAAGCGGGCTAGGGTATACAAATGCCGGGGGATTGTTGGAACCGCACGTTTAAACTGTACAACCATTTCGGACAAAACCTTGTTGACTCTTGTATTTATATTTTTTGGGGCATTATGGTGTACAATTAGCTTAAATTTTGATGTAAGCATGGAAATTACAGTCATATTTGTAACTTTTATGTTAATAGAATCACCGCACTAATCAGTACCTATATGCAATATATATTAAATATGTACCTGCATATTTCGTGACGACTAGCCTCAGGCTGCTTTGGATCGGGAGAAATGGAGGGCATGAAGGGTGGCCTTTGCCCAGCAGTAGGACATGATTCCAGGCTAAATAATAATAATATAAAATATCTACCTACGTTGGTTACAAGACTTACAAGGTAACGCGTTGAAAAGTACATAATATAATATAGCTTTGGAAGTGTAAGGACACTCGAAGGTTCAGTCAAATCGAAACAGGATATTGAATCAGCAAGAAAACGATCCGTGAGTTAAGAAAACGAGACCCGCTATCAACTCTCCTACACACGCGTCGATTTATCTCAACATGGTAACACCATTTTTCTATACTTATCAATTTTTATAGTATCAAAGCACCCGATTCTACCTTCACTTGAGTTTATTATTCTTGGAAAATTTTATTTAACCAAAATGCCTAAGACCTGCGGTGCAAAAAGGGAAAAGGTCATCCTTTTATCTCGCAATTTGCAATTTGAATACGCAGACAAATTAATCCAGCGAAAAATGAACTAAAAGGACGCCGAGTGTCGCGAAAACGACATTGCCGAAATATGTGGCGGAGAATAGCGACAGTCTACACGTGATGCGTGTGTGGCAATGCTAAGAGCTACAACCCAACACTGACCACGTTTTAATTATCATCTAATGTTAGATTTCATTATGTATGTTACGATACTTGACTTTATTATCAAAACGGCGTGTCCAATATGAATCTGATGGACTTCAATCTTTGCTACGATTACACGACAACTGTTTCTTTTCTCACAATGTGGCGGAGCGGACTTAACTTGTACTATTAATTAATGCTGACTGTTCAATTACAATTCAGTCAGCTGCAGATAAAGGTCCTAACCATAAAGTGGTTACATACTTATGTACCGTAGTGGCATTTCTCTGCAGCCGACTGTAAATATAAAGTATGAGAATGATGAATTTTTAGTTAATCATTTCGTAATTTTGACTTCTGATCTAATTTTTTTGTAACTGATGTAAAGACGTTCTCAAAATAATCCGAACCCTAGAGAATATTTTTTGTATTATTTTCAAGGGGAAATTCATATTTATACGCCGAGTTGGCAAATGTTCGGATCCCAAACAGATAACAGTGCCAAACTCTTATGGTTAGCAATATATTTATTACTTGTGTATGCCAGACGAAGTTTTTCGATAATTAGCTCCAAAAAATCTCACGTAAAAAACATCTCTATCTCGTAGTTAACAAGAGGCTGAATAGCCCAAGTGTCACCACTACCAAGTGCGAATGGAGTTTGTGGCTACTTTGCTATTCAGCTCGCGTACTTCAATTTCAAATGTGGCGTTTGTTATTCCCTAACAAAGAAAATCTCGGAACGCATTCGGACAGAAATAAAAAAATCTTCAGTAACTAATTTTCGTTTTCGAGTCTCCTGTGAATACTCGTGAACGTGTGGAAAATATCTGAGGTCTCTTGACGTATTTTCGCTTGTTGGGAGATAATAACCTGTCTTGTTTCGGGCCGCTCGTCAGGGGCCGCCGTCCTTGTCGTGCGCTTTGCAGGCAGAGCGAGATGGCGCGCCGACGAAACGTCGGTTTGTCACTAACGCATCATTTACACTGTTTGCCAGACCGTTATATGAGCTTGTTTTTGGCAAACTTGCCGGCGTATTGCTAGGGCCGCCTTTCAGGCTGGGAGAGCGTTAAGTTCACGCGGGAGAATTGGTTGCCTTCATTACAATTAACGGGCTCTGTTTTCGCGTCTGGCGAAATACTGTTATTTAGACTAATTAACCGGGTATTGTGATGTGATAGGGGGGAGAATAACAAAAGGTTTTAACTTCCACTTTGGGACTCAGAGGGAACAGTACTGTGGAACTTGCTTAGTAAATTGTAATGGCTCAGAGTGAAATAGCTGTCATTGGTGGGTATTAATGTAACTTCCAGGAGTTGTTCTCAAATTATGAAACAATGTTGTAAATTTAATAACAAAGATATGCTTTAGTTAGTTTCTTTTTTGTGCCAAATAAAGACAAATAAAAGAGATTGTGAACATAAAACAAGAACATGCCACGCACAAAGATCCTTCTCTCAAATTAGGTATACCTAGGTAATCTTATTACGCGCTCCCGAAAAGTAATCATGATCAACATGTAAAGATAAATATTGTATACTAACTGTATTGTGCTGTATTGTATATGATGATGATGACTAGTTGTACCTTCGACTTCGTCAACTTAGACTTAGATTTATTTCAGATAGGTACAGTTCTTTACAGTTTTATCAGTGCACTTACTAGATTAACCCCCTGTTTCACCATCCATTGATAAAATTTATCTGACGGATAAATATGATGCATTCTCTGTTTGTTTTGTTCGAATAGACCGAGACGGCATCACATTTATCCATCAAATAAAATTAATCAATGGGTGGTGAAACAGCCCCTAAATGTGTGTATTTATAAGCAGCGGAAAATACACTAACAATAAACTTATTTTATAACTTAAGCACATAAATAAATCTAATGATAGGGAAAAAAATGCGAGGAAAACGCGACCAACCCCTCGTAGTAGCCAAATGTATATTAATGCGCGTCCCCGGCCACAGCAGTAATATTGTTTTCTTTTTATTATCCGACCTTCTCTTACTAACTCTAAGCTTTTACTATACTCAACTACAACGCCTGCTTTTACGGTTTGAAGTAATGCCATTGTGAGGCTGCCACGCAACAAAGACCGGTCGACAACGCTCCAAGAATCTACACTCTATTATGTAACACGGACACTTACGTCCAGCGATGTTATTGAAAATTGGACAACTTTACGACGAGAGCGTCAACTAGGTAAAATGCAAGATATAACATGCAACGTCAACCTTCAAAACATGCAACAATGTTGGATAAAAAATATAAGTAGATTGATAAACGAGGGTTGTAAGTGATCAATTATACCTAAGATATTTAGGCACACGAGCGAGCAAAGCGAGCGAGTGTGCTTATAGTTCGCGGGTGTAAATGATAATTTACACACGAGTTGAACACCCTACTTTTTATTATAAATGCGAGGAAATAAGGAAAAACCGTTATAAATGTATACGCAATTTGTAACACAGCGGAAGAAGCCAGCACTGGCCAAGTAGCATTATGCCAGCATGGAGGTTTAGAGATAAGTATTACGCATTACAATTCTTTGTTTACTACTTCGTGACTATAACGCCATTTGCGAGCACCATTCGATTTTTAAATTTACTTACATCCCTAAAGATGAAAATCTAATTTACAACACGGATTTCAAGTTAAATGCTTTCAGAGCTTAAGTGATGAAAACTCTAAAAAAGTCACCCTAATTGACGAACAAACGCAACCAAAAGCCGTGGCATCATTAATTCTTTCAAGTTAATTCCGCAAAAATAATCTCAATTTAAAAAGCAAATTAGATGAGTCGGTAATACCTCGGGCCCATCTCTTTCGTCCAATGATGACGTAAGAATTTCATTAGGTACAGAAAATGCCCCCGCGCCGCTCTGCAGGCCCTTTTTCAAGAGGATTAAGTTGTAATCCCACAGGAGGACTGGAATCATTCATTAGAATGCAATTCCTAGCTTTATTATGTCCGACATAATGTTTCCGCTGGACAAAAATGGTTTTAAATGACTTTTTAAATGTGATTCATATGGTAAAATTTCAGCGGTCCGCACCGGGATGTTAGGGCGACCGCTCACTAAAGCGAATGGGGAAATAATTGACCTCCAACTGCGAGGTGCCATTAAATATGAAATATGTGCTTACTTTATTTAGTTTAATAACGGACAAGCTTATAAATTAACACGTATTATATTACGGCAAATTTCCTGCCGTGAAAACCCCCTTAACATTGATTAATTAATTAGTTAATGATCCTCTTAAACGTTACAGCATTAATCAAACTGAGTGAATCATGTATTTAGCTTGTAACCATTAAATTATAATTATATGTAAAAATCCAAATACAATGATGTAAACTCAATTACGTTGTCAATATATAGAACGCTAATTCCACGTAGACACAGACAATAGGGCAGGCGGCAGTACAAGGGCAATGCGAGGCGGAGCGAACCACGATGAGCCGTGGCATTAAATCTAGATTACCGTTTGGCGTTTCCGCTCGGCTGGATAATCAACGGGACTATATTAAAGCTATCAGTCACGTGACATGACAAGTACGAACCGCGCGTGACGTCATCCGCCATACTCGCAAATCGAACGTAAATTGTCGAGTATTGTCGTGACAATTACGAATTTACATGAGTTATGGAACGGCCCTGCTTGAAAAATGGCTCTGGGTGTTTTTAATTGGTCTTGTTGCCCATTTGGGCTGGGGATGGAGGACGTTTCACTTTTCCACGTTCTATTTTTAATCTGACCCGTTATTTTGGTGCGTTTTAATGGAACGGAATAGTTTATATGGTTGTGCAATCAAATTTTCATGCAGCACATGCATACAACTCGTATCCCCGTTCTATATACGTTCCTGGGCAGAGCAAACGTCTTCTTTCAGAACGAGTAGGTTTGAACTGTTAATTTTCATGCAGGTCGAGCGCACCACTCTATTGTTTCGTAGATGTATGCAGGTATGTTTTTCTTCTCTTCACTCGAATGTACGTTCTTGTGTATGTTATAATTACAATCAACCATCTTTTTGACTGCATTATTCTGTGCAATTAAGAAGTTTGAAGGATACGAGTAACATAGCTGGGCCCGCGTGGGAACTATGGCTAAAGCCCTCTCATTCTAAGAGGGGCCCTGTGCGTGCCCGGCAGAAGAACGTATACAGGCTGTGATTATAATGTTATAGCTCAGATACCATAGATAAATAAAACTGCTAAGCTACTCGTAACATGGCTTGCAGTTGCATGAATGTAGATAAATATAGCACACCAATTTTTGGTCATTCTACACCATCAATGGCGCCCACACCTCATCGCGTTGACGCCTACAGCGCTTCGCTTACGTCCACAGAAATATAATCCATTTCCAGACGACTTTGGTTATTTTTAGCTCTTGTTTTAGCTGAGTCTGACGTGATATTTCCTATTTTATTCACGAATTATTTAATTTAATCTGCACGCTCGATGTTCTGACACAAATGTGCTCAATTAAGCACGAGAAGGTGAGCTTATAATTACTTGTTTCGAAAGCGTCTTATAATTCCTTTGTGGTTGTTGAATAATTTGCTATAATTTGTAATGGTGATAATGTTAGCAAATTACAAATAAAATATGATAAATGACGAACCGGCGGCACCGGGGTCACAAACAGGCTATTTAAATAGGTTCTAAAGTACCTATAATTATATAACAGCTTAGCGTTAAAAGCTTCAAATTTGTACTGTGTGCCAATCAAGAAGACTCCATAGTAGTAATAGTAGATCAAAAGTCAATGTCCAATAGTACTAGTAGAGCACTTGCTCATACATAAGATGTCTTAGCGTGTGTGTGTGTGGCTTGAGGCATCGACAGCGACTAAGGCCGCGTTCCTGTCATGCACACATAAAACGTGTTGTACAGAAAGTTACACATACAACTAATGTGATATGAACGGGTACGCGTGAGTGAACAGCTGTTAACACACTGTATCAGGATCTCGATATATACTTTTTTGTCTTCCTACGTGTTTGGCCCCGCAATATTACCGTAGTTCGGACAAGCCTTATTTTTACAAGCGGCGATTCTCTGCCGCGCCTGCATTAATTGGACGCACTGACCGCGATGCAGCAGGGATGAAAATATTAACGCTCCCGCAAAATATATTGGGATATTTCCAGGTGAAAAGCTACCGTATTATCTACGGCCTATTATGAGAATACTATCAGTGATGATAAAAATTAGAGTGCGGGCTCACTGGACCTAGTCTCATTAGTGATAAGTTGAATCAAGTGTATTAAAATATTGCTTAGATTGTTAATATACAAACTGAAATTTCGTAAATAATGGAATGACCCAGCCATTACTCTGCGCAATACTGCGCATATAAACAAACTAAAACGTTTTACTCTGCTATTCTAGCCACACGTGCACGACAGCTACCTACTGTGCGTCGGTAAAAAAATAAAAACACCCAAGATTGAAAAAGGCTACCATCTCATCAAGGTAGATACAATTATTGATGTTTTCGAGTAATCTACGATAACTTATTAATAGACCCCGGATTTTTGTCGCAATGACGTGACAATAGGGTAGTTTGAGAAGTAAATGGAACGGTGTTGATTAAATTACTTAAATATGGCTGGCTGAAATAAATAGCGGTGTAAATGATGATGATATGTGTGTGAGAATGGTCCCAAAGACCATCTCACCGTCCAAAAACACAACGTGACGTCGATCATTCCTTCTTGGAATCTTTTTGAAAGGTTGAATGGAATTATCAAATTAATCAAACACCGAAACAGTGAACATTTTTGTTAGACAACCGAAAAATGAGAATAAGAGAAGCGTGATTAAAGTATATCTCTAAAGCAACATACCGTGGTAAGTCCCTACAAACAACCTTTGGTACACATCGCATCGTCACCACTGATATGAGTCTAAAAGTTTATATAGGCAATCTGGTTGGAATCAACAACATACTTAATAAAGAACGGTTGCTGTAAATTGACTAAATAAGATTATTTTGCTGTGTAAACAACAGCCCCCATGTATTACCTAGTTGACCCCCTACTTCCATAATAATCGGCCGAACGTAATTAGCGGTCGGTGCCCGATTCGCTGTATTGGCCAAATATTAGTTTTGAAAACAGTGTCTGGTTGAAACCGTTCATACTTAGGCGTGGAACCGTTGTCATTTCGACACTAGAACTGATCTCATTTAGGCACTACACACTAGGTTTATCCCGTATTTGTTATAGCTAAAGTTGATATTGGAGAACCTTTAGTTTCAGTTTCTGGTTCGCATTATGAGTGGGTCAAAATGTATGTCACTACTTTTAAAAGAACTCGTATAATCAATTCGTAATTTTTTATGAGTGAACTTTATAAACATTAGTTCAAGAGCCACTTTTGTTAAAGTATTGATTTGAGATACAATATTTTTTCAAATTAGTGATGAATGCTAGCTTTTAGTACCTAAGTTACTGATTCAAATTTAAAGGCTGTTTTGTACAATTTCTTTATGTAACACATTATAAATAAAAATAAATAAATAAATAAATATCACGGGACAATTCACACCAATTGACCAAGCTTAGCAAAGCTTGTGTTATGGGTACTAAGCAACGGATAAACATAATTATATATATAGATAGATACATACTTAAATAAATATTAAACACCCAAGACCCGAGAACAAGCATTCGTATTTTTCATACAAATATCTGCCCCGGCCGGGATTCGAACCCGGGACCTCAAGCTTCATAGTCAGGTTCTCTAACCACTAGGCCATCTGGTCGTCGTTATAAATGCGAATGTCCATGTTTAATTACGTACAGTATGGCTTTTATCACGAAAAGGTTCCACAGTGGGTCATGATGCAGTTGGTTTGAGTGTACATAAATACAATAGTTGTTACGATGCCGATGTTTTCAAACGTACCGACACTATTAGTCAGTTTTGGAAAGGTTTTGGCATAATATACATTTTTAATAGATTTTAGATTGGGCTCAATAATATTCGTGAAAGGTTCATTATTCGAGCGTTTAGTAATAAAATAATAATAATAATAAATAAATAAAAAATTGTGAAAAAAATATTGGATTTACTTGGGCACATTTTTATTGACATGGTAGAAGATTCTGCTACAGTTTCTAGTTTATCTAGATAAACTAGTAGAAGTACACAGGACGTCTAAAAATAATGCAAAATATCATCCAATTCTACAGCCCATTCATAAAAAAAATATGACCACGCAAATTAAGGCGGTTGAAACGCTCGAATAATGACCAGAAAACATGCAAATATTTATTAATAAATAGTAGTAGTAGTATGAATTGTCAAAAAGGATGAATCATACACATAAATTAAATATAACATTTTACCCCGTTGAGTAACATAAAATGCTCAAAAATTTCGCATTATTATGTAAATATAATTAAAAAATGAAGCCGAGCGTCTATTATACCGAACTGTCTCCAAAAGGAACCAAGGTCGACCAAATTGTGTGGCACTGTTTACTCCCTCAAACGTTGCTAATTTGAAGTAAACTTATGACGAAAACAACGAAAGATTAAAGGGGCCGTGTTAAGGCTTAGCCCGGTTTCCTGCTTGCAATAATAATTAATCTCCTTGTTAATTAGTGTAGCCTCTAGCTTTTCATGCGCAGGCCGTCGCCATCGCACCATCTTCTCCATTATTGTTTCAGTTTGTAGAAGATTTAGTGGGGTTGACTATGAGATCATTCGTCAAGAGGAAAGCTAATTTATACTTACAAAATATGAAAAAAAAACTACGAAAGACCAATTTTAAATGACCAGGCAATCAGTAACGTCTAAGGTTTGCAATATTCGAACCTTTTTTTATATTCGAATAAAATGAATAGTTCGATTTCGATATTCGAATTATTCGAATTTTTCGGATAATATGAATATTTTGTGAAATTAAATTAAATAATGCTCTGCAAGAAGGTGGGAAAGCTGATAAGGCGAGATCTCTAGTTCCAATACCCACTCTATTATGGAGGCAATAGAGCGCAACCGGAGATCAAAAGTCTTTATCCAGCAACTTGGAAGAAGCAACCTAACGAAGGTAAAAAAATCAAATGGCCAAACTGTCTCCACTAAGCCAGAAATCCTCACCGAGATTGAGAGTTTTTACGGACAACTGTATGCTTCTCATGCTGCTTCTCGATCCAAATAACATCAAAGTCTCACTAACTCACCACTATACTAAAGATATCCCGGACGTCGAAATGAGCGTGATTATGAATGGCCTAGGGCAGCTTAAAAATAAGAAAGGTCCGGGTGAAGACGGTATTAATGCAGAGCTTCTCAAAGCTGGTGGCTTACCTGCACTCAGACAGCTTAAAAGGCTTTCCAATTGGGATGTCCCAATTTTTTACAAAGTATAATAAATCGAAAACCATTTGGAGAAATAGGCTTTGTGAAGCGTTTTCAGAAATCAGATTCCAAAAATATGATAATCTGAATTAAATAAATAAAATTTAAGTAATGACCTTCATTTGACCCCTGCAGTGTTACGTCACAAATACAGGTCTAAAGGAAAGTCTACACTTTAAAGCAAATTGACAGTTTGAAATGTTGCTGTCCTGCTTATAATAGCAAAGAGTGACAAAGATGGAAATTTAATCACATGATGCGCATTCGGCTTTAAACAGTTGTCATTTTATCGTAAAGTCCGAAATGTATACGAGTATTACCAATGTATTTTCACAAATAAAAGTATTAAATAACTACGTTAAAAGTGAATATAAAAGAATTTAAATATCAGATTTTAATAAAAAATATGTATTTACTATCACTCCATTAAACAAACCTACGAATAATCGAAGCTAAAAGAAGAGAAATAAATGAAATTATTTTTCATGGTTCATTTAGGACCGTGCCGTGCTTGTATGATTGTTGACTGTCACTTGACTTTCAGCAATGCCACAGATTATGTTATGTACAAACTGAATTTTTCTAGGCAATGGAACGTGGCTGTCTCACTGTGACGTCATCCAGCTTATTTTGTAAAAAAAATATATAAATAATTAAATACTCATCCAAATTCAAAATCGATGAAAAAGGTATCTTAAAATATCCTATTCTTTCCAAAAATAAGATAAAAACTATAGGTTATTTTTTTTGGGACATCCCAATTCCGTCACTCACAAATGCACTACACCGGAGGCTTGGAACAGAAGCATAGTGGTACTGTTGAACCAATATCGCTTCTGAGCCACAAACTGTTCGCCAGGGTGATCACGAATCGACTTGCGGTAAAATTCGACGACTTTCGGCCCCCGGAGCAGGCTGGGTTTTGTAAAGGTTACAGTACCATAGACCACATACACACAGTGAGGCAGATTATACAGAAGTCAGAGAAGATAATCAACCCCTGTACGTGCCTCCTGTCAGTGTTGTGTCTCCACTCGAAATTGTGTCTGAGTATGTATATCTTGGTGAGACTATACAACTCAGTACAAACAACTTTGAGGAGGCTAATAGATGAATACAGTTGGGCTAGGCTGTTTCAGGAAACTTCGGGATATCTTGTCGTCAGACATCCCTCAGTGCCTAAAAACGAAAGTCATCAACCAGCGCGTCCTACCAGTTTTGACCTATGAAGCCAAACGTGGACCAAGACTGCGGGGCTAATCCACAAATTCAAGGTCGTTCAGCGAGTTATGGAGATAGCAACGCTAGGGGTTTCTTTGAAGGATAAAATCCGAAATCACATTATCCGACAAAGAACGAAAGTCACCGACGTTTCTCAAAGAATTAGTTCTCTGAAGTGGCGTTGGGCTGGCCACGTCTGTCGCAGGCCTGATTCGTTGGAGCAGAGGAGTCCTCAAATGGAAACCACAGACGGCAAAACGTAGTGCAGGGAGTCCTGAGGCACGGAAGACCTTAAGAGGGTCGCTGGCGGCGGGTAGATGCAAGTGACTGAAGACAGTGTTGTGGCGCGCCATGGAAGAGGCCTATGTCGAGCAGTGGACTGCTGTTGGCTGATGATGATACACTCATTTAAAAGTAAAGTAGTCCAACAATATAAACTCAATGAAAAAAGAAAATCAAAGTGACAACTAACAAGCAATACTTAATTCAATATCGATATATATCGATGTCATAAGTTTGCCGTCTTGAGTTTTTATACGAAACGTTTTGGGAGTTCAATTATGAACGTTTCTGTACTTAATGTAAGTAAAAATACGACTCTAACGTTTTACTAAAGACGATACAGAATTATTTAATTCTTATTTTTGACTATTCAAAATATCCGTTTTATTCGAATAATCAACACTGCTAAATTCGAATTTCATTTCTGTCGGATATTCGAATAATATGAATATTCGAATATTCGAATTGCAAACCCTAGTAACGTCACGAAAAAAAATACCCGACCTGTTTAGAAAAGTTGTTACGGCGCCACGCTGCTACTATCTTAACAAAGTGTCTTTAGGAATATTTTAACAGATGATATTGTCTAAATATTCCTGTAAGTGTGTTGTTATGGATTTATTTTATTGTATTTGACAACTGTTAAAGTGTATCTCGTCAAATTATTCGGCGCGACTATATTATTTTGAAGGAAAAATTCCCATAAAAAATCATTACATACGTTTAGTATTTAATAGGTGGTAGTAGTAACAACCAATAGGTATATGTAGTAAATAATCCATTTTTGAGGGCCCTTTTTCTATTGCGGTTTTTTTGGGTTTATTGGTACCAGCAACTAGCTACAATATGGCTCACTTATTACAAAATTAAGCACTGGTCATGTTTAAGGTCCATCAAAACGTTAATTTCTCAATACAACTGCTACGGCGTAGCATACGAGTAGGTCTACGACAAAATTGCTACGCGCGTCGGGATCGCTACGCTACGTAGCAGTCATTTCTGCGTTCCTTAGCAATGCGTAGGGATGTGCGCTTAATTGGAATTGAGGCCATACTTGGGACTATTAACATTCACTCAAAAGAATGACGGGGTAAAAAAAAAAACAAGTGCGATTTCAGCTCGCATGGAGTGGGTTCTGTAACTTCCTAGACATTACAAAAATTCCCTATTTTACTTTAAATACTTCTACTACTTTTAAGACTTCTTATAAGTATTCCTGTGTAGTCTACAGGTGTAGAACTTTTTACTTTATTTTGTCCTATTAGTTTTGGGGATAATATGGGCCAATTTTCATACACATACTTTCTTAAATAACTTGAAAATCAATTGTTTTTTATTTATGAATTTATTTGACATTCTCACAACAATCCCTTTCATTTGGTATACCATGCGACATAACTATTATGCAATTTGAAAAATATGTAATCTGAATTAAAAAGAGGCCCTAAAAGTGTTTTCCATGTTTAAAATTCATTCACTTACGTTATACTCGTCCGTATTTAAGTTCCTACTAACTTACTACTCCCGAGAAAATTGGCCATGAAAGAAATACCTAAAGACAGATACGTGACTGATCCTACAGGGGTTTTTTTTTATTTTAAGGTACAGAACCTTAAAAAACGTGTAATAGCTAATTTGAGCGAAATACACAACACGTGTACGATAAATTAGTGCGAATTAATTAATTAGGTCAACTGAATCTTGAACCTCCGTTGAAATTTTTCACAACAACTTTCACAAGGGCTTCCCTGATTTAATCAAATAGGTATGCCATAATTAGAACGCATTGGCCTATTAGAAAAGAGGCCACGAATCGATCCCGACTCCTTGTAGTCGTAAGTCCATGATGCGTGCTTCATTTTTACACACCATGCTAAGCTACGGCATATACAGCAAATTTATCAGTCGCGCCATCTATGCGCAAGCGTGTACGACATTGCTTCTTAATTCCATACTGCTCCCTAGAAACGAGAGATGGCGCTGTTTTCAATAGACGAACAATTTCGATCTTTTTTTTATTTTCCTCATTCTTTACCTTGGTACTAATAATCCATACTAATATTATAAATGCGAAAGTGTGTGTTTGTATGTTTCTCCGTCTTTCACGTCGAAACAGAGCGACGGATCGACGTGATTTATGGCATAGAATTAGTTTATGGGCCAGAGAGTGACATAGGCTACTTTTTATCCCGGAAAAATGCACAGTTCCTGAGGGAACAGCGCGCGGTAACCGAATTCCACGTGGACCAACCTGCGGGCAAAAGCTAGTAGTATAATTCATTAAAAAAATAGAATTACTATGATAAAACCGGTACAGTATCTAAAATGGTGTTATTAAATCGTTAGCATGTTGCAACTGCCGCGGTTAATAGTGCTAGGTTAAATTCACAATTGTGCTAAATCAGGAAGTTTAATTCAATGTTGTGAATAACTTTAAACTATATTTCGGAATGTACTGAATGGATATCTGTGAGATTCCGCCCCGACATTAGACTCGCGTTATACAGCTCTAAAGGTCCGCCAACAAAATTTCCAATCAACATTATGTTTATAAATTTATAATACAATCAATAACAAGTAAGCTGCACTAATCTTGGTAATATTTTAAATTCGAAAGTAACTCTGTCTATCTGCCTGTCTGTTAGCTCTTTACGTTTAAGCTGCTGAATCGATTCAGATGCAATTTGTTTTGCAGATAGTTTGAGACTTTACGATTGTTTTTAAACTGAAAAATAGTTCTCGCGGGATAGCGATAAACAAATTCTTAGCAATCAAAGTTCTGGGAAAAAGTGTAATAAGTCATGTTTTTAAATATTAGGTTTTTTGTGTCATGAAAGTTTATTAATGCAATTATGCCCACATCTGACCAATTAATTAATTTAAGAGGAAATAATGCGCTCTTTAAATAATAAATTTTACTTGCTATGGTTTTACAACGTATAATTCAACTACCTAAATCAAGTAAAGTGTTATTCTGCTTTATAAAAGAAACGAGCGTTCGTTATAGACTTACTTGAGCAAACATATCTTTATCTGTCTGTATGAAATTGTTGATGTTATAATTTTGATCGCATAATGGTTTAGTATTTTTATATATTTTTGTTTTTTTTTTTCAGGTAAAGCAGAGAATATTTAGAAAATGTAATTAGATTAGAAAACAATTCTACATTAAGTAGATTTGTTTTACAATATTCTTAAAAGTCGATGATTTCAGTACTCTTTATTGAAATTACGAAATTACACAAAGCGAACGAACATAACATTTTGGCAAGTAACATTACACGTAAGCGAGTCAACAGACTTTCTGGAAACACAATACAATACAATGACCCCTTGTACACAAGAAATAGTAAGCGATACCGAAAACAGGTACACAGAGACACCTATGAGATACCCACGTTCGTAAAGCTGCACGTCCATGTGTCGCACCCTACCTGTATTAGAACTATGTAGTTCCGGCTGCAACCGCGACTTGTTCCGTTACAATTAAACCCTGACAAAATACCGCTGCACTGGCAACTGCAGCTTAGAATGCACAAAATGGCAAAATAAAATACATTTATCTACATACATATTACAAATTTATTTTGCAGGTGGTAGGACCTTGTGCAAGGTCCGCCCGGATTGCTACCACCATCTTGCTCGCTAATCCTGCCGTGAAGCAGCAGTGCTTGCACTGTTGTGTTTCGGCGCGGAGAGTAAGACAGCCGGTGAAATTACTGGCACTTGAGGTATTCGAACTTAGGCCTCTAGGTTGGCAACGGATCTGCAATACCCCTGGTGTTGCAAATGTTTATGGGCGGTGGTGATCTCTTACCACCAGGAGACCCACTTGCTCGTTTGCCTTCCAGTAGTATAAAAAAAAAAAAAAAAAAAAAAAACAAACATGTATTCAAAAACCGGATTTTATGACCACAATAAACTGTTTGTTGTCTTGAACAAATTTCTGGTTTGTGACGATGCTATTATTGTAAAATCGATTTTGCAATGACATTAATATTCCGAACATCTCTCAAAACAACGATACTCAATTGGACCTCAATTCTCATATCAGTCGAGATGACATTTTATTCGCTATCGGGCAATCGGAGGGTCTATTGCAAACAATTTAGAAAAAATACTGGCACTTGATATCAAACGATATAAGAGTTGGACTGGCGTCTAGTTGGTCCATTTTTGATACTTAATTTTTATAATTGCCAAGAATAGTTTTGTGTTTATAACATTTGTGAAGATATTCCAGTGTATAATATAATAGTTGTATAACTGTACATAGCTCCTATCGGCTCGTTTCATAAGCCCACACTCGTGTTTTAATGCGTCTTGTTATGTATCGTATTAATCACATAAACTACTATTTTGATCGAGAAGGAAAATTGCGATTGTTGCGTTGCGTATAACCTGTCTTCTTTAACCGACTTCAAAAAAGGAAGAGGTTATCAATTAGGTTGTTTTTGTTACTTTTATTGCCTCTAAGCGCTGTCATTTAGGAACCGATTTGATTTTTAGGGTTCCGTAGTAAACTAGAAACCCTTATAGTTTCGCCATGTCTCAGAGACCGTTGGTACAAGGAAGCTGTTATCTATATATATAAAAGAAAGTCGTGTTAGTTACACCACTTATAACTCAAGAACGGCAGAACAGATTTGGCTGAAAATTGGTAGGGAGGTAGCTTAGAGCCAGGAGACGGACATAGGATACTTTTTATCCCGATATTCCCACGGGACAGGGATAGAATCTTGAAATAACAACCGCTGGGCTTGGAGTCATTAAATTTGGTATGTAGGTAGGTGGACGTCTGGTATTACTCATAGGCGACTTTTTGACCCGATATTCCCACGGGATACCTAGGGATGAAATCTCGAAATAACAACCACTGGGACTAGAGCCATGAAATTCGGTATGTAGGTAGCTCGACCAATGAAATAATACATATGCTATTTTTTAACCCGATATTCCCACGGGATAGGGATAAAATCTTGAAATAATAACCGCTACGCTTAGCGTCATGAAATTTGGTATATAGGTAGTTGGCCGTCTAGAATAACACATAGGCCACTTTTTGGCCCAATATTCCCACGGGATACCAAGGGATAAAATCTAGAAATAACAACCGCTGTGCTTAGAGCCATGAAATTTAGTATGTAGGTAGCTGGACCTCTGGAATAATAGATAGGCTACTTTTTATCTCGATATTCCCACGGGATAGGGATAAAATCTTGAAATAATAACCGCTAGGACATAAAATAGTAGACAATAGTAGACATAGTCATGAAATTTGGTATGAAGGTAACTCGATGTCTAGAATAACACATACGCTACTTTTTATCCGGATATTCTCACGGGATAGTTTTGAACTATTTTGAAAACAAATGACTTTCTGCCAAGTACCTATCATGCGGCGCATTCTTCTTGGCAATGATGGTCTTTCCGAAAGCGCTGGTAGTTTAAAAAATGACGTATAAAAGTGCCCATTGCGGCCTATTTACTGAATAAATGATTTGAATTTGGATAGGCAACATTTTTGAAATTTCAGCACTGGGTTTAGAGTCTTGAATTTTGTACAGCTATTCACAACACAACCTCAATGAAGGAAGACCACGATATAAATTTTGGAAATTGCCAGGGGAATTTTTTAAAATCCTGAAAATTTCAAGTGTAACTACCAGACCGATTAGTTTACGCGTGCGAAGCCGCGGGTAAAAGCTAGTATAAGATAAATTAAATATTAAGTTAAATTAAATAAGAAAAATTAAAGTCATAAAAAGAGAAAAAATATACATCAACAAAGTTAACCAACTCTAAAAAAACAGGGATATAATTTTCTACTAGGTTGAAGTTGAAGAACTAGCAGGAGAGGATCTATTCGTCTACATTACCTGAATACCAGCATCTATCGAGATTGCACTCCTGATGGGTCGTGCGGAGGCACCGAAAATAAATTTCATGGTGTTTTTAAGTCGATTCCCAATACACTAAAATAACTCTTTATTATACACCAACACATAGTAAGCACAAGCAGTAAAAAGACACAGGTATATACACAGATTCACATTTTTTTTTATTAATCCTACAGCTAAAATTTCTGCATGAAATTACGGAGTCCTGACTTACTTAATTAACATTACTCAAAACGAATAAAATTAAGTCGGTACAAATACCTATTTAAAAACGTCCCTTCCGAGATCACAATGCGCCTTTACATTCTTTTCACCTTGATCCGACTGCCCTTTGTTGGAATAAAGATTGAAAGGTTTGTTTGAATTGGGACTTTTTGAAATGGTTCGGAATAAACCTCCCTGGACGAAGCTTATTTGCTGCAATTCATACCTACATGTTAAAAGAGTTTTTATATGCTTTCTAGTTTAAGTTCGACTAATAATTAAAGACGTGTGTCGTACTTTTTTAAATGACGGCAATGTTGTTGAGTTTCAGTTGAGTTTCAGATATAGAAATATTATGTTAGCCTTCAAGAGTAGACTTAGAGTAGAGCTGAATTTAGTCATTGCAAGTTCTACTATTATTACTGTTATAGGGCTAAGATACTGAAATAGTATGCCGTGTTCCTAATCTCATAGAGTCGCTATTTGTTAAAAATATTTTTGAAGTATGGTTTAATGTATAATTATTATGAAATATACGATTTTATTGAATTTTTTTACGTTTATTTTTGTGAAACGTGAAGCGTTTTTTAATTTAAAAAATAATTTATTAAGTAAGTAGTAATTATTCAAAATAAGACGAAGAAGAAGAAGATTGATTTATTTGCCAACATGAACAATACAGGATAGCCATACAGAATAGAAATAAACAATAAACTAATTTAGAATCTCAGCACAATGTGATTGCCAGTCCCTTGCACTGTGACAAAAGGAACAGGCTCAGCTTATGCTGCACTTGCTCAAAAGCTGCCAGCGCTAATAAATTGGCAATCTATAAGAAATTAATATAATAATAGTAAGTGTGACACTGTGAGAGATCTCGTCATCATAGACCTCCCCTAAAATGGCACAATAGTGTGCCCCGTCTTGGCTCGATGCACCCAGTTTATCTACCAGCAGTCTTTTACAGATCCTCACTCCAGCTGACCGAAGGGGCGTCCTACGTTTGCCGAGAAGCGGTCATCGTGAATAGGTCTAAAATTATCAAAACTGGTGTGATACACATCTTTGAATGACCCCTAATGGCTCTATGGATTTTAGAACCAGGACGCGCAACCAAATGTCCAAGCTTTAACACAAATCCAAACAAGCCTTTAATAAATAACTTAGTTTAATAGTTTGGTTCAAATTCGGATAGCGTCCTGAGAGCTAATTTTCGCAGAGCGCTAATTGGTTACATTTATCAACTACACCGTGAGTGAGATCCTTTTAGTCGCGGAAGCTCACGTAAGTGATTACTAATATAATATATTACTAATTTTCATACGTATTTTGACGTTCCGTATGAATTTTAAATATTTTACGAGCTATACCCTTATTTTTAAATTATTTCAAAATTACGAATAAAAATGGTTTTAAAATGTTGAAACCTAGACTTAATATTTATAAATCCATACTAACATTGCAAATTAAAAAAAAATTGTAAAAACGAAGAGTTAAATATCTCCAACTGTATCTTTTCATTTAATTTCCCCTTCAATTTTGGATATTTTGTATTAATTTGCTATGGCAACATATAAATATTTTTTTCTGTTTTCGTTTTCATTGGAGGTAGTTATTTCAAGGTTCCTTTAGAGTTTGCTGTGCATGTTTTTATACGAGTATGTGGGCACAGTTTAGCAAGGGGTAATGACTTAAAATATACATAGGTATAAGTAGAGTCATTCACGATGATGCGGGCCGTGGTTTTTAATACAATGTCATTAATGTCTAATTTGTTTGACAAAATCATGCGTCTTCGTGGATGGCACTACATAGGTATACATACTTATTGTATCGAATTTTGTCATTTCATTAGGTTTATAGAAGACTTCAAAAAGCATGTCTCAATTCATTTATTAGTTTTAGCTACGAATAGTATTTTTGTAGAGTCAATTACACTTCATAAAACCCATTAAAGACAACCATTTTAAGATTACATATATTGTTAACGGAAAAAGAGTTAAAATTAATGTACACAGATATTTACTTTTATGAATTGGTCATTTTTGACCAAAACGATTTTTTAAGCTACCTATCCTATGTCTAAATCAGTTCAGTGGTTTAGGCGTGACGAAGTAACAAACAAACAAACAGACTTGCAAACTTTCGCGTTTATAATATTAGTGCGATGATTTTGTTAACACATTCGACATAAGATCAGCGTTACTATTAACAACACATTAGTAAATCCGATCTATGTATTCCAAATAGCTAAGTACCTACAATATAGGTACAAATTATGATTAATCAAGTAACCTAATTAAAGGCCTATAGGTATAGAATTTGCCTATTACTCGTACCAACAGCTACGACCAGATTTAATTATATATAATAGGCATCAATGCATGTCTTGCCGGCTTATTGAAGTAATTCGAATATTCAAACGGCTAATCTCCACGTGCCTTCAAGTGAACTGATGCATACATAAGATATATATTATGCCTACGTGTATTATCAACGCATTTACTTAATCAAGATTATGATTAAATCAAAGCTGTAGGACACAAATTAGACGTGCTATATCAGCTTAAGGTGGTACTGGGCTTGTAGTGTTTTTAAAGGCCGCCAGCCAGCAAATTAGCAAAGAAATGCTGGATATGCTGACTTAGCCTTGTGAAAGCCTAGTATCTACGGCCTCTAATGCAGATGGTGGTAGGTTTGAGCCCAGGTTTCATTTCCAGGTTTTGGAATTAACGCGTTAAATTACATTTGAATCTACTTAACAGAGTTCTAGACTGCTAGACTTGTGATTAATTAATAGTTTTAATTTATTTAAGTTTAAGACAGTCGGGTTTTTGATTTTTTTTAATGTGTGCTGCTTTCTAGGTGGTTTAAATTTACAGAAAAAAAAACATAGTAACTTAGCCACTGTATAATTAGGGATAAAAAGCTGGAGTTTGCCAAAATACAAGCCAAATTCACAAGCAGTACGTCGTTTGATTCTAACTTTTTCTTCACTTTCTAATCAACATTCAAGAAACGGCAGCCGCGAGTGCTGTCTCCATAAATTACGTATCAAGTATGTGTACAGGCTTTATGAAAAATGTTTTCGTTCCGCATCGCACACTAGGGTTGTCACGGAATAGTCCATTTTTAGAATTCGAGCGTGACTCTAGTTCAGCTAATTTTAATTCAGTTTAAAACTACACACTAATTTAAATACGGAATGAATGATGATGAAAAAAATCTCATTTTAGGTTTATGATATTTTTGTAATTTTGCTGAATAATGTGACTTATCCACACGCAAACAAAATATAATTTTTGGGTTCCGATTCTCAATTTTGAGTTTTTCATAATTGTTGGGAATTATTATTCATATATAGGTATTTTATAAGAAAGTATAAGGCTAGCTAGAATACAATACAATACAAATAATCACACCACAAAAGTAGTGCCATGAAATTATAAAAAAGATAAAAAGAAAGTAGATCACCTATGTGGTCTTTTCACTTCTTCTTTTATCAGCTCAATGCGTTGCTGGCATCGACACCTGTCTGCAACCTGCTGGCGTGGAGTTCCATTGCTGTTTTGTGAGTTTTTAGATGAAATAAGATCTTGACTGAGCCAATTTGAAACTGCTGTTAGAATAAGTTTAGACCTTATGTTTAGTTAGTAAGCTCAGTGTAAATTTAATTGTAGATTTTATTTTCGTGGCGCATTAGTGCAAACTGCCATGTGAACATAGTTTTTACCAATAAATAAATCACTTAAAAGTCTCTTTCAGCTGCATTTAAATGACACATTAATATTTAAAAAAATCAGCGAAAACTCAAATTAAAAAATTAAGTAAGTCTCTGCCTACATTCGAAAACGTTGTCCTTTTTTTATTGATTTCTATGGCAACCCTACGTTTCGGCCAGCCGCGGCATTCCATGGTTGCACGCCTTTATACAAACAAAATATATTGCTCTTCTGATATGTAAGCTCGTTAACTTTGCTATTAGTTTCTCTCAAAGCCCCAAGACGTAAAGCCGAGACCATGTTAACTTAGCTTGCATGCGGCATCTTGAAGTCATTGATTCTATGTAGTTAGCCTTTTTCAATAAGCTTTTAGTTCTGGACTAAGTTTATTTATCATATGTGCCTGTGGCTATATGAAATTTTTGTTTAAGTTTGAACTTTCATTAATAATTTATTTGTTATGCTTATGAGACCAGGCCCAGCCCATACAATATCAAAGTGGAATATACCTAAAATAAAATTTAATTAACTTACAGAATAAACGTTTTTTATCGGACAATTACCTAAACCACGGACATTATCTAAGTATGTTTGGTTTTTGGAGTCTTTGTTTTAGGCATCTAAAACATAGATGTCGCTAGTGTCACTGCTTAAGTGGCTAAGAAAGAAAAACGCAGGCTGAAATGTGTGGTACAGGGGAGAAAGCCTAGACTCCTATCCAGTAGCGGTGTAGGGGTATGGCACGCAGCACGGAATGCTGAGGACCTGGGTTCGATTCCCAGCGCTGATTTCTTTATCTGGGTTTTTTCTGTGCATCCGTATTTCAGTTTGTATTTTCATTATCTAAGTACTTAAACTACACATTCACATTGCAACCAGAGCACCTTATCAGGAGAGGTAAAACTACTAATTGACGCTTACTCCTAACCCTTTGACCTGATGTGCTCGTAAATTTGGTAGGTGCTCCAATAAAGCTCTCAACGTCCGACAGAGAGCTGTATGCCATACGATTCCAATCCGCTTGCGAGACAAAGGACTTGGCTCGGGCTAGATCATCAACTTGGACGCGACGGGCTCTCTGAATACGTAAATACGGAGAACTTGCAATTTTGTTGAATATACGTCCATTTTATGGTGACAAGACAATGTTGGGATGCAAACCAGTTTTTGTAGCTTGTTTTTAATTTTATTTTCTCGGTCTATACTTCGTTTTTTTTTGCATTAGAAAGAAGGTAAGCGATCTTGATGTATCTTTTTATTGAAAAACACTTTTGAAACTTTTGTAACCAAAATCATGTACATGCTTTTTGTATCATATGTACTGTTATTTTTTTTAATGTTTTTCAATCAATGACTCGTCAAGATTGTTTACCTTTTTTCTAATGCTAAAAAAAACGAAGTATAAGAACGGTATTTTCCGGTAAGGGGTGAGAAATAGGCAGGACACGCAAAATATTGGATATATGTGAAACTATTTTTGTGTTCATGACACGTAAAAAAATATTTCAATCTACACTTACGCAATCGTTTGTATTGATTGATTGATTTATCTGCGCATAGTATAAACTCATAATTTTTATTTTTTTTTAACTCTGCCTACAGATTCCTTTAGTAGCGTACTAAGAAGGATTTTTCGAAGTTTTTACAGAATAGAGAGCTAGCTTCTATTTTTTTATTCTTTCACGACGATGAACTTCATCTGTTATTTAAATATATACTTTTTTTTATTTAAGTATAGTTTTACAAGTTGTGAAGACAGTTATTTTAACCTCCTATTCCTAACGCCCAAGTAATTTTTTTGAATTATGAACATAAAACTTCATGTCATTTATGATAGAGTTTGATGTTCAAATAAAATAACTACTTTATAAAGGACTCTGGGCGTTAGGACGTTAAGTAGATTAGGCGCGTGTCAATCTAAATAAACGAGTACTTCAGTCATTTAGCACGTATTAACGGGGCAGAGTCGTTAGTCGTTAGACTAATTAACGGCTGGCGTTTACGGGTTTGACAATATATGTTTGCTCACACTGCCTCAGAAGAGCGGGTTTGATGCTGGTCTGCATGGCCACGGGGCTCAGTGCTAAAGGTGATACTGACTACTGACATATTATGCAAACACACTATACGAATATTATAAGTGTTCGTCACTGTGATTCAGAAAAAAGCGTTCGCAAAATGCTCGCTTGGCTTAAAAAGGTTGGTAAGAAAAAATGGGCATTTAAAGTGTTATTTAGTACGTATACTACAAATCTATATTTTTTGATAAAGTAAATTAATCAATCAGTAGCAATTTAGATGCTTGTTCCTTAGTGGAACGTATCTTTATGTAAATAGTATAGGTAGTTGAGATGATGAAGGAAATATACATAAAATAACAAAATTATTCACGAGATTCTATTTTCATATAAGTAGCTTCAACCTTTAATTTACTAAAATTTTGTTTCAAGTAATTAGCTTGTTTTAAAAAATATAAAATAAAGCTTTGCAGATAATAAGCATAAGAACGACGTTAGAAACTTAGAGCTCCGCTTTTGCAGGCGTAGTATGAACAACAGGTAATTTTTATATGTAGATCAGGAGTCCACGAGCCACATCGCAAAGAATATTTAATTGGATATAGTAACTTGATACTCCATTTTAAAGCTAAGGTAATTTTATCGACTTAAAGCCAGAAGCTTTCATTCACTAAAAGTTGGCTGTCCAAATCGGCTTTCCGTATGAGCACTATTATCCCAGATGGATGCGAACAAACGACATCGTCAGGTGATATCAGTTGCAGCTGCGACGTGCCCGCCCGAGATTCACTTACGGATTGATAGCAATGCAACTCGATACACACGCTCGAGCTACACATCACACGCTCGACTTACACAAAAGAAGATTTCCACGTGTTAACTGACCCGCTCCACGCTCTCTCGACCGGTTTTAATTAAAAACATCTGCTTAATAATTTGTAGAGCTCTAAATTACAAAGACAACTTAACTTCTCCAAGAAAAATATTTAAGCAAACGAGAAAATATGCTCACAGACGCTTTACTGCTTGATTAATAGAAAAGCTGAAAAACGTTTGTGTTGTTAAATTAAAGTGTAATTTCTTATACGTCTTTAATAACAGCACATCTATTTGCGTAATGGCATGAAACAATCCTTTGTTCCATATTACTCGGAAACAAACGAAGTATTAAAACACAAACACGACAGTGTTTACCGTTGCTATTAATTGCACTATTTTAATTACAGTGACTTCTCGTGCTGTGCGTTACTCTGTGATTTCATGCGGGTGTGCAGGTCATAAAGACGAGTAGAGCAGTGCACTGGCAGGCACTCATCAGCCCCTCGATATTTTACCGTGCATTACGAATGGTGCGGCAGACAACTGAAGTTAATTGGATGCGCCGGCCGCGTGGGCTATGAAATATGAAACAGAGTGAGCGTTTACAGGTGAGCTCGGGCCTATTATCGGGCGCGGATCTCCACGGAACTTGCGGCGTCTCGTTATCGGCGCGGCTTCCGCTGGCGTATCGGCACCGTGACAGTTGACAAGACGTTAACTCAACCGATCCGGCTCAACATTAACAAAATACCCAACATACTATCACAAGAACTACGTATTTTCATGTATTTTTCAGCCAAACCAGCTTTTATTAAGCACGTCCCGTCTGAAGCGACTATAAATTAACTCTTTTACAACATGCAATCATTATTCTAGAACTAGAATAAAACCGCTACCTTCGTTGTATTTCGTGGCAACGTATCGAAAATGCTGAACCGCACGTCAATTCCTAGAGTAATAATTCATAGAAAATATTGGGTTTTTGTTTCGAAACACTCGCGCACAATACGATTCAAACGGACTGTGTAATAACGACGCATCAAAATCTCTACGCCAGAGTTGTCGACTCGATCGAAAAAAATCACTCGACTCCACTGGAAAACGGTGCGGTAATCCACGTGTGCCGCTATGTGTGAAATTGAAATTAAAATTCTATTAAAGTGGAAAAGTTGGAATAGAACCTGAGGCTCATGTTTTTTTATGTCCAACGATGCGTACTTTTTTCTGAACCGTCAGTCTAAGCCTTGATAGATACTCTGTATTGACAAGTATTGATAGTTTATCTCAGGTCACAGCGTTATTTTGATCATGAATCCCGATTATTTAAGAAACCCGTATTTTGACAGTTTACAAACTATCCATCATGGTTTATTTATTATGTATATAATGGATTAAATTAAATTAATTTGTAATCTTAGCTGACAGCCAATGAACGAATGATCAAAGGTTATCTTAGCTGGAAGGGGAAGGGTATTTGTCTTATTGTCCGCCAAGTAAATACTAACTTGAGTATGGTTTTAACTAGCGGAATAAATAAAAAATACCTAAATCAGAAAGGCTTCGGAATACTGGTCACTCTCCCAGTAGTTGCCATGTTTAATTTCATGTCATTAGCATCAGAGGTAACTGCAGGGTGTCTATTGGGTGTCATTTCAAACACTGGGACATTGGCCACACTGTTACTATATAACTGCATCAAGTCCTTTGTTCAATGTGTTTTGAGATGAACTAAATATTTACGATAGGTAGCATCACAGAACTACATATTTTAAGATTGGTTTTGGAGTCTTTTTGTATTTTTTATTTCAACTAATTTGATTGCTTAACAGCGACATCTCTTGTCCGGGTAAGCGGTTAGTTCCGATGGGTTGCTGAAAGTTTCTCGATGAGGGCTACAGCATAGATGTCGCTAGTGGCGCTGCTTTAAGTGACTAAATAAGAAACAAACAAGCTGAGGTATGTGGTGCATGGGAAAAATTCGTGTCTGTACTCCTGTCCAGTTGTGGTGTAGCGGTATAGCACGCAGTACGGAATGGTCTCTTTTTCTGGTTTTTCTGTGCATCTATGTTTCATTTGTATTTTCAAACTACATATTTTCACAGTCCACTGCGGCATTGTTTAACAGAATCTGGTATCGATTCTATCGAATGCAAAAACGGATGGGATGGTGAAGCTATGTAGATTTATAGGAGTTGTGATAAACCAAACCGAGGAGCACCGTCCATTCATTGTAGATTAAGACTATTTTTTTGACTGACCCAGGAACTAAGGCACGAATTTGAATTATTGCTTGAATTTCTGTTAAGCGGTTTAAAATTACTTTTCAAACTCTGTTATTCGACGATGTCACCTGCGGCGGCCATATTGCCATTTTGTTTAGAAATCCGTTTTAATTGTGGCTTTTGAGTTTTCGAGTGTAATTTTCTATTTTTATCAATAATGAAATATAATACTTACCGCTGTAAAAAACGGGATATGTTTTTAATAAGTTAAGAAACCTTAATTTATATATTTTTTATCAACTGTCGGCGAAAAGATTTTTTATCTGCTAGATTATAATAAAAACGTACCTAAAGTTTATGTAGACGCTAGGTTTGTAACTTTGACGTTAATACCGTATTTAATATGACATTCACAATGAACCAATGGCTTGCTTTGAACAAAACAAAGATAGTTATTGAATGAGCAGCCTATCGGCTCAATATTTCACAGAGATTAGCTCATTTGGATGTTATGTATATCAGTTAGACAGAGCGGCGGCGGCCTAGTTTTGCGGAGGGATATACTAGGAATTTGGAACAAAGTCTTCTCTATTCATTGACGATGAATAGTATTTTTCTTTTGCGCATGGAATAATCGCTTTTTTATAATAGAGAATCTATTAGATATTTCCTTTGTGAATTCTTTGCGGGATGTAGTCGGAATAAAAAGTAAAAGATAGAAACTACAATGTCTTAGACGTAACCCTCTGCGATTTGTTTTGTCCATGTGTATTATGAGAGGGACGTGAGGTAGAGGGCAATACCAGGTGACTATAAAGGATTTTTTTCATTTTTAACAGACTAGCAGATTAAACTAGACACACTTACTTACTCCCTAGTAAGTTATGCTTTCTTAAGGCCGGCAACGGACTAATGACTCTCCTTGAGTAGTTGGTATAGGTACTCATGGGAAGCGGTGATCGTTTCCCTTCAGATGACCGCTTGCTCGTTTTCCTCCCTCTCATTAAAAATGCACACATGCAAGTAGCCAAGTGGCAGATTTGTGTCTAGACTATACGTCCCAAACTTGACGAGTGACTTATACGTGGCACATGAGAGAGATATGATAAAAATCCCTTTCTAACTTTCTTTTGCTAAATAAAATAATTTGTTAATAGAATTAAAAACAATTTAGCTTTAAAACAACTTCATAATATAAAAAAAAATTACACTGTTTTACTGTGCAAAATTATTATATTGATCCTTAATTATCTTATTAGGATTTAGAGCCAAATTAGTGTTTTAGACATTTGAGATAAATCAAAAATTATACGATATACATACACAACACACTTAAACACAATATCAAATACCCAAAATACGATAGTAAACATGAATATTCTTTTCACTGCTCATGCTCTTAAAATATTACTTTAGTCTCTTTATATCAGGACTAAAGATCCTTTTTATTATCTAGGGAATATATATATTTTTTTAATTAACGTTGGAAACCCTATATAAATAAATAAATAATAAATATCATAGGACACTTGACACCAATTGACCTAGTCCCAAACTAAGCATAGCTTGTACTATGGACACTAGGCAACGAATAAAAATACTTAAATATAGAGAAATAAATACTTAAATACATATTAAACATCCAAGACCCGAGAACAAACATTCGTATTATTCATTCAAATACCTGTCCCGGCCGGGATTCGAACCAGGGACCTCAAGCTTCGTAGTCAGGTTCTCTAACCACTTAGCCATCCAGTAGTCAAACACGTTAACAGCCAACACGGTGTTTGTGAAGGAGGATTTTTAGGGCGTGATAATAACCTCAAAATGCCAACTGTGCAAAATTTTTAAAAAAACACGATTTATTTTCGTGAAACATAATGGGTGGCTAAACATCTCGTGTCATTATGGCTTGTTTTAGTCCCTTGTTGAACAATCTACTATTTATTAGTCTGCTGACCGGAGATCGCGCCCGGGACACTCAAGCTTCATAGACAGGTTTCTCACTACTAAACCAGCAAAAAACAAAAGAATAACGAAAAAACTTGAGAAAAAACTTTGTACCGATCAGAAAAAGTCAAAAATTACCATGCGTTTAGTTACGGCTTTCAAATGAGTTAATTTTTCAGATTCCGGGTACCCTTAGTAGCAGCCCTTGTATACGGTCGTCATTTCATTAAAATTAATATTTAGTATGATTCGTAATATTGTCACCACTTTGAAAAAAATCTCGTATCTAAAATCAATATATCAACAAAATTGATCTATAAAGTTCACTCAGAAAAATTAAATATTTTGAGCTACGAGTTTTTTTAAAAGTAGTGACGATATTTTTCTATATCTATGTCATTCACTATGGCTTAGAAATTATTTAGCACGTAATCAATTTGTACAAGGAGCAAGCCTCGATCCCGTAGCGTCCTTAATGTAGATGGTACACTAAACTATGAATAACAAAGAGTGTCATTAGCATCCGTGATATGCAGGAACGTGTTCTAGAAATAGAACAATAGGGATAAATCTGCAGCACTATGCATAAATGTAACCAACAATACGATGCATAGAAAAACGCTACAAAATCCTCTAAAAGTACAAACAGTTGTTTCATATTTTGTAAAATTGTGTTTATGACTTAAGTATCTACGAGTACCTATTGTTCTGATAAACAGTAGAACATAGTTGGGTAAAAAATAATACGAAGTACTTATGTTATGAAAGTATTGAACTTTTTATGATTTTTGTGAAATTATTAATTCTCTTGCAGTTTTTAACGTAGTTGAATAACAAAATTGACACGATTAGGATTTAATTTTGTCATTGCATTCATTTATTATCAATATTCATTAGCAACCTATAAAAAGTTCTTGCTTTTTCGAGCGCTATCACTTATGAGACATTTTTACGTCGTAGCGCACGTAGCAACTGATTGTGCTACGATTGTTCTACACAAAAAGACTGGCGTAGCATCTGCTACGGACTTGTTACACAAACTTAGTTGCAGTAAGAACCTGCATACTTTTAAAGCCCTTGATATCGTCAAATAATTTTTTCACTTCTCATGCTAGCAAAGTTCGTATTTATGCTGGATTTAGGCGACAGAAAATGACTTTTTATGCTCTAGTGCATAAAGTAATATTTTTGTGTAAGACCCAGGCAATTGGGTGTAAACAGCAACAAACAAAGAAGTTTCTACACTTTGATGAATTTTCTACATATACTTTTTAGTATTTTTTAATTTATATACAACCAAAAATCGACAAGTAAATATGTATAATTAATTAATGATGCATGAACAATAAAAGGTCCATAGTAAGTGAACAATTTTTTGTTAAAACAGAGTGTACGTACAATGGCTCTTAATCTTGTTGTATAATCTACTATTAGAGTAAACTTCAGGTTTGATCGATTCGTTCCTTATAATTTTTTTGCAATTGAAACTGAAAATAAGTAGGAAAGTTCTTTACATATGAGCAATTAGACGTTTTTCCTTTTACTTAGATTAAAAAGGTTACGTTTATTTCTTATTTTTCTTGATCACTAAATTTATAATTCCACAAAACGAATCATTTACCCAAACGATACTTCGAATAAAAAATGAGGTTATCCGAAATATACCCCTCAAAGAAACACAACCATGAAAGAGAACAATTAGCTCACCTATTAGGTAAGCCTTACTAACACGTCGGTATACAATCGGAAGGCTCTTTTGTCAGTAATTCATAACCATATTTTATAATTTCCCCTACTTAACAACTCTGTCTTTCTCTCGTTACATGTTTAAATGTATTACCCACAACTCGGAGGTAATCAAGAGAGATAGCGAGTTATTCATACCAAGTATGAAAGGAATAGTCGTAAATCTAGAAATTAGCGAGAGTATCATTGCAGGAGTGTAAACATCAAAAGTTTGCTAGTGCCTCGACGCCGTGCAATCTCGTACCTACAACTTTTATCCTATATAAGCTTATCTTTCTAGTTTTATTTACAGTTTGAAACGGTAATTGAAATGGCTGTCGCTATTTTTTTTCGACGGGATATGAGGAAACGAAGGTAATGGTTGAAGAAATGTTAACAATTACGCCACAGTAATTAATTATTTTTTTAATTTTAATGTACATTTCGCAGTCTAAATAGTAACCACGCACGGAAAATTTTGCTAACGTAAAAAAATGTGGCACTGCGAATTTTGTTTACTATTAAAGATATTATGTAATTTAAATTGAAAGAAAGATCAATATTTCTTAACAACCCCTGAAGATTTTTTCTAATATCCCACGACCTGTGCCAAAGTGGTGTTAAAAATTGAATTAACCGTTAAAATCAACTCTATGATGATGATGATGATTGGGTGAAATTAGGGTCGTTGAAGACGAAATCCTCTAAATTGAATTATTCTTTGAATACTAAGAATACTTTTTTCTTTGTATCGAACGCTTGAAAAATAAATATTCGAAGCAAATTCGTCGGTCAAATGTCACATAAGGAATTGAATAACCTATCCATTTAGCAATTGTTCGATTTGCCTTTTATATTCATGCGAAGCCAGTAGTGAAGTCGGTTGCCATGGCAACCGTTATAGCTTCGCACCACCGAGCCACGAAAGTTCTCAAAATGAGCTCGAAGGTGGTATTTTTGTTCGAACATTATAGGGAATGTCTTTCTTTTTTTTTCATGTAAAGTCATAGTCCATAGTCATAGTCATAGTAATAGTCTGTTTTACAGTTTGGCGTTGGCGTGCTGTTAATAAATTGTTATGTATGTGGTAATATTACTAAACAAAAAAAATTAAAAAAATGTATTGTCACATACTTATTTCTTTTTGTGTCTCCGTATTTTTCGAATTCTTTTCTTTGAGCCCGCGTATTTTGAGTTTTATCTGTTTAGAAAAAATGTGTACCTACAGTCGAACAAATTGATTCGTATACCAGGGTGGAACTTTGTAATAATCAATATCACTATGATTTTTCTTAACGAAAGTATGAAGTGTCAACATGACATTAGTAGTACTACACAATATTTTTGAAGGTTTTTACAAATTAGATGAGTGAAGTGAAGAAGAGATAGGAGAATGAGCAAAAAAATGCTTCAAATCAGATTACAAATCCCCCTCGCTATTTATTTACTAAATTAGGGATGTTTTTACTTTTTCTATTTTTATGTATCTAAATGTGTAAGTTGCAGAAAGTTTCCAAAAAGTTGGGAATGTTCTCGAAAATTTCTGGAGATTTTCATAAGAAATACAGGAAATTTAAATATACACATTTTTGGGAAGTTTCCGAAATTTTCCCATTTGAAAAGTTACCTTTGGCACATCGGTAACCTAAGCGGGTAATCGGTAGGTTGGTAATCGGTGAAAAAATTAATTCGAAAGAACTGACCAAGACGGATGGGGTCCAATGGAATATGACATAGGCTTGTTATTACTTACATTAGGCACATAGGTAATTAAAAGCAGAATAAATAGTAGGCATTGAACTAAAACAGATTTTCCCATGGAGATCTTGATAAAATAAGAAATTTTTTTTTGGGCAGCCGATATTTAGAAATTACAAAATGACGTATTTTTCATACTACGGCTGAAAAAAAATGAGAGGATATTATTAGATGCCATCATCAATTAAGTACTAAAATAACTAATATGCAACATAATATATTTCAACAGTGACTTGCCTAAAGTCTTTGTGAAAGTGAAAATACACGCACAGACAGTGGTGCCATCTAGCTATAGAATTTTGGATGACCACCTTCATTGCGCGTGCGCTGTATTTAATTAAAGAATGGCGACGATGATTCTGACATAACTCAGAAGAAACTTACGTTCATTATCTGCTAGTAAATGTATGACTAGTGTTATTAGTTAATCGTCTGCAGTGTGGTGATTTGTCCCGCGACAAAAGGCTGTGGCGCGGGCCATATTGCCGCTTCATATTACGTTATTTACAGGTCCACAGAGGACAACTTTTTAATGGCGCGATAACAGACCACCCGAGACCGGCGCGTTGCCGTTAAATCTCGAGCTCATAAATACGTTATGTAAACCCACCCTAATAATTAGTCGCGGTTACGGCGTGTAGTTAAGTTTTATGGAGCCGGCTTCGAGTGCGAGCGAGAACTCTTCAAGAAAAATGTTCTTTAATTTGTCTGGCTCCGTTCTGGGACGATGGTGCGGAAACTGTTATGTTTATTCGGCAAACTTGTTTTTCTAACCTTTTATTACGCCGTTTTAATACGATTGCATTTTCGCGAACCCTCCGCGCTCCATGGCGCGGCGTTGAATATGTATAGTTCCGATTACTTCGGGAGCTTCGTGCTCGATACCCTCGGCTTATACTTCGAATATTGACAAGTTCAAGTTCAAGATTGATAGATGTTGATAAATCTGTGACCTAATTTACAAAACTTTCTTCTTAGACTTCGGAATTTAACATTGTAGGTACTTATTCAAGAAAAAGTAATTTAACTCAGACAACAAATAATTTTGCGCATTCGCTTGGAATAATATAAAAACGGCTGCGGCAACAGTTCGCCCAGTGAAAATAACAACAACAAAGAAGAAAAGAATCTTACCCTCGTTTTCATCCAAACGTACCTTTTTACATCCAAGCGATCATAAATAAAGTAAATTCAATTAAGTAAAGAAACGTTGCGCTAGTACGAACGCATTGCAATCTAGTGCAAATTGAGCATACGAGATGAATCATTGATAAGGATCCCGCGTGGCGGCGGCGGGGGTGTGAGGGGGGGGACGCGTGGCCGGCGAGCAGCCGACAATTACCTTATGGTCGTCGAGGTGGCGCTTGCACTGCCAAACCTGCCCACTTCGCTGTAAGTTCCGAACAACAGTCGATCACAAACTCCGGCGTTAGTTTGAAGCGTCTGGCGGAAGCGTTCTTAAGCGCGTGCTGTATTACAACGAGTACAGCGACGAAGCGAGGTACGGAGTCATGCGGTCAGCCAAAAGGACACAAACCTACTGGCAAGCTGGGTGTTGCGGCGCTGCGGGGCGAGGGCGGAGGGACGCGCCATTGGCTCGCCGGGGCCCGCCCTCAACGACGCCGCTGCCGCCGCCGCGCCGTCGCCGCCGACAACCACTTCGGTCCAACTCTTCAACTACGTACAACTATATTAACTTTACACTTTGTGTTCCCTCTTTTAAAATAACTTCTCGTTAGCTAACTATCCTGTCTGGCACATATATTTGCTTAAGATTTTTGTTGATTCACGCATTACAAATAGCGACAACAACGTTTCGATTTCTGTAAACCGCTAATCTAACTAAACAAATCACGCGGTGTTAATGCGTCGTAGTCAACTTCTAGTGACTAACAATTACGCATACCTAGCGATAAAAGCAGATTATTTTTGGAAAATAACCAAGCTGACGACAAAAGTTTCCTTTTAAAACCATATACATAGTAAATACCAAGGATATGGAAAAATAGAACGGCCCTGCTCGACTAGAACTACGCAAACTCGAAACTTTCCATTCAAACTTTTAAGCAATAACCTAGTGCATCCACGAACTGAACTTATCCTCTGGAAAAGACTAAAAGGGGAAAATCCCCGCAAGTTTCTGGAATAAGTTTCCATCAATGTCACTATAAATACAATAAAATAATTTACATAAAAATGCAAGTTTAAAGCGGTCGAAGTTGCCTAGAGAGAAAGTTGTTCAAGAACAAAGACTTTTATTTTCAGCGAGTATTTACAGGTAGGTATCTGCTACATCGACAGTAATAAAAGTAACTATGTAAAATGGAACTAGCACTATTTGAAATTTTAGTGTTATTAGAAAAAGCGAAAATTTGTGTGCACCTACCCTATCTCTTTATGTATGTTTGTTACGCTTTCGCGCTAAAAGGCCTGGACGAGTTTGAGTGAATTTTGGCACATTTATAGTTTACTAGCTTTTGCCGGCGGCTCCGCCCGCGTGGTATTCGGTTATCGCGCGCTGTTCCCTCGGAAACTGTGCTTTTTTACGGGATAAAAAGTAGCCTATGTCACTCTCGGGCCCATAAACTATCTCTATGCCAAAAATCACGTCGATCCGTGGCTCCGTTACGGCGTGAAAGACGGACAAACACACAAACACACTTTCGCATTTATAATATTAGTATAAGTATATGGATGGATATGGATACTTAATCTGGATTAGTACACATAGCGTCGGGGTAGCGTACCTTCACTGGTACTACTACTACGCATGCATTCTCAGAACTAAACTAACTTTTTAGATATAGGTAGTTTAGTTTTTAATATAGTGTATTGTATTGTAAAACTCTTTATTGTACATAAAAACACATGAACATAACAGAACACAGGATAATAAGATGTACAAAGGCGAACGATAAGGGGCGATAGTTTTAATTTAGTTTGTAATATTTAGTATTGTTTCTACGTTTTGATTTATTTCTATCTTAATAAACTAACATAATGCGACATACTTTTATTACATTAACAAACTTTTTACCAAAACACTCAGGCATAGTACCTATAAAAATGAGATCGTCTCGAAATAAATCAGTTTAATTCTGATATCTTAACAATAGTTCTCGCGTGGGGTAGCGATAAACGTATTCTTAACAGACAACGTCGAAGGCAACAACTACTATTTCAATAAAGGCAATCCAGTTTAATCGATTCATTTAAAATTAAACAAACGACACCCTTCAAATAAAATTTTCCTTTATATTTTGCACCAACATACCGCCAGAGCTGATTGGTTTTCAGTTGTTTAAAAATTAAAATCATCTGGCCAACTTAAAATTCCACCAGCACAAAGCTCCACAATGCACAAAGACCTATTAATAGAGGTTTGAGAACGGACAGTGAGGAGGAACGACTGCATGAACTGAGCCCTATACAAACCGATACGACTCTAAGACAACTGAAACTTATATGAACTTCGAAGAGATAATTTTTATGTAATCGCAACGTGCAATGATTTCGTTTTTAAAGTGTGTAGCAAAAACCCTGTATCTACAATAATTGACTATGATAGGTATACATATACATTACATAGTTAATAAGTTGTCTTTTAAAACTGCTTTTTTATATAGCTTCTAGGGTTATTTTTATAAACCGCATTGAATTATAATTCCAGTGTTTTATCACACACAGTTTATATAAATATTGACTTAAGGGTAGGTACTTTATAATTATTAGTATGTATTCGGCATAAATTAAAGTAAGTTGGTGTGAAGTGACTCATGATATTTATTATTATTATTTATTAATTACATACGTACAACATAACTGTTAAAAATATAAATGTAGAGCAAAAATAACTTCAATATTTTCACAGATTTTGGTGAAATTTAATAAACAAATGGTAAACAGGTTAAAATATTGATGTTTTAAGGGGGATCTGGCCCCTGAGATGGCATAGCCGATGTGCCGAGAGGTAGAGTCAACACTCGTAATTATCTTGAAGTAGGCACTAGACCATTCTAGGGTAGACACGGTCCTTTGCATCTGCGTCCTCATCTGCTTCCGCAATAATCAATATAAATGTTCTTGCAGATGCGGATGTAGCACAGGTCGTGTCAAGAAAGAAATTGGATGAGGCTGGCAATTGGCGCCTACTCATTGGTTGATAGAAGCGAATATTTCGTTCGGTGGCAAAACAAGACCCGATGACAAGATATGTACTTACCTATGTTTGTTATAATTTGTACCTGGGTCTGCACCAGCTTTAATATCTGAAACGTCCTTCCGGCCGTAGAAATAGAATCGTGTCAGATATTTATGCAAGCTCGTTGTGTCAGATATTGGTGCTGGTATATTATGGATATTGGACTGTACCATTCGTTTCTCGTAAATTATTAATCAACGTGTTTAGTTACGTTTATCGTATGTTGCGTGTAGATATCTCACTTTTTAAGTATTATTGTGAATAAATAGTGAGCATTGTTTGCTAAGCAAATTTTCCTAGTAAATAATTATTTTAAAAGTTCACAGTGACATATAAACACTTGAACATACTTATACTTACATTACTCGTACGAACGTAGCAGTACCTAAACTATTAGTATAGTTTACTGCAGCTAAATATCTTGCAAAATTTCACTTTTTGCAGTTGAATGTCGCTGTTTTTATCTGTTGCTTGTATTTTTGTTGATATTTTAAGATAAAGCACTAATAATAATTTTATTATTAAATAAAATAAAACATCCTCGTGCAAACGTTACCCACGTTTGTCAAAATGTTTGTAAGTATCACTTTGTTTTATTATTTTTATTCCAAAAGTTTTATAAATATTCTTAACATCCGCGATGTGATGTGAGCTTGCAAAAATCCGCATCTGTATATTATGCGCATATGCAAAAATTGGTATCTCTACCCGTAACATCTCTGATTTCCCGTATTAACTGGAAAGAGAGAAAAGTTTATGAGATGAGTTTGATGGTTTAAAGAGGGAAAAAAATGCGACAGTCAAAGTTTCTTCTTGTTATTCAGCTAGTTTTGATATTTTTTGGCACTTGAAATAAAATTAAGAAATGCACAACCCGCATCTTAACAACAATAAATAATAGAACCTAACACGTGAACTTTAAAAACAAGTAGGTGGGAATTTTCAGAAAGAAAAGTGTACCCTTTACTTCTTTTTTAAAACCTAAAAAAATAGGGTTATTTCTACTAAGAATCACAAGCACTATCGTTTAAGCAATAAATAAGAGTCCCACTTTTAATTGTCAGTTTTGTGACTCGATTAACCATAAATGTTTTATGGACCATCACAAATCTGACAAATAAATTTTAGTATGAAAAGTTAAGGACAATTAAGGCACAACGAGTTCATTTTTTTCTAAAAAATCCGCAGGTAGAAGAACAGTGCCAAAAGGCATACAGGAAGGTGCTGAATGCCAATCTGTTGAAACACGGTTGTGAGTATGTGGTAATTTAAGTTTCTATTTCGTTGTTTGCTCTCCACCTGTCTAAGTTTCAGTTGTTTTTGAGTAACATAATTTTAAGGTTCACATCAGTGCGTTATATTTATATTGCTAAGCGTATACCTTTATTTGCCCGTATTTCATTTGCCCGAATTTCACTTGCGTTTGCCATTAAATATATAGAATCGCTGTTTTCAGGATTTTTTTGAATGTCATCTTATAGAATGCAGTAGGTTAGGTTAGGTTAGTTTAAAATCAACTCTTGCTTTTTACCCGACTGCAAGGAGAGGTATTGTTTTTTTTTAATAACATTGTTGTTCGCCTCTCCTGTTAAATGACCATACCACCGAAGTTGATTTTTCCACAAAGAACACTGTGTGAGGTTCATAAAAGTTATTGTTCAAAGACAATTCTGTGATTTTCTTGAATAAGAACTCGATCTGTGTGTATGAAGTTAAGAAGCCTATGCCAGTTTGCTAATTATGAGTGTATTAGTAAAATAAAAATATTTTTTTACCAGCAAAGAATTGTAATAGCATTTAAAGTAATTCTGTTTGCTACATGCAACAAACACATTCTCTGTAAAATGTTCATTGAAACCCCTTTCGGCAGTCAGCTACGCACGAAATTTTCATAGCTATAAGTATACGTATAAGTATAAACTGTCTCGCTTTGTAATATATTGCATGGACTGTTAAGTGGCATGCAAAATGTATTTATACTTTGTACTTCCTTAAATCGTTATGGCGTCGTGCCAAGTAAAACAATCTTCCGCCGGCCGACGATAACGGCAATAGCCATGATTTTATTACGTGACACCGTAATAAAATTTTAAATAAACTATGTTTCGAATGTATTAATACGGTCATTAATTTAATTATGACAACTCAAATGATCATTTCCACATTATTTATGCGACTTTTGCAGTTGTAAATTAATATTGTTATTTACAACGTACTTTTATTGTACTTCGTGCTTCATTAATATATCTCGCAGCCCGACATTTATGCGGTTATGTTTGGATGTAAATTCGTTGCCTTCCAATATTAAAACGCGGTCAAAGCCTACCAGTTCACCTATTACTATTGTAACAGTTAAACTGTAACCTACTTGTTTATTTAGCGGCAACACACCCCGTTAACCGAGGTGTGAAACGCTCGCAATTAACACGGCATCAACCATTAACAATAGCTCACTTCTTGACAGCACCAAGTGAAGGCTCGAAGATTCATATTAAATAAATCGCCTCACAGTTGATACTCGGGACGGGTCAATGAGGCGCGACGTTGACGAGGGTTGCCGACCGTCTCACATCCACCAATATGCAAGAAATACCGCCCCGAACCATGTTGGACATGACGCGATTCAGGTGAACTAACTAAACCTTTTTTCACACTATTGAGGAAATGTTAACGTTGACAGCCGCTCCGTAATATTATTTGTTTTATTACACGTGTACCTATTACAAAATAAAACAACGGCTTGATTCTAAGTAAAAATACTTTTTGCAATTTTCATTTAAAAAGCTTTCACCTGGCTTCCAACTAATTTGAAAAATTGACACAATGAGTACGAATAGCTGGAATAGTTTTAACAGCTTCGGAACGTTATAAATGTATGCAATCCCCATTGTAATATTCCTAATGCGGGTCAAACAAGCTGAAAATAAACGTGACACCGAGATTTCCCGAGCGCCGTTAAATAACTGATAAACTGAGGTGCAGTGAATGGTATTCAGATATTTTTATAGTTGATCGAGCGCCAACCCTTGTCACTGTCAGGGCGCATTATCTGCGAGTTTCATATTGAACTGCAGGTTTCTCGGCCCCGATTATTGTTCGTTTTTCAAAAAGCACTCACTTTAACCCGAGACCACATTTTTTAAATAATATTTACTAATTTCTAAGATGGTTACTCGTACATGAATCAAACGGTGCTTCTAAAGACTTTTCCCTCTATTATACCGTGTACTGTTTTCGCTTAATTTTATTAAAGCTGTAGCTTTTTATCTAAGTAGCTAAATCTAATTAAGTTAAGAAAAAATACAAAATGTTTCCCTAATTGAAATCATTACTCAATAATTACGTTACTTTTTGGTCAATTTGAAACTAAATTGAAGTTAGCAATTGATAAATTGCACCGAGCATATCGGAAGCAAACGCTTTCTTTGTGTAGCAGTCGTAGGTAGCAGTAGGTGAAACTTTTGTCTATCCGGGACAGCGTAGAATTTTCATTAAAGCCTTCTTAACAGCGCCCTCACATAAAAGAGCAATTTTTCCCGTCGGAAAATCTCGATGCAGCCGCATTAACGCTTTTATTTGCTCTTCTCTTCGAAAAAACTTATTATTCCACTTTTCTTACTACGGGAATTACATTATTTTCTTGGAATTCTATTTATGGAAACCATTTTAATGCTTCCACTTTAATAGATATCTCCGTTTACTACACCGTTTTTCTTCGAATAGCTCTGAATTTGGCTGGAATAAAATCGAAGTCTCAGTGGCCAGTAGTAAAAATTAGATTTGCGATTCGGCAGTTTGAAATGCTTTACAATTTGGTACTGTCGGTTTGGGGACAAAATAACTAGCTAATTTATTATACAGCGTGTATTTTTAATACTACCTCAAACTGTAACCAGCCGAAGATTTAAGTGATGTGAACCGATATCAAAACAAATTGTTAATTTAGAATTAACTAACAGAGCGTAATTATTTTTTGAAATATTTTCGAGCAGCAATGTAATGCGTACAAGAAGAGACAAGCGTTTTGTGACAGCTGTAACGTCAACAAGTGCGACGTTTTGAATAAAACAAAGTAGTATCGCGTAACGTTACATTGCGTGCTAATTAATTTTGTAAGGAAAATAATAAGTCTAAATTTTTTACTAAAACATATTAAAATGTATATTAGGGCCTTCACGAACTGCTCTTAAAGTTTGAGGTAGCATTAAAAATACACGCTGTATATGTTACAACAATTTGTCCTGACAGTGAATGAAGTGACGATTTATTAGCATTGGCATATTACTCTAATATTAATACAACACAAAATATAACCATTTAAATCATTCTAAAAGTACCTACATCGTGAGGGCCGCGGCGTAGGCGACAACGAATGTTCAAACTGAAACGATTCGCAGTACAACTTTAACGTAAGTTTTCGATCAATCTAGATTCTAAGGGTAAGTACAATTAGATGTGATCAGTTTTGATGATAACTTGAAGGAGTAAAAAATATGAAATGAACCATTATTGCCTGTTTTAGGTAAGCGTATTTTTACCCAGAAACCAAAATGAGACCTTAAATTTGCGACGTGAATGGAAAAAAGACGTTAAAATATTTAAAATACATGATTATTGTAAATGTTGGAAAGTCAGTTTCGTTAAATGGAATTAAGAATAAGAAATAAAATTTAAAAATATTATTTATAGCTGTTTCCAAAATAAAAATCCAAGCAATCACTCTGTTTTTAAACACATTTAACTCCAGCTCTGTAGTATTTACCGTCATTGGGAAAGAACTACTTTATTTCCTTGTTAACCCTAATGTAGCATGTTCGTTTCGATCGCGTGTAGTCCCTGGGGTCTGTGAGCAAGATTGATGGAGTCGGTGACACGTCGCGGCGACTGTTCATCTGAATGTCGCCTCAGTCACCATTCTCTCACGTTTGCATTTACTGGTATCTCGCTACCATAGACGTGTACTAACGGCTTAAACGAAAATGCAACAAGAAATAATGCATACCTGTGCAGTTCAAATGGTATACAAAAATATACGGATGTGTACACGAAATCGAAATAACTCATTAAATTATGTAAACGACTGATACTCGTAAAATAACGTAAACAGTTAAAATGTAGCCTTTTTTTAATTTGACTGGATGGCAAACGAGCAAGTGGGTCTCCTGATGCTAAGAGATCACCACCGCACGTAGACATCTGCAACACCAGGGGAATTTCAGATGCGTTGCCAACCTAGAGGGATACCTCAAGTGTCTGTAATTTCACCGGCTGTCTTACTCTCCACGCCGAAACACAACAGTGCAAGCACTGCTGCTTTAGACTTCGTTTAAAGAGGTTTTATTTCACCACGTAAAGAGCCTGAGTGTTATTTTAGACTGCGCTCGAGATAGTCTCCTCATGTATGTGAAATTAGCAAGAGGGTGATTGGTGCCATAAGACCGCTTCAGAATTAGTTACCAAAGTACCTACTCAAACTGTACTGTACAATATTTTTCATTATTCTTACTCTAGTTATATATTCCGGTCGTTTAGGCTTCAATAAACTTGTGAAGTGTGAGTGAATTAAAAGCTGTGTGTTAGAGTACTTTTTTGGGCTATTTAATTAAGACCCTTTCTTATTTTCGATCATACATAGAGAAACTCACATTTTCCATCGTCTCTACGACATTTTCTGTAACTCTGCATCTCCTTGCTACCTCAAAAATTTATTGAAAACGTCATAAGCAAGCAAGGAGAAAATTTGCAAGGTAAGCAACAGACGGCCTTATTACTTCAAAGCGAGCTCTTCCAGGCATACTTTTACAACAGAAAGAAGGAACTAATAAATAATGTTTTCGTTCTTACAATAATTTCCACAATTACTCGCCGTATTTGACCACTTCTAAATCTCCCGCCTTCATCAGTCATGTCAACGATTAATCAATGCTGAAACTCTTAGGGTATACAGATTTATTACTGAAATAAAACTAAGAGGCGAAATGGTCTAAATTAAAAAGCAATGCCTTGTTGAGACAGAGCGAGCGGAAACAAAGAGCCGGGAATTCATCAAGCTCTTTTGAACCGTGCATTGTGGTTCGGTATTCACAGACCACGGGCGGAAAGAAAATCTTCAGCGGTAGATCGCCACTCTTTGACGCCTCGATGCAAAAAGTAATTTCTTTCTATGGAGATCCTACTTCATTACTTCGTGCGCTACGCGGAAGTATTAACATTTCTAAGCGGCTACTTGTTGCAGTGGGACGCTATAGATACTCGTACCTATAGAAAAATGTTTTTAAATGTAAATATTTTTTTAATGCTTTAATGATTTCCAATTCTATTATTAATATTACTTGCGTAAAGAAATATTGATTAATTCAGGAGTAACTTTGTGAAGGTTCAAAAGAACTACAAAACTTGTGGTAGCGGAGGAGCGCAAAGTTCAACAAATAAAAAATATCTTAAAGACGTGAGTATTCTTGTGAATGTATAAATGATAAATACACTCTTTTTGCTGACGGTACCTACTTGATTATTGCGTCGTCACGGAGCTCTAATACAATGTGCCAAATTTCAAGTCGATCAAACCATTGACAGCGGGCAAGTTGCAAATTTTGATTATACGGTTGGCTGTAAAGTTGGTTAGAAGTGAAAACAAAATAAGTATGTTGAACAGTTAATTTTTTGTGCGCTTTTTGGGCGATTATTAAAAAACCTTGTTGGGCATGTAAATTGTAAAACAGCTCTTGGTACTCCGGAATTCGAATATCAATGTTCTTGCCGTAGTGGGCTCCACGGAAAACCAGCGTTGCTGCACATAATTTGCGGCAACACATGCTGAGTGGAGACCCTTTTTGGTGTCCTGTCGTGTCACTATGTATTTAATATAGTTATAGTGCTAGTTTTAATCTTAGTCTTAGGTGGTACTTATGGAGCCAAAATAAATTTTTCTTTTCTTTTTCTTTCTTTTCTTTTTCTAGTGTCTCACTCATTCTCGAATTAAATAGGTACTATTAGCGGAAGCAGGACGGCACGATGCGAAGTTCCAATTTTGAATTTAGCAGTATAAAGCCTGTGTTCGTTCCGCTAAAACGTTGCGTAAGCGTTAATCTGGGCTACCAAGTAGTGCGTAAACTCGCTGCATTTCGGTTCAACAGTTCCGTGTAGTTTAGTTACATTGAATTTTAGTTAAAAGCAAGCAATATCCGAAATATTTATTTTACGTTGTAGATTGAATTACGGAAACCCCAAAACTTTTATGACATTCGCAAAATTAATAAAACTGCCGGAACAATATCACCAAAAAATTGGGTTCAATACAGCACATCATTATGAAACAAGTTTTATTTTACGATTTGAAAGAAAGAAAGAAAAAAGAAAGAAAAACATTTATTCGTGACATTTTACATTTTTTTTTTATGTTATGGAGGCCAGACAAACGAACTATATAGTGGGCCACCTGATGTTACGTGATCACCACTGTCCATAGACACCCGCAACGCTTGAAAATTGAAGAAGAAGACAAGAAAAAGGAAATCATTATAACAATAAAGAGTTACAATACAATACAATACAAATTTTGTCACGAAAGGGTGAATCAGGCATCCCCGGATGCCCACAACCCTCACGATATCGTCAGTCTATCTAGTCCACATTCATAGTATTAGTAAGGATTAGTAAGGGCACGTGGCGCTAGGCACTCGTTTTCAATAAAGCGTGTACCATTAGGCCGTGGTCCGGCGCGACGCATCAATCTTGGTCGCCCGGGGACTGGCCGGGACGCGCGTTTCTGTCTGTTGCGTGCCACGCAACGGAACACGTGACACGGGGTCATACTATTTTTTTCAAATAGCGTGGTCAATCTTCGTAGATCTTCTTTTCCAAGTAAATAAGAAGTAAACTATAATGTTACTAAAAGGCATGGGTAAGTAAGTAGGTACTTAGAATTACTTTTAAATTTTAGTTAATAAGTTTTTGGTAAGAATTTAATTTTTAATGCAAGCTCTTTTTTTCTGATGGTACTTTTGGTTGATTGTACTTGTATTTCTTGTCATTGCCATGAAATGTTGAACAGTTCTGTCCTGTGGAGACGATCCTGGCTGGACTACCAAGATGTTACTACCAGATTACTGTATTGTCATGCAATTTACATAAGTATACCAAATTTCAAGTCAATCCAACTACTGGAACTTGGTCGAATTTACTTGCGAAGATTTGATTATAGACAGACAGACAGACAGACAACAGAACAGGTGAAACTTAATAAAAGCTTGTAAAAATCGAATATGTATGACGGTATCCTAAAAAAATAGCTTGATATTAGGTTTAGACTTAAAAATCGCATTTTAAACAAAAACTCCTAATAATACAAAATCGTTTGGCGGCGTTTCGAGCACCGCTATATTTCGTAAATAACTTGAAGTAAGTGCAAACAGCTTCCCGAGGAAACCTTACATGGAGATAATCAAATTCCCAACATCCGATGGAGTCCGGCAGGAGCTGCGCCCGGCCGGCAGTCGGTCGCTACTCCGTCACGTCACTTCCTTTGTCCTCCGTTCCCGGATTATGTTAATGCTGTCTCACATACATTTGTCTTTACGTAATGCTGCTCAGCTTTTCTTGCTTAGACGCAGTATTACTTTCCGATGTCGTTCACCTACGTTGTTTATCATTGTTTACGTTTATTTTGTTTCGCTAAGTATATCTGGCTAAGTTGTTTATTTTAGGCATAAATTAAATGTAACGTCAGCAACATGTCAACTAGCGTGCATTACCTACTCTTCTTTAGTACTTCTGTGTTGATTTCAAAAAGAATCAGAATCAGAATCAGAATATTTTATTCGTTTAACATAGGTACATTAGTATTGATCTTAAAATTAAAGCATGTTGCGAAACACTATGTTTTGCCAGCAGGCGTACGAATTTTGTTTTCTTTTTTACATATCTATCCATGCATCACTAATCAATTACAGTATTACAAATAATAAGAATTACAATAAAATGTTAATCTACAATAATAACAACTACTCATAGATACTTAAGGATGTCAAATACGTATTCATGCAACATTAATTAAATATTTCAATTGAAGGGATAATCCACATTAAATAAAATAATTAGTAAAAGTATAAAATAAAAATAACAATGTCAGCGAAATTTCATTAAGAAGCCAATCACAAAATAATGTCAAGAAGAGCAAGTTACATTACAACTCATCGTCATTTAAAAATTGTTGTATGTTATAGTAACATTTTTTAGTCAGCAGCAACTTGAATGCTTTCTTAAAGCGTGCAGTGTTTAATTCTTTAAGAGTATTCGGAATTTTATTATAAATTTTCGGTGCCATTCCTAAAACACTTTTTCGCATTAAAGCTGTTTTACACGCTGTAAGGCGTATAACACCTCTATATTGAGATCGTACAGGGAGCCTTCGTACATCGGCAATTTTATCAAATAGGTTGGGATTACGTTTCACAAAGATCGCTATTTCCAAGATGTACAGACAGGGTAGTGTTAAAATATTTAGTGATTTAAAGTACGGAACACAACTATCTGTCATTTTCAGGTTACATATGGCTCGTACACACCTTTTTTGGGCTTTAAGTACTGTATCTTTATCTACTGAATTTCCCCAAAAGATGACTCCGTATCTAAGTATCGATTCAACTAGTCTATGATAAGCAACAAGTAAAGCTTCCTTGTTCACTATCTTAGCAAGCTTGTGTAAAGCGAATGCAGATCTACTTAAAAGGTACTGTAAAGTAGGATAAATATAAGATTTTTTTAAATTACTGTATTTTTATATATTGATTAGTTTATTGTATTGTAGTGTAAACTTTTATAATCGAATAATTTATCGTTAAATTAGACGTAAACTAAAGAATACTGACCTCCTGAAAATGCCAATCGAAAAGAGTTCAGTAAGTTACAATAATCATACCAAAGTTGTTTCCATAAATAGCCTAAACTACTGAACGAATTGCCGTTATGCTTTGAATGGATCCTGAATGAAACTTGTGACATATTAATTTGGCGAGCGCCGTGCAATCGATACTGCTTTATATTTAACGATGTATTCGACGTGCTTAGGGAACAATGCAAAGTATCCATTTTCATCGAAGAAAATGTCTACGACAGTAATGAAACGTAGTATGCTTGTCTACAAAATCTTGATATCTACGTAAGAAATCTGTTTATAACTAGCACTAATGCGTTAAAATATTTAATTTCGAAAATTAAATATAAAAGATTCTAAAAGTATTAAACGCAAAAATAGATGGACCAATACCGAGTCACTGGAACAAACTACAATCTGTGTTTGTTCCAGTGACACGGGCATGGTAGGCGTAGAAATTAAGTATTATGTAAAGCAATTAATTAATTAATTATTGTGTTATAACTTATAACTCAATTCAATTCAATTAATTTATTGCTTGAAATCAATGTAAGTAAGTACAGTTGTAACTACCACATAGCATGAGTCACTAAGTTACTCGAATTAAATTCATTATTATTATTATTATATTATAAAAATAAAAACTCATATAACGATACATGCGAGACCAAAATATACCCTGTACGACACTACTATATAGACTATAGGAGTTTAAAAAATCATCATAACTTCGCCAATAAAGAAGACAGGAAAACGTCAATATCTAAGTGTTGACGAGCTTTATCGATTCCTTTAATAAATTAATATGGTGCAAGTCTCCTATAAGTAGTTCATCGACACTACTTCTGAGAATGGGGTCCGCAGTGGCGTGCAGTGTCCGTAAGTGCGGCCCAGCGTGGCACCACTTATACTCTTGTTATTTTGCTAACACATTTAAGTTTCTGCGGCATGTATGCGGCCAAGATGTTGGGCATCGAAATATTGGCTTGTTAGCTTGTGTCCTTTACTACTTAGTGCGGCAGTATTACTAATATCCTTGACGGTTTGCATGCTATTGTTTTTGTCACGGGTCTACAAAACTATCCGTTAATTATATACTCTACTTACTACTTTATAACATTTTGAATATTAATTTCCTACTAGGGGTTACCGTTTGGAAAGAAACCTTTTTAGGTGAAGCACCTATGTGTCTTATTATTAAAAGAAATAACGAAGTGCGTTGAAGATTATCGGCAAACGATAACCAAAGCCTTTGTGGGCCCATTACGAAAACTCGAAACAAAAACGACAATAAGCCGATAAAAAAACGCACATAAAAGTATTTCTGGCTACGTGAGCGTATTTGTTGTATGGAATTGGGAAAATCCAATTGTGTCATCGCACGAGTGTAGGCAAGTAAGTTTGCTAAATTGAATTGGTCGACAGGTAAACGGTTATCGCGTATAATAATGGTGCGGGACGAATTCTTCGTGATAACACGTGGTTGCACCGTAATTATGGGCCGTTAGGCGGGCGCCGGCGCCGCCGCGCCGTGCATCTACCCTAATTGCAGGACAAATAGTATACCTAGCTCTTACGGTATGAGTTGATTTCGTTGCTAGGAGAACTAAAAAGAAGCGTGTTTTCTTGCAATTCACACTCTGACTCTCAGAGCTTTATTTTTGATACTCGTCAATACTTAAGTTCTTATACATTTATACAAGTTCATGACTGTAGGTGAAACTTTAAAAGACGAATAAAATATTTGCATTATTTATAAAGTCACGCATCATTCAGTCGTAGTAGCGAAGAAATTCGATGATATGTGTAAAGTTGACAATCCGTACTACATATTTAATTCTACACAGTATTGATTCTACTCTCGATTCTGAGCATACAACTTTCAGCTTTTCAGGTATTTCATTAAAACCTTGTATATTTTTTTAGTAATAACCGAACAAAATAAACTTGTGGAGCAAAATAAAAACATAAATTCTTTATAGCATTTATTTAACATGTCAAATATTTGACTGAAATAATCCGAATTCATTTCGTGATGGTATGAACGGCAAAAAATCTGGCCCTCAAATATATGCAGTAGCATGTAATTTTATATATAGAGTGGGCCAAATTTTGTAGCGCTGAGTATTACCTGGTATATAAGTTATACAATCTTTAAACAATGACATCCGCTTCTTCGCCATAAAGCGAGTGATATTCAGGATCTTACGAGTATCCACTGACGTCATAAATCTGCAGCAAACTTCTCGGAAGTTAGTGCAACATTTATCAGAAATGTATCTGATGCGAACAGGCCATTAAAGGCCTATATAAGCAAATAAAACTCGCATGTACCGCTATAAAGCGATGGTCGTAAAATTCACTGCACTCGTTTTGTGGCTCTCTATTTTATTTAAAAGCTCGACAAACTATTCGCAGATGAAGATAATAATAACATTGAATTGGTGCGGGACACTTGAGCTGACTACGAATCTGTTTTGCGACGACACACTTTCTTTTCTCCATCAGTTAAAAGCAGAATTTATCTTTCAAGATTTGACCCAAACATGAGTGGTAGGTAATTTTCAAAAAAATTAATCACATTTTAAAAACCATTACAGTTTTTCGCTCCTTTTTTATGTGGTTTCAGAAATCATCCTCCAGATCCTTAAAATACTTTGTAATTGCTGCTAATTTCATGATATTATTTTATTTAACCTGGACGACTGAATTTGGTCTAAAACTAGAAAACACGTGTTTTCCCAGAGATAATACCAAGCTACGAGTCAATTGGGACTCCCCTCGGCTAAAAGCAATCCATGCTTCTCTGTTACAAAATAGCCCGGACGACCCTAAACTTGCCCGTCTCCTGGCAGTATCAGCCCCGGAGTCAGGTCATTGGCTCAATGCCCTCCCTTCCCGTCAGTTAGGTACGGTTCTGGATCCAAGCACCTTGAGGATAGCAATATCCTTAAGGCTTAGTTGCAGAATATGTATCTCCCACACTTGTACCTGTGGTAAAGAAGTAGATCAGCAGCAGCAGCAGACGTCATGGCCTTTCATGCTCCAAAAGCGCTGGTCGCTTATACCGCCATAGCACCATCAACGACCTGGTCCGCCGCTCGCTTGCCACTGTCGCTGTGCCCGCAATACTTGAACCCGTGGGCATGGCCAGAGACGATGGCAAACGCCCCGACGGGGCTACTCTGGTGCCTTGGAAGCTGGGTAGGGCTCTGGTGTGGGACGCAACGTGTGTCAACACTTTCGCGCAGTCCCACATTCAGGCAACCCGCTCACAAGCCGGGGCTGCAGCTGACCAGGCCCAAGTCCTCAAGCGCCGCAAATACTCTTCTTTTTTAAAGGACTATGAGTTTGCGGCGCTCGCAGTGGAGACAATGGGTCCCTGGTCGGCTGACATGAAGGCCTTCATGGGGGCCTTGTCATCCCGGCTGAGAGAGACCTCAGGAGACCCCAGAGCTGGCGCTTACCTCTCCCAACGAATTTCTCTGACTGTACAGAGAGGTAATGACGCCAGTGTGTTGGGGTCTATGCCGCAAGAGGACCTTTTAGATGGTGTTTTCTTTTTATAGTTAGGTATGTTTATGTAGTTTTTATTTATTTTGTTTCCTATTATATTGTTTTAAGATTAGATAGTTTGTTGTCCTTGAAATAAATTTATCGGAATGAATCTATTGAAAAAAAAAAAATACTTACCCCTGAACACCTTTTCACATCAAATATCATCAAAACCGTTAAAACCATTTCCCTGCCATTTCCTGGATTCACGAAATGAATAAACTTACAAGAATTGCTTGTTTAAAAAAACTCTGAAACAGCTCTAAAGATTTCATGTATGGGGATGTGTATGGGGTATGGGGATGTTTATGGTCTAGCTTGACTTATATAAGAAGGAATACTATTGTGAACGATTTCTTGATTCGGTTAGTTAATTAAAAATATATATGCCTTTGTCCATCGGAGGAAAATTTTGTCAGTGTCATTGTAATGGTAATGGCGGATGAACGATCGCTGGTCATGTAGGTATATTTTTCTGTCTATAGTTAAAAAAACAAGGCAAATTCCAAAGTGACTGAGACAAATAAATGGCAAGTTAAAATCAGCATAACAAGCGTTTATAAACATAGGGGTGATAGTACAAAAGTTTATAATATAACTTCATATTCTTGAGAAAATTGAACTTCTTATTAAAAGTCTCCAAAAGATTCCTAATTCATTGCTTCGCACGAAGCACTCAATAACTGAGTAAAGTATGCTCTCTACACGTAAAGCGAACATCCGTCGATTCGGCAGTCTTGCTCAATTCGGAACGTAACTGCGGGTCACCCTCGCCTAATGAGTGCTAGGACTCGCATACTCGATTGCAGACGTACTAATGAGATGGTACAGTCGAAGACATTTCTTTGGCCACTAAATGGAATTGGTAAAAATGTAAGTTTTAGCAAATTATTCCTCTTCAAATAGAGCGTAGACTATTTCTCTCAGATTCGTCGTTATTAATGCTCAGTTAACTATGTCTTCTTATATATTCCAGAGTCACATTTTTCATCTCTTTCTACCCTCCCCTAATGTTAGTAATCGATCTCAAATGACGCCATACTGCGTTTTTTGCTTAGGTGCAGAACTCTGATAATACTGGGCATTCATAATGCCTACAAAAATGTACTGAACCCCAGTGCGCGATTCCAACTCACACTTAGCCAGTTAAAAAAAAGTTCATGTAACAGTTTTATTTTCAATAAAAGTTTTTTTTGCTGACTGTAGGTATATTTTATTGCCTGTACTTGCATTGCCATCCGACATCCATAGTACATTATAAGAGCGTTTCCAGATTATCCGATCCGATATCGGTATCGGACGCCGATACGATATCGGGGCAAGCTAATGTATGAAATACGATCCAATATCGGATCGGATAATCTGGAAGACAGATACATATTTCATACATTTTACTTGCCCCGATATCGGTATCGAAGTCCGATAACGACACGATCAGATTTGAAAACGCTCTTATCCTTACCGAGATAAAATCGAAGACCATCAGAATTTCACTACAGGGTAATTAACTAATTGTACTTGCTACGTAGTACCTACAATCGAATTTACAAAAGTGTGTAAAGTTTCAGTTCAATCGGATTCCAGTAAGTAGTCGAAAAGTGGTTAGCGAATTTTTAAACCACGACACAAACTTGATACGAACTAGATATGGAACTAAAAACGAACGTTAAGTTTTAAAAAAAGTTTGTAATAAAAACTACTAACGCATCCTATCATAAATCTCGAGTCACTAACATTAGTCACGAGAATGCGCGTTTCGTATTTCAGCCGAAGCCCCTTTCGTCACAACAATTTTAAAGTCGCATTCCCGCTTAAGATGCATTGGCTCATTCTGAACGGGAGATTTAGGGGCAGCCGCGGGAGTGGTAAATGCGGCCATTCGTACGCCGGCCCGCCCACCACGAGCATTAACACTAAATGACAACCGCGAAAAATCTTCACGGGCCCTTCAGATGGGGAATGCTAAACAAACATGATGAGTTTACTTCAGTTTGTCAATGTTTTATTTAACCGACTTACGTAAATAAATAAAACAAACTTAAGACTTTAGCAAAACAAAATCATTTTAGAGCTCTTCTTTACTTCATACAGATGCGTAGTATAGGAGCACATTGAATTCATTGCAGTAAGTACAGTCACCAGCATCAGTATCTAACACAACAAAGCGTTCATAAATATCTGATACGACTCTATTTCTAGGGCCATAAAGACGTGTCTGTTTTTACAAGTTCCGCTGTGTCAGATATTAATGTAGGTGACTGTACATGAAAGGCATTTTTGTATGATTCTTTGTAAGTAAATTTATTTTAGAATCATAGTAATTATGCGCTGCATTAAAAATAGGCACGTAAACATATAACTCAATCAAAGCTTAGTGTAAAATGGAGCGTAGCAGAACCGTAGCATTGAACATCACGCCGATTTGCTACGCCACGTTAGCAAGAGTTAAATGGCTACGCCGTAGATAGTGCTACAATCGTGTATTTTTTATTTTATAAAAATGGTAGTTAACTGTAACTTTGAATAAAGGTAGGAAAAACAAATCCCACTAATATAATAAATGCGAAAGTTTGTAAGTCTGTTTGTTTATCTGTTTGTTTTTTGTTACTTTATCATGTCTAAACTGCTGAACCAATTTAGAAGAAATTCGGTATACAGATAGTTTGAGACCCGGGAAAGGACATAGGATAGTTTTTACCCCGGAAAGTTGTATAGTTCCTGCGGGATAGTGAAAACCGATTCTACGCGGACGGAGTCGCCGGTAACAGATAGTAAAAAATAAATTGTTAATGAAATAAATTATTTGCAGATGGTAGGACCTTGTGCAAGGTCCGCCCGGATTGCTACCACCATCTTGCTCGCTAATCCTGCCGTGAAACAACAGTGTTTGCACTGTTGTGTTTCGGCGTGGAGAGTAAGACAGCCGATGAAACTACTGGCACTTGAGGTCTCCCATCTTAGTCCTCTAGGTTGGCAACGCAACTGCAATCCCCCTGGTACGAGCGGTGGTGATCTCTTACTATCAGGAGACCCACTTGCTCGTTTGCCATCCAGTCGAATAAAAAAAAGTAAGTAGGTAGGTATATTTATTCCAGCTAAATTTTCATCCCTTCTATTTAGTATACCTCACACTCACATATTTATTATAGAGTAGTGGTTATTACGTGCAGTTGTACAAATCGCTCAAATCATTTATTCAGCAAATAGGCCGCAATGGGCACTTTTACACGTCATTTTTTTAATCTACCACTAATTAAGAATAGGTAAAATAAGAAGAATTTTAAAGCTAAACGCGATTCGCTGACATGTCAATTCACGTTAAACCAACGGCCGTACAGTCAGCTGCAGATAAAAGGTACCCCCCTTTAATGGCGGTAGTATGGATACCGCCGTTACAGGGGGGTACCTTTTCTCTGCAGATGACTGTACATATTGCCCGACACAGCCCTACCTAATTTTTTATCAAGTTTGTAAAGTCCAATGGCTAGATTTTAACATCCTCGATTTTGTAAATCACCCGCAGACAGGGGTTGTATGAGTCAGTCGGCCGCCCCCTAGTGCAAGCCGGTTCCTAGAAATACTATAATACTTGCAAGCCCTACAGTTGAAACTAAAGTTAACGACCAATTATTGTACAATGGCTCTTGTTATTTTTGCTTTTGCGTTTTTATTGCTGAATTAATTAGCGATAGTTTGTATCTCTTAAATTAAATTACTTTGTAAAAAACACGTTGTTAATCTCAGGATTATACCTGTTTTTATTCTAACTACTAATCCATACTAATATTATAAATGCGAAAGTGTGTTTGTATGTTTGTGTATTTGTACGTTTGTGTGTACAAAACACACAATGTTTTTCCGTCTTTCACGCCGTAACAGAGCGACGGATCGACGTGGTTTTTGGCATAGAGATAGTTTATGGGCCTGAGAGTGACATGGGCTACTTTTTATCCCGGTAAAACGCACAGTTCCCGAGGGAACAGCGCGCGATAACCGAATACCACGCGGGCGGAGCTGCGGGCAAAAGCTAGTTTCTTGTATAAAACAAGGTAATATCTGAAAATAAAAGATTTATGCATAAGATTCTAAATGTAGTTGTTCCTATTATAACTACTGGATGTCATGATTGGCTTGTTCGTAAATAAACTATGACTCACTGTGTACACTGTGTAGCAAAAGAGGTTTAGGCAACTGAGTCACCATAACCAACCACTATCGATTGTACCTAGTTTAAAATTTTTGTTTAACTCAGGTCTATCTCTTCCTAATTGATTGAATTAGGCGTTACTTTGCGGACACGTATACAGACGTTAGCTAATTATCTCTTGCTCTCAAAAATAATTATTTATTTATTTACTTACTAGCTTTTGCCCGCGGCTTAGCCCGCGTGGAATTCGGTAATCGCACGCTATTCTCTCGGGAACTGTCCATTTTTCCAGGATGAAAAGTAGCCTATGTCTCTCTCTGCCCATAAACTATCTCTATCCCAAAAATCATGTTGATCCGTTGCTCCGTTTCGACGTGAAAAACGGATAAACATACAAACACACATTCGCATTTATAATATTAAGTATGGAACTATGGATTTGTCAATAAAAAATTACAACACTATTACTACTACAATGCGACACTTACTTATATCGACAATAATATCTATTCGTCCAACTCTAGTGGTCTGCTTGACAATGGCGAATTTTTTTTGAAACAAACTATATAGCGTTTTCATTTATTCGTTAATTCTTTTATGAAGTTCCCCAACGATGCGCTGAATAATTCCAGATGAATTTTTTAACACTTTGTATATCTAGGCACTAACAAAGAAATTCCCGGCATGTTTAATAACGAATACCAGCAGAACAATAAGGAAACGTAGGTTCCGCACAATCTTGTCCGTGGCCCGGCCGCCACCTGAGACTGCGCTAATTCGCGCGCAGCCTCTCATTACCACCGATAACTGTTCGCCCCAACACGTCCGCCAGATAATTGCTGCATACGCAATTAGGGAAACGCTATTACCGAAATGAAATTTCCCACTGTTTATTATTTCAGGCGCGCCCCGTAAATTTCCTCGCTCATGATTAATCGGAACGACAAAAAGTCAATAAGTGACTCACTCGCAATCACCTCGTCTCGCGGAATAAATAAAGCTTTTTCTGTGCAGTTTATGAGCCCGACGTGTGCTTGTGGCGTCAGCCCCACGGTAATGGCTCCAGGCTTCGACCGCAGATTTGATACAAAATAAACAGATCTTAAGACGCGGTTCATGTCGACACCGAGCCGTAACGGCCGAATTATACGGGTACAAATTACATCATTAGAAAGGTCATTTTTATACGGACGTCTATTTCCAGGAAAGCTTTTTATTAGTCGACTGGACTGTGATGTTTTTAAATTTTTCTTCCACTAGGATCCGAGTTTTAGATCATTGCTCTTTTGCACTGTTATTAATCGAAAGCGTATCAGATTAAGGGCGATGTCGCTTATTTGTCAGGGTTTTGAATTTTCATGAACCTGGCTCGGCCCGTCTCGGTTCATGACCGGTAACAATTAGGAAAACCTCCATCGGTGCAAGTCGCGCGGATATAAAACTTTATGTACGCATATAAATTTGGATGCCGAGACATGTTTTATTGTGGAGTCGTAAAATTTGGGGTCGGAAAAGACCGACATATTTATTAAATACGAACAAGGTCGTAAAATTGAATGCATGACATCTTCGTGGCATTGATAATAAGATCGCAAACTATTTCTGGCAACTTATTGATTAACTGAACGCTTCGATTTTGTATCTGCGAATACTTTAAAAATTTGTGTATCGATGTCACTGGGTTAATTTAAATTCAGACAGCACTTTGCAATAAAAATGTAGATGGTTTTTTGCGACAGAAAAATTACGTGACTATAAAGAATTTATCTCAATAACATTCAGCATTCCCGTATGAGTTCACAAAACGGCGTCGACAATAACATGAATCGGCTTAGCATTTCGCCCGGCCACCTCGGGGAGCTCTCGCTGACGCACGGCGCGGACGAATACCGTTACCTTTCGCTCCACTTATTTACCGAACACAACTCTAATAAATTTAATAAAGGGGAAACGCGTGACACAAGTAGGAAGAGCTACGGGGAAATCGGAAACTCTTTGACTGTTACTTGCCATAATATCAACATTTAGTTGAGGACTTACGCCAGCAGAAATCGTAATATAAATTATTATTTTCATTTATTTTCCTAGCTGTCAACTTTTATCATTAAAAAAAATTAGTACGAATCATTCAAGGCCGTTTTACCTAACGTTTCTGATGCTCGTGATCGCAATCAAATGACAGTTTTTATACCTATGCGAAATCAGTCATTTGATTGAGATCGCGAGCGTCAGAAAGTTTAAGCAATACTACGGCCTCTGTTCTCGAAACACATCATACATGAATATACGCATACAAAATATGATTAAGAAAAGTATTGGGTTAGTGAAGACTGTGCAGTGGCAAACAAGGATGGAAATTAATCCAACAGTCGTGGGCAGTGTCGATGGTGGGATCAAAAGACTATTTTTACTGACATTTATGCAATACGCTGGTTTCATTTACCCCTTTTTGTATGAAGTTGCAAATTCACCAGTTATTTGATGGTCTATCACGGCTTAAAAACGAGTATAATGGGCAGTTTTCAACAAAAATCCGACGTAATTGGAGTTAATCGTTTGTTGCTCTGAATGTTCTGTTTGTGAGGTGCGTTTAAAAATGGTTAGTAATTGCCCTAAACTTCGATCAAAACTATTAAACAAATTTCAGTGCATGGATTTTTTTAGCATATGTTTAATCTGTGATGTATGTATAGGGACGAAAATCCCACTAATATCTATGTAAAAGTTTGTTCCCTCATCAAATCGAAACCGCTGAAGCTATTTAGATGCAATTCAGAATGCAGATAGTTTGAGGTCCAGTGAAGGACATATTATTATGATAGTTTTTATCCCGGAAAATTGCACAGTTCCCGTGGGACAGCGGTAAACGAATTCTACGCAGAGGGAGTCGCGGGCAACAGGCTGGTGTAAAAAATAAAATAAAGATTTAAAGAGAGCCGCGAAAACTTTATTATTGTTTAGCGTGAATATAGGAGTAAGATCATTTTTCTTAAAAGTTTGTTAATCGCTAATCCTGTCCCGACGACCACCACGAATGTAGCAACATAGACCAGAGTTCATACAAATTTTACCTCCGCGCGGAGGAAGTCGCGGGCATAAGCTAGTTTTAATCGAAATAAAATATTCTTATACGTCATTATCAGCCGAAAGACGTCCACTGCTGAACAAAGGCCTCCCCCTTACAACGCCACAATAAACGAGAATTCGCCACTTTCATCCACCGGTTTCCCGCAACTCGCACGATATCGTCAGTCCACCTGGTGGGAGGCCTGCCAACGCATGCCTACTCGATTATACCTACGTATCTCCCAAAAATCAGTCTAAAAGTGCATAGTATATCCAATTTATGGAATTTAGCGAGGCCACTCAAGCAACCTTACACAATGAAAAAATATAAAAAGCAAAACCATTTACAGAGCCAAGTAAATTGAGTTCTCGTTAGGGCTGGCAGCCGTGAATAATTGATACCCAAATATCGGAGGCTTAGCGTGTTCTGAGGAAAATAACGGGTTATTTTTGTTTGAACATACATTAACAGGAGAAATCACAGATTTAATGGAATCGCCCGATCATCGATGCGGGCTTGCGAGGATTATCTTCGAAAATAATATGGCTTTTTAATTAAACCTGTTTTGCTCTCGATACTTTCGAGAAATGACAAGCGTGTGTACGATTTGTTTATTTTATGAAAGTAAGCTGATTTGAATTTTAATGACGAATTTTATGATTTTATGTTAGTCATAAGAGAGCGTCTCTCTCTCTATTTAGTCTTATTTTACCTATGCTGACTCGGAGTTTTTCGAAATTCATGAGCGGAATTTTATTTAATATTTAACACGAGCTTAACGGTGAAGGAAAACATCGTGAGGCAACCTGCACAAACATGTGAAGTAATTCAATGGTATGTGTAAAGTTCCAAATCAACATTGGGCCGCGCGAGGCCTGTGCCCAGCCATAGGCACAAAGGACGATATATGTGTTTGTTGTCATCTTACGATCGTCATTTTTGTTAAAAAAATAAGATAAATCCAGAAAATATTTTATTTTCAATGATTGTTCATTTTGAAAAATAGGTACTAAGATAGTATACGGAACCCTTTGTTTATGACTCAAGATTGCACTTAGCCGGTATTCCCTAATGACCTTATTATTTGGAAATGCACTTCTTGTTATTTAACTATTTACACCATTATCACTTGTTTGTGCAGTCAAACGTAATTTAATTTTAATTAATATAACATTAAATACCGATTTGTGATCGAATGTGCTTGCCTGCCCAATATGCTAGTAGTTTGTTAGAAACCCAGTATATAAGGACAAGCAAATAATATCCTCGAATTATTCCATCGCAGTCACAGACCAGTGAAGTACTCAGCGAAAGTAAAACGATAAAGTTAATCGTCAAAATGAATAACCAAGTTCCTGAAATCGTTATGAAAATGGAAGCCTGCTCCATCAACCAGGCAGAAAAACCCGTGTTAGCAGCTAGTGCAGTCGCAGGGAGGAAGCGTGTGCTGCAAAGAATATCTCTGGAAGACGTAGAGTTCGAAATGATGCTAGAAATTCTAAAAAGGAATAAAATAACAAAAATTTTCAACGTGCAGCGCTCCCGTTCGAAGAATGGAAAGGTGAAAATCAGTAAGAAGAAGATCAACGTGACGAAGCTGACCGTGGAAAAATCCAGCGGCGCATCCTTTGTTCAGCTCCGGTGGTGTTTCCCGGAGATATACCAGAACTGTCTCAAATATGTGCAGCCGCGTATCGTGGCAGTTCCAAGCAACGATACATCATCATCATCATCTCATCCATAGGACGGCCACTGTTGGACATAGGCCTCCCCCATAGACCTCGAGCTGCTTCGGTTGCGGCCTGCATCCACCATGAACCCGCGGCTTTAAGGTCATCCGTTCATCTCGTTGGTGGACGTCCCACGCTGCGATTGTTGTGGTGGCCGTGGAGCACCGGCATAAGAATGTTGCTTCCCCCTCTCTTCCCGTGGGCGCCGTAGAAATCGGCTGAGGGATAATACCAGAAGATGGGCAGCGGCGTCTTCTTGGCGACTCTTACATCCTATGCTGCGCTCGCCAACCCGTCTACGGTAGCAGTCGTGGTAACGGCGGGGCAAGGGGTGCTAAGAATCCCCGGCAGACACCCAGCAATTCGTGAAGAGTTTCGAGGAGTTCACCGATAATTACTTCATGAAAGCAGCAGCAGATGCTTTTTCCGAAAATGCTGATTGACGAAGATCAAAGTCTTGTAGACGCCAGCTTTCCTGATACCTTTGATGAAGTCAAAACTACCAACAACAAATGGAATTATGAAGAACTTCATGAAGAAATTTGTGAAAATCTTAAGTACGAAGCGCATTCTGGAGTGTGTTTTAGTCGGAACTGTCTAATGGAGAACCAAGATGGCCGCATTTTTTAGACTTTATTTTTACTATCCAGTGGAATTTGTGTACTTAGTTTGTAACAGATTTTTTGTATTTAAATGGTAATTTATTATGTTTTTGTCCATAGATTCATTATCACTTTAGATATTGATTTACAAAGTTCTACTTTGTCATGTGTTACTAAAGCTAAAAAAGTTCAGTCTAAGACTACTTTTATTTATAGAATCGTGTAAATAGAATGCTGTATTATTTTTTGTTAATTTGTTTGTATAGTATTTTGTACAAATTAAGATATGTAAGTAGGTAGGTAATTTATTAATTCAACACAATTTATTGTACATACATACAATTGTATATATACTAGAATTAAGGTTTAGTCATTTAAAAAAAAGTATAGAAAAAAGATAATGAAAAAAAAAGAAAGAAAGAAAAAAAAAGAAAATCAATGAAAAAAAAACAATATTTTTAACATATGAATATATGCATTCTTGGAACCATGCTACAAGTGCCTTTTTTAGATTTATATTAGTTTTTAATGATTATTGTTAAGTTTTTATTTTTTAATCATATTGTATATAATTACTCCTTTTTTAAGAAAAACGTTCTACTTAATAAAAAAGATGTTATTCTGAATTTATGCCAAAACTGTCATAATACACCATTTTCTAAGTTTCTATTTTTATGTAATTTCTCATTTTCTACATTATATTAGTTACAAAATATTGAATTATAAAGACATTTAGTAAATAATGTTAATGAAACTGCATCTTCTTATTTATTTATTTTTTAATATTTGCAACAGAAAGCTGGTAACGAGCTTTATAATAATTAATACTAAATACATGAAAAATGCACAGTTACCGAGAGACGAGCGCCCGATAACCGGATTACACGCGGGCAAAGCCGCAGGAAAAAGCTAGCTAAAGCATAATTTTAGTTAGTTGCGATTTGCATTTCATAGAAAATATTTGTAATTTATTTAACAACGAACCATTAATTACTTTTTAAAACTTAAACAAAGATACTTGCGATTAATACTCAATACTCAATATTGGGTCTCTATTGTATCCCATAAAATTTTAACTCCGATTTTAACAATCCATAACGTTATTCGTCATAATTTTTACAAGTCATATTATCTTAAGTCATAATTTTAAACGGTATAAAGTGGAGTTCCGATTTTCGCAGGTCATAATTATTGTAAGTCATAAAATTGGTTAGTCAAAATATTCGATGTCCATGTAGTAAGTATGCCATTCCATAATTTTAAAGGCAATAAACTATTTTAGTATAATTGTTATAAAGTCTATTTTCACAGGTCATAATGATTGATAGCCTCCTGATAAGTTAGACATAACATTTTTAACGTCATAATTTTATAGGCAATAAACTATTTTAGTATAATTGTTATAACGTCTATTTTCACAGGTCATAATGATTGATATAAGAAGGTATCCAATTATTCGTATCAATTTTCTTGTGTACGAGTTGTAGTTCTAAGCTAACTAAACCTATTTTGAGTTTTTTAATCCATAGCGTTTCCGGGCTGCTATAAAAAAAATACCTAACATCGAAGGCTAAGGCGGGAGCTACGCTCCGCTTCGCTCCCGCCTTAGCCTTCTAAACCTAACCTATCAGAGTCGCTTCTGCTCCGAACCGTCTTGCTCGCTCGCTTCGCTCGCTCGCACAAATCAAATTATTCTCAACATAATTTCTATTAGTCATATTATCTAAAGTCGTAGATGAATTAGCACTTTCAAATGTTTTTTTATATGCGACTGGATGGCAAACGAGCAAGTGGGTCTCCTGATGGTAAGAGATCACCACCGCCTATAAACATCTGCAACACCAGGGGTATTGCAGATCCGTTGCCATCCTAGAGGCTTAAGATGGGATACCTCAAGTGCCAGTAAATTCAACGGCTGTCTTATTCTCCACGCCGAAACACAACAGTGCAAGCACTGCTGCTTCACGGCAGGATTAGCGAGCAAGATGGTGATAGCAAGCAATCCGGGCGAACCTTACACTAGGTCCTACCACCTGCAAAAATAAGACCAACGCTGGGAATGTATGCCTGGAAATGTTTCTGAGTATTTATCTTTATGCCTATCAATATTATGGATTTGGTATCTTAGACCTAGACACTTTAGGGATTAAAACGATATGAGTAATAACCATTAGTACGGTGAAATATATGGCTTAAGCTATTTCTGAATAATTATTGTTATTTCTTTAAACTTTATGGTTAAAAATGTATGACTTTTGTAATTATAGAGTTTAATATTATGTGCCATTAATATTTGAGCTAATAAGCATTATACTGAACAAAAATTATGACTAGTGATGTTTATGTTTATAATTTATATGGATATCAATTTCTGACCATCGAAATTCGGAACAAAAATGTATGGGAAACAAAGGGATCCCTCAATATTTTATTGCTTTTCCTAAATGTATGATTACAGATGTTACAGAGATCATCATGGACCCTGTTGGGCACAGCAATATTTATACAAGAGGGCAACTTTTATATAATTAATATGGTTCTCAAACTTAAATTGAATAATACGAATAAATTTTATTTGTTCAAGAATAAAAAGGCATTGATTCCATTTATTCCCAGTAAAGGAAATATGAATATATTTAAGAGTGGGTAAGTAAATATATCATAGTCGACTGCAACTAACAGTTCGAAGCGAATAGATAAAAATCATAGAAAACAAAATAGTTACCCTAAGGGTTGCCCGTATTAACCAAAACAGTTAATAATTGTTACTCCTCCCTATCGATCAAAAATAATATTCAGCCTTCTATTTGCGCACCAAAATATAACTTACAATACGCGGAGGACCTTAGAAAGGCTATCTGAAAAAGGTTTATCCCGGTTCCTATTCAAACTTAAAGTGTATATAGAGGTTATATAGTAAAATGTAATACTGTGTAGCGATAGGTAAAGGCTCGTCTTTGCCCTTGTACATTGACATTTAGTGCCGCCCGAGCGATGCTTTACGATTGGCGTGCGCCCCTACGGAACCGGCCGCACTACCTGGGGCCAAAGAATAGGGCCCTTATTAGATTATGCTGAAAAAAAACTGTTTTCACTTCTCATGCTCGTAAAGTTGGTATTTATGCTGGATCTAGGCAACATAAAATTACTTTTTATGATCTTGCCTAAGTGCATAAAGTAATCCGAGGTAATGAAGTGTTAACAGCCACAAACAAAAAGAATTCGATATATTTTTTAGTAATTTTTATTTTATGTAAAACTAAAAATCAATCAAAATAAATAAATTAAACTAAAAATGTATAATTATATAGCAATCCAGGAAAAATAAAAGGTTGCTAGCAAGTTAACAATTGTTTCCGCTGTTGTTATTTCATTTCCTCGCAATCTAAGTGAACTACAGACGAAGACGAACTACAGAAGAAGGACTACATATTAGTATCACTCTATTAGTTTATCTTATATTTAATGTAATAAAATATTAAAATTTGGTTTAGCATAGATTATAATCATACTTAGAGTTAGATCAATAATATTGTACGCCCCTTGGCAATACATGATGTACTGGATCTACTAAACAATAATTGACACCTGTGTAAAACTCATGACCATACAATAAATTATTTGATATTTGATATTTGAAAAGTAGAGTAGAGCAGGTCTTTGGTATTCCAAAAAGATTCAAAAAAAAATCTTATTAAAAAAAAATCTTATTTAATTTGATTGCTTAGTAACGATATATCTTGTCCGGGTGAGCGCTTAGTTCCAAAGGAATGCCGAAAGTTTCTCGATGAGGGCCACGGCATAGATGTCGCTAGCGTCACTGCTTAAGTGGATTACCAAGATCTTTTTGGAAAACAGATTTCACGCCAAACGTAACTTTTAGAGGAAGCAGATTTTGGGAAATACTTACGAGTAGGTATATCGGGAAGCAGAATTTAGGAAAAGGTTGTGATGGGAACGGATGTATTGAGAAACATATAGAACGGTCTGAAAGGCTCTGAATTTCTTGTAAATCCTCCTTAATTAAATTCCTTAACGAATTAAATTGTAATTTATCATTACCTTTTCTGTGAAGAAACCTCCACACACTTGAGAAGAAATTCAATGGAGTGTATGGAGTTCTCGATCCGCACTGTGCCCGCGTGGGAACTACAGCCCAAGCCTTCTTATTCTGAGAGTAGGTATAAAGACCGAAATTATGACATGATGTAGATTCACAGACGATAAAGGGAAACTCATATGCTAAATATCAGCTTTCTCCATCCACGCTTGGGTTGGGCGTCTGTCAGTCAGTCAGGACTTTTCTTTTTATTTAAAGTTTTGCTTCGGCAAAGTAAGCGAGGCAAATTATAGTGCTACGAGCTCATTATCCGTAGCACGTAGCCCGTACCTCGTAGCAACCTAACTTTTCTCATACGCGTACATTATATTGATTTTTCAAAGACTGCATTGTAATGAAAAATTTAAACTTTGCTTGATTTTTCCCACGAATCCAGAGTTAAATTAACCCTTTTCCAAGCCAATATAAATATACAATTATGATCCATAATCAATTAAGTTGTTAAAAATATTATTACTTTTTAAATTCGTCATAAGTTAAACAATATAAAACTAATGATTAATTTTTCAGTAGCGTATCTAACTTGGCGAGCTCTGGAAAAGGGTTAGTACACATATTTATGGTAGGTACGAACAAAATGTACAAGAGTAGAATATGTCGAGGTCATATTAGCAATATCAAGCAATCCGGAGTGTGCTATGTCTTCATTCGGCACTAGGCCAACGCTATCTCATAGCCTATTTATGGGACTAGACAGCAATAATTTCTTCAGACAAATACCTAAATTAAGATCTACGTAAATATAAGCGCGTATTTTCCACACTCCTCACGATCCATATCACATATTTCACATCACATAATATCTTATTGTTGTCTTGCGCATCTCTCTCCCCTGACGCCTTATTCTTTGCCGCGTCTCGATGTATCTGTGTGTGTTATCTAGCCGTGTTAGAGGTTTTAGGATTTTCGTTAACTTCACCTTTTTCGTGGAAAAATTTCGAGGATAATATTTATGCCGCAAGTGCTGAGGAAGTTTTTATATCCATACAAAAGTTAGGTCAGATTATACAGGGCTTTTGCTGGAAACACTGGGTGTGGTGGGAAAATTGTGAAATTGCATCTGCGGGTAAGTACAAATAAAACGTACGCAGCCCCTAGGCACCGCGACCTCTCAAATGCCCATTTGGCTGCGATATCCAACACCGTTTCAAAAAGGCTCTGGCATACCACAGAAATGTTAAAAATACCGTAATAGCTTAGTCGTTCGACCGACTGCCTATCAAGCAGAAAATCATCAAACAGATGATTCTGAACTTTTCAGGATGTATGTGCAAAATTGTACTTAAATATAAGAAGAGGTATTCAGTAAAGGGAAATCCGCATATGGAAACCTCTATACGCTTGTGACGCAATTCATAGTGTGTGTACTACTACTACACACCATTATCTCTCATAATGGACTGGATTACTATTAATAATATACTGCAGCTAACCTATGTGTCTTCTCAGGCCCGAAAATAATAAAAAAGCTTATTTTAGACTCGTACAAGATTCTTAATTTAGTTTGAATAGAGGCTTCTTCGCTTGGTGAATCCACGTAGAACAAAATTAAACATCAAATGAACATATTTATAAGTACTGGCTGTTTGAGTTTATCGAAGTCACTCAAAGTAAATTAAAAAATTAATTGCTTTTACTCCCTAGGGACTAAAGTACTCACTTTACTCCCGCCTCGTAAGGCTATATTGACCTACTTTTAGAGCATGAGAAGTGAAAAAGCTATTTTACCCTGACAAGCCACAAAATTCTTGCAAGATGCTTAAAAAGTTACCAGGCAACAAGTTACTGTTAAGCGACGTTAGATAACTACAAATATTACTTTAAAATTTTCACCTTATCGCAGAACCAAAAATGAATGGTCTTACCGGTGTGCGTAGCGCCTTACCACCTACAGGTATTCACCTCCCTCCGTTTGAATGTTTATCTTCAAGCATATCTTATTCTTTCTTTTCATTTTATTCCCTCTGAATAAACAAAAAGAATTGACGCCCGCACTAATTGAAGCCGAATCGTTCTCACCCGGGAATACGTCGGCCCTCTATCACTTACATTATTACCTGTACATTTGAATTGGTAATTAATTGCTTGATGTTACGATGGAAAACTTAGCTTCCTTGTCACTAAGGAGATTTTTTTTTTAATTACTATTAAGTGGCGTAATTAGCACCCTCAACATTGTACTTAAATACAAAGAGATATACAAGGTGTGCCTTGTAACAGGAGCAAAAAATTAAACCACAGCTTACACTCGTCATCTTGAGCTAATTTAGTTCCACAACTATTGAAAATAACTTGTATTATGATTTTTATTATAGATTAGTTTAGTTGGAGGAGAAAAGTCCTCGAGTGACGACCACGAACCGGAAGACGAAGCGTTGGCAGGCCTCCCACCAGGTGGACTGACGACATCGTGAGAGTTGCGGGAAACCGTTCGTTGTGGTTCATTCTGGCGTTCTATGGGGGAGGCCTTTGTCCAGCAGTGGACGTCTTCCGGCTAATTATGATGATGATGACGATAATTATAGTTTAAAGTTTATTTGTATAAGCAATTTATTGCGAAATCCGTCATTTTGTTACGTGACAGGCGATGTCATTTAGGCTATTGGATGCCGTACATTGAAACATTGAAAATACCATTTGATCTGTTTAAAATAAACACAATGATAAAATTACTTAATTTTTGAACGTTGCAGAACTAAAGTAGTTTCATTTGAGTCGCAGAACCTATGTTTTAACTTTTTGCTCCTGTTACAGAGCCCACCCGGTATAAATTAGTGATAACGGGTCATCAATAAAATCATACCTATATCGATCAAATCGGCTGTTTATCGGATTTGGTGTAAAAATATAATTGTTTCTTAGAATGTTTTAAACTATATTAAAAGTCTTTTTTTAGGAAAATTGTAAATTAATTTAGCCTAAACCTTTCATTCCAAACTTTCACCATCCTATATTTTTCCGCTTCAGTTTCCGCAGTAAAAATATTACAGCAAACAAAAATGACCAAACAAACATTACGAAAAAAAAATATGATGGCACTTATGATACTAATGGAGCCACACTTAAATAAATTGAAACGATTGATCCAAAACAGTAGATACGCATTGTTAAAGGTAATGGTTAAATTAGGCGCGAGGTACCAGTTAGCTAATGGATTATTATTAGTACCATACACTCCCAAGGGTGTCAGTCCAAACTAGTCCTGCTTACCCTTTAGAGTTTATTTAATCGGACTGGTGGCCCTACTTGGTAGCGTAAAATCAGGTATACGAGTATAAACAAGCCAGTTTATAACGAATGAATGACTAAAGCTTCCGGTTAATTTATTAATTAAGTTATATTTTAGCACCTCTTAGTAAACTTTGAGTTTTTTTATATTTTCTCAGAAAATCATTTTACTTTATACAATTTTAAGTTTCATTTATATGATCCAATAATCGCATTAGGGTTATAGAATACAATACAAATATTTATTATTCAACACCTCAAATCAAATCACTACAATAAGTTAACATAATTCCGGATAAAACTTAGATGTACCTACCTAAATACATATTTTAACCCACTATTTTATTAACTACTATACTACTATAATAATAAATAATAAATAAATAATAAATATCACGGAACAATTCACACCAATTGACCTAGCCCCAAAGTAAGCTTAGCAAAGCTTGTATTATGGGTACTAAGCAACGGATAAACATACTTATATAGATAAATACATACTTAAATACATATTAAACATCCAAGACCCGAGAACAAACATTCGTATTCGTCATACAAATATTTGCCCCGGCCGGGATTCGAACCCGGGACCTCAGGCTTCGTAGTCAGGTTCTCTAACCACTAGGCCATCCGGTCGTCAACTATATTACAAATAGACGTTGTGCACAGACAATACGTCAAAATTCATCTAGAACACACGCGTAGGCCTGATTGATTACAAATATTAAATAGAATTTATAATAAGCCCGAAACTAAAATATTCTACTAAGCAAATGTCACTCTGCATTACTCTGCAATTAAAAATATAGACACCATCTTAATTTATTATGCAATGATTGGTCATTAGATACACTATAGTTTTATTAACAAACAAAACCTCGAAGCCTCGGGCTGCTTATTAGGTGCGTAGATTTTAAATGTCATGCGATAAAAGTTTAAATTAGTTTGACATTTTCTCAAATTTATAGAACATTATTAATAAAGTACAGTCCACGTCAAATGTAAGGGGTTAGAGTATGTTACAATATAATCGAGCCTCTTGGTCACTTCCTTATATTTGATGGCGAGCTTGAGCTAGCAACTTTGTATACGTAGATACATTTGAAAAAATTAACTCTTTGTGTTAACTCAAGTGTAATAGAAAAACTGGCAAAGTGCGTTTTGGGCCAAAGCAAAAAATCGCTTAAAAAATCTCTACTTAATCCACCTAAGTATACCTAAGTACCTGGGCGACCGAGCTATGCTCGGACTAAAACTAAATAATAAGCGTTTTCCCAGATATAACCAAGCTAGATCGATTTTTCATCCCCGAGAACCCCCACACACAACACACCACCACCACATTAGATTACATAACCCTCATGAAATATAACGCGCCTAAAATCTCGTCTCTCTCGCGGCCTTTAAAGTCTGTCAAACAGTTTCGTTACTCTTTCAAAGGTATAATATATAATAAATACAATATTACAGACAATATAGAGACACGTGGAATAAAATTTAGTTTTAGAAAATCACCAGCGGTTACTCGTTAGGTTAATAAACTGGAATAATGTGCTGAAAACTCGTCCCGTAGCGCTCCATTCGCGGAAAACTGTTCGCAGTAGTGAAAGTTCATACAAATTTCCTCTTCGGTTCAAACTTATAGCATAAATGCCAGGTCATTTAATTCAATGGTACTCATTTTTCTCTCGGAGAGTTGTCATTCTGTTAGTTTAATTGCTTTGCGTCTGGCCACGTGTAGTTGAATTTCTCACGTGAATTTCTACAACACTAAAACTTAAAAATAGCGCCTTGGTTTGTACGTATCTGCAGTCCAAACCTACTTACTGCGAGCATGAATTTATTTTTATAGCCGTTCAAATTTTAAATTCTTAGCGTTTTATTGGATTATATAACTGATGGTATACGTATTTATAGTCTTCGTATGTTTAGCTCATGTTATATTTAGGTACACTACAAATTACTCCCACGTAAATCCAGACTAACAATGCATTTAATGACACAATCACAATGTAATAATTCAGCTGTCTGCAGCTCAGACTTAAATTATTAGTGTTAATTAATTACGTTCTGTGATTTTTTTATGTGATTGAAATATTGTAGTGCCGTTTAGATACATTGTCATATTTAGTTCATATTTTCCGTTTTAGTTAAAAAGTGAAAGGAATACGCATGTACAGTAAGCAACAAAGATATGAATACAGCGAAAGTGCTAAAAATATGTATACACGACCGTAATTTTCAGGCAATAAAGTCCTGTATACATATTTTTAGCACTTTGGCTGTATTCGTATCTTTTTTGCTTACGTACTTAAAAGTCCTTGAAAATCTAGAACAATTTCCAATGTATTTACTACTACTAAAAAATTCGAACATAACCTTAAATTTCAAAAATGGAACGATAAAACCCCGTACTAACGTAAAATCCAAATGGATGGGCGAGATCGCAAAGCGACACAGAGGCGCCGCTTAAAACTCCAGCTAATTAAATGAATGAAAACGAAACTCGAATGTTTTCATTCCATTTACCAGTTCTATGCTCCCCGCTCTCGTTCGCGACCGACGAACGGTAATATGCAAGAAGTATTAATGGACGAACATTTTTGCACCTTGACTGATATTGCAACGAAATGATTATTGGGTTGGACTAAAGCAATGGGGGTCCCGACTACATCTTACTACAGGTTAGGTTAGGTTAGGTTTGAGTGTTAAAGTTATATATGGGACCCCCTTTGCTTTAGGTGGACCAGGTGAGCAGCGAACGGTGAGTAAAATTAAATTAGCAATGTAGTGCCCCCGCCAAGTCAAGCAAAAAAGCGGCACGGCCGTTAAATTTGACAAGACTTTATTTTAAGTGGTAGCCAGTCTTATGTTTCTACTCTGTTTTTCCAATTTATCATTAAAAAATAGACAAAAGTTTATGCTTGAAACGTTTTGAATAACCAAAAGCAAAGCAAGGTAAAATTTATGTTTTCTAATTAAAATCATTTGTTATCGTCTTATGAGAACACATAAAATAAGGCAAGTGATAAATCATCTCCAGGATGTTGAACGCAGGAGCATTAACAACGTCGCGGCTATTAGGTACCCTGGCTAGTTTCTTGATCTATACTGCAAACTTTATTTTTGTGACATTACAATGCAATGTTTTAAACATTTCGTGATTTTCACTCGTATATTTACTGACGAAATTGGGACTTATCACGCTAAACAACGAGTAAGTCGACGTTTCGACCACATTGCAGTAGCCGTGGTCACGAGTACACACGTCTGCTACTCGTCGTTGAGTAGGTCGACTCGTAACCACGGCCATTGTAATGTGGTCAAATCGTCGAGGTTACTCGTTGTTTAGCGTGATACCTCCCGATTCTGTTAGATTGGATAGATTAATAATAATACACATAAGAAAAGAGTACATTTTAAATGGTGTCTTTCTTTCTATACAAATGATAACACAGCGTCAGTCCCCATCGCGCATGACGCCATCCATCAGAGTTCGAAAAGTCATTTGTGCGATTATCCGACTGGCGGAGCACATCACAGCAGCATTGTATGTAAATTAAATAAATGACGGTACGCCTGAACCCCTATTTATGAATAAATAGCCTTATAATTTAATAGATCTGTTTAATTCCGGATTTACGATAAAATTTAAATGTTTAACTCTCGCCGCCTGAATGGATTGACAAATATTACTTCATTTAATATTTTATTTAGGGCGTAAGGAGTAACATCTTAGTTCGATAATGTAAACATACATACGGTAGAATATAAAACCTCGTTTTTTGAAGTAAGTTAAAAATAGTATTAATTTCTTCAGGGAATACTACAAAGTAGTACAATGAGTTTAGAAACGAGTAAAGAGTACGCGAGTAAAGAGTAGAGAGTATACGCGCTCATCGCTTTAAAATAGATAATCTCTTCCAGACAAAAAGTAAAAAAAATACGTTAAAGTAGATGGAATCAAATAGACACTTCGGCATAAAGTCATTTATTTTTAAGTTTATTTTTGATCAATAAAATTATCGTTCCGAGCAGAACGGAAAACTTATTTCATACGCAGGAGATTCATGAAGTTTTCTATACCGTACAGCCTGTACTAGAAAAAACTGTTTTCACTTCTCATGCTCTAAAAGTGGGTCAATATAGCCTTACGAGACGGGAGTAAAGTGAGCACTTTACTCCCTAGGGAGTAAAAGTAATTAATTTTTTAATTTACTTCGAGTGACTTAGATAAACTCAAACAACCAGTTACTTGCAAAAAATAAGTTTGTGTGTGGACCATTTTAATGACGAAAATGTTACGTTCTTAGTCTACGTGGTCTTAGTTCTTGCTTATTCCGCATAGAAGGTGGCGTCATTCTATTTTTCCGTTTGTGTATGGACCATTTCATCAATGCAATTTTGCTATGTCTGTGTCTTGGAAAAAAATACTTACCGCGAAAACTTTGACATTGTTTAGAGCGTAAATCGTAAACGATTAAAATAAATTGATTATTCTCACAATGTCGTCAAGTGATAGCGGAAATTATGATGTCGAGCAATCAAGGGAAATAATAATAAGAGCAAAAGACATAATTGATAATTTTCTGTCGCCGAAATATAGAAAGATTTATTTTTATTTTTTGATTTAATCTTTTTATACCAAACTGACTATTTTTTTCTCGCAATCGAAGTGAAAAATAGAGTTTTCACCACGAGACTAAAAGTCAATACAAACCCTCGGATAAATAGCCACCCTCGCTAAAGCTCGGGTGGCTAACAGCATCGGGTATGTATTGGCTTATTTTAGTCTCTCGATAAAAAATATACTATTTTATGCTAGTACTCGTAGGTATTAATTTTCTTGTATGGTTTTCACGACGGCCTGCCGTTACCCGGACACAAAAGACGTACACCATGGGTAGCAAAGTTAAATTTGCCTTTATAACTTATATATGTCACTTACACTTGCACAAACTTTAAACTCAAAGCCTGTAAATTCTGGATAATGTACTTACATAATGGTCAGTGCCTGGGCTTTACTCGGGCTAAAACTCGTTGATAAGCGTTCCCCAGAGATAACACCAAGCTAGATCGATTTATCATCCCCGAAAACATACTAAACTTCATCGAAATCGTAGGAGCCGTTTCCGAGATCCCCGAAATATATACCTACGCAAGAATTGCTCGTTTAAAGGTATTAGATAGAAAGATTCTTTGCACACAATAAACTGATACTTAATTCACTCTTTCATTCGGAGCGTTGATAAAGCAAATCTAGAGTAAAGGCACTCGCGCATCTCGGCAAGTGCCCACCATAACTCTATAATCGTTATGGTGGGCCGACTGCGTAAATTGACAGAGTTTAGAGCTCCCTCTTGCCTCCTGACACACGCTAACCGTATCTTACGGATCTCGAAGGCAAGATAATAGCACCCTTAATATTGTTATTTTTAAAATCCCAAAAGTTCGACAAGCGAGCCGAGTGGAACAACTTTTGTAAACGCAAGCGAAGTCGCGGGTAAAAAGTAGTATACCATACATTCAAGTTAAAACTAACCTTTTTAATATATTTAAGTAATATCAAAACGACGCGAACCTGTGATTTTGAATTTTTCTTCAAGTTTGATTGCCAATAAATCATTAAATAGTTAAAAAAAAAACTTTTGCTATAGAGTTATCGGAAGTTGGAAAGTTCAGCGCGTGATTAAAGTGATCCGCAAATAATTTAACTGAAGTTTTTACTGAAATGAAATGATTTAGGAAAGAACTTCAAGATCTGTAGAAAAGAACTAGGCTTATGTTAATTTTGGACTGGAATCATCACAAATTGGAGCCCCCCTTACCCTTATAACGGCGTCTCCTTCATGATAGGAATCTTTTTATTCCTTACAAAAAGGAGTCTACGTTAAATTCGAACATTCTCCGGGTTGATTACCAAGCGCCCAGGAGGCCTGATTTCACGGAGCCAATTGCCATTCGCGCTACGGCGAAAGTGATCGCTTGGGTGATATTTTTTAAATGTAATCTTTTTTCGATACTTTTTTTACACAGTTTACTGGTTAAATGCACTTCATCTACGACGATTACATTATAATGAAGTGTAACGCTCTGCATTCAGGGACGTAAACACGGTTGTTTAAAGTAACGGAGTCGTTTAAATTTTATCAGGCTGGGATCTCCTTTGAGTCGTGTATAAAGCTCGAATGCGGGTACTTGTTTTAAAACAATTAATTGAACTTTAAAACCATTTACACTAACTCCATCATATCCATTTAGAAACATGAGACTGTTTGGTCGACTACGGATGAACTTTGCATAACAACAACATTTTGAAATCATTTGATGAAACGATACCTATTTTCTAAAATGTCATATCCAAAGTGTACCTACTGAACAGGGCTCTAATACTAAGCTTCTACTGTCTGTCTGTCTATCCATCTACCATAACCATAGTCAAAAGAAATTTGAAATCTTCACAAAGTAAATATTCACTCAGTCATTCACCCCACTACATAAATTTCCCTCTACGTCTCACTGCTGGACACAGGCATCCTCTCAAAATGACAGGGCTGGAGTGAATAAATAATACTTAAGTCGATATTACACCAAACATTTAAAGAACACCCCAATAAATATAAGAAAACAGTTTTTTCGGTACGGTGCTACGAGCCTTTTCTGGTATGAATCAGAGTCGTATTTAGCGGGTTTTTACTTCTCTTTCTATGATATCCACCAGCAAAATAACAATGGTCGTTTGCAAGCGCAATAAACTTGCTTGTCTGCAATAAACACACAATTTTTTGCGTAATTTCGTACAGTAGCAACTTAATCTAACCAATAACGACGCAAACGGCAGGACCAACGATCAGACGCAGATAGTACGGAGTTTCACAAATATGCAACACACGAGAACCGTCTGCAGAGCTTGCTTGTGTCGAAATGTCCTAAATATGTTGCGGTAACTTAGTTCTGCTGTTAGTTACAAGGCCATTTTGAAAACTTTAATGTTAAAATTAAACAATTACTTTTTTTAACTTAATTATTCGTCTCCTTCATACGAGTATATACTCGTAGACACCAATAAATACTTAAATGTATTTTCTTCAATATTTAAAACATCATTATTTTGATATCACCTGTTACTTATTCACGATCTTGGGACGATTGCTATGATTATCTCGATGACCATATTGTAGCGTGGCGGCCATGCCTTATGAGTAGACTACTATAGTTCTTGCTAATCACAAAAGCAAGCGGAGTTTACTTGTTGTAAACACATATCTGTATACGTGTCAAAGTGTGTGTTCGAGTGAAATCGGTTATGATAAACATAAAAGAAATTAAGAAGAAATGTTCGAAACACCAAGGTAATTTTAGTTTTAGCAATAAATATAAGTAAATAGTCGTAGTTAAGTCTAGGGTGGTTGATTAAATTTTATTAAATAAATCCCGAAAGCTAAAAATATTTTTGTAGGTAGCAATGAAGTTTTAACTTTTACAACCTTTTATTCAACTTATTGTTAACGTTCCGTTACAATTACCATACATTAGAGTAGTTACTTCGTCATTGTCGTTAACACTTCTTTAGCAGTTGTCATTCAAAAATATACCTACTCTGTGACTATTACTAACACCGGCAGTGATGAACCAGCTGATAGAAGATGTCTTAAAATAAATCCGAAATATGTCAGCAGATGGTCCGATTACTGTGACGGAACGCCCTCGTTAAGGAAAATTTACTCACTTCTTTGACGCCATACAATTTGAACAAGTTTTTCAACCCTCTTTTAGTACTCAATCGGATTGACTTAATTTTTGAAACAGGGATGTAAGGCAAATGTCCAAGTGCTCGACACTTTAACTCCCAATAGGTCCTGCTGTCACCTCTTTTGCTAATGACATAAAATTAAAGATCGCCACCTCATGGGACAGTGACGAGCGCTCATACGTTTACCTTAAACAGACACTTATCCCAATCCGACAAGAATATTCTAATGCTTACTCTATACTGTATTTGAACCCGATAAGCCATTAGCATTCAAAGAACGAATTTCCTAAGTACGTCCATACTGAGTACCTAGTTGTAGTTAGCACTAAATAATTGGTCGCGTGCAGCGGCGACGCGGCGCCGCCATCGGTGCATGCGCCGCACTGCGACACCACGGCCTAACGTACTTCTTAATTTTCACGTCTTTGGATCAAATAAAAAAAATATGTAAATAATCTATTTTGATACACCTGTTTCACTGGTTTTATTTTTTAACTATAGGTACCTATTTGGCATTATCATCCAAACTACACATCCATGCCAAATTTCAAGGTAATCCGACCACGGGTAGTGGGTGAAATTAGGCTTGCAAGATTATTAATCTAACACGGCAAATTAAAAAGCTTGTAAAAACTTCCAAGATGTCATGTAGTAAGTAATTAGGTCTTTTTTATTAAGATGTCAATTGCTCAATTTTTGCATTCGAATGGAAGTCAGATTCGTAATTTTTCATATTTTATATTAATGTAATGGTTAAAAAATTACCCTCTCAACCGTAACAGATTCCGAATAACAAGCCTGTGTATCATGCGGAAAGACCAACAGAGTTTTGTAAACTTTGACAGACAGAAAAATACAGAATTTGGTTTATGAGGTATCAAAAACGATTAATAGCTTTGAAAGTATAAGTAAGTAGACTTAATGGTCTTAATACTTTTCCCTACTCAATTTTAAACTTTTAAACTTATATCAAACCTTTAAATGACGCTAATGGTATTAGAACATGTCAGACAACGCTTTATAAATATATACTCTAACTTGATCAGCTTAGTATGGTAATATCCATTTTGCATAATCTACATTTCAAAGAATTCTTATTCTGCTAGATATGGTTAGAACAGACATAATTTTATACAAGAGTACCTGCATTAGCTAAGTGTATTAGTGTATTCCTTACGAAATCCTATTATTAATGTTTCTTTGGTAGTTTTTGAATAAACAGACACAGACGGAGGTCTCGCTAATGTAATAAACATATTTTTAAAATTAACAAATAATGTTTTTTAATACCTAAGTAATTAACTAAAGTTTAGCATAGGTAAAGCCAAAATCATTGACAGGTAAAATACCTAATACAAATCAACAAGTACCAAACAGTTTTAATAAATGATACCTAATGGCTACTTGCTGGAAACGCATAAATCCCGAGTTAGTGTTAAGCTCAGTTTAGTAGTGTCAAAATGTATGAAACTGTCAAGCTTAAGCCAGGTTTAACTACAAAATCCAGATTTATTTTTTCCTGCAAGACGGCTTAAGTATAATGAATCTTTCAGCACCATACGCTAGTATACATAATCTTACTTTACTGTTTAACGAAAATTCGAACGATAAAATAAAATACCCGTAAGAAAATGTAAAAATACATGGTTTTATCAAAAAAGTTAATTAACTTTTGAATAAAAGCCCATAAAAGATGTCGCATGCTTAGTAATAAACGGGCCTAACTCAAAATTGGCGTAAAATTAGTTATTGTACTAAAACGGCTTATATCTGACAGCACTATCGGCTCTCTTTCTTAAACCAGCCTAAATCGGGTATTATAAAGAGATAGTACGACTTGGTGCGTTTTACTTTCAACAAAATTGCAAATTTGATTTGGTGCTAAAGCAGCTAACTTCAGTCATGTTCCGACTGACTTGCGAGCAAGACGTTGGCTTTCGTGAGCCATTTGGAGATAGATCGTTATTGCAATAAGGAAAACAAGAGTATTTTGAACAACTTTTAAGCAAATAAAAGCATATTTGAATTTACTTCTTTTTAGCACAAAATCAAACGCAAAATGAAGTGATGTAATTCGGATTGCCTCGTTTTATCAAAAATAATCCTTGAATACTTGTTGTTCTATTAAGACATGCATCATTTATTATTTTTATTATTTCACTACATTTTGCTACATTTAGTAATAAAGTGATTTATCAATGCAATGTTTTTTTAAACCTTAGCAATATTATTACATATATAAAAATAAATTGGTTTAAAAGCAAAAAGCGCAAGTAGACATTATATACAACGTTAGGAATTATAAAAAACATTGTAAACCAAATTAAATCCTACCAAATAATTTAAAGGAAACGAGAAGTGTAAATTACTTAAACTTTAAACTCAATTTGCCAAAATTCACGATTTTTGAGTTAAGACCGTTTATTACTAAGCATGCGATGTATTCAGTTGGATTCTTCTACAAAAAGGTCCTTCTTTGATACAGATCCAAACTGTCTTTTGCATATCAATTAAAAGCCTGGCAGTCTCCTTCCCGCAGACGTATAATATCTCTTGTTGTGCCCTCACTCATTACATTCATTGCACGTATAAAATAAAATCTCCTCACAATCTTGACAGCTTTTTATGAGAAAATAACGTAAGTTATATATGTAATGCGGGCCCGTGAGTGTCCTCGGGAAATTATTAATATACAAAAAGACACAAGGGCTACTTCTCCTAAATAACTTCGCTGAGATACGTGATTACATTTCAAAGCACAAGTTTTTTTGCTGTCGAAACGAAAGACAAATTGTAATTTAGTTTATCACATCATAATATTATGTATCTATAGAATGTTGAACAGTCATTCTGAGGAGAAATTAAGTTCACATTAAAGTACTTTTTAGTTGTGATGTATTAAAAATATAACAAAAAGAAACCTTAAGCTTCATTAGCAATATCCACAAGCCACTATGTAAGTTAGTCAGTGCGGTGCATGATTTGTAACCTATATCAATCACAATGTGTATCTTATATCTATTAAAATACTGATTAAAACGAATCCAAACACGATACATCTGCTATATGGTTTTATCAAGAGTGTACCGACTAATGTTCTGTATATCCTGGCTGCAGCATCAGGCCGAAAATGCCATAATCTTGCTTAGTTATAAAGCATACAGGCATGGGTGTTTAAAATTTTAGGTCCAACACATGTTTGAGAGTAAAGTAAATACCCACTACGCGTCTAAAATTCCTACCACAGAAAACAAAAGAGCTGATGATCTGGAAACGGCTGAACCGATTTTGATAAAACATGTTTAAGAACCATCGCTAGAAAACCTGCTTTCAAATAAAAAACCGCACTGAATTGGTCCACCCGTTTAAGAACTACGGTGCTACAGACAGACACACAGACACACCGACACACAGACACACAGACATACAGACACACATAACGGTCAAACTTATAACACCCCTCTTTTTGCGTCGGGGGTTAAAGAAACATAGATACAGCTTCCTTTTCTAATGCAAAATTTAGTAGAAGTAATCGAACACTTTAAAAATACATAAATACCTAACAATAATAAATAAAACACAGTTACAAACAAAGCTAACCAACCAGACCTAAGTGTCCCTGATGTTAATGAAATTATGTCGCTTGATATGGTAAGGACAACGTATTATTTCGTTACCTTCGTTATCCACGCCTACTCTTATTTTCGTTACAATGCCAATATTAATAAAAAGAAATGGAAAAGTTGGCCGCGTACGCGTCAAATGAAAAAGTTATGGCGCGTGATGATACTGCAAAGACTGTGGAGCCATCTGCTAGGTGCTACACCAAACTAATTACAAACTCCCGAACTTTCTCAAACACTAAAATATTCTCCTGCAAACGTCACCTCGAGATACTCGGACGGAATAATAATCTCACCTTTGAGATTACGAGTACTGTACTTATTCTTATTAGTGGGGAGGGGGTTATGAAATTCTTTTCGAAAGTAATTTTAATTAACTTTTCAAAATGCCAGGCCCTCCACTTGATTCTTAGTTTTGAGGAGAATCTTTCTAATTTGTTTAAAAGTAAAAGTTACTGGGTCACTTTAAACTTAAAACAAATTCTTTAAAAAATCACCGTCAAGTGACACTTCCAAATATTTACGGGACCCTCGGTGCACGAGTCCGACTCGTATTTGGCTGTTTTTTTAATTATAATAACGAAAAGTGAATGAACAGAGAATGGAGACACTAATAGTGTCCCATTGCCACCCTTTGTTTGATTATAGAAACCAACAAAAAATATTCTTAACCGTTGAGCTCACTAAGGAATTCTTGGTAGCGAAATATTTATTAAATAAAATCTTGATACCGAAACTAAGCTACTTCAGAGATTCTTGTTAATACTTTACGGATATTAACGAATTAAATACGCACACAGACACGTACCAGTGTCCCTAAAACCAACGCCAAAACTAACAGAGATGATGGAGCACATCAAACGTAATATTACTTAAGCTCACGATTATAAGTCAGGAACGGCCCAAATAGTTTCGATCTTTTCGGAAGATCTTATTCATAGGCGAGTGCGTTCACGATGGTGGCTAACTTATAACCGTGAGTTGAGCCATTTAATTTGTTCTTTTTTCTCATCAAAAGTTAATCAATTAATTTGAATTTGAACTTAATGTTTAACCGTCTGTCCTTCCATCCTCACCATCTCGATGGTTGGCACTCAAGTACCGTACGTTTTAAGCGAAACTTCTTCCCTCGCACGACGAAGATATGGAATCAGCTTACTGCGGCAACATTTCCGGAGCGTTACAACCTAGGGATCTTTAAAAAACGAGCCTACCAATTCCTTTAAGGGTCGGCAACGCACCTGTGATTCCCCTGGTTGCGGGTGTCCATCGACAGTGATCGCTCTCCATCAGGTGACCCGTCTGCTCGTTTGCCCCCTCTTATAAAAATAAAATAAAAAATTTCGGGATATTGCAACCACAATCAACCAAGTTTTTGTAAAAAAAAGAGTCGTAGGATTTTGGGTTTAAGGACCCGGTACCTACTTTTACCCGATTTATTCTCTGACTCGAGTAAAATACAAAACACTATTCAAGAGAATCAAAAAAAGGGAATTTTTAAACGCCTTTGTAAGTATAGGAAATAATTAGTTTAAATAAATAAGTTGTAACACCATCAGAATTCATACTTACACATAAAAAGAAATCAACTAGCGCCCCTAAAGTAATTCACCCCACAGATTATTATATTGCTAAGTCTAAAGTTTCTGAGGCTATTAAATAAGTGCCTTATATGAAATTCATAGTAAACCGTTGAGTGCAGTGAGCAAGCTCGTCAATATTATTGCTGGATCCGGGAGGATGAACATGCTATAAAATCGAACTGCCTTTTAATGTCCTTTTAAGTGATAATATTCACCAAGTCTTATTCTATTAGGGTTGACTCAAACACCGTATTTATTGTACTTGTTAAATATTTTGTAAGTTATGAAATTAAACTCAAAGTGGTAAATACCACACATAGACACACACACACACACACACACACACACACACACACACACACACACACACACACACACACACACACACACACACACACACACACACACACGCACGCACACACACACAAACACGCACGCACGCACGCACGCACGAACGCACGCACGCACGCACGCACGCACGCACGCACGCACGCACGCACACACACACACACACACACACACATTAACTATCGCCTACGATTTCGTCTGCGAAGAATTCGTTTAACGCTATTCCGACAGAACTACGCATTTTTCTGGGATAAAAACTACTCTACTATAAGTTATTGTCTAGGTTATCTGGTGTGCCAAATTTCGTCCAAATCTGTCGCGCCGTTATTACGTAATTGAGTAATAAGCATCCTAAAATCTACACATACTTTCTTATTTATATCATTAATACGATTGTAGGTATGCAAGATACTTCATAGATTATACATATATAGGATTACCAACGTAAAAGAATCGGAACGAAATTAAAAATATTTTTTTTTTCATTGCAACCATTTTCTACCATAACTGTTTATAGGATTTAACAGTTTACTTGGCAAAACTGCAATATCTGATTAAATTAAAGAAGATAAAATACCCCTAATGCAAACCGTAACCCGACCCCAAACTTATGTAAACATATATATTGACTGGACGCTAATAACACCTAGCGATATTATAACCAAGGAAACCCGTAATTCCTAAGCACCAGTATTTTTAAATGGAAATTTATCGGTGTCCCATTGCCTAATTAATGCAAAAATGTTACGGAATGGCTAAAAATATTGAGGATGGAGGACTGAGAAGTCTCCTAATGGTCATGAGCCGGGGAGCATGACGCCGGGCGCCCTCGAGGGCCGTGACTCACGAGCGATCTCGTTACACGATAAGTAATCTGTGGCCGCTGTCTAAAAGAGCATATCTATTTTTACCGAAATGGTATCAGACTGTATTCGTATATTTCAAGGATCGCTTTATGCCTGGTGAATTTAGTAAGAAACAGTTCAGAGGTGCGTCGAATTATACACGTTCCTTCTGGGTAATTGCTCTCTTGCATTAGGAGGAGTTCTTGAACAATGGAATAATAAAAGGAGACAAAAAAGAACTTAAAAAAATATAATTTTAGTAGAGATCACACGTAATACGAATACGAAGATATTCAAAGTCAAAGTCAAAATCTCTTTATTCAATTCAGGCTATAACAGGCACTTATGAACGTCAAAAAAATCTACCTCTGTTGAAGAATCCGGCAAGAAACTCAACGAGGTATTAAAAAAAAACCAGATTCTTTTTAACACAGTAGGTTCGCTATTTGAAGGGATCGCTAATGAGGATCGGAATTATTTCCAAATATACCTGTCCACGATATAATCATTGACTTTATAATAAATAAGCCTTAGATATTAATGTCTTCTTGACAGTAGATTTAAATTTTATTACTTGATGTTCAACAGCAGTTAACTATAAAACCATTTCAATAAAAAATTCTATGTATAGATTTACAACCTTAAACGACATTAAAACGGCTGTTAACATCGGCCCTTGGATGCACGATTACGTCTCATATTTCATGGTTTTTTCGCGGAACTTTCACGAAATTTGTTCCCAACTAATGTTTTACGGGCTTTATGATTTGTGAAAGGTCATAGAAGCACTTGAGGCAAAATGAAATCCTGCCAGCCTCTGCTGGATTGGAGCGGTTATTGGCCACTCATTGGCTCAGCGAATTGACGCTAAAACGCAATATCCTGCCGCAGTGTTTAAAAACTTCTTCATATGGAACTTTGATGGCTTTTTGTTTTAATTTGTTTAGTTCAAACAACGTGTTTGCCGACGGTCTCTTCCGAGCGCTTGAACTGAACGTACACGATTGTTCTTAAATAAATGGCAACAAACAAACAGAGTTCTTGTTCAGCAACACATATTGCGAATAAATGTTCCGTTTTGACTTCGAGCAGCATGTTTCTGGCAGTATTTTATGTTTATGGTATTCATATTGACGTAGGTACTTAGATCTATATGCAATTTTTGTGCGTGCAATCTTAGTACTGGATCAATAACAATTGTGCAGTTTTTTCAGTTTTTAAAAGTGAAATTTGCATTTGTATCAATCACATCTATTCATGCAGCTTAGCTTAGGATAAGTAAGGTTCTGAAACGCAGCGCATGCTGGCAGCAGCCCTGTAAACTTATTAGTAAGTCTAATGTTTGTACGGCTATCCAAACAGTGGACCGTCATTAACAGGATCTAATTCATTTTACATTAATGGGTTAATACATCGGGCCGCTGAGAGTAACTGCTAATGTAGGTTGTTAAATGACGTCAATCATCTAGGGTTACTGCAGTTTGATAGGCATAGAGACGGAACACGTCGGCTCGTTGGCGCTTAAGTAGCTATGTTATTTATTACTTCTCTTCCTCGACTGCCCACGCCGTTCTCGTGATAAAATGAGATTATTTTTAGTAGCGTCACCCTCCATCAGTGACTATCAAAAACGCAAACAAAATCAAGACTTGTACCTAATAAACATCTTGTTTATGAAAAAATTCCAATATACGACCGCAAAGATATGGCCTGTATTCATTTACCGAAAGAAATAAGAATATTAGATTTGGGCTCGGAGAGAAACATTGAAATGGAGCCACTCATTTACATATCAATCGAAAAGAGTACCTATATTATCGTAGCCTAACGCCCGAGTGAGGAGTGCGAGTGCGCTCGAGGAATGTCCTAAACATTATATTACATTCCTTGCACGTAAAATATAATATCCCTACCCACACTCAGATGTACGCGCTGCGAGCAAATATCTAAATGTAATTTCCATGCGTTGTCCCCGCAATGTTTTCCCAGAAAATATTAACATGGAAGGCAAGGGGCTGAATCTCTCCTAAGTAAGTTGCAAAAAATGTACGTGATTTTACTTCAAAGTCCCTTTTGTCTTTATGAAAGAAAGGCATAAAAGTACAGGCACGTGAATGGCACATACAGAAAAATTACGCCGCGTAATGATGATGTGCCCGCACTTTCCTTAAAAACAAAATATTTATATTTTTCCTTCGCGCCGGGGATGGCTGAGAAACTTTACTACTGCCTGTCTGGGGCCTGATTCACTTTTTCCTCACCACAAACAAGAAAGTAGAATTCGTAATGCTCCGGCTGCTGTTATTTTCTGTAAGGGATGGCGTCATTGCTGTTGAATCCGAATTTATTATTTACATGTGAGGGTTTTTAAAAGGTGAACCGCCGCGAATTGAAAACTATTTGCAAACGAAAGGAAATGTATTGACAGTTCACTGCACTGCGGTTACGGTCTTGTTAACCTAAGTAAATAATCATTTAAGGCCCAAAATCACGAAGGTGGAGAATTTTCTTTGGCAACTCATAAAAAAATCTAAATGAATTTTAGTAAATAAGCATTTAATACTATTGAAATTTGTCGATTATATGATTATATCTATAGGTACTTTAAAATTAAGAATTCAAAAATAAGTAATTGTCATTTAATTTAACACAAAACAAGATTACAAAACTTATTTGAGTAGTATCTTTAAATGTTTCAACATATATATATATATATATATATATATATATATATATATATATATATGTGCAAAATTTCTGATTTCTATCATTGATAGTCCCTGAGTAAAGCCGCGGACGGACAGACACACAGACAGACATGGCGAAACTATAAGGGTTCCGTTTTTGCCAATTTGGCTACGGAACCCTAAAAAAAGAGTGAAATCTGAGCGCGCCCGTTTTAAATGTAGTAAGAACAATAACGTAGCAATTATTTTAAGTATTTAATTCTGCTATTCCTTTCAAGATTTTACGAGCAAATTACAAAAACGGAATTCGCCACCTTCGTGGTTTGGGCCTTACAATTATTTATTGACCAACATTGTTTCACATCCTATTTAAATAAGTCTTTAGAATTTTTGACATCATGCGGCAAAACTAAACGAAATTAAGTTAATATCTTTTTCAACGGACATTAAACATACACACTAAATTTTTTCGTTAATTTTTTTTTAATAAAAGTACATAACAATTATTTTTGGCGGGCTGTACTTGCAATGTCGTCCAAACAACATTATCCGTACCAAGTTACAAATCGATGGCATTACTCCCTAAAGAACTTCGTCCTGCGGAGGTGATCCTGGCTTTACCACTAGATTTTTAGTAGGTAACATGAGTATATTAAATTCAGCTCAATCGAATATCAGGAAGAAGTTGAAAAATGGTCAGCAAATTTTGAAACCATAATTTATATACAATGCATACAATCCTATTAATTAACAAACAAACATATAACGGTGATGATCATTGACATCATCATCCCACCCTATATAGGTACGTCACACTGCCTTCTCTCAGAATGAGAGGACTTGGGCGTTGGGATAGTTCCCACGCAGGCCCAGTGCGATTGGGAACTTCACGCGCACCATTGAATTGCTTCGCAGGTTTGTGCAGGTTTCCTCATGATGTTTTAATTCACCGCAAAGCTCGTGGTAAGTAAATTTCAAATGTAATTTCGCACATGAATTTCGAAAAACTCAGAGGTGTGAGCCGGGGCTTGAACCCACGATCCTCTGCTAGAGAGGCTATAGGCCAAATCACTAGGCCACCATGGCTTTACATACGAATATTACAAGATAAATAAGTAAAAGCATATTTTTACTATTATTATTACTTTTTACTGTTGATATTGTTTTCAACAACATCGCTATTTGAAAATGATTTATTTATTATTTATATATCAAGAAAAAAATTCAGCATTACAAACCAATGCACTGTAAAATTCAAATTACACGCAAAAAATACAACAAGCCATAAATCTCAAGAAAAACATACGAAATAAAATTTTACGTTAGGGATGATAGTGATAGTGCTGCTGTGAGAAATGTTTAGTTACCACCAGCGCCATCTATCGAGCGCTGCAAACATTATTATTTAATCCAAACGCACGTTGCTCATGTGATCAAATAAATAGCTACTGAATAATGTTAAGTAAGTTCTTAATAAGTATTGAACCTAATAGAAGGATAGCCTCCATCAGTTACCGCAGGGGGCCGCTCCGGGAAGCCGGTCCCTTTAGAGCACAGGAAATAACTTAACACTGTTACACATATGCTACTCTATACACTCTTATCATTAAATCAAAGCTTCGTTAATGTCCAGCTGTTTCTGTTAGATGTTTATGCGTTTTATTTATTGAGGCTGGTTTCAGAAATACTTGTTTTATTTCCATTACAAAAATATACATGACTAAAATATAATATTTTTAACTCCCGATGCAAAAAGATTTATAAGAATAGATTTACTTACAGAAAACTTTTGAACAAAAAATTAAACAGCCGAAAAAACTGAAAAGAAATAATAAAACTTTTTCTCCTTTCTCTCCTATTTAAACTTAATCTAGGTACTAGTTTCCAAATTAATATGGGATCACCATCGGGGTACTATACATACCTACACTTACCAATCCATAATTATACTTAATATTATAAATGCGAAAGTAACTCTGTCTGTCTGTCTGTCTGTCTGTCTGTCTGTCTGTTACGCTTTCACGCCAAAACCGCTGAACCGATTTGGATGAAATTTGGTACAGAGATAGAATAGACCTTGGGAAAGGACATAGGCTACTCTTTATCCCTATATTCCCACGGGATAGGGATAAAATCTCGAAATAAGAACCTCTGGGCTTAGAGTCATGAAATTTGGTATGTTGGTAGTTGGACGTATGGAATAACACATAAGTGATTTTTAGACCCAATATTCCCACGGGATAACTAGGGATAAGATCTCGAAATAACAACCGCTGGGCTTAGAGCCATAAAATTTAGTATGTAGGTAGCGGGACCTCTGGAATAACACAAAGGCTACTTTTTATCCTGATATTCCCACGGGATAGGGATAAAATTTCGAAATAAGAACCTCTGGGCTTAGAGTCATGAAATTTGGTATATAGGTAGTTGGGCGTATTGAATAACACATAGGTGACTTTTTGACCCAATATTCCCACGGGATAACTAGGGATAAGATCTCGAAATAACAACCGCTGGGCTTAGAGCCATAAAATTTAGTATGTAGGTAGCTGGACCTCTGGAATAACACGAAGGCTACTTTTTATCCTGATATTCCCACGGGATAGGGATAAAATTTCGAAATAAGAACCTCTGGGCTTAGAGTCATGAAATTTGGTATATAGGTAGTTGGACATATGGAATAACACATAGGTGACTTTTTGACCCAATATTCCCACGGGATAACTAGGGATAAGATCTTGAAATAACAACCGCTGGGCTTAGAGCCATAAAATTTAGTATATAGGTAGCTGGACCTCTGGAATAACACGAAGGCTACTTTTTATCCTGATATTCCCACGGGATAGGGATAAAATTTCGAAATAATAACCGCTGGGCTTAGAGTCATGAAATTTGATATGTAGGGAGCTGCACGTCTGAAATAATACATAAGCGACTTTTTGACCCGAAATTCCCACGGGATATCATAGGATAAAATCTCGAAGTAACAACCACTGGGCTTAGAGCCATGAAATTTGGTGTGTAGGTAGCTGAACCTCTGGAATAACACATAGACTATTTTTTACCCCGATATTCCCACGGGATAGGAATAAAATTTTGAAATAATAACCGCTGGGCTAAAAGTCATGAAATTTGGTATGTAGATAGCTGCACGTCTGGAATAACACATACGCTATTTTTTATCCCTATACTCCCACGGGATATTTCAATTGCCACTACCAGATCGATTAGTTTACGCGTGCGAAGCCGCGGGTAAAAGCTAGTAAAAAAATAATTATCAAAATTGGACTGCTCTGTACAAAGTTAAGCGTGGCCATATATAAAAAAATACGCGTCGACTTGAGAACCTCCTCCGTTTTTTTTTCGTCGGTTAAAAAGAGTTATAAGTTTGACGCCAAACTGTATATCTATCTGTGCCATCGTAGCTCTCAAACGGATCCAGACTCATTTCGATGCGGGTTTTTTACGTGAAAGCGAGTTTCCTTGCGATGATTGTTAGCTATGTTTCATTAGACTCGCGGGTCAACAATTTCGGGGGTTTTCAACTTTTTATCTTGGTTAGTTTATTAAGAGCGTTTACCTGCTGAACTGGCAAAATATTCTTTAAAAAAAACGAACAAATGTTTATTAACGGTTTTTAAGGAAAATAAAAGTCTATCACGAATAATTATAGGAGTAGATACATTATTTATTTTAATTTTCATTATTTATTAAGCAAAAAAATAAATATCAAGAAGAAGATATTCCAAGTAGATGTTTATTTAATTATAGGTAACCACAGCTAACTTCTGTGTCATCGAACATGCAAAGAAGAAATAAAAAAAAACACATGTGCTATAAGTTAACTTACTTATAAAAAGTTCTATCAGACCACATTTTTAATTTTAATTTAATTTTTATGGAATAATCGAGAAAAACTAACAAAAATGCAACGTTGCCAGTTCAGCAGATATAAACGCTCTTAATCAACTTTTTAAGGGTTAGATTTGTGGAAGTGTTTTGGATAGCGATCAATTTTTGAATTTCCAACCTCTTTGCTGTCGGTGGCTAATTGACGCAAGTCCTTTGCCGCGCGCCTTCGACCGTAAAAAAGGCGGCAGTCAGCGATACTCAACTAATACCAAAGAGTATTAGTACCTATAGACTAATACTCTTTGGCGATACTTCAAAAAAAAACTGTCGGCGAACATTATTTTGGTGCGGTTGTGCTCGGTTTTGTAAAATAAATATTAATTGTGATTATAGACATTGCAAATATTTTGGTGTGTAAATAATAATAAACTTTACGCCTTAAAACTAGCTAGTAAAGTGGTGGTGTGGACTAGTGGAGCGTACATCGAAGTCGGCTTCATTGAGGTATGTTGTTCATGATTCATGAATTGTTCTCTAGACATAATGCTGCACAGAAGAACAAATAAGTCGCGGCCTTGATAACAGTCATATTTGAAGGCTATATATCCATATGCGAGGCTATATATTTTTCCATAATTATGCGATATAAAAAATCATGGAAAGAAAGGGCGCAAAATGGCAATACTCTTGATGCACATAATCCCTAACAAAGGAGCCACAATTCTCTCTCTTTTAACTCTTTTTCCACCGAACGTACAGGTAAAAGCAATTTGCAACTTTTCAGTGTTAAGCGTGTTTTACACGCAGTGTAAGGGAGCTATTGTAATCCATTGGCTCGGCGGGGTCACCGTATGGCATCCCGCCACAACTGCAGTAAGCCCTGTTTAAGTTTACGAGCTCGCGTCTCCTGGCTTTACGACCGCGGCGACTGTTCTACGGAAATATAGTTTGCTGAGCTGAAAGTGAGAAGTGACCTGCGGTTGTTTGCTTCAGCTAGAATTAGTTAGAAAGATTGAGACGTCGGGAATAATTGAACGAGCTAGTGTCATGATGTGGCTTGCAAGAATTGTATTATCTGCCTTATTTTTAAATGGAAATTTCAAACAGCAGTAGGTAACATGCTCCAAAATGGCCTGTTTCTCGGGCTTATGTCAATCAATCACAAGTTTTATTATCAAATTAATTATGTTGTTGTTATTGTTTCTAACACTGTTCTTAAAGTCAGTCAATAGTCAGTTACGTATCAATTTATTAAATTTATATTTATTCATAGTATGAACGAGGAGATTCAGATTTAACAAAAAGAAGAATTGTATAACATAAGCAACTTGTATCAAGCAAATACTTATCAATCAGATTGGAGCCCGTTCTATTCAAAGTACGTCCGTGTTTAGGGTTAGAGTTATAGGGACCGCTGACGCCGCACTAGGTTCTACCTCTTGTGATAAAACAACACGTCTTCGCTGCTTTGCTTTATGTTTACAACAAAATAAGACAAACATTTACGAAACTATGTTTACCTACCAAAAACCTAACAAACATTGTACCGAAATATAACAAAATTTATACTCAGGTAGGAAGTTTAAGTGCCTTTAATTACTTTTATTTGAAGTTCCCTTCTATAAATTGTAACTCTAGCTATAATACCCCCTCCGACGAAATCTAAAATACGGGCTTCAATTACTAGAATCCTCCCAGAGCTTAATTGTCCAAAAATACTTTACAGAATAAAATTAATGACTAACTTGATTATCGAAACGGAGTTGGCGGGAAAAAGTGAGCGTATTCTCCGGGGCTACGCGGCCCAGGGTTCGTTTAAAGAAGTAATTACTGGAACAGCAAGTTGGGGCGATCCTGCGGTGTCGTCGTTAGTATGCGCCGCGCGTCACGCCGGCAGAGGCGATAACGCAAATTCGTTTTACCGAACATCTCGCTAATAGAGTTTCACTAATTTATAAGGCCGTTAAGCCCCAGGCCGTTTAGACCGGACCTGCGTAAAACTGTCCGCGGCGGACGTAAAAAGGATTTGATGGTAGACCCTGTTACATATTTGATGGAACTCGATCTTTCGCCGCGCGGCTCCGAGGTGAACGCGTTTAATTATGAACAGTTTCTGTGGAATTATACGAATTCTTGCTCAGAAACCCTGCTGAAATAACAGATTGTTTTGCTACTTTGTTAATAAATTTAAACTGTTTGTGCGGAAATAGTTTCCATGGTAGTTAAATATCCGTGTACAACCTTTGAATTAAGGCGGGCGAATGCACCATGGTACTAGTGCCGCGTGGGGACGCGCATTATGATAGACGTTTTTAATTAAAATCCCGATGTACCTACTTAAATAAGCCACACGCCGGCGCTGCACCTGGGAGCTCTAAATTACCGCGACCAACTCCATAATCTCAGACAAGATGTTAAAAAATGTTCCCACAACAAGCGTACCGCGCCAACCTTAGCAGAATACACTAGAAAAGAGGACTCTCCGCATTTCAATTTTATTAAATGTCTGCTTTGTAAATGTAAAGTCTTAAATACTAAACATGTCGCAAATTAATTGCTTACATTTGCATCAAAAGTATATAATATCAGATCGAAGTATTTTCCAAAAAAAGTAAGGCAATAAGGCCGGCAGCAGACCAGTTTTTGGTAATTGCAGTTGGTTGGGTGGTAGTGATCATTTCTTATCAGAAGGCTCGCATTCTCGTTTGATTTCTCCTCTAGTGAAATAAAAAAAAAACTAAACGCGATCCTCATTTTTTACGCCATTACAAAATATGAAAGAAAGAAAGAAAATACATTTATCTATTTAACGCCATAAAAACAAGTGGTGGCGTTGATTTTCAGTGAGGACCTTATTTATAACCGAACGAGTGATAGTACTCACGGCAACAACTCATGAAAAAAACCGGCCAAGAGCGTATCAGAAACACCCGAAATATGATTCCGTAGCCATTACGAAAAAATTAAGTAATATTTGTCTAAGGATTTCGTATTCTTACGGAATGTTCCAAGTTTAGCTATATTTTATACCTTAGACTGCTATTTACTCTTAAACTACTAATAGGTAATTTTCGAGGAAACTTAATTATAGTTTTTCTTGTAAATCTGATATATTTACTACCATTCTGAATTTTTTCAATTTTTTCTACCCACTGGTTTAGATTTTAGAGAGGGGGGACGTTCGATTTTAATGAAAATTTGCACTTTTAAGTTAAATATTCTGCAAACAAATCACTGAATCAGAAAATCGTTTCAGCAACCTCATGGTTTTATCTATATCTATCCAACGATACCCCACACTACAAAGTTGAATGAGAAAAAAAATCACCCCGACTTTACGTCCATGGGAGCCCCTAAAAAAAATTTTTTTTCACTTTTTATTTTGCCATTTTGTCGGCATAGTAGTTTCCATATTATATATTCGTTCAAAATTACAGCTTTCTAACATTGATAGTCCCTGAGCAAAGCCGCGGACGGACAGACGGACAGACAGACAGACATGGCGAAAGTATAAGGGTTCCGTTTTTGCCATTTTGGCTACGGAACCCTAAAAAAGAGTTAAAACAAAAAATTAATATACTTATTATTATTAGATTGTATGGTAATTGGTAATATAATTTCAAATATATTGCCATTATAATATGGCAAATCAAAAAAGTCAAGTATTGAATGTATTTGTATAATATAGGTTACTCGGATTTACAAGGCAAGCATAGTGGGCACTGAGCTGCTGTACGAACGGACGCCATCCGGCTGCAGCGGCTAGCGCTCTAACTCGGATTTATATCGTGCAGGAAGCGTCGTTAAAAGTGGGCCGGAAATCACATCAAGACGCCTTTGCGGCCGCGAGCGCAGCGCCCCCCGAGAAAATTTATACCCCTGTATTACTTGTACGGTTAAATATTAAGATTTAAAAACAGCTTTATCCACTTAAATAATTGATTCAGAATTCGGATACAGTGAGTTTATTTAAAACAAACGCGTAAAAGAAAAATAAACACAAGTTTTGTACAACTTCTACCGCATTAGGTAGCAGGTTTCGTTAGGTTTTTCATTAGGATGCCTTGTTCCCTTACAATTGCGTATTGCTATTACAGGGCTGCAAGATGCCGCCCGACCTTAGCCTCCCAATAGTTCAATTTACCTGTCCCCCATGTTTTTACTTCCCTTTAATACAGCGGCCGATCTAAATTCATATGACCGGGAACACATTTGTGCCCGGAATACTTTCACCTCCAAAACGCTATGAGTATGGCCGCCTCGGCTGGTTCGAGACACAATTGCGCATGTTTGCATTTTTATCTACTTGTTTTCGTGGGGTGAATATGAATGCAGTCTTTGTTTGGACGTTGCATAGGTAAATATTAATATCTTGTTGGAGTCCCCGTAACAATATGAAGCAAGCGGAGCGTGGCTAAATTGCAATTCATTCATGTTGTTCCATGCAGCATCATTTTTCAATGCATTTTCTACTGCCATTAGTTGTGTTTCTAGGTTAAATGTTACGGTGATAGTATCATCTAGGTAAATAAACTCTCTAAACATTTTCTGATGTACCTACAGATGACCTGATAGACAATTATTGTTTTTTTTTTTAATGTTTTCCCAGATAATATTTGAGCTTGCAAAGTGGTTTATGAATGAACTATAGCCGTTATATTTAGTTGAAATTTAATAAAGATCATGTTCTGTATGCTATATAATGTAGGTATGCATACGAGGTAAAGTTTTATACCGAAACCTGCATAACCATAAAAACTATTTCAGCCTGTAAATCGGTGCGCCTCATAAAATTCCGGTACGTCAGTAATTAACACCTAGCACTATACCCGTAATAAGGAAAGAGGATCGCACTCTATTATGAGCGGTCTGTCTCGTGCGTCAAAGCTAATGAAGTAATAGAGGGGTCGCTGCGTTAATACGGTAATTGTACACAAGATATGCCTTAAGTGACGGTCCATAATAGGTAGTTCAGGTTAAATTCAAATTGCATTATTTTTAGCATCTTTCACTAACTAATTTTAGTAACTAACTACTTTTACTAACTAATAACTAATTTTTTCAAGCTGCTCTAAAATCAAGGTACGCGGAACATAATCCGAATTTAATTCATAAAATACAAATACATGAAATAAAATACATGAATTTAAATTTATCTCATTGTTAAGTACCTAATTAAAATGCAGAGACGTTGTTTGATTCGGACTTGTAAGAGCAGTATAATTAATTCGAAATTTTTACCTGACTGTCCGAAGGAGGGTTATGTTTGTCGAGCGTATGTATGTATGTATGTTTTACTGTATGTCTATAATATACGTACATACTGCAGATAACGTAGGGTTAACAACGCTGGCGTAACACTGCCTACCATGCAAGTGTAACGTGGTTAGTATGTATACTAGACTAGTACAACGTTTTAGTAACTAAGTAGAAAAGTGAAGATAAAATAATAAAAAAAAAACAATACACGAAGTAGCGCGTCTGCGAGCAAGTCAGTGGCGCCATCTTTGGGAGACAGCGAGTCGTCACGTCCGCGGCGAGCTCCTCTCATGCAAGTAATCATAATATCGTAAAACTTTTGCACTTCGCCAAAAACCTCTTGAATCTTCCTAACATGATGTCTTGGAGAACTCTCGGCGGGTAATCAGAACTTAATGATAAGTGCGCCGCGCCGGAGCAGTACCCAAATTTTAGGGGTCACGTAAAATATTAAAACGACGGCATGAAGTGGCCAGAGATTCATTGCTTTTTCCCTGTTTTTATTATGCGTAAATAAGACGCCCCGACACGTTTGTGTGTTCATAACATAAAACCAAGTTGTACTAAAGTTCGTCTTCATGGTCTCGTTGGAGCTCTCGTAAATGTTAGTAAAGATCTAAGTGCCGGCGTTACTTACGGTTTTTTAGTGGTAAATAAGCTCCTTTATTTATTAAGGGGTTTACCCGAATTTTAACGAATTTGAGCGTAATAATTTTGGGAGGGAAGGTCGGAATAATGATAAATTTTAGGCTACTCAAATTTTATATCAATGCGTTGATATTTTCTGAAGCGAATCCAAATTTTGTTAAGATTTATCCATGAAAAATATTTCTTTTTTTTATTTTGCGACTAAACATTACTTATTTAATTTGCGTATTTTACGTACATACCCGTTAGTATTTTCGGTGTTTTTTATATGTACTATACAAATAACAACCCACCAAAAATTATCACAAAAAAATACAATAACAATCACTCTTTAAACTTACTATAGTAGTACACTTAGCTGTGAAATTACTTCTGAATACTCCGAAACAACGAAGTCCCCTCAACTGTTATGAGATTAACAAAAGCTTTCGATGTTAACAAGCGGGTAGAATTGGCGTAACAAAGAAAAACATGGTTCATAAAAAAAATACAAGCTCTTCCTTTCGTTAACAAAAACGGCACTTACCGCTTAATTTCTTGATTCTTGTTCCTCTTGCAATAAATTTCCTGTAAATGGAACATTGGATTAGACCACAATTTAAGAAGAACGGTTGATAAGAAAAAAAAAATGGTATAATTAAATTATATTATTAAAGAATAGCACTGTACAATCGTAATGTAACCCTAATATATACTATAATGAAACGTGTAATTGACATTTTGCGTTATGATCATTTCAAAGTCTGCTGTCCCACTAATTTTATTAATGCAAAAGTTTATAAGTCTGTTTGTTTGTTACCTCATCAAGTCCAAACCGCTGAATCGATTTACTTAGATTAATTGGATGTGATTCGGTATAGAAATAGTTTGAGTCCCGGAGAAGGACATTATATACTTTGACATTACTCGTATATATTTTGACGACCAGATGGCCTAGTGGTTAGAGAACCTGACTACAAAGCTTAAGGTCCCGGGTACGATTCCCGTGTCGTGTCGGGGCAGATATTTGTATGAAAAATACGAATGTTTGTTCTCGGGTCTTGGATGTTTAATATGTATCTAAGTATGTATCTATCTATATAATTATGTTTATCCGTTGCTTAGTACCCATACACAAGCTTTGCTAAGCTTACTTTGGGACTAGGTCAATTGGTGTGAATTGTCCCGTGATATTTATTTATTTTATATAGGCTAATTTTCATCACGGGAAATTGCATAATTCCCACGGGCGGGATAACGATAAACGAAGTTTGTTGGGAGCGTGAACTGTAGATTATTTTCTGGTCTTTACAAGAAAAGTTTGTTTGTGCACTGAGATGAATATTTTCTGTAAAGCACCAAGACTTACACAGTGAAAGAGCAAAAATTTTATAACAAAAAATAGAACCGACTACAAAAAAACCATGAAAATAATTTTTTACCAGCCTGAAGTCGGTGCCTCAGCACGAGCCAGCAGGAATGGACCTATAATCGTCTACCTCACCTACAACTATACTAGTAAATGGCTTCAATCACTCCTGCTGGCTCGTGCTGAGGCACCGACTTCAGGCTGGTAGAAAATTATTTTCATGGTTTTTTTGTAGTCGGTTCTATTTTTTGTTATAAAATATTTTAGGCCCTCGTTTGGCCTAGGTTCCAGTCATCAGATCCTGATTTGGTGCTTATGGGACCTAATTGAAAGCATTCCTAGACGAACGCAAAGAAAATTTTTCAAATCGGTTCATAAATGACGGAGTTCTGAGGTAACAAACATAAAAAAAAAAAAAAAATACAACCGAATTGATAACCTCCTCCTTTTTTTGAAGTCGGTTAAAAAAGGAACACAAATTAGTCTTATTATACGATCATCATGGGCGATCGGATGTAACTGCAGTTATAAAGGTTCTGGCCAACCTTGAACTACCAATTTTGTGTTGCCAGCAACAAAGTCTATGCAGACGGTGTCGCGGGTAACAGGCTAGTTATACTCGTAAAATCAATTATAAAAATATTTAGGGATTCACTAGGCAATTAGTTACCTACCTACCTTTGTCAGACTGCATGCCTTAAAGATTTAAAGGATTATTTTTTAATTACCTATCGAAAATTTAATTATTTTATATCTTGCTTTACAGTCAGGTATGCTATTTACCTTAAATTCAACTTAAATTTACTTGTTAGGCACCTATTTATATATAAAAGAAAGCAACACAATAAAAACCTTATACCCATTTCGTAGTGTATTTTCAAACATACTAGATACGTTTTTAGCAAGGTAAATTAGTGTAGTTCAAGCATAAAACTTAGTTTTATTTTTTTAGTTGGCAAGCATTATCAGTTTAATCTTTTAGCCAAGTGAGCCATTGCGTAGTATAGTAAACTACCAAGATATATGTTTTGGCCGCTATTTTCAGTTTTATATGCTCAGAAGAAAAATGTAAACTACCTAGTACAATTATCTAACTTAAAATTTTAACGAGGTTAATAAATAAAACAAATCACGTTTAACAGCGTATATAATTCTCTCATGCGTAACGTTATAGTGACCAGTATCGTTAAATTTCAATCAAATGAGAGTCACACTTGCAAACTGTTTCATGCTAATTTCAAAGTTTTAAATTTGTACCCAGCAGAATGAAAAATATAATTATACGTTAGTCTGTAGTTAGTACTTGTATTGTTAGGCCTTATATATTGCCATTTCATAATTCTTTGTCACAGCGTATATATTAGGTTAGAGCCTAGGTATATGTACCTACACTATTTATTACGTGAAAAAATACGCTAGGTTTAGAGAATCTTACCTATAGTTTTTTATTACCTATATAGATTAAGCGTAGAAATGGTAACTTATTTTTTTTAACCAAATAATAAATAATCTCTGCTCATTCTAGAGAAAATACGGACGACAGACTACGCAATAACCAAACACAACAAAGTGGTTTAGGTATATAAAGAATTCAGTTTTTTACTTTTGATAATAGAAGCCCAAAAAGTACAGATGAGAGGAAATGAAGAGTAATGATGTAATAGAGGAGATAAAATAATTCTAACAGACTGACAATAACACGGAAATTAAAGTATAATTTATAAAAATAAAACATACACACTTATCCCTTTTGGGTAAAAAAACACTTTTGTCCCATAATTTCCATGGGCTTTGTCCAATGAGGAAAATTAAACATAAAGGTGAAAAGAAGCCCAACAATGTTTTATAAGTAAAAAGCTAAACCGGCATTATTATTCGAGTGGCGACATTTTAATTCGCCATGTCACCCGTTTAACTCGAGCTAAGCCGGGACGGATGAACGTATAAAAAGTCACGTGTAATTGAACAAAGGTGTGAAAGAATACTTCGCGGAAAAGGATAATATTTGAAGAGCCGAGGAACGGGAGAGGAAACAAATATTCACCTTTATGTTTGACAACTTGACGAAATTCCAGACATTGTGTCAAAAATTTATTATTCCTGTAACCGAGGAATTGCGCTCATTTTTACAAACTGTTTGTTGTTGTTTTAACTATTATACTTAATCGCAGCATCTAGCGGTTTTACATATACATATAATGATCTTTCAATCTGATCGTGAATTGTGCCAGGCTCGGATCTCTGACTTTTACAGAGTTTACGTACAATTTATACCTATTTAAAATTTACCATAAGGAAAACACGGTGTGAAAACCTAAAAACACCTGCGTGTGAAATTCCCAATTAACACTGAGTCCTCGTGAGAACTACAACCCAAGGTTTTGATGAGCAAGAATATTTAGTGTGAATAAATGGAACATTGATCTATTTAGGGTGCAAAATATCTACCTAATTCGTAACAAAAGGTGCCATGTACTTATGTTTTTAACATTTACTTGCCATGTAAATAATCTCCTTAGATAGATAGATCCACCTTAATACGAGTAAGTGTATGGTTTTTTTTTACTTTTCTATTAGTATTATTATTATTATTATTATTAATCGATTATTTCATAATGACGCATATATTATCACACAGTAAATTACACAGCCAAACTGTCTATAGGTACGTAGATAAGATATCTAGTTACACAATTTAAGAGTTTTATGTCATAAAATTATAGTAAATATCATACCTTCTAATGCTCAGCTGCATTTCCAGTATTTCCTCAATTAATTAAAGAAACGTGCAAAATTAACTAAATGAATCTAATCATATGTTAATGTACTAAGTTTTCGTCAAAATTTAAAACAATATTAACACTAAATTATATTCATTAGGTACATTAATTTCTTATTTGTATTCAAAATGCATTTATTTATCAATTTCACTATTCACTTATATAGATTACACATTTTATTGATTGAACGCGCATTGTTTAACGAAAATATTGATAATTTTACTATTTCCACACAATTCAATATAACAAATTTGAGTATTATAATAATATTCTACATGTTTTTGACCGACATTATCGATCCACGGTAGCTTGATAGATAGACAACAAAAAAACAGATCTACCCTCAAGTTCAAACTCGTTTAGGACGAGTATGGCTGCGTTCAAAAATAGATATATTTCAGTTATTTTTAGAAATAGGATTCTTAAAGAAACAGTTTTTATTCAAAAATAAAGAAAACTCCGACTGTAAATAAGAACATTTAACCGAAAACTTTACGTGCAATCAAAGTTTTCATGAGCAGACACGTATATTAGCAGTAAAAATGTGGTCTTAAGACTTTTCTTCACTAAATGGATATTTAAACCGACGAAATTCAGGAGAGGAAAATAAAGTCGGCGCTTTGTTTTTAATGTTTGACTAAGCATAATTATTTACAGGGTTATGTCATTTTTAATTCGCTTAAAAATTAATTTTTATTTGTCCCTACTGTCAGTCAGCGCGTAAACCATTACATACCCATGTAAGTAAGATTGATAGGTAACTAGGTTCACTCCTGCTAGCTAGCGCACACACAAACACATTTTGATATGTTTCTGTGGTACCTAGTGCATTCAATAGCTTTTTGTAGTAAATGTACTCGTACATAATTCATTATAATTCATTTTTTTTCATAATTTTGTATTTACATAATTTATAAATAGTTTACAAATATAATATAATATAAATCAAAACGCAGAAATAATACTAAATATTACAAACTAAATTAAAACTATATTAAAAAAGATGAAGTTCAGTTTATTTCAAGGTATTTCGAAGTCAGTTTTTTTTTTATAAGTTCACACTAACTTCTAAGTTGGTCGTTTTACATTGTGGAAAACAAACTAGGGGATTCGATTATGAGATTGTTTTATCGATCGTAGTTCACTACCTAGTCGTCGTTTAGTTAGCTAGTCGTTGTTTTATGTCTTGTTAAAGAGTTACAAATTTACAGTTGTAAAAAAAAGATCTGTCAGTTATTTAAACCTGGCACAAGATGACTTTTTGCACATAACAGGAATGGCACGAGTAACATGATAGGTTCCCAGACGGGTATGAAGACTCGTTTCCATAAAATTAATAAGTAAAATTTAGAATCTAACTTACTCATTCAGCAACTGACGTGCAATGCGATAGAATTTCATAAAATGCAAAGTAGAACATTAAAAGAAACTCACAGAGCCACCATAAATAGCTGACAATTGCGACTCACGTACTCAATTACCGTAGAACGTGATAGGAAAAATATAAAAGATATTTTAATAAAACTGGCTTAAAACAGTGAAACTACGAAATTAATTAAAAAATTTGCTGCCGCTCGACTGCCGCATTGTTGGAAGTCCGTTAAACCGGATTTACTTCTTAACGACGGCGATAGATAAGATAGTTTAAAAAAAGTAACTGGAACCCCTTTGTATGGTAAAGTCAATGAGCTAGGGTAAATTAGACTAATCTCAAGCAACGGGCAAAAATTTGCACAGCTATATTTATGTTTCTAGCATCATAAAATAAATTTTTCACTTTTCATGCTCGTAAAGTTCGTGTTTATGCTGGATCTAGGCGACATATTTTTATGCTCTAGTGCATAAAGGAAAATCTTCGCAGTTTCGTTTAAGACCAAGGCAATCAGGTGTAAACAGCCACAAACAAAGAAGCAAGTAACATATAATATCATTGAACCTAACAAAGTCCTATATTCACAAGTAACTACCCACATCACCATAATAATGTAATATCTATATCACGCCTTAGTAAAAATTATTCAATGTGATGATTATTTTCTAATTTCATATGAAAAGCCACCTTAGTGTGTAACCCAAGAATCCAGCCAGACCATTAGAGATGTCTAAGTGCCGCCTTAGTAATATTTAATCTGACCAGCACCTATACCAAAATTGTAGGTCTGGATTACCAGATAGGTAACCGGTACAAGAGCCCGGCCAAATTATTAGAGATACCGAAACGCTGGCTTAGAGAAATACTTTCTACCCAAAACCATCGTATAAGAAATAAGAATAAAATATTCATGAAATTTCGCTAATTTTTATTGACAAATGTAGTAAATTGAGACATGGCATGTTTTGTACAGCATGTTTTTGTTGGGATGTTACCTGTACAAAAATGTTGACAGTTAATTTGACTTTTGGGGTCTTTGTACTTGTAACTAATTGTTGTATCAACTTCACAGACGTAGTTGTTTAGCTAATTAACCTTTACGGGCCGGGCTGAGGTAAGGGAGATAAACTATGACGTACCATTATCCACATTTACTGTTTTACCAAGTAAATGGAGTTACAAACAACTTTGACATTTCTTGGAGCGAGTACTTTACAATTCGTATAGGCACCGACAAAACAAATATTCCTTATTAAGCACCAAAAAGTAAATAGTTACATCTCATGTTACAAATTATTAACAATGTAAATATTTGTCAATAAACATTATTATTATTATTATTGAGTTAGCAAAAATAAAATAAAAAATAGGAACAGTTGCCTAATCGATTATAGGAGCGTCCTCTACCAGACCACCATTTTTATAGATTCACAAACGAATTTGCTGATGAAGTAAGTAAATAGGTGTCGAAAGCAAACATACAAAATGCATGGCAACGTAAGATTAGGTAATAAATGAATATAATGAGCTTTCTAGTGGCAGTTTTTGCAGGTGGTAGGACCTTGTGTAAGGTCCGCCCGGATTGCTACCACCATCTTGCTCGCTAATCCTGCCGTGAAGCAGCAGTGCTTGCACTGTTGTGTTTCGGCGCGGAGAGTAAGACAGCCGGTGAAATTACTGGCACTTGAGGTATTCCAACTTAGGCCTCTAGGTTGGCAACGCATCTGCAATACCTCTGGTGTTGCAGATGTTTATGGGCGGTGGTGATCTCTTACCACCAGGAGACCCACTTGCTCGTTTGCCTTCCAGTCGTATAAAAAATAAAAAATAAAGCTGTTTACTCTGATACAATAACAAGTGGATATCGGAAAGAAAACCAGATTCAGAAATGAAACCGACTGTCAGTTTTTCTGGTAGCACTAACACCAGAAAAGTTAGGCTATCCGAAAAGAGAGAGAAGCGTAAGTTATGTCTTCTTGAGATAGGTACTTATTTGTCATTGTTGCCAGTGGGCACATCTTAAAAATTAGGAAACCTAACCTGGTGGGAAACGGGAATAGAGTTGTTTTAGCGCTTTACGCTAGTGGTAAGTACAACACAAAATATATAGGTATCAAAATCAAAAGCCGCATTAATGTTACTGACCATTTCTTACAGGGGTAAGCAGGTTTTAATTTTTTTTCACTTCAGTCTGACATACCTACAAGACATTATGACGCCATTTTTAAACAGAATAGTGCGTACAGTCATGTTGCAATTTACACAAATGGCAATAAAAGTAGAACCACTTAGGATAATGCGTTGAAAAGTCACATAAGTCTTAATGGGAAAGTAATTTATCGCAGAAATGCAATGAAAAGCGTTTGAATATAACGCAATAAAAGCGGCTCATAGTCCAAAAACAATTCAAACTGAGTTATGCCACCATCCTGGCAATAAGTCGGGGCGTTACATGGCGTATAATGGTATGACACGACAAACAGCTTTAAGTGTGTAAAATATGGGGCGTGACGTCAACCGAGCGCAGCCAGACTAGACTTTACAACGGAGCCTAGGGTACGCCGGATGTCGACTCAGCCGCCTTACGACTCGGTCATCTATGCGCGACCGGCGTGCGAGTGTCTCTTTTTGTACAACACATGCTTCGTTATTTTCATTCTTAAGTCATGAAATAGCTTCATGGATTTAGATATCACCAATATTGTTTAATAAACTATTATTTTTTTCTTCAGAAAGTAAAACCTCTTCCTTCCTAACTACAAAAAAAATATTGACACCTTGTTCATCAAAATGCGAGTACTTACGGAGGGACATATATGTTCCATACGACGTAAACATAAACGGTGAAACATATTATGTAGTATAGCTACGAAGATTACCCTTCCTTTGGCTTAGCCGTAGTGAGGAAAAGATAAAGTAATTGAATCGGTTATAAAGATATCTTTCATTCAAAAGTTGTTACCAACTCTACCTAAGAAAGTAAGGATGACGCGACAATCCAGCTTTTATTTGATAGCTCTGATGTAATCCTTGACGTTCAAAGAACTAAAACACTTAGTATTAAATCCTTATAAAAAATGACCTGAGTCTCAGTCTCAGTCTGAGATGCGGGCGATAAGAGACAGCGACTTCTACACGTGATGAAACCCAGCCGCTATCAGCTGGCTCGGGGAAATCGATGTGCGACCCCGAGTAACACTGCTGATGTCCGATGACGTCACAAATGTTTGAAACATCCACGCAATGGAAAATATGCGGATAATCCTGAACCCAAAATCTTTCGGCATAGCCCAAAAACATTGCTAGCCCAAAAGGCATTTCCAATCTAGCTGATTGACAACGCATCTGCAATCCTTCCTGTTACAGATATCTAGTTATGCAACTATGAGCCGCTGATGACTCGCTTTCCGTCTATTGAACGTCGTAGTTTGTCTACTCCGCTTCATAAAAAACTATCAATGTTAGCTATCTAGGATAAGTCTATGGTAACGTCATCAGACACATGTAACATGACATGGTGCACAGATCCTGAGGCCGTCTAACGTTTCTGACGCTTTCGATCGCAATAAAATGAAAGTTTTTGTATGTGAAATCTGTATGGCCTCTGTGGAGAGGAAATTTCTTAGTGATACTTGCTTAGCAACTATGAGATTACATTGATTGATCCAGACTTAGCCGAGTAGCAAACTTTAATAGTCACAATAAAGATAATATTACCGTTTCTTTCAATTATTTCTGTCATCAATGTGCAAAGGCATCGAAATTTACTAACAAAGGCTATGGTTATTCCTTCTCGAAATTTGTGTACTCAGTCAATTTAGGCGTTATCGTGGTAACCCTACAACCCGCCATATTTGCAAGAAGGGAAGTCAATGGTCCCGAAGGCCAGACTTGGTGGCGCTGCCTCGCCGGCACGGCCCGAGATTACGCTGTAATTTGTTGGACTTGCCTACTCATTGTTCTCGATTATGTAATACGAAACAATTTTTCTTTGACTTAAATTGCTTGGCTTTTATTCAGCTTTATTAGGAATTGCGCGAGGTGGCTGGCGTTAATAATGGACGACCATTATTTACGCGGATATGTACGTAATTTAAGTACCTAAGATATAAAAAAAATTCGAAATTGAGATTCACTTACTTAAAATAATTACTGGATACTTCAACCCTTGCCCTTTTAAAGTTAACTTGACTACAAGAGGATATTAAACTTCTAAAAAAAGCATGAATTAAGTTGAAGTAAACTTGTGTTTTATTTATGGTTGAGCACCCGTATGTATTAGTAAAACGACGCGATAATAATGATTTAAGAAAGAGTACCTGGGCTAAGACTCGTTAATAAGCGTTTTCCCAGAGAAAAGACCAAGCTAGATCGATTTGTCATCCCCGAAAACCCCTACATACTAAATTTCATCGAAATTGTTGGAGCCATTTCCGAGATTCTGATTTTATTATACAAATACAAAAATTGCTCGTTTAAAGGTATTATATAGATAGATAAACACTGAAGAATCATCTGCGCTGTACAATCTTGTTTCTTCGTAACGAACGATTTAGTTATTATATTCGAAGTACTCGTAGCATGGTAAAAGGTTGTAGCGCATTCATATGAATAATCGGAAAGTAGGTAATGCCTGAATCAATTAATTGTGATTTTATGCAGTAAAAGGTCGTGTGGAAGCGATGTTACATTACCTAAGTGTACGAGGGCGATGCAATTCGACGCACGAATTCGATTTATGGACACTTGGCTCGTACCCCGGCGTACATCTAAACATTATGTGCACATATCTACACATAATGTGCGTGTAAAAAGATAAGAGTATCATAAAAACTCCACTGAAAATAATTTGAGCGATGTTACTCGCTTTCACGAGACATTCGGTGGTAGGGACCGCATAAAAGTTGAACATCAGACAGCCTAATGGATTACAAGAATTGCTTCCAAAATCGTAAAACCGCCTGAAACATTTCTAGAGCCTAGGAAAGAGGTCTATAATCTGTATTGTAGTCTGCAGCGTGTGATATATGAGAACAGTCGGCCCATTTCGGCGGAAATTATTCAGTAGTCCTATCCAGTCATTGCTATTCAGACGTTTCCCATCCTAATGATTACGGCGTCATTCCATGAGATGGCAAGGAAAAATGCGAACGATATCTACTTGTTTTTTACTTAGTCACATATATTTCGCCTTTAAGCAGGTAGAAATAACCGTTTCAGCTATTTAGTATTGTAACAACTCAACAAGTGATCTGTTGTTTATTTCCGTTATAAATAATGTTTAAAATTAATGAGATGATCGTTTGAGTTTTTAATGGATAAAAATAATAAAATGCATTTTTTATACATTGAAAATTTGCAAGCGTTCGATTGTTGGACCATGCTAATTGAGCCCATGGGCACAGTGAAAACAAATCGGTTAAGCGTTTGAATCATTCCGTCCTGGAGCAGGACGGATTTAGTTCGATAAGCTTTATTGTGATAGAAGAAGTATTTTCGCGTTTACAGTTCGAAATTAAGCTTATTTATCTCGAAGCTTCCTCTTCGTTCTCTCTATCAATCGAAATTTAGGGGGCAGCTTCAGGCAGACTACACCGTTAACTTTTTTGATCTAGGTCATTCGCTGGCGTATGCGTCACAGTCGATTTATTTCCACTTTTACTGCAATGGCAATGGTCCAATTCCACAATCTACCTCCATACTCTATGCGAAACATGTTTTTCAAAAAACACAACCGTGCTGTTTCTGGTAAGTGTGCTCTTTGCTGCTTGGATTTTTGTTTTGGCAGCCTTTGAATTTTACAAAAACTCAACATTATGGGCTCGTCTGATTTTATCTTACGATTTAACCATCCAACAGTTTGAGTTCCTAATTTGAGAATAAAATATACTGAGCGGCAAAAAATATAATAAATAATATAGGCCTCAAATGTATGCAAAATCGGTAATTTTGTATGAAGGGTGGGCAACATTTTGTGCCGCTGAGTATAGCTTTGTAGCAATCATCTAATAGATTTAACTAATGCGTGGATGTATTGTAACGAGTCAGACGTGTCATCATAACTCGTCACTGAAAGCTAATTAATAGAAAATTGATAATAGAGCCATCTAGGGAGATTAAAGGGAAACTTGAGACAAAAACATATCAATAAAAACATCTATATAATTGAACTTGTAATGGGAATATCGACGGGATTAAACAAGGGTTGATTTAGTAATAAAATTAATGGTAGAAGTTTGATTTAAATAGAATTAAGATTGTATTATTCGGAATAATTAAGTTTAGTGTAAAGAAACGCCATCTATGAGCATACAGACGAATTAGTGGAACGCGCAAATTCAGCTAGCTAAAATGAATCTGGGGTTAACTAAAAGTTTAAGCTAAGGGCCTAGTTAATTAGTTCCACACGAAAATCATAGGTGTCGCTGTAGGTAATGGAAATATATTTTTTATCTGAAAATAAGAAATAATGTCTAAAATTCAACAAATACAGACATTATATAGTAAAAGAATTATTAGTATTAATCTACGATAGATTTTAGATACATTAGGTGTCAATAATTGTATTAATTTAAAGTTTTATCAACGAAAATCTTATGAATAAGGCATGTTGTTGTAATTAGTTAAATAAAGTAAGAAAAACTGAAAATGCAAGCACTGACTAATCGTAGTAACGAGTATTGGTACATTAGCTATTATAAATTCAAGTTTTCATTCAAAACGGGGTTGTTTTAGCAGAGTACTTACACATTTTAACTAAGACAAATTTTCAAGTTCCTTTTCACATTATGTACAGTGTGAAATTACTAAAGATGCTAAGCGGAATTTGGTGTAGTGTTAATTCGACAAAGGAACTATAAATTATTTAAACCAATTGGAGATACCAGTTAATAATTATAGGCAAATTAGCTATTTTATAAGTAGAGTAGAATTATACATTTGGCTATTTGTAGGATAGATTGTGGAATGAAAGACGAGCAGAAAATAATAAATTGTAGTAAGATTATTGAAGGATTTGTTTAAGGCGCTAAGAACATTAAGTTTAAGTGAAGGTTTGACAAATACATAGAAATAATTATGGAAAATTATTGATGTAGCACAATATTAAAATTATATTTATTTATTAGAGTGATTAAGCTAGGAAAGTCTCAGAGTTAAATAGGAAAGGTTAGTTTCAAAAAAAATATAATTTTAAGATTGGCTAAATTGAGGTAATAATTTGGCGACAAAGTGAGCGGAGGCTGGTATAGGGACGCTTTCGGCGTTCCCTCCAAAGTTGGATCGGTATCGCATTTCTCCAAGTTTAAAAAAATCTATAAATAGGGGTGTCAAAGCAGGGTTGGGGGTCAGAAGATTTTAGAATTTCGTAGAGTCAACATCGCTGTTCGTAATTTTATTAGTCGGGGGGATCTTAGTTTTCAGTACATTTTCTTAAATTAATTAAAGTCAATAGTTACGGGTAATTTATTTCGTTAATTTTAATTGGGGATTTGATTTTATTTGATTTAAAATAACTTTTCAATAACAAGAAACGTAAGTAATTCTTCAGGGAGTAAGCGCGGGAGTTTCAGTCGATAGTCTTCGGATTGATGACTAGAACTCTGGGTTTTATTTATTTGTGAAATATTTAGTGCTGGTTTTCATTCGGAAAATCTATTTGCGAGGGAAACTTTGCGGTCCTGTGACTGTGAAGTCCCTTAATTGTTTCTGTAGTGCGGAGTGATCGTTTTATAACGTTTCACTTTAATCTACGCTTGTGTCGTACTAATTGATAAACTTTTATGTGTTCTTCCCAAATTTAATGGAAAAGACTTGGCTAGCCATAATGATACTTTGGTTTTTAGCTAAAGTCTGACTAGTTTATATTGTCTGACACCCAACGGTGACAACTGTGGACGATATAAATTTCCATCATCCTGAAGCTTGTGGCGACTTCAGTGGCAAATTCCATTGTCATAACAGCCATCAGTGTTTTCTGAGAATCCTTGTACCAATTAAGTAGCGCTCGTTGAAGTGAATGCGTGTCTTTGGACGCTTGGTTTGTACTCGTGAGACTCGGAATTCCTGTCCCCTATTTATATACGTATTTATACACAAAGTTAGGTATTCTGCCAGTCCGTGGGGCCTTCCGTCCTAGGGATTTTCTTTCGAGAAGATCGAAGGCTCAGCACATTTAGGGACCGTTAGGGATGTTAGGCTTACACACCTTCTTTTGATGATAGGAGATTAGAAGAAATTTCTTACACCGGAAATTTCTACATTACACTAAATGTAAATGTGGGATTATTTCCCCAGTTTTGCTAATCACAGACAGAGTAGTAGGGGCCTCCTCAGGCAAGCATTTAAATTACAAACGTAAAATTTATTAGGACACTATATAGGTAGGGAGTTTATAGGGCATAGCTAGAGTAGAGTTTTCTTACACCGGAAAACCTACTATTTTGACTCACCACACGATTAGTTTTAAATAGGAGGAAATCCTCCAAATTGCTAAACTTCAACACAGAGCTAGGGAGAGCTTAAATTCACACACACTTAGTTTTAAGGCATAAAACAAAATAAAATATAAAATTTAATTAAGTATGACTAAACTCTTTTACTTATATAAAACGTAATTCATAAGAACTTGACTACGCATCACTTTATTATTATATTTAATGAGTTAACTTCAATTCAAAATCAAACATAGTTTGACTCTATTTTATGTTAAGTATAAATACCAATAACATCTTTTAGCCGTCTTTCCGATAGTGGACGAGCGAGTATCGATATCTGATACGGTCATAAAGCTAATTAGATAATTAAATGCCATACGATTTACTATATAAAATTCACATACTTACTTTTCATCTATTATCGACTCTAATATAAATTAATGATGATTGTCAGCTCAAATAAGCTTTACTTTAATAAAATTATTATTGAACTTAATATTCAAACTTTTGATAGAGATCACATCAAACTATGTCTAGTTATAAGTCTAGTTTTAAGTTAGAAATAAAACCACAGAAGGTTTTGGACCATCTAGCATATAAAATGTCTTTCGTATTATAAATACATACTATCTGTTTTAGTTATCGTTCATTTATTGAGTGAACGGATGTAGAAATCCTGACTACGGTCGATAGCTTAAGTTGACACATACCAGGCAACAGTCTATCTGGAAATTTACATACTATTCATTCGATCTCGATTTAAATATAATTGATTAAAAATTGATAATTAAAATGGTTTATCATTCATTCAAAAGATATGAATTGTGACAAAATTAGTCATAGACGAGTCCAAAATCTAGTAACTACATAAAGCTAGATTATTATTAATGTAAATGTTCTAGTTGTAAAGTTTAGAAACCGGTTACTTTCTGCTTTACTCTGGAAACGCCAAACGCTGGTACCTAGATCTAAGAAAATAGACTAAGTAGATTAGCTTATTAAAATAAGTTCTAAGTTAAGTGAAAATACACTATGAGATTAGTAATTATACTAAATAAAATTATGTCAAATAAGACACTCCACAAGTCAAAGTTAGACTTCATAATCTAAATTAAGAAATACTAAAGCCTGTAGTAAATAAATAACTATAGTATTAAAACTCTAACAGCAAGACCTGAACTACTTACCAAAATTATAATTAAGCATCTCATAGAGTACCTATCTAATATAAGCATAGAATAAGTAATCATAAGTCTAAACCTAGATTTAACTTCTTACAAAACATTGTGTTTGTATTTCCATATTTTGATTTGGATGCACCGCAGTTAGTGCTTAGTCAGTAAAATCATTAATTGACATATCCATAGAGATATTTTACTGGTGAGCGAATGGATATAACGGTCCGGGGTTGGAAGGAAGAGACCGTCCGGAATCTCTAAGATTTCGGTATTAAACTTAGTTTTAAGTCATAATAGATTCAGAAGTAATACAAACACAAACTCTATTCATAGTAGTAATATTTCCTCTCATTTTTCTAAACTGATTATTCTAGGTATCCTGAAAGATTCATTTCTAGAACCATTCATTCTATTCTTGCTAGTATATTTAATTTCACATCCCAGTAATTAAGGTTTCACACTATAGTTCAGTAGAGTTCAAGCTAGAGTCTAAATTCTCATAGAGTTAGGTATTGTTTAATTAATTATAAGGATAGGAACACAACTGTAGGCTTTTCAAATTAATTCTCAAACAATTAAATAAAAAAAAAACAAAGGGTGGTTACAGTATACATCTTTAATGTTTAGTAGCATGTAAACTTCAGCTAGGCCGCTGCCAACTGAAGCAACTGGAGGTCTATGGGGGAGGCCTATGTCCAACAGTGGACGTCCTACGGCTGAGATGATGATGATGATGAAACTTCAGCTAAAAGGGACCTTTAAAATAATCAAATACATAAGTACCTTTGGAGTAAAATCGAACAAATCATGTTCAACGAGTTATAATTTATAAGAAAAATTCTGACATTCTTTAAATACCTACTTAATTATTTTAAAACAAAATTAAATCTAAAATTACTGTACCTACATTCGCTAAATATTTCGGTCACCGGCAGGGGGCTAAGTAAATAAAACGCGCGTTAAGTTTAGAAATAATGAAAATATAAAACCCCACAATACGATAGCCATACGCATTGGTGAACATATTTTTATTCAAGATACAACAGAAAGGGCGCGCATCCGTATTTACAGTTCTTGGCACGTTTGTACAGAAAATAAGAATATGTTCACGCAGTGTGTGCCTTAGCGGCCGATTTATGCGCGGGACACAAAATAGGATTTAGATAAAATAAGGCATAACTGGGCCTTACAATAAGACTACGCTCCGGGTCAACTCGTAATTTACATGGCGTACTTGAAATACGATCAGCTTTATGTGGAAGGCTCCAGCGTTATAGCAATTACGGTTGAGGAGCCCTATTGTTTGCAAAGATTAAAGGGTAATTGAGCCGTCGTAAAACATTTACAAGCCAATATTTGTTTATGTTCGAATATTTGTGATTTACAAGGACTGGTAGCACCTATATCATGAAATAATATTGTTGCTAAATATTTATTCGTGAACAATTATATTGTCGTCACGTTGTGATTACATCGGCAATCCCAGGTTCCATTGAACCCTGAACAATGCCATGTGAGGCGAGTCTTTTTAGGCCGAAATCATTGGACTATTGTACTCTAGTTGTTTCTGGCTTCCTTACTTCAGGGAATTCCTTTGTGGTACCAGAACAATGAAAGTTAATGACAGAGAAAATTATAGTCAGCGGGTATGTGCCAAAAAGAGGAAGGCTCTTTCATACAATGCGCGGGATTACCCGCTATTACTTGTACTGGAATAAATACATAAATGATATTTCCTGGAATAATGCCACGACAATTCTTGTTTTGGTCAGTCATCATTTTCTTGACTTTTATTTTTAGATAGGTTTGTAAATTTATTTATTTATTTTATTTATTTATTCTCAAAAAAGGTACATAATTTTAATTACATAACTAATTTCGCCAAACTATGATGTTTATTGGTGAGTATTAGGTATTTCTTTCGCTGAGCTTTTATAATCACAAATTCACAATGGAACATTAATATAAAATGTACGATTTTTCAACTTGACAAACTCATTTTGCAGATTTTAGTAGTGCCTAAAGGGCCCTCAGAACGATAGAATCTAGCCTGAATTTCCCACGGGAATCCAGTACGGGTTGGGAACTTCAAACACCCTAGAATTCCTTTCCAGATGTGTACAAATTTCCTTTCAATGCTTCCGATGGTTACCTGCAAAGCTCTTGGTAAATCACATAGAGGTATTTAATTTCGCACATAAATTCCGAAAAACTCAAACGTGCGAGCCTAAGCTTGAACCCACAACCCTCTTAAGCGGCCATTCCGAGGAGATTTCCAAAACCCGTCTTTATTACTTGTCTATAAAGGCAACCTATATGCTGAATCTCATGTTATTATAAAAACAAACTATGCAAAATTATAGCCTTCTAGGACCAAGGGTTCGGGCTGGACGTTGATAAGTCGGTAGCTTGAGTCAGGATTTTCGTTTTATATGCATGGATAAACATTATGTTACTAAAGAGAACTTTATTGATTAGAGTTGTGTACCTACTTTACTTATGTTGTTATATATCATCGGAAGTGCTGCGTAGAGCTAATGTAGATGGTATTGAGTCTTACCTCATGCGGCGACAACTTCGGTGGTGCCAACACGTGACAGAAATGTCAGAGCAGCGCGTGGTAAAGCGCATCTTCTACTCGGAACTTGTGGATGGCAAGCACAAGCATGGTTGCCAAGTTCTAAGGTATAAAGACGTGCTAAAGAGGCACATAAAAAGCTGCAACATAGTGCCGTCTCAATGGGAGAATGAGGCTGTTAATCATGTCAACGGTGTGCTCAGCTCACGTATCCACATTGTGAAAGGATCTTCTCTAAGAAGATTGGTTACGTAAGCCACTTGCAAGCGCAGAAGCGACACCAACGGAGTTGAAGCTGTTGCCGTGGCTGAAATCGGCCGGATCAGATCACCATCATGTATTATGTTATATATTATGTTACAATAAATTTTCAGAATCATAACTTAAACTTCATTTTAGTATACATATTGTTAATTTTCTAGTATATAATGTAAAGTAGACAATGGCCAAATTGTTGACCTAATAACATAAATTCAATTTTTTCACGTTAGGCATAGGCACGTATAATGGGTCAGTAAACTTCGAATCGGCACAGTTAAAAATTGCACTGACGGTGTGGCTTATTTAAGATCATAACACTTTACTTATATTCAATTGGTTTATTTATTTACACTATTGTAATTTTTACCTTTTTAGGGTTCCGGAGCCAAAATGGCAAAAACGGAACCCTTATAGTTTCGCCATGTCTGTCTGTCTGTCCGACTGTCTTTCCGTCCGCGGCTTTGCTCAGGGATTATCAATGCTAGAAAGCTGTAATTTTGCACGGATATATACATAAACTATTCCGACAAAATAGTACAATTAAAAGTTCAAAAACAATTTTTTTTAGGGTACCTCCCATAGACGTAAAGTGGCGGTGATTTTTTTTTTTTATCATCCAGCCCTACAGTGTGGGGTATCGTTGGATAGGTATTTTAAAACCATTAGGGGTTTGCTAAAACGATTTTTCGATTCAGTAATGTGTTTGCGAAATATTCAACTTTAAAGTGCAAATTTTCATTAAAATCGAGCGTCCCCCCCCCTCTAAAATCTAAACCAGTGGGTGGAAAAATTTGAAAAAATTCAGGATGGTAGTCAGTATATCAAACTTCCAAGAAAAACTATAACGGCTAAGTTTGCTTGAGAATTATTAGTAGTTTATGAGTAAATAGCAGCGTAAGTAATGTATAAAATATACCTAAACTTCGAAGATTCCGTATAAAATACGAAATCCTTAGAAAAATATTACTTAATTTTTTCGTAATGGCTACGGAACCCTATTTTGGGCGTTTCCGACACGCTATTGGCCGGTTTTTTATTATTTTCACTTTACTTAATGTCTGTATAATTTCATAATACATGTTTGCACTTTTAAGCTTAGATAAATAATTTTTAATTTTATTTTATGCAGCAGCCTGCGATACTTACAGAGTTTTCTAGTAACTCTCATGCAGGCAAACGTGTTACATAGAATTTTGTAAAACATTGTATTTATTGTTATTTTGTACTGCAAATTATGGAATAAATTATCTTATCTTATGTCATATAGGAAAAGGATATCTTTATTTACACATATTCTATAAACTATACATAGTAATAACAAATAAATTAATAAATATCTTATGTCATATATCATAATATTATAGTGCAGCCCTATTGAGCCTTTCTCAGTATTGATCCAAATCTACTACAAAATTCTTACCTAATCCGCAATTTCCTGTGGAACTGCAGCGAAAGCGTAGCTCAGCCAATCTGCTTCATAAATACCGTCATATACCTATTAAGTGAAAACGATCGGGAAAATAAACTAGATCTTTATTAAGGAGGTCGCTCACTGCGTTCGGGCCGGGGCGAGCTCATCGAGCGAAACTAATGACATTTTATTTCTCTGGAGGAATGCATTAATTTCATTTGTTAGCACATCGATACCGGAATACGGCCATTCCTCTCCTTCTGCTGAGAAAATGGATTTTCTCTAGAAAAGCTGTTAGTGTCTCAATTACTTGGCGGTTGGAATTTAATTATTTTAGTTTTTACAGGAATTATGTTGAATAATTTTAATGACTTAGGTATACGAAATTACTAAATAAGTCTTCGCCTATTTTTTGTGATAACTTACGCTAAAAAGTGTGTGTTAATACGAATTAGTTAAATCGATTATAGCTAATTTTCACTTGAAAGTAATTTGAGAAAACTTGCGTACCTATACCTGCGCTAAATAATTTAATGGTGCACGTGAAGTTCCTAAACAGCATTGGGCCGGAACTACCGCCATAGCATGAAGCCAAGAAAAGGGGACCTGTGCTCAACAGTGGGCTGTGTACAAGCAGGAAATGATGAAATTTAGAAGTAGATGACAATATATTTACTGAAGTGTCAAAGGAAACTTTCCAAAATTGCGAAATTTTTCGCATAGGAAAATTTCGGAAACTTCTCACAATTTTGTACGGGATTGAAATTTTCCGTTTCTTAAATTTAAATTTCCTATATTTCTGTGAAAATTTTCAGAAATTTCATAGACATTTTCCAACTTTTTAGAAACTTTCCACAACTTACACGTCTGTAATTTAACTATGCCTTAATAATTTAAAGTATATCTAAACAGTGTAAACAAGCCCACAGCAGCAACCTCCGTTGCTCAGTGTAGTCGTAAAATGAAACTCGCGAAACTTGGAACTTTTATTAAAATAACAACATTAAGCCGTTAATTTGTTAGTAAAAGTTGGACAGACGGTAAAAATTACTTATTCACGGGCGAGACCGCGCGCGGCGGCTCGTGTCGCGCCGCTTTTCTATAATTCAGCGTTTTCTTAGACTTTCCTAGCTTCTCCAACATTACGAGAAAAATCCTATTTGTAGCAGTTCATTTTAATTTTCATTTATTTATTTATTCTCAAAAACAGGTCAGAAAGTATCTTTGGACACAGAAATAATTTCGACAAACTTTTGCGCTTACAGATTACTGCTAAAGTGAATTCAGTATTGTATGTATTGTACTGTACTAGGTAATCTAAATTGAAATTACAAACAAAACAAAATATGTATAACTGATTGATTCAGTTGTTAATTTGCAGAGGTCTGCAATCACATGGTATTAATATGAGCAGAAATGATAATCAATCGTAAAATACTTGGGAACACAGTTATTATCTAAGACATTTTGATGAATTGTTCTTTATAATCTAAACCGGGAACTGTACCTGCATTATAATAACCTGTTTCATATTAATTTACAAATGAGAAACACATAACGCCCATTAAACAAGTGTAAAAAAGTTAAACAGCATCTCTACGAGAATCGTCCATAATTTGAACGGAGCATATTTGCATCGGAAAATGTAAGTATAAGTAACAAATTTACGTATCAGGCGGAGCTGCGGCGCCCTCTTCACTTAAAACTGCTTATTCTAATTTATAGCCCCGAGTATTGCACTGCTTATTACTTCCGTTGCAGTTTCGGGGACCGGAAGTAAATTTTATGGCGTTGTAAACCATGAGCGTCTTAGCATAATTGCTGTGTTACATTAAATTAGTTTAGCCATCAATTATGTCTTTATGCTAATACAGCCGTGGCGCGTGAGACCTTGCCAGGCCAAATTCCAATTTTGTGGCAATCATATCAACATGTGCACACAAGATTATTGCGGCAAGGGAGGAGATTATTATGACAACTAGGGTTTAAGATCGATGTCTTTTAAACACACTAGAATGTACATCGCAAATATTATACTTGAGCTGGGAATAGAGCTCCTTTGTGAGAATCTTTGCTTAGCCGTTGCTGTTGTTCATATGTCGGCAGAAACAATCAAACAAAAGGATACAAAGGGACACAGTAAATAATGAGATACCATCGCTATAAATAAATAGTATGTACAATCGATGATAATGATGTGTATATTTCTGCATCGGAATGAATGCATACAGTTAAAAGTAATTATGCAGTTAAAGTTTAAAGAGCAACAGTCAAATAGGTACTGTCCTGGGTACAACATTTGGAGATTTTAACAGTAAATATCTCTGGTATTAAGGAAAAAGGAGTAGAGTCAAAAAAATAGCTTTTTGCACTCATTGGTTCAAAACATTATTATGTGTCACGGCAATAAGGAGATGAGTTTATAACTATTTTAAGACTCGTCTTTTTTTTAACACCACAGATATTTATCCGTTAAATTTTGAATTACATAGAAACCACTTGTGTACCTACCCTCGACATACTTTTTACATTCCGTGATGGGAGGTTTTCCATGCATCTTCTTTTTCTACGTTTAACCTGCTTAAAAAAAGACCATGAGTTTTCAAATGCTTTAAATTTAATGAGTTTACGCGTTGGATTAGCGTGTACAAGCAAACAATTACGCACTTTTCTCTCTAGTCGCTGTAAGTGTAATTCTAATGCAAATATTATAATTGGCACAGCAACAGATGGGGGCGACGCGTCGACCAATTGTCGCGGAACATTTGTAATTTAAAAAGCAAAATGAAATAAACCGCTCGGTCGCAGTACATAAATTTCATGTTTGCCTCGGCCGGCGAACTGGCAGCGGATATTAATCAGTGGATATTGAAATATGTTGTTTTTTCAGCCGATTGATAAACGGCTCGCTCCGTTTCGGCCTGATTAAACATTGACGCCCGCTGCTTCCTCAATTACTGCACTTACGCGGACTACGCACATTAGAAATAAATACTACTAATATACTGAAAAACAGTGTTGCGGTTTGCCGTGGGAATCACTATGTCCTAGGTATTCGATATTCATTTTTATTCTTTCCTTTCCATGTATTGAATATGTTTAAAAAAATCTTTATATATACATATCGACGGTTTCCGGGCTATTTGTTTTAAGCGACATAGGAATACGTTGTCGCTTAAAATATAGCCCGGCCAACCATCGATATATCCTACTGTGCCCTCGTGTACTATATTAAGGACCAATTTACACTAAGAATAACGGTCGAATGTACTTTATATAGTACAAATTGTTCATTGAATAAAGAATTCTAAGAATTTTTGAAAAATATCCAAAATAATAAAGCAGGTCAACCACGTCTAGGTCTTAAGCACTATGTTTGTTAAAAAAAGTCAGAACTCAGGAGAATATAATAGTTCATGCTAAGCTAGTAAACATTATACAATACAAACAATAACTCTTTATTGGACTCCAACACATAAAAGCAGTACAGAAAACACAGGTACTAATAATAGACACTATAACTTTCTTTGTTACTCCAGTTTAGCATGCTCTGAGTATATTTTTTAATCTATAAGTACTTGCAGAGAAGCCAAAATTAATTAATAGTAAGATTTAGGTTACTCATAATTGCGCCACTTAAGTGGAGCTAATACAATAAAACAATTTCTTAGTAAATCTAAGTAGTAAATAATATTGCTCCACGTGTTTTATTAACAAAGGCGCGTAGAAAACAGTATTAACTTTGAGTAAGGTAGATACTCGTAGTATTTTGTGCTTTAAATTCTTAGCTACTCTACAAAATTACATAACAAATCAGAATAAAAGTTCACCAGAGAAGAATTTTGTAGTAAAATGAGACATTGCTTGGAAAATATTTATTACAGTTGTTATTTTAATAAATATGAACGTTGTCTCGGAAATGTATTTTTAGTTAGCGGCACTTTGAATCTGTGTTGTAAATATTTCCAGTAAAAAACGTAACGAAATTAATTACTAAGGTTACGGATATGGATACGGAAAAAAAGTTGTGGATACCAATATTATTATGTTTTTATCAGCAACGAAATCTAAGAATTTATTAGAACGAAAAATAGAATTCGAACCCAACTCCTATATTATGGTCCGAGCCAAGGTGTTCTACCAATTAATCTACCGGGGAATTCGATGAACCATTCGAAAATCTTAATCGTTTGCATAGTCCTCTTTTCGAGACTAATGAGAGACTAGTTGTGACAGATGGCACCATTCGCCAGTATAGACATATGCAAGCGAACAAGATTTTCACATGAGTGTTCGGGTTCCCCGGTAGTTCAGTTGGTAAAACACCCTGGTCCGTATACCCTAATGGCCACTTGCTGGAAACACATAAATCTCGAGTTAACGTTAAGCTTAGTTTAGTAGTGTCAAAATGTATGGAACTGTCAAGCTTAAGCCAGGCTTAAGAACTAAATCTAGATTTATTTTTACCTGCAAGTGGGTCTCAGTCCAAGTTCAGAATAAAATAAGTACAAGAGATCACAACATAATTTTCGCGAATTAACATGGGAATTTAATATAATCTTCGAATTTCAATTCGACTGCCAAATCTAATAGTCTACGCGAGCAAAGCCACGGACAAATTCTAGAGATTAATAAGCACATCAACAAGCTCGTAAATACAAACACAAATCACTTCAATCGAATACGCCTACTAAGGTAAAGATTGTTTGAACTAAGGGCAGCCCGAGGCGTTGTCACAAACCACTTGATCGTATATCCGATTGGCGAATTAAACTAGTTGTTGACTGAAGAGCTTTAATAGCTTTTAGTTAGAACACATAAGTTTAACATCCTGTCACAACATTTACTGAAACATTAACATAAAACCTTTCACTAAATAAATAATTACAAATGAAGTCAGCTGCGTGTAGGTTTATATCATATCATCTACATAGATTTACACCATGGTTTGACGTTTTAACAAAATAATCAAGGCGATCTGTAGCTCTGTTTGGGAGAAAACGAAAGAAAAACGAACGCACTTTTCCACAGCTTAAGAAATTGGGAAACTTCTAAAAAAATTGCCATCTAAAATTAAGGTGACAGGAGAATTTTGATTAAATATTAAGGCGGTTGGGACGGATCGGAGCCGGAATGCAGGTTGTCGTTGCAAGCGTCGTCCGGAAGATTTATGATGCGGCCAACAGGCGAATATTGAAAACTCGTAGTGCTGCCGGCTGCCGCCCAATGCACTATAAATGAAGCCAGAATTAATAACTAAACGTACACTTTGTGACAGTCCACTTTCAAGGGGCTTTGTTACACTCCGACGGACCGCAGTTACGCAAATTACAAGGAGGTTGATGTATTTTTTTTTCTAAGGAACTGGTTTATTTACAGACTTAGGTCAAATCATATGTTTATAATAACTAACGAATAGTCCGTTTTTTGCAAAATAGTGAGTTGCAGTAAGACAAACTATCTTGTTAGGGTTCCGTATCTCAAAAGGAACAAACGGAACCCTTATAGGATCACTTTGTTGTCCGTCTGTCTGTCTCTCAAGACTCTTTTTCTCAGGAACGCATAGAGGTATTAAGCTGAAAATCATATCAAATACTCAAGTCTACTGGCCCTTGGAGCTGTGAAAAAAAACAAACTTCTAAGCCAATGCAATCAAAAGATATAGCTGTTTATGCTGCAGTTTTCGACACTCGCAAGGGAATCAGAACCTACAGGGTATTTTCCGTGAACTCAGAATCTTGAAATTTGGTACGAAGCAACATCTTATAGAACAGATAAAGGTAATTTATTATTTTTTTTTTTTTATTCGACTGGAAGGCAAACGAGCAAGTGGGTCACCTGGTGGTAAGAGATCACCACCGCCCATAAACATCTCAACACCAAAATCTGCAAAATTGCGAAAAGCATCAATTTTTAGTTTCATCATATCATATAATAAAAATATTTCTACGGAACCCTTGGTGCGCGAGTCCGACTCGCACTTGTCCGGTTTTTAATCTTACTGGAAGTTAAATTATGCCATTGTACTGAAAACTGTGTAGATTGCTCTACTATTCTGCATTAACCTTAAATAAGGGAGCCCTAGATTTTAATTTTAAGAATTTATTAATGATACAAAGAAGGTTAATGGTTTTTTTTTAATAAAACGATGGCCGCTAAGCCCCTACATAACAGCGCTTATACTAAATTAATAAACAGCTGCCGTGCGATGGAAAACCTTGATATATTTATAAAAAACAATTTACATAAAGGACCATCTATCAATGAAAATGTATATTGGTTGTCAGTTTTGATATAATTTGCAATAAAAAACAATTTACATAAAGGACCATCTATCAATGAAAATGTATATTGGTTGTCAGTTTTGATATAATTTGCAATAAAACCGACCAAAATCGATATAGTGATCGGGGTTTTAACTTGATATTTATGACGAATTGCTATTTTTTGTATGTAAAGGATTTGGCCGTTTCTAATCTCGCAAGTCGAATTGCACTAATTTCGGATCGGATTGAATGAAATTTTCTTTGCCTCCTCTAAGCAGGTGTGGTGAGATCGGAATACTCTGAAGACGAGCGCAATGACGCATGCTTAGGAAATGGAAGGAATGGCTTCAAGAACCACGAAGCACGCACAACGAGTGGTACAGTTATCCTGCCTAGCTTCACTAAAATGATGAATAAGGAGGGGCTGGTAACTTTCAGACTGACGCAGATACTCGCCGGATACGGGCATTTTACAAGCTTTTTTTTCACCTGTCCCGTCTTGTGTCTGTCTGTCTGGAATCAAATCTTGCAAGTTAAATTCGACCATTCTTCATTAGTTGGATTGACTTGAAATGTGGTATACTTATGTAAATTGCATGACAACACAATAATCTGGTAGTGACATCCTAGTAGTCCGGCCAGGATAGTCTCCGCAGGACGGGACTCTTCAACGGTTAATGGAATCGACTTTAAAATTGGTATTCAAATGTAGTTTGGGTGACAATACCAGAACAGCCAGCAAAAATTACAGTCAGGAAAAAATCTTGTACCTAATTAAAAATGAAATTTTTACCAAAAACTTATTGGTAAGCGAGAAATGCGCTCTCACTACTTTGATAGGCCACGATTTCTCTCTTGCGTAGCTAATGGAGGCCATACTGGAAGGAGAAGATAACTGGAATGCTATGACGTACTTATTTCTGCGAAAGCGTTATGTTATCAAAAACAGTAGGTAGAGGGATCGCAAAAGAGCAGACCCAACTTACAGGTGTTCGAGCACTGGCCGGAATAACCCACTACCATAACAGGTGATTCAAGAATGCGGGTTCTTAGGAGAGGGATCTAATTGCACCTCACAGTGATCAAGAAGTGGACAACCTCCCGATGAGGCCCGAGAAGTCGTCGAATAGATGGGCAGCTTCTGCAAAGCTTAAGGCGGTTCAGTTAAGTTTGTTCTGAGCTCACAAAGTAACATAATGGGGTTAACCAGGCAGGTTTTCATCATCATCAGAATACGTCCACTGCTGAACAAAGGCCTCCCCCTTAGATCGCCACTATAACCAACTCAACACTTGCATCCACCGCTTGCCCGCAATTCTCACGATGTTGTCAGTCCACCTGTGGGAATCCTGCCAACGCTTCGTCTTCATTGCCATCCTACTTGCATATTTTTACAGCTAAGTCAGTGACTTTAGTTCTTCGACGAATGTCCGTAGATATTCCGGATTTTATCGCGCTACAAAACTCCAAGCTTAGCTCTCTCCATAGCTAAGTTGCGTAACTCTGAGCCTCTCCAAGAGGACAACAAGTCAAGGACCACGTCTCAGAGCCACAAATCATCACCGGTAACACACACTGATCGAAGACTCTAGTCTTCAGCACTGCAGAATATTGGACGAGAAGACATCACGAAGTTTTCCGAATGCGGCCCATCCGAGCTGGATTCTTCGCGCGGTCGGTGTCGAAGTTGGACCTACCCAATCGGACAATTTTTCCAAGGTAAATATAGTGATCAACAACTTCGAGTGTATAGTTCCAAACGATAACCGGCACGTGTGAGACATGGACATTTGACGTAATTTTAGTCTTGTCCATGTTCATTTTAAGACCCACCTGTTGGAATACGTAACTGAGGTCACAGAACATAGTATTGAGCTCCTATAATCCAGCATAACCCGGCGCTTCCCTCATGCCGTTGAGTATCCTACTGAAAACTTCCCCTCGAAAAAAAAGGAATAGGTACCACACCTGTTAATATAACTACACAGGATTTTGTTAACTTAAATCCTTTATTTTTATAATTATTAATTTACGCTCAAAACCAAGTTAAATACGTAAAAAAAGGATGACAGTTACAAAAGGGGTACAACTTATAACACAACTTTGTAACTTGACATCATTTGACACTTGCAGCGGATGAAGTTGTTAGCAAATCCAATTCTATTGTTCTTTGTAACGCATATTGCAGTCAACGAAAAGTACAGCCGACAAAAAGCTTATACAAAAAATACAAGCAATATTACAATATTGGTTACCATAATACGATGTAACGTAATTTGTACCACATATATTACTTATCTAAAAACCTATTAATTCACATTCATGTCACTTTGTCATCATTTGTGATTTCCATTTCTGAGATAGGGAGGGAGGGGCGGTACACGCTATCTCATTTACTTATGATTTATATCTCGATAGAGTTTTCCATTTCTCCCCTTTCACCTCAGACAGACCTCGTGACTCGTGACATGGTGGGATCATTATTTAATGTGCCTGGAGATGCTGCGATGCTCGGAAGATACACGATAAATAACAATGAATAAGTATCTATTGCTCTGGAGTCGCGATCTGTATTCAGTTAGCTTTTGAAGCGTTTGTCTTTTGGTAATTCTTTTACTATCTTCTATTTTATTTACGTTAGTGTTTGAACGAAATTATTCAGATCTCAAGGTCAAACTTTTGATAAAATAATATTTGAAGCAGAACTTACTTAGAAGCATATTTAATATTTTGAAATTGAAACATGAAACGTGAATAAAACACGCTTGGTCTTATGTCAAAAAAATGTGCCTTTCCTAGCTTTTGCCCGCGACTTCGCCCGCGTCGAAAGGAAGGCACTATTTTGATACAAGTTTCAAATATTCTTCCTCTCTTGTTCTTGAACAAGCTGAAACTAAATGTAACATCCGAAATCGATCACCTAAAATGCAATTCAACGTAACTTCCTACATTACGGCAGCTGTTTTGAGAGACTTCAGTAGGCACCAAAGAGTAAGTAAGAGGCTCTTTTGTCGAGTGCCTCGCCCCATAGTGCTCCGTATCGCATCATTAATCTCTGCGCAAACACCTCGCCCCTATCGCCGCTGCAATCGCTATAGATTATCGAACAGTACCGAATGTTGTTTTCACCTCGTTCGGTTTGCGAAATCTACGTTATCGATATTTTGAATGGCGGATTGCAGTGCCACTTCAAATGACCATAATACATTTTTCGAAGAAAATTCTGAATAAAATTAATGACGAATTCCAGACTATAAGTTTATAATTTTACTAAAAATCTGCCATATCGAAGCCATTTTCTTCATCATTAATTTTCCCGGCAGTAGAAAAAAGTATTGTATGTTTGAGCTCCAAATTAATCGGAACCGAAGCCCAGGCAATTGCCACTTTTTACGAAACGTTTAGGTATTTATTTGTACGTTTGGGCAACATAGTGAAGTTTCCATTGTGCCGCTGCGTCACGTACGTGACAAACTGCTCGTCTTAGGGATCGCCAAATATCGTTTAGTACGTGCGTGGAGAAAACCAACCCACTGGGTAAATAAATCAAATATTTAAGTAACAGGCTGTTCCGAAATAAAATCATTTCTATCTCACACGCTATTTTTTCTGCGATATAAAAACATACACACAAGTATGTGGCGCTGAAAGATTTCCTCCGGAAATATTAAAAATAATGCCACTCACTTTATTTCATTACTCTTGCGAATCATGTCTAAGTCTAAGGGGTCGTGCGCGTTTTTTGTCTCCTAGCGATATTTTACGCATAATCGCGTAATTCTAACACAATAATCTCATATATATACATACGTCGCAACATTAGCGGGTGGGAGCTAACAGTAATTTCATCATCTGCCTTTCTGAGTCGCTCCGTACGCTGACCTCATACAAATAGGGTCCTTATTGAATTTTTCAAACAAGACTCATGTTAACACGTGTTCACGGGGCGGCGGAGTTCGCGGCGCCTCTGGCTCCGACGCCAAACTAAATTTACCCCACTGACACCGCTTAGCTGAAGGACCTAAATGAAAGCTCGGTGTAATTCCATTTTCTTACAACTTTAACCTTGCTGTGTGATGCAATTTTTCTTAAATACTGCGCCATAAAAATACCGACATTCACAAACTTAATATAGACTAGAACTTATTATACTTAGGTATCGATTTCACAAAATCTTAGGCCAAAGTAAGCATAATCAACCTGCATCGCTGTCTAGACTAGCATGATAAGATTTTAATCAGATTAAGTAGTTAAAAGTCAGTACTTTCATGCCGGCACACATGGCAAAGGTCTACTTTCAGTTGAATCGTGATTTTCTTTTTGTGGGACGTTCGCACTCCGTTACTCCGACCACCGGGAAAAGAGCTCGAATATTTTTAGTTTGCACAAAATAACAGAAACTACCGCATCTGAAGTAACGCGATCTTCTTCGCAGTAGATGTCGAGGCTAGGTGAGAACATGACTTCCTAACGCGTTGCGAAAATTCACTCAAGGCGCCTCCGTCAGACGTGTATGTTGTTTTTATTGTTTTAAATGCGTACGTTATTTTTCGTATAAGACTGTTTCTAGAGAGCGAAACGTGTTGTAAAGTAAGGAGCATATAAGTTGCAGAAATTCCTACGTGAACTAACAACTTTAATGGTTGTAGGAGGTTCTTGCTGAGTTAATTGTTTGTATTAGGTAGTATTGACCATGGATTAAAACTACACGTTCCCGGAGTGGATGGGTTTAATTTAACATGATTACTATAATAATGTAAACAAAACCGACCTGACATTGTAATTAAGCAACTAATTGCTCTATCAGATGGATCGCAGTGAATTTAATATAGCTAAGAACTAAAATAAATAAATTTTTTTCTTGGAATAAATAAATAAATAAATAAATAAATAACTAAACTAAATAATAGAGAACGAGGAGAGTTTGACTCCGCCCGTCGCCAACAGAGTAACCTCTCCACTAGAATAGACCAAAACTACTATCACTAATTTAAATAAATAAATATATATACTTTTTGGTTACAGATGTTGATTAATAAAGTCATTGAAAATTAATTCACATAAAATAAAAGACCGCTTACCGATGGTATAAATTTAATTCACGTAAATAAATTTAATGAGAAATTCATTGCATTAATAAGCCAAAAGCATGGATGTAAGTAATAAATATTAAAAGAGTAAACAGCGAGATTAAGCGGCAGGGCACGTCCGTGGGACTTTCGATTCCAATTCGGTGTCAGTCGATATTAAATTAAAAGCACCCACGCATTCTTCTCGCGCCTTTTTCCTGTCCATTTGCAAGGACCGTGTAGAAGCCCGGGTCACATCTCGCTCCCAACGCCTCTAAGCTACGTTCGACTTTGTAAGGATAAGACCAACGCTTTATATTATCCACCAAGCAAAAATAAAACACTTGCAAGAAACTGAAAATTTAATCGAATTACATTATCTTGCTAAGTGACGAAATGTTTTACATATATTTGAAAGATATTTCTTTGGCATATCCATATTAAAATAATGGCTTGCGGGAGCAAATTTCTAGGCAGCGAGTGAATGGCGAAGCATACTTGAGTGACGGAGGACTTTTTTATTTGAATCGTGTGCGAATGCGACCGGCCAAGCACCAGACGCGTTGTTGTGACATATCGACGTAGTATATTACTTTACACGTACCTATATTTATAATAATGTATCCATACTAATATTATGAATGCGAAAGTGTGTTTGTGTGTTTGAATGTTTGTCCGTCTTTCACGCCGTAACGGAGCGATGGATCGACGTGATTTTTGGCATAGAGATATGTAGTTTATGGGCCCGAGAGTGACATTTTTTATCCTGGAAAAATCTACAGTTCCCGAGGGAACAGTGCGCAATAACCGAATACCGCGCGGGCGGAGCCCGGGCAAAAGCTAGTATATATGTCGGCGGCTGATCGTAAAATCTGCCAAATCACGAAATTCCTAGGCATATCGTGAAATGGCGCCATTTCATGAATTGGCTAAGGGACATCCGCCATATCGTTCAAAACTCACCGTTTGACGATTTGCCTAACGACGTTTAGGCAGATCATGAAATTCCTAGGCATATCATGAAACGCCACCATTTCATGATTTGGCTAGTTTAGGCAGATCATGAAATTCCTAGGCATATCGTGAAACGCTGCCATTTCATGATTTGGCTAATTTAGGCAGATCATGAAATCCCTAGGCATATCATGAAATGCCGGCAAATCGTTTCTGGCACTTCGCCGGCCGCTACCGCGGCACGCTCGCTTCGCTCGCTCGGCTCGTGCGTAGTAGTCACAATTCATACTAACCACTCCTCGCTCCGCTCGTCGTACCTATTTTTTTTCTCTTTTTCAGCATATCACGATATGCCCGGTATAAAGCTAGGAATATCGTCGAATGCGTTGTTATAATCGATCTACCGTATTGTTTCTCAGGCACATCGTGATATGGCTGGACAACTTTTAGGCATAATCATGAAATGGCGCCATTTCATGATGTGCCTAGGAATTTCGTGATCTGGCTGATTTTACGATCGGCCGCCGACATATATATATCGACAGCAATGTTAATAATAAAATAATTATTTCATTAATGACTTCATAAAATTATGATACTTGAAAAAACCACAATCGTCTTACACGGTAAAAGGTTTTATTCTGCCCTCTGCCTTTCTTGTCCCCGTTTTAAAATGCAGATAGTTTTAATTAATACACATTATTTTATAATGCAATGTTCAGCAACGAATATGAAATGAATAACTAGGCCAAATTCTAGGCCGATTTTAGATTGAGTCAATACCTAGCCTTAGGCAAATAGGTTTCCCTCGTCCGTAGATAGTATCAATAAATCTGACCCGAAGTCTGGGCTAAAATTATCAGCGGCTAAGGAACTTACGAGGTTAATTTCAGTCTTGATTTGAGTTTGAAATGAAGTATTAATGCTCACTAGTTTGCCTGAATACATTTACTAAATATTTAGTAAACTTTATATAACAGAGTGTTATGCCGTTAGATATACCATGACATCATTACATACCTTATGTCAATAAGTCACTGCAAGTTCCCAAAAATACATTACTAAAACATACACATTTACATACGCTTTATGAGATGTTTTCCTACATATTTTATTTATAAGCGAGAATACTTGTACATGGGCCCCTTACGTCGCTTACGCGTAGCGGCTTGAAGGAGTAGCTAGTACCTACAAGGTCGCTTGGCTGTCTCCTGAATTTTAATGTAATGCTCCCTTTGATAGTTGTAAAAATGATTTCGCGAGATAGGTCCGAGTTAGGGGAAATCCAACGGTCCTATCTGACCATACAGTGAGCAAACTTAGCTAACAAAAATACAAAATATACGCTTTGCATACAATCATATATCTAAGAACATCTTTAGAGTACTTTACGGCTGTGGTGCTCCACAAAAGATGTTTGCTACGAGCAATATCTCCGGGCTTATTTATATTGTTTCACAAAGTTTAAAGCGAAAATTATTTGCAGTCTGTGGAAATAGCTACCTAAGAAAGTTTTGTACGATCTTTTAGAAGAGGGTTCCTTAAGTCATTTAACATTTAATTTTTCGTTTTATTTGCTGAGATATTTTATCAAGATTTGTACCTATTGGTGACGGGGCACCTTCAACCCTAAATGAATCCCAGAACCTGAATTCCTTTCGCGATAAAATATTGTAACAATTACGACCTTTCCCTTTCCTACTCTATTTTCTGGTTGTCCCTTTTTCACGTTTCCGTTAATAGATGTGTCACTAAATTTGCGTTTTCAATTCGGTGTCGGTCGCGCTAGCTGTGGAAATAGCTACCTAAGAAAGTTTTGTACGATCTTTTAGAAGAGGGTTCCTTAAGTCATTTAACATTTAATTTTTCGTTTTATTTGCTGAGATATTTTATCAAGATTTGTACCTATTGGTGACGGGGCACCTTCAACCCTAAATGAATCCCAGAACCTGAATTCCTTTCGCGATAAAATATTGTAACAATTACGACCTTTCCCTTTCCTACTCTATTTTCTGGTTGTCCCTTTTTCACGTTTCCGTTAATAGATGTGTCACTAAATTTGCGTTTTCAATTCGGTGTCGGTCGCGCTAGCGCGGCGGCGCGGCGGCGGTTTCAATCAAAACGGGCACGCACTCGCACCACATCCTCGCCGACCTCGCCTTTTAGAATAAGAATTGTCTTTTTCGCAGTACTCTACTGTAGAAGATTACAAAGTAAGGAATGCGCTTCCCTATAAATTTTCTTCCTTCAAGCTTTTCACGTGTTAGTTGTCTTCGCATTTACAAAACGGTGATCAAAATAGAACGGAATGTATCATAAGCAGAAATTAAAGTTGCAATAGTGATTAGTTACATAAATAAGATAAGTAATTAAACAGGAAACCGCAGATTATAGGATAATCCGTGAGCGCTAAATGGCTTAAGTTTTAATAATGGCAGCGGAATCGTCTCCACACTTGTAGGCCCCGCTTGTCGCTCGGGGCACTGTGCCCAGCCGGCATGAAATTAAAGCCGACTCACGCCGAACGAATGATTGAATAATAAATGAAAGAATTCGCGTCCTGCCCTTGTATTACGTATTCATGACAACTGGCCCTGCGGACGTAGACACCAGAACATTGTGTCGTGCTGTGCAGACACTACCGTCACGGAGTAGTGCGGCGTAGCTGTACACAATTTTCTTACACAGACTAAAAATAATAGCATCCGAGATTGAGTTGACTCTTGAAATACGAAATGGGAGAGTTCTATTTTTGTTTCGCATCATTAATACCGAAAAATAATGAATAGATTAGATACCTACATCTGAAATATCAACGCTTAACACATTCAAAATCAAAATACAGAACGTAGGTACAGTCGAGTTCATAAACTTCTGAGCAAAAACTTGATCAAAAATATCTGAACGCTCTTCTACGCCGTTAACAATAGAGTCGTTTTCACATATTTTTGATCAACTTTTTGCTCAGAAGTTTGTGAACTCGACTGCACAACATGCCGATAGCCGATATTTGATTTAAATTTTAAGCGATATGATTTTTTTTAAAGACTTATGATGTTAAGTTAATTAAGAGAAAAATTGTGAAGCATATTTCCCGCAGTCAAAATCAAAACGTTTATTCTGTAAGTAGACCACCAATAAGTGCGAGCCAGCACACGAAGGGTTCCGTACCATTATCTATACAACATTAGACACAAACAAAAAAAACGGCAAAAAAACAGCAAACATATATTTATCTTATTTGAATTTAATTATTTATTTTTAAAGTATGATTAAACAATTTCGGTTTTTAATGATCTACACTACTTGCTGTTTACTTATGGGATGTGCTAGTGTACCATAATCATGATACATGTGACTGCGAATTATCAGGAGCTCATTAAAGATAATCACGCTATATTCTGTAACAAATATATCTAATGGTATAGGACAATTTCCACCAATGACGGTGTCTCTGACAGCTGTTAGTTGGGGCTAGTACTTATCGTGAGATCCGTCTGACAACTTTGACATTTGTGCCACGTTTGTGATTGGCTTGTAACTAAACTAGCTTTTGCCCGCGGCTCCGCCCGCGTGGTATTCGGTTATCGTGCGCTGTTCCCTCAGGAACTGTGCATTTTTTCGGAATAAAAAGTAGCCTATGTCACTCTCGAGCCCACAAACTATCTCTATGCCAAAAATCACGGCGATCCGTTCCGGCGTGAAAGACGGACAAACACAAAAACGTACCAACTCACTTTCGCATTTATAATATTAGTATGGATGAGTCAAGCTAGCAGATTCGCTAGCAAAACAAGATACTAATGCCATCTAGCAATATCCCATTCGTCAAAAAATCCTTATTGAGTTAGTACAGTCACCTGTATTAATGTCTGATAGATATATAAAAAAAGAAAACAAAATTCGTACGCCTGCTGGCAAAACATAGTGTTTTGCAACATGCTTTAATTTTAAGATCAATACTAATGTACAGTCAAAGTCATAAATAAGTGATCACTTTTCTACCTTATCACTTTAAAGTCATGTTTGAAAAGCCATACGAAATTGTGTAACGACTGAAAGCGACAAGGTACAGAAATGACCACTTATTTATGACGTTGACTGTACTTATGTTCAACGAATAAAATATTCTGATTTTGATTCTATCTGCCACAGCGGAGCGTGCAAAAATATCTGACACGTCCTACCGGCCCTAGAAATAGAGACGTATCAGATATTTATGCACGCTTTGTTGTGTCAAATAATGGTGCTGGTAACTATACCAAACTAAAAAAAGCTTAATTATTTATATAACATAAAATACTCGTACAGGACTAAATTTTCAGAAAAAAATTAACACTTATAACATCTATGACTTGCGTACGAACATCCGTATTCATCATTATCACATTTGCTTCCCTCTGCCGGTATTTGAACTAGAAACTGCTAGCTTCATATTCCGGTTCACTCAGGCTATCCGATCGTCTGTCGGACTCCGGGTCGGTATCTTGAATTGAGAGTTGTGACGATTGAAAATTCCTTGATGCTTGTTTATTTCTACCGAAGCGAAAGGGTAGGCAGCGATTTGGTAAATAGAACCATTTCTTAAGTCAGGCCGAGCGATTCATTAAAGTGGGCGATGCTAGCATCAGCGCGCAACGGCCAGGGCCGGCATAACGTGCCAAACCCCGTGGGACCCAACCGCAGAGCAACTTAACCCGAAATTAAATCAAAGAGGGGCTTAACCAATCAGGCCGAGTGCTATCATTGAATCGGCAAAGGAACACTAAAATTACTTCTTGATGCGGAGAAACGAAGATTCATCGTAAAAGTGGTGGGTAGGCATGGGAGGAGGGGGAAGTCGTGGGGGGTGTCTGAACGGTTTTCCGTGTTCCACATACGTCCGCGCCGGCGATTACCCCGCACGTAGCTGCTGGACGCACCGGCCGGCCCGGCTCCTAATGCCGTGTTTAAACATGAAAAACCGTTCCGCTGATACTGTAAACGTTACACAAAAGATTTATTTCAGGTGAAACAAACGTCTTAGCTCTGATTAATAGGTGAGGTTTTGTTTCTTGGGCCATTCTTAAAATCTCCAATAATAACAAGTGGACTTAAATGCTTTCCTAAATATCGAGAAACATTATTTCAGTTGAACAAGATGACTTATTTATTTGCGCAGCATCGCGACGCATTCATAGGTTTGCAAAGCAACTGCTATGTTTGTTCTCGGGTCTTGGATTTTTAATATATATTTAAGTACTAGCTTTTGCCCAAGACTTCGCCCGCGTGGAATCCGGTTATCGCGCGCTGTTCCCTCGGGAACTGTGCATTTTTCCGGGATAAAAAGTAGCCTATGTCACTTTCTGGCCCATAAACTATCTCTATGCCAAAAGTCACTCCGTTTCGACGTGAAAGACAGACAAACATACACACAAACACACGCTTTCGCATTATAATATTAGTGGATATATTTAACTATATAAGTATGTTTATCCGTTGCCTAGTATGCATGGCACAAGCTTTGCTTGGTTTGGGTCTAGGTCAAATGGTGTCAAGTGTCCTATGATATATGTTTTACGTAAAAAAAAAAATTGACTATTTTTGAACTATAAACAATTGTTTAATTATGTACGGTTAGGTCGCGGGTGAGCAAAGTAAGTTAATTGCTATGGACTTTCGCAGAGTAACGCCTGATTCAATAAATTATTGGATTATTCTCTTCTATAGCATACATAGCTGTTAGATAATGAATAGAAATACAATATATATATTAACGTTGCATTTGATTTCGAGTAAGGTCAGCTTCTAAATTAAACATGAATAAATTAGCTCAGTCGAATCAACATGCAATTCAACGAGAAAACGCCGCCAGCTTGTTTAGCATCGCAAGTAGGTAGTTACAACTGAAAGCGTGTTTAATTACAATTAAGTTTTATGTTCCTTTCATTTCAGTTTTTATTTAACACTAGCTGTTGCCCGCGTCTTCGTCTGCGAGGTATTTATTCTATTATCGTGCGCCCGGGAGAACTATAAAATGTTCTGGCATAAAAACTATCCCAAACCCATCTCAAGGTCTCCATACAAAATTTCATCACGATTGGTAGCGTATTTTAAGCCTAAAAGTGTAAAAACAAACAGGCTTTAATATTTATACATAATGTTAATATTAATAAGGAAGGATCAATAACGTTAAAGACAGTTCCAAAATAGACGCAATTTCGTTATTAAAATAATTTAATTTGAATTTATTTTGTTCCTCTTTAAAAAGGAATAAGAAAATAAGTCCGTATACATCTCCAACACATGTAAATGAATATTATTAAAATTAGTCCCACTTTCATAATTAACAGAAAGCCCCAGTACGTAGCTACAAAAAGACAAAAGGGTCCCGCAATTTACGCGCGGAGAGGCGTCTGGCGCGGCACCTGGGTCATGTCTCCTTTTACTTTATCCCGTAAAGATTAAGTCCCCCGAATTTCACCGCATACGTGGCGCCCCCGCTGTGAAGTGAGTCATTTGGCCCCTGTTTACTAGATTAGGGGATTTTTTTCGCATCACTTTTCTGCTACGTGTCCCCGCCGCCTATTTAGCCGTCTTATAGCCGCTGGGATTTATTTTTTAACTACATTTGCTTTATAAAACACGGAACATTAGCGTGTTCTGATTTTATATCAATACAGTACAATTCAATGTTATTTAATCCCCAATAACACGTAAATAGGTGCAATAAATCGAAATGTACAATTGATTTTCCCAAAATTTACCTTTTCTTCGCAAACGAGGACAGGGTTAGTCGTAAAACGGGCCGCACATTTGTACCAAAACACAAGGTCACTGTGAATATCTCTCGGGATTGAGAAATACCTTCGTTCCGCTTTTCTTATTTTAGTCGAATAGGTACGTTCTTGTTTTTTGCAAACAAATATTTTTTGGTTCCGAAAAATAGGCGACGATGATAGCGCGTTAAACACTCGACATTTAGCGCAATAGCAATTTAGTTCTGTTCTGTAAAACAGACACAAAAAATGTCTAGGTGCATTTTGTTTAAGTACCTATCATATTATCTCGGGCTAATATCTAAAATTTGCACGTTTTTACTTATTATGTTATTTGTGCCATAACTACTTACTTGGGTCTACTCGTACAAGTTAAGATAATTTTAACAATTTTTTTTTGCTTGAGACAATTCCAGAATCTTACTATGAAGATATGTGTAGACATCTATTTCTAGTCACAATCTTTACATACACAATTCTCCAGTCACGCATTTCTGTCTCAATTACACCAAAGTTACCCTTCGGAGCTCCGACGAGTCATAGGCGTCACGCGGCAAACAAATCAACTCAATAATCCCCCAGGACAATGCAGTGTCAACACAAGATGGAATATAAAAGCGCACGACCGAAGTGACGACCTATAGTTGCGACGTACACACTTTTACACTACACGATTCCGCAACATTTCTTGAAAGACGTCAGCACGAAAATTACGGCGATATTTCCCGGTCGGTATAATTTACATCATCTGAAACTTTTTAATAACCTGTCCGCAGTATTTTTTCATTTATTGCTACTTGACGCCCCTTCCTCAGTGCAATATTTCAACGTATTTATTATCTTTTGTTTTTTTTTTCTGTCCGTACTTTACTTTTATTTTTAACTGTTAGATCATACCTCTTGATTCAAACTTGCTTAGATATACCTACCACTCAACACAAAATAAGAACACAATAGTCCAAATATCCATTGCTGTTTGGAACCTTTTATGTACCCAACTTTCAGAAATATTAAAGTATTACCCAGAACCTAATTCCTATTAGACCAGTATACATATAAGCTTGTAAAAATCTCGATCTCGATTAGTAAAAATAATTGTTCTAAGAAAAACAGCAAAGCGGTCGCAATCTCTAAACACCCTCTTAGATCGGCGTGCCCCAAATCCAATCAGCTATTGAATTAACCCGGTCCGTGTGACGAGAATACGGATTCGCCCTATCCTCACGTCAAATGTTTATCTTTCATCTAGCAGAGCGTTAATGTAAGTGCGAGTACAGCGTGTAATGGCAGGGAATTGAGACTTGGGCCCGCCAGCTCTGCAGAGCTGTGCGCTTGGCTATTAGCATTGGATACTGATAAAGTCAAAAATCAGGTACTGATATTTAGACGATGACTTGCGGAAACATTTTTTTCTGGCTGAATTTTTTATTAACAAGTACCTAAATACCTGGACGACCGAGCTTTGTTCGGGCTAAAACTATATACTTAACTAGCTTACGCCCGCGACTTCGTCTGCGCGGACCTAGGTTATCGCGCGGTGGCGCCCTCTACCGGAATAAAAAGTATCCTATGTTGATCCTTGGGGCTTAAACTATCTCTATAGCAAATTTCATCTAAATCGGTTAGCGATTTCGACGTCAAAGCGTAACAGACAGACAGACAGACAGACAGAGTTACTTTCGCATTTGTAATATTATAGTAGGGATAAGCGTTTTCCTAGAGATAAGACCAAGCTAGATTGATTTGTCAATATTAAAAACAACATCAAACTGGGACATGAAACTACTTATCAATAAATAGAGACTTGTAATTGCTTTGATAAGTATTTAACTAAATGTAAACAAAACAACCTCAATTGGTGTCTTAAATATTGAAACTCCTATCTAAACATTTATTAAACCTTATTAAACTATCTTAACATTTACATTTCTGTATTGAAATACCCTATTTGTAGAAAGTAATAAGTAAACTTTATAAAAACCTTGAATTTACCAAATCTGGCAGATGAAGTTTGTTTACATTTAGTTAAATACCTATCCAACCAAACCAAGTATAAACAATATGATTAGTTTATCAGTTTATTTATGTATTTATTTATATACATGGATTTATCATTTGTCAATTGTATTTATTTCTGCATAATAAAGAGTTTACATACATACATACTAAAGTCATATTTGAATTAAATAATTTCATAGCAATAAAGTGAAAAAAAATTGCACAAGTCTCTGACTTTAACATTGTGTTGTTCCTTTTTACCCGACTGCCCGAAGGAGGGTTATGTTTTTTAACAAGGAAAAACATTACACACAAGAACTTTGAGATTGTTCAAACTACCTAAAGCAAGCAGTGCTTTCTAATTGATAAAAATCTTCTTCGCGATCCATCGCACACAAAAGCGAACAAATTGGAATTTTTACTTACACTTTCATAATAGAATCCAACAAGGACGTTGTTCTGCTCAATATTTAACATAAAAATATTAAAGATGTAGCTTTACTAACTGCTCCTTAATGTTGTCAAAATGTAAGTCATGAAATGGCAAAGTCATAATCTTGTCTCTAAATTTTAGTGTTTTTTTTTATTCGACTGGATGGCAAACGAGCAAGTGGGTTTCCTGATGGTAAGAGATCACCACCGCCCATAAGCATCTGCAACATCAGAGGTATTGCAGATGCGTAGCCAACCTAGAGGCCTAAGATGGGATACCTCAAGTGCCATTAATTCCACCGGCTGTCTTACTCTTCACGCCGAATCACAACAGTGCAAGTACTGCTGCTTCACGGCAGGATTAGCGGGCAAGATAGTGGTAGCAATCCGGGTGGACCTTGCACAAGGTCTTACCACCATTGTGTTTAGTTGCATTTCTCTACTAACGGACAGTCTGTGCCAAACTTGGCACTTTTTCAGGTAGGTACCGCTACGTTTTTTTAATATTTGATGGGTTTAACTAATACGGAGATAAAACTAGTAAATAACTGTATCCACTATTTCTCTGTCTAATACTACACGATTTGTAACATTCAGCCCGACCGAGCCAGTAGCCAGGGAGCCCGGCCTTCTTCCCGGATCTAATAACCGGCGTCTCTTGTACCAAAACACATATTCCCGTCGGGGCTAAGCGCAGCGACCTCTGCGGACAATATTTTGCTCTGCTTCCGCGATATCACTTTATTCAAATGACCCATGTTCGACCCGCATTCGAAAAATCAACCTGCATAACATTATACATATTGAAATTCTTCCGCTCCCGTACATTCAGGGCGTATCATTCTATGAATAAGATTATGGCATTGTAACATCAATAGATTTACTAAATTTGAATACATTTTAGGAAAAACAACATGCAAAACAAATACCTGCTATGCTGGTGTAAGCAAATTCGTTGCACGGCCGAGTTTTTAAATAAATAAATAATAATAAATAAATATCACGGGACAATTCACACTTTGTCAATTGACATTTTGTCACGTTGACGGCTCAGTCCCGGAATGCTTAATTTTATTACCTCGGTATACCTAGTGCCACGAAGACGTGCGTTTTTGTCAAAATTAGACATTGGGCACTGGTCCCACCGGCGGCTACAAGCTATTAGCGAGTAAAACTATAAACTACAAACGAGTGGGCGAGAGGCGAGAAGCGAGTATAGTTTTGCTAGTTTAGACGCTCGGCTATAAGCGAGTGTTTGCGTGCGACGGGCGATTACTCGCTGCACTAGCTCAGCCAATGACCTATACGATGTACAGTCGAGGTCGAATATAGTTAGTGTTTAATTTTGTAACTAAGGGACCCATACATCCCTGTATTATTATTTAATTTTTTTTTTGTAATTTTTTGTTAAATTGTTTTAAGTATTTTATTTGTAATTATTTTATTTTGAAAAAATGACTTTCTGCCAAGTTTCTTGCGGCGCATTCTTCTTGGCAATGATGGTCTTTCCGAAAGCGCTGGTAGTTTAAAAAAATGACGTGTAAAAGTGCCCATTGCGGCCTATTTACAGAATAAATGATTTGAATTTAAATTTGAACATACATTTTCACCACACTAGCTAGTTTGAACTCACTGTATTCTTTTCTGAAATAATTAATTTTTTGCATCCAAATTTTTCTTGTCATTCTTTTTAAAATATTCCTTTTTTCTTCCGTCTCTTCAAAATTGCCACTGCCACTACACACACGCTTTTATAAAATACATCATCATCGTCATCCGAACTTGACAACAAAGATAGTTCGTATGATTGTTTTAAATTCATTGTATATACGTGCGCTCGCATCCACTTTGAAAGGTAGAATGATCGCTCTGATCGCCAAGCAGGCTTCGGCGAGTACCGTTGAGCTAGTTTTATAGTCGATAGCTTATCGCTGCGGTCAACTAGTAAACAGTGGTCCCACCGCCAGCTATCGGCGAGCTCGGCGGTCAACTAGTAAAATTCTGTACTAGAAACAGATGACAATCGGCGGGCGGCTAGTAAATAATTGTATGGAATTATCGCTTACTCGCCGGGCGGTGGGAGAGTATCCTCGCCGGCAGTGTGAACAGCCAGCTATGAACTATAAAAATATAACTCTCTCTTTTATGTACACGGATGCGATTATCTTTTGTTCGTTTCTTGGGCTAGAAAATAGCCGATAGCTCATAGCTTACTAGCTCGCGGTGGGACCAGTGCCTTGTAATAAAAGCCACGGCACGCGTCATCGTGACTGACTCTACCTACATGAATACTCATCTGGTCAAAAAGTCCCAGGGCCCACTCTACTCTACTATGCCTCCTTGATTTACTATCATTTTAAATCACGTAGGTTTTTTTATAATAATTGCATGAAGAAGAATGTCAAGTTTTGAACATGAATCTACCGTGAGACTCACTCATATTAAACTATAATATTGCAACGGATAAGTCACGTCTTAAATCAAGTTTAGCTCGACATGTTTCGGGTTAATTCGTAGCCCTTCTTCATAGGAGCAACATAGAGCGTAACATATCGAACTAAACTCGATTTAAGACGTGAGTTACCCGTTACAATATCATTTAGTAATAAGAATGTCAAGTAGCTACCAACAGTAAGAACTTCATGGACTATTGAAATTTGATTGAAATTGTCTGGCAAGCCCACTTTATTAATGAAATTATAGGGATTAGAATCGAAGCAACAAACCAAATTAAATATGGCGTCATAACCAACATGCCATGATTTTATTTCGGGCCCAGTAAATTTTGTCTACGGTGAAAGCAGGCGGCGTCATAAAAATATATCGAAGTACTTACAACGCCAACGTAGGCTAGATACCGACCATATTAAAGCTGCCTCAATCGCGACTACCGGCTTCAAAAGCAAAATTTTATTCGCGACATTTACATTTTTATTGGCATGCTAGGACACCACATGTTGTCTTCGTCCTGAAACGTAAGTGATTTTGAATTTTCTGATGTGTATTTTATTATCTGATTTTATGTGTGTTCGATGTGACTACTGAACCCGGGTGCCATAAGAAAAACATTACAAGCACGTACAGTCGACTGCTCAAGGCTTTCATTAAGTATGTGGGGGAATTTCTATGACATTAAGGGATTTATTTTTTGAACACATATATACAAGACTTACATATTTTATTAAGTAATGGCGGTATCAGAACCACAGTATATATATAAGCAAAAGCAGTATGGAAGCTATGAACAAATCGATTGAAACGAACACTCACACAGACGCGTGCTCTACACGGCCTCTAAGGGGGTCTCGCGGTACTGAAGTCGCGAGACCCCCTTAGAGGTCGTGTAGGATGAGTGTGTTCGTTTCGATCGATTTGTTCGTAGCTTCCATACTGCTTTAGCTTATATATATACTGTGTCAGAACGCTAATCCCAATAACTCCGTCCACGATGTTAATATCCTTGCACCTAGGTATCTTGATGATGGTTATGATAAAATCAAAATTATATACCTACTGAGAGTAATTCCCACCTTGTTTGAATGAAAAGTAATTTCAAAAATATGAACTCGTTAGCTATCCTATGAACTGTTTCAGTATCTGTAAGCCGGTGATCGGCCGGGCGCGCATGTTTGGGCGTTTCGTGATTGATTCCACTGTAATTTCCATACGCGTGCTCTGCTCATATTAGCCACTTTATACACCTACCAACTTAAGCCTGACCTCCCCCTCCTCCCCGCAACTTCAGTAGCCAGACAATGGCAGGGTAACGTAATAAGTTTTCCGAGGTCACGTCCGCCTGGTCGAGTTTTATAGGGACTACACAATTGTACGACGGGGCGACCTCGCGGCGCCTGCCGGGTCACGCACATGCTTTATATCTTTGCAAAGCCTTAAAATCTGGTACTAGGTAGGGAGCGACATAAAAATGCCTAAGTTAACAAATATTTATATCCTTTGCCATTATACGGTGTAGTTAAGAAGGTTTTTCGCGTGCCAAGGACATAGTATTCACGCTCAGTTCGTCATTAAATCTTTGTTTAGAAATACACTACATATATATTTTAAAAAGTCTGACAAAATTCAACGTATCATTGAATGGATCGTGGAGAGCCGATAAATCCGTACCCATACAGCAAAAATAAAAATATTACTGTTACTTTGAGTACCCAGGTAATCAAGTTGATACATAGGCGAACGCACGTGCTTGCCACAACCCGGCGGCCTAACGACTAGTGACCAATTAAAACGAAAACGGACGTCCGACGCTCCGTATATTACTGTCGTCGTGGGCTGCGAGCGAACACAGGATAGCGGTTGGACCGTCGCGCGTCGCGCGCCCGCCAGTGTTTTGCAATATTAAGGTGGGTCCACACTTGTGACTTGACGACGGACCGGACCACGTGGCATTGCAACAGAACATGTTACGCTAAATGTGGACGCTCAAGATTGTGCTGACACGGTTACAAACCGTGTACGATGAAATGTCCACAAGTGTAGACGCATGGTGTCGGTACTGACACGTGTTTCTGATACAGTCACGGGATAATGTTCGGCAAATTGTCACAAGTGTGGACCCACCTTAATGTGGACGTATTTTGTTACGCGAACAATTTGTTACAAGCTGCAGTACGGCACAATCCATTCTGAACACTGATGGAACTGTCTGTGTACAGAACCAAACGGCAAGACATATGGAGTTACGATCTACTAACCGCGGGCCTAGTGTGGACGCTGGTCTGTGTACTGTCACGCATCAAAGTCACGTGTTACGAGCCGATCCGCCGAAAGTCGGTCTTTTTCAAAGCATGTTCGCTATTTTCCCCGACCTGTGACGTGACCACGACACGTCCACACTTGCATTTATGACACGCGTACAAGTACGCCAGATGACACAGACACAGGCACGAGGTAGGAATGGATCACGTCGAGACCTGTCCGGCGGTACGTCCCCCGCCCGCTGAGCTGCTAGGTAGTCGGTAAATGACAACCACCGACCGACTCTTGTACCGATGTCATGCCACGCAGTCTGGCTCGACACCATGCGTCTACACTTGTGGACATTTCATCGTACACGGTTTGTAACCGTGTCAGCACAATCTCGAGCGTCCACATTTAGCGTAACATGTTCTGTTGCAATGCCACGTGGTCCGGTCCGTCGTCAAGTCACAAGTGTGGACCCACCTTTAACGGTACTGACACGTGTTTCTGATACAGTCACGGGATAATGTTCGGCAAATTGTCACAAGTGTGGACCCACCTGTATTCATACATGTTAATATTTTTTTCCTTTTGAGGTATGTGCTTTTTAGCGATAAAATCGCCTATTGTCTACCTGGATTTTCTATTTTTGTTATCTCTGTACTGTTTTTGGTGATCAATAAAGAATATTTGTATTGTATTGTATTGTGCTACGGAACTCTAAGGACGACGTCATACAACTAACGACTTTCCCGATTGAACAGATATCGTTATTTAGAGCTACTTGATTGGAGATTATTTACTAGATAAGAACTATATTTATTTTTCAAAAAAAAATTGGAAAATATACAAATGAGAATCTACCAAGGTATGCACCTACCACCTACTAGGTAAACATTATACCGAATAATTTCTTAACTTTCCATTAACTTATGAATTTGAAAATTGCTGACAGTGATGTGTACCTAATATTAATAAATTAGATCTTTTCTGAGAAACACCGTATTTTTTTCCGTCGGTTAAAATAACCCCACACTTTGTACATTTTGTGTTGAATCAGGGCTCGGCTAATACTAGATATTATAATAGATACGACCATTTGAAGCGTACCTACTGTATCTTGAGATAAGTAAAAATTTGTACGAAACCTTCAGAGCGCGAATCCGATTCACACTTGGCCGGTTTTTAAAGTCGTTAGCCTTACTTAGTAAAAAATATTCGTTACTAAATAGCTATATAGATAAAATCATTACCTACAAAAAAATTGTGAGGTGATATTTTCTATGTAAAAATGTAATGATAAAATGTAAATATCACTTTTTGTAAACTGAATACTTTTCTGCGTTTCATCATCATCATATCAGCAGTAGGACATCCACTGTTGGACATAGGCTTCCTCCATAGACCTCCAGCTGCTTCGGTTGCAAGCGGCCTGCATCCACCGTAAGCCACCGTAAACACCGAAAGTTAGATCAGCTTCTGCTTTTATTTAAATATTTTTATGGCTCATTGTAAACTAAGCGTCTGTTATCAAATAAATTGCCTAAAATTTAACTTAGTCAAAGTTACAGAATTATTTAAATCTTAATCGAAAAAAGTGTTCACATTCCAGCCATTAACTAAGTAAACGACAGTAGTCTCGTGAAACTATAAATTAAAACTGGATTTATTTTTATCGGTCTCACTGTATTTTACTGTGTAATTTTTATTGTATGATGACCAGATTGTCCCAAAGGAGGACCAGCGCCAATCGCAAGATTGCTGATTTGGAACCATTTCGTGACATGCATAATTATATTTTGTTTTTTTTTTCTTTATTTTATTTTTATCCATTGTTCTTAATGTTTGTCACGAATAAATGTTTCCTTTCTTTCTTTCTTAAAACCAGGCGTTTCTGCCGCTCGTGTGTACAGATGCTAATAACCGCGTGGGGTGACAAGGAAGTGCCAGCAGATATTGTCGTCAATTTGTTTGGGCGTAAGTTGCTGCTTAGGATTCGAGCGTCGCGCGACCCCCGACTTATGAACACCACCAATAAGAACAACAAAGTTGAGGATGTCAGCCGATTAGCTGGCAGTCACGTTATCCCTTTTTTTGGCCAAGTAAATATACTTTCTTCAATATAAGCCGGTGTTTGCGGGGCCTGTAGTGTTAGTGTATTTACAGTCGACCAAAAAATTTCTTTACCAATCTGAGGTTTAATATCAGTTCTAAGACAGTTAAATTTTATTTGTTTTCACTTACAATTAAGACAACTACGACAATTTACCTTATCAAACTAATTACAATAATATTTTTAACTACGCTTTTCTACTATCACCTTTTCGAATGGTCATTGATATGGACTTCACAAAGTAACAAAAGTAAAAAAATGTTAAAGCAACTATACTTGATCCACTATTAAAGCATGCTGACCATTTGGTGATTTTAAGAGTTCCTTGTTTACCTACTTATAACTTAAGTACTTATCTACTTTATTGAGATTTGACTTCGGCATCTAAATTTAGAAGGTAATTTATATAGTTTCCTGTTTGACTAGAAAGAAAGCAAGCTGTTTCTTACCGTGCAAAATATGATGGTATAACTTAGATAAAATATATGCAATTAAATATTTTTCACCACACTTGCTCGTTAACAGTGTCGAAACATGCAGGCTACCTTGGTTGCAACTTGCAACCCCCTAAATAAAACTCTCGACCTTAATGTGCTTTTTCAAGAAACCCAAGGTTGGTAAATGAGTCATTGCCCGAAGTATTATTCCTGTCATGAAGCCCAAGGTCGGTAAATGAGTCAACTCGCGCAGCAGAAGGCGGCAGCGCCGCCCAAGATATCGGCAATATTTTAATCGCAAATGTGATGAAAAACATTGCATGTCGCACGGGCTCGGGACATAGACTCATTAAAGCCCCTCAATCTTCGACTTCGGGCTTCTAATAGACTCTCGTTCGTAATTCCTTATTTACCGCCCTTATGACATAATGTACTATTCCAATGCGTTTGCTCGAAAAATTTACCTACATGGTTCGTAAGTTCATTTTACCGCACTAATGCGATTTTTTACTTCTCCATTTTAAAATTTTATGTACCTACTTATAAGCAAAGAATTCTATATTACAAAAACAAAAAATATCCACTTCTACGTAGAAAAACGTACAAATATACAAAACTATGTAAATAATGAATTTGCAAAATAAATTGTAATTATTATAAATTGTAATTTAATTACCTACCTCAGTTTTTAATATAAGTAAATAATGAATAAATAAATAATAATGCGCCATTTATGTAAAACTTTGCGTTGGATTATTTTTATTTTTCAATTTTGTATTATTTGCCTATTTACTCACGAATGTATTGAAAAACGACGTATGATACACGGTTGGCAGGCGAGGGTTTTCATCGTCACGAGTTTGTAAAACCTTACTTACCAACCTCGTATCACAAACAACTCTCTCTCTCTCTCTCAAACAACTAATATTTTTACAGACAAAAAGTCGACTAAATATGACTTTGATGATTATGCTAACATTGAAACCATATTATTATTTCATCCAACCACTGCTATCCTAAATCAAACTTTTCTCACACTTATTTGCACAGTAGGTGAGCAAGTTGCTATCGTACAACTTCTTTTGTCATCGTTTTTTATCATCACATTTAGGACATACTAAAAGTTTCGTACTATTAAGTAGTGCCGCCTTATGATCAGGAAAGTGACGATGTGAGTGCACTAGGTATTCTACAAAATTTGCTTTTGACGGGAGACACGGCAACACTGGGGAGGGTGGTAAGCCTTATTCGAGGCGAGCGCACGTGACGAGAAACTAGAAGCAAGACTTGTATGTCGAGTCGCGTCGGCGCCCGAATTCTCATCAACTCATCCCGTGACAATGTATTTGCAATCCCAGTGTGGAATCAAACGAAAGTTTGTTAATATTACCAACAATATTGCGCTCACCTACTTATTACAAGTTGATCTGCTGAGCTGATCCATCTAAATTGCTTTTGGTCGGTGCCTCGCTGTGTAGCGTCGTCGTTATTAGGTTTGGTAGTTTGCCAAAGGATGATCGACACGGCATTCCCTTAAATACTTTCTTATGACAGGTGTGTACGTATAATTTCCTTAACTGAAGGACCAAACTACCGACCGGTAGATTGGAGACAATAAAAAACGCAGACAGGGTTTGCTACAGAACTTTTAACAAAGTATTTTAAAATTACACAGAAAATCTCAAGCTAATCTGAAGAAATGAAGATTGAAAGATTCTTCGTAATTCACCGAAGTCACTAAAACAACTAACAGTGAAAAGTCGTCGCGGCACCTGGGAGGTTCAAAATTATCTCCGCAGATAAAAAGTGATTCGGTTACGCGGCAGGATTCTCGGAGCGGCTGCTGTCCTCGCGAATCATTAATTTTAATTCGTACCCTGTGACGCCGCTGCTCTAATGAATTATTGGGAATCGTTGGAGTGCCCCCGTTCCACCCCATGAACTTCCTACAGTTTTTCTTTGGGACTTAGTATAATGTGAAAAAATGCCTCGTGAACTCGCTGCATACTAATTGCTTGTTGTGTAACGCTCGCCGGCGCCCGACCGGAACTCCGGCAGCGCGAGACAAGATTAAGAACTTTTGCTTCTGATCGTGATGCCACTGTCGATTTTTAAAAGCTCTCACCTCACTCTTAATCTTTCACTCCGAAAGCCCACCAAAAGAATTGGGCCCGATTACATCAAAGGAATTACAAAATCAGAAAGAAAATTCACGAATATCATAAAAGCCGGCGCGGGTAACTGCTTATTATGCACTGAATATTTGGTTGATGGAAACTCATTTTTATTCCGAATAAGTTTTCAGACTATGGTCATTCAAAATTTGTAAGTGCATAGAAAATGTTGAATACAGTATTTCCATTTGTTGTGAAATAGTTTTATTGAGATGGAATAACATAAGCGATGCGCCTGGACCAACAGCCGGGCGGAGTCGTCCCACGGCGCGGCGCGCGTAGTATTGTAGCATACGTGTGAACGCTCGGTGTCCACGAGCCACGGGTACGGAAACTTGTATTTTTTAAACTTTTGCCTAGTCTCGTAAACCGGAGGCAAGAAAGTTACAATTGTATCCCTCCTCCGCCCCCTTCAATATGTGACCTGCTTATTTATTGGAGAGGCGTCGGCGGAGTTCTCAGACAATATGTCGCGAACTACCCGAGCAAACGCACACGGAGAGAACAACTTAAACAAAACACAATTTACCCTGACAGAGAAAGTGAACTATTTGATTTATACTTAACTTTAAGTTCACCGTTCGGAGGTTAAATCCTGACGCAAATTTTGAAAATTTTTGTGTCCTGTGTTATTGTTTATAAAGCTGCAAAAATTGTACCTACCAGTAAGTACGTTTACTCCTGTGTAGACAGACTAGCAGCAGGCCGCTCAGTATTCCGAGCGCAGTCGTCATTAGCCGAGCCAGACGTTGGATTTCCCAAAAGGTGGCGGCTCGAACGTACCACTACAGCCCACTGAATAATGATGACACGAGATACGAAGTCCATTAAAACATCAATGACCGGCAGTGAACATAAAATCCGTTAATTTATTTTAAAGCTACTGGGAACAAGAAGAACAGCTCATTTGTCTTGATTGAAAAAACGTCTATTTTTTTTCTAAATACAGATCGCTTCTTTCGCGGACCCTAACGAATATTATTTTTATCTAAAAATCACCTACATTTCTAAATGGCGGAATGATGAGGGAACCATCTCGGTAATGGGCAAGCGGAAACGCAACGTAAAAATATATCGAAACCAAAACGCCTTACGCATTTAACTTTCGTCGTTGTTTTACTCAATGCTGGAATTTAAATACAGAATCCATTTTGTGTTCAAATGAGTTTTCGGAATAGCCAATTAGTTGTTAGCGCCCGGCCGCCCTCGTTCGCTTTCATTAGGCTATATAGTTCCCAAAATATCTGGGCCCCTCACAGATATATCTTCCTTTGCTTTTCTTTTAACACTCGGGTTAAGAGCACGGCGGGAACAACTGTTAGGAGAGCAGAATAGCGCACCGCCGTTATTCAGAAAGGGACTGACTTGAATTTAGTAGGTAAGTACTTCAATATTGAGAAAAATAAAAAGGTTTTTCAACTCATGTTATCTCTATGACAAATAGTCTTATTTCAAAGATAAATTGTTCACTCTCTTGGTTAAAATATTATGTAATATTTTAAATATAAACTGTTTCAGTCGACTTCAGATAAAGGCAATTTGCAAGTAGTGCTCGTTTAATTTTTAGCGCCCACAGGAGAGTTGCGTAATGAAAACATTACCAAATCCAGAGTCAAGATAAATTTTATCCAAGAGCGGAAAACGAACTCGCTCAACTCTTCAGAATGTGCAATTCCTTTCTTATTTCATAACGCAATCTTCTCGGCTCCTTATCTAACAACGAACATATCTCGCCCCCGCTCTCGAGGAAAATCGTCCAATATAAAGTCGGTTTAATTTGCGCTTTTCGCACTCAATGGGATGGAATAATATCGGGCAATTTGGTTACCGCGGGCATAAATATGGCGGGCCGCGCTGTAATTGTAACGCGGGCAATTCGCGCCTCGTAACGACCGAGAGGAGAAAACTTCGCCCGTTTGGAGCGCGATGGCCGCCACCATCGCAAAAGGCCACGGCGCCCGCGCCGCCCGCACCGCCGCATCACCACTGAAAACTGCAACAAATACTTTTTCGATAAAACATTCATCGTGACGTGTTCAGTGAATGAGAGGTAGTATACAGTTTCACTAAGTTTAACATAAATTGAGCTGTTTATTCGTTGTAAGTTCTTAATCGTACTGCATCTTTTAGATGGTTAAGCTTGTTAGTACACCGTGTGCTGAGCATTAATATGCTCTGCGTTGAAATACTTTATATCATTGTAGCTCCGAGCACAAAAGAACAGTCTCGTCACACACGACAAAGTAAGAGAATTCCACACGCACGTAATAGGTACCCGACGGTCAGCAAGCTACGTAGCTCCACGGCGGCCACGCGCGGAGGATTACCTTCGCCGAAACGAGAACGAAAACGCCGTTGTCTAGCGCAAAAGTAATTACAAATACGAAGCCTCTCTTTTGCTTAACATAATAGAATAACGAATGTCATTTTCTTTTATTCTGACCCTTCCGCGGTTCGCGCGGGGAATGCAAAATTCACGAAATTAGAGTGAATAAACCTGCGTTGTAATTAAAGTCGGGTGCCTGGCGCTCCGGGAGCGTCGGCCGCCCATCTTTCTCGGCCGGCCTACGAATTAAGTACCAAATTTCTTTAGTAATTCCAAGTATATATTCTTGGATCCGCTCAGTTAGAAGTAAATCACTTTTACTGTTCCGATTTTCACCACCCTCTCTTCTCTTAATCTTTACAATAATAAACAAATAAGGACGAACAAATTTGTGAACGATTCCTGATTTAGCTCTAGAATTTTAATTAACCGTCTTCAAAAAAAGGAGGAGGTTGTTTTTAATTTGTAAACCGTAAGTACACGCTTTCAAAATACAAATTACTTATATCACTTCTCAAACGATTTTATCGGATTATTTATCTCTTTACTCGTAAGTTATAACTGTAAAGTAAAAGAAGTTAGCAAAGACTGTTAATACTTATGTAAATAAAAATATATTTTTTCAAACATCACGTAGTAGGGATGGCTCGACGAGCGGCGACAATCAAGCGACGCAACAGTTAACTCGGACCGCCTCGACCACTTCCGTCGCGCCGCCGCCTAAACTTGGGCAAACACTCACCAATTGCCCTAGTGTTGCCCGATTCCCGGAAAACCCACTTATCGATAAGTACTTTTTTACTGAAAATGACAGTCATTTTCAAAGTTCATCTGACTTTTCGCGGCATTAGAAAGTATTTCCGTTTGACGATATAAGGCAGCACAACGGAAGCGGAAAATATGAAATAAAAAAGCTGTTCAAAAAATAATTTTCGTAATTAATAATATTGGTCTGCTTAAATCACACAGCTATTTTAACAACAGCTCGTTAAATTTTGTATAGGAACAGCGCATAGTAAAGTTTTAAACTCCTAATAAATATATAGTTTATAATATCCTAGCAAGGAAGTATAAAACTGACTGTGGTATCAAACAAAACATAATCGTAGCTTGCCAATGAGATTTCTTGTGGAAAATTGAAATAATAAATACTATAATTAAAAACTGTAATTAGGAAACTCCTAGATAAAACAATTTGTTATTCTATTTGAAAAAATAAAATTTTAACTTGACTTATCGATGTAAGGTACGCACGAACGCTATTGTTTGCCAGTAACAGTTTGCAGAGCGGCTGATTGCTTTGATAATCGCCGGCTGAGATGTACAAATGACGCAAGAACAGCGTCTCCGACGGCGCAAGAACTTGTGTTGGCACTAACATTATTCTAGGAAAACCACTCCCTTCGCTATCTAAATTTAGTATGAATAATTGATTTGTAAATCTTACGTTATACATTTTGGCGATTTTCTCAAAGACACTTCAACAAAAATATTTTCACCTATTTACCAACATATTTTCAATATTTAACTTACATTGAACAAAACTATTCAGAGCAACAGAAACAATTCGGAACATTTTTGTGACATGTCTCTCAAATTGAGCAAAAACACACAGCATACCAATGCAAAGTAAGTTAGAAAAATTGAGTTGCGCTGAGACGGCGGCCGTGTGAACTACTCAGTAAACTACGTTTGCCAACTTACTAACACGGCCAATCGAAAAATAGAAAGTTCTGCTCGCAGACCAGGATCGGAACTAACTGAGTAACTCTCATTCTTCACAAACTTTACGAAGGAGTCGAGAAATTTATTTTGTTTTGGGTTTGTCTACTGCGTGACCCTCTGCCCCGGCAGACAGTAATTTGTGAGGAATTTTACCTGTCTCTAGTTACGTACTGACCGTTAATCGGACCCTGCATTGCACTTAAGTCATCAACACTTTAAAAAAATCCATTTGTATGGTAATAGCAATGCACAAAAATTTGTGTCTCATAATTTTTAGTTTTTAGGTTTAGGTACGTAGTCGACGTCTTCATACATAACCTCAAGTAGGCATAGATATTACTGGAACTGTCATAGTTTCTCAATGTAGAAACAAATTGAAATTCCTTGAGAACATAACCGGAGCACTGCTCAAATTTCCCTGACGTTTGTTCAAGTAATCAAGTATAAAATCCCTAGCAACCCTCTGGTTCTCAGCAAAACAATACGCGCGACCTTTTAGGGCCGGCACCAGTACTTCCACAAGTGGCACTTAACGCAACAGAATAAACTGGCGGCGGTGCTGCGTAAACACGGAAATTCCATCCCGTAGACTGTATACACGCCCGAGGTCATTCAAGTTTCATTACCAATAGCTCCGGGCTCATAACTTATTCAGTTAGGGGCAGGTAACGCGTTTTAACATTCAATTTGCTACCTGAAGAAACGTTATGTTGCTGTAAACGTCGTGACTTCAAAACCCTAACGTAAAACGGCTTTCTTTCAATTTCTTTTTCTCAGAACACAAAGAACGCTTTGTATGATAGTTTGGAATGAAACTTGCTACGAGACAGCAATGGATAGTGCACTCTCACATCGTAACGTTTGGACAATATAACATATTTAGTAGATGAACGTTTCTAGTTTGTATAAAAATGACTTATATGGCATTCAATACATATTTGAAAATTATAATACATTGTGTCACCTGTATCTTTTATGGCAGTTTCTACAATAGTAGGCGATAAGGGAACAATCATTTGTGCGTCATTTATGAAACACTTTTCGAAATTATATACCTATGTCAACGTACCTACTATACAAGTAGATACATAGGTACGACTGCGAATGTCAATTTTATTTTTGCCATCGGGTAGGTACAGTTTGGTATTTTTTTTTAATAGGAATCTAATGTGTATTTCACTGCAATAAACATTTATATTTTATATAGTGAGTAGGTACCAGTTCTTTGCAGTAAGTACGGTGACACCTATAAAGACTCGCACGAGTTACACTCACCCGTAGCACTTAGGTAATAAAACCAAGAAAGTAGTTTTAAGGAAACCCGCGACAGCCATTGCAGCCCCTTATTACGCCGCAAAACCCTCCTTATTACATGAGACAAACAAGTTATTCGTTTCAAATTGAAAACTTTCCACCCCACTAGCCATTCTGGGGCTGTGGCCCATAAATTCCCGCCAATTTTGTTTTATTTCGCGATGCAGGCACGGTAATAAAAGTAAGCTGGACGTGAGACAGAGCCTCCAGCCGGGATTACTTGGCCATCGCAATGGATCACTGCAGCCTTTGATATGGTGTCTAAACAACGGTACCTGACTAACTGGCCGGCCCAGTCATTTGCTTTACGGGCCTGCTCGACAACGATGTGAAGTCGATTTCATACATTGTGTTCGGACCTTTTAAATGGGAAACGTCGGGTATAGTAGCTCTTCTTTGTTATTTATTTTATAAGCCAACAGATAAAACGCATTTGTATTGATGTTTACAACTAGCAGTTTCTATTTCTAATTAATCGCTAAAAGAAGTAAACGATTTAGCGTTGATGTAGGTATGAAAACAAAACTACAAACGATGCAAGTAGTCAGGTGCATACTTCTGGAGCGCCTCCAATCTCATCCTTTCTCGTGTTGGCAAACATGAGGCCACATGTGTGATTCTAGTTAAATGCTCACATTGTTTTGTTCTTTTCATACAAAACGTGTCGCGTAAACACAAGTGCAAGACAAGACGGCAATGTTTGACCATTTTGGCACAAAAAACTTCAAAAGCTCCGTGCTTCGTAGCTTCTTCTATCGTATTTCATAGCGGCAAACACCTAAAACTCTAATGAAGTGTGTTTGTCTGACGCAAGCACTGCTTCTAAGGAGTACCAGGTGAAAACAAGTTCTTTTTACGACACGAATGAAACCGCAGCGCGTGAGCAAGGAGCACTCCAGATGAATGCAACTATGGGACCGCCGGACAAACAAACCGCAACCTAGAGCTTGCTTTATAAAGCTCATATTTATAATAACGGAGATTTTACTGAAAATGAAACGATGCACGGCCGGTTTAGAGATGGGATTGCGAACAGTTGCGGTGTCCAACGGTTATAGTCCCTCGTTTTACCAACACGCCAAATATGGACCCCTCGTAAAAATAAAAAGCTGTGTGGTTATAAAACATGTTGTATTAAATATTCTGAATACATTTTATAGCTTCATGTGTACGGAAACGAAATGGAGGTAAAATGCAACATAAACGAAACATAATTTCGTTTTTTGTGGTTATGGTTTTGTATAAAACTCTCATTAATTTAATCATAATTTTATGTGATAGTTGAATGACAAGGGTGATTCAGCAATAGGTATCTACGTGCAGAAGTTAATCCAGCACTGCTTATGATTTATTTTTGACATCTATCTGTAACGTCAAATCCAACACAATTTTTACTTTTTAATATCAACTCACTAATTATCGTACAGATTGAATTTAACGCAGGCATCCTCGGAGCACCTGATAAGGCTTTTTACGTAAGGTCCTAAACGACTCCAATTAAGTAAGCAAAGCTCTACGCTAGAGCTGTTCTATTAATTACCTTACAAGCCAGCTCGGTAGTAAAATTAATAGATGTGGGAAAAGCTGTGTTTTACAGACCTATTTAATTGCTAATCGTTAAAATTTTTCCAGTTATGAAAGATACTAGTTTAGCGCACAGAGAACTTTTGCAGTTAAAATCACTATAAAACTTGAGAACGAACAACAACGAGGATCGGAAACGAAAAACACTATCAAATCGTGCCACCCCGGTTGAAAGTTGATAGGTAAATAATTGTTATCTCATACGACAGACAGTAAATATCAACGACAAAGCAACAGTAAAACAGTAAGCCGCAAATATTGTGCGACCAGAAGGAGCGTGGAAGCCAATTAATTTTTGCTGAGACCAAGGTTTATGTTTCCCGGATAAATAAGGAGATTTAGCGGCAACGCCCGGCGCCGCCTCATAAAATGGCTAGCTCGTAACCAGGCCTGACCACTCCCCTAACTAACAATTCTCGATAACATCAACAATAACTTTTCATTATTACTTTCACCTTTGCGACACAATTATTAAATTATTTTGAAGCAGCGAAACAATCCCTTAGTTCTCTGTGACCAATTTAAAAATTATTTTTATAAACTGTAAATGTTTCGAGTATCCGTCGTACAGGATGGGGCATTTGTCTGCTAAGATCAGGGCATCAATTTGTGCTAGTTTACACGAGAGCTGCTTTACGGAGGTAGGTATTCACTAAGAGGAATTATCGAGATTCTGTGAAGTACGTAATTTGAAACAATGTACCTACATACATAACTAAAACCTACTGCGCCACTGTTAATTCAGAATAATAATTAATAAATACCTCGCAGGCAATATGTGATTGCTACTTTTTCCATTGGCTCACTTTTGAGCTGGACAATACAGGGTGTCCGCCGTAAGTAGGTAGTGAATTTTGGATAATATCAAGTTAACTCGCAATTATTTGTAACTGTTTTGTTATATCAAACTCATTATTAACCGACAATATCGTGAGAGTTGCGGGCAATCTGTAAATACAAGTGGCGAGTTGTCGTTCATTGTGGCATTCTAAGGGGAACCTTTGTTCAGCAGTGGACGTCTTTCAGCTGATGATAATGATGGTGCCCGTCTCAAATGGCCATTCTTTTTATTATTATCACAGGATCTACCACTAGGGTGAATTGGCTTCTTTGCTAACCAGTGACCTTTCAAATACATTCACTACAGTCTAATTGCATCGAAGCTTGCCAGAACTCTCTCCATCAGCAGCTTGGGTTCCAGCAGCTACAAGTGGTCCTTCAAGCCGGATGACGTAATCGGGGGTGTATCAAAAACTACCTTTCCTGAGTTGCATATTTTTATGTCCTAAATTGAGTTTGAGTTTATTTCAACAGAAATTTTTAAAAAATCTTATGGTTAACATGTATTTTTGTAATTTCTGTATTAGTAAAAAAAATGGCCATAAAGTAATAGTTAATTACCTGAAATGAGTCTTTTGCTATTTACCAGAATGTAACTACTACTAAAACTCATAACATTTGACAACACTAGCTGTTATGCGGCAGTATTTTTTTTTTTTGCAGGTGGTAGGACCTTGTGCAAGGTCCGCCCGGATTGCTACCACCATCTTGCTCGCTAATCCTGCCGTGAAGCAGCAGTGCTTGCACTATTGTGTTTCGGTGTGGAGAGTAAGACAGCCGGTGAAATTACTGGCACTTGAGGTATTCCAACGTAGGCCTCTAGGTTGGCAACGCATCTGCAATATCCCTGGTGTTGCAGATGTTTATGGGCGGTGGTGATCTCTTACCACCAGGAGATCCACTTGCTCGTTTGCCTTCCAGTCGAATAAAAAAAAAAAAAAGTATCTGTATTTATTTTGTATACCTCTTACGAAGTGTACCTGTTAAATAGAAGAATCCCTGGGCCCTTTGTTCTCAAATATCTATCACTAAATATTTATAAAAGCAATCAACTCATGTGGATGCATTAAATTCGTTCCACTCCTGCAGAGTAATTCGGATGCATTTTATTTTCGTAGCGCCGGCGGAGGCCGGGTGATGACTAAATAATGACCAGGATAACGCCGTTTTATTGCAGCCTCCGTGTTGCGAATATATAAATGAACCCTCAAGGGAGTGTTAAAGACGCCGCCGAAGAACTCCTGTCGAACAAGTCCGACTCTACGGAAAGCGCCGTAAACCGCCCCACCCGCTGAGGCGTCATTTACGAACCTCGTCGTGCTTTTAAAAAATAATTGGAACATCTATTGTATTTATAGTTTAAAAATGTAAGAGTGAGTTGTATCCGGCTAAAAATCGATGTGAAACTAGTCATCAAATCTCCGGTTTAGCAAATTTTTTGTTGCAGTATTTACTTAACTGGAGATTTGACGGCTGGTTTGCTATTGATTTTTGTTATATTAACTTCGTGCAATTCAGTTTCTAAAATGATAAACAATGTCAAACCAGAAGTTAAATTCTTTTCGATAGCTGGTTTGACATTAAATATAATTAGCGCGTAAATTCAAACATTCAGAGAGATATTCAAACAACATCATTATGAGCCGAAAGACGTCCATTGTTGAACAAAGGACTCACCAACGAACAACAATTGCCATATGCATCTTCCGGTTGCCCGCAATCTCGCGATATCGTCAGTCCACCTAGCGGGAATCCTGTGAATACTTTGTCTTCCAGTTCCTGGTTGCCACTCGAGCAATTTTTTTTTCTCGAGGATTCAAACAATAAGTATTTAAAAAATGTAGTAGTTAACCTAAACCTCTAAACGCAATTTGTGATGAAATTATTCTCTAATTGGTTTCATACCCTTCATTAATAGCAACAATTTGTCTAAAATTTGTTTTCATAACTCAAAAGTACGACTGCAAACAACAAAAACACCTGCCGAGTTTATATTAGCAAGGCGAGGCCCATTTAGGAACTATAAACCTGGTTTATTTTACTCATTTAATTACGCCGTTTCTGTTTCATTTCGAACAGCGTGCGAATGTGATTTCCCTGCGTTAAAATATTAAAAATTTAATTGTGTTTTGGCTGAGTCAGGCGCGGGGCGGCAGTAAAGATGCGCGCTACTCCGTTGATACACTATTAATGCAATTGTTCGAAAACAGCGCGAGGCTATAAAATTTAGCCTTCAGGTAGAATATTGCGCCCCAATTCGTAGCTTTAGCCGTAATTTTTCGCATTGCGGCTTTCTAATAAAATATTTAATTAGTTACCTACTTCTTCATAGGTACGCGTTCAATGCTTTGTACAGAGATTTTTCAGTTCGTTTACTTAATTACCACCTTAAAGTTTATTGTCACTTGTCTTGTGTGTATGTAAGTACCAATCAAAACAATAACACTTTTCACATTCAAGTCCATGTGACAGTCATTCTTATTGTGTTTAGGGTTCTGTGTCATGAAGAATTGTTAATTCTTTTGTAGTGGACTGTATTTCCTTTTCTCTGTTCAGTGAAAGTCCTTTTTGCAGCAGTAAAGATTTATTAATTTATAAAATGTAAGAGCACTATTTGACACGACACATTAGTTCGCCATGTTGAATCCAAGAGGCTAGACATTTTTTGTGGTGTTGCCAACATGTTGCGGCCTCAAGAAAGAAAATTAAAATGTTATTTTAACATTTTTACAATAGCAAAAACTATAATTGTGACCACACAATATGACATCAAAATATTGTTGAGATCATTAAGTTCTTACAATCTAGAATAATCTAAGAGATATTATTATTATTACAGTACAGTCAACCATTCATTAATTATTTGGTAAGTATACCTGTATACAATATAAGACAGTATCGGTAACAAAACAAGGTAAGTTATTTATTATATTTTTCCTGTAATGAAATTAACATTGTAGCTAGTGAATATTAAGATAATTATTTTGACATTTTTTTTTTTTTTTTTTTTTTTTTTTCAGGTTTAGCTGAAGGAGTCTACAGCAACACAAAAGGTAAATATTATTTTTCAGGTTTAGCTGAAGGATTCTACAGAATAACAACAGGTTAGAATTTATAACTTATGTCATAATAATGATTGACCTAAATTTAATAATTGTTCTGTTGAGAAGGTTACTACTACAACAGGAATGAGTAATAGCCTCTTAATCATTATGATATACAAGCTCAACAGGTAAGTTTTACTTAAATATATGTAAGTTACATAATCTTAACTAAATGCAAATTATTGTACCGGTAACGCACATACTTTGGTGATAGACCTGACATGTGTCCTGCCATTAGGAGTTTTTACTTCGATCGCCCTAACCTTATCATCTTTTCCAGGACATACACGCACAACACGTGCCATCGGCCAGTTCATCGGAGGTGTGTCCTTTTCTATAAGGAGCACGAGTGAGCCTACTTGTATGTTTGGTTCGTCAGTATGCCATTTAGGCCTATGCTGTAAGACGTTTAAGTAATGCCTGTGCCACACCTTCCAAAAGCATTGTACCATATGAGTACAAGTACGCCACATCTTTAGCCTATTCATCGGGACGTCAGTCACATCCGATTCAGGATATGAAGTCATTGCTGTACCAATTAAAAAGTGACCAGGAGTTAAGTATGTATAGTCATCACAATTAGAAGTCATAGGGGTCAATGGACGTGAATTTAACACTGCCTCTATTTGCGACAAGACTGTACTAAGTTCCTCGTAAGTTAATAAGGCCTTCTGGATCGTTCTTTTTAAGTGAAACTTAGTACTCTTAACGGCTGCCTCCCATAGACCACCAAAGACAGGAGAATAGCACGGTATGAAATGAAAATTGATCTGCATCTCTGCAGCATAAGTTTGTACCTGTGCCCGGTGTTCTTTGGAAAGTTGGGTATTGGCCGATTTAAATGTACTGGCATTATCGCAGTAACAGTCAGTTGGCAAACCTCTACGCGAGACAAATCTTTTAAAACACGCGAGAAATGTAGCGGTGGTAAGATCTGAACAAAGTTCTAAGTGAACTGCTTTAGTGCTGAAGCACACGAATACGCAAACATAACCTTTGCTTACTACAGCACGTCTGATTCGAGATTGTTTAACTTCAACTGGGCCTAGAAAGTCAAAGCCAACCTTTTGAAAGGGTCGCATGGGTCTGGTAACTCTATCAGCAGGTAAGGAACCCATTAATTGTTTTGATGCTTCCGCTTTTAATCTAAAACAAATCATGCATTTATGTGTTACCTTTTTTATCTCTCTAATACCATTTATTAACCAGAATCTTTGTTTTAGGCTAGACAAAATTAATGTAGGTCCAGCATGTAATAGCCTAGCGTGCTCGCTACGAATTATTAATTCTGTAATCTTTGATCCATTACATAATATGATAGGATGTTTCTGTGAGTACGACTGGTTTGAGTTTTGAAGCCGTCCTCCTACTCTTAAAATGGAATCACCATCGAGAAAGGGATGTAAATTTACTAAAGAAGCATTGACTGGTTTGTTGGTTTTGATTGCATGAATATTGTCAGCGTGATGAATACCCTGATCATGTTTAATTATGAGCGCCAATGCTCTTTGTAACTCCACACTGGTTAAAGATTTAAATTGCAATGTCCCATTTTTGTTATTTATTTTAGTCTTTAGATAATTAATAAATCTAAGGAAGTATGCCACTAAACGTGTCATTTTATTTATGTCTGAGTACTTATTTATGACCGCTTCAAGAAAAGAATTGCCTTTATCCTTGACGTGAGAGACTGAGCAACTGGAGAGCGCTGAGCAAGCTTTAAGCTCTGGTACGACCTCTGGCGGAGATGTCTTATTATTTGCAAAGTCATACTTATCTAGTAAGAACGAAGGTCCACGCCACCAAAGCGTACAGTCAGCTAGTTGATGCGGATCCACACCTCTGCTCACCAGGTCCGCAGGATTGTCTGCTGTGCCGACGTATAGCCAGCGCCAGTCACCTGTTTGGTTTTTAATTACACTCACTCGGTTAGCAACATAAGCTTGAAGTTGCGTCGGTTCAGTTGCAAGCCACGCCAGAACAATTTGCGAGTCAGTGAAGAGAATTACATCATTGATTTTAAGCTTCAGTGTTAATGTGTTATAAACCCTTGTAATAAGTTTTGCTAGAAGCAGTGCAGCGTTCAACTCCAGTCTCGGCACCGTTAGTTTGTTGTTGAGTGGGTTAATCCGTGATTTCGAGCAAAGTAAAGATAATGTTGCCTTACCAGCTTGATCAACCACTCTCAGGTAAATGCAGCAGCCGTAGCCTGTAGAACTGGATGCGTCGGAAAAGCCGATGAGCTGGACAGCAGCAGCAGTGTCGTTGACTGGAATGTTGCGATCTAAGTAAATGGGATTCATGCTAGACAAACCTTGTGCAAATTGTAACCACTCACTCTTTAAAGCATTACTTGGCGTAGCATCCCAATCAATCTGCTCTGACCATAACCTCTGCATAATAGCTTTAGCCTTAACAATAATAGGGCTTACAAATCCCATTGGGTCGTAAAACTTTGAAATGTAGCTTAAAATATCCCGTTTTGTCACTGATTGGCTATTGAAGGTCTCTGGACAAGAGATTGTAAAACAATCTTTATTGTTGTCAATAGTTAATCCTAATGCCTTTAATTTATGATTGTCTCGTTGTAAATCAAGCTCATCGAAATGTTGCTCAGTCAGAGGAATATCTGACAGAATCGGTGCGTGATTGGAAGACCACTTATGTGTGTTAAAACCCCCAAGCATTAGTAGTTCACGCAACTGTCGTTTTGCCTCGAGAACTGTAGTTATGTCCGAATCGCAATATAAAACGTCATCAACATAACTGCAGTTTCTTATGATAAATGCTGCCAAAGGATAGTCCTGCTCATAGCGTGATGCAAGCTCAAACAAACACCGTGTGGCTAAGAACGTAGAACTCTTTAAGCCGTATGTCACCGTATCTAAGCGAATGCAACGTATGGGTTCGCTAGGATCGTCACGCCATAATATATTTTGTAGCGAAGTGTGAATAGGATTGAGTGCAATTGCCCTAAACATGCGACGTATATCGGTCGTGAACGTGTAATCGCCTAAACGAAACAAAAGCATTATTTGAAATAGATCCTTTTGCATTAAAGCACCATTTAGCAAGAGATTGTTTAGTGAGATTTTTTTATTAGTCTTTAATGACCCATCAAATACCACCCTTGTTTTAGTAGATTTACTATTTTCATTGATTACTGCGCGATGTGGTAAGAAATACACAGCATCCTTGTTGAGGTCCATGGTTTCAATGTCCACATAGTGGCCATGACCTAGGTCAATGTATTCCTGAATGAATTGTTTGTACTGTTCAAGCAAATTTGGAAACCTGGCTAATTTTTTTTCTAAATTTAAAAATCTACTCAATGCCAACTCAAAAGATTTACCCAGAGTGTCATTAATATGTTCAAGCGGTAGTTTTAATGGTAAATCAACTTGAAACTGATTATTACATAATTGTACAGTATTCTGAAATATTTCCTCGCATAAATCTGTCTCAGAGGCTTGTTCTTTGAATATTTCAGGTACTTCTTCAGTTTTCCAAAAGGTTTGTAGGGTTTCATTGATGTTGTCATTATCAGACTTGCATACCTGGCAGTGTAGACTAACTGTTTTATTGCAGGCCTGTTGTTGCAGCGGCAGACTGCCACCGATGACATGCCCGAAGTGCGTGTTGATTATTGTAGGCTGGACACTATGTTGCGCCGACGACTGCCTGGCCAGAGCTGGCTGTTGCGGCAGGAGCAGCTGGAAAAATGCGTCACAACCCATCAACATATGTATCTCACCCGGTATATTATAATCATTGTCTGCAAGCTGTATGCCGGGAGGAATGTAAATGTTAGACATGTCCAACTTTGTTTGCGGCAATTTGCATGTAATTGAATCAACCACATGACAGTTGACAGAAAGTTTGAATGGGGAGATACGTGAATATACTTCAAGTGGGATACTGTAATTGACTTTATTGTTTACATTTGTGATACCCACAATAGTGACTTCTTTCTGCACAGGAGTCAAACCTAATCGTTGCACAAGCTCAGTTGTAACAAATGACACCTGTGAGCCACTGTCTAATAATACTTTTACATTATATTTTGTCCCGTCCTGGCCCACAAGGTACACTCGGGCAGTAGGCAGCAAACATTGGCTTTCTTCAATACTTGATGCTAAAGTCACTGTACCTGAAGCTGTTGCAGGCGTGTTGACATGAAGCAGAGAGTTATGGCTCCTGTCTTTGCAGTGATTGCATTTGAAGTGGTACCTACATTTCCCAGGATGAGAATTTAGACATACTGGACATAGCGCTTTGGATTTTACAAAGGCTAGTCTGTCATTGACTGGTAACAGCTTAAATTTTGCACAAGTAAATAACTTATGGTTGGAATTACAGTGTATACATTGACGCATGCTCACCTGTCGCTCCGTGTCCCGTTGGTATGCTGCGTTTACGACTACATTGTCGCATTGCTTACTTGTACCTTGGTCAACACTCTCCAGTGCCAGTGCTCTTTTCTCTATAAATTGTACAAACTCATTAATAGTCGGCTCTATTTTGCAGTCTCTATTTAGTTGAAAGGCATTAGCGGTGGTAGGATCAAGTTTTTTCACAAGTAAATGCACCAATATGATGTCCCAATGTGAGACAGACTCGTGTATGCATGTTAATGCCTTTACTTGTTGTTTAACATGTGCTGAAAATTCCCTCAGACTAGCAGCTGTCGGTTTTGAAGGTGCCAATTCCAATAACTGTGAAATGTGGTCACTCATTATGAGGTTTCTATTGTCATACCTGTCCTTCAAAATCGATAGTGCTTCAGTATAACTTTCGCCGAAAATTGGTAGGTTCTTTATAAGATCAAGAGGTTCGCCGCTGACAAAATTACGTAAATAATACAGTCGTTGCACATCATCGAGCGTGGTATTATTGTGTATCATTGACGTGAAGATATTTATAAACCGAGTGTAATCGCGGTATTGGCCTGTGAAAGTATCTATATCAATTGATGGCAATTTTATATTGGACACTTGGCTATGACGCACTGGTCGTGAACTAGCGTCTGTGTTCGCTGAGATTACACTTAGCTTGGCTAAACATGCCGCGTACTTGTCCTCAGATTCGCCTACATTTTCAGTGTCCGCGGAATTGAGACACAATATTTCAATGTTTATGTCTTGATAGCTAAGGAATAATTCTCTTAACCTACCTATTTTGGTTTGCGCAAGCGCTGGAGATAAAGGTTCTTGATCAGCCCTGTCCACTGCGTTAAAAATCCTCGTAAGGCTAGCCTTTAAATAGCCCCGCTTAGAGACTAATTTCTTTAAATCTTCCTCCATGTTTGTCACCGGTACAATTGTAAACTTAATATAAATTTAATTTAGGTACACGGCGTGCACTTATAAAGCACTTATACAAACAATTATACAGGATTACGGACACAAAACAACTCGACAATGGTAAGTACCTAAACGAAAAATGCGTTTCTAAAACGGAGAAAAGTAGTTGTCAATAATGCACAGATAAACTAAACACTATAATGTCTCTGGAGTGGTAGGTTCAGGGAGCCGATGAGGTCGCACACGCACATAAGGCTGGCTACTCACTATCCGATGCACGCGCAACCGCCGCCGACGCAGTGTTGCTATAGCGAAATTGCGCACGTCCCGGCACCGCCCCACAGAACTGAATGACTGACCTTGGATTCTTCTATTGAAATCGAACGAAATATTTTGGAGTAGCTGAATGTCAGCTATGCTGAAACCTGTAATATCTTCGATCTTCGTTAGATGTGCAGCCTTTACGCTTGTTTTGAATGGAAATATCACTGAACAATTATTGTTTTCTTCACTGTAATTTTCACAATGGCTTCCGTCACTGAATAAGTTGCAGAAATATTCTTGCTTCGCAGTTCGGAGGACCATGAAGAATTGTTAATTCTTTTGTAGTGGACTGTATTTCCTTTTCTCTGTTCAGTGAAAGTCCTTTTTGCAGCAGTAAAGATTTATTAATTTATAAAATGTAAGAGCACTATTTGACACGACACATTAGTTCGCCATGTTGAATCCAAGAGGCTAGACATTTTTTGTGGTGTTGCCAACATGTCATTAAAAAATAAAAAAGTTAACTTCTCTGCTGTTGTTCGACGCCTGACTGTTCTACCTTAGCAATGTAATAATGCGACAAGCATGCTGGACGTCTACGGGGAGGCCTATGTCCGACAGTGGATGTCCTATGGTTAATATGATGAATGTAATAATACTGAGAGAACAGTAAATATTCAATCGATCATTAAAATTTAATTTTAAAAAACTATGAAATCTTGTCGCCATAGTCCATAGAAACACATTTTTTTTTTTTTACTTTCAACATGACATAGACTTCATTTATAACCGTAATATTTTACATGTACAGTCGCGAACAGGGATTGTTGAGCCACTTGCTACTGTTAGTAATTTTTCCGTGTTATTCTACATTATTAATGACAATATTTACTTCAAGTATAACTCGGCAAAATTATGAACAATGACGACTGGCTCAACAATTTCTATTCAACAGCATATCGTACATGGGTATGCATTAAAATTTTCATAGCCACTTATTACTTACACTAGCTTTTGCCCGCGTCTCCGCCCACGTAGTATTAGTTAGCGCGCGCTGTTCCCTCGGGAACTGTGCATTTTTTCAGGATAAAAAGTAGCCTATATCACTCTCGGGCTCATAAACTATCTCTATGCCAAAAATCACGTCGATCCGTCGCTCCGTTACGGCGTGAAAGACAGACAAACACACGAACACACAAACATACAAACACACTTTCGCATTTATAATATTAATATGGATTACCATTTACTAAACTTCCAGACCTTCAAAGAAGAACAAAAAATATGCGCTGCAGTGGAGTGCTATCGACAGGTAAAGCCGCGCCGGCTGAGCTCGCCGATACAAATGGCAAATGCACCGGGGCATCATCGTTTGGCTGTCGCAGCTTAAACTTTTCGGATTTTCTGCGCCGAAGCCATTTCAGATTCTTCAGTACGCAAATATGCTTCGAATTTGTCAGTTTTAAAACATTGCATTTTTTAGTTTGACTGATCAGAATGTAATATAAAAGTAGAATACATTACTAAACAGAAGATACCAGTTGAGGCCTGTAATACGATACGAGCAAAAATTAAAACATAGATCCTCCTCGTCAAACTGAACAACATTAGTTCAGCGACTTTTAAAAATAGGAAGGAGTCTGAATCTTCCTTTTTTCATACAAATTAAATACTGCTATTAATGTACGCCATCCTTGAACATAACTGACGCTTGTCACGCTACAAACATCAAGCGTTTTGCTTTACATTGATTCTTCGAATGAACTTAAAAGTGTAATAAAAATTAAAAAACTAACTATTTTTAAAACTCGCTGAACTCATGTCGTTTAGTTTGAGGCGTATGATATTTTTTTTAATTATTTGCTCATATTACAGGCCAGACCCGGTATAACTGCCTACAAGAGAATAGGGGCCACGTGATTTTCATTAGTAGAACTAAAATAATAATAAATATAATTTATTTATAACATGAACTGTCTAAAAAATTATTTAATTAATGCAACATAACAACAGAATACATATTGTCTTTATTAAAGTAGGTAAATGTATAAAAAAAAAAATTACCGATGAAAATCAAACGCGACCCTCATTTTCTTTTGATATACACGGTGGATTTTGACGAGGGACCTTTACGAAACAGGCAGATAGTTCAACCTTAGCGCTTTATTTCCTCCATAGAAACTATGGAAATATATGTTACCGTTTTCAAGTTAAAGCCTTTAAAACATTCATACCAAAAACTACTTTGTGCCAACCCTAAACAGATGGCTGGGTCAATGTTCTTACTTGTAAACAATCTTTAGACGTCAGGATACTACATTAATATTTTGCCATTTGTCCATTCTTAGAGGTCTGCGTGCAACGCTAAAAAAATCGCTGCAGGATTTGCAGAGGTAATTGTCTCTTGAGTATTTACGTAATTTCTTAGTTAATAATTCTAACCACAAAAAATAACTCACATGATGATATGACATGACACTGACATCCACTTGAACGTACTCAACCGTCATAAACAATTAAAAAAGATAGTAACCTCTTTCATCATCAATAAAATGTCTCTGTTTACCTACCTAAAATGATAAAAAGGTTTTAGTTCGTTAACTTGCTTCAGCAAATTATTTTCGAATGAATTGAAATTGTTCCCTGGTTGATCAGCAATTCATACAATAGGCTGTCCTTTTTTTATTTCGGTTATCGTCAAAAAAATTAATACTTAACATTATTTGACGGATATTGCACTAAAGTTGTAGTAACAGGTTGTCATTCGCCGAGCCGAGATAGAATCAACGCATTTTTCACAACTATCGAAACTCTTTGCATGATTGAAAATCGATCAATATCATAAATATGATGTTTGAAATGAAATTGACATTTAAGTTCATTTTATTTACTTCAGATGAAAATGCCTCTGTTAGATGCACGTGGATATTTAAATTTGCTCATGTTATACGCGAGCTGCAATTATAATGCGGCTGAAGCTTTACGACGTTACAGGGAAACATATCCACCATCACACCCAACAGGTCGTAGGGCAATTTTACGTGCTTTTGATCGTGTCGCCAACAATCAGCCCGTTGTACCAAGAACAGCTCAGAACGATCGACGTGGAGGACTCGTTATTCGTCTTGAGGCTAGACTTGAAGAAAGAATACTGCGGTATTTTGAGCGGTATCCAAGAAAAAGTTCGAGATCAGCTGGTCGACATTTCGAAATAAGTCATACCGCAGTACTAAAAGTTCTTAAACGTGCCCGCCTTCACCCTTACAACGGAGGAACATTTGAACACCGTATGTAAAAATTGTAATAAAGTAACTCGTAATCGTATTTTTGCATTTTATTTGACTTTGTGTCATTTTTACATCAGTACGATGACAACAACTCTCAGAAATAAACGTAATATCCCGAGTTTTCCCGACGGCGATTCCTTAATCTAGCCATCGTGTCGTTATGTGCGGATGCAATTATAGGGTTATCACCACAGTTAAAAATTAGTGAATTTTGTATTTTTTTTTTACTTTGTTTAAGCTTCTAAACATTATAAATCGACTGTGTATCACTTAAACAATGCAATATTTCCGCAAAGATCCCTCGTCGAAATCCTACCTGTATATTTAGTAGTTTTAGGTCAATTATGAAAAACACAAAGTTACTGTTTATTAGAAGACATTTACTTTAAAAATAAAATCCTGTATAGCAACGAGCTATTGTCTATTTTACATCAATTATTTACAAACATATCAAATTAAACAACATTGTATAACAATATATGTTTCATATATTAATGACTGAAACTAAAACATAGAACATAACATTATTCGTATTAAAGTAATGATTATCACATTTTAATAAATATCGTAGAATGGTGGTTAACTTACATACTTACTTTGGTCATGATGTATTTTAACTTAATGTTGAGTTTTTACAGTTAATACGTGTATTAATTTACAAATACTAATTAAACAATTTACAGTTACCAATACGGCATGTGCTTTTATTCAAACATAAAGCATAATATTTACTAAATTGTTATACAGACTTAATTGTATTGGGCACGTGCTGCTACATGAAGTCCTATCCATCTTACGCCCACCCTGCGTCAGATTAATCTCAAAACAATACATTGTGTCTTAAACAATAAATAAAGTCTCTAAATACTTTTCCTTTAAAAGGATGTCAGCGTTAAACAGAACCCAAATTTCAATAAAATATAGAAATTTTCATTCGCAGTACCAAGTAGTTCTTCGGACTTTTTTATCACTTGATCGTCGAACTTCACCTGGCACTCCGCGGAGTGAATTGTCTGGAATCAAATAGAATAAAATCAGTATACCCTTTTGTTATTCAAATAAAACCAAGGTGATATAAAAAACAATGAATAATTTATATGTATGTATAACAAAATATTGTTTTGTATTATAAAACAAATACTGTACATAAAACACATAAAAACAGATTACAATTAGAAACAACATATAAAAAAGTAGTCTATGACTTTAGAAATAGTACAAGTAGTCATTAGGGATATAGTTCTAAATTCGTGGCTTGCATAGATCACACTAAACACAATTTTGGAAAAGGTTTATAGACTTTACTACAAACAATATTTATTTTCATAAAAATTAAAAACATTATGATATTCTATTTAACTTAGTTTCTTTCTAACGTTAAGATTGCGAAATGAAATAAACCAGGCGCCACGTTGCCACTGGGACGAATCTAGTAGATTTTCTTATCACAAAATGGAAACGTTATAGTCAAGAAACAAAAATAATAAACCAGAACCAAACATAAACCCATCAAATTATTCCAACGAAGAAGCTTGGGTACGGAAAAAGAAAGCTGAAATAGTTTTGGTATGTAATTGGAAGCGTGCCTAAAAGATTACTGACCTACAAAGCAACTCATTGGCGCAAGTTGACGTATACGAAACCATCTAACAGACCTGGAGGAGAGACGATTCTATATTTAAAGAAATAAAATCAATGTTAGACTGAGGATTTGGCGCATTTTTGGTTGGTCAAAGTCACAAATGAAAATAGGTACCTCAGGTGGAAAGTCTATTTTACGATTTATCATAATACATTGGAATACATAGACATAATTATAATCAATTTTAATATGGATTCGAAAGCTAATAGGGTAGAAAAATATTTACATTTGTCATCATTTCTGTCTTCCTCATTGGATTCCTGACTGTTCATGGACACCATTGAAATCCGCTTGTTCCGTTGCTGAAGGAGTAATTCTGTAATCAGAAAATTAGTTTGAATTTTTACAATAGCCATCGGATGATACCGAAAATATTTTTTTTAGGTTAGATTATGTTGATTATTTATTAGTGTCTGTTGGATTCGAAATAATATATGAAGTAAAATTAAATAATATTTAACAGTAACTAATGAGGATGTGAAAGTCAAAGTCAAATATCTTTATTCAAATTAGGCTATAACAAGCACTTATGAATGTCAAAAAAATCTACCACCGCTGTCGCGCAAAATCAGTAAGTAAGTAATTAATATCTTCCTAGGTCAGTAGATACCTAGGCAAGTTTTTAGAACGTCTTCTAATGTATTTATTGCTCTTAACTATCGCAGCTCCTTAAGTTCGTTCTTACGAGTATAATCCACACTGCGGTACCTACTCAGGTAGGTATATGATATTATTTATATTCGTCGTGTTTTGTACAATCGTTGTGAGAGAACAACAATAGAGTTTGAAACGTACGTTGAAATCGTATTAGGTTTTTTCTTGTTCAGTATTAGTCACTTGAAGTGGGCTCGAGGCTATCGGAGGCCGCACCTGATGGGACGAGCACCTGATAAGCATTCGATAAGGTGATAAGAGCCATAGTTTCCACGAAGACTCCAACAACAATTAATTCTAGCTAAGATAATGTACATATAATGTATGTACGAAAATTCATAGAACAATCGATTATTTAGTTACAAATAGGTATGCCTAAAGACTGCCCACGATAAAATTTGGGCATGACTGATCTTATATTTTTATTATGTTGTTTCATAATGACTGACTATTACAAAAAAGTGCTGCTTGAAAATTTAAGATAGGTACACCAGATCAGGCATGAGCGGATTTTATCGTGGACAGTCTTTATGACAGAAAAAAGATGCCTACCTAACTGTATTGGAATAAAAACTCGTTGTACTTTCAAGACTTTTATGAGTGCAATTTACCTACCAATAATTATCTACGCGTAAATTTATCTGCATATCACGTACATAGGATGCAGATTATAGCCACAGCTGTATGAACTGACTTTATATAAAATTTGCCAGATCCTGTCAAACCGAACTACATCGGATTCATGAATATTAATTTCGCATGTATACGGAGTGTGGAAGAAAGATTCGCACTTTCAGTTTGTACAAACGTTATACAGTAGGATATCATTAATACTAAATTAATGCCCGCGGCGGTCTTCAAAAATTTTCAAAACAAACTCGCTCATTAGAAACATACGCGTCCTTTGCGTAGGTAGGTTTGTGTTCCATGACGGCGTGCAGCCAATCAATATTTTAGTAACCAAATTCCAGTAATGATTGTAATCGATCACTGTCACCGCGATTAGCCAATCAACTTGGACCTAGTTACCCGTAGTAATATTTCGTTGATAAGTCAGAGTGCAGAACGTATATATATAAAAATAGAAAAGGTAAGCATACTTTAGCTAATTACACTGATCGTAAGCTTAATGTGTAAGAAAAACAAAATTTCCGCAAAATGCGGGACGTAAGCAAAAAAACAAGTATAATAAAAATTAAGAAACTAGCCAATGCAAGTCAGATTCGCGTACCGAGAGCTCCATACAAATTTGTAGGTATCTATGAATATCTTGTGTTAGCAGAACATGTTCCTAAGAAATATGTACGCAGCGTGGGTTTTTTGATTACTGACATTAAGACAGAAATTCTTACTGCCGACTGAGGCATGGAATCCTTAAACAGAGCAATACACAGATATGTTACGAAAAAAATATTAATATTACAAAAGAAAAATAAATATTTTCGGACTAGCTGGTGGCGCCATTTATCACAGCTATCAGAAGTCACGACTCCTACGTTCCAAATTACTTGGAACCTTCCTTCTTTTTTCCGGCATCCTAGATTTTGTTGAACTTGCTTTTTAATAAAACAAATAATATTAATATTACAAATGTGAAAGTTTGGATGTTCGTATGTACTAAACATGTTTAGATATTGTATGTATATGGCAATAGATTTGGATGACGACGAAGACGTTCAAAAATCCCTAACTATTCATAGTTTGTATGTATGTATGTATGTAAACTCTTTATTGTACAAAATACGTAAACAAACACAATTGACAAAAAATGAAAAATATGTACAAAGGCGAACCTATCCCTTTAAGGGTTCTCTACCAGTCAACCTTTGAGTGGATGAGAGGAGCATTCAGTCAGGGACAGACAAAAAGTAATAAAAAAGTCTTTTTTAATGTACTTTACCTATATCTTTTTGTTTCATATAATTTGAATTTTACAGCGCATTGATGTTAACTGTAATGCTGTAATTTTATGTTAGAATAAATAAATTAATAATTTATAACCTGCATAAAAAATATAAGAAAAATGGATTTCTTATTTTTATGATAAACATTTATTTACGCCATGATGCCCTAGTGGTTCAAATCCCGGCCCGCACCTGTTAGTTTTTCGAAATTCATGTGCGAAATTACCTACATCTGGACGACAGCTAGGTTTTTAGGTAGGTACTACTTGTACTACTAATAATAATAAAAGCATGTTTTTTAATTTTTACAGTGCCGATAACTGTGAAAAAAGGCAACACTTAGCATGGTGCTGCGGCAAACCGCAGTCACACAACATTACATATGTTACATATTAACCGTGACGTGTTTCCAAAAGGGAATTCGCATTAGACAAAGCCTATTGTAGTATTTGAGGAAATGGCCATTGTCGCTAAACAGCAATGAGGTAACAAAGAAACGCGTTACCAGAAAGATTTAAACACCACTTTACGCTTATCGGAGCAATCTCCGCGAAAAATAGGCATTGTAACAGTCAGAGTTCAAAGCGATAGCACTTTCTGCTGAGCGTTCCCGTGTTAATCCTATCTCGGTCTCAACGATAACGGGGCGTTTTAATAAACAGACGCAACTAAAATCGTGTTATTTAAACAAAGCTTTTGAAGCCTGACGCTCTGCGTTAAAATGTATCGCGAACAAAGCGTTCTTAATATGCATATGGGATGACGTTTAAAAAACGAAAGCGAGGTTAGCGAGCAGTGCGGAGTTCCTGGCGTTCCCACAGGCGCGAAGTGCACATGCAACTCCGCCTGTCCAATAAAAAATGCAGTCGTCGACCCCGCCGGAGCCGAGTGCGTCATTTAAGATAAAGGAGCTCGAACTCTTCCGTCACGTACAAATACGGGAGCAGATGACGACCAATTAAAAAGTTTGTTCGTATTAACTATGCGGGAATTAGTTCTGTTCGGCTTGCGTGCCAGATGGACTCAACAAGTCCCTTTTATGAGAATTACTTTGGCTTAATCTTGAAAGCAGTTCTCGATGGGGTTCACAACAATGCCGTCTAAGTTAGGAGTTAATAATGTATATATAGTCAAGACCTATTACTCTGACTCAAGAAAGAATAAGTAATGTACCTAGTAAGTTACGAGTATCATCGGCGTTTCGTTAGAGTTTTCTGTTACAAACTTAAGTTTACATTTTCGAATCAAAACGTACCTAATCATTCAATACTTATATTTTTGAACTAAGTCCAATAAACCAGGTAAGCAAGAACCAGGGTAAGCAAAGTAGGTAATGAAATTTATTCAAGCAAGTCTTTGAACCTCCACAAAGGTAGACAAAGACAAATAGATAATTCTACCACATACGCGCAAAGCTCATATCTAGTCGCTGCAGTGTTTAACGAAGTACAGTGCTGACGACAAGTATTCCGTACAAACATCCCAATTTGATTTGAGTGACATAACACCCTCGGACGTGATGTGATATAGTATGGTGTACCTACGTCTTTATATATGTTACACAATAGTGAGCTGCATAATGCTCAAGTCATCGCATTGTTTACAAAGGCACATTTTGTATAATAATGGAATCAATAGGCACCGAGGGCCATCTTTCATCTATTAGAGGCCCTGGGCACAACATGCTGCATTCGGTAGGTAAGCTTGATTTTTAGGCGAGAGTGGAGTACCTAGCTATCGGTTATCGTTAGGTAATGGAGTAGAGATTTAGGAGGCCCCAATGTGCCCAGTGGAAAAGAAGGGCCTGTAGGTGCCTCTATATCACACATTTAAATAAAAATCACTTATTTTTAGAAAGAGATAAAATTAATTAAAAATATCTAGACGTTTATTGTTTAAATCGGTAGATGAACAAGGTTAAATTGCAGTTTTAACGGTACCTATTAAGATATCTCTAAAAGCATGCTACGATATTCCCTTGGATCACGCAAACCATAAGCCAAACCATGACTTGACTTAACCTTGCATTTAAATAATTAATACAGATTCATTAAGCATCAAATACAGAGCATTATAGAAGTTCTTTTTTGTTTATATCTTTGATGTATATTATTCAACCTCATATTACAGTTAAATAACGTCGCTAAAAGCATTTCTTACGTACAGGCAACATAAAGAACAGTACCTAGGCTAAAACTCGATAATAAGCGTTTTTCCAGATACAAGACCAAGCAAGATCGATTTGGCATCCCCGAAAACCCCGAGATATCAAATAGCATCGAATCAAAATCTTTATATAATCAGAATATACCTATATATAAACACAAGAACTGTTCGTTTAAAAGTAGATAGATAAATCGAATCATACCGTCTATTTTCATCAAATAATAGTGGACAGATAAAATCCATAATTATTTTAATAAAAACAAATGGATTAGATAAGTTAAACCTTTGTAATAAAAAATTTACTGATGAACTAGTGACTTAAATATTAGGAAGTCTTTGTGTTTATTTATGATAATGTAGAGGAAAATTACATGAAGACAGAATAGACTGTTATAACATAGTTTCAATAAAATGCTTGCCATAGAATATTATGAGTATGAGACAATATTCCTTCTTGATATTGATGCAAATTACATGCGTTCGATGATGAAATATGTAATTAGTAATTCCTAATTGACAAATTTCATGCTGGAAACTGATAATAATGAACAGTAGTAGGTTAGGTGGTAAATTTTGGACATTCATAAGTGCTTGTAATGAGTATATCCTAAATTGAACAAAGATATTTTGACTTTTGACTTTGAGTAGGTACTTAAATTACTAACTACAGGCATTTGAGAAACGAGCTTGGGCGTACAGTCCAACAAATTAAATCATGTCCCAGGGTGGAACCTTTGTGCTATTAATGTCATGTTGACATCTCGTACTTTTGTCAAGGAAATCATAGTGAAATTTATTATTAAAATGTTCCAACCTGTGTTATGATCCGATTTGTTCGGCCGTACATTAATAAAATAAAAATAAATAAAATCAAACAAGTAAAATGTTTAAGGGGATCCCATGCCCCAATGACCTTCGATCTGAATTCCTTAGTTTTCTATTGTTTTTTGCAGCTTATTATAGTAACAACAACTACTTTAATCAATATAGTATCCCATATTTACATCAAAGTTCATTGTCTTCGAAATATTTGGCATCCCCGAAAACCCCTGGTGTTGCAGATGTTTTTGGGCGGTGGTGATCTCTTACCACCAGGAGACCCACTTGCTCGTTTGCCTTCCAGTCGTATAAAAAAAAATCTAAGTTGAACAATTTTAGACCAAAAAATTGGTTTTCTGGCCATAGCTTTTGTGTTAATTAATTTCAAATGAAAACCCTCGACACGTTTTAAGAGACGTCAAAGATGAACCCAAATATGTAGATTTCGTATATGTTAGATCTTTTACGTCAATAGAGATACGAAATAAGTGTTTTTTAGACAATGTTTTGAAAAATCATACAAAATGAAAAAAAATTTTTTTTTTTCAAAATCCCGTAAACAAAAATGGAAATAAAAGATTGAAGAACCGTACTCATTTGACTTATATTTCTATCTGTAGTGCAAAAGTAGGAGATACGATTACAACCCGTAATCCAATAGCTGTTTAAGTTTGATATCAGTTTCGAGTACAAAATTATGAAATAAAAATATATTTACCTTTCTTCTGCATCGCCTGTTCCCAAAGCAGCGATGTGATTTCCTCGACCCACGCACTCCGCACGGCAGGCTCTCTGGTCTCCAACTTGTAAGACTTGAGATTTCGTTTCTTGTACCATATTGTGAACTTATGCTGGTCCAGCTCCTTCGCCGTAATACCCAAGTCATCTACAGGAATGTCGTCTTTATAGAAAAAGAACTCCACGGTTGGTTGCTGAAAAAAACAAGAAAACATAACAACATGTGCATTTATAATGTGTCCAGTCCACTCAGAATCAGAACTAACACAATGCTACTAGCACAATGCAGTTGTTTTTCTTTTAATATAACCAAAACAATTAACCATCTTATAAATTCTTCGAATTCATTGTCAGGTATTTTAATAGCGATAGTTTATCTAAATCAGACTGATAATAACGACGTTGCATTATGATTTTAAAATATGTAAAAACAGGTGAATTCGATCGCACACGTAATAGGTGTTATTCGTATGTTACACGTGTGAATGTACTGTATCACCGAACAGCTGAAATCGGCGATGCGTGATATATATGGTTCCGCCGACAAGGTTACGCGGCCATTACGGTCAATGTTGACATAAATACGAAAAATCTTTTTCATTCCAACCAGTATTCTAATGGACCATTGTTTCATTCGTCATTATAATTGTTGCCTCTGCTTTATCAACCTGCGTTGTTTGAAGTATTAAAGTACAATGTCTTAGTCACCGCGCGGTACATTTAAATATAAGTAATAGGTTGAGCGCACTGGAGGTACTTAACTAACATGTGTATCAATTGTGTATTGAACTCCGGTTTTCTTAACTTTTCTTGTTTCTTTCATAGACACCTAAACCGCAGACTTGTACGCAGAAACACCACATAAAGTATAAATAATTAGCGGATCCGTTGTATGTACGGTGCATTCCGTATGTATACCTATCGCTACTATCAAGGACGATTAATACCTGGACTGCCAATCTCATACAAAAAAATGTAACGCTGAAAAAGCTCAAATTCCGGGCTAAATCTAGATGGCGCTGCTTCATAGCCTGGAAGTAGAAAAAAATGTGTTTTTCTCCAACATTTATATGTTTTTCTTGTTTTATTGGGGACAAACATCATTCCACTTTGTTTCAATACCATTATATCACTTCAATACACTATTTTTAAAGATTATATTTTGTAGTCGTCAAGAAAGTAGTTATGTTAATGTTTTATAGATGACACTACCACTCATCATTGCTTGCGCGCGGGATCGCTAAGTTTTGCTGCATAAAATAACTAGATGGCGTCGGTGAGCTCGTGAAATGTGTGATAAAATTTCGTCATTTTTATCTGCAAGAACGGAGACCATAGTAAAAGCATAAAAGTAGGTAAAGTACGAACAACAGTACATCGCGCGGCTTAAATGTGTGCGCGCCGCTTGGCGCCAGTACGCTCGCACCGCCGCACGCACACACTGATAATCTAACCAGGACTAACCAGTATTCAGTCAAGGCTGCGCCGTCGCCGGTGCCGCACGTTGTTCTGCTCGTCTCGCGCTCTCTTCACGTTCGCGTAGTCGTAGTCTTTTTTTTTTTGTGTTAGGTAAATAAATAAATATCGTCACTACTTTAAAAAAAACTCGTAGCTCAAAATAGATAATTTTTCTGAGTGAATTTTATAGACATCAAGGTTCAATTTTGTTGACATATTGATTTTAGGTACGAGATTTTTTTCAAAGTAGTGACGATCATCATCATCATCATCATGTCAGCCGAAAGAAGTCCGCTGCTGGACATAGGCCATAGCATTGGTTGGGCATAGTAGTGACGATAATGTAGTTTTAATTTTTTTTTTATTCGACTGGAAGGCAAACGAGCAAGTGGGTCTCCTGGTGGTAAGAGATCACCGACGCCCGTAAACATCTGCAACATCAGGGGTATTGCAGATGCGTTGCCAACCTAGAGGCCTAAGTTGGAATACCTCAAGTGCCAGTAATTTCACCGGCTGTCTTACTCTCCGCGCCGAAACACAACAGTGCAAGCACTGCTGCTTCACGGCAGGATTCGCGAGCAAGATGGTGGTAGCAATCCGGGCGGACCTTACACAAGGTCCTACCACCTGCTATTATGCGATTATGCAATTATAGTATATAAGTGTTGTGTAGTTATATCCTTGGTTTGGTGTTTTTCAAAATCCTCTAATATCTCAGAAACGGTGCGTCCTAGCTCAAAAATAGCCAAATTTTCAACCCCCTCCCAAACCCACCTCCCTACGGGACTACCCCGGACCCAACCCCAAAATTTCATTCCCCCACCCCCCCCCCCCACTTTTAGCACATTGACCAGCCTAACCAGACCCCTGATCCAAGGGTAGCAAAAACTTCCAGGGCCTATAGCTCCGGAGCGGGAGCTCGCATCGAAACGGGGTTTTCAGGAGAGGCATCTGCAGAGGGGACTGCATAGACCTAAATAGAGACCAGCTCTACATAGAGCATAAATAAAAATCATTTTATTGACTCGGGTTTTTAGTGGGTTTATTAACCTAACCCCTACAGGACATACCAGCTGGCCTGGGAGACTCGACTCTAGGTAGAGCAAAAATTCCTTTTTCAAAATTAAACTCTTTAGTGCAGTTACTTGTATTGTACTAGGCTCTACGTAGAGCTAAAAAAAAACCAAGCCTATATACCAAGTATATATACATTTTATTACGTACGTAGTTACTCACGTCCAGTAATAATGTTCTAAAAATGCGTGGAAGGTATTTACTAGCTGGTGAAGATTAAATAGATTACGCACGCACAAGCACGCGTACAAGCACGCGCACGCGCACAAGCACGCGCACGCGCATAAGCACGCGCACAAGCACGCGCACGCGCACAAGCACACGCACGCGCACAAGCACAAGCACGTAGCTAATTAATCTAAAGTAGACATTGACAACCCTAGGCGTCCGCGCCGAAGTAGGCAGGTTAGTCTCCTAAAGGGCCGGAGTGCGCGTACTTTATACACTTTTACTATGCCTCGGCGGAGGCATTAGACAAATTCGGCCTCCGTTTATCACTGAAACGCGTGATTTCGAATTTTAATAGCTTGTTTTATAGTGAAAACATGGCGCAATACAATTGAATAATTTGAGAGCGTAGAATATCAGCATCATGGCTCAATTTGTAGAGCGGTAGTCTAGTAATCCGATTGGTCAGAGTTCAAATCAAATAGCATGCGGTATCTTTTTCGTTAATATTTTTTCGTTTGGTTTCTTTGTTCTTTAAAAATTTGTTTAAAATACGGATCTTCTCCAAGCTAACCTAATGGTTCAAACTATTTAAAACATGCTTTAATGGTAAACAAAATGGCAAGCTTTGAGACTCGGGCTTGATCGATTATTACTATTTTATGAACATAAACAGCGGGGCTGCTACGAAATTCGAAAATAAAACTAGATATGTTTATGTGTGTGTGTGTAGATAAGCTTTTGCTTATATATATACTGTGACAGAATAAAGTGAAATACAATTGCCGATCCATCTTATGAAACATGGCAGCTAACGCCATCTATTCACTTTTCACTGTATTACTTGGAATGCGGTTGAACGCTTGATGGTATTAATTCACGCTGGCGTATTTGTAGAAATTGGAAAATTACGACTTTAGAACGAAATGGTACTCTTAGCGCCATCTAGCGACGTAGAAAGATACTAATTAGCGGCGTACGATTCTTTGTATGGAGGTTGTCAGTCCAGGTATTAATCGTCCTTGCTACTATGTTCTAACAGTACATGTGACTTCGTTTTAAAATACCCTGCGTAAAGTTACCCGGATTAGTCATTCTTTATTGTACAAAATGCGACCACTATTGGACTGACTTTCTGATAAAATATATACCTATAACAATTTGGGTTATTTATTTCGTTTCCATTTCAGTTTCACGACAAGACCTCTTTGAAAACATTCGGAGACTCTTCTGCTTATTTTTCATCCTCTTTAAACACAGTCAAGGCCACCAATATATTTGTTACTCCAAATCTCCAAAACATGGAGAAACATCTATTCTTATTCAGCTATGTATACTACTACTAATACATACATTTATTTTAACTGGGATGTAAGTCTACATGAATCGTGGTAGATGTTGGTAGTATACCCGTAGGTATAACATTGGAGGCTATAAGAGCGCCGCCATAGCGCCAGGCCGACGGCGCGTCTTTACGTCATCTATTGTCATAACTGCTCAATATTTCATAACGCTGCCAATTTAAGTGGAAGTTGCTCATACGGCGAGCCTTAGTCCGCCCACTAAGTAAGGCGAACGACGAACGAGCATTGCAATATGCTACGAGTATAGGTATCATCCGAACAGCCTTAATAAAGTGAAGACACAATTTTGTCTACGAATAATTTCTTGTAAATTTTATTTTTAAGTAAATAAGCGACTAGGTATACATTAATTTTTTTTTATTCGACTGGATGGCAATCGAGCAAGTGGGTCTCCTGATGGTAAAAGATCACCACCGCCCATAAACATCTGGAACACCAGGGATATTGCAGATGCGTTGCCAACCTAGAGGCCTAAGATGGGATACCTCAAGTGCTGGCATTTCACCGGCAACATGAAGTACAACCTTGTAACAGACTGATGGACAAAGGAACACCCTTCGGATATAAAAGCACTGAAAAAAGTATGTAATAACTGCCCGTTACTGCATGTTTTTATTTGCAAGGTGATTGTGATGCAATAAAGTATTGCTCGATTTTAATACGGACGAGACCTCAAGGACGTGCGTCTGAGCCGTAGCAGTGGCATCTATAATTTCGTCAATTTTTCAACGTGCTTATTCAACCGTGGAGATTATCGAAATCTTCAATCTGTAATCCTACTAAAATTATAAATGCATAATTTTATGAGTGTTTATGTTCATATGTTTTTGTTCTTTCACAATAAAACGGTTGAACAAATTTGGCTGAAATTTTTCACTTACGGTTTTAAACTAGATTAACACAAACATTTATTCTGGAACATCACAATATCACAAAGTCCACCTGGATAGCGACAAACGATTTTTGGCAGACAAAGTCGCAAGCAGCAGCGAAAGTTATATATTAGATTAGCAAATATTTGTTTTTCCTAATATTCTAATGGCCAAACCAATATTCGTCTCAAATTAACCTTTGCCTTAACCAAAGATAAGGTTATCAGTATCACCCGACAGTAGGAGACGGCGCGAGCTAGTGACAATTTATACAATTTATTATTTGCTTTTATTTTTATTAAACAGACTTGATAATTACTATGATTCACAGAACTATGACGCATACAATACCGGCACGCGGCTACTTAAAAAAATATAAATTGCATTAATTTACTAACTAAAGCCCTGTACGAGACCTTAATGTTTGTTGAATACGTTTATAAAATTCAGATTACTTAGGTATTACAAATGAATCATTTTTGATTTCAAATTTCTAAATTGTGCTAGAATTTCGATAAAGAAAGTGCGTATCGACAATCTGATGCGACTAAAAAACTTTACTGATAACTAATCCGCAGCTTTAGATAGGTACTATGTACACGTACCGCTATTAGGAAGTAAAGAGGTAGACTACAGGTCTATTTATATATTTACGAACAAACCAGTTTATAACACAAGGTCTGAATTGAAAAAAAGGTAAACACGCCATGGTGTCTTATGCTTAATTTGAACATCTATCTTATCTTTACCAAGCCATCTATGTAAAGAAAAACTAAAACTTTGAAATGAAAATAACGGTGATAATGATTGCCTCTTGTGACGCCGTTCAAAACCATTAGCGCTCACTAAAAAAGATTTATTTCGTAACAATATACGGTATCAATCATAGGCATCACTATTGTATTCACAATCCTTGTAAATTTCGATCAATTGTGTAATCTCCGTCTTTGTTTCAGACGCATTCGTTACAACCGAATAGAGAAAAGACTCCGCTTTAGTTAAGTAAATATACCTGTTTGCCGAATGGTCTGATGATTCCGCTATTAATAATTCGATCAAATCAAAAGATATTTTATTTATTAATTTTACAGATTATACAGTTTTGGACTGGGTCACTGACAATTTGATATAATTGAAAAGCTCAATACATGAGTGGCCCGGTTAAAAAGTAAAAAAGTGAACGTCATTGACTATAAGAACTTGTTTATAGTCAAAATACCACAAACGAGACGGGACACGGGACGAGGTTTGTGGTATTTTGAATATGAGTGAGAATCACGAAAGTTTAAAATGTTTTAAAACTTGTCTACTTTATATTTGACTTAAAGGGTTCCCAAGAGGTCGGAGACACCGGTCATAGGCCTCGTGTGAAAGATGATACAGAACAAAAATCATCTCAAGTTTTTGAACTATATTTCGTACTTGCTAAAAACTTATTTTTTACATTTGTAACCTGACCACAATATCTTTATAATTTACCCATTATAAAGAAAAATCTTTAAAAGATTTGAAGGAGATGCTCACCTTTCGGTAGACCAGCGTGAACAGCACCAGCTTGTCGAAGAGAAATATCCTCATGAGCTGGCGACGTCGGCGAGCGTTGTCCAACACGTAGAATTCCTGCTGGCGCAGAAGCCGACCCTGGTTCAGCAGGTTTATATGGGACTGCAACAACATTTTGAAAATAAACCCTCTGTAAAAAACGTGCCTACCTAATGAAATCTGACAAGTTGCTTAGCCTAAGAGATGGACACATAAGAAAACTAGGTGTAATTTTAACTAAAATTAGGCCTGCCTTTTCCCTCATTTCCCATATTCTTTAGAAAATAGTTTCTCAATGGCAATATGTTCTCAAAATTTAGGTGATATTGTGATATAACCTCGTATTCATTTATCTATATATATAAAATTCAAAGTCCTGACTGACTGACTGACTGACTGATATATCAACGCACAGCCCAAACCACTGGACCTAGAGACTTGAAATTTTGCACATAGATACCTTATACAATCTAGGCATACACTAAGGAAGGATTTTTGAAAATTCCCACGGGAACGGGAAAAATCGGGATTTATATATTCGATTCTGAGTGACCTTATCTCAGTAACAATAATAACTAGACTCTTCAAATTTGTTACCCAAGTAGGTATTACATTAATTAAAACATTAATTTCAGGATTTTTAGAAATTCCCACGGGATAAGAAAAAAACGTGATTTATATATTCAGTTCAACGGAATCCCATGAACAATAATTACTAGACTCTTCAAATTCGGCATAAAAGTAGGTAATTATAATAGTAAAAAAGGATTTTTAGGATTTTTGGAAATTCCCACGGGATAAGGAGAAAACGGGTTTTATATTCAGTTCAACGGGATGATTTTATCGTTTTAACTGAAATTTAGCATTTAGGTTTCTTGGGGGGTCTAGGGGTCTATCACAAAAGGATTTCCCGAAATTCTGGCGGAAACGGGAAAAAACGGGATTTTTGTTTTTCTGGTCGTAGAAAGCTGAAATTTGGCATAAAGTTTGCTTGAAGAGTGGAGGGAAGCATTAAGAGTTAATTTTCCGAAACTCCCACGGGAAAGGGAAAAACGGGATTATTCGTTTTATTGGACACAGAAAGCTGGAAATCGGCATGTAGATTGCTTGGGGAGTGTAGAGGAGTATTGAGAGAGGACATTACAAAATTCCCACAGGAACGGGAAAAACGGGATTTTTCGTTTTACTGGTCGTAGAAAGCTGAAATTTGGCAAGTAGGTTTCTTATAGGGGAGCGTTGAGAGAGAATATCCCGAAAATTATCACGGGAACGGGAAAATTGGGACTTTTCTTTTTCTTTAACGGTTAGGAGTTTAGGTTTTTTTTTTAATATTATAATATGCAGGTATAGACATTTTGTTGTTTTCATTCTGGTTACTCAGGTGAGCTGATGTTGGAAGGTATAACTCCTTAACGGTTAGGACGCATTATAGTACCTACGCCAAACCAATCAACTGATCAGAAAGAAAGAAGAAAAACTTTTTAAACTTTGTCTGTTTCTTTGTTTATTGGGGGTAATCTCTGAAACAACTGAGCTGATTTAAAAAAAAAAACTATTAGTGAAAGCTTTTTAAAAATCGATACCCTAAATAATAGAAACATGTTTCAATTCAATCGCGAACAGTGTAGTTTTCTATTGAACTCACTTATTTCTATCCCACGGGAATCCCATGTCACACAGGTATGAAGTCGCGGGCAAAAGAAACAAGTAGGTTTTCTAAAATTACACCCTCCTGACCTGAAGACTATTATGTGAAACAGGGCTTTAGAGTAGATTTTTAAATTCGAAAATTTGCAAATATAATCCTCCGAAAAATCAATTAAAACACGAAAATAAATATCGTAGAAAGTAAATCTGTGTTACCCCAAATTTAACGCGGGCGAAGCCGCGGGCAAAAGCTAGTTAAGTTATAGACCAAAAAATTCAATTTATTTATTGCATCATAAAGGACACTACACGCGCGTAATATTTGAACAAGTGGAGTAACTTTTCGTGACCATTTAAATGTCATGACTAACTGTTTACTTATTGAATAAAATTAAAGTAATGTCGAGAGAAATTATATTTTTCAGTCCATACACATTAAGTAGGTAACGTTGTGTTTATAAATTACCAAAAATAATCACCCCGTGTGGTGTCGGGTTAAAATCACACCTCTCCATTTCTTCCGTGGTTGTCGTAAGAGGTGACTGAGGATATAGGTGAAGGGTAGCCTAAGTTACCGTAACGTATGCGACAGGGCAGCAACCTCTCGCTATTGTAGTACCGTTTTTGTCCAACTTAAAACCTAAAATTACTAAAAGTGGGTCCGATGTGGTAACGTTTCGTGTGCTCTGCCTACCCCATTTGCGAATACAGGCGTGATGTTTGTGTATGTGTGTGTGTATCTAATCGTTTTGAGAGTTATTCTTATTCCATGAAAACCTCGACACGATGACGTAGATATGAAAACGTAGACAGTTTAGATACCTAATATAGTGTTTATAAGATTACGTGATTACGACCCGCTTTGTCTTTGCTTAACACTACTTAGATCGAAACTGCATGTTCAGTAGAGTGTCTTATCTGCGTCGTCATTGTGTTAGCTTTCCAAAGCGAAAAGGCACAAGCTGCCTTTGCTAACAAGCTTTCCCCGCCAAAGAATTCTGTATGATACGTGTCATTTTTGCTATTTATGTGTTAATCACTATTTGATTGCTTCTGTCTAAGATAATTTACTAATGGTTATTGCCTATGATATATTAAGCATCCTCATAATTAGAAAAAGGTGAGTAATAACCAACGAAGAGGATGATACATTTGGTGTAGATTTAACAGGAACAGTGACCTCCATTGTCCTATTAAAATGCTTTCGACATAATTTCAGTTGTTAATTAAGCTAATAGAAACTAAGTGGAACTCTGTGAGAACGGCGCTAAGTAGAAGTAAATATATGGCTCAGAGGATTTATAAGATAAAGTAATCAACATGCTGAGATGCCTATCGAATCTTGTGAAGTTGGGATTGTTTACTGTGCGTTTAAAATACCGCTTTCTAGCGCAACTTTTCCGCCGGATTTAAATACTGTTTCTTTTACTTAATGGTTGTAGGTTTTGAGCGACGAATCTAAATAAAAAATCATAACTATTTAGACAATTACTTTGCATTTGGCGGATATATTTCATTGTATGTTTAGGTAAATGCCAGAGTATATTATTCAGAATCACTTTAATTGTTTTATATTTTATCAAAACTTTCCATATCATAAATCGTTAGAGGTGGTTTAAAAATACTTAGCTAAGGATTAGACGTTAAACTCGTTTTACACGCTCCCAAGCGTAACCATAGCACTACCGTAACAAAAACAATTGCTCACCGGACAGTCCCTTATGTTTTCGAGAGCCATTATCCCGTCGACAGCGGTGAGTACACATTCTATCATGGTCTTCGCCAGCTTCAAACTATCCAAGGGCGTCTCCTCATTGTCAGACTCTCCATTGCTTCCTCCCGTCTCATCACTGTCCACACTCAGCTTCGATATATTGGAGTCTGATTCACATCTCTCATTTTCATAATTGGTATACGTCTTGACGAGATCATCCACGAATAGTTTGTACCTGGGTATCCTCTGCACCGGCTCCAAAAGGTAGCTCGACAAGTCTAACCTGTCACCTAATTCTGATTGTTTCTCCTGCAAAAGAAATTAGTCACATTAAATAATCTTGATTTCATCATTTCATCATCACATGAGTTAGAAACGTAGATGTCCACCAACGAGACGGTCAGATGACCTGGTTAATTCCGCGGGTTCACGGTGGATGCATGCCGCTTCCAACCGAAGTGACTGGAGGTAGGTATGAGGGATGTCCTACGGAAGATATGAAGATGATGATTATGAGATGGAAGACATCCACTGCTAGACATTCTACCCTCACCCAATGGCATCTTAACCATATGTGGGTGGCCTACTAATATTGTGGTTGACTGAATAAATACTAATCTATTCGAATACATTCGTTTAGCATATTGATTACGATATGTGTGTATTCAAAGTATATATTTTCGTTTTTATGTAAACACACATATAAATTACTTACTTACCCAATAAAATAAATAACGGTGGAGGTTTAAGTAACTAAATTTAGATTTCATGATTTGTCAGTTTATGTATAATGTTCGTAAATTAAACGACACGCCTTATAATTTTATTTATCCGCATTACTCTAAAAGCAGATTATATTTGTATCAATTACGATTATCGCCTTTCACCGGCTTTCGCACATAATTTAGATCGAATGATATGTGATCAGTATTGAGAAGCAGGATTAACTGGAGCAGAATTTCATTCGCGCAAGTAGACTGAGAAGGTGGCCACAACGCAATGGCGCAAGACCAGAAACCTAGATTTTAACTTTCGCAAAATAATTTAGTAAAAACAGATCTAAACTTTCAAGCGTACACCTACCACTGTCTTAGGTACTTAGTGCGTAGTTTTTTTCAGTCACAAACCTTAAGGGGCTGTTTCACTATCCAATGATTAGTGTTAAATGACGGTTAAATGTGATGTCATCTCTATTTTTTTTTTGCTCGAATAGACGGAGGCGGCATCACATTTAACCGCCAGCTAATACTAATCAATGGGTGGTGAAACAGCCCCTAAGAGTCGCTAGCAAAGGAACTGTTTCCTTATAAAATAAAATACTAGCCGTTATCCGCGACTCCGTCCGCGTAGAATTCGGTTTTCGCTATCCCGCGGGAAATGTGCACTTTTCCGGGTTAAAAACTATTCTATCTCGTTCCCCGGGACGCAAACTATCTGTATATACCGAATTTCATCTAATCGGATCAGACTTGATGATGTAACAGACAAACAAACAGACTTAGAAACTTTCGCATTTATAATATTAGTGGGAAATCGGCACGAATGTGTCGCTACGTGATCACTGCTGTGTTTTTTATTCGAAACGTCGCACCTACCTACTGACGTATCGACTGTCACACATTGACATCTATGTACCTTATGGCACTAGACTGGCTGTTTGGAACAAAACGCACGGCGCATCAATCATCCATATTACTTTGACACAACCCCTGTCACGGACGTCAACAAATTATAGTAAAGGTTCACAAATCCGCGCTGTGAACAAATTTTGTGCGCTTTTTTGATGTAAAAAACATGCAGTCTATATGTCGGCGGCCGATCGTAAAATCCGCCAGATCACGAAATTCCTAGGCATATCATGAAACGCCGCCATTTCATGAATTGGCTAAGGGACATCCGCCATATCGTTCAAAACCCGCCGTTTAACGATTTTCCTAGTGACGTTTAGGCAGATCATGAAATTCCTAGGCAGATCAGGAAATTCCTAGGCTGATCGTGAAATTCCTAGGCAGATCATGAAATTCCTAGGCAAATCATGAAATTCCTAGGCAGATCATGAAATTCCTAGGCATATCGTTCAATACGTGTATTGTGTCGGCGGCCGATCATAAAATCCGCCAGATCACGAAATTCCTAGGCATATCGTGAAATGGCGCCATTTCATGAATTGGCTAAGGGATATCCGCCATATCGTTCAAAACTCACCGTTTGACGATTTGCCTGGTGACGTTTAGGCAGATCATGAAATTCCTAGGCATATCATGAAACGCCGCCATTTCATGATTTGGCTAGTTTAGGCAGATCATGAAATTCCTAGGCATATCATGAAATGCCGGCAAATCGTTTCTGGCACTTCGCCGGCCGCTGCCGCGGCACGCTCGCTTCGCTCGCTCGGCTCGTGCGTAGTAGTCACAATTCATACTAACCACTCCTCGCTTCGCTCGTCGTACCTATTTTTTTCAGCATATCACGATATGCCCGGTATAAAGCTAGGAATATCGTCGAATGAGTTTACAATTGCAGTCATTTTGGTAAGTAATCTTTTAGGTACTATAAGTACGAGTAATAAAATTGCCGCTCAGTATAAATCGAGAACGCAAAAGTATAAATTTAAGAAATTACTATATTTATCATATTTCTTTATAGATAAATAACAACTAGTGAATACTTTATTTACTTATCAACAAAATACTAACCTCAACTAACCTCTAAAATACCGGCAGATGTCCATGGTTTTTTACATTGCGCACAGAATTCGTTTGATTTTCATAAAAATAATGGAGCTCTTGTTGAAATGCTTCTTGTACACTTTTTTGAACACTATCATCACTATTTTCGGTATAAAAATAATTTAATTGCGAAGCCGTCATTTATTTACGCGCTGAAAACAGATACGACCGGTCAGCTGGTAATGGCCGCCATAGCATACGCAGCGCCACCAGTGGCCAAAAAAGAAACTATTTTACGATGTGCCCGGTATAGAGCTAGGAATATCGACGAATGCATTGCTCTAATCGATCTGCCGTATTGTTTCTCAGGCACATCGTGATATGCCTGGTCAACTTTTAGGCATATCATGAAATGGCGGCATTTCATGATATGCCTAGGAATTTCGTGATCTGGCGGATTTTACGATCGGCCGCCGACATATACATAGATGTCGATGCTGTCACAGATCCACTTCTCTCTCGTGTCAAATTAATGAAATTTATTATAATACCGCCTCACAGCACTAACACCAACATATGGTCACTTTTGTGTTTGTATAAAAAATACACGTTATACTCCATTTAATTTAAGATTTGAATTAACGGTCAAAGTGTAACACGTTTCTCGGTATTTCGTACACAAATTGACTAAAAACACCTACATGTACATTTATTAGCGGTATTTATTATATTTTTAGTATAGAAGTTAACACAATTTTAAATAGGTAGTTTCATTGTTTCATTTAAAAACATGTGCGAATTTCACCGTTAAGTTTCAAATGTTAAAATAAATGGAGTATAGTATAAGGCAAAATCGTTCTTGCCAACGTTATCTACTATCATTGTTATGTGGACAACTTAGCATCTAACATCGCTTAATAACTTCATCCAATTTCTACAGTATGTCGTGTGCTAAAACGGGCCTTATTAAGAGAATGCAAGTGTAACGGTGATCTGACAGTTAGCTTATTCAACAGTGCTTGCCATTTTAAACCGGCCATACACTGCAGTAGTGCACAAACGAGGAAATAATGCCGGCCACGCACCGCAACTCAGCCGCCAGTGAAGCCGCGCCAATAATGCAAACGATCAATTTTGCTGCTTATGACACTTCATGTCCATCATGATAACGGCATCTCCAGTGATTCGATGTGCCAGCTATTTTACTCCGTTCTCATGGCTTTACAGTGAAGACTTAGAGGTGTCAAAATGAATAATTTGATATACATAATAGTAACACTCTACACTCATATATTGAATAATTGATTGAATCAGGCGTCTAACATCTGGTAGCATGGAGAACGGTTGTGTTGCTTTGAAGATGAGCTCAGGTCGAATTCGAAACGTGTTAGCGTATTGTGATGTGTGGGATGTATGTATACTCTTTATTGTATAAAATAAGTAAAACAAACACAATTGACAAAAAAATTAATATATATGCATAGGCGAACTTATCCCTTTAGTTCATTTAATTCACATACATCTAAATAGAAATATCGATAACCTCAAAACTCAAGCCATACTATTAAATATTAAGGCATGTCCATTTTATGTAAGTATTGTAATAAATGTATATGAAGAAAAACGTACAAGTATTAGTCAAATACTAAATTTAGACACAATGTTAGATAACAGAAAAGTACCGCATCATCAGGACACAGTTTGGGATTTACCAATATAAATAAACGGATGTTGTATGACGCGCCAAAGCTGACTTCCGGTATGTGATAAGGGTCTGACTAGTGAGAATCCCAAATGTCAAGTAAAAGTTAGCTTACCTGGAAGAATGGTTTGTGTTCAAACACTAGTCTCGTGGCTCTCTTATTATTCCTAGAGTACATTACGTACATATTGAACTTTTGCTCCTGGAACGATAAGGATTATGTGAGTTATAACAAGTCATAAAGGCGTAACGTGTATTTATATATACCAGGTGGGCCCTATAACAGGAGGAAAAAATAAAAACACAGGTTTTGCTACTCATATGGAAGTACTTTAGTTATGCAACTTTAAAAAATTAAGTAATTTCATCATTATGATTATTCTAAACAAATTAAATGGTATTTTCAATGTACGGCATCCAATAGCCTAAATGACATCGCCTGTCTCGTAACAAAATGACGGATTTCGCAATACATTGCTTGTCCTATTAAACTTTAAACTATAATAAAAAACACAATACAAATTATTTTTAAAAGTTGCAGAAGATACTTAGCTCTAGATGAAGAGTGGAAGCTGTGGTTTAATTTGTTTGCTCCAGTTACAGGGCCCAACTTGCACTTGTACTTGTACTTGTTGTTGACTTGTTCTTGTTTCTATATATATATATATATATAGCAACACACCCCAGTTTTGAAGAAAAAAGATCGAAAAAATAAAGAAAGTAAAGTTAAAGACGGTGACTTCACATTTTTCACCTTCCTTTTCTCAATACTACACCTACGCTACGCGGAGCTGGGGCACGTCGCTAGTTATGTATTATATACTATATCTTCCTCTCGAATCATTTTATATTATGTACCCAGATGACAACCGCCTTATAATCTATGAAATCAAACAGCCAGGTGGCCATAAGTCTCTAAGTTATTTAAGTAATACGCAGCAAATTTAGTGAAATGTTATCAAGAGTACTTTCACCGTATTTGAACGGCGAGTAGAAATATTCGCCACCAGAGTAATCGCGGTAACCTACGGAACTGTGAAAAATCGTGCATCACTAATATCATGGATATAGATCGGCCAGATTAGTGAGAGCCGCGATCTAACTCAGATTTCTCCAATCTTGCAAGTGTTACGAATCAAGTTCGAGAAGAGAATGGCCTGATAATAATGGACGGCAAAATAAAGACAGAATCACGCGCGCTGCGGGCTGCAGTCCATGACACAAATGTTTTATTAGTTAGCTACTGATAATTACCTATTCGTTTTAGTTTCCTTTGTAAATTACATAATTTTTGGAATTTGCGTAAACTGCCTTTCAAATATCTACACGTCATACTGGATTTCAATAGTTTATGAATGCAGTTAGGTACAACCCCGAGGAAAAAAAAATCAAAATTGGGTAATTCACCGTCCCGCCGGAATCACCATTCGCCGGAATCCCGCAAAATCACCTCTATTACACTTCAAGTTTCAAGCCCAAATAGTTAAGGCTGTGCGTATAAGTTATCATACTAACATACTTTCAGTCAAATAAGTGTGTGCACCATATATATAGATACATATGGTAATATAGATACTCAATGTAAAACCAGCTGCGAAATGTCCGGTTATGTAAATTTCAGCTCGCAAAAATTTAACCAGAGATTTGACGGCTGGTTTGCCATTGGCTACCGTAACAGTAACTTAGTGCAACTCAGAATTATTCGTTAATTTTCCATGACCTAAAGTAAACGTCCAAGTGCTCGACACGCTAATGCCCATAGACGATAAGATACTTACGAATTTCCTAAAGCACTGTCCCAACTTTCTGAGATCATTCTCACAGTCTCTCAACGCTGGCAGGAACTCTTCAGAGTGGAATCTGAATATGCGTTCGATGTTAGCGAAGATGTCCGTCTTCATTCCCTGGAGGGTCATGGGCAGGTCGTCGCGGCCCATCTCAGGTATATAGTTCTCGACCACGTGCCGTAGCCTCTCAACATACACGCTTTCCGTGTGAAGCAGTTCATTCACCCTCTCAGTCAGTCGCCTGTCGAACAAAACATTCATTAGCCAATTGTTTTGACGTCTAGTCTTAAGTTTGGACTATACTTCGTTTTTATAGCATTAGAAAGAAGGTAAGCTCTTTATGTGTCTTTTTATTGAAAAACACTTTTGAAAAATAAGTCACAGCAATTAAGTAACAATTAGCAAGGACATTATGCTTGCATATGTTTATATGCTTTTGGTATCATAAGTATCTAACAGTTACTGGTTTTTTTTTTTTTTTACTTTTTCAATATAGAAAGACTTGTGAAGGTTGAGAACATATAGAAAAAACGAAGTAGGAAAATAATTATCTTACAATTTATGCGCTCATTCAAATTCAAATTCAAATTCAAATCATTTATTCAGTAATAGGCCGCAATGGGCACTTTTACACGTCATTTTTTTTAAACTACCAGCGCTTTCGGAAAGACCATCATTGCCAAGAAGAATGCGCCGCAAGAAACTCATATTATGAAAATATTGAATACTTATTTGTATATTTTGAGACTTTCCATTTTGTGTTTTTTTATTTTATGCATAGGTATGCATGTATAACTATTTACCTACTGTTCATAAAATATATGAAATGGGGGAGGCCTATGTCCTACGTCTGATGTGGTGATGATGAAAATACAAGAAATTAACAGATAACATGTGAAAAAGATACAAAAAGACGAACTTATCCCTAAAAACGATCTCTTCTAGGTGTATGTTAATCTCATGAAATATGCGGTATTAATGTGAATATCAGTAAGGTCTAATAAGCTATTATTTTGACTTTGCTTGTGTGTAAAGGTTGTTATCACTACCGAGTCCTGACAAAAGTCAATAGAATCCCAAGTTAGGATGTGTCTTACGGTCAATTTCTAATTATTTTGCACATTTTGATAATCTGTCGCAAATTATGTTAACGATTATATGTAACTGCCATTATCGTTAACTAACTACCAACAATTCTAAATTTAGCTGGGATTTCTTATGACAATAGGACATAATACATTATAAAATTTAGTTTTTATTAATAGTGTAATCGCAATTTAATATTTTTTGGTAAGGCATGATACTTTCATTGGTAGTATTATTAAGAAAAATTAATTTGCTGGATGGGCCCTGATCAGCGGCCGAACTTAATGACAAACTAACTGCTGATGATTCTAGAAGTTATTTAATATGAAATGTAAATTTTCTCGGAAACTGTAAAACTTACCCTTCCTAACCTAAACAAATCCATATTTAACCGATCCAAAACTTCTTTTAGTTAATAATTTTACTCAAAATTACGGTATATCAAATAAGGCTAGGTAATATGAATTCTATTGAAGCCACGTTTTTTATAATAACAGCTTAGCAATTAATGAAGTAACCATTTTAATTTCATTCGGTTTGATTGTGGAACCCTTCCATTGGGCAGTTTTAGTTTTCTTAATCTGAGCTTATCTTACTGAGTCTTTACTTTACCAAAAATCACCCATAGATCTTTAAGTACTACATGGTTTGTAAGTCAGATATAATTATCAAATTCCTCAAGTAACATAAAATGAAAATCAAATAATCACATTGGAAATTACTTGCAGAAGTCTCAATGAGTAAAGAAATGAATATTTTTATTTGAAATTAGTTTTACCTAATGTATTCAACATGCTATTAGAATTAGTCGTTTTTTTTTTTGTTAAGTACCTACGTATCGAAAGTTCGGCCCATTGTCATTCTTTGCGACTTTTGCGAGTTTGTAAATTCTGAACTGATTCTGGTTTGTGTTCTGATTCTGTAATTCGTATTAAAACTAATTTCATATTAATACGAGTAGTATCTACATAGGTAAGTACTGGTTAACTTAATTGATCAGACATGTTATTTTATCGTCAAACAGTTTACCGGCCCGTTCCATATTCGTTATCAAAGTGTGCTTAAATACATAAGGTGTAATGGTACTGATAAATGGTAATGCTCAGAATTACCCAACAAACAAAACTGTACATAGCAAGACTCATCAGTATCGAGTACCTAACTTTAATTCAAGAACTTCTTTAATTATTATTGCTGAGCTAAACAAGTTTTAGTTAAATCCGCTACCACCTATACATACTTTAAAATTTCCCAGAGCAATCTGACCAAACAGAAAAAGGCAGTCTATTCCTAAGACAGTTTTTAGATTGTTTGTTTTCTGCGATGTATTGTCAGGTAGTTTACTATCTTTGCATAGAATACATGTCAGGAATGCTGTGCTGACCTAATTCAAACTATTTACAATTTCCGATTTTACACACCGCGCCACAATTAAATAGATTTTAACTCTGTACAACCTTGGCAACGAACGCCTGCGCGTCTCGAAAATATACAAACACGATGATGTCACGGAACTATTCTTAATCAAATAATAGGTACGCGTACTACAACACATTCCGCGGTAAAATTATGGTCAGATTTAACATGTTTCATGAATGAATAACTAGCACTGTATGATTATTGATTGATGATGATAAATATCCAGTCATTTAGGAAAGAAAATATGTATAGTCGAAACAATTACAGATTAATGGGCACTAAAACGGCCAAGTACTTACTTATTAGGGTTTCCCTACTAATGTGCCTAGATAAGTTACTTCCGTTTTTACCAAAGTAATGGTTTTGTTTTCACCAGGATTGTTTGGGTACTATGACTCTTGCCAAGTCTACAAATATCATCCGCACACAGGCAGGTATATGTATTTTGTATTTCATTAGTGCTAAAGGTGTTTAGGTTAACAAGGAATGGAAAAACAATATCTCAATTTAAAATTTAGGTCTACATACTGTCAACGGTATATGATTTTTTTTTAATAGGGAAGTCCAGTATAGTGACAGGTGTGATAGGTGATATAATAAGCTTAAAATTAATGACGTAATATGCGTCATGGCTGCGTTGTTGATATAATTGTATGGATGGCAAGTGGTCACACAAAATGGTTGTTTACAATTAACGTCGTGAAATGAGCGCACCATTCAATATTATGACAACACCGAGTCATGCCTCTAACAACAGAACACGGCGATGATAACACTAACAAATCTACTACCTATACTATTCTATTACCTCTATTCGCATTGTCAATTATTCGTGAGAACTCTTTTATATCGATTACGTTTATATTCAATAACATCACAATCTATGAGTTCAATGTGTTCCTTGCGCTGTCAGAATATTTTTCCAAACATTCTATTTTTTTTTAGCGCAATCAAGATCAAGAAGATTTAAGACTAACCTAACAAATGATCAAACGTAGCTAAGGCAGAAGTTAGAAACAGCGAACTTTATATTACTGACAAGGTCATGCACTTATATTATACAGATGACTACGAGTATTTAGGCACAAATATGTGATACGGAGTCTTTTACTTCGTCAAGAAAGATCTAGTCGAGATACTTAAAAAACTGACCGACGCTAACTATGCATGCGCACAATAATAAATAATATCTTGTGACCTTGCTGCCAACGCTATGGCCGTAAGTCGTTTCTTCGAGGTACAACTTGACAAATTTAGAACGACTTATTCTACCTTATTAGACTTGTACCCACTCAACTAATTAAATTATAAGTATAGTTTTCTCTTGTTTACGTTTTGAAGTTGGTAGGGATACAAAGATATGGATTGACGTTGACGTTTTAAAAAAATTCTCTGAAATATTTATGCCTAGTTAAATCCCCGGTGTACTCTATTAACATTGCGAGATGTCACATTGCGATTATATAAGTTTCTTTGTGACAAACGGAACTGTACATCAAATATGGGATGTAAACACATGGCTGCATGCCTCAAAGCATATGAATAAACATCAAGGCAAAGCCTCAGACATACCACAAACATTACGAGTACCTGTTCTACTTATAGTATAGCATGCAATGATCATATTTTCCCTTGAATCAGATTAGAATAAATTAAACGGAGCTAGCAAGCCAAAGCTTCAACTGACATCAGTGAAATTAATACTAATGCTTATCTAAATATTAACTTAGATGTTCGTGTCGAGATGTAAGCCTTTAGTATACCTGCCTACATAAAGATAAACATTTTCAAATGGCTAAGCTCGTGAATAAAGCGAATGGACAAAGACGTACTAGCCGTATCTTAGTAGCAAATGATAATTTTTATCACTTATCAACGGCATGACAAAGCCTGGCTTCGATATCGCAAATATTTTTACGCGTTATCTGAAAAAAAATCAAGTGACCTCACCGTCGATATTTCTCCTTTTTGGATTCCACTGGCAGCAATACCGGTTCTGCGGACTTTGTAACACACCACTCGTTCACTGCACTCACTGTGAGGAACTCTGTGTTAGGAGCGTGGCACACCTCGGACCCGAACTCATCTGATGAAACTGTAATACTGTCATATTTTTGGTACGGAACCATATCGAACGACGATATGGACTTAATGCTAACATTGTCATAATTACTACGTTCACCGGAAGCACCAGATGCAACCGAGAAATAGTCCCCTTCATCACTGCACTCCTCGTTAATTAACGTGTCCGTCGAGTGATCCGCTGACAAAGAATCTGCTTTAGTATCATCATTGTTAAGGATGTATTCCTGGCCTCTATCGGATTTGTCACTATCGGTGGAATCACCACTACTGCTGTCTGTTTCTGTTGAATCTGTATTGGCAGTCTTATGTTCTTCTTCATTATCTGACACTTCGGACCTCTTCAGTCTTAATAATTTCTCTAGATCACCTTGCGTAACACCGTAAGACCAATGTGCTTCGCCAAGATGCCCTTGACCCGAAACTATTGACTTTCTTCTAATCACAGGTGGTTGTCGCATTCGCCGCATAACAACAGGTGACGAGTTAGGTGTCGTAAAGGAATACTGCCGTTCTTTTGATACCTCAGCGACTTCTGGGACAGGTGATTTACTTTCCAATGATGAACTGTCGTTGAATGGTTCTGGTGGAGGTGGTGGAGCCGGCCGATGAGGGCGTCTCCGCTCCACACCTGACTTCCGATCGGACACAAAACCAGATGAGTTAGATTCATAACTAATTTCGGACACATTGGATAAAATCGAATTCACTGACACGTTTGAATGACGATCTTGAGATTTGTTCACAGGATATAAATTTTGAAGGTGGAGTTGAATAGGATTCACGACGCTCGTTAAATTTCTTAGGTCGATATCTTTGGCTTTTTCTAAGGATTCAGTGGAGACTGTAAGATTGGTCATCGAAGTCTTCTCGAAGCGAAGTATCATCTCTTTGACGCTGGTGCGGTCGTTGCGGACAACGATCTCCTCGTCGTCGGATCGCAGCTGGAGATCGTCGTCAACGCGAGTGTAAAACTCCTCTTGTGTCATGGCGAAATGGTGGTAAGCTGGTTGCACAAGCGCTCGCGAGGCCGAGTAGGCGAGCGCATATCAAGGCGCAATGAGTGCGCACAATCGACGCGCGGTTGACACTGACAGCGTGCCGCTACTGACTGCCTGACGGCGCCCGCGCCGCCACCGCGCGCCGCCAGCCACATTACGCTCTATCGCTTGCTGCGAAATCATACTGTACTCCAAATGGAGATAGTGATAAGCCCACTACGTCGTGACGTTTGCATAGCTCACGGACATAAAATAAGGTGTTATTATAATTTTGATTGTAGGTTTGTAGGAAAAACTTTAGATGATTATGATTACAAAATGTTAATTAAATCAATATCTTTACAAAAAAAATTACATGCTAATAATGAATAATCAGTAGACTTAACTGCGTAATAAAATAAATTCGGCTTTACTGATAATGATGTGGGTAAACCTTGAATTGCCTGTATTTAAATTTAGCCTGATCTCGATTACTGCTACATAGGTAGGTGTAGGTAGGTACTTTATTAACTCGAATGATAGTGTTTTACCTTGCGAAATCTTTTATCATAAAAAAATAAGTCACTTCGTTACAGTGAAGGACGATTTTGTTTGAATTTAATAGATTGCATCTTGGTGGTTTGTTTAGGGCAGGTAGACGAAGTTCATGAACTGTTAATTCTTTTTTGATTATCAAATATCCCACAATGCGACCTTCTTAGATCTTACCTAGCCTCTTCACGTCCCACTGTCAGGCTCCAACGTCCTATATATGGATTAGATGCTAATGATGCTATTTATATGTTATGAATGAGTGTATCAGGCCTTTCATTTTTATATATATAGATATTTGAATTGTTTTACAGGAATATCTTGGTTTCCGCAGATATTACGTAAAACAGTGCATTATAGTTATTGATACCTTATTTTATTTTTCCAAACTAACAGCCCATTGCTGTTAAAAAAATCTACATTAAGCTGTGAAACTTATTTTAAGCTTGACAGCTTCATACATTTTGACATTACTAAACTGAGCTTTTTACTAAAATCAAACTTTATGTTTTCTAGCAAGATGACCTAAGATAATAAATTAACAGTCACTCACTTTTCTTATATTAAACGCAGTTCTATGCTATACAAATAAAAACTCATAAAGCATTCACAACATTTATGATATTTATTATTATAAAATTATAAATACAATAATTAACTTACCTACACTTAGGACGCCTTGCAGGCTTTTATAAATCTCCTTTTTGTCTTGTTGACAGTTCTTGTTTGGATCTGACAGGACTTAAGACCACTTAAACCTACATTAAAAAGCCTGCAAGTGCTCCTAAGAAACCAAATAACATAGATAGTAATACATAATATCAATTACATTTAGTCAAATTAAACCAAACAAAGTCAAATAAAATAAATTAAACTATACAACGTCAAAATAAATAAAAAAAACAACTTAAACCTATAATACAAACTAAGACCTAAACACCTAAGCTATAAACTAGAAATTAGCATTCCGCGTCATACCCGGCTCAAAAGTGCCCATAATCCCAGCAGCATTTCCCCACTGTATGGCTAGTGCTATCTGCTGAACCAGGTACGACCCGGAACAGGGGTCGCAACCCCTGTCCCGCTAAGGCCAAGCTCCCACACCAATAATTTGGCTCCAGCCTCCCAAGGACCAGCCATTTCGATCACAAAAGGCTCGAAGCCATACGTCGGCTCGTAAGCTGATTATTTGAGGTGCTTCGACCGCGTACTCACGCACGTCGCGTCGCATCCCAGAAGAGGCAACGTACGCCAAGGAACCACGTAAGCCCATCCAGCCTCTTGCCGTCACCACGACTCAACCCAGGAGGCTCCAACACTCAGGGCACATTCGCTTGCACCATTGCTTGGTAAATGAGGTCGTTGATGCAGTGATGCCACGAGAAGCGGCCAACACACCGCTAACAACTAAGGCCGTCCCACCGCCTCTGTCTGGTACAATCCACCGGCCATTGATTACCAGCACCTAATGACGCCCAAACTGCCAGAGCCTCCGGCACAAAGGGCAAAGGGACCCCACTGCCATTACACGAAAGTATGCGAGTAACAAAGTCCCTCTACCCTATGAGCCGAAGCCAAAAACGCAATCAGGCCAACGTCGTGCACGCGCTGCACCCCTAAACCACTATACCTCACAGGAAGGCCCATTTCAACATTTATTAAACATCTAAGGCATATGCAAATTATACTTTTACTTTTATCATTTGTCCAGAAATTCTTTTACTCCCCTCTCCGTTTCAACAAGTTCATGAATACAAAAAAAGATTAGATAGATTTATAGTATTCCTGGGAAAATTAAATCAGTCCACTTGCAGAGCCCTAAATGAGCCTTCAACTCCGAAAAGTGTAGAAGTCGTCTTGGGTGCACCAGGCCGCAGTCGCTCATCAGACTTTGCGATCTCTTGAGCCAGGAACCAGTCTCGGTAGCTCTCCACTTTCAATTTCCAATAATCTGCGGAATAAACCGATCAAATTACTAACACGCTCTTATCCAGAGATTCGCATCTCTTTATCTCTGCGCAAGACTCAAAATATCATAACCAAGTGACCATGTATATTTATAGCGGACAAGTAAGGGATACAACAAGGAAATCAATGTCCATTACTACTCGTAAATATTGATTTAGCACTTCTTCAGTAGAATAATGAAGGTAGGTATTTGACGAAAGCAGTAAAGTGAATAATTAAGCTAAGGATTTATGATTATGATTTTTTCAGTCTGATTTAGGTCACCCGTTCACCATTCTATTAGTAAATGTTTACCGAGCCCGACACAAATATTTGTCTTACCAATCAACTCCTGCAAGGATCCATCCTGTCCTCCATACTCTACAGGAAGCGTGGATTGAGGAACGGTGTGGTACATAGCTTTATAATCCTTATTGTAAACCTTTATCTGTAAAAACAAATACAAATATTACAGTTTAAAGAATATTTTGAATACAAACTGGTTTGTCATTATTATTTTGAAAAAGAAACTATCGTGAGACTCAGTCATATTAAATATATTGACCCGGATAACTCACGTCTTAAATCGAGTGTAGCCCGACATGCTTCGAGCTAATCCGTAGCCCTTCCTCTTCGGATCAACGCGACTCGGCGACTGGTGCAACACGCGCGCGAGGAGGAAGGGCTACAGATTAGCCTGTAACATGTCGGGCTAAACTCGATTTAAGACGTGAGTTATCCGGGTCAATATATTTAATATATCATCATCATCATCATATCAGGCATAGGACGTCCACTGTTGTATTGGATTGTATTGTATTGTAAAACCTTTATTGTACAATAAAGGTCTGTGTGTGTGTGTGTGTGTGTGTGTGTGTGTGTGTGTTTTTATGTAAGTACATAAAAACACATGAAAATAACAGAACACAAGATAATAAGATGTAAGTATAAAGGCGAACTTATCCCTTAAAGGGATCTCTTCCAGTTAACCTGTTGGACATTAGACCTCCTCCATAGACCTCCAGTTGCCTCGGTTGGAAGCGGCTTGCATCCACCGTGAACCCGCGACTTTAACCAGGTCATCCGTCTATCTCGTTGGTGGACGTACTACGCTACGCTTGCCTATCCGCGGTCTTTACTTGAGAACCTTTCATCATCTGTTCTCCGTGGTATATGGCCTGCCCATTGCCACATTATGAATACTTACCTACATACATATGACACACACATTGTGTGTAACATGTGTACATATGTCAAAGTTGACAAACGGACCTTACAATAATGCCATTGATATTTCGCCTGTCAAGAAACTCTCATTACATTCATGTTCAATTTCTTTTGGTTACAAAATCAGTGAAATAATGAAAAAAAATGTAATCTTTAAATAAATTATATTGAATTTTAAATGAAAAATTACTTTTTCTAGCATATTTTTTGATTAACAAATAAGTACCTATATTCATTCGGTTACTTGATCGGTGCAGATCGACACTAGGATCCTGCGCTTAATAGTTGATTAAAAGTCTGCTATAAAAAGCTTGTCAAAATACGTCTGTTAGATTATGCTAAACTTACCTACACATTAGCATGTTAAAGAATTATTTTAAAGCTAAAGGTACGCATTAATTGTTATAAATCTTATTGTCACTAAAATATTTCTCATTGTTCTTTATTATGAGCCAAGGAATGTCGATCGTTCATTTAAATGACTGTTGAAAATGGTTCTTATTCTCAATTATGAGAATGTTTCAATGAAATTGAATCAGTTCATTACCTATATTAGTAATGTTATTGATGTCGTTTAAGGGATATAGCTTATCTTTTTATGATTAGGTACTTTGTTGTCCATCCAACTGTCTGTGTGTCCGTCCATCTGTCCGTCTGTCAGTTATGAAGCTGAAATTAATATCAAATACGCAAGTCTGCTACCCCAAGGTTTGCTTCAGAAATCAGTGAAAAAAATTAAACTTCTAAGACTAGGAAATCAAAAGATAAATATATTGAACCGGGGAATGAAAACTGGAGTAGTTACTAGTTTCTGAAAGATATGAAGGTAGCTTTTATAGCGCACGCAACTAAAGAAAAGTTTCCGAAACCTAAAAATTCTAAAATGATCCCAGAGCTCCGTACCTTTTGCTTAAAAGCAGGGTTCTGCTAACACTACATATTTATAGATATCTTCTACTTTGTACGGAACAATCAGTGCGCGTGTCCGACTCTTACTTGGTTTTGATCACATGACAAAACTTTTTCCTTTTTTTATGATTCTAAATCTCCGTTTAATCCTTTCGAGGCCTGATATCCTCACGATTTTTGGAGCAGTCAACAGTTTGCCTTTTCGAGTTTTTATTAGAAGCTAATCCAAATATATACATATTATTATTTCTACATTCTAAAAGGATTTTATCTCCCATTTCTTATCGGTTACCATTTTGGCAGTAGAGTCCGTAATTTAGATATCATCCATACATCAAACGCGCCTCATCCATCAACATTCAAAATTATATGTTTTCCAAATACCCATCCCCGCTTTATCCTTTAGCCTACTAAATTATTTAATTTATTTAACAGTTGGTATTTTATATTAAGGTATGTTGTTTTTTTTAACTATTTAATCAAACTCTATCGAAATAAAATATGTAATTCAATTTCGGATCAGTTTAATTTTATAATCAAGTTCAACGTAAACATTGATCTATGACGGTTAAGGCCTAGTTAGGACATCTTTTTTATCCTGCACTATCCTACCTTGTCTATGGAGTATTCTATCTTCTACTAGGCTATCTATTGCTTACCAACTATCTGAACCCTGTTAAAGCTTACAAGGCTAATAATATTAGTGTTTTGTCTCGTAAATTGAATGAGAAAATAAAACAAAACACAAATTTCATTAGACTAATTGCTACAAGAAATTGGTCCCAGGTGAACCGTTAGCTTGTTAACCGTCATAAAAAAAAACTTACTCTTTTCTTTAATTTCTCGCTAAGAAAGGTCTTTAGTATAGCGTAAGGAGTCTCGAACCCGGACGGCGTGTTGATTATGTAGGTGGATCGCACTCGCACAGGAAATGCCTTTTCATAGCAAGAGGTCGCCTTCTTGGCCAGCGCTGGTGTCCACTGACTTAACATATTTATTCCTACGCCTTTTAAATCTATGATGCTTTCCTGTGGAAGAAATAACATATATTATTTACTTAAATAACATATATTTTCCGGAAAATGCACAATTCCCGTGGAAACAGCGCGTGATAACCGAATTCTACGCGAGCAAAGTCGCGGGCAAAAACTAGTAAATAAACAGGATAAGCTAAAGAAAAGCTTATAAAAAATGTCAATTTCGCAAATTAGGTCCTTTATCTTGGACTTATATTATTATATTATCATTAATTTGTTAATTAGGAATACCCGCGCATCAGAAAGGTGACTAACGCAAGCAATATTCTTGACATATTATATTGATTATTACTTACTTCAAGCTAGATAATTAAAGATAAAATTGATAAATGTGGCACTTGAAATCAACTTGTCGTTTGTATTTCTTTCTTTGCAGGAAACTAGACTTAGCAATTATAATCACTGAAAATAAGAAACCTTATCGAACAGGATATCATATACCGTATATCGTCGGCGGGGACGGCGGCCCAACGGGGTCAGTCCGTTTTGTCACCTAATTAGTTTAAATATCATTGATTATAGGTACCTACGTATGTTAGTCTGTACGGTATTTATTGTTTGGGCCAAGTTATCTGAAATATATAGATTTTTTTTTATATACCTAGTGTTAGTCAAATGGCATAGTTCCGGTTAGTTATCAGACAGGATTATGTGAGATAACTTTTGAATTTCGAAATATTGATGTTGAAATCGATGATTCAACCAGATTTCCTTATATCTGAGAGCTACTGAAAGATCCAGATCGCTCTCATTGAAAAAACAAACCTTTTTATTTAGGTTTTGGTTATAAGCATACTTACTGACTTGTCTAATTTTAATGATAGATAGAAAATCCTCTAACCTCTCCAGCTATATTAAAGTGGTCATCTTCCAGCATCATAATCTCAGAGATCATAAAAGAGATCTTAAGCATATCACTCAAATGGTACTGGGAAGGATTGAAGGCGCCCATGCGAATTAAGCAGATTCGGGCCGAGTCCTCGTCATTGCATCTCCTTAGAGGTAAGAAAAGACTGAAATCACAAATGAGAATGTTATTAAGACGTGACATGCTGTTGTAGGTACTGGTCTGTCGCTGGCGCTCAAACTTTGGTGCCTAAAGGAGGTAGGATAGATCTAAATAGTACTTCATATTGCTCTAATATTAAGGGCATATATATGTTTTCGGTTGTATTTACTTCCAAAACTATTGTCGCTGCAAATAACTCCGTTTTTTGTATTATCATCAAGGACGATATGATTGTCTATGATTATCATAGATTTTACTAACCTATGGCACTATCCAGTTATGTTAACTATTTTAAACTATAATGACTACAATAACCCACTTTTTGAGCTATCTATTTCAGGTGTTAGGAAATGCATGAAACACCATTAGATACTGAACCAGGGAAATAAATATACAGCTTTAGGTACATTGCTATGATCCTCCTATTTTTAGTTCTGTGGTATCTCTTGTCTGTGCTCAAGGACACACGTGATATCTTCGTTTTAGGTCAATGAATTTATTTATTTATTTATTTATTTCACTGTTTCAGTGTTTCATTTATATTGCACGACGACGAACATCTAAGTTAGAAACAACTGCCTATTATAGAAAATCTGTCTGAGACACAAATTTACATTAGCAATACTCCAAATGGACATGTACTCGTAACCCTAAACAGATTAGAATTATTCAGCACCTCATTTTTATCACATTCAATACTGGTAGTGACAACAACGAGGTGGATCTATAATAGCTGGGTTGTTCGGTACAGGTTCTCGAAAAAAATAATTTTACCGGTTTGTTACCGGTAAAATACATAATTTATTTGCCAACTGAATCAACTATCTAATTATTGCAGTTAATTCTAAATGCTTATTGAAGAAAATCCATTCTAATATTATAAATGCGAAAGTGTCTTTCACGTTGAAACGAAGCAACGGATCGATAGGACTTTTGGCATAGAGATAGTTTATGGGCCAGAAAGTGACATAGGCTACTTTTTATCCCACAAAAATGCACAATTCCCGAAGGAACAGCTCGCGATAACCGAATTCCGCGCTGACGAAGTCGCGGGCAAAAGCTAAATTAATATATCATTTTCTTTTCCAGGACTGAAATAAAGTATAACTTTACGAAAGTTGTGATTTTTTTACGTACTTACTTTACAGATCATAATTTTAACAAAAAAGTAGGAACTTTCTGTCAATGCTTATTTTACTTACCCTAATTTCAGCATTTCTTGAATTTTCTGATCCAATGGATCTCTATTGGACAAAAATTCGGGAACTAAACTTTTCAATGTGTAGTACATATCTAACTTTTCCTTTGTTCTTTCTAAACTGAATTTGCATCCTCGTAAGAATGCCACAAACCATTGATCAGCTGTAATAAAATAAAATAATAGAAACTTTTTAAGTTTAATAAAAATAAAACATCAAAAGCGCCATCTCTATCTGCTAGTCAACACTGCTTCAAACCGTTATCTTGTTTGTAGTACAAGCCACAATGTGGAAGATACGCTCGGATAGCTTAGAGTTAAAGCGATGGTTTCGGAAAATATTCACAGATGTCGCTGCTTGTTAAACCTTGTATAACACCAACAAAAATTGTAGTAAGATGTAGTAAGGTATATTTTATGTTCGCTAAATAACTTGCTGACTGTTAATATATTATAAATGGTAAAATAATTACAATTAATTGTAAAAAAAAGACAACCATGAAGCGACTTACTATTATTAAACACAGACAGTTTACTTTACAACATAGATAATACTAATTATAAAGATATTTGTCTGAAGTGTTGTAGAATCCTTATCAATGTCAAACATAATACAATATTTAATCCAATCATTTTTAACATCAGGAATCATAATTTAATCTTTCTTTAATTAATTGTAAGTACTTATTGTTAATAATGGGACTGCAAGTATGTATTGCAATAATTAAAAACTGTTAGATTAGGAAAATAATAAAAAACGTCATAAATAAGACTTCTTATCACTTGATGTTTGTTGATGCTCGTTTTAATTTTTCTGTGCTGAGAAGTGCCGCCATAAGTAAGAACTAATTAGGTACAGCAGTCTAATCGTAACATTAGCATTCTGTTTTTTTCCGCTGGTAATTGACCGATAATGAAATACTAACTGAGATATTTAGAACGCAGTGGCTCCTGACGTCAACCAAGAATGAACGGGTTAAAACAAATTTAGGCGAAACATTTACCTAACATGAATCGACTTTTCATAGGTCTCTCGGAAAGAAATGGGAAACTCTTAAAAATCTCGTGGTCTCGCTACAAAAAAACTTGGCCACGCATTTGACACGCTAAATTTATTGTCTTCTATGAACTGGCAGGTTTTAAATCTTAGAGTATACATAAGCAAGCTTGCTTATGTATACTCTAAGTTTTAAATACATGTTTAATTGCTTAAGTTTTTGTGGTAGCACAGACGATGTTTTAAAAAAGAGCCATCACTATTTTTTTTCAACTGTTTTTATTTTTCACATACGCGAGAGGACAGTTTTTTTTTCGCATTTTTGAGCTATTAATTATGTTAAATCCACGTTCATACAGACAAAAAATAATTACTTTAGTTATGAGACCAAACTCTACCATTTTCGACACGGCAAATATACGATTGTAATTTTTTATCAAAGACGAAGTGACAGTCTATGCTGTACCACCACGGAATATTCTGTTCTTCTTATACCACCGACCGGTTAGAGCTAATAACAAACCACTAAATGGGCCACTCAACTTTTTAGTGCTGTTATTCTGTCCCGTTCCTGTGGAGACATTGATTGTTAGAAAAATGTTTGCAAGTTATTCTACTAGCACGCTTATAGGATATGAACCATTAAGAAATTGCCTTAAAACTGTTACAACTCGCCTCAAATATTTAATAAAATTCCAGATTCTTTTAAAGAACTGAACTTGACGCAATTAAAAAAAAAAAATTACGTTGTTACTTATAGATAAATGCTATTATAGCGTCAATGAATTTTTAAGTGATGACAATTTATAATTATTAATAGTGTTTTAATGTTATGATTTTTTGAAATTTGCTGGACTGCTTTAATTTGTATTTTAATGTTTTGATTATTTTTTTTTTTATTATTATATTATTTTGATATGACATATTAATATTGATAAATTTTATCTGTATACTTACTTAAATAGCTGCAATTATATGTATGTAAAAAAAAAAAACTGAAAATTTGTACGCCATGTGGCAAAACATACAGGGTTATATTTAATTTTATCATCTTTACATCTGTACCTATGTTTGACAAATAAATTATTCTTATTCTTATTCTTCTTATTCTTAAAAAACTCCTCACTAACAAATTCAAATGTGTATATATATTTCAGATTTTTTTTTTAATTTATGACGGTGGAAGCATTCTACACTTTCACTGAGCGTTGATATAGTTAATGTTTACTTTTTAACCGACTTCACAGAAGGAGGAGGTTATCTATTCGGTTGTATGTTTTTTTTTAATGTTTGCTACCTCAGAACTCCGTCATTTGTGAACCGATTTGAAAAAAAAATTTTGCGTTCGTCTAGAAATGCTTTCAATTAGGTCATGGGACCACCAAATCAGGATCTAATGATTGGATCCTAAGGAAATCGAGGGAACTCTTCGAATGTTGTAGGACACCTATGGTAATTTGGATATATTTAGCAGTTGTTGCTCTTGAAAATCATAATTTGGTGAAGTGGAACTGATGATGAAGACCACATTTGACCAACAGAGCTACTACTCAATAACAAGTACTTCACGGGTTAAATTTCAATTACTTTAACACAGTTGCTAAGCAATGCTCGTCATAATGCATATGGTAACATGGAACGGGTGGTGAAGCACCAGGACTCCTCAATAATGAACGTCTCTGCATCAGAAAAAGCAATCATTCGTAAAAGGTGTCGAGCAGTTGACATTTAACTATTGTATCTTAGATTATTAACACTAAAAAGAGTGAAAAAAAATTTATAACAAACAAATTTAACTGACTACAAAAAACCATGAAAATAATTTTTTACCAGTCTGAAGTCGACTTCAGACTGGTAAAAAATTATTTTCATGGTTTTTGTAGTCGGTTCAATTTTTTGTTATAAATCTTTTTTTGTAACTGTGTGTCATCCCTGTACTATTATTACTATTATTGTATTTTTTTTAATGGAATACCGTAGTTTTTAAGTAGGTATTTTATTTGTAATTATTTCATTTTGATTAAACAACTTTCTGACAAATTTCTTGCGGCACATTCTTCTTGGCAATGATGGTCTTACCGAAAGCGCTAGTAGTTTAAAAAATGGCGTGCAAAGGTGCCCACAGCGGCTTATTTGCTGAATAAATTATTTAAATTTTAATTTTGAACTTTTAGTAGGTTTGCACCCCATAAAGTTATAAAACCATGGCAACAAGTTACACTAAAAAGTTGATGACCCAAATACCTGAAATTAAGTAACGTACTCGGTTGAATGCTTTCCAGGTGGGGCTGTTTCTTCATCCAGTCTCTCAAGGCGACAATGTCTGATGCCAGTCTACGCTCATCTTCATTTAATTCCTTTTCGGCCTTATTCTTAAGGGCCGCTGACAACGGTCGGATTGTCATAATTTTATATACGTGTTTGTGAGTTTATGTAAATTATAGTTGTTCTCACAGTTATTGACTAGACTGAAAAGAAAAACACGGAAATAAACAATGAAACACTTTTCCTTATGGTTTTTGATTGTGCGGCTTGTAAAGCCTTTGATCAATGTAAACAGGTTGTTTCCAACTACATCCACCTTTATTGTTTTGGCTTGACAGCCGTCTGATTACGTATTTTGTGACGTAGAGCCAATGACACTTAAATAATCATCATCATCTCTGATCTGTACACGTTCCACTGCTGGGCAAAGGCCTTCTCTCAGTACCACTACCATGAGTTTACAGTGACCTTACTTGCTAGCGACGGAGTAAATTATTTGTAGAGGCGCTGTACAATTCTCTATACAAATAATTTACGGCGTTGCTATAGAGTACGGTCACTGTAAACTCATGGTAGTGGTTGTAGTTTTAACGTTTACCGAGTACGGATCGAAAACTTCACACATACACACCGTAGAATCGCTTCGCGCAAGTGTGAGGTAATTTAGAACTAGGATTGATTCATAGGATACTTTTTATTATTCCAGAAAATTGCATAGATCTTAGGGGAACTGTGGTAAACTAATGCTAGTAAATCGTAGTCAGCTAAGAAACATCTTTCAACCAAAAGTAAAGAGCACCTTCTAATTATATGCTAATTAGCTTCTGCTAAATGTGTCCTTATGTTTTAAAGTAATGAAAGTGTTCGTTAGACAGTTGAGTAATTTATAGAGATTTATTTACTTTGTTCAAACAGGAATTGGAAAAATTGTCTTCATCCCACTAATATTACAAATGCGAAAGTGTGTAAGTTTGTTTGTTTGTTACTTCATCATGTCTAAACCACTGAACCGATAAAGATGAATTTGGTATAGTTTGAGTCTCGAAGAAAGACATAGGCTAGTTTTTATCCCGGGAAATTGTATAGTTCCTGCGGGATAGAGATAAACGGATCCTACGCGGAGGGAGTCGCGGGTAACGGCTACTCTATGTTGGGAGCGTGGACTGTATTCTATAATTTTTGGTTCTTCACAAGAAAAGATGTTTTCACTGGTATGAAGATTTATTACAACACTTACAGTTATGAAAGAGCAAATAGAACACGGACAAATTGTCTTATAGACGTAAAAGCAGTGTTAATATGGCCGATGGGCGACCGGAAGAGACAAAGAAAAAAGTTCTGCCAACCTAGCTAACAAATCTTTGTGTTGCCAGCAACAGTCTATACTTAATATTATAAAAAGGAAAGATCTGGATTTTTGTGTTTGTATTTTTGGATGTTTGTTATGAATTAACTCAAAAACTACTAGACCGATTTTAAAACGGCTTCGCATGTGTCGGGTGTAAATTTTTGGGAAATGCAGCTGAAAAATGTGTGTGAAATGCCCTCGATTAGAGACCTCCTTAGAGTTCTGTACCTAAAGGGTAATAAAAATGGGACTCTATTACTAAGGCTTCATTGTCCATCTGTCTGTCTATCTGTCACTAAGCAGTATGTCCTGAACCGTGATAGCTAGACAGTTGAAATTTTCACAGATGTAACGGGGTGAAATTTAGGACGTAGTACAAAATTGATGTTTCATGCTCAGTTAATGCAGGGCATAGTGCAGTTATTCTTTTGTTGAAATAATTCTGAAAAAAATTGTGGTTTCCATACATTTTTGAAATACAAAATCATGAATAATGTATAGGAACCGGAAATTTCATCAGACAAATTTTAACAAGAGAGTTAAAACATTATATTACCCAGCAATAACTGAGCACGAAACACTAATTTTGTATTAAGTCCTAAATTTTACCCTGTTACATCATCTGTGAAGATTTCAACTGTCTAGTTATAACGGTTCAGGAGATACAGCCTGTATTTCTGTTGCCGCTATAACAAACACAAAAAAAAAATAGATATTTAAGTGGTGGGGTGCTCTTTACCGCAACAAGTAGTCGCTTGAAATATTTAAAGAATATTTATTTGTATTTTCATTCACTTTAAAAATTAGTAATTAAATTAAATTAGAATAAATATTTAAGGGGGGCTCCCGTAGAGTAAACGTGTTTTTGTCGATTTTTGCTAATGTCTAATGTTCGTTTCAGGAGTACGACTCGCACTTAATCGCTCACCATCAGGCGATCCGTCTGCTCGTTTGCCCCCTATACCATAAAAAAAAAAAAAAAAAAAAAAAAAAAAAAAGTGCCCAGCAGTGGGACGTATATAGGCTGGGATGGATGGATGGATTTTAATGCGAAACCCTGTACCGCACGAGGCCCGACACGCACTTGCCCGGTTTTTCTTTATAATTTAAAACTGCCCAATGATTGTCCTCTTCCGCACATTGATGATAAGTGCCGATGAAACAAAGTAAGAGCTCACAGGTTCAATAACAGCTTATTAACTGGCCTTGGATAGTAAACAGCTCTAACCAGAGTTTATTGCACTGAACTTTATATTTTTAATAAAAAAAAATGTTTCTTGTGTTTCTGCAATAGTAAATAAACTTTATGGTTTTATATAAATTTTACTCACACACGATAGCTTCGTCTATGTTATTATCCAAATATATTCACCATAAATCAATATGAGTAACTATCTGTTCTATTCTTCCACATTTACTAAAAATAATAAATTAATTACTTCATTTAACTCCTGGCGAATACTCAACTGGTTAAATCAAACTGCGCTGGCGAGATAACTACAAGTACCTCTGTTTTATTAGGTACTATCACTGATAAGATAATGACGTGCACACACCGAGATGGGAAGATATTCACTGAGTAAAAATCAATTGAACAGATATATCAGCGTTTGCGATGTCGTCATTAAATACTTTTAAATAAGCTCGTGTCTCAAACTCGATAATTTTTCTGAGTGAACTTATAAATATTATTTCAAGGGTACATTTTGTTGAAGTATTTAATTGAGACACGAGATTTTTTGAATAGTTGTGACGATTATGTGAGTCGCTTAACTTCAAACTCGGGTAAATCCAATTCCGACATTTTGTAAGATTTTGGTATAAAAAACTATTTAGTTTTATTACAATTTCGTTTTGGTTAAGTATATAATATCAAAATCAGATAAATCCATATGATTATTACCCCTATGATTATTACGCCTATTGCTTACCGTGTAATTTTTTTTCTCTGTGTATTTGTTTTCTGTATCACTTACTATTTCTGGTGTACAATAAAGAGTCTTTGTATTGTATTGTATTATATGATTAGTTTTTTTTTTATTGGTCCATCCAAGTCAATCAGCGGAAAAAGTTTGATCCAGATCCAAAATCCAGGTCTGTTAAATTAAAATTATACAAATCCACACTGAGTTTTTTCAAATATTAGATTAATTTAATTGCAATCGATTATATCAAATGAAGGTACTTAAATGCAATCAAAATTTTATTTTTTGTAAAGAATGGATGGTTTTAATGCTGAATTTGCCGAACAGGATCACTTTATTTAATGCTTTAGCCAAAATAAAAAATACTGCGTTTCAAATCACCGAAATAACGTTATTATAACTTTTTTTTTCAAAGGGTCAAGGACCATGGATTTCATGAACCACCATGGAACCATTTCACAGTAAACGTCGTAGTGACATCGCATTAAACTGTCTAGGAAAATCGTAATGACTTTTTCTTTGAAAAGGTTCCATGGTGGCTCATGAATTAAAATCCTTGACCGTACTAACAAAAACTAACTACGGGTCATAGTATTTATATTATAACAACATCCGGATTATTTATTGCAATTGCCAGTTAACTTTCATAACTTAGGTACCTCTAAACACGGATAGATATTATAATAAGGACAACCTTTGTCAGTATTGTTGATTAAAGAATCATTGACGATAAGTGCTTCCATATAATTTGTTAATATATTATAGGTAACTGTCACTCAGTACAAATACCTAGGTACTTTAGCTTCGAGCCTACCATCATTGCTTCAGTATAGCAACACTGATCCACCACCGTACCTAATCTTTAGTTTTCCTTGAAATCACTATTCATTTGAAGTACTTTTCAGCTAACGCTGTCCTGCTTCCTCTCATACTAGTATGTATAGTTCGGCCATGACAATCGAATGCCATAAACACGCGACGAAAACAAATCTGTACCTATAGTAACAAAAACGTAACATTTTAATAACCATGCAATCACGAACGGCATAATGGTCACGATTCCAAAGTCGTGCCAATCATTTTCAAAGTTAAAAACTAAAATATAATATGCAAATATTCCTATATTACCTGCTATCGCATGCATTTCGCCAATATAACAAAAATCCAGCAAAAATCCCATACATATCTAGGCAATGACACTAAACCTTAGGGTGGTCAACCAATTTCTTGGTCGACATACTTAGTTTTATTCAGCGTCTCAAGCTCAAGTTCTGCACGCGCTTCTACTTTTATAATTGTTAATACTTTTGCAATACGCTGAATAAAACTAAGTATGTCGACCAAGAAATTGGTTGACCACCCTAAGGTTGATTTTTTCACCCTTGATTTTTTCCGACATCTCTAACCAAATAACGCCATGACTTACTCTGACAGTCCGAAGGAAATGAGTATAGGTAGAGTCACTCACGATGACGCGTGCCATGGTTCTTGTTATAATGTCATTTAATGTCTAATTTTGCAAAATCACGCGTCTTCGTGGATAACAGCTAGGTACCTAAGTAGACAATATAATAAAAACATTTTCACCATTTATTTATTTAGTTATATTAGCTTCATCCTTTTTCACAGTACTATTTATTAATCTATGTCTAGTTTCCGGAAGGAACCTTGGACGCCAAACATTTCCTCTGCCGTCCGCGGTTGCCCGGCGCGCCGTGACTCATCCGTACCGAGTTTTTCTTCCAGTTGCATCCACGACTTATATTCCACCATCTTCTTTGCCCAATATTCTAAAATAAATAATATTAGACATGCTTTTGGTAGTAAACATCATTGAGGATCTTACGAAAATAGAATCATCAATAAAGTGAATAAGAATACCGCTGATGCTTCATATTTTTACTTTCAAATACAATCAAATGTCTACCTAAAAATGTATCTATCACGTGTCGGCCCCTCCCGCAAAACTTTACTCTTATTATACTCATACAAACAAGAAATTTCCATTTTCCCGCAGACAATATTATGGCGGCACAATTGTTAGGGACTACTGTGGGGCTATACTACAAAATACGAAAATCGAAGTTCGTGTCGTGCTATCCCTCTCGCTCTCGTAACAAATAATATAAGCGTCAGCGGGACGGCAGCATACGAAATTCGAATTTTGCAGTTCGTAGTATAGGGCCTGTAGTCCTCAGGACACGTGACAACGTAAAATTTCAATGTTTACGAGTAAACGCAACAAATTTTTAAACGCAAGCATGCAACTCTTTTTCCACACAATTTGAAATTTATCGGACATTGAAGGGAAGTTGGACTAATTATCTACCTACGATATTTTTGGCAAATAATAGAAAGCAAAAACAAGGGTAACTGATTATGAGCAATTTATACGGCTTATGTATATTTCACTTGATGTCATCGTCAGAAATTTATAGTCACATTTTCCTTCTTAATTATTTTTATAGATTGCACTTAAGAGTATAGATATCTATTGTATTGTACTGTGCTGTTGGAAATTCAAGTTTAAACCCGTTTTTTTATTAATTTAAATTAATATTTATTTACCTGTAATTTCAGGAATGCTGCCCCCGCTACCACCGTATTCTTTTGGCAAAGATTCTTTTGGTAATAAAGGCAGTAACTCGTCATAATTTTTGTGCATTCTCAACTGAAAATTAAATTAAATAATGAGGGACAACTTATCTGGCTACTATGTAGGTATACCTATCTGTTATGGCAAGGTGAGAATACAAATAATATGTAGATATCTTGGGTTAATATTTTACGTTAATTGACCAAGCCGTAAATGACGAAACTAACTACTTGTGCTAAAAGCACTGTACAGCGAATTTACATATCTACTCCTAATACATGAATTCATACTTAAATATACTTAGGGGCAATAATTTGGCCCACACCCATACAAAATTATCTATTACTGAATACATCTGTAGGCCAGATTGTTTGCCGCTCAGTTTACATTTAAGTAGGTATATCCATCATGAGTACTCTTATTCAGAATACTCAATATATGCCACGCACTCAAAGGAATGAAATCAGGAACAGAGAGACTCCTTGAGATTTTTGAGATTTGGAGGATTCGAGAGTGAAAAAACTATGTTGAATTAAAAATGTGTGTGTGTACTTTAAATTATCTAGTCACTTTAGTTTGTTTTCGCTCATTTATCCGAGCAATTTTGTTGCAATATCTATGTGTACAAATTTATGTTATTTTCATGTGTTATAATATATAAAAATCGAACTCCTGATCTGATCGTAATAATCTAATCGTAGGTAGTAAAACAACTGAATATCGATATTATCGATTGCAAAATCTCAAAACTTACCCTATCTTTAGCCTTTTCGTTCAATAGTCCTCGAACGAGTGTGAAAATTGCGTCTATACCAGAGGGCACTTTCACGTGATGACTTCCTTTAAGTCTGAGGGGCATGGCTTCCTGGAGAGAAAGATTTAATTTAGTAACCAAAACTTTTTTTAGGGCATTTGGCCGCACGATCCAAGATAAAAAAAAACATGGGTTAGGGTTCATGATAGTCCCATATAAATCCTCCCCCTGGTCCCTGGTGTTGCAGATGTTTATGGGCGGTGGTGATCTCTTACCACCAGGAGACCCAATTGCTCGTTTGCCTTCCAGTCGAATAAAAAAAAATATTTTTTGACACTATTTAAACCTGGATTAGCAATTAACTCCTAGTTAAAAGCTAACTCTAGTCCGCGCAAGCCCGCCTTATTCAGTCAACTCTGTCTAACACCCTTGGCGTTTCAAAGAAAAAGGCACTAGCCTACCAACCCTTTAACAGAAAGTTACTTGTCACAATTGCGTTTTTTTTTAAATAAAATTTTTCTGGTAATTCCGCTCCATAAGTTATTTGAGAAATAACTGCAACTAGAAATATTTGCTAATTAAACTCTATGTGAGTTTAAATATATTATATAAACATTTGGCTTAGTCGGACGACGGATCAGCAAATTGTTGCAGCTTTATTACATTGTGCATTAAGGGACGTAGGGAAGGGGATTACTAACGAGAGTCTATTAGAAGTCCGATGCCCGGTTGTCTGGAAGAGATCGCTTTTTAGCGATAAGACCGCCTATTGTCTACCTGAATTGTTTATTTTTGTAATATCTCTCTACTGCTTTTGGTGATCAAAAAAAAATCAAAACCCAGATATGAATCTAACACTGATTCAATAAATTATTTACTTTTTACCTTACTTCAACATGCTATGCTGGCTAAGATTCTCTAGCCTTCGATGGAGTCTTGTCTTTAGTAATACTCACTTGACTGACTGCTATCAGCTTTTTAAATAAGGTAGGGTTAGCTTGAGCCACATGGCCCATGGTAGCACCCTGGTAGTCCACCACGATCTTGGTACCCAAAACCGTAGCCGTGTCGCTCTCTACCACCAAGATCTGCAAAAATATGTTATATACGTTATGCCTATCCAATTTATTAATAGTGTAAACAATCCTATTTCATCAAAATTCTTGAATAAAACCCACGGGATCGAATCAATAACAAATTTATCTATAATTCGTGACTTTTAACTAGATGTCTAATCACTTTTTTCAGCAAAATTCACTCCTATCTCACCAGATGAAAGTGCAGATGAAGCCGGAGGTGTATCTCACTGGTTTTATGCTTTGAATCGTATTGTGCGGCACTAAGGGCATTCTGTCCTCATGCACTTGCTTGCATTCATGAGACTCTGTATCTCATAACCTAACCAACAAAAAGCTGGAAACCCCCGAAATTATCACCTCAAAGTTCAATATCTCAAAAACGGCCGAACCGATTTTGATAAAATATGTCTAAGAATCATTGCTAGAAAACCCTGCCTTCAAATAAAAAAAACCTTGTTCAAATCGGTCTACCCGTTTAAGACCTACAGTGCCATAGACAGACACACACATATAACACCCCTCTTTTTGCATCGGGGGTTAATTACATAACCGTGCGATTCAAATCGCGCGAGTGAACTAGTGTCCAAATCGCGCCATGTAGGTACGAGCTCTTAAGTGTGATACTTTTGACAAATGACAACATGTTCATGCTACTAAGTAAGTGTATACCTACCTAGGTATGCGTGCGTGCATGCGTACGAGTGCGCGTACGAGTTTGTGTACGCACGCGTGTGTTAGTAAAGTTACTGTTTCACACTAAAGTGAATGGACAGATTACGATGTCATTTAGTATGGAGACAGTTGGATCTTGGGAATAAGATAGTAAAAATAAATATGCATCATACCTGCACTAAATAATACAAAACGCACATAATGTCAGCTACATTATGCGTATTCGGATTGTACGCGCCCGGACGAATCAGGATAATGCGCGGAGACAGTTGACTGGACTCTGGTAACACTAAACAAGTCCTGGAACACACATAAGAGTGATTGTATGTACTTAACAAGGTTAAAAAAATTCAGAATGTATTATGGAAAACATATGAAGGGAGGAACTTTCAAGAGTTGCAATTAGACAAAATTACTAGAGGGAATTATAGATTTTCATGTATTACCTAAATATATATAATACAGTACAAATATTCTTTATTGCACACCATAAAGCAGTACAAAAAACTTATAATATAAGCACTTAGATTCAGGGTAGACAATAGGCGGTCTTATCGCTTAAAAGCGATCTCTACATACTATATACTGCGGTTAAGAATGAAAGCAGCATGCCTAAGCAGTAGTTATTAAAAATTATTACAAATCTGAAAGAAGTTATTACTTATAGAAGTTATTAGTTTCTTAGAAAATATAAAATATTTTTTTACCACAAAAGTAATTAGGTATCTACTCAAGTTGAAACAAGTAATAATGGTTAAACACGCTCTTGAGGTCAAAACGCGCTTATGAATATTCAAACTAAACAACAATCACACAACTAAATTAGTAAAAAATGACACTTCTTCTTGTTCTTTTATACATCTGCTATCGTTTTATAGACGAACAAACCTTTTGAATGAAATACGACATTTAGATTAGAATAGTCAACATAGTAGTCAATTATCAATTCGTTTTCTTATTTTAATAAATATTTTTCATTGTTGCAATATTCGTTAATTACAAAGGATTAGTAACATGTATTGAAAAATACTCGAAAAATATGCGTAAAATTAATGCACACACATCTACATATTATATTACTTTTGTTCATATTCCTTCTTCCTTCGATATATTACTGATTGAATGATTGAAATTCAAGTAATAATAAGTATAAATGGGAGTGTTAGTTGGTTTAATTATGATGGTACCTACTCGAGAACCGCTTCAAGGATATGGATAAAATTATGATGGATGACCCAGAGACAAACGTATAGGATAGGTATATTTAAATAGCCCGGTAAATTACCCAATTCCCGCGGGAAAGCAATAGCCACGTCTTAGGGCATTGTTGTCGGCCTAGCAACTTTTGTTATGATGAAGCATTATTGTTGCGTTCATACTTCTGTCCCATTCATTATGTTGCATATTTAACTAAATATGTTCATTTACATATATTTAACATACTGAACTAACATATGAATTTAAACATATGACACTAAAGTTTAGATATTGTAGTGTTAGGGCAGAAGTACCGTTTGTTGCCCACTATAACGTTTATGGCTATTAAAATTATTGTTTAAATATACGTTTGATATAAATTTATAGTATAAAACATTACAAACTTTATTTGTTTCAGTATATACTTTTGAAAACTCACTAAACATATTGTTTTATACGATAACTTTTCGTATATTACTTCAAATGTCAACTGACCAAAAACGGCGCTAAGATGATCAAAAACGGTATTTCTACCTATATGTAGTGATATTATAAAAAGCATACCCTAGTCTCAGAAACTCCAAAAACTTTGGTTCAGAAGGTTTCATCCTCAAAGTTACGTCGGGAGCCGTTGTTTTCAACGTATAATACAAGTCTAGCTTCTTCTTTACTCGCTCTAGGCTGAACTTGCAGCCTCTCAAAATTGCGACCAGCCATTGGTCATCTGAAAATAATAATAATCGGTTTAATAAATAATACGACCACTGCCAATCAAACAGTTTGCTTTTACATGTATCTAAGCATAGGATTGTACTATGAATTTCTCAAATAGCGAGCTTATTTTTTAAACGAACGGAAGAGCGAAAGAAGACACGATGTTTCAATCAGGTCGCAACGGCTATAGCCTTGCTATAGCATAGTTTGTATAAACATTGAACATCTAAATTTTACAAAGAAAAGTTATTTTTCCAGCTGATGTCAACAATAAAATAATAGATAGATATATAGATATCGGGCAAAAATGATAATATCACGTACCAGTCCGAGCCTTCAGGTGGGCCTGCTTTGTAATCCATTCCTTCAGGTGCTGCACGTCGTCCTGAGTCCGAGCCGGATTTTCGTTCAGTTCAGCTTTAGCTATTCCAGCCAACGCTGGCGACAATTCACGTATCATTTTGTCAATTCACTGGAATTTCACAAATTTAAGATTAAAAAATGACTTATGAGGTGAGTCAAATTTCTACATAGAGACCTACCTACGAGTACAAACTTCATAAGTAGTCGTTTATGGGTATTATCTCGAAAACTTTACTTGAAATGCGATTTATTAAGTATAAATAAATCGTGTACGTCTACTATATTGATAACCTAGCTAAGTAATCTCATGATAAGTAGATACTACTATTGACATTAACATACCAAAACCTTGGCTAGGATGGTAACGGACTTAGTGAAACTATAAACGCGAACAGTTTTCTCGGCTCAAAATTTCGCGCCCAGACACATTCTAAACTACTACTAAAATTGCTATGCAACTACATCAGTTGTATATGATATATGGTATTTATTAACTTGCACCTATTGTACTTACAAAGAGGAAACACATAGTTTAGTTCACGGATACCGGTATCGACCGCTGTGCCCGCCGGCGTGTATCGACGAACTGATAGCACAAAGCTGATATGATTATCAGGTATACGATGGCTGTATTTCAACTTGCAATAACTCTGGCACCAAACATCACGAGTTTTGTACCTTCCACTTCATATTGTTTCGTGCGTCTATAAAAAGAATGGCATTATACATGCCGGCGAATAAAAAATCCCCAGAGAGTTTCATATTCGGCACAATAACTAATCAGGTAATCGTCAAATATTATCATCTAATTGGTGGACTGATTATACTTAAGTCTATAAAAATAAAACAAGTGAGCCAACAATAAGCTAATCTACCTTACCAACCCCTCCCTTGCCATGTCACTTGTCGTAATCAGCCTGTCAGAGCTGCCACCGTGAGACGGTAACAATAGAATTTGTACATACACGTAAAACGTAAATCACCAAATTTATAAATTAATATCTTACTAAATTGTTTATTTGCACACAGATAAAAGTGCCACTTAGTCTTGAGTAAACATTTTGAATCAAAACAGTTTCTTTTAGTTACAAAATCACTTGTTTGTCTGTATGTCTGTCAGATATAATCAATATCAATGTTACAAATCTTCGAACTAACCTAGTACTTATTACCTAGGTATATTCACACCAGTATTTTTGTGACTCAAAAAAGGACTTTAACGCTAACTTGTACCATAAATGAACGAATTCTAGTTTAAGATTAACAGGATTCGATTGGCCTTAGGAGGAAAGTAGAAATTAAATAGTTTACCAACTATTGTGTGATATATCAAAAAAGAGCTTGAAACGAATTTTTATAGCTACCTAAATATTAATGGGTATGATTTTATGGATCACATCACCTAATAAATGCATTTTCATTGACCTAACGAAAAATATTTGTTCCTAAAATAGTAGATCTGTCACCTATATTGAATCACCAAATAATATTAAAACGGTTGCCTGAACATTAATTAAAAATTACTTAGAAATAATGTCGATCGTCAAATAATTATATTCGGTTTCAAAATAATAAAAGAGTCATTAAAACTGAATCATGAATAATATAAAAATGCTTACCTAAAAATTAAATTTTAACTACTGAAAAATAATATTAATTATCAAATTACGTGGCAGTTATGCGATTGTCGCTTTCTCTGGGTTTACGTATGGTCAAGGAGTTTAATTCATGGCCACCATGGAACCATTTCACAGTAAGCGTCATAGTGACATTGCATTAAATAACAAGGAAAGTCGTAATGACTTTTCCTTTGAAAAGGTTCCATGGTAGCCCGTGAATTAAACTCTTGACTGTACGATGGTGATGAACCATCACTGATGATGAATATGATGATTAGTGCCCAGAATTTTGCGTGCGGCTATTGACAGATTGTAGGGAGAGAGCATCGCTTTTTATCGATGTTATCAACAAATCGATAGTTTCTTTTCATTTATGTTGTAACTTTAATGCATAATTGTAAATATATTTCGCTTGGAATCTCACTAATATTATAAATGCGAAAGTTTGTCAGTCTGTTTGTTTATTTGTTTGTTTGTTCATCATGTCTAAGCCGCTGAGCCGATTTAGATGAAATTCGGTATACATATAGTTGGCGTCCCGGGGAAGAGCATAGGATGGTTATAATATTATAATATTATCCCGTAAAATAGCTTAGTTACCGCGGGATAGTGTAAACCGAATTCTACGTGAACGGAGTCGCGGGTAACGGCTAGTATTATTATGAAATTCTTTATTTTGGCTATGGTAAAAATCGAAGGAATACAATTTAATATTTTATCTTTTATTTTATCAAAGGATAGGCAAAAAAGCTACCTAACGTTAAGTAGCCTTAGAGGGATCTTTTCTCAAGTTATAAAATATAAAGGTTTTCGTATAAAAAACCCGAAATCACGTCGATCCGTCGCTCCGTTTCAAGGTGAAAGACGGCCAAACATACATAGATACAAACACACACACTTTTGCATTTATAATATTAGTATGGATGACGCGTCTAAGGCTACCTTGTCGATGGTACATTCGGTACCTTCCATGCGCGACTCAGACCCGCATTCGGCAGGTTTCTTTACCCAAGCCGCATTCCTTCCAAACCACTTCTTTTTCCAATAAATAAAAGCAAATAATTTTAAATTAGAGTCTACTTTGAAAAAATTTAATCACGAAATAATATCAATTCATACGTGTTCGATAAGCCACTTTTGTATCGGTCACGCCGTGGAAGTAGGCAGCAGGCCAGCAAACCGACCAAAACAAAAAGAATAGGTTCTTAAGTCGATGCACGTCTTATGATTGGTCATCCTCACTTCAACGCAGAACATATTTTTACTAAGTAGTACGAATGTATTTTTTTTTATTTGCAATAGATAGATATGTGTGTATATTATACCTAGTTCAAAGCTAGTCCAACCATATCAACGAACCTTACCTAAGAGACCTAAGCCACGCTGTACACATCTAGGACCATATCTGCACAATTACCGTACGTTTATTATTATTTGCTTGTCAACTCGTACAAAAATAGTATCCTAAAATAGCATACCACACTTTAAAATACAGGCACATTATCAAGTTTGGTTAGCTAGTAGAAGGAGGAGTACCTAAATTAGTATGCTTCATTTATGTGGACCTCCGCAAAGTAACGCCTAAGTCGACCAATGTTTATATACCTACAACGCCCTTGCCGTCTGACTTACTCCTGTTATAAGACGAACAATAATTATGCTAATTGTATGAGTCACTTTCATGACGTAGATTTATTTGTTTGCCAGCTCTAATTGTTGTTAAAAAGTACATGATAAGAGAAGGTTATCTTTGTTAACTTCTAGTAACACATTTGTATAATATTTGGCATTACATCGATCTATCTAATACCTTTAAACAAGCAATTCCTGTATTATGTCACCAGAATCTTGGAAACGGATGCGATTTCGATGAAATTTGATATGTAGGGATTTTCGGGAATAACAAATTTATCTTGCTTGGTCTTATCTCTGAGAAAACGATCATAAACGAATTCTAGCCCGAGCAAAGCTCGTTCGCCCAGGTACTGATGTTAATGTTCCAATTGGGTAGGTCCAACTTCGACAAAGAGGTCGCCTGAAGAATCCTACTCGGCCGCGTTCAGGAAACTTCGTGATGTCTTCTTGTCCAGTATTCCGCAGTGCCTGAAGACTAGAATGTTCGATCAGTGTGTGTTGCCGCTGATGACTTATGGCTCTGAGACGTGGTCCTAGACTGATGGCCTCTTGGAGAGGCTCAGAGTCAGTGCTATGCTTGGAATTTCTTTGCGCGATAGAATCCGGAATACAGCAGCAAAAGATATGACTCTTATACCCTAGTTTCTTTTTAAAAGAAAGCGAAAGATGAAATCCTTTTGAACCAGCACGAGAAGGATGATTGCATACATATTATGTATACAAGAACAATTGCAATCATCCTCACTTATCATATCAGCTCACATCTGCTCACTACTGAATACCTAAATGTTTTGATTACAAAACAACTCTTGTCTTCTCGTGGTGGTTCAAAAGGATGTATATGTATAACCTCAGGTGTAACAAAATTATTCATTAGATTGATTTCTTACACTTTTTGATCTAATGTTTTTTGTCATCTTCAGCATTACACTCGGCCTCGTCAACTCATAATCTTTATTTTATAGTCCGGATTAAATAGTGGTTTTGTAACGTAACGGTTACAAATACGTTTTTAATTAAATTAAGTACTAGTGAGTAATAGTGTGTACTATTAATATGCAGAAATGAGAGGTATTGAAAATTACTAATTATTTTCAACAAGTTTCAAAAACGAAGGAGGTTCTAAATTCGTCTGTACTTTTTTTTGTATATTTATTACGAGATAACTCCGCCAATTGCGGGCCGAATTTCAAAATTCTTTTTTCATTCTAAACGACATACTTCCTAGGTCCCCTAGGTCCCATTGTCACCAAGTCAGGATCTGATGATGGAATCTTAGAGAAATCGAGGGCAACCTTCAAATTTTATAAACACACCTATTAGTATTTTTAAGTCAAGTATTTACATTCAGAACATATAATTTGGTGAACTGGGCCTGATGACCGTGGGTGACTCTGTTATAAAATTATTATATATAAAATAAATTTAAATTGGATCAAACCAATTAATTTAAGAAAACTTTTTATTCGATATTTTTGTTTTTATGTCCTAAACACCATATAAATAAGTTGTCATTCTGCCCAAATATAATCAGCCTTTGCATTTGAGTAGGTAACAAGATAAATATTTAACAGTTTCTCTCAAGTTAACCGTCGTTTGTCATGAAGGTCAACGATTGGCGGGAAAACTATTAGTAAGCATTATGACTGTGACTTTGACATGTTACCTAAGTGAAGTGGCCAATAACTCGTGACAGTTAAGACAATCAAAGAAGTTTTAATCACTGGCTATTAATTATCTCAATAACAGGGTGTTTTTAAGGAGCAAAGTTGATTTTACCTCCAAAAATTACTTAAACCTTTAAATATTTTATAGTCTACTCCTAGAGACGAGTACTATATGCTGTAAAAATATTGTTACCTAATTTGTTATCACCTTTTATAGTTTCAAAACTAAAGCTTACCAGTACGTAATGATACAGCAAGGGATTAAATTAATACAATAAATGCGCTTGAAGCTCGGCGCGCTCTTAACTTAAAAATAGTTTCATACAATGACATATTTTCATAAAATGCATTAAGTAAATCAACATAATTAATTTATACTTGTATGCCATCAATATGTATTAATATATGTAAAAATAATAGAAATCGAAGCTGTAAAAGTTGTAATATTTATTCAATCTGCAGTTACCAAAAGGCATCTTCAGCTCCAAAAATCTTTAGCCGCTTTTGGATTGCCTGGCTTTTTGGACTGTAACTTCAGTTAAATGAAAAATCGGATGCAGGGACACATCAATATTTAATCATAAAATTTCCTAATTTTCTAACTAACATTTGTATACGAACATAACGTTTATTTTAGTGTCGTTACAAGACCACAATAGCCAAGACTTAACTAATTTGAAAATGGTGATAAAACGGAGACACTAATGTTGCAATATTCCCTGCGTTTAGTAGTTAAAATTATATTTTAATATAATGCGGGTGAATAATATTTAATCAATCTGTAGCTGCCTGAAGGAGCCTTCAGCCCCGAACATGTCTTCAGCCGTCTTGGGCTTGCCGGGCCGTTTGGACTCGTCCGTGCCGTACTGCAGATCCTCGTCCAACCAATCGTAATATGACTCGACCTTCTTATTCCAATGTTCTAAAAAAATCACAAGTCGGTTATTATTAAGAAAGACATATAGGCAAAAATGCTTTTATCTACCTACAGTCTTTTACGTCATCCAATAAGCATTGCTATATAGGTAGATAGAAAAAGTAAAATTATTTACTATATCGAAGAACTGCATGAGATATATAGAAAAGGCATTCCAACATTGGCAATTCCTGCGATTGCTTATGGGGACTTGGGGAGTGGTAGCTGCTTTGTTTAACTAGCGTTAATTTAACTTCACATTTACGTTATGGAAATTTATTTTAAATCATTTTTCGACCACGTTCTGGATATCCGATTTAAGATTTAGTATATATGGTACGTATGATCAAAGTCATTTTTAATTGATGAGCCACCATGAAATCTTTTCAAAGAAAAGTCGTTACGATATTTATTTTATTCATAGTTTTTTGTATTTTTTTGTTAAATTGAAAAATTTTCAACTGTCTAGCTAGCACGGTTCATGAGATACAGCCTGGTGACAGGTGGACAGACAGTCGAGCGGACAGCGGAGTATTAGTAATAGCACAGGGTACCGTTTTTACCCTTTGGATAAGGAACTCTAAAAAGAGAAATAAACGTATGTACTGACCTACTATTTCCTTCAGGGAGCCGCCGTTCCCTCCATACTCGGTGGGGAGTATTTCTTTTGGCACGTGCTTGTACAGCGCTTCATAATCTTTATTGTGCACGTGCAACTGAAAATAAAATAACAAAAAGTTAAAGTATTACTAGTAAATACTAGTGCGTAACCTAAATATTTGACACCTCGTACAATTTCAATAATTACTTAAGAAGTTACTTTCTTTGTAAATCCTATATTTCTTACCCGTTGCTTGTTTTTTTCAGTCAAAAAGGACTTTGCGATATTGAAAATTGTTTCAAAACCGGTCGGCGTATTAAGATAATGTGCGCCCTTTAATCGCACAGGAGCAGCATCCTGCAAAAAACATAGTAAGTTACTTAAACAGACTTTAAAATATGTTAATATCAATAATCATTCTCTCCACACATAACATTTGTACCTATTTGTATCTATTGTTAACGGCGTTGAAGCGTATTCAGATATTTTTGATAAAATTTTTGCTCACAAGTTTATGAACTCGACTGTATTTCTTGTAAGGAGATATTGTTAGAAAAATTAATGTTACCTGGCCAAGAACAGTCATTTTCTTCATTAGAGCGGGTGACATTTGCGAAAAGTGGGCCATAGAAGCTCCTTCCAAATCCATAACTCCTACACCGCCACACACCATATGTACATCGTCCTCTACATATATAATCTGGAACGGTGAATAAAATATGAAGGTATCTATAGTATGAAAATATACACATGAATTATTAAAGGGTATATTTACCTTTGAAATGATAGACATAACTGACATAATTTCCAATATTTGATACTTGGCAGGGTCATATTGGCCAAAACGCATTAACATAGTTCTCGGAGCTGTCGGATTCGCTTGTTTTGGTAAAACAACGTATAATCTGAAAAAGGTTGATTTTAAAGCCTTTAAAATTTTTAATATTTTCTTATATATCACGTTTAGAGGCATTTAAAGTCGTTATTAAAAAAATTGTGCAATCCATTCTTCTTTCTTCAATGTTTCATGCTAAAGCTTAACAAGAATATCGGCTTTAAAACACTTACCCGAGATTAAGGATCTCTTTGAACTTTGGATTCCTATGATCAATAGCAAACAACTCAGGGGCAAGGCTTCTCATCGAATAAAATAGATCTATTTTCTCTTTAGCACGTTCTAAGCTAAACTTACATCCCCGAAGAAATGCTGCTAACCATTGATCATCTGAAAATATACGTAAGACGATCAGTTCATCACTGTTTTGTCTCCAATTTATTATACTAGGTTAAAATTGCCATATCATTGATCTACCTGTCCTAGCTTTCAAGTGCGGCTGTTTGGCAAGCCAATCCTTTAGATGCTGTATTCCGTCCTGGAGCCGCTGCGGGTCTTCTCCTAAGTCAACTCGAGCTTTCTCTTGCAATTCTACTGACAATGGTCGAACTGGCATTTTAAATGGAATTAGTAAGTCAAGCTCTTTAATTAGGTACGTCTACAGTACTTCGTATTGAACACCTTCCCAACCGACACTTCAATAACAATTATTTAGGTATCTGTACAGTAATTGGATCTTACCTGATAATGTTTATTAGCGCTGTCTATAGTAACGTGTCACGATAGCTAGCATTATCAAACTGATAACTAATACTTGCTTGGCAGTAACGTATCCTTCAGCGATATTTATTTTTAAAACTAAGTAAGTACCACGTAGTACATATTGATATTCTCGAAGTCCAATGACCACGCGCAATTATTTTACAGATTTACACTCGTCTTCATTTTATTAATGGACACCATTCATTGTCCCGTAGTTTCATTCGTTTCACTTAATAATCAGTATAAACATACTTTAAAAAATCGGATGAACTGTGAACTTTTCCCTGTTTTAGCGGGCTACGAGAGACCAAAATGAGGGCTATAATTTTGACCCAACTACGGCATAGCAAATGGAGGACTTTGATTTTGAACGATTGTATGTTGGAATCTATATTATGTTCATCTGTTCTCTCATAACTTCTAAACTACTCATTGTAATTTTTAGTTTGATTTAATTTAAATTTTGTAATTTAACATGTACTGTTATCTGAAATTCAGTTAATAAATTAATTCCATATTTAATGTATAATAAAAAAGAGAAGCTTATATATAAATATTTTAGTTATTAATTTATATTTCTATTCTTCCCGTTTCATTCTCAACAATAAATCAAACAACTAGATACGAGTGCCACTACCACCAATGACTGTACCACCATTGATCAACAAATGTAATTGTTGATCGAAGACTACCACTATAGTTTTTGGTGCATAAGCCATAGTTGACAACCTTAGAGCGACCGCCTTAGATTGACTTCTGAACTATCTGTGTTTTGTGCTCGTGCAAAGAACGCCTTATCTGGATAGGCTCAATCTTGCGGCCTCTAGGGGGGCAGCCTTAGGTACACCACACCGATTCTGAGCATTTTTTAGCTCCCCCCCCCCCCCGTCACACGTATTGCTATTAAAATTGCATTCGTTTAATTCTTGTGTCACGATCACGAAGCACCTGCATGCGAAAGTTTGTAAGTCTGTTTGCTTATTACTTCATCACGTCTAAACCGCTGAATCGATTTAGATAAGGTAAAGACATAAGATAGTTTTTATCCCGGAAAATTGCATAGTTCCTGCGGGATAGCAACAACCGAATTCTACGCAGACGGAGTCGCGGGTAGCGGCTAGTAATAGGTACATACTCGTACTATACTGTACCAAAAACTGGCCTACATCATTGTCATCTAACGAGTTTTTTTTGTTTTTATCAAGTTCTTTGAGGTTTTATTTTTCATGTGTTTATAATTTACTTAATAAAATGATTTAAGAATAAATATAAAGTAGTAAGTCAAAGTCAAAGTCAAAATATCTTTATTCAATTTAGGCTATAACAAGCACTTATGAATGTCAAAAAAAATCTACCACCGGTTCAGAAAAACCTCTGCTGAGAAGAATCCGGCAAGAAACTCGACGAGGTAATTTTTTTCTTGTCAGCTAAAATCAGCAAAACCCTACCCCCTCCCCCCTATGCTTACGTAAATATTGGATAACATTGGGTTGGATATTTTTAAATCTATTCAGGTTTCTTTATTGTTATTCATGTGAATTTGTTGCAAGTAGGGTAGCCATATTTGCTTGAATTAAAACCTACTACATTTTGCAAAGGAAACAAAAAATAATAAATAAATATTGCTGACGAAAACCCCTCGGCCCCCATGTCATCAAAAATATGCAAAGCGAAGAACCCCCCCCCCCCCCACTCTTCTTCGGTGCTTACGGATTACTTGCATGACCCTTAATACGCCTTAGATATTAATGTCATCTTGACAATAGATCTGAGTTTTGTATCCGTTTCATTAGTAATATTTTTTGGAATTTTATTATGAAAACGTATGCATCTTCCCAGAAACTACTTTTTGGTTTTAGGCAGTCTGTAAGATGGAACTTTAAGCTTCCCTGTGTTTCCCTGTGTGCCTTGGGCTTATCGATGTTCAAAAACATAAAGCGATGGCAGGGTTGGAATACCTGTTTCCTTAAAAATAAAGATCTTAAAGATTCACGCGTCTTCAAATTATAAATTGCTCTAATTTCTCTCTTTTGTAAGATAAAAATTGACTCAATGTTTTCATATTTTCTCGTAGACCATTTTTAGACGTAGACCATTCGTAGACCAATTTGTTCTGTTTTCGGTAGACGCCCGGCGGCTACATTTCTACTCCTATATTCCCAAAAACCTCATTTTTTTCACACCAACGTTTTAAAATAAAAAACCGGCAACGGTGATTGAGTAACAAACATCCAAACTTCCAAACATCTTCACAAACTTTCACATTTGTAGTGTTATAGTAGGATAGGATCTTATGTTTGGGAACCTCTGCTCTAACTCTTGTGAAGGGCTCATTTGACGCTTTCACTCTAAAAAAAGTTATCAAATCTCAGGAAAAGCCAAGCCCTTAAGTCTAGGCCCCTAGGCCACTACGGCTTAAGCTATGACTTTACTAATCTTAGTTTAATAATATTACTTTGCCGTTTCATATTTAGATCAATTGCATGTAATAATATGGAAGACATATCACATGTTTTCCTACCACAAATAAGGTCATCGGTACTACTTTAGATTTTAGGATTATAGTCGGTATAACCTAACGTGGGCGCTAACGATGGGCCTCATGAGGAAGCTCAAAGTCACTCAAAGGGCTATGGAGAGCGCTATGCTCGGGGTTTCTCTGCGGGATAGAATCAGAAATGATGATATCCGCAGTAGAACTAAGGTTACTAACATAGCCCAAAGAATTGCTCGCAGGACTGATGGCCGATGGGGTCAAAAGGTTCTCGAATGGCGTCCGCGGACCGGGAGACGAGCTGTCGGTAGGCCTCCAACAAGATGGAGCGACGACCTGGTTAAGATCGCAGGATCGCGGTGAATGCGAAAAGCACAAGACCGGTCTGAGTGGAGAGCCTTGGGGGAGGCCTATGTCCAGCAGTGGACGTCTTTCGGCTGATATGATGATGATGATGAGTCGGTATAAGGGAATGTTTGGATCTCATTGGGAGTTTTCATTATTGACCCAGATGGACAGCAAATTGAAGACATTTTTAGGAAACATGCCGAAAATGAAGTACAAGTACATGAAGTAATGCAATAGGCTTTTTATTATATCAATAAAAATATGTAAAATATATCGTCACAACTTTGAAAAAAAATCTCGTACCCAACTCAAATCAATACGTCATCAAAATTGGCCCTTAAAGCAACTTAATGGTTCACTCAGAAAAATCATTGAGTTTGATATAATGAGGTACGAACTTTTTTCAAAAAAGCGACGATATAAAGGTTTAATAACCTCAATAAGTTAAATAAGTTAGATTTTATCTACATGCCCTTTAAACAGAAGATCTGTGTTTTTGATTAGTATTTCGCCTATTAATCGAACTCCAGCTGTCTGAATGAACCTTCAACACCGAACATGTCTTCCGCCGTCTTGGGTTTGCCGGGTCGTTTGGACTCGTCCGTACCGTACTGCAAATCTGCATCCAGCCAGTCACTGTACTCCTCAATTTTTTTGTTCCAGTAATCTAATAAACAAAGAAAGTATAAGTACTTAGATAGCATTCAAATTCGACCAATAGCTATCTGTCTAAAATAAGAGAAACCTTGAGCCGAAGCCAAGAGAAGCCGTGGTGGCCTAGTGGTTTGACCTGTCACCTTTCAAGCGGAGGTTCGTGGGTTCAAACCCCGGCCTGCACCTCAGAGTTGTTCGAAATTCATGTATGCGAAATTACATTTGAAATTTACCACGAGCTTTACGGTGAAGGAAACATCGTGAGGAATCCTGCATAAACCTGTGTAATTCAATGGTATGTGTGAAGTTCCCAATCTGCACTGGGCCCATGTGGGAACTACGGCCCAAGCCCTCTCATTCTAAGCAGAGGCCTGTGCCCAGTAGTAGAACGTAAATAGGCTTGGATGAAGAAAAACCTTTAATTTCCTGAACAGTGCCACCGTTTCCTCCATACTCTGCGGGCAATATTTCCTTAGGAACGTGTTTGCACAACGAATCGAAATCTTTATTGTGCACGTGAATCTGAAAAAGATTAATATTATAGTTTCCTGCGTCATAAAATTATGTTAATACTGAATTGTTGGTGACACAAAATACGCACCCGGTTCCTGTTCTTTTCGTTCAAGAATGTTTTGGTAAAGTTGACGAAAGCTTCAAATCCTGGCGGAGTGTTTAGATAGTGAGTTCCCTTCGTGCGAGTTGGTGCAGCATCCTGGAAAAAATACAGTTTGTGAATAAAACAAATACAAAAGCTTTGAAATGTTATATTTTGGGTATAAATCTACTTGCCAGACTAGATTTATTTACAAAAGTAATTGCAGATAGACTAATAAAACGATGTTTGCAAAAAAAATACAAAGCAAATATAAAAGAACATGATACTATAGTTCAAAATTGGCTCAGTATATAATTTTTAGAACGAAGGCTGTCATTATTACATACAATAATAATAATAATACAAATGACAAACTGGATGTGATAATTAACTTCTATGAACAAGTACTTATTAAATAAAATACGAAATTAGAGAAAAAAGTAAACTTGAACTTTTTCATACTTTTGTATAAAGTAAGACAAATGTAAATGTTAAACCACAACAAACGAGTGGGAAATATAAAAAATTACAAAAAAATTCTCAAAAAAATTCTGGTTTTAACTGTGTTGCCGTTTACTTATGTTGGCAGCCACGAATAATAATAAATTATTAGCGTCAGCGGGACAGCTAGATGCGAACTTCGATTGACGAAATTCAGTAACCTCGCAGTATCGTTTTAGCAACATTACGATACAGTGCTGTTACGGGTAAGAAAACTGACAAATCCTGCCAAACACTTATGCACGAAAAAGAAATAATAAACCTTTTTTAATTAACCTTAATCTAGGTTATGGGGAATAGACGATATAGACTTTTCCTGAATCTTATTACCTATGTAACGTTCCTAAATTATATTACTGTTCGTAATTAAGTAAATTACAGATGTATGTATAGAAGTTGAAAAATTTACTTACGTAACCTACCTACTTCTATTCTGTTATAAATTGATCGATTACCTGGCCAGCGACAGTCATTTTTTTCATCAGAGCAGGTGACATTTGCGCGGCGTGACCTAATGTGGCGCCCTCTAGATCCAAAACGTTCATTCCACCGTTTACCACGAAAGCATCGTCGTCCACGTACATTATCTGAAAAGTATGGGTAGTATTTAAACGCACATCAAAACAAGTCCCGCGACCTTACGATAGCTAAGCTTATGCAAAATATGCGTGCTCATGCAGTTCCTCCACCTCAATACTATAAGAAAGAACACACAAAAATTACACAAACTCATCTATCACCACCACCACATCACACTGACGCGTTTCGAACTCAACCAAAGCTCATCTTCAGAGTAACACAACACAACCGTACACCATGCTACCAGTTGTTAGGCAAACAAACCACACCGTTTTAATTTGTCACTATAACTCCCCAAGTACCCACATACATTTTTCAAACAAAACAAAAACTACCCGCAAAATATTAATAAATTTTATCCGTCCTACAAAACTACCTTGATTTTATTTATTATTTACTGTCAAGGCATATTTTATTAACTACAGTTGCTAAAATTAGGCCCAAGCCGTAGCAAGGGAGATGATACTAAATTTACCTGCTCATTAATAATAGATTAAGAATATCCGTAACTAAATTGTTTTCGTAGCAATAATAGTATTAAGGTTAATTCCCTCAGTTATAAATGCTTGTTGAACTTATTTTAGACACATATTACATTGTTAATTGTTTTGCAGGTGGTAGGATCTCCACCATACCACCATCTTGCTCGCTTATCCTGCCGTGAAGCTGCAGTGCTTGCACTGTTGTGTTTCGGCGTGGAGAGTAAGACAGCCGGTGAAATTACTGGCACTTGAGGTACCATCTTAGGCCTCTAGGTTGTCAATGCATCTGCAATACCTCTGGTGTTCCAGATTTTTATGGGCGGCGGTAATCTCTTATCATCAGGAGACCTTACGCGTTTGCCATTCAGTCGAATAAAAAAATATTACTTAATTCGCCTTCAATTAGTCAGGTAGGTACAGAAAAAATATAATTTTACTAAGATAAGAAGCAAGCCAGTTGCTGTAGCTGCAAGCCAGTACCTAAGTATGTTAAGAAATATAATAATAAGACCTACCCTCGTTAATGAACTCATTACTGCCATTATCTCAACAATATTGTATATGTTGGGATCAAAAAGACCAGGCCTCACAAATATAACTCTCGGATCTGTAGGATTTGCTGTCTTCGGTAGAACGAGAGCACACCTGAAAAAAATGGATTCTTAGGTTGTAAACTTTTTAAAAACGGTTATCATAACAGTCATAAACTGTTACATATCAAGCATAGTACCTAATTCCCAACAGTAATAGTATAAAATATTTTCCAAGAACTGCAAAAACAATGACCCCCTTCGTTTTCCTTTTTAGGGTTCCATAGCCAAAATGGCAAAAACGGAACCCTTATACTTTCGCCATGTCTGTCTGTCTGTCTGTTTATCCGTCCGCGGCTTTGCTCAGAGACTATGAATGCTAGAAAGCTGTAATTTTGCACGAATATATATGTAAACTATGCCGACAAAACACTACATTAAAATGTTTAAAAAAAAAACCTTATTGGCCGGTTTTTTAGTTAGTGTCCAGTGTATCAAACAGATCATTGATGTAAATAAAATTTATCGCTTGAAACTCTGCTACCCTATCACATTATTAAGTTGGTACCTACGCATTTCTTGTTTATGGATCATTCCTACGATTGATCCAAACATGGAATTAAATTTCAAGCGCTACATACTCCCATGAATCTTTGATGTCTAAAATATTTTTCCTAAAATAAAAGTAGTAAAGGCACTCACCCGAGATTCATAATTTCTTTGAATTTAGGATCTCTATGAGTTATGCTATAAAGTTCGGGAGCAGTGGTCCTCAAAGAATAATAGAGATCGATTTTATCTTTGGCTCGTTCAAGGCTAAATTTGCAACCTCTCAAGAAAGCAGCCAGCCATTGATCATCTAAAAAGGCTTTAAATTTCAGACACGCTTTGATTTCCAAAAAAAAAATATGACAAAAAATTGAACCGACTACAAAAAAACCACGAAAATATTTTTCTAACAGTCTGAAGTCGGTGCTTCAGCACGAACCAGCAGGAGTGGACCTATACTCGTCTACCTCAACTACATAGTATAAATTGGGCTTCCATCACTCCTGCTGATTCGTGCCGAGGCACCGACTTCAGACTGTTAGAAAATAATTTTCATGGTTTTTTGTAGTCAGTTCAATTGTTTTTCATTTTTTTTTCATGCTTTTTTATGAATAATTTAAGATACAAAAGTTTAAAGTCAACTGCTCGTCACCTTTTTTCAAATCGGTTCATAAATGGCAGAGTTCTGAGGTAGGAAACATAAAAAACCGATTTGATAACCTCCTCCTTTTTTGAAGTCGGTTAAAAATCATTAATCCAACACCTGCACATAAAAGTGGAGTGTAGCAAGATAAGCAGCAAATAGGTATTAATTGATTATCTCAGGTTGACCATTTCAACATTGCGAAATAAATGTCAACATTAGGTCAATTTTTATGCGTGTCTATTATGATTTAAAATGGTAGGAGTCCTTTAAAATCAAGAAAAATGGAAGGACATAATATGACATGGGTTAAATTACTGGGTCCTGTTCTTTAAGTATGTTTGAGAAACCTTGAAAACATGTTAGCGACTGTAGGTATTTTTATACTATTAATTAATTACTAATCCATTATTATATTAAATTACCAGCCAATTTGATACACCAAGCAAAAATTACCTAGCTTACACATATTTGTCGTATTCTTGGTATACTGTTCTGTACTTCTGTACTAATTGTATACGGTCGGAAAATGAGTGGTGTATCAATTTTTAAACAAGTTCCTATCAAATGAATGCCTTTGTTCTCCTCTCTGTGTTCATGTATTTTTATTTTTATGTGCAATAAAGAGTTTACATACATACATACATACATACATACATGAATATGTGGCTAAAGTCTAAACTTTCAAGTTGGCATTATTGTTTTATGACATGCAAAGGATTATCAACTTCAGGGTGGTAGGCCACATACATATTTGGCTGATAGTACGAGGTATTAGAAATTGCAAAGGGAAAGATAAGAGAATGTTGTTCTTTACATTCACTGATCATTGTTTCTTAAATATTATTATGTGTCACATAATTTATTTTTAACTGAATACATAAAAATTATCTTACCAGTACGAGCCCGCAAATGTGGCTGCTTGCCAATCCATTCTTTAAGGTGTTGTATTCCCTCCTCTAGCTTCTTAGGATCCTCTGTCAATTCTAATCTGGCTTTTTCAGCCAGTTCAGGAGGTAAAACTCTAACAGGCATGGTAATAAAAATTAAGTTCTGAATTAAATTATTAAATCAAATCGACGTGCAGTTTGAATCTGAAGCTTATATTCCCAGTGATTATTTTTTTAATTCTTTAAAAGAATAGATTAATTTGTTATCTAACCGATTAGTCGCGGAACTTGTTGATATCGTGTTGTTATATAATTGTATCAAATAACGACTTGATTAAACATATACACGGGTACTTATTTATCTTTTTTCTTCCTATCTATCTGTATGATACTAATAATTAATCGTAATTACCTATTACTTAAGCATTAACTTAAATTATTATTATTTAACCAAATTAATCATGGTAATTAAAGTTCATGTATTAATAGGTATTTACTTGGAAACGTTCTTCTTCTTCTCAAAAACATTGTTAATTAATTATAAATTTTCTCCTCATATACGTATAACTATTTTCGACATCTATTGCTATATTTCATAGTCTAAAATAGTAAAATACCTTAAATCTATATCATAAAAAATAAAATCTCTTAATCTTTTATTGATAATAAAAACGTGTACAACATTATCGTAACTTTATCGTGTTTCACATCAAATCAGTCAAATTGGAGTTGTCTGAATGACCCTTCGGCGCCGAACATACTTTCAGCCGTCTTTGCTTTCCCGGGTCTTTTAGATTCATCTGTACGGTACATCATGTCTTCTTCTAGCCATTGGCTGTACTCTTGGACCTTGTTTTTCCAGTATCCTGAAAATTGATAATAAGTAAGCACACAATCGCATTAGAATAAGGAAAAGCTTAGTAGATAACTAATTTTGATACCTATAATCTCCTTATCGGTTCCCACAGTGCCACCATATTCTGCTGGGAGGTTTTCCTTTGGGATGTACTTGTACATCGCCTCATAGTTTTTGTTGTGAACATATAACTGCAAATTCAAAATAATATTGACAAACGAGCAACTCTTGTCTATACACAACTTGCTGTTGTCTACAACTTCGTCTGTAAAATAACCGACGTCAATAAGGAACAGTAAGGTTTTCATTAGTTATTTTTTTTTTTTTTTCAAATTAAACTTGTTCTTTTATTCGCGGGATAATTCCTTCATACAAAAGGTAAAGTTTTCACAAATAACTCATCAAAAAACACCAAACGGCAAGCATAGAGTACTAGCGTGTTCAAAATATATTCCATCAAGATTCCATCATTCACAGATGAATCTGCTTGTTCTACACTCTGTGGTAACAGCAAAATTAAAAGACGTCTAACATAGCACGGCCGGCCAGGCACTAAATGCTAATCCGTTTCTCAATGATGTCTAAGTTTTTGTTTAAGTTATCCTCTATCGCAAGGTTCGCAATTAAAAAAATAAGAAATATTTCTTCACTTACTCTGCTTCTATTTTTTTCGTTGAGTAGTGCTTTCATCGCGTTAAATACCGTTTCGAATCCTGTTGGAGTATTTAAATAGTGAACTCCTTTCATGCGGAACGGCGTGGCATCCTGGAATAGAATACATAGTTGTGTCATTCGCGTAGTAAATAGACATGTAGGTATGTCTGCAATACACACACAAACATCACACCTATATTCCCAAATGGGGTAGGCAGAGCACACGAAACGTTACCACTTCGAAGCCATTTTTAGCAATATTATTTAAATCGGTTTCACTAAAATCAATGATAAGCTCTAATTTTTATATTATATGTTAGGTACTTAAGTGATTTCTGACAGCACTAATAATATCCATAAGTACCACTTTTTAATATCTTATTTTATATTTCCTATTCACCTGTCCAATAACAGTCATCTTTTTCATTTGTAAGGGTGTCATCTGCAGGAAATGCCCCATTGTGACGCCTTCTAAGTCAATTATAGCCGTGACACCTGACACAACTGCATCGTCATCTTCCATGTAAAGAATCTGTGAAAAAAAATCTAAATTAAAATGAAACCAAACTAAACATAGTAAGTACAAGAAAATACAACTAAACATCTACTCAATCTAGCAAATAAAAATTAATTATTTTCGGAGAGCATTTAAGGCATCAAAAAAAAGTTTCTCATGTTAGCATGGATTATAATGAAAACCATGACAATTAATTTTCACCTCACTAGCTCGAAAATGCTTTCTTTATCCTTCGAAATCTGCGTGGAAAGTAACTTTTTATCCTCTAGGCTGGAAAGAGTTTTTGAAATTCGAACGTTATCGTGAACGGCTGCCCCCTTGAAAATACATCGACCACTTAATTTCACAACCTCGTATCTGGCCACAAAATTGCTGTAGGATTTATCTTTATGTTAAGTACGATAGAGTGTTTATTTGTTGTATACAATTCGGGTAGATACGAAGTTGAGGAAGAAAGCGTTGAATATTGACGTGTTCACAAAGAAAGTTCGTCATACATTTGTTGAAGTACCTAATATTTAAATCTGTTAATTAATCTGTTATTTTATTCTTATTACTAAACATTTAATTTGTAATTTTACTTAAAATTTTTAGTACACCTCGATACTTATGCCATACAATCCTTTTCAAAATAGTAACTGTATGCACAGTTTTTCTTCCATTTGCCATTTTCTCGCTGTAGTGAGGTGAAAAATTGTGTGTTTCGCTCGGCTGTAAAATTGTTTAGCGTCTCGTGCCTTTGAAACCCTCGACTGCGCTCAGGATTCTTCATTTGAACCACTCGCTTCGCTCGTGGTTCAATCCTAGAATCCTTCGCTTGCTCGGGTTTCAATATATATGCACTCGCGCCAAACAGTCACTTTCCAGCCTTGCATAACAAATAACTATTATTATTCACTCGGTAAGTAAAAGAGTATAAAAATAATGTCTGTTAAAGTTTACCTTTTCTAAACAGTTCGAAACAGACAGCACTTCAGACAGGGCCACCTTGTCGGGATTATATCTTCCTGGACGCACAATTGACAGTTTCGGAGAGCCAGGGCTGGCGGTCTTCGGTAAAATAAGGAATGCTCTGTTAACATAAATATACGTAAATGTAGAAGAGTCTTGATAAATAAGAATAGGACGATGGTGTAGGTCTGCTGTACTTTAAATACATAAGTATGACCTATAAAATTTATCCGTGACGGTCAATCAAACACTTGGTATTTATACGATATTATCATGATACATTAAACTGCCCTAAACTCTATTGCCTGCAACTTGCAACTACCACCACCACCACGATCCACCACGATCGTGGACACATAGCCTACCCAACGAAGACCAAAAACTGCCTCTCAAGGGAAAAATAAGCACTTTTCTTTAAGTATGGCGATGGATAGATGTTTGTTACTCTTTCACGCAGAAACTACTCAACTGATTTTCATGAAATTTGCCAAACAGGTAATAAATACCCTGGATTAATATAAAGGCTACTATTTATTTCAAAATAATCTTTGGTACCTGTGGGATCAAAAGGATCACAAAGAAACTAGATTCATGAATGTTATTGTACCCCAAATCAAGAATTTCCATGAAACGAGGGTTCTTAGGCGTGAGAGCGAACATGTCAGGAGCCGTCGTGCGAACGGAGTAGTAGAGATCTATCTTCTCTTTTGCGCGCTCTAAGCTGAACTTGCAGCCTCGCAGAAATGTTGTTAGCCATTGGTCGTCTGAAAATAATAACAATTTAAAAATGCATGAATTTATGTTTTCCTTGAGACATACGATTGAAATAAGTCATTGAATCGCACGATAGGTACTTTATGGAAGTCTTATTCTTATTCTACTCAATGCCGGCCTTTAACGCTTGGGCCAATATCAGTTAAATAAAGATAAATATATTTTTCTTCACGTAGTACGGTGATTGTAGTTTTTGCAATTTGATAGCAAAATTCAAAAAACCACGCGGAGACAACTTGCGCATTAAAAAATGTCAGACACGAGAGCAATATCGAATTTTGTGATTACTGTTCACTGTTAATGTTAATCGCCGCATAAAACACTATCAAAATTATACTTCAACTAGCCAAAGAAGCAGAAATACCAAAATTAGACATCGTCTATATCCGCCATGTTCGAATGCTACCAATCGAATCTTTATAGAAGTCCATATCCGTATAACTAAATCGACTAAATCAATCACACATGCAAGAGAACGATGTCTGTGTGACATATGGTGTCTTCCCGTACATCATTCCACCTACTGCTCCCACATAAATTAACATGTGTCACACGGACCTAACCATCGCCAACAATACAAGAAGCTAATGCGTTACAAACTCTATGAGATATAAAATACAAGTACAGCATTCTCCATATCTCAGACGATATCATATAGGTATTATTTGATAGGTAAATCATTATTGTTATTGTTAAAACCAAACAAGAATGAAAACGATTACCCATTTTTTTTTATTTAAAGATGAATCTTTTATATCGAAATTGCAAGACAAAAATATATTTTTTTCATCAGACAGGTACATCTGTCAATCCAACAACAAATCTGTTAGTTAAAATCATAATTTTTCATAATGTTTTATTAGTGATAGGTAATTACTCAAAATATCCTCAAAAACTTCCTAGTTTGTCGTGCGGCTTAAAATGTTACATTCATTTAGAAAATAAGAAAAATATTGACTGGTTGACATTCTCACGCGGCGAGGTGGTTTTTAGTACATGTTTGTGAAAATAAAAGTACCTACCTGTCCTGGCTTTCAGATGCGGCTGCTTGGCGATCCAGTCCCTAATATGCTGCAAGTCGCTGGGAAGTCTCTTCGGGTCTTCATTCAGCTCCAGGCGAGCCTTCTCAGCCAGCACAGGAGTCAAAGGACGTACCGACATGTTGCTCCTATCGCGACCAATCGAATAAACCGCGTATTTACACGATATCCGGCACGGTAGACTGTTATCTTACACTATCTGCCAATGTTCTGTACCTAAATACTCGATAATGGTTACTTAATCATGGTAAAATTACAGCTATACTAAGTTCAATTTATTGTGTTAATTGAGCATTAAGCAACTCTAACATGATATGACATAAAATGTAATAGAAATTAGAATTAAGCACGTGAAAAAAAAAAAAAAGTTAAAATATTTCCTAACTCTAATTGCATTTTCATAAAAATATCCCTACTATAAATATATAATATTATAAATGCGAAAGTAACTCTGTCTGTCTATCTGTCTATCTGTCTGTGTGTTACGCTTTCACGTCGAATAAACCACTGAACCGATTTTGAAAAATATTTGGTATATAGTTAGGTAGTTTGAACCTCAAAGATCGACATAGGATACTTTTTATTCCGGTAGAGGGCGCCACCGCGCGATAACCTAGGTCCGCGCAGACGAAGTCGGGGGCATAAGCTAGTAATACCATAAATTCAAACTGACAACTGCAAGTGGGCTAGGTATGTACGAGTAAATTCGACTCCCAAGATTTTACTTTAACTAAGGAAGCAAGTTAAATAATAAAAACTTATTAAATCAAATTATATCGTACTAGCTTATGCTCGCTAATCCTGCCGTGAAGCAGCAATGCTTGCACTGCTGTCTGTTGTGTTTCGGCGTGGAGAGTAAGACAGCTGGTGTAATTACTGGACCTTGAGGAATCCCATCTTAGGCATCTAGGTTGGCAACGCATCTGCAATCCCCCTGGTGTTGCAGATGTCTGTGGGCGGTGATGATATCTTACCATCCGGAGCCCCACTTGCTCGTTTTCCATACAGTAGAATAAAAAAAACTTTAATCTAGAATAAAATTTCCCATTAAAGAATAATAAACTTTCTTTTTGATTTAAGGTTCCACTCATAACAAATAAAAAAAATAGAAATAAAAAATATAATTTGAAATTGTGATCCAAATTCAAAAATCATATGTTTATTTTCGATTCGTTATTTTGGCCTAGCTTCATTTACACTCCGTGAGCTCTTAAAAAAACATTCGGACTTTAGAAGCATTCTTCAAGTATTGACGACCACACGCGATCGTGATATGCGATTCAGTTCTGTTATCAACTTGCAAAACTTTTCAAAGTTACTGTAATAAGTTATCGAAATAAATAACATCCAGTACAAAATAAAACTTACTGTAATAATATTACGTTTCTTTATCTTTTTCTAATTTTATTACAATATGACTTTTTGTGATGATAATAAAACAAAATCGGCATTTTCAAATTTTTCCATCGTTAATTTAAATAGAGAACACCCCGCCTGAACACACTACATTTATTTGGAAGTATATAGAGATGTTATTATACTGTATCTACTTCTCTTGATGTGAAATGAATTTTTTTGGTCTGCTTTCGTTTAATATTTTTTAATATACTTTTCGAAATACTCGTTGCTTCTATAACTGAGTCTTGCCCCTTATTAAAACGATCAACACTTTTCTTAAAACTTTCAGCTTCTTGACAAAATATTTATATACTTACATTATAAACAATTTCCCGTGTTTTTGGAATTTAACAGAAATACCCTGCTTTAGTTTACTCCCATGGAAATCAATTTCCGAAAAATAACAAACTAAATAAATAAGTGATGGTATTAACTGCTCTATATAAATCAATGAAAACACAACGAATGCACTCTTCGCGTGATGGATTGCTACTGAGTCAAAAAGACAAATGTCATTTTCTACTAACGAATCCTTCCAATTTCCCCCGAAACCCGAATGTTTTTCTAAGAGCTCACAGATTGTATGTTGGTTTACGCGCGGACCGACTGCAACTCAAATCTTCATTCACAGGCTGGACATTAACAAAACGAGATATATCTAACTCACAACCGTACATCAAAGAGTTCGGTGTACTTATAAGACGTGGATAAGTTGAACAGCTCCTACAGATGCCATCGAATACCCAAAGCAAAATATTAAATTCAAACAAAAATTTAAAATACAAATATTTGTGCCGTTGTCAATCACACTTATTCACTGCGTCAGAGTAAATGGTGAGAGTAACTATCGGTATTGCCAAATTTGAAGACAAAAAAAAGATGCGTTCGGAAAAACAGATATGCGTGTTTAAAAGTAAAATGAAGTTTTTATCAAAGTCACCTCGTCATTCATAGTAACCCCAGTTTACGGTGCTCCGCTGTAATAGATATTAATGCAAGCGACGTACAAATAAACCAATGGTAGAGTCGTTTTGCGTAAGCACTCCCAATACTCGTTCTCCATAGCAAGTGGGCTAACAATCTTCCACATTCACCCGGTCAAGCCCCTTTTTGCGAGTGCGTCAGTGCAAAGAGTTCTAAAATATAAAGTTTACATTAGAAAAGCGTAAATCAAATTTAACGATTTCACAGTCTGTTTCGCTGCATGCTACGTGTCTAATGTTTATTTATTCTGAATTCATGAAAGAACATTCATCACACTCATATCGTCATATTTAAAGAAGAATAAACTTTTTTTCTAACTCACAAGTACGGGCTCAAATCAAACCCACGACCCTCTGCTTGAGAGGCGATATCTAAGGCTTTCAAAACTTATTAAAATAAAAGTTAACATCGAATTACAACACATTTTTATTTTCTTTAATTTTACATGGTTATTTTTTATTTAATAATTTACAACCCTGTTGTTTTAATATTACATTGTTGACAGCTTTAAATTAAAATATAGGAGAAAAGTGTCAATTTATGTTTCCTCTGTGATCTTGATCATTGACTGTAATAATTCAACAATTAATTTTAAATATCTTAATGTTATGACTAAATGAAATCACAGAGAATCAAATATGGCCTGTATTCATACTTATTTACAGGTTTAAGATAATTAAATAATACCAGGAAGACCAACATGATGTGAATGTCACGCATAATAAATGTTTACAACATTTAACTTTATTATTTGTTAACCGAAATCATGCTGAATCTCCTTATAAGGAATATTGATGCGATTAATTTTATAAAATAATCTGAGTGAATAAATTAACAACGCCTAAACGTGGGAAAATTAAGAGTTATATCACAAAAACGGTGCAATGCCACACAATAAATATGAATTAAATAAATACTTACTCTACGCCACAGATAGGTAGAGTCATTCACTATGACGCGTGCCGTGGTTCTTATTACAATGTCATTAATGGCTAATTTTGACAAAATCACGCATCTTCGTGGATGGCACTAGGTATAAATGCTAACAGAGACAAAGATTGACACAACTTTGTTTTGATCAAAATCCATTAGTTCAAGAAAGCCCAGTGATACGTGTGCGACCTCTCACGGACAAAAATTTAGACCAGTAAACAATCTCAGGCAGTTACGCACACATCGGCGTACCTTGCTACAGCCAAGGTCACATGTTTATGCACACTATTTGTCCCCTTTGTATTTAATGGACTAAACAAAAAAGTAGACATAATATATCCTACACTTTAATGATGTTTAATTGTACCGTAGGATGGTTGTTCAAATCTTTATTTCTGTGTTCTACCTCCTCTGTGACTACATTGTCTCTAAATTACTAATATAAGGCCTAATTAAGCTTAAATCACAAACATTGGACGTCAAAGCCTCGTCGGAGCTAGTCGACGTTAGAATGTCCTACCTTGAACCATAAAATAAGTAACACCTACACTAAACCTAGAGTAGTTGCGCGAAAGTAGTATTGGAATTATTTTTCGCGGATTTTCATTTGGTTACCTTTAAACTAAACGGGTCGTAGTTATTATTATCAAATTGGGAAACCTACTGGCTAAGGTCATAATAATATCGACTCATTAAAGATAAATATTTAAATGAAAATATACTTAAGCTGCTACAAAACCAATCTGAGATAAATACAAAATAGTAACTATAACAATGAAATAAACTAAGTAAATTAGATTGAAAATAAGTGGCATAAATATTACATATTGCCTACCCACACGATGCAAATTTTGCACGTTATAATAAGAAATCTACATACCTACTTACTGATAAATGAATACACCTCATGTTTACAATATTAGGAAAGGATTGAAACTTTAGAAAAATATGTTTTATTTTTTACAGTACAACATTCAGAAAGACTTATTTGATTATATAAATTAGTCTTTTGATTCAGTGCTCTAAAAACGGTTAATTAAAAGCACTTATTAAATAAAAAAAGCCATTGCTGACATGCCTTTAAAATTGTGTTTAGATTATTTATTACTATTACATTTATAATACATTAGTGCCTTTAAAATCACTTAATCTAATTTAAGAATTTACAAAATGTAAAACTAAAAATAACTCTGGAGTATCATCTACAAATGTAAAAATAAGCTTTTACGAATGGGTATTAATAGCTTTGCTACACAATAATTACCTATATCAATCTATTACCTATATTAATCTATTTCAATCTGTGTTATGTTTGAAATATGGTAGATTAGTACAAAATTGCCATTTTAATTCGCTGTTAAGTCAAAATCAAAATCTAATTATAATTATGTACACCGATTTTCTTCATTTACGAAGTGAGAAACATGCAATACCAACATATATATGAGATTAAATGTGCCCCTGTTGACACCCTTTCGTATAAGCAACCAAACAATATGCATCTGATTTTTAATTTTATTATTATGTAAGAAGTAAAAAAATAAGTTAATTTGGCCGTTGGTATCAAACCTTTGTTAAAAACCATCAAGTGAACCAATTTTGTTTAGTTATTGTAATTTTCACCGTCTCATAAATATTGAAAAAAAAAGTGACACCGCACTTGTTTTTTTACTCATTATTAGTACACCATTTAAGTGTCAATAAGTATCTCTGGGTATGGTGGCTAATATTATTTTTAAATGCACTTTGGTTATTCCCTAGAGATCACAATAATTGTTGTGTGATCCCAAGCTTACAAGACTTAGATATAATTTTTCAACTATTTTTCTAATCTATTCATGATACAAACACAGAATCATATTTTATGACACGGCCCAGCAGCTATAGGTTGATAACTTAATATTTTTGTCAAATTCCTCGATCATTTTATATTACTGGTCGCTTCGGGAGCAATTCAGGAACCCAACAACTTATGAAAGCCGGAGTCCTAAATTAAAATGGACTTACAGGCTTCTATTAAGTTGTACAATATCAATAGTAAAGATATTTTTAACAATTAAATTAAACTAATAATTCAGTAAATACTTTCGTAAGCTCTAAATAACTAACATACAATTATTATAAATACTAACAGGAAGCATTTCCTACCATTCCTGTGTCGATTGGAACTGTGTCAAAATTGGTATGATAGCTAGAACTATAAGTTATCTATTGGGTTGATTCCGCTGGTATGCGTGGGAGTCGATCAGAAGTTGGCGAAGAGTTTGAGCTCATCAGGATCTAGCGCTCGCGCTGCTTTCCAGTCTGTCTCGGTGTACTCATCGAAGTTCGAAGTATCGCCCTCATACGATACCGTAGGCATTATTGGAGGCTGCGGAAATAAGGTTTGTATTTATAAGAAATAAAAAAAGTTGTAACTATTCATGGATAAGTAATGTCGGTCTATCTATCTTCTATAAATACGAGTATATATGTTTCGCATTTGCTCCGTGTATGAATTGTCCCTGTATTTTTTTTTTATAACCAAGCTATATAAACCACGAATCGAATTGGTTAGTAATTATGATTTCCTTTTGATTAATTATTACAAACCCAATTCGTAATTTTAGTTTGTGCTTCATATCGTTACTAACATAAACAAAAATACAAGTTATAGTGTCATAATATAGCGGGTTACTGATCATCTGCTCTTTCTTTATTTGGTGTTTTTAATAGCAGTTTTCTTTTAAAAGCATAAGAAAGATCTAGTAAATGGTATTTCGTTAACATTATTACCTGCATCTTCTTCATAAACACATCCGCCCAATCGATGTTCTTGAACCATCTGTGTCTTTTAACGTCTTCGGATCCACACTGCAACAAACGTAAACAAACATATAAAAAGAAGAATAACAATGAACATCGATCAACACTTTTGAATTCGGGAATATTTCGATATCTTACTTCGCGAACTCATAAATCAAGACAGATGTATTGATCTTTTAAACAATCGCTGTTACCGATTCATGCAATAAAATACTCGGTCGCGGCGGGTGGAATTAGAGCATCATTGTTTATGGAGACTCTGTGCGTCGTAAATAAGAGCGGAATGACTTCGAAGCAAAGAATATAGAGACGCAATTTATTAATACTCTGTAGCCGACGACGACGCCAAGAGGGAGTCCCGTCCCGCTCCAATATCGCTCGCTGCTGGGTCGTTCTCTAATAACTTTGAAGCGGAGCCACTTTACACATAGTGTAGTAGTCGCAATCATCCGCCAGATCCAATTAAAGCTACCGCTGTCACTTTCCTAATGTCACTCTGCTAATCAGTTGTGATATGTGCCTGAGTAGTAGAGCTTTCACACTACTAAATCATATTAGAAGAGTTATTTTAGTTACTCGATTTAGCTAATGTACAACATTTTGGCCAAATGTGACCCATATCAGCGTGTCATTAATTTTGTTGATGTTGCGGAACGTTTACGTTGCGTAAAACGTACAAACGGCAACAACAACGTTAGCTGAACCTGTTTTCTATATTTTAGTCTCGACCGTAAACCCGTCAAAGCGGGATCACCGAGTGGTTGATTCAAGTCATTCGGTGTGGTTGTGCAAGTCACGGCGGTTGCCTGGCCGGTGCGACACCTAGCTCACTTATCTAGATTAGTTGGGTGGGAACATCGCGTCAGCGTATTTGCGTCGCGACATAAGTCAGTGGTGGTGGCGAGCGTTTGATGTCGCCGCTGAATAGCTGATGGATGGCTTTCTAAACATCTCGGCGACATGACGACGTCGCAGTGACGCGCGACCGGATCGCGGCAAAAAGCTCGGAGAAAACAACCACTAGAAACTGCTGTCGATTAAAATGTACCGACTGCCATACTTCACTGAATGGGAATAGAAAGATCAATGTTGCAAATGGCTACTTGAAAGTTTTTCTTTGGAATTGGAGCAGTTTGTGTTAATGCCGACCGTGTTTACGCTGATTTGATATTTTCACATTTTAATGCTTTAGTTCTATAAAAGGCGTTTAATGTGAAATTTAAATATTCGTTCTTGATTTAATTTAGGTCACATATATATATATAAAGTCATTGGTAAATGATTTGTCAATTTAATAAATGTCAGGAGTCCCAACGTAAACCTAACCGAGATTAGATGAGTCTGAATCGACATTGAAATCAAAAGCTCGTTCACGTAAATTGTCAAGTGTAAGATTAGAAGTTATATATGGAATCAGCTGGAGAGAAGCCAAGTTCAAAAACACGAAATTAAACATTTTTTTCGAAGAGAACTCACATGAAATCTTGTGACACGAAGTACAAAACAAAAAGAGTTAGTACCCACTACTGTGGTGCTTAGACAGCAATATCTTTACTACAAAGACGTCATCCGAAGCACAGGTCAAGCGCAAGGCTGAATATTTTCTGCCTAACATAAACACGGTTGTGTTCAGTATTAGCTATTCCACTTTAGTATTGAACCCTGAAATCGTGTTTACCTACTCGTCATATATTTGTATGTTGCTAGGTCTTTTGCTTTTGCTCGAAACTTTAGCACGCGTGAATGTCAATAAACACCGCTTTGATAAAATAGAGTTATTTATGAGTTATAGAGCAAAGACAGCGTGGCAGACATGGTAGCTATATTAAAATATTTTAGGGATGACCTTTCTGACACCGTGTAGCATAAATACAGTGTAATGATAACTTTTAGCAAATTAAATATATCATTATGAAAAATTACCTTCATGTTTCCAAGTCTCTTAGTTCGATCTTGGACGAGCAATTTTTTGATGACGTCCTTAGCGATGGGGTCGAGGTGCCGCGGCCACTCCACCCGCCCGTTCAGAATTTTCTCGTATATTCCGAAGGGGTTTTCGTCGTAGAATGGCGGGTATCCCACTAGCATCTCGTATATGAGCACGCCTGAAATAACAAACAACAACATATTACAACGCCTCGTAAACATTTCTCTGGAACATGGTCACATTAATAAAGTCAAGTTTAAAGATATAAAGTTTGTCATCACATCACCAGCACTTAGGGAAACACGTATTGTAAATTGAATTTTCCAGAATTTCGTCGAAAATGTGTTTACCGCATACGTTTTGAAAATATTTCTGTTTTCCTTGTAATTAGAATTAGTGACAAAATGGCATCACGGAATATGCCGCCCTGTTCTAATAAATTATTTAAACCAAATTGCGACTTGGCAGCCGCTATATTACAGGTTGGGTGGGACCAAAGGGATAACATATTATAACACTAAATAATTGTAATGTAAACAGCGCATTAAAACGTCACCATACGGCAGACAAGACTCGTAAATGAAATAATTATACCTACGGCGTGCCGAGTGACTTGGTATCAAACAACCATCGAGCCGGACGCCTAACAGCGAGCAGAGATCAAAAAACGAGAAGCAGCATTTGGCTCATTTTTCCCAATCTTTAAATCCGTCAACACCGTCAAAGACCAAAAGCTCTCGTACCAGCCTAATTAATTAGGTAACGGTACACATTTTACTATCGTTCGAATAAATAGGTGTACATACTTATTTTTGTACTTGTGACTTCCGTTAAGTATTACAGTTGAATAGAATAGCGTGCACAAAATGTGATACTTCAAAACATTATCGCTTTTACCCTAGGCACAGGGCCAGGATCATTTAGTCTTGTATGCGACTATACCTATACCATGACACATTAATCGTTTTCAAAAACCTTGGAAATTAATCTTATTTGTATTGTATTTTTGTTAAGAGCTTCTTAATTATTCGGCAGCTTTTTTTTAAACTTCTGGCGCCTATTAAACGCAAAACATTTTAACGATGCATTTATAAACCCAGAGATGTAAACAGAAAACCGGCTCGACTGTTTGTGTAGCGAGTCTTTTTTAAAGACACTTTCTTAACAAAATTTTCCTACAAGTAAGTGTGCCCGATGTCACATGTCAGTGTGGTAAAGACCTCAGACTTAAAGTCACATTAATCAGATGGATCGATCAACCCAAAAATCCAATTTAACTCATCGCTGTTTGATTTCTTTTGTTGGTTTCGACTGTTAAAACTTTCCAGATTTAACTGTTGTCGAAATATCTGATATTGGCAATACCTAATTTATATTTTCTCAAAATTGGTATGAAATGTTGCCATTACGTCATCGTTAATGGTTAGCTATTTGTGTTATTGTAGCGGGGTTGGAAGTACTTAGTACTTAATGCGATCTAATTAAAGAGGTATATGACTAAAATAAGGAGTGTAGTATTCGCCAACAAACTGTTTTGCAGTTTGGCGAAGTATAATTGTAATTTTTTTTTGTATAACATAAATGAGTAAATAAATTTAAAAAAAAAATCAAAAACATCGTAGAAAGTAACTCATCCTGGAGACTAGCTGCTAGTGTCCAGGAAGTAAGTATGAAATTTACTTCCAGGACAGTAACGGGTTCCTTTAAAAATTTAGAACCAGTCACAAATAGCGCGTGGCCGACCGACAGTGTTGGGTGTAGTTAACTAGTATTTTAAAATGGGTCCATGTCATCATTAAATCATTATCATCATACTATTATTATTACTACCAACCATCATCATCACATCACTATCAAAGACCATCATCATTGTCATCACCACGATCAGCAACCATCATTATCATCATCACCATCAACCATCATCATCATCATCAACACCATCACCATCACCATCAATCATTATAATTATCATCATCACATCTCAGTCACCGTCACTTCATTATCAACATTATCATCATTTTTGGGAAAAGCTTGTATACATACAAGCTTCGACCAGTAATTGCCATCCTAGCCTCGTATCAAACTTCTACTAGTCCAGGATATGGCTTTACCCTCTTGGTCTCTGCAGTAATGTACTATTATTAACACAATAAGTAATTAAAATTAGACTAATTTTAAAATAATAATTTAAGATTAAAACAAACTAATAACTAAACTATACCTAGAAAAAAAAATAAAAAAGTAACTTCCCGTGGCATGAACCGAAAGATGCTGGCAGAATTTCCTCTTTGTATAGCAATGTTGATGTTGATACGTTGTGCGGTCCCCTGCGGTATCCGAAAGGCGTTTGGACAATTCTTTAAAAAGATGTTTGCGCTGGGCCCCCACGGACCTAAAGTCTCAACCCCGAACGGAACAAAATTGTATTCAGGCCCGAGACCTTTGTATTTATTTAAAATAATGATTTAATAATATTATATTCAATCAAAAATTCTAAATTATTGTTACCTGAAACGCTGCATTTTAACTGAAGCAAAAAAATAATCCTTCGAAACTACTGTATTCAATGAGTTACGGTGACACTGAAGTATTTTAGACTAAATCATTAAACACTTCGTTACCTTTCTATCTTTGTGTGACCTTATGTTTCTCTTGTTTTAAGTAAGCACTTAGTTTTACAGCTAAATTCAAGTTTGTTTCTTAATTGCGCTTGTTATTATCTAAATTGATTACCTATATTGTGCAATTTTAACTGATTCCCGCGTAACAGGCGAAGCCAAGTGCGGAAACTCGTGGTAATTGTTGCTACGCATTGTAGTTTGCAAATAAACACATTTTTATTTAATAAAAACATGCGAATTTGATTATTTTTAAGCTTTGGTATTTATTATCCGTATCTTTTTAATTGTTTAATAGCTTGACCCGTAAACACTACTATCTCAGTACCTACCGTAACCGTGATCATCATTGACACCTTGCGTGCTTTGATAGTTTTATAATTGGACATAAAGTAACGGCGCAAATGCGTATCTACCTACCTACTGCGTTTTAGGTATTTATCAAATGAAGTGACCATACGCCACTGACTTAATTTAAGCAGAAGTCACGCGACCCGAAATCGAGATCACTATCTCGCTGTTATTTGAAATTGAAAACTCTATCTAAACAATTCGCATTTTTAACCGATTTTATGTAATTTTTTGCATATATTCCTATAGGTACCGATAAAAAGAAACGAAACGCCACGGGGTGTCTATATTTATCTATTCTCTCCATTTTCTGTGTTCTCTGTATTTTTAAAGTGATTAATTTGACACCATATTATTTATGTCATTTGATAATAACGTTCCATTATACAGCTTAATCTACACCACAACATTTTCTTCATAATTTCGAACATAGTTTTTATACTTACATAAAAACTACAATATAATTTAGCTCACCTAATGCCCACCAGTCCACCGCCTTATTGTGTCCTTTGCTTTGTATGATCTCTGGAGCGAGGTACTCGGGGGTCCCGCACAGCGTCCACGTGCGGTCTGTCAGTTTCTTTGCGAACCCAAAGTCCGTGATCTTCAGGTGCCCATCCTTTGCCAGCAGGAGGTTCTCCGGCTTCAGGTCCCGGTACACAATGTTCCGTGCATGAAGATACTCCAATGCTGACACGATCTCTGCCGCGTAGAAATTACCTGCAAGCACCAAATAAACATTCAAATCAGGCTCAACATCCATATATATCGACTTTCTTTATTACCCGTAGAAAAGTCAGAACGCGATCAATCAACCGCTAATAAATTTAAATGATACAATTAATTCACTTTGTTAATTACAGATTTCGAGCTACTTTCGTATGTAGCACCTTTCTCTAGTTGTACTAGAAACCGGAAACTAAAATGTTCAAAAACTGGCTAAGATAACTTATAGCTTTTTTAAAGCACCGAAGTTGTCATTAGCATAAACCAAATTCTAGAATCTACAGCATAATAAATTTTTGATAAATGGACTCCTAGCAATTTTTCGCCTAGAAGTTACTACATAGGTATATCGTAGAAATCTTTATTAGCATGAATTATGAGTCTCAGGTTATAATGCCAAGCGGAAAGAGCCAATCCAAAGACTATGACTGTCAATAAAATTAGAAAGCGTATCTTTCGCTTGACCTTTAGCATCGTAATCTTTTGTTTCATTTAAAACCTTTCCAATATCAAATTGCCTAATGGAAACATTTCGGCCGTCAACATAAGGTAGGCACGTATTTATCCGATCTTGTATGGCAGACAGTGAAATTTATTGTGTTCTAACCGCGTAATATAAAGTCGCAGTTGAAATTTATGGGATCTTACGTACATCGTGAAAAAATGGACAGCTAGTGTAGGTATAGACTATGGAGAGGGTATGAAGAGTCATGTTTATTTTGGTGTTTGGAGTGAACGCGAGCGCTGGAATCGGGGCGTCACCTTCGTCACTAGTATTATTAGTGTCCGCGCCGCCACAGGAAAGCTCTGTCACCTCAGCAATACCATCAATACTCGCGGATTATTTACTTTGCACACGTACAAGTACAATGTCAAACAAAACGATCGATGCTTTCAATTTATTGACGTCCAAGCTTTTTTATACTATGTGCAGAAAATGTACATCGCCCATTTTAAGATATGATTTTAAAACTCATTTTGTTCCTACGCGAAGCTCAAGTAAGAGTTGCGAGCTTCTGTAACAATGTGTTTTCGTGTAATATACTTAAGTTTGAAAATATTATCCAAATATTTGCCTCACATTGAATGATAATTATGGGGATGATATGATATACCTATAGAAATAAACAGTAATGAAAAGAAAGTGAAGGATCTATCATTAAAAATATACCACAGGCTCATTATTTCAAAGTTTAAGAAAGTAAGAAGAATCTTCCATGAATAGGTACCATCGCTGCCCGTAATTAAAACCCCTTGTCTTAATACGGCTTAGTAATCAGATCACCCACTGTGTGAATTTTATTTTAGTCACTTCAATAGAAAGATCTGACCGATATTATACAGGCACTTGCGTACCGTTTTGGATAATTACATACAATTCTCTTTTCAGTTCTTTGATGCCAGTCACATAGTAGTTGTAACTGTGGGTCAGTAGGTACTTTTTGTATTACCTATCATGTGTATACAGGTTATTTGCTAGTCTGTTTAATATAAATCAACGGAAAACCTACGCATTTCCTTTATGTACGTACGAGTATATGATTTATATCCAGGAAAACGAGTATCGGATTTAAATCACATTTTCATATTTGATGGAGTTCATCCCTTACGTATATGCTGCATACGGCGCGATGCGTAAGACTATATATAACCCATCGATTTCGTCAGTCATTGATTCCTTATTTCAATAATCAAGTATAAAGATATGGGCCAACATATTTTATTTGTAGCTAGACGTGGGTTATTGCTGAGTTACGACCCATTTAATTAATATTAAAACTGTTTTTAACTTCGCCATGTCTGTCCGTCTGCCTGTCTATCTGTCTGTCTGTCGGTCCGCCGTTAAGCTCAGAGACCGTTAGTACTAGAAAGCTGTAACTACGTATGCATAAATAGGTACACATATCAGTCCCTCCGACAAAGTGGTAAAAGAAAAAAAACTACAAAAAATCTTTTAGTGTACGCTCTTCGCCAGTTTTTTTTTACTTAATAGCAGACAAACGAACAGACGGTATGATAAAATATGATTGCTTTAGGATTGTTTTACCTTCGAAACCTATGGGAAGTCACAGCTGCAGTTTATTAGTAGGTCGATGTATTTAACCTACCAAGAAACTAGTATTGTTCTTGTTGGAGTAAATAATAAATTAGCGAGCTCTAGTTGGAAACTAGACAAAAGGAGGACATGAGATGATCGGTGGGCGACGCATATGATACGAGGGACGCGGAACTTCTCGCAAAGGCTCCGTGGGCCCGAGCCGCGCCGCCTGCGCATGACATCACTCAAGATCATTCAACTGAAGCGCTTTGGAAATAAATGTTCTATAAGGTCTTATTTCCCGTTGTTGATGACTAACTGGTTCCAGTCTGCTTGTTATTTGAGTATAATTTTAGTTCTAATTTCAAATGCACTATTTTCTACTGACAAAGCTCTTAGCTCCTTCTTTGCTCTGTTAGGTAGAGTCGATATTAATTTAGCATACTTCTTTAAATTGAACCCCTTAAACACATTCTAGAAACGTGCACTTTCAATCCATCGTTAAGAATTCTATTATTTCCCGTTATTTATGTACATAAATGGTAAATGCAGTTTCAGATAGATATGTTATCACACAAATACGAACTGTTACATTTCGAATTACTAAAATACTAAACAAACTTGCTTGACCTGGTGAGATATTACTGCCATTCACTACCTTATCTGTAAAAATAGATGCAGCAGTAGGTAGTTTCCGCGTTTCCTCAATTTGCTCCAAATATAGCGTGAATAAATAAAATTCAAGCGGCAGCCGAGAAACAGGAGCACGATAAGAGTCCTCAAATATATAACAAACAACCGACTTGAGACAAGACTGTCACTTGTTCTATATTCTCTGCAATGTAAATTGAGTCTACAAGAACTAAGTATAACTAACTACACAGTTTTATTATTAACAGCTTTTGCATTATATGAAAAACTAGATTTTAGTGGTTTGTTTTAGTGGTTGGTTTTTTATTACTATTAGTGGTTATTCTACTTAATAAGTACTATAAATACGCAACCTTTTGTGTGCTTGAGTGTTTGCGTATACATGTGTATAAATGTTTGTTACTACCTCACGCAAAAACTGCTGGACGGATTTGGTTGAAATTTGATATGTAGAAAGCTGGCCGTCTAGAACACTACAGACTACTTTTTATACAGTTTATTACGGAATTGTACAAAATGCCCAAAATATTTACCGCTAAGACTAGGTAGAGACATAAAATTTTGCACGGGTGTTTGTAATGCAATGAATTGAGTAAAATCACTAATTTTCAATTCGACAACAAGATCTAATGGTTTACGCGGGTAAAAACGAACTAATATTTATGGAACAAATAAAATCTTCTGCCGAACTACGACGCTATTATAATAGACAATGAGCGAACGGGAGCGGGAACACGCGGGCGTCACGTCGTCTGGCCGCGGCGTCGGCGGATCAGACGCATTGTGGCACCGCGCTTTATATCCCCGTCGTAAAATCTCCAGTGGAAAACTCCGACAAACACCCTCCGCAAGCGACAAGCCTCTCAACACCCAATCCCAATTCTCGCGTCACTGACCGACTATTTCTGTACACTTTGACATTCATGTCCTTTCTCCAGAAATACAGACACAAACGAACTGATTAATGGTGTTTGGTGGACTGTTTTACAACGCGCTTTGCGTAACCATAGTTTCGGAACTTCGTGCGTCACTCTTAACTAAAACTTGTAAATAACTATTTATTTCAATCTTATAACACCTAATCTGATAGTTCTTTCCAATCAACATCGATTGTTTTTAACTAACGATGCTTAGAATATCTGTACCTACCTAATTAGTTATACGTGTACTCGTATAATCTGCATGCACATTGAAGCAAATATGAATGGGGTTATTTTATTTGCTTACTAATTAGGTAGCTACGACTAATTAAATATCTATAAAATTAGTTTTAACCAATACGGTAACCGTACTATTAAACCCACTAATTATCACTTGAGATAATTATTGTTTGTTGTACGTGTCTTTTTTTAGATCTATATCTTGAATTATTGCCAGATGGTATACCAAGCCATTATTACAATTTTGTTGAATTATTAATATACCTGGCTCCACTACTTGCAACGTATATTACTATTCACGGAACATTTGGAGCGCAAATTACTCCGGCCATTAAACCATTTGCGTTGTCATGCCAAAAGGCGCCAATTACTAGACTGAAATGTGCATCCGTGAGCCAAGACCGACAGTTATCTTAAGTGATTTGCAGATATCCCCAGATACGTCGTATTAATACTGGCATAAGATGAAAACTATGACGTTAAAAGTACACCTACGTCAGACAGGTGAAATTTGGCTCGGTGGGCCTTGGGACACTTTGCAAGTTACTGGAAATGTCTCCACTCTCATTATTTTTTATGATGACATTTCGTTTCGTATTTTAAATTCGCATTTTGGCCATTACTTTGCCGTCGTTGAAGTGAAGACTTTTTTGGTCACACGGCTGTGTAAACCGAAAGTCTAAGTGAAAGGGCAACGGTCGCCGAACAATACGATAGGGTGAAAGAAATCTAAAGAAAAATTTTGCCGAAGTTAAATATAAAATTACTTCTATATCTAGGTGCTAACAAAGTTGCTACTGTATAGTCAGCAGCAGAAGTAGATGGGCGGTTATGGTGCTTAAAAAAAAAAGTAAGTAAGTAAAAACCGCTCATCCATTTCTGCTGCTGACTCTACTTAATTTATATTAGATACTAGACTTTATTCAAAATAAGTTTTAGCTTAGACAGGAAAAGAACAATGCCAGTCATCGTGTGAGGTTGCACAAACTACCGCCTGGACATTTATCGAAACACTGCTCTGGCGAATCTCCAGAAGTTATTTGTTTATCGCACTTCCTCTAATTTATTTGCATTGGTGATATTCCAAACAAAAATAATAAATCCAATTCTGAAAAAGCAATACATTAAAACCGTTACAAGCAAGTACGTTACTTTTCCGCTTCATGTCCTTAATCAATTGACGATCATAAACAGAATCCAAGCAATCATAGAGCAATCAGGCTGAGTAATCAAAACACTGTAATGATGAGGTACGTAGCAACGTCAAACATAAAACGCATTAATAGAAGCACTAAATTAGACTAGTACTTCATTAAATATTAGTAGATTTAGTGCTCACATTAATGCCAGTTTACTGTTTTTACTGCAGAGTAAATGGAAAATAAAGTGTCATAACAGGAACTTACCAGTGGTGTTACTGAAGCGGCCAGCGCTTCTGAGATAAGTGAACAGTTCTCCACCAGAGACGTAGTCAAATAGCATGTAGATACAGGAGTCGTCGTGCGTCCACCACCGTCTGAAAAATAACAAATGTAAGTGTTCTTTCTATGACAATTCAGTAAGTTTATGTAAATATATTCGTACATAATAAATAATTGATATCTTTAAGTTAAACGCATATGCTAACTGTACGTTACATTGGGCAGATATAATTAGTAATATGTGCATTAAAACCTCCTGCACATATCAAAAACATACTGGCTGAATGAACATTCCGCTTTCTCCCGCACGGCGGCGCCACCAGTCAGTTGCGCAAATTTTACAGCTCGAAATGAATGCCGGCCGGCGCGCGCTCTTTTAAATTATTCATAAAAACTCTGAAAGTGCTGTGATTGTGTCTTAAATGTGTCCCAAGGACTGAGGAAAAGAGCCAGAACAAACTGTAAGTGAAACCTATATCTTGCCCAATTCGGTTTTGCTAATTATTTTCAATATTCAAATGTCGTAGTTCAAACATTTTGGTCAATCGAACCGCATCCTCAGTTTGCAAACTAAATACACATTCATACACATAAAACACACATTTCACGCAGTTTTAAGGTAACAGGCTTATTTCTAATCTAAGTTATTTACCTAGAATAATACGTATAAAATAAACGTTTTCAATTTTCGTTCTTTGCAACGCGTCGCGCGCGTCTTTTGTTTTTTAATTCGAAATGGACGAAAAAGAATTCGATGTCGAACAACTTATTAACAAAAAAGAACTGCTTTTTATACGATGTCAAACGTTATTTGAACTATCCAAATCAACTCCACCAGAGCGTTTAACCGAATTTAATTTGCGACTTAAAGAACTTCATTCGACTCGGGAATGTTTCGAACAATGCATATTCGAGTTAAATTCTTATAATAAGAAACAAAACCCGAAATTTAAACCAAATTATCAAGAAATTCAAACCTTTGACGACATGTATTTCCGTATTCTGAGTGTAGCGGAGGCTAATAGCGACACTTGGCAATCGTGTGACGGCAGCGGTAGCGGACCTTCGTCGCGCTCCGCGGGCCGCGGCCCGGGCGCTGCCGGGCCAGACTCGCGGTCGGCTAAGCCGCGGCTGCCTAAACTAGAATTGTTCCATTTCGATAGCAAATTAGAAAACTGGCAAACATTCTATGACACGTTTACGAGTTTAATTCATAACAACAATGATATTACGAACATTGAGAAGTTTTATTACCTGCTCTCCGCAGTCAGCGGTTCGGCATTGACTGTGGTCAAAGGGATGCCAGTGACGGCCGATAATTATCCGATAGTATGGGCTTTGCTAGTCAAAAAATTTGAGAACACTCGTGCCTTAGCTACGAGCTATTTAGATCGGCTGTTTCAATTTAAGCCTTTGTCAACTGAGTCGGCTACTGGTCTAAACACATTTTTACAAACGTATCAAGAGTGTGTTAAAGCATTGAAACTTTTGAAAATCAGTAACCTATCGAGTTTCATACTGTTTTATATGGGATTGCGAAATTTAGACCCCGTCACTAGGCGCGAATTCGAACAATCTGTAGATCAAACCGATATACCTACTTACGAACAGCTGATTAATTTCGTGGAGAAACAGGCGCGTGTTTTGGAAATGTCTGAGGTTAAAATTAGTACATCAAAAATTCAGTTTACGCCTAAGAGTGTTCCTAACACCTCTGCAAAGCCGAATTTTGTTCGAACAAATAATAATAATGCTGCTAATTACAGTAGTGCACCAAAGCAGTTCCAAAAGCCGTGCTTGTCAGCTGTGAGTAAGAATAATAGCGAACAATTAAATAGATGTCTATTTTGCGACAAGCCGCATTCAACGTATCGATGTTTCGAGTTTTTTGATTTAACACCGGTGCAGCGTCTTGACAAAGTGAAACAGCTTCAATTATGCGAAAATTGCTTTCGTCAGCATTCGTTGTCCGAGTGTACGTCAAAAGTGCGTTGTGTGCTGTGTAAACAACCGCATCATCACAGTATTCACTTAGATACAGTTCCAACTGTTCAAAATTCGTCAATGAATCAAAACGATTCAAGTAGTCAAAACATTTCAAGTGGTCAAAACATTTCAAGTATTCAAAACGTTTCAAATAGTCAAAATCAAAGTCAAAGGTCAATGCCAAACGTCGGCTTGACTTGTTCGTCAAATTCAACCGTGCTGTTAGGCACTGCCATGGTGCACGTCGCAGATCGATGGGGAACTTACCACGCCGTACGTGCAGTCATTGACAGCGGTGCCATGTCCGGTTATATGACAAAAGAGTGTGCCCAGCGCCTGGGTTTGTCTCGACGCAAGTGTCAGTTTGAACCCATGGGTCTGGGAGGTGCGCCAGTGCAAGATTTCGGTCTGGTTACATGTTCAATTAAACCACGAAACTCATCTGGTCCGGTGCTTAGCACTGATACTGTTGTCGTAAGTAATATAACTAGCAACTTACCTACAGTAACCTTGTCAAACAAAGTTATCAATAATTTCAAAAATCTCGAGTTAGCTGACCCGAACTACTTTTCGGCGGCTCCAGTTGACTTGTTGATCGCAGGTGACTTATTTCCCTACATTTATGACGGTCAAAATATACTACCACGTGACCCGGGTTTGCCCGTCGCGATGCATTCCATATTCGGATATGTCATTACTGGTCAGACAGTACTGAGTGACGATTGTGAGTCAAATACAGCCTCGCTCAACTTGTTCTCTGCTAATAAAACTAGTAGTATCGATAAAATCATGAACTCTTTCTGGGAGACTGAAAACGTGCCGTATGACGTCACTAAAAAACCAGAAGATTTGTATGTCGAACAATTGTTCCAAAACGAACACAGTCGCGATACTACGGGACGTTATACAGTGAAGTACCCGTTCAAACCCAGTTTTGATCTCGGCGATTCGACTCCACAAGCGTTACGTCGTTTCAACAATTTAGAAACAAAGCTGAATCGTCTTCCGGAACTTAAGGAAGAATATAATAAATTCATGTCCGAATATGAAAGCCTTGGTCACATGACTTGCGTAGGTGATTTTGGTACTGTGGATTCTAAGTACATAATTCCTCACTTTTGTATTCTCCGACCGTCAAGTACCACGACAAAACTCCGAGTAGTTTTTGACGCCTCATGCAAAACGACAAATAATAATTCTTTAAATTCAGTCGTTTACGCCGGTCCTAAGCTTCAAGCAGATATTAATGAGATTTTAATAAATTTTCGTATACATGAAATTTGCTTGTCAAGTGACATTTGTAAAATGTTTCGAATGACCTTGATCGAAAAATCTCAACGCAATTACCAACACATCTTGTGGAGGTTTCAACCTGATCAACCTTTAAAGGTGTATGAGTTAAACACGATCACATACGGCGTTGCTAGCAGTCCGTACCTAGCGATCCGAGTCCTGCATCAACTGGCTGACGACGACTGCGAGAAGTATCCTTTAGCGAGCAAGGTTCTAAAAAAGGGTTTCTTCGTCGATGACCTTCTGTGGTCAGTGAGCAGCTATGATGAAGCAGCTAGGCTACAGGATGAACTGTTAGAGTTGCTGAGTGGAGGAGGATTTCTGCTTCGTAAGTGGGCCAGCAACTGTCCCCAGGTACTGGCTCGGGTTCCAGCTGATCACCGCGAAACGCCCATTGCATTCGAGGATGACAAGGACCTATCCATAAAAGTTTTAGGTCTGCAGTGGCGACCCGCCGAAGATGTGTTTTCCTTCGTATTCCATCCACTTCCAGCTTCACAGGCGATCACCAAGCGTAGTGTCTTGTCACAGATAGGTCGTCAGTATGATCCCTTAAGTTTCGTGGCTCCTTGCATATTCTACGCGAAATGCTTCATGCAGAAACTCTGGCTCCAACAGCTGGGTTGGGATGAGCGGCTGCCTCCGGAACTAGAAAAGGAGTGGCTCACCTACATGTCAGAGCTCCCGCTATTGTCGAATTTTAGCCACGAGCGCCAGGTTACTGTCAAACAGCACAGCTACTACCAGATACTAGGATTCTGCGATGCTTCAGTTCAAGGAATAGCTGCGGTCATCTATTTGCGTAGTTTTAACAATCAAGGTGATTCGAAGGTCAGTCTGGTCATTGCAAATCCAAGGTTGCACCCTTGAAGACAGTGACCATTCCACGTCTCGAGCTAATGGCTGCGCATTTGTTAGTCAAGTTAGTCAAATATACGAAGTCAATATTGTCTGAACGAATTCCTGTTCATGAAATACTCTTGTTTACCGATTCCTCTGTGGTGCTGAGTTGGTTGAATACACCCAGTTACAACCTCAAAACCTTTGTGGCTTCGCGTGTCTCCAAAATCTTAGAGACCGTGCAAAGCGATTGTTGGTTTCACGTGAGCGGCGCGTCCAACCCCGCTGACGTGTGCTCGCGCGGAGCGCTACCTTCCGTGCTGTTATCGACAGCGGAGTGGCTCGGAGGACCGAGCTGGCTAGACGCACCAAGAGAGAATTGGCCAGTAAAATCAATTGATCAATTTAAATCGGCAAATGTGCCAGAACTCAAAATTCCATGCGCGACTTTGGCTCAAACTAGCGTGCAAAACACAACACGTGACTCAAATCTTGTTTATAATTTAACTGAAAAATATTCGAGTTTTAGCAAACTTCAAAATGTCTTAGCTCGTTGTTTTCAATTTATTAACAATTGTAGATCGACGAAGTCTAATAGGAACACAGGTCCTTCGTCTCTATCAGATTTAAAGAACGCACACGATGTGCTCATTAAATCCGTTCAGCGAGAGCATTTTGCAGCTGATATCCAAGCAATTTCCAATGGTTACAGCTGTAGTTCTTCACTTAAAAGGTTAGCACCTTATGTCGACCCCCTCGGTTTTCTCAGGGTGGGGGGTAGGTTGTCTTTCGCCGAACTACCGTATCAAAAGAAGTATCCATTATTGCTTCCTAAAAAGTGCAACTTTACAAAAATTCTTATCGACTATTTTCATAAAATTTATTTACATATCGGTCCGCGTACATTGCAATTAAACGATTATTTGCACACGCTGCAGCAGCGACAAAATGGCATAGGAATTGTCGTAATATTCAAGTTGATGAACTCGTTCTTATGCATGCTGACGCTCCTCCGCTTCAATGGCATCTCGGTCATGTGACGGAACTTTATCCAGGAGCTGATGGAGTTGTACGGGTGGTAAAAGTAAAAATCCAGAATGGCGAATACACGCGACCCGTTGTAAAGCTTAGACCACTTCCAATGGAATTAGATTCAGCATAATTTTTATTTTCCTTTGTTTCTTTGCATGAATTTGACGCAAGAAGGTGTCAAGTTTATGACAATTTTAGGTTCGAAATAAGTCATTTATTTTACTCAATTTACAGCTACACGTGTTTAGTTCACTAAGTCAACAAATACTTACACTATACAGTCCACTTACCTTATTCAATACCATCCCTGGTTTTGTTTGTAAACTGGGGAATCTGGGGTAGATTCCCGGTGGGGGGTTTATGTACGTTACATTGGGCAGATATAATTAGTAATATGTGCATTAAAACCTCCTGCACATATCAAAAACATACTGGCTGAATGAACATTCCGCTTTCTCCCGCACGGCGGCGCCACCAGTCAGTTGCGCAAATTTTACAGCTCGAAATGAATGCCGGCCGGCGCGCGCTCTTTTAAATTATTCATAAAAACTCTGAAAGTGCTGTGATTGTGTCTTAAATGTGTCCCAAGGACTGAGGAAAAGAGCCAGAACAAACTGTAAGTGAAACCTATATCTTGCCCAATTCGGTTTTGCTAATTATTTTCAATATTCAAATGTCGTAGTTCAAACACTAACTAATAATAATAACTAATGTGTCATTTTCCAGGATCGTAAGATGCAAGCTAAATCTGTTAAAACAATCTGTATGACAATTATGACAACCCTAGCACTTCAATGAATTTTGCTCACATTTGGCGAACACTGATCATTTTTCATACAGTTTTGCACGGACCTTTTATTTCTGCTTATTACAGGTAATTGAGTGACTCTTATGTAGAGATTAGATAACTGAACTGGAATATTTTTCCATAAGTAATGATAACAACAAAGTGACGGGTAGGTACAGTCGAACAAATTTAATCATTCATGAGTCATGACCCAGGGCGGAATCTTTTAAAAATCAATTTCACTATGATTTCCATGACATATGACAAAAGTATGAGATGAAGTTTTTCAAGAGTGAGATCAGAGAGGAACAAACTGAACGTATACTTACACGTACCAAAAATAGGAAATTTAAGTTTTGTCCAAGACTGAAAGTCGTGGCGCATTCCGCCCGTCATCAAGCTGTCAAATTATTTAACAGGCTGCCTACTGAGTTAAAAACTATTACAAATGATTCTTTGTTCCAAAAGATGTTAAGAAAGTTTTTGTTAAGAAATTGTTTTTATAGCGTGGAAGAAATATTTAATGATGTGTCGATATAGGTTAAGCTTCTTGTAATGTTAAAACTGTTATGTATGTGCAACTTTTTATTTATGTTATTTCAAACACAATACTTGTATTGTTTTTTTGAATAAATATATGAATATGAATATATATGAATATGTCAACATGACATTAGTAGCACAAAGGTTCCACCCTGGGTCATGATTCAATTTGTTCGGCTGTACATAAACACTTTGCAAAACAACAAGTGTGTCATTGGACGGAATTATTGTTCTACCTTAGACTTGTTGATAAGGGCATATAAGTAAAGGTCTTTCTTATTATAGCCTGAAAATTCTAGTCGCGAATATATACACGTCCTTAAGAGATACATCAAGTACCTAAAGAAAATAATTTCATTTTTTCTTGTAAAGGTCAGGCAGGTTAGATGCGGTCGGTCGTGTGTTGTGATTAGAAAAGAACACCTGATTATTTATAAAATGACCAAACGCAATTGTGCAGCAATAGATCACTGTAGTGTCTAATAAAAGTGACAGTACGACGGTTGCCAGATCGCTAACATCGAGGCATGCCAGTGAAATGTGACGACTCGCAAGCATCTCTTTGGTCCAGCAAATGCACTTCAATCTTCCGATACTGACATAGAGTATGCATCAATCAAAGATTATGTAAAACCACAAGTTACAGATTAAATTTATATGATGAGGTTAAATGCAACTAAGCGGCACAAAACTGCCGTAAAAATAAAATCACCGAAATCCGACAAAGAGCTTCCCTTATCCCTTTAAGGGATAAGTTCGCCTTTGTACATCTTATTAGCCTGTGTTCTGTTATTTTCATGTGTTTTTATGTACAATAAAGAGTTTTGCAATACAATACAAGAGCTCAGAATCCACAGTTATGAATGTTAAAACACTTTCTTTGTGATGAACACCCCTTCTTGTGGTTCAGTGTAATGAAATAGAGGGTATAAATATTAGGGGTTGTATTTTGGTTGTATTTATATTATTCGCTGAGGGTCTAAATATGAAGCCGTGCAATTTTTAAATTTCTTTAATTAATGTTTTTTCGCTGATAATGTATAAATAATGATAATACATAACACATGACAGTAACAACTCTTATTTTATAATAAAAAAGTCATAGAAGCAGGTCCGTTGTTATATGTCACCGAATATAATAGTGTCTAGTAATAGTGCCCCTGTCTGGCTCCGCGCCGAAACTTCATCCCAATTACTAACGACCGCCACATGCTTTTATTAATCCGATGTCAAGTATTTCACATACCCGTGAATTACATGCTACGTTGTTATTGTTCATGATAAACAAACAAAAATAACCTCAACCTTTGCCTGTTTCGTGACGTGAGATATCTCACTAAAATGCAACCGAAAATATAAAAGCAAAGTGGAAAAAACAATCGTCATGAAATGTTTGAATCTTTTGATTTAATGCTTTAAGTTTTCGTGATGTTCACTCATAGCTCTTACCACTTACCACACATTAGTTGCTAGCGTGATAAATCCAGGATGTGGTAAAAGTTATCTTTTGATTTGTCCAATACTACACAATTTAGACGTCCAATGGCTATGACAAATTTCAGATGAGTATGTGATGCACCCAGTGACCCCAATGCTGACTGAACCCCGCAGTTGGAACGCAATGCAAGTGTGTTAAACTGCAATTATTGCTCTGTAGATTGAAATCTGCGAGCGCGTTAACCGGAGACGCAAATACCCCATGACATGGTTTCATTTTTTTACGGCCCACACACGTGTCAAAAGGGTTAACTTGTGTTTGGAGTAGCAAGCCGGCAACGAGTGGACATTGCCAGCTGTTGGGAACTCTGCCATACAAGTTGCACCCACATAAAATAATTTGTAACAACTCACAAATTGACTATGAAGGGGTGGTTGATCTCCGCAAGGATGCTCTTCTCGTTCATGACATGGTCGACTTGCTTCAAGCGGATGACGTCAGCCATGGACAGGATTTTCATGGCCAAGTACTCGTCGGCAGCCTTGTCCCGGCAAAGGCAGACTCGTCCGAATGTACCCGTGCCTGCAAAAAGTAAAACATCCTTTATTATGTGTTTGTATTCTGTGTCTCAACAAAATTTCATAATTATTAATAATAAAACAAACAAGAAACAAGTCAAGCTTGAGCGCCGAATTCCAAACCCGTTTGACGATAAAAAATACCTCTAAACCCGAAAATTTAGTAGAAACCAACAATAAGGGTGAATCCTTTTAAGTCTCATTTATTATTAACAAATATCATTATGTTAAATTTCATCACACCTTTGAATCATTGGGATTACCTACCGACCACATGTTTCTGAACGTTTCCGAGAATTAAGGCCATGTCTGAGAAGTGGTGATTCCTAAATCGATTGGGCAACAGTTAAAAAATTGATGTTATACTTTAAATACCGCAATAACATGGTAGCGAAGTGTAAACATAAAGAATAATAAATTAAACACAATGTTCAGAGCAGGGAGATATGCAGCTTTTCTCCACCTATCGATAAAGCATGAGTCACTATGATATTCTTAGACGTTCCGATAAGTTTACTCCTGTTTAGCAACATGGTAAGTATATTTTCGTTTTGTTCCATTTATATGCAAAATTCTATTTCAGTAGTCGCTTTATTATATACAGACCAATCGGCTAGACTTACCTATAAATAAAATTAGATTTTGCTTTACCTTTACGACTATGTTATTTAGGATACGTTTGCCGCTTACAAATGAGTTAAATGACCGGCTGCTAATAAACCTACATCACGTTTTCATAATTACAGGTACGACACTTGACTAATAGCTAAATTTATTTAAGTGATACCAGTACATCTAATATCCATTACTCGAGACTAGCCCGTAGTGATATCATCTCGCCAAGTTTCCGAATCGTTTGACTCGCCAGTTAACCCCTATAATTGCCGTGAACCAAGTATGCTCAATCAAATTAACGATGTAACGTGTATAGTACGATTTCGGATAGTATAATCAATTCCTGACTTGTAAATAAAACATCTCAGGTGTACAAAAGTGATTTCTGATCTCCTCTGAGCCCCTCATCTTGTAAAATTTTCCTCTTATTCTCTGATTTGTGATTAAACTTATCCTTCTTGATATGGTTTTTCGGTCATCTAACTATGGAGCTAAAAACTGGCGGACGGCTGTTTGAGCACTCGGCATTAGCTAACTAGTGATCCAGATATGAATGAGGTTAAAATACATATTACATTATACAATTTTACCTCTCGTTTGTATCGTAAGACTCATTCCGTGACGATGTTATCGTCAAGTAATGAAATAGATTACATTGAGTAACAATTCCAAAGTTGATACAAGAGTATCGGTTTATACAGTGAAGGCAAATAGTATTTTTCATGTTTTCTTTCCTTGCCGTTGAAACATAATTTATATATGACTATTACGACACACGTCTATTTACGAAAGTCTGAGCAACAGTAAAGCCGTTTTTTGTTTACAATTTTCATTTTCTTTACGAGCATTAAATTGAGGAGGTAGTTTCTTACGTCTACTTTATATACTTGATCCATAAATTGTATACGTATCACACACTAGTCACTCCTATATTTCTGTGATACGACATTACATCTTCCGTTCTTTCTAATTAGAGAACTCATCTAAATATCGTAGATATAAGTCATAGAATAGTTCAATAGACAGTAACGTCTGTATATCATTGAGGTTTTCGAGATTTAATTTGAAAACCAACCGTGAACTGAATGGACGCCTACTTTGCATGGTACTATTTACGTAGAAACTGGGGTTAAACAAGCTCAAACCTTATTAAAATGTCTCCTCTTACTGTCTAACTAATCTTGAGTTCTAATATAATTTAAAACAGCTAAACACAATAAGGGGCAAACACATTAAATTCGTTTTGGATGCAGAGTTTGATATATATAAACAAACAGTACCCTTTATTCTTATAAAAGCCTGTATCATGTCACTTACTAATGTGAGAGTGAATTTGGATACAACTTCAAGAAAGGGTTGTAGATTCTCAGCATCTTTTTATAAAAGGTAGCTAGCACTAACTACGTACAATCGATATAAATTATTACATTTTCTGTTATAATGGCCTTTTACATTACCAGATCTGAATCGTATTTGTATAGTAATATGCAAGGGCATAATGAGAGGCGCGTCCTCGTACGAGCATGTGTATTCGTTGCCAGACACAGTTGGAAGGCCGGCCAACCCAATATCGTCGGTATTCTTAACCGAATGTAAATTTTGCGTAACATCGTTAATTCGAGATCCCCGTGACGCGTGTGTCGTAAGACGCACTGATCCTGTCTGATAACACTTGCGCAAGTCCAGGAGATTTATGTTTTAACTGTGAATACATTGATGAAACTACTTTTCATAGTCTAGGTATTTAATGTTTAATTTGATTTCACCATCATCATTATAAAATAAACATCCCAGCCCATAAATGTTCCACTGCAGGTCACAGGCCTCCTCTCAGGGCTCGGGGGTCCTCTATCGTTTGGCCGAATTTCATATGCCCGAATATATCGTTTTCTAGAATTTTCATTTGCCATAAAGTAATTTATTTGATGACATTTCAAAAAAATCCTGAAAACAGCACGGTTCTATATATTTTATGGCAAACGTTGGTATGGCATGTGGCATATGGCAAAATGAAATTCTTGCAAATGAAAATCTTGCAAGTAAAAGTAAACGGGTTTTGTGCAGGTTTCCTCACGATGATTTGCTTCGCCGTAAAGCTCGTGGTAAATTGCTAATGCAATTTCGCATATTAATATCGAAAAAAGTTCTCAGAGTTGAGAACTGGACTAAACTTGGTTTAAGTATTAAAAGTGGCTCCGAAGCGGTAACGTTTCGTGTGCTCTGCCTACCCCATTTGGGAATACAGGCGTGATGTTTGTGTGTGTAAGTATTTAAAAAAAAGTTCAGTAGCGACGTTAGGGTAGGGCGCAGTGGGGCGACCGTCCACGCCCAGGGCCCCGGACTTAAGGAGGCGCCTGAAGTCTATACTTACTAGGAAAATCCCAAAAGTTGGGGGCGCCAAGGAAATCTCGCCCAGGGCGCTGGAACTGCTAAAACCTGGGTGGGTAGCCTATAGGTTTGACCTCAAGCCTCTCCAGCAAGCCAAGTTCTTAGGGAAAAACCTATGCTCGCACCTTTTCACTTTTACGGAACTTATGTACGAAAGTACGAAAGTACAATACAAAGTGAAAAATAAGCTGTATTACACTCTGATTAAATGTTTTATGGTGAGGTTATTGCCTATTACAAAAAAAAATTGGTGAAATCGTGATTTACATCAGATACCATATTACTTTTTAAAATATAATTGTCTTCTAATGATCTTTCAAATCAAGCAATCAAGCAATTCAATGGTTTGTGTGAAGTTCCCAATCCGCACTGGGCACGCGTGGTAACTATGGCCCAAGCCCTCTCATTCTGAGAGGAGGCCTGTGCCCAGCAGTGGGACGCATATAGGCTGGGATGATGATGATGATGATCTTTCAAAATCTTCCTCAGATATTTCATTTAGAAAAACCTATGACTTGGTTGCTAATATTTACGGAATAGTGATTTTATCTGTAGATATATTAATTTTTATGAATTCGCTTTGCCATTAAATGCTTCATTACTTTTACGTATTGTTCATGACTTCGCAATGAAGCATTTTAATACTGACAGTCATTAAAAACATGAGCCGGTTCGTAGAGTCATTTCCATAGGAAAGTAATATAAATATCTCAAATATTTAAAGCCCTGCCTTATTTACCTCACGAAACATACTCATCCACTCTGATTGTATTTGACATTTAATCAGTCAATATATCACTCAGAACAAGTGACAAGATAACGGTAACAAATTGATAAAAGGAATCCCGATGAAAACTCTCTAACAACTCCTATGTTTTTAAGCTCTCAAGCAGCATGATATATTATAGGTAACCATTTAATTCTTATTGTATGGAATATCTGAAGTAAAAGACTAAAAATCTGAAAAGGCTGAATATCACTAATCCTACTTTTAATTAGTATTTATTAAAAAGTTTGTGAACATGTTTGAATGCTTAGATGTTTGTTACTGAATCACGCAATAACGGCTGAACGGATTTACATGAAACTTGGCATACAGATAAACAAAGATCTGCATTGAGACATGGGATACTTGATATCCCGGTAATGAATTCCCGTGGGATAATATTTTAAGTTTAAACAAGAATAGAGGGCGCTGTCCAAGAACGGTGACGTATCCTACCTCGGCCCTCAAGATGACGCGTTAACTTCCTTTGCAAGCAATAAATGGCGTTGTGCAAGCGAACGTTGTCTTTTCAAATTGTTACCGTAACCTTTTCAGGCCAAACTCACATTTATTTATGGCGTTGCCATGTTAACCCATCATGTAAATAAACTGTTGTCGTTGTATATTTCAAATACATAGACTGCTAAAATCATTACTCTTCCTTTGGCTTTGCCGTAGTCGAGTAAAAATTACACGGGCATAGGTAATATACAACAGTCCAGTTAAGACGGCATTAAGCTCATTCAAGTGCGGGCGAAGCCGCGGGTTAAGGCTAGTAGGTAATAAATAAAGTTGTTAAGCTCCTAATAACTCTACAAAAAATGCAACTAATGGCGTTATATAACTACTAGAGTTTCCCCGCGGCTTCGTACGCGTAGGTAAATCATTAGATACAACAGTTGACTTGAAATTCCGGGATATTGCAAAATTCCCGCGAGAATTAACGAAAATTACATCGTCTTTTTCGTTGACGTTGCATCAAAAACAACCATCCCAAATTTCATGACTCTAAACCCAACAGTTGTTATTTCACGCACGCACGCACGCACGCACGCACGCACGCACGCACGCACGCACGCACGCACGCACGCACGCACGCACACACACACACACACACACACACACACACACACACACACACACACACACACACACACACACACGCTTTCGCATTTATGATAAAATTAGGATGTACCTACTATGATAGGGAGGCAACTTAGTATTCTATTACTTTTTGTCTCACGGATGTGCAAAGTTTCCCTGGGATGCAAATGATGTTGCGGACAACAACTACCGAGTACCTATTAAATAAGGCCAACCTGACTTTAGACTTCTTTTTTTTTGTTTTGGTAACCACGAAAAACGTTAGGTATATTGAAATATCATGTACTCACATTCTGTTAGTAAGTATGTACATTACTTCAGATTAAGAATGCCTTTTACTTTTATCTCAAGTGATAAATCCTTTATCTGAATGCTTTACTTACTTTGACATTCAAAAATTTCATCATGACTGTTTTAGATGGTGTTAGTCATCTTTATCTTGCCCGCAGTGATTAAGCTGCCACATTTATAAAGATCTATTTGTTAATACAAAGCAATTTCTCAACTCAGCCCACAGCCGCACGCGCAACGTAGAGATCATTACAAGGCAATAATGTTAATAAATAAATATTAGGTACCCGTCGCTACTGTTTACTGGTAGCATGTTAACTTGAACGTTGACGCATGCCTTACTATAGGCATAATTCATTTCTTTTGTGCTCAATGTGGTAATACTAAGTATAAATAATGACTCGACTAGTTGCCGGGTGACCGAAGACTATAATGAATCAGTCTAAAGTTAGAGCATTTTTTCGCACTAACTAATGCGTCCAAATTCTAACTCAAGTCATTGGACAAATAAAGCCGTGACCTTAATTAACTACTTAAACATCATTTCCTAAATGTTTCGAACTAAGTCCAATATCAAAGTTAGAGCTAACGGTTTAATATCGGTGCAACTATCTGATAGAAATCCATTCTGTCCAACGGTAATAAAATTTTCTTCCCAGAGACACTCACAGTGTCATTTCCTTCAAGTACCTAACCGTGATAACGTCGCGTCATATAACAGTTGCCGGAACGATAGGAATTTTTAATTTTTAAATGGTACCCTGATGTAAATTATATTAAAATATTCCAAGTAGTCTGACTCGTATTGTATGCAAAATACAGCAGTTGTTGGTTTACTTGCATAGAAATTATAAAGTGGAAAGAGGTTTGTACTGAAGATATGCCAAGAACTGTGAATAATTTTTCAGACTTCTTTATTTTTGGTTATTAACGTTTTTCAAAATTTGTTAAGCATGTCTAGCTAAAATTATACTTTTTTACCGACTTCACACTGGTAGAAAATTATTTTCGTAGTTTTTGAGGTCAGTTAATTTTTTTGTTATATAAATTTAATTTCATGTTTTACAAATTTAGTAATTAATATTTCATTAATTAAATTTGATGAAAATAGTTCAATTAGTCAATTTTATGCCTAAATAAATAAATATTATTGTTATCTTTTATTTCAAGACAACTATATGAGTTATGCTACATAATTATTATAATGAATGTCTAGCAGCACGTGTTCGTTCATTGCTTACATATTGACGACCGGATGCCCGAGTGGTTAGAGATCCTGACTAACAGGCTAGCTTGAGGTCCCGGGTTCGATTTCCGGCCGGGGCAGATATTTGTATAAAAAATACAAATGTTTGTTCTCGGGTCGTGGATGTTTAATATGTATTTAAGTATGTATTTATCTATATAAGTATGTTTATCCGTTGCCCAGTATCCATAGTACAAGCTTTGCTTAATTTAGGACTAGGTCAATTGGTGTGTGAAATTTACTTATTTATTTTATATATTTTATAAATATATAAGTGTTATATAATAAAAGACCCCTTAAGACAATGTCGCTTCAATGAACCGGGGCAACTCGAAATGCAAAAAGCGATAATCCGCTTTGAGAGCCTAACTCAGACATCATTGAAATTGATTGGATTTGTTACTTGCCGAGACCTTTTTCGGCAAAATGCAAAGCAATAAATTTTATTTGTGAACGTGACTAAACCATTTTATATCTAGTTCCTTTCCGTCGTTAGTGGCCCCATGTCAACAAGTGATTAATATTTAAGGCTTTTGGTCATAGTGGGAGTGATGGTGAGACGATCCCGCGCAGGCCGCCGGACCACTTTCACTGCGCAGCGCCGCGCGCGCCGACGATACGCTCCGAGCGTTTACTGTGTTTTACGTCACACTCCTCAGATTACGTACCACTTTAAGCCCATAAGCCTTTTGACAATGAATCAAAGTATTTTACCGTGAAGAGTTACAACTCTATTTTTGTACTGCCGTTACTGATGCCTGTAAACAAGATCTCCCTTACCAATTTTATTAACATTTTTTGTTACGCACAAGCTTATGAGTCTATGAGTAATTCAGATTTAAACACTAAAAATAACCCTAAGTACGGCACGTCTCGTCTTTATGATGTACAAATACTCGTAATCATTAAAGATCAAAACTTAACGACGAGCGTGATTACGCGCTAGGAAAATAAACGAATTAATTATTTCCTGAAATCTGCTCCAGCTTGTTTTGTGTTGTGTACGTTGCTCGGCGTAATCAAAGGAAAACTTTACAAGCCTACTATTGTCGCTTATTATTCTGAAGAATTGGATGTTGCTTATATATATACCTATGTAAAAACTCCTTTGTCTCTATATTTGGCAACGCCGACAAGTCAACGCAAAATATCATTAGTCATGCCACTGATAGCGTTGCCTCAATGACCACAGTCTACTGATTCGTTTTAAGGTCTATAGACGAATGTTCCCAGACATTCACTCACTGGGCAGTTTTACGGCTGGTTATGTTTATTATATTATAAAGTTTAGTTTTATATTTTTAAGCTTAAGGTGTCCGCTGACGATCATTTTAATATTATCTTCGTAGTCAATCGATACGATATGCATAAAATTAGTACTTATTCAATCGTTGGTCAATTGATATTCAGGTTATAACTTTAGCGTTTTATTAAGTAAGAGTATCGTTTGTATAAACGGCTGACTGCTTTTTACTCTGAGGCGTTTATGAATGGCATAAGTATTTAGCAGTACCTAGTATTTTCATACAAATTTTAAGCTAAAAGGAGTTAAGTACCTATCGACGTTAGATTTCAGTTTATTGACGTAGAGATGTCAATTGACCAAAAATCATATTCGTGCGTTGTTCACACTTAATAAACACTCGTAAATTGTAAGTTCTTTGTTGGCGTTTGCATACTTACTTAAGGGTGTTTGCGGTTCAGAAATTAAGATAAAGGAATCAAATTACATTTGAAATTGTCTTAGCAAGAATTGCATGATATGTGCATCCAAAATTTGAACATGATTTGCAAGGAGCGGTACGCATTTGCAATGCCAATCAAACAATGGATGTTTTCATACCTATTGACTGAACAAGGCGATCGCGTCGGCCCATTGCCCGCGTACAGGACAAGGCCGATAAATGAACCTTTTTTGTTTTGTTCTTCAGCTTGGCTGAACAATGAACGACGCCATGCACCCACCGTTTTGGCAAGCCTTTGCTTTTATACGCGTATGTGGTGTCACAGTTTATCACACAAAATAGCAAGAATAAACTATTTCTGTATTAAAGAGACAATGTTCTGCTTGTTCCCGTCGTGCTAACGCAAATCAGCGGCTCTGACGCAAATATATCGCCCGCAGACACGTACAGGCAGCACATAAGAGTACCTACCTAAAGTTTTTGTTAAAGCTGTGGTCTAATTTTAAAAAGCCAATATACTTTAATGAAGCTGTCATAATCATAAAGCTTTTGTCAATAACTTAACATTTTCTTTAATCGTCTCGAATAAAAATTATTAATGCGACTGATAAAAGAAATATTTTAATGAACTGGGAAAACATCACAAAAACGATGCTTAAAACTTTGAACTCATCAAATACAATATTTACAATAGAGAAGATGAGTTATTATTGAACACATTAAATTGAATAAAGTGAGAAGTAATTTTATTAAGCACCGGTAGCTCACGACTCTCACCGGTACCACAAAGAGGTAAGTAGTTAAACATTGCTAATGCATCTGCGTAGCCCAACGAAGGACATTAAATTATGAGCTAATCCTCATTTCCTCTTCAAATAGATTATAAATAAATCAAAGCAATAAACAAAATTCTTTCCAGCCCATGACGTTTGCACGCAACTGCTTCTGTCACACGACAAAACTTATTTAACGTGGCTTGACAAGCGCCATCCATTATAAATTAAAAAGCTTTTAACACATAAATCTTCCTACTCAAAATATTTACCGTCTGTTGCATCTTGCTTAGCCACCACGCCCATAATAACCATGGCCACCATTGATTGACGGCAAACTCAGCTTCAGAAAGAACTGCGTTCAAGATCAAAATGATGAAACGTGACAATTTATTATTACGTTTGGTTCTTATGATAAGTGTGAAGATGTTATTAATATTTATTGAAGTACACGTTACGAATCACTAAACTAATCACGAGGCTTTGACTTTGAAACCTTGTTGATATCACGTAGCAGTAGCAGCAAGGTTTTGTTTGAATTTTAGTTCACAACTCTTGACGGATATCATGTTACTTACTACGTTGCTTACTACATACATTACACTTAGGCGGACTTAGGACACTTAGGCGGACAGAGTAAATTTTATATTAGCTCCAAGTTAACCACTAATCCAGTCCAGGCTTAAGTGGTATCGAAATTTACAGAACTATCACAGTTAACCCGGGTTTAAGGATCATTTTTAACTGTAGATCGTACAAACGGCTCTTGACAAAATTGTATTTCCAAATACAAAGCACTATACATACTTAATACACATACAAATTTGAATTGCTTTGATAATATCTTAGATAACCACGCTCGGTAAGTAAAATGGACAAGCGGCTATCGTTTCGCATTAACCGCAATAACACCTGGTAGACAACTACTATACCTACCTACATTCATAACTAGAACGACCACTTGATGCCGACCCAAGTACTGCTACTACTTTTTCAAAACTACCAGGTACTGCTACCGTTTTACTAAGTTCCAAAATATTAATTAAGCCACTTGGAAATCAATTTTACAATCTTCTGTATAGTCTACAGTCTTACACTATTAGGCATCCATTTGTAACGTCGAGGATGCGGGAAAGTGTTATATTTTGGAACAAGTCCAAAATGTCAATCGTAAGCTCGAGTGCAATATGAATAACATTTTGAAATAATTAATGTTACAAACGCGCCAAGCAATATTAAAAAGGTTTCAACTTACATTAAGATATTTTTAAACAATAAGAGTAATTTCGTTCAAGCTCACGTTCACGGTTCATTGATGCATTACGGTGAACTAAATCAATCGCCCAAAAAAAACTACACTACTGAAGGTTAAATTACTATCAATCCTTTCACATCATGGCTCTAGAGAACATAATTTTACTTTACCATTGATTAAATGAAGGGTGCTGATTCGCAATCAGAAATATTAACGTCTGTAGTTTAAAGACACTTAGAGCGTATAGGAAGGTAAAGCGTAAACTGCGTAATAAAATGAGTAGAGCTCTCCGACCACGGTTATTGATTGACTTAACGGTTACGTTGCATGATATAACAACGATTACTACAGTAAACCGCCTTCTGCCTACGAATATACATACTTAGCAAGAATAAATATGTTCACAAAGACAGAGAAAATCAAGATAACTTGGCGTTGAAAATTGTATTTTTTTTATTTGCGAAGGAATGCTGCAGCAGCCTGTTGGGCATCATACCATGGGAACGCCGGGAGCCTTTTTTTTGTAAGATTTTATTTAAAATAATTTTATGTTCTGTTAGCAGTTTTACTATATCTTGTAATTTCTTATGTCAATAAATCAATAGTTGAAAATGTAATATAATTTACAAAATGACTCATTTAGCATTGGTAGTAAAATTGAATATTTTTTTATTAAAAGCTCTCCGCATTGTGATCTTTTCATACTAAGATATATTATTTAGACTAAAATCAAATAAAACCTCTAAAATTGCGATAGTAATAGGTAGGTACTGCGAGTCACTCGAATATCCATTTACGCTTCTCTAATCTAGTCCTTTCAGTAATCCTCACAGTAATTTACAATGATCCTATTTCAGAACTTTTATCATTGTTTCTAAACCGGAACAAGACAACAACACAAAGGAGCTGTGAAATGAGATACGCAGCAAGCTAAGTCAAAAGATTTTATTTATATCAGCATAAGTCCTTTTTTTCTTCAGGTTGTCGAACAAATGCGAAAATTAAATATGAAATGTTCGTGACGAAGGTGAAGGTTTGAAAGAACTTTTCCATGTTCCGTTCCCTGAATCGCGTGCGAGTTAGATCAGGAAAATTCTGAGTAAGCACATGCAATTATTGAGTCACAACCACAACTTATCAAACTGGCGGTGACCTCACCATAAACCTTGCCTTTGGCTTTGTCCTGAGAGTGAAGCAGTAAGATAATTAAAGTTCACGGAATAATTTATGCTAATTGACCTACTCAAAAAGTAAGCAAAGCTAGAGCTGTTATAACAGGTACATAGGTAACGGATAAACATAGATACATACTCAAATAAACAGCCAAGAAACGAAAGCAAACCATTTGCATTTTTCATACATAATATTGAACACTAGACCTCAAGATTCAGGTTTTCTAATTACTTGACTATCCAGTCGCTGAAATGTAGAGCCTTTTTTTTTACTTTAAATGCTATTTGGGTTACACTATTGTTATTATTTAAGCGATTTACTAAAAACCCGAAGACATAGTTATTGGAATTTTAATTCTCTAAAGTGGATTCTCGGATAATTCATCTCCTTTTCTTTAGAAGAACCTATCATAGGTAGGTAGGTTTAGCATTCTGTCCTCTGCATGTAGGTAAGCGAGCTCCCGATATGCTAATAACTGGCGGGTAAACAATGAATGTTTAATGAGTCCACAGTCGAGGTGATTTATATTCATGGCGAGTTAATGCGGTTCAATGGGCTTTTATCACTATATATCAATGGGCATTTATTTATACACATTTTCTATAGTTAATGATATTAACATTTTTATTTTGAAATGCTCTACCTCTTGTTACTCTCTATGTATATGTAACGGAATCTTTGAGCTTTGCCCACTTCTTATCGTGGACATCGTGGTATTGATACGAAACTCACATTTATGTGTAGTTCTGATGACAATACAATAATGCGGTACCATCGAACTGATGTGATGTTTGGGCCGCAAGCTACACACTGGAACTCCAATACAGAACCTATCCTTGCGGCTTAGGATTTTTAGAATAGTCTTAGGATGTACTTTGACTAAGAATGGTTTCCAAAATCTGACTATAGAGCAGTCAAGCAGGTTTGCAATAAAGCTTGTTTTACCTGACTGAAACTCAAAAGGAGGGTTATTTTCATTTTTCAACTGACTTCAAAAAAAGGAGGAGGTTCTCAATTCGGGTGTACGTTTTTTACTATAATTATTTATAAATGACGTTTAGTCTGTTTATATGTAATATCATTGCGTTTAGTAAAACATATATGTACATCTTTCCTATGTACTGCAAATTGTTATGTTATGCCCCAGTTCCTGTATTTCGGAAGTTAAGTCAAAAGAATTACAATACACGAGCATCTAATCCGGTGCGGTGTGAGAACATCTTTTTATTGCGTTTCCCGTTTGCGACAAATAAGAGAGTTGGATTTCTCCGCCGAGTAAACGCCTACGGAATCACATGTACAGTCAGCTGCAAAGAAAGGGTACCCCCCTGTAATGGCGGTAGTATGGATACCGCCGTTACAGGGGGGTACCTTTTCTCTGCAGCTGACTGTACATACAGTCAGCGTCATATAGTACGTAGCAGTCAAGATCACCAACTACTGGGAATCATCCAAATTGCCATTAACATTGACCCAATCAAAGTGATCAAATTGCTCAGGCCATCCATCGTGTACAAATGTACCGGAACACGCACATCGCCAAATACTTGGTAACATTCAAGCCGACATAAGTATCGTAACTTCCACACCACCACTGGTAGCGTAGCAGCCAAAATATCCAAAAGTATGGAACACACTAGAAAACAGAGATTTATTTTAAATAGTGTAAGGTTTAGGGGCTGTTTCACCATCCATTGATTAATGTTAACTGACGAACAAAATAAATATTATAAATATATTATAATAAATATTCGAACAAAACAAATAGAAACGGCATCACATTTAACCGTCAGTAAACACTAATCAATGGATGGTGAAGCAGCCCCTTATCTAGGGTTGAGTGCGAAATAAATTAACACGTCATATGATTAGAACTTTTTGTTTTTGACAATCACCGTGAAGAGTACCAACTTGTCAGTGATCGTTTCATCTCTTTCCTTTAGTTAGAGCCTGACGGATTTATTCGCATGTTTTATTTACACTGTCAGAATTACAGATTAACGGATTTCTTTTTAAATATGGCTTGATTTGCCAGTATAATTACATTATGAAAGAGTTTTTATTAACCTGAAAAGGCAATGACATGTTCATTTGGCACCAAGAGACTGAAAATGGAACACCGTTCACGTTCTATTAAACGAGGACTAGCTAGCTGGATCATTGGACCTTCCACCATATGTAATGAAGTCAATTTTCCTGTGATGTCCCATACTTTTGGATACTTTTGCTGCTACGGTACTTAGGTTGGCTTATGTATGAATGTTACCAAGTATTTGGCGATGTGCGTGCTCTAGTACACGATGGATGTCTTGAACAATTGACCGCTTTGATTGAGTCACTGTTAATGACTATTTTGTATGTTTACAAGTATTTGTATTTGGTGATCTTGACTGCTACGTATTATATGACGCTGACTGTACCTACATAAACTGTGTGTAATTTATTTTATGCACATTGATGTCGGTTGTTCTTTTTATAACAATTTCAGCGCTCTCTTACTGTGATAAAACTGAATAGTTGGAGAACCGCCCGCTAACTTACTTCAGTATGTCAATTAACAATTCAGCATGTCCGAGGTCGACGTTCGATTGGATCATTACACTTGAATTAGGGCTATTGTCTGCTTTGCCCCCGGAATAAATTGAATTTACAAGATTACTTCCTACTGCCCGAGACTGTACTAATTACATTTTGGCTCAGTATCCCGCCATTTAGTGGTTTATAAGATCGACAACCTAGTCAAGTGGGGCTGAGCTAGATAAAATTTACATGAATAGTTTCTGGGATTTTTGGTTAAGAGGTGTAAGTAAAAATATTAATTGATCTCGGTCTATGTATGTCCCACTGCAGAGCATAAGCCTCTTCTCAGAATTTTTTTTTTTTTTTTTTATTCGACTGGAAGGCAAACGAGCAAGTGGGTCTCCTGGTGGTAAGAGATCACCACCACCAATGAAAGGGCTTGGGCAGTACTCCGTCCTAGTAACTTATAAAATGTATATTAATTAGGTAACTTGTAGAAAGGTAGAGACAGATCTCAACCAAGTATAGATCATCATTTAAGAATTATGATCAGATAAGAAATATGATCTTAGTTGATTTAAATTATGCTTATGGCAAAGTAGGTTTAGTAACTAGGTATATTGAGCATAATGAAGGTATTGCGTCACCAGGATGATAAGTAAAACTGTTAATTAACGTGATAGATGAACTAGCTTAGTCAAAAAACTTTAGCAATCTGATTGTATTAGGCACTGTTCACTTTGATCATCGGCCCGGCATCGCTTGCAAACATTTATTTTAAATAGTACACAACACATAAAGCGGATTGTTATGATAATCTCTGGATGTTGTTGCTAATATAAACCGTTATTAGTGTTATGACGTATTTCTTAAGTACAACAAAATCCCTGTTTACAGTGGTAATATTTCGATCAAGTTCCCCGACCGGGACGGCGGCACGTGTTGGCAGCTGAATACGCAAATCACCCATAACAATGTTAAATATACTTACCCGGTTTTCTACTCCCACAGCGATCTTTATCTCATAAAACCTACCCAAGGATGTCCTGTGTCATCGTTATGGATGAGTTCGATGAAAGAATAACTGCCGCGGTGGCTATGAATCCTTATAACGATGCCATTATTGACTATCCAACGGTGTTAAGAACGCCGTTCCCGATTGCACAATGACCTTTCCAAATATAAAAATTAATATCAAAACAAACTCTAACATTTATCTTGCCAAGAGAAACCTAAATAATTAACATAATCTGGAAAATACAAATGTGAGTCCGCTTAAACATCTAGGTAACTAAATAAATACCACTTTGGATTTTTTTTGCAAATTCGATCCATAAGAAACCAGAAGTTGATTTTATTATTCATGTATATTAAATAAACTAATTTAAATAAAATAGTAATACATTATTTTTTTCTATCATAAATCACACCTGGGAACAACTCACGTTTTCCGTTGACCATCTTTCATAACTCGTACCTACTTATATCGCCTTATTTGTCACTATTGTAGGGTTTTTATTAAACTTAAAACCTAAAATTGCTAAAAGTGGCTCCGAAGCGGTAGGTAACGTTTCGTGTGTTCTGCCTACTCCATTGGGGAATACAAGCGTGATATTTTGTGTGTGTACTTATATCGATTTGCTTTGATGGGAAGAGATCATGGTCCCTACTTTAGAACAACGGTTTAAAGAAACGGCCAAGTGTGTGTCGGTTGGGCCATATGCTATGTACTCGTACCGTCCCATAGTTGCCATACGGCATTTTTGCTCGTATAACTCGTTAACCTGCAAAATGTATGTTTTCAAACACGTGCATTTTTTTGAAGTGCAATAACATATCGCATAACACGCATGCTATATATAGACGAGAAAAACGCCCAGTTTAGGTTATAGCTGTCATTGATATGTGTACCTTATATGTACATGCCAAATTACCTACGACTTTCTACTCGTAGTACCTACTAAGGCTTCCTGCGCTACGTCACCGACAGACGCACATTGTAAACCATAGCGGCTCCTTGTTAACTACAGAACCCTAAGAAAATGTTTTATTAGAAATTATGAGCTTAAATATTTAACGGCTGCACTAAAAATCAATTCCTTTTGCTTTGCAAACGTTGCTTATTATTGATTTGTGCACTATTTGACAATAATGTGCATTAAATTTATTCTTCTTGAAATCTTGTACCTACTTGGCAGTTTAGTACAACATCTTATAAATATATTAAATTAAAGCCCTGAGATACCATATCGTGCGTCAAATCCACTCGAATCTTAAGCCGTTCCAAGAAAAACATCAGTTGTTGTGCAGCCTATACGATCATGTTTGGATGTTGCTAATAAATACATCTTGTGCGAAAATAGTTAATTGTATTATTTTAAGGAAAAATAGATTTTAAATTCATCTACACAGCACCAAATAAATTAGAATTCCAGTTAAGTACTGTAAAAACACCTCTCAACTCTAGGAAAATGCTGAACTGAAGTCTTATAAAAATTATCGATCGAATCGGTTATGCAGCGTGAAGGTTGCGATTAATACCTACCTGAGTAGAGTAGTGCGGTTTTGTTATTACATATGCTGACTTTGGTCCATTCTTATAAATATCAAGCTACTGTGTACAGGAGTTTTAAGAAAATATAGGTATATATTATGTGGAGAAAATAATAAAATAACTTTCGCCTTGACCTGGAAAGAAACATCGCCATTACACGGGACAATGAGTGTTCAATAACATATAACGTCATAATTTGCACGTCGTCGTACTTAACTTGTTAATTTATATAACATTAAAATGAGACGAGCGTTTTCCCCGAAGCGTGGGAGGTTGACCACGTGGGACCCGTAAGTAGGTCGCCTAAATTCGCCGGATGAGGGAACTCTTTTATATTTTATTAGCTATTTTTGCTTTCGCTCGTCAAGTCAACCTCATTATAAGAGACCTGTTACGGACAATATGCAGGCCTATTCTTATTTAACATGCTCGTGTAACTGTTCGTTATTTATAGTAATTGGACTTACTCAATATTTTCTATATTATAAAGAGTGTAACCATTTTAAGTAAAATCTTGGATAAGTAATTGCCGGTACGCGGGCACTAAACTAAACGTTAAATTTAATTAACCTGTGATGGACAAAGACTACGAGTAACATAAGAAACCAGCTATTATGAATGACTCAGACGTTCCGAACATTTGCGGGTTTATTTAAACGTTAATTTGATTATAATTTTATCTCGGTGTGTGAAATCCAGCCCAATACAAAATACAACGACAAAATGCCATACGTTTACCTACGCATAACGACTTTCGAGTGTTGACTCTCGGAAACATTTCACTTTTCTTCCGTCACCGTGAGCAAAAGGTGAGACTGGCTCTTCAATTTGGTCGATGTTGCGTAAGTCTTGATAATCGTTTTTGACGCTAAAGTATAATTAAAGACCTTATGCGCAAATAAATTTTGTCTTGTATGTAATTATTATGTTACATTTTATAATTTGTTCATAAATGACGCAAGTAAAGCAATGTTAAATAATAATATACGTTACATTTTATTACACAAAACGAAAACGATCTGAACAATCTCAGTGCCAAATGGCATTATCTATCAGTCAACCGTTTTGTTTTTATTACCAAAATGTTCTACGTACAAATTTTATTATTACTTGATAGTTATATTGGCATACAGTCTAATGTTGAAGGCGATATACTTAATGTAATTTCTATTTCCCCGGAGACAACAGCTAAGTCATGGTTAGACTAATCAGAGAAAGTGGCTACTGGTGCTGTGCGATGTAGTCGAATCGCGTAAAGTAGAGTCGAAAAGTGCGCTCTTTATAGTTATGTAACCTGTAGCATGTTGATAGCAACACACTAAACAATTTGACGTACATGAATATGCACATACCTGATGACTGTTTTGTTTAATGATTGGAAACAATCGACTGATATTAAGAAATTATCAATAAGTTTGAGAACTTTGGGAGGTATTGAGATATTTAACAACAGAAGCTTAATTCATGACGACGTCAGATATACACATTATTAACTTGATAGACAGATTTCAAAACCAATTGTGTTCTTTGATGAGAATTGAGAATAGTGTACGTTCGTAATCGTAGAGCTTTTTCGTTACGATAGTGTAGTTTATTTATATCGCGTCCAAATTGATTTGCTCACGGCTCCAAAGCAATATAGTACCCGAATGAAATTTCTTGAAGAAATAAAGATGCGGCAACTATTTGGACGCTAATGTGCTCTGATTGTAATTAAAAATCAGATTCTAGTAAACGTGGTTGAGCGTGATTTCATTTTGTTTGTTAGGTATAAGTTATTATTTTAACTTTTTTTCTTTGCTTGTTATTCAAGCTGAATCTTATCTGAAAGGCTGTAACTCCATTTGTTTATCCGATTAAATCGCATGCCGGAAAAACAGGTCTTCGAAAAATAACATGTGATACATTCGAATACAAAACATCCACCTTTAAGCGCTGAGCCTATAGAGCAAGTACATACTTACAAGTAAATGATACACTTAATTAAGTCCATTGCAGCTATTCCACTAGCAAACGTATTTTTTTCAATCATTAAAAATTTAAATAACTTTAAATTAATCAACTCATACGCTGTTGATAGATCACCAGTCATTCATAAGCCGTCATCAGCAGCGCCCGCATCGTGGTAAGTAATGAGCGAAGACAGATTCATTGGGAGAGTAGATATGGAATACGGCCAAGGGCAGTGCACATGCATTCAGTAGCGTGCACAGTGTACTGCCACTTTTTGACAATAAATGATTAATTATTATTCAGTTTAGCAATTTTATGACAATAATTAAAAATAGAGCGGTTTACAGAATATAATGTTTTTAAAGATCGTTTCACTATTTTTCTACCGTCTTGTTATGGCTGAGGAGTTAAAATCACTGTTTATTTTCAGTTTCAATTCTTTATATCTTCTCTTCTCAGCCTTTCAGTTTCAGTTTAACTGCACCGGATGGCTTCTTCTATCCGTGGGTTCATAAGTTAAAACATTGTGTTATCTTATCTACATTAATTATTTGCTGTGAGAATGTGTCAAAAAAGAAGCTTTCAACGGAATCAACAATGAGTTCCAAACTGATATAGCAAACCTGAAAATACTGTGACTGCTATTGATAAATCTGTCACGTGAGGTTTTTATGCTAAATAATCATTTTGGCATCAACCATTTATGTATATCGCGCAAAACATGCTCCTCTAAAGCCAAAATTATGTTCACCATTTTGACGTTGTAAGTCATAAGTCATCGCAGGCAGGGCTATTCTGACTTGCACAAAAGCTCATAAACCATTTGAGTCTCCTCTCGGAACACATAAAGTTGCACAAGTCTGCTCGTGACGCGGAATGACCCGGTTCCGTCTGGACGCGCCGGGTCGCCACTCGCATCGCACCGCCGCCGCATTGTCTCTTTACTTTCTTCTTATCTTAATTTGACTCTATAGTCTCATTGTACGCACGGATTTCACGAAAACTCTTGCTGCCGGTTTTCTCCTTAAACTGTAGGTAGAGTAAATCATGTACCAATAGTAAGAATAGATAAAATCTTACCTGGGTATTTTGTAAGTAAAAATATGTAGGTACCTACGACCACAACACGGGTTTCTTGAGCCATTTGTCACTGTTCGTAATTTGGCTATACAATGCTAATCAGGTATATTTTTGATATTTGTACAACGGTTACGTATTTTTTTGTCCAAATTATGAGCAGTTATAGGTTTAACTTTCCCGTGCTGTGACTACATGTGCGGAATTGCCGAGGACATGGTCCGACAGTTATTATCTCTATTTCGTTAGGTAGGTACATTACATGCCTAATTAATCCATTATGTGCGCCAAAGATCTTACTGAACATGGTAAAAACGGAACTAAAGCAGCTTTCTTGCAAAACATTATTTTTTACAATTTGCCGTTTGTATCTTTTGTTCGTGGTTTTTAATTAATTCACACAAACATCACGCCAGTATTCCCAAATGAGGTAGGCAGAGCACTCGAAACGTTACCGCTTCGAAGCCACTTTTAGCAATTTTTGGTTTTATGTTTGACAAAAACGGTACAATAGTGATAGTTTAATTAATAGTTTGAGATTCATTTATTAGTAATATTAAGTTAAAAATAATAATTTAATAAATAAAGCTTTATAACTCTTGTAAATGTCACCCACATTCATTAAGAGCTTTGTCGCACTCTTTCTATATGGAATATCAACGAAAGTGCAATTGGTTGTAATAATGAAATAGGTTTAAACAGTAAATAAAAGAGGTATCCCTTAAGAAGCTACTTAGTTCACGACAGAAAGGTACCTAACTTCTGGCATAAACAACAAGCTATTTAGCCAAGTAAATATTTCATATTAAGGTGAAGTCACATCTATTAGCAACGAATCGCATTTTGTAATACAAAAACGCAATATTGTATGAAGATGCATCCGCATCAATTCACCCTTGCGCATGCGGACGCACTTCGTACAATATTGCGTTTTTGTACTACAAAACGCGATTCAATGGTGAAAGATGTGACTTCACCCTTACTCGTAGCTTAGACAGTTCTACATATATTAAATAATTTCGTAGGCAGTAGTTGTAGGTATTGTAGCGACTCCTAGCGCCATCTATCATCATCATTTTTGGAAATATATTTTAATGTTTTATACGATTATCTCTTCTACCTACCATTAGATACCAAAACAAACACATAACCACTTGATCTGCACAGGGCAGGGCTCGAAACGTTGCGGACTTTACGAATACGATCTTATCCGTTTACATAAATTAGTGCGTATATTTACTGTTCTAGAAATAAAATGGCAATCTTTATCGCTTGAACTAATCAGATCGTTCACTGCGAAAATGTATGATAACAATGTGGCGTCGGCCCAGTGATATAATTTATTTATTAAATAAATACGTCTTTACTTGCGGCTCCTACTCTATTTGCCACGACACACTGACCCACATATCTCTTTCTAATCGCGCGTGACAATACACAATCGTTCGCGTGCGTAAACATACTGCAAGTACTTATTTTGTGTTACCGATCATTAACAGGAGTATTTTTGCTTTCTTCTTTAATGCGAGGAATTTACTTGACGACTAACTCTTGTTCAATAACAGGTCTCATTGGGTCTTAGGTATAATTAGGGGCTGTTATCAAGTATCAACTCAGATCCTATATTAGCTTGGATCGTTGAGACGCCTGCACGCGCGTCGGCGTGCTGCGGTCGTTAGCGCTGTAAGTAGAGCACCAACTGGATAATACACAAACTAGATCTGTGTTCTAACTGCGAGACTGTTTGTGCTCTGTTTCACCTTCACAAATAATTCTAGGACCGACGGTAGTGTCACGCGCACCTGAGCCAACCACTATACCTAAGTACACTAAACTACAATGAGTCGCTATCATCTAACCAGTATTTAAACGTAGAATCAGGTCACACAACTGAAATAGCACATAATTAATGGCAAGATATAAAATAAAACTATCTACAACTGAAAACCTGCTCTGATTTCAATCTTTGATCGTAATTTCGGTTCGACTTTCGCCAATCTGTTTCCTTATTAGGAACACCGTGTTTCCTTAACGAGCGTAATTTATTTCACGTTTAGATGTAAGCGGAAATTTTTGTCTTCATATTTCACAATTTATTCGACCGTTACAAGAAACCTTACATTATTATAGTGATTTTCATTTCTCGCATAGGAGCTCTATCTCAAACTTCATCTACCTATTTCCTTATTCATCACTAATACATATATATACCTACAGACCACATTCAGCATCGCCCTATAAGTTATGAAAAAAAAAGATATTTAATATGCAATTGAAGACCTTAGCACCCCTAAATAAACCTCCTAAGTGGCTTAATTTATCAGTTAGGAGGTGTTGGTAGGTACTTTACCTTCGATATCTATTTTACCGATTTACACTTTTATTCTCTATAATTTAAGGGAAAATATATATTTTATTTATAAAAAATAATAAACAGATGAAAAAGTAGGTAGGTACTTAGACATTGTTCATGTCATGATATTATGATTGTAGGTAAGCATTCGAAAAGACGATTATTATTAGTAATAAAAAAATAGTATTACAAGGTTAACGTAATGAGCTTTATAGGTAGGTAGAAGCGCTAATGACAAAACACTTGTTCCGCCATTACCAGATGTCATTATTATTATTATAATACGTTTGCGAATTACCACCATGGCATGAAGGACGACAGCCCAAAACTAGAGCAAATGTCACGGGGCCTTTTATCCTCCAGCTCGATCGCCCTTGGCCCATATCTTGCTCGCAAAACTGGGTCGAGGGGCTGATTAGTCCTCGTACCTTCCATTGCACCGGATTTATATGCCCGTTAAACTAATCATTGTAACCGTTTAACCGATGTTAAACAAACAAATATCAGATGTGCGAGTCCTTCAGCGATCATCAAATTAACTGTCTACCGTTATTGTCTAATCTATATAGTATTATAAGTAGGTGTTTCTTGCAACCACCGAATAACTAATAGTAATTTTCTGTCCAGCCTGCTGGAACTTTAGGTACATTCTCTCCAGTTCATATGCATAATCAGGGATAGCATAGCTTATCTTTTCATTAATTAAACATTATTGAATTAAATTAAGTAGTTCCAGAGATATCTTACCCTTTCATACAAACAAAGAAACTTTATCTTTTCATTTGATTGTAGGTACATTATTGCATATTGAATTTCAAAGTCACTGTTTCTTTATTTTAAAGACTCGTCAATATCGTATTATTAGTTCAAGCTGCTAAGTTTGTTTCTAGTAAACAGCAATGCAATTTTCCATTCTATGAGTCAATTCATGGCCGTGTACGTACACCTGTTGAACAGACAATCTTGGAATGGAACAATTAGACTTTTGAATAGACGTCCACAATACAACCTTAACATAATTTCAGTGCGCCTGATTCATCCAAATCGCCCTGACCATATTGTAGTTTAAACATAATTTTTAAATTTAAGACAACACGCATCTCAAATTGTTATATCATTTTGCTACGGAACAGCGCTGGAAATTTTAGTAAGTAAGTAGGTATATGTGTCGATTTATGTGAGTAGGCAGATTTGTCGCCCACTTTTTCCAAAGTCAGTTGAAATATCTTTATTCAATTTAGGCTATAACAAGCACTTGTTATTATTTTTTAGCTGAATTGTTGTCGGTTTCGCTGTATTTTACTATGTAATTTTTTGTAATGTATGATGACCAGATGGTCCCTAAGGAAGACCAGCGCCGTTCGCAAGACCGGCAGATTGCTGATTTGGGACCATTTCGTGACATACATAGGTACTTTTATTTTGTTTTTTTCTCTATTTTATTTTTATTCATTGTTTGTCACGAATATATGTTTTGTTTCTTTTTTTTTCTTTCTTTCTTTCACTTATGAATGTTAAAAATAATCTACCACCGGTTCGGAAAAACGACTGTTGAAAATACCTAATCCGGCAAGAAACTCAACGAGGTATATATTTTTCACCTCACTAGCTCGAAAATGCTTTCTTTATCCTTCGAAATCTGCGTGGAAAGTGGCTTTTTATCCTCTAGGCTGGAAAGAGTTTTTGAAATTCGAACGTCATCGTGAACGGCTGCCCCCTTGAAAATACATCGACCGCTTACTTTCACAACCTCGTATCTTCCCACAAAATTGCTATAGAATCATCTTTATGTTAAGTACGATAGAGTTTTTATTTGTTGTATACAATTCGGATAGATACGAGGTTGAGGAAGAAAGCGTTGAATATTGACGTGTTCACAAAGAAAGTTCGTCATACATTTGTTGAAGTAATATTTAAATCTAATAATTAATCTGTTATTTTATTCTTATTACTAAACATTCATTTTGTGATTTTACTTTAAATTTTTAGTACACCTTGATACTTATGCCATGCAATCCTTTGCTGTTTGATAAGTGAATCATAAAACCGACTTATTAGTAACTGCTTGCACAGTTTTTATTCCATTTGCCATTTTCTCGCTGTAGTGAGGTGAAAAATTGTGTGTTTCGCTCGGCTGTAAAGTTGTTTAGCGTCTCGTGCCTTTGAAACCCTCGACTGCGCTCAGGATTCTTCATTTGAACCACTCGCTTGGCTCGTGGTTCAATCCTAGAATCCTTCGCTTGCTCGGGTTTCAATATATGCACTCGCGCCAAACAGTCACTTTCCAGCTTTGCATAACAAATAACTATTTTTAAACAGATTTACAATATTATTCGGTGATATGATATGATTTCCGCGAAGATCTAGTCTTTTAATTCTTAAACGTCAAGAAATACTAATTATAAATATTTAAGGATTAGATCCTTATCATCATTGCCAATTATAAACAATTACAAGAATTTCCAAATAATATTTGTCACATAAACAATCTTCCTAATACTTCTGAATAATTAAATTGACGCTTTGTTTTGATTATTAATTAAGTTAAGATGTTTCTCAAGCTTTTAGTGTTACTTTCTATTTTACACCGGATGTTAAATTAGCATTGGGTATAACATTGTAGTGGGTTAATACGTTTTGTTAGGGGTTTTCGCAGTTTTAACAATCCATCAGCGTCGAGTCCGCAGCTATTATATGTGAGCTTTCCAGGCTTTCAATGTCGCCGGTCATTTGAAAACGAGTAGTAGCAAAGCTTTCCCTAGTATCTAGGTACAAGTAACATGCGAATGGTGGACACGAGATGCATAATGTTTTTTTACTCATTGACTACGCTGAAGCGTAAATAAAATATTAATTGATATTTAAAAGAAGAGAAGCTGCATATAAAAAACAATTTAAGTCAATTAATTTTAATGGCGGCACATATACACCGACTAGTCCCTGAGGCATGTAACTATATGTAAATAGCAGTATACTTTCGGGTAGGCTTTTAAACCCGAAAAATAAACGTTGAGTAAACCTAGTATATACCTACCTACATGCAAGCTCGGTACTAGGTATATGTATAACGAATGTCCATTTGATTTTGCCCCACTAGGTATAGCGTTGCCAAAACTATAAAATATGGTAAATTTTAGCGATAATTTCAAGTCAGAACTATATTCGTCACAGTCCTGAATTATTAACGCAACCTACATGTTATTGGGTAAATATATCGTCATCATCATATCAGCCGAAAGACGTCCACTGCTGGACAAAGGCCTCCCCCAAAGAGTTCTACGAACGATTGGTACTGCGGTACTCACAGACACATACCACTGGTTCCTGCAACCTTTACCAGATCAGTCCGAGGGCCTCCCCACGCTACGTCTTCCAGTTCGCGGTCGCCACCTTACTGCTCATATTGTAGAAATATATCGAATCATTAATTTTTAAACCATCGGCAACAACCACTTATTAAAAAAAAAGATAAGTACCTTTGTTCAAACACCAACGCTAAGTATTTTTCTTCTTCGTGTTACAATACTTATGGTAGGTATGTTTATAGATAGATAGATAGATAGTAGTATAATCTCACCTATCGTCTTGAGTATCTGCAGATCATCGAGCTCGTACTCTTTCTCCTCCTCAGAGAACTCAGACTCTGTGGTGGTGGACTCCTGTTCTTCCGTTGAAGAAGCCACGGACAGCGAGCGCACGTCCGAGCTCAGGTCCGAACTACAGTCCCTCACCAATTTCGCACTGGCCATCATCATGCTCAAGTTCAAAACACTATCTTAAAATCGAAAATGTCTGCAGTTCATATCAGTTCTTAATAAAACTTTTTTATTTTCTCCCGCACATGAAATCGCATTTTCAATTTTCAGTCAACCAGGTAATTGTTTTAGAACGTACCTACGTATTTCCGTTACCTAGACGTATTTAGAATATAAAAAATAAGATTTTATTTTATAATGATTTGGTGAAATATTTAAACTTTAAGTTAGTATTAATAGTCAAAACGAACGCGCGGGAAAAACGTAATACCAAAACACGTTCTCCCCGTTCGGCGGTTACGGTTTCACTGTCTGCAAGCGCCTCAGTCGCGGCGACCGCCGGCTCGATGCAGAGCAAACGCACACCGAACTGAGCGGAGCGACCGACAGATTAATCTCCACTGCACTTATCAGAAAAGTAGCTAGCTCTAGCTGTTTTTCGTATTATTTTTCATACTACATGGATTTATGGGTAAAATTAAAAATCAAAAATACGTTTCAAGACTTTATTTAGGCAACAAGCGTAGTATAAACAAAATTTACAAGGATATTACAAATATAGGTAACCTAATATTAATATCACTGTGAAGTCTTATGTATAAGTTACATAATAATAAAATAAAAATACGACTAAGATATATCATAATATAAACACATACTAATTTACAGTGTGATAGTTTGTGACATAATGTATGCCATCTTAAAGAACAATATACTAAGTATATAATTCGATACTTCGTTTAAAGCACAATAACATAATTTACACCTGATTCTTCGGTAATGTACAGTCAGACCGATGGAACAGTAAACATATCTCGCATACTAACTATTATAATACGCCGTATGGCCGTTTGTACCGAAATCGCATGTAGCGAGCCAATGTGCGCTGACAGCACGCGATGTAAAATGAATAGGGAACCTGCCTAAATTATTTCGTTATCACAAGTTTATCAAGATATTTATGAAAGTAATTTTGAACTAAAAAAATTTTGAACACCTGTTCAAAACAGTTTTTCAGCAAATTGCCCGGGTCTAATTTTAATAGCCGTTAATTATTGAGTTCCAGTAATAACTAGCTATCGCCCGGGACTTAGTCCGTGAAAGGTTTTGTTTTGTATAAAACAGAGCATAATATTACCAATCATAAAAAAAATGCATGATACTGTAAAGTGGTGATTATAACTGTAAAGAATGTACTTATGTAAATTATTAAAATAATAATATAGGTAGTGTAAAAACTTTTTTTTTTTACAAAAAATAGGCTGTTTTCGTTTATACAATATCGCTATTTAAAAAGTTGTATGCATGCAACACTGAATGTTTTTTAGCTATCGGAATTTTACTAATGTTGGTACCTACTCGCTTTATTATACTTTAATCGTTAGATAAAAAAGAATGAACTGCTCCCTTAACACCTCTTCTTCATATTTAAAATAAAATAAAGTATTAACACCTATAATAAAAAGTTATCGGTAAAGACCACGTTTAAAACATAATTTAATCAGTCAGTGATTTTTACATCGCAATAAAAGTTACGCAAGATCTAAATTCGTAAATATAATTCAACATAAAAACTGTGAATCCACAATGATACTTATTTCTTCTGGTGAGGTCAAAAAACATAAAAATTCTGAAAACATGACATCTGGGTAGAAAGCAAAACCCGCGATGTCGCATTTTTAATAAATACCTAATACACGGGTGTTTACTGTGACAATAACGATAAATTAAAATATAGCTATTTTACCTTATCATTTATCAGTAAATGTGTTAAAGTAGTTTTAATTTAATTCACATTAAAATTACATGCACGTTATTTTCTAACATAGTTCATTGCACAAGTAATGTACAGCAAGCAAAAGGCAAAACAAAAATGAACGGGTGCTCACACCGCGATATAATGTTCCTTCGCATCGCAAATTTAGAAATTTGGAGCATTAAGATATTTTTATTATGACTGCGTGTATCATTATTTTCATTTATTGTTTCTATTACAGGCAACACCCGGCAGAGAATAAGGTCCTCTTTTACCACTCATTGATAAATTTTATGTGACAGATAAATGTGGTGCTGTCTCTATTCGGACAAATAAACAGAGTCGACATCCCTTCTATCTATTACTTAAAATATAGCAATGAGTGGTGAAACTGGCCATAAATCTAATATTATACCTCGGGCTTCTCTCTACCTGGATTTATGTTATAATGCTGGCTTTGCTATTTATGTACTGCTTTATATATACATATATTCGTAACACGTTGTGTAGAGCACGTATCGAGTGGGTCCACTCTTAATTGTAATAAAGTGATATGATAAATGGAATAGATTCACTGTATCACGGGGCACTTCAGTAATATTTTAATGCACTTGCTGTAGAGTGATCCATCAAGTTCACTGTGTATATCAGCAGTTTGTTTACACGTTATATGTCGGTAACAATTATATATTAACATTTAGTAGTTTCTAAAAAAATTCAGGTAAATTACAATAGATTCTATACAATTTACAAAGTCTTTGTTTTCAAGGTCATACCTTCAACTGCCACTGTATTATGATTATGACATTACAAGTCTACGTTAGTTATAAACACGATACCAGAGTGGGTAGCTACAGCCAACCTATCGTGGTAACGTTTTGCAGGACAGAAGGCCATGGACTCCACGTCGGCGAGAGGGAATCTCTCCGGAAAATGCGCTTTCGGTTTCGCTGCATATTTTTGTTGAAGTACCTGTCCGGACAAATAAAAATTTTCGTTTATTCGATCATGAATAGTGCCATACATATTGGTTCCAAACTACAAGCGCCCTGCCAGAACGACGCTTATATCTTTGGTAGAGTCTTACTGTAACCACTTGCTGTCTGCAGTACGAATGGGCCGGCTCGATCGGGTTACACAGTATGTTATTTGCCCTCAAAAAGTGACATCCCCTTTTTATTGCATAGTTAGATAAAGCTTTTAATTGTGAATCCACGAGTGGTAGTACCGCGCGTCGATTCCAAGTAGTTTCGATAAAATATTTTTTTTAAACTTTGACCCACATAAATCGAAAATGACAAAAAAATTATTTTTATGGAAATCTATGCACGACAGAATTAATCGATTTATCTTATGTTGTAGTGCTATATTGCCGCTACATATTCCTATTTTCAGCTCCGCTAAAAGTAAATAGTATCGAAGTTAACTTGACTTTTTACAAATTTTTGTTTTTATTTAATTTCTTTTTTGTTAGGCCGAAGTAGAATCTCTATTCTATATAGATACACGCCACAAGATGTTAGCAATAAGCTACCAAAGCGGCATTGTCTAACTCTGCTGAACTTTTGAATTAAGTGTATTTCAAATTATACCGTCAGGGTTGTCACATTTTGACCCACCAAGGACCCCCATTAAAAAAAATACTCCGATCGCATTCGAAACTAGGAGTCATCGTATTTAGCCAAATCTAATCACAACCCTGAGGTTTTAATCGCAATATTATAGTATATACATTTTTTTTATCTATCTGTATTAAAATAAAACCGTCTCAGTGCTATTCCTGTACATGAAATAATTTAGAAAGAATATATTTACGATTTGTTTGTACTAATAATATAACCTAAAACACAAATAATTAGAAATGTCTGTCTGTCTGTTTGTCCGTGCACAAATATTTTTACAATTATATACAGATCTAGTTTATTACTATTTACAATTATATGCAGACCTAGTTTACTACTATTTACAATTATTTACACACCTAGTTTACTACTATTTACAATAATTTACAAAAGGGTCAAATATTGTGTTTTAAATATCCGTTGCCAGATTTAAAAGAGATGTATTGTCGTTGTCATTGCCCTCTAAGCATTGTTGTTCTGCATCACTCTTCTTCTGTGTCTGCATCGTACGGATCAACGGAATCGACAGGCTTTAGTAATTCCCTTACCGCGATAGGCAAAGGTAAACGTTTTGAAAATCTTTGGCGCTGCCGTAGTCGCATCGTTGATACTACGACGAAAGAGATCAGCCATCGTCGTTTCTCTGTCCTTCTTTCGGCAATGGTGCTCACGACCATAACGATAGAATTCATTTCTGGACTCTGCAGCCTGTTCAGAAAGCATGCCTACAGGAAGGGCGTTTGTCTCAATAATTTCGCGACCATGAACTAAAATTTTGTGAATTGTCACAGTCATAGGGTGCCAGTTGTATTACGAGACATATTTCTCAGCTGTGCCGTGACAGAAATATCCAAATTTTGTTTTGTTCGAAAGAGTCCCTTCTGTACGGTAGTACTATTACTTATTCTGTGCCGAGGGTTAGGATATGGCGCATAAATAAAAATACAGAACAACATCGGATAGTAGCGGAACGAAAAAAAAATTAGCAGCACGTACTGCTATGTCTGATAGGTATCGGCATAAGTTTGCAGAAATATTATAGCTAGGATCGTGTCTCATAGACGATCTGCATACAATTCTTGTGGCTCTAAGTTGCGGGTTACCTGTAGACTCTGTAAAATTTGGACATTTCAGGACAGACACGATCCTAGCTATAATATTTCTGCAAACTTATGCCGATACCTATCAGACATAGCAGTACGTGCTGCTAATTTTTTTTTCGTTCCGCTACTATCCGATGCTGTTCTGTATTTTTATTTATGCGCCATATCCTAACCCTCGGCACAGAATAAGTAATAGTACTACCGTACAGAAGGGACTCTTTCGAACAAAACAAAATTTGGATATTTCTGCCACGGCACAGCTGAGAAATATGTCTCGTAATACAACTGGCACCCTATGACTGTGACAATTCACAAAATTTTAGTTCATGGTCGCGAAATTATTGAGACAAACGCCCTTCCTGTAGGCATGCTTTCTGAACAGGCTGCAGAGTCCAGAAATGAATTCTATCGTTATGGTCGTGAGCACCATTGCCGAAAGAAGGACAGAGAAACGACGATGGCTGATCTCTTTCGCAGTAGTATCAACGGTGCGACTACGGCAGCGCCAAAGATTTTCAAAACGTTTACCTTTGCCTATCGCGGCACAGAATAAGTAATAGTACTACCGTACAGAAGGGACTCTTTCGAACAAAAGTCAGGTTTAGGTATAAATCGTTATCTACTCTTACGACTTGCACGCGACATTGAAACTTATCATGTTACGAGAGCGTTCATATTCCGTTGGACACCGTTGACTCGAAACCGGTTTGGCGGGACGAGCACAGGGTTCCCACTCGTCGATGAATAAAGATAACAGTGGGTATTAATATGAACTCAATAAACTACATTTAATACACAAGGAAATATTCCTTAACACACCTATATAACAACAAAACATGACAATGATAACCTAACTACACCTTCCCCGACTACAGATTTCCGAGTTGGCGAAACCATGTCTTAATATTATTTGTGATCAACCAATTACAGAATTTTATCAGTAGATAATTAGAAACATACGAAATTATTACTAGGCAGCAGGGCTACTACGAAATTCGAAGTTCGTGTCGTGCGGTCCCTCTCTCTATCGTATTAAATAGTATAAGTGACAGAGGGCCGGAACGACACGAACTTCGAGTTTCGAGTTTCGTAGTAGCCATCTTTCGGAATGTTGAAAAATGATATTCCGATTCCTTTTTCTTCTTTTTAATTACACATCCGTAAACAGTAACAGTATAACTCAGACGGATTATTTACATCGTTTCGAAGTCATTGTTACAAAATAAAATAAGAGGATACACTCCGTGAGCTCTTAAAAAGACTTTCGGATTTTAGAAGCATGCTTCGGGTATAGACGATGACACGCGATGGTGATATGCGGTTCTGTTCTGTTATCAACTTGCAAAACTTTGCAAAGTTACCGTAAAAAGTTATGTAAAGAATAACCATCATCACAAAATAAATCTTACTCTAATAATATTACGCTTCTTTATCTTTTTCTAATTTTAATACAATATGACTTTTTGTCATGTGATACATATAAAACAATCAGCATTTTCGAATTCTTCCATCGTCAATTTAAATTGAGAACATCCCATCTCAATACACTACTTTTGTTTGGAAGTATATAGAGCTGTTGTAATACTGTAACTACTTTTCTTGGGTACGTCAAATGAATTTTTTTGGTCTGCTTTCCTTTTATATATTTTTTAATGTACTTTTCGAAATTCCCGTTGCTTCTATAACTCGGTCTTGCACCTTATTAAAATATTTACGTTCAACTTTTTTCTTAAAAATGTCCACTTGTTACGTACGCTACGTGCCTGCGGATCTCTAAATCTAGCGACATCGCAACCGAGCTGCGTTAGCTGACGAAGCGAACGTGCCAGCGCCGCGTGAGCACGAAACACGAGGCGCTGACCAAGCACCGCACGCCAGCGGCGGACGCAGCCTCCAAGTGTTAGTCAATTGCTAACATCGCATTGGCTCAGGCTCTTAGGTTAAGTTAGGCTTAAGAACTTCTTTTAATGTAATTTTTATATTTTAATTAAATTAATTCCATTTAATTGGGTTTTTGGACTCTTCGCCTGCAACTTCCATATTTCACTCATATACTTAATGTTTATAAATACACTGTAAACAATTTCCAGTGATTGGCTGTTTACCGAAATACCCTGCTTAAGTTGACTCGCCATGGAAATCAATTTCCGAAAAATAACAAACTACCTAAATAAATATTATGTAAGTGGTGGTTTTAACTGCTCTATATAAATCAATGAAAACAAAACGAGTGCACTCTACGCGTGATGAATTGCTACTGAGTCAAAAAGACAGTTGTCATTTTTTACAAACGAATCCTTCCGATTTCCCCCGAAACCCGAAGGGAAGCGTGCGAGCTAAGCGGCAACCCACTACCGTGAACCCCATGGTTAGGTCGCCGGCCGAACGTACCTAAACTGCGGAGTGTCCAACCCCTGATCGCGGTAAGGGAATTACTAAAGCCTGTCGATTCCGTTGATCCGTACGATGCAGACACAGAAGAAGAGTGATGCAGAATAACAATGCTTAGAGGGCAATGACAATGATAATACATCTCTTTTAAATCTGGCAACGGATATTTAAAACACAATATTTGACCCTTTTGTAAATTATTGTAAATAGTAGTAAACTAGGTGTGTAAATAATTGTAAATAGTAGTAAACTAGGTGTGTAAATAATTGTAAATAGTAGTAAACTAGGTCTGCATATAATTGTAAATAGTAATAAACTAGATCTGTATATAATTGTAAAAATATTTGTGCACGGACAAACAGACAGACAGACATTTCTAATTATTTGTGTTTTAGGTTATATTATTAGTACAAACAAATCGTAAATATATTCTTTCTAAATTATTTCATGTACAGGAATAGCACTGAGACGGTTTTATTTTAATACAGATAGATAAAAAAAATGTATATACTATAATATTGCGATTAAAACCTCAGGGTTGTGATTAGATTTGGCTAAATACGATGACTCCTAGTTTCGAATGCGATCGGAGTATTTTTTTTAATGGGGGTCCTTGGTGGGTCAAAATGTGACAACCCTGACGGTATAATTTGAAATACACTTAATTCAAAAGTTCAGCAGAGTTAGACAATGCCGCTTTGGTAGCTTATTGCTAACATCTTGTGGCGTGTATCTATATAGAATAGAGATTCTACTTCGGCCTAACAAAAAATAAATTAAATAAAAACAAAAATTTGTAAAAAGTCAAGTTAACTTCGATACTATTTACTTTTAGCGGAGCTGAAAATAGGAATATGTAGCGGCAATATAGCACTACAACATAAGATAAATCGATTAATTCTGTCGTGCATAGATTTCCATAAAAATAATTTTTTTGTCATTTTCGATTTATGTGGGTCAAAGTTTAAAAAAAATATTTTATCGAAACTACTTGGAATCGACGCGCGGTACTACCACTCGTGGATTCACAATTAAAAGCTTTATCTAACTATGCAATAAAAAGGGGATGTCACTTTTTGAGGGCAAATAACATACTGTGGGTTAGTACCACACTCCCACAGAATACCGGCGTGAAATAGTAATTGTGCATAATATGTTGTCGTGATTTATATAGCAGCATACTATGTATATTATACAAAACAAAAAAAAAATTCGTAAGAAACGGATCCAAAATTGTTTGTGCTGGTGAAACAAAGTGTACTAAATTTTAAGACAATCAAGAGATTTAAGAGATTTAACGCAATCGTGTTTTTTAAATACAAATATTATGAGGAGTAGGTATAATTCTTACCTTATCGCATTTGTTGACGCTCTGGAACTGTATGCCATACTTGATGATGGTCTCCGGGTACGTAAGTGGCTCAATTTTCATGGCAAGCTCATCGTTGACTTGTTTGCTTCTCTTGTTCGCGAGGGGTACCATCTCAATCATACCAAAGATCTATAGAAAACACAAAACTACAGTTACTAAACTAAATGCAAAAAACTTTAGTTTCTCAAGTAGATGATCGTAGGTTCGAACCCAGGCATGCTCCGTTAAGTTTTCCAGTTAGTTGGTGTATCTATAAAGATACACCAACTGCATAAATAACTTTGTAATCCAATATAAATATATAGGATTACAAATTTACATTTGCAGTGAATGAATCAGTGTACCTGTATACGTATAAGTACCTGGGCGACTGAGCTTTGCTCGGGCTAAAACTCGATACCAAGCGTTTTCCCAGAGATAAGACCAAGCTAGATCGATTTGTCATCCCCGAAAAACCCCATTTACGAAATTTCCTCGAAATCATTGAAGCCGTTTGCGAGATCCCGGAAATATATATATATAAGAATTGCTCGTTTAAAGGCATTAATTAGATAGATACAATAAAATAATAGGTGTAAGTAGGGACTGATAAATTAACAGACTTGGTTATTACATGGATCTCACTACATCAAGGTAAAAGAACTGAGTTGCGAGACTTGTTTTCTTTTACTAGTTATGTTTTTGATAGCATTTATAACTTTTCGTAAATCGAAAATTTAGCAAGATTTCACGGCATTTTTTTATTACTCGAGTATGCCTTAAGAAGTCTAAGATTCTTATATTTATTGGGACTTAGCATTGCCACTTGCTTTTTCTTTGTCTATGTAAATAAGTTATAAGTCTTTGTATTGTATTGTATTTGTATCGTTCATCCCTTTCTTGGTCTATGTCAAATGGTGTCTAGAAGCTATAGAGCCAAGAATATCGTTGAAAAGTATCTTGATTGTCCGCCTTTGCTCTCCTTTCTGTGTATTTGTATTTCTTCGTATTTTATTTTTATGTGCAACTAGCTTTTGCCCGCGGCTCCGCCCGCGTGGTATTCGGTTATCGCTCACTGTTCCTTCGTGAACTGTGCATTTCTCCGGGATAAAAGTAGCCTATGTCACTCTCGGGCCCATAAACTATCCCTATGCCAAAAATCACGTCGATCCGTCGCTCCGTTACGGCGTGAAAGACGGACAAACATACAAATACACTTTCGCATTTATTATTTTATCAAGAGATATATTTTACCAAACCTAGTTTTGTTGATTTTTAATTTATTCAAGTACTCACATAACTTTTAAATAACTTTTAGTACCTATGTAAATTTATGAACCTCGAGGTCTTCATATTATTTTTGGTTTAAGTACCTGCATACTCATTAATGTATGACTGTTTGTGTTCTTAAAATAAATCTATAATATAAAAATGAATCGCAAAATGTGTTGGTAAGCGCATAACTCGGGAACGACTGGTCCGATTTGGCTAATTCTTTTTTTGTTGTATTCGCTACTGTCAGGAGAAGGTTTTCATGGAAGAAAAAAAATACAACGGGGGCGAAGCCGCGGGCAACAGCTAGTAAAAAAAAAAAAAAAGTACGCACCGGTTTTCTGAACTCTGGGTAGGCGGGGTGCGGGCGCATAACGCGCAGCGTGGGGGGCGCGGCGCCGGCCACGCAGCCGCAGCGCGCGCAGCCGGCCAGCGCGCGAATACCGCCCAGCTTCCGCGCCGGCTGCGTCCACTCCAGCTCGTTCACCGCCGTGCTCACTGCGATACAAATAACTCCATTTTCACTTCTCATGCTCTTAAAATGTTACTTTTGTCTCTGCATATACGGACTAGAGCTCCTTTTTATTCTCTAGGGATTAACCTATTTTTGATTTAAAGGAAGCCCCTAAACAGCCAACACGGTGTTTGTGAATGGAGGATTGTTAGAGAATGAGAATACTTTATTTGCCAGAATCTATATACTGGACTTACTAGACTGGGTTATATATCAACGCACAGCCCAAACCACTGGGCCTAGAAACTTGAAATTTGGTACAGAGGTTCTTTTTATGATGTAAGTGAGCACTAAGAAAGGATTTTTAGAAATTATATAATAAAATATAAAAATAAATAAAAAAAAATATATAAAAATAAAAATTATATATTATATAATTATATTATTATATTATTTTATTATTATATTATATTATTATTTTTTTTAGGATTTTTTTTTTGAAATGGGGGGGTGAAGCTTATATGGAACTTTCTCATTTTTGGACTTAGAAGTATGAATAGGTGTATAAATTCTCGATTACCATTAAAAATTATCTGTGTAGGTGAAATGGATAAAATTTTCCCCTAAAGGGGTAAAATGGGGAGTAAAGTTTGTATGGAAATTTTCTAATTTCTGGACTTAGAAGTATGAAAATAGGTGTACAAGTTCTCGATTACAATTAAAAAATATCTGTGTAGGTGAAATGGATAAAATTTCCCTCTAATGGGGTAAAAAAGCGCGGGATAGCCGAATTCCACGCGGGCGTAGCCGCAGGCATAAGCTAGTACATAATATAGGGCGTGGAAATAACCTCTAAAATGCCAACTGTGCAAAAAAATATAAAAAAAACACGATTTAGTTTCATTAATGATTATTAATCTATTGAATTGTATTAAGGATTAATTCATTTTATTATGCATAGTCCAATTAGTTTTAAAATAGTTTTAAGTTTTTGAACTGTTGGCTAAATATACAAGCATTTAAAACATCATTTCATAAACAACTAGCTTTTGCCCGCGGCTCCGCCCGCGCGGTATTCGGAATTTTCTTTGCTATAAACCTCACGGAGCCCGAGACCTTTCCAACGAATGCCAAACCTTTGAAATCTTTTCTTGCGTTCTGGAGTTATAGCGTCAGGAAGGAAAACCCGACTTATTTTTATATAGTAGATAAAAGAAAAGAAAAAAGACGCGCAACAATTTTTTGTACTATTTGTCATTAGTCGAGAGTACGTTTTAAAAAGTAATTTGTAGGCATCATGTTTTTTTTTAATTGCAAACTTTGTTTGTCCATTTTTATTGCATATTACTTTTCTGAAATAAAAACACGATAGGTATCTTTCTTGCTAAATTTATATTTTTTAATTACGGACTTCCTAAAACGACGTAATTCGTGAATATTTTTTCCAGTTCGTCAAAGATCGTGCAAATCCGCTTATTTAACTCATAGTGTTAATAGCGTAGCGAACATATAAATTTACACAAATATTCGACCTTGCTGAATTTAAAATATGGTATAACTATACCTACCATACTAAAACTAAAGTCAGAAAAGTTCTTCCATGTCAATGTCTGTATTACATTGCCTTAAGATTGATTTTTACTCAACCTGTGTAAAAACTTATTTCACTACATGTTAAAATATTATTCGTTTTTAAATGAACCCCTCAAACGTACTCGTAAAAATATAATACTACGATTCGTCAGATTTGCCAGATACGTCGAATTATATAATGCTACGCGGATTTGCACTATCTCCAACGATTCGCATAAAAACCCACTGTTAGCAAATTTAATTCAATTTTAATGAGAGTTTTCATGACAGGCCAATTGGGATGTCCCAAAAAAAAATAACCTATAGTTTTTATCTTATTTTTGGAAAGAATAGGATATTTTAAGATACCTTTTTCATCGATTTTGAATTTGGATCAGTATTTAATTTTTTATATTTTTTTTACGAAATAAGCTGGATGACGTCACAGTGAGACAGCCACGTTCGATTGCCTATAAAAATTCAGTTTGTACATAACATAATCTGTGGCATTACTAAAAGTCAAGTGACAGTCAACAATCATACAAGCACGGCACGGTCCTAAATGAACCATGACAAATAATTTCATTTATTTCTCTTCTTTTAGCTTCGATTATTCGTAGGTTTGTTTAATGGTGTGATAGTAAATACATATTTTTTATTAAAATCTGATATTTAAATTCTTTTTTATTCACTTTTAACGTAGTTATCTAATACTTTTATTTGTGAAAATACATTGGTAATACTCGTATACATTTCGGACTTTACGATAAAATGACAACTGTTTAAAGCCGAATGCGCATCATGTGATTAAATTTCCATCTTTGTCACTCTTTGCTATTATAAGCAGGATAGCAACATTTCAAACTGTCAATTTGCTTTAAAGTGTAGACTTTCCTTTAGACCTGCATTTGTGACGTAACACTGCAGGGGTCAAATGAAGGTCATTACTTAAATTTTATTTATTTAATTCAGATTATCATATTTTTTGAATCTGATTTCTGAAAACGCTTCACAAAGCCTATTTCTCCAAATGGTTTTCGATTTATTATACTTTGTAAAAAAGTGGGACATCCCAATTGGCGCTAGTATCGCCAGGTTCGTTTGACAACTTTTACATTTTCGTCGCGCTTGTGATTGGTTAAATAACTAGATGAGCAATCGCAAGGAAGACTGAAACGTCAAACGGACCCTCACGATACTAACGATATTTCACACACACACAAACATCACGCCTGTATTCCCAAATGGGGTAGGCAGAGCACACCAAACGTTACCGCTTCGGAGCCACTTTTAGCAATTTTAGGTTAAACAGAGTTAGGGTAAACGATATTTCGCCTGTCGAAAAACCCTCATTAAAAACGCATTGCAAGCTTGACGACGGTGGTATACTGACTGATGGCGATGTCGCCGGCTAGCAGCGTGGCGGGCCAGTGCGGCGCGAAGATGGCGGCGCGCGCGGGCAGGTGCGAGCGCACGCGCACGCCCGCGCCCGGGATCGACATCTCCGCGCCCGTCGGGCTCGCCGAGCACGACACGAAGCCGCCGTCCAGCCGGGGGAGAATGTCCGTCGCTGTAACAACAGTGTATTTTTAGGGTTCCATACCCAAAGTGTGCCAACAGAACCCTATACTGAGAGTCCGCTGTCTGTGTGTCTGTGCGTCGTCCGTCCGGTTGTCACAGCACTATCTCTCGAGTCGTAATAGTTAGACACGTGACAGATTATGTGTATTACTGTGGCCGCTATAACAACAAATACTAAAGCAGAATAAAATAAATATTTAAGGGGGCTCCCATACAACAAACGTGATTGTTTTGCCATTTTTTGCTTGATGTTAATAACGGCAACAGGTAGACGTTTGAAATATTCACAGAATCTTTAGTTGTATAATCGCTTTGAAAATAAATAATTAAATTAAAATAAAATAAATATAATTCATCATCTCAGCCTATATACGTCCCACTGCTGGGCACAGGCCTCCTCTCGGAATGAGAGGGCTTGGGCCATAGTTCCCACGCGGGCCCAGTGCGGATTGGGAACTTCACACGCACCATTGAATTGCTTCGCAGGTTTGTGCAGGTTTCCTCACGATGTTTTCCTTCACCGCAAAGCTCATGATAAATTACGCACATGAATTTCGAAAAACTCAGAGGTGCGAGCCGGGATTTGAACCCACGACCCTCTGCTTGAGAGGCGATAGGTCAAACCACTAGGCCACCACGGCTTCATTGGTTTTTTATACCGTTTTTTTTTCTAATGATAATGTATAGATAATGGTATGGAATCCTTTGTGCGCGAGTCCAACTCGCACTTGGGCGGTTTTTTATTAAAAATGTAATCAAAAAATTAATGATTTATTCTTCGATTTATCATATTTTCAAGGTTAAGAGTTAAAAGTTATAACCCTTAAAAATTATCAAAACCATAAATTAAAAACTAATACTAACTACACTACTAAACTAACTTTTTTTTCTTATATTTCATCTGTGTTTTTTCTGATAATGATAATTTATTTATTAACACAGAACATGGTACAAGATAAACAGTTCTAAAAGATATAGAAGGCTCTCACATTCTGCCGCGACTGCAACGTGTAAAATTAACACATTAATTAATTGTATGGCAATTTTTTGTCTGCTATTTATTCCCCATAAAAATTTATAACAGGACAAAGTTTGGAGTATTAAGTATGGAAACAAAAAATAAACAAAAAAATAGCGACTAAAACACATTAGGTAGTCGGTGATAATTAGCATTTTGCATAAGGTATAATTTTCACTGTCAGAACAGTAGAATGTTAGTAGAGTCGAAGTTATACCTTATGGAAAAAGCCTAGTTACGCGGTATTGCAGTATGCAACAATCTTACGATTGATATTATATACTCAGCGGCACAAAATTTGGCCCACTCTACATACAAAATTACCTATAACTACATACATTTCAGGGTCAGATTTTTTGCTACTCTGTATATTATTATGTATTTTCTACGGAAACAAGCAAGTTAATGATGAGAAGTCTCTAACCTGTGACGCAAGTGTTGTGTGGTCGTTCTTCACTATACGGAAAAAATATATCCACTTCATCTTCCACTCTCCAAGACAGAGGAGACTGATTGTTTATATCGTAGTAACCCGTCGAACCGTCAGCGTATCCTACTAAAATGACCTCATGACCCTTTTCCTGCAAAATAAATCTTTTAGAAATTTGCCATTTTAACTATAATAAATTTAATAAAACTTTTGAGCAAGAACCTACCTTAGACCACGTAACAGAAGTAGCTTGATATACTTTGCGTTCCGACCTTTCCTCTAGCATTTTCATTCGTAATTCTGCCACTGGTTTCAATTTTTGGATAAAACGATTACTGCAAAATAAAAATAATTGTAACAATCCAAGACCAATAGACCACGTATATAAACTACTTATAGTAGAAATACATATATTCCTTTAAGAGATAAGTTCGCTTTTGTACATCTCTTTCCTTGTTAACGGTTATTTTCATATGTATTCTACAATAAAGAGTTATACATAATAAAGAGTTATACAGTATCTACAATAAAGAGTTATACAATAAAACAAAATATACGCAAACACTCCCAACAGATCACATAACACATCTCTTTAAGCAGACCTGTCATGCCAGTACGCCACTAAGCCAATCCAAAAAATGGCAACCGACTGCGTCAGCAAATAGGATGGGTGTTTCGTTGTGATTGCTGAGTATTTTTTGCGTAGATAGAACCCAATTCGAAGCGATAATTATAGGAACATTAATCTTCTAGTCTAGAGAATTATTATTCTTAGTTTGAACCGTCAAATCTCTTTATCCACTTTTTTACGACATTTCACTTACTCTTCTATCACTGTGGAGGGATACGGGACTGAGAAGATGTATGCGGATCCATTGGAACAAGCCACAGCCAATAGCCCCAGACGAAACGACCGGTCATCTGTCAAGTCTTCCGGCAAAACATCCCTCGCACCAGATGGACACCAATCCATAGACCATACTGTTCCAAAATCGTGCGCTATGCCGTAAACTATTTGTGGTAATCTGTAAGTATTAAAATACATTACTTATATTATAAGGCGTGAGTGCGAGCTGATTTCCTTTACGAGGTTCAGCGGAAATTGATTTTACAGAGAAAACTATCTTGAAAAGTGGCAACGCCTCTCCGGCATCGAAACCAGACAGGAGTGACCACTACGCGGTAATGGTGTGTTTTTTAAATGAATGTGATTTAATTATTAGCCATTTATTAGAAATACCGAATGGTTACCAATGGGAGTACATATAAATCTAGGCAGTTATAACTAGACGATTTGAAAGTCGGTACAAAACATTCTCCAGTATGTTTTACATAAAAATATTAACACAGTCAAGAGAGGAGACCATTTCCCAGCAGAGAGACAGTTGTAGGCTAAATTATATAAATAAAATTAACATACTCGTCACGCGTGCCAAAATCCCATATCTGTATGAGGTTCTCGTGTTGCACCGTTTCATCCCACTGGTAGCGCGGGCAATCCACGTCATTGTGGCAAGCTATGGCTAGGAAGTTTTGACCGTCACCCATAATGTCTTCCACTCGTAGTGGGATCCATGTGACGCAGACTATACTGGCGCCCACAAATATGCTAGTACCTGCAATATTCAATTCTTTGTGCAGTGAACATAAACCGCCAAGGATCTCGTACAGGTAAGAACGAGATGTGCTGGTAGAATCGACCAGAACTTATTCTAGACAGACCGCTTTTGTACAAATGTTTTTTTTTAAAACAGGGTATTTAATCACTAAATAAATTAATTGTAAAATTCTTACCATCGCCACTTTTTGCTTCAAATCTTTTCAAAATGGTCCAATCTAAGCCAGCATTCACTTTACATGATTCCTCCATCTGTGGTAAATATTTTGGCAAGTCTTTTTTAGAAACAATTTCTCGCTTACAAGAAATCCATTTAGGGAACAAAGTTTCATCAGTGAAAAATGCGTTGCAACTGAAACAAATTTTTACTCTGTCTATAAAACGTTGGTATCATTTTGGTAGTGAAAACAGAGGATTTATTGTCTAACGCGAGGGGCTCTTGCCATCTCTTTCTGTCACCATCTTACATCGTTAGACAGAAAGAAATATACGCCTCTGTCAATAAACCTACGAACCCATCAATCAGCTGTCGTCAAATACATAACGGAGAAAGTGCTTAAAAATATTTTAACATGTACTTACTTCCTATAAGTTTTGTTCAAATATGTATTTTTAAACACTTCTGATAACATTAATATACTTACAAGTCGATATCGCTCTGTTCGATGAACTCATTTGGGTTATCTACTTTAAAGTTTATTTTCGAGAGTTTCGAACCCACAGAAACTGAAACAAAATAACATGATTACTAACGTTAATTTTAAATAACACCTAGGGAAAGAAATAAAAGACTAGGGTCCTGGATTGGTCAATAAGCCGTATAGGCTGCGGCCTATCAACTTCTAATGTAATCTAAATTTTAAAGTAAATTTGTATGTATGTTAGGATCAAATCTTGCAAGTTTTACTGGACGGATTGACTTGAAAATAGTCAGCATAAAATACGATAAAAAAGCTTATGGGTGTTATAAATTATTTGACAATGAAAATTTATTGACCTAAAACATATTTACGTACCAGGCTCTTTATATCGTTTCTTCAGCATCTGTAGCTGGTCCTCTTCCTCCCGCGATATGTCGGAGTCGACCTCCGAGTCGGCGGACTCATCTTCGGAGCCCTCCCTCTCTGCCACTGAACTTTCTTCTTCGCTGAAGTCTTTCTCGTTTTGATCGCACCTGTGCGATTTCAACTCTTCCTTGTAATCAGTCCCAAACCCGCAAGTACTACATTTATGACTATGCTGCAAAAGCAAGTACACATTTTATTGGTCCATTTTTCATTAAAATAAGGTATTCAATATAATAATAATAATAACGACAAAACTGACCTGGCTCATATCACTATTGTAGGTTTCTATAACTGTCCGCGCTCTGAAAAAAAAATTGTATAACTATACAAATTGCATTCTGAGAGGAGGCCTGCGCTCAACAGTGGGACGTATGAGTACAAGCTAGCAATGATGACAATAATAATGATAATACTACCAATACTAACCACTACAACATTCATAAGTCGCATGCGGTAAAACTTTTTTATGTGAACGCACTGTAATTGTTTCATGTCTAAATACAAAACTTACTTCTGTGCAGCTCGTCTCTTCCCTGATTCGACCGATTTCACTTTTTCTTTAGACATCTTAAGCTCCTTATTATATGATTGTACCCTATGAATCATCATGTGTTGATTCTTGTATATGCATAAATATTTGTTGTTACATATGTCGCATACGCTTTGAAACATTTCAATTTGCTGCAAAATAAAAGTAAAGTGTAAAAATTAAATAAATATCATGGGACCCCTGACACCAATTGACCTAGCCCCAAACTAAGCAAAGCTCGTACTATGGATACTAGGCAACGGATACTTTAACAAACTTATATAGATAAATACATACTTAAATATATATTAAACATCCAAGACCCGAGAGCAAACATTCGTATTATTCATACAAATCGACGATACTACTTATAATTATTGAACAAAAGAAGAGTTTATAAGCACCTCCTCAGATTTTCCACATGTTATAATGTGTGCATAAAATCCTGCGAAGGAAGTTCGCGTCGCTCCGCAGTTATTGCATTTCAGACTGTTAGACTGTTTGTATTCCTTCAAGTATTTTTCGACAGCATATGGGTTTTTAATGTCCTAAAACAAAAAAAAAGATACAAATAGGGTTCACTCTCAAATAAGGAACTATCACAGTAACTGAATAATTAAAGAGTTAATTTATAAGTGTTCCTTAAACCTCTTGCTAAAGATTACATGTGGTTAAAATAGCATATGTTATGGATAAGTTAATGAATGTAATTAATTTTTAAATTGACACGCCCCAACAGGACATAATTTTTAATATATTTTTTAAAGGTGTTGCAATAAAATAAATAAATACTGAATGCTTACAATAGGAGTTTCGCCAATTATCCACGTTATGTTGTAATGTTCTTTCATTGCATGATTCTTCCAATTCGATGGCTCAATTTCTTTTTGGCACATTGCGCATCGGTAAGCTAGAAATTATAAAATAATTCGAAATCAATACATATTACGCAGCGCAATTACTTATTAAGACTTGTTTTAAAAGTTTTTCTTACCTTTATCTGACACGGGGCCAACACCTTCAGGAACAATTGAGGCGAGATTGAAATCAACAACATTACAGGATTTTATGTGTGTCAAGTAAGACTTCACATACTTCCTTACCAAGCCACATTTATTGCACGTCAGGCCACCCATTTTTTTGCTTATTTCATATAAGTATTCATTGACTTGGGTACAATCATCCAGATCCTAAAAAAACATAAATATTATACAATGATTTATTTACATAATTCCTTTATTACATACATAATAGACCTCCAAATATAAAAAAGGACATACCCAAGGTTTTTCTCCTTTTCTCCATGCCAGGTAATTGTGTTCCTTTTGTATGTGCTGTATCCATTTTCCAGTCTCTACCTCTTTGTCACATACACCGCAGGTGCCGCCTGTATAAAAATCTACTAGACAGTCACTGGTGTCTAAAGTAGTATTTGTTTCAAATGTTGAATCTCCAATCACATTTTCATCCTTTAAAAGTATTACTAAAGTCAGGTCGTTTTTTATTTAAAGTTAATTAATGGACATACTAAGTTTTCACATCCTTCTGCCTTACTTAAAAAAGATCTTATTTTGTAAATTTGCTGCCTTGTACATACTACGTAATTTCAGACCTTTATTAATAAAATACTAAGTTTGTTACTAACCTGACCACATTTTCGAATATGCTCCAGATAGCTTTTTACATATTTTCGTTTTATTCCGCATTTTTGGCAAACAAGATTTCCGATCTCCTTAACAATGTTGTAAAGATGCATATATACTTCCTCGTCGTCGTTGACATCCTAGAAATGGCATTTATTAAGATTAATTTTAAATTGAATCAAAAGACTATTGTGTCATAAAAATTAAGTATTTTACTAACCAAGGGAGTTTCTCCAACTTTCTTTGCTAAGTAATCGTGTTGTGTAGCTATATGTTTTATCCATTCAGCGACCTGTACAAGTTCATTGCATACTCCACACTTCACCTGATCAGCCTCCGCATCGGGCCATATTATCACTTGATCAGTTACTTTAGAACTGTTCGCAGCCTCCTCGGAAGCATAGCATTTCTTTATATGCTGCAAATAGGATTTAGGAAACCTGCGTCGTGCTCCACATTTCGCACAAACAAGCGTACCTATTTCTTTAACAATATTAAATAAATGATCTTGCAATTCTACTTCGTCGTCTATATTCTGAAACAAAACAGTTGTCTTTTAATTGACTTTTCATGTAAACTTGTAGAAGTAACGAATTTATGCGTACTCACTAGAGGTGGTTCGCCGTCCTTCCAAGCCAAATAATCATGTTTGGCCTCTATATGAGCCGCCCAGTCTGTGAGCGGCATATACTGGCCACATACGCCACACTTGGTAAGCCCTGTGGGCTGCTCAGCTTCTGATAGCACTACGATATTCGGCTCAGCATTATCAGCAATTGGGCTGCCATCTTGCGTCTATAAAATTAAACTTTTACATTAAGGCCTAATTACGTACAGTTGCATACAATATTTTATCTACATCCATATATTAAATCCTCTATCATGTGTTCCGCGAACCATTGAGAATGACCTGCATGAACGAGAACTAGGTAATGGTAAGGTAGGTAAGTCTGCCCCACCAGCTGCACGCCCGGTGCAGTGCGCGCCCCATGACCTGCACCTGCTGCGCGCTCCGCTCCGGTGCTGTAATGATGTATGGAATCTCATAACGATACTGATATCAGTATCGTTATGACCATAACGATACTGCCGTGTTCATAATGTCGTAATGCTGGTCATTATCTCTGGTTTTGGAACGCATAATGGAGGATTTACTATACGGGTGTAGATAAAAAGAAAAAAAAGCTTTCGAGCGTGTCAGACATTCAGAAGGAATGTTAAATTGTTAAATGAACCCAAAAAAATACCTGTTTAAATGACTGACGATTTAGAAGCGACCAAGTCGTGACCGATTTTTGAAAATGTAAAAAAAAAGTGACCTTGAAATTCTCAAGCGCATCAGATTTTTATATAGACGGTTCAAGTTGATGTCCTAGTCGTCCTAAATTAAAATCTGACAATTATAAGATGGGAATCCGTTTATCTGACAAAATTTTGGTTAAGTGTTTTTTTTTAATTAGGTACTGAATGTATTAAAAATATATAAACATATGTATAGAAATGTCTCTCTAGAAAAATAATTTAAAGAAAAAAAATAGTAAAAGAAAGTTCCTTCATCTTCATCGTCAGTGCATTCGTTTTCGGTTAGGTCAATTTCCTCGTTATCTTGTATTTCTGTTGATTGTAACCTTTAGCTACATCGCCTTGAGAAAATTGTCAGATTATATTTTTTCCGTAATAATTAAAGGATTTCCTTAAAAATAAAATAAAAATTAGCCGCGCTTGAATATTTCCAGGAGACATTTTTATGTCACACTCAAATCGTCAGATTATTGAAATGTACACCTTTCTCCTTGTAATTAACTTACCTTGTTTAATCTGACGCGCTCGAGTTTTTCTAAGGTTTGATTTTTGTTACTAATCTGATCGGCTACTCTCAACGCACGCATATTTGTTGGGGGTGCATTACAGGGTGCAAGGATTCTCTCTATATGGTTTTCTGACGCGCTTGAGTAAAACATAAAATACCCTGTTGGGCTCCCCTACTATTAAGGCCTATGCACACGCACACGCACCAGTTGTTATGTATGAAACTATACACGCATCTGGTCTGACATCTTTCTATACAGTTTCATACAATTACAACTAGTGCGTGTGCGTGTCACGTTACGCACACGCATCTGGTGTGCATCGGCCTTTAATGTATTTGGTCGTGTCATAATGAGGCACTATGTGGATTCAAGGGACTATCCAAACGGCACTATACATTAATTGAAGCAAAACGTAACAACTGTAGTATACTTACGCTCGGCCCGCTGCAGCTTTTAACGTGATTCAGATAAGATTTAACATATTTTCTAGTGGTGCCACATTTTGTACAATTAAGACTTCCGTATTCTTTTGTGATATTATTCAAATGTTCTCGAACTGCCTCTTCATTATCGACATCCTGAAAACATAAATTATGAGCGCTTATCATTTCTAAACTGGAAACTACGGAAGTAAAGACTTATTTACATTAAACAACTTTCTTGTACAAGAATCGTCAATAATTGTATACAATTCTTTCGTTGCAGTATAGTATTCAAGAATTGAACCGAAGTAAGTGTTTACACGCTAGCAATAATCATTAACAAGATGACAAGTATTCACAGGAAATAATTGCTACCCTACCCTGCTTGTTTACAAGTCTTGCCTAGTCTAAACCTTCTAGTTGTACGATATATGACGTGTTGCTGCAATTATTGCATGTATTTGCAGACGCAGATTTATTTAACAGTGAACATTCGATGTGAATAAAAAAAGTGAACTAAAAAGAAAAAAACAATTTAATTACATTTGTCAGATACATAATATATGTATGTAGTAATAATTTTTAGGTTCAGGTTAACCCCTTTTATGGTTACATATTCGTCATTATAAGAAAGCATGCGTAGATAGGTAACTTCTAGAGGCGTACCTATTTAAATATGTACTTTCAAAATGTAAAATACAAATCATTTTTAAAGTATGAGGCGCTTATATACACTATATGTGATTCAGGCTTAGTAGTAGGTATACATTTTTACCACCTCCTGTTATACAACGTATACAATGCCTGCGCACTTACTCCCTCATGAGCTTGGGCAGTTAGTTACTCGCAACATATTTACGTTCAAAACACTTACCAAAGCGGGCTCTCCGTATTTCCACGCCAAATATTTATGCTTCGATTCTATGTGCTTGTACCAATTATTACTTTGCACGATCTGCTCACACACGCCACATCTTATTAAGACACCATTTTCTTCGTTTTCAAAAGTAAGTTCGCTAATAATGTTAGATGGTTCAACTTCTGAGATATTTAATGGTTCATTAACTGTAAAGTCAGTCTGAGAGTCCTACAAAAACAATAATATCATGGGACAATTAACACCAATTGACATAGTCTCAAACTAAGCAAAACTTGTAGGACACCTACTATGGATTCTAGACAACGGATTAACTTATTGATATAGATAAATACATACTTAAATACATATTAAACATCTAAGACCCGAAAACAAATATTCGTATTATTCATACAAATATCTGCCCGGCTGGGAATCGAACCCAAAACCTCAAGCTTCGTATTCAGCTTCTTTAACCACTTGGCCATCCGGTCGTCTACAAAGAGTAAGATTAAAGTTAAATATTGATGTAAATGGTATGTAGTAACAAAAATACTTAAATAAACACTTACACTGTGTCCTGTGCAGCTTTTAACATGACTCAGGTAAGCCTTAACATATTTTCTATTGACACCACATTTTACGCACTTGAGACCGCCGTACTCCTTCGTTATAGCATATAAGTGTTTATACACTGCTTCCTCGTCTTCAAAATCCTTAAACATATTAAAGAAAATAATATATTTATAATAAGTTAATTTCATAGAAAATCATAATTAAAAAAAATGACAATAGCAAATAAAGTTACCAAAGTTGGGTCGCCGCATCTCCACGCAAGATAGTTATGCTGGAATCCGATATGGTCGTACCAGTTACTGTGGTGCATGGAATACCCGCAGACTGCACACTGAATAACATCAGTTGATGTGCCCGCTTCGTTTTCAATACTAATGTTACTAATTAAATCATTGACATGTTGAGCTGATTCCATTTCAGAGACGTCTAATGAAGAGTTAGTTGCACAGCCTCTTATTAATTCCTAAAAAAAATTTTTGCATATACATACTATATTAAAAAACCGGCTAAGAGCATGTCGGACCTTGCTCAGTTTAGGGTTCCGTAGCCGTTACAAAAAAAGTTTACTAGCAAAAAAGGCTTATCTAGGTAGCAACGTTATTTTATTGAGAAGCGCAGATTTTAAGCAATAACTCTAAAACGGTATTTGCTAACTTTTACCAGTTTGGAAGATAAGATCACAATTTTCCTTATGGTGGTTCTTACTTACGTTTCATAAAATATCAGTTCACCCGTTTTTATTAAGATATTAAACAGACTATGAAAGGGCAATGTCGGAGGTTTTTAATATTTTCTAAGTTCTGTTATTTAACACTCAAACTAAAGTAGTGGCCATCACAAAACACCTAAACGTACGAGTGCTCGTCACTGTCCCAATAGATCCCATCTTTAATTTTATGTCATAAAGCAGAGTTTAGAAATACAAGAAAAATAACCACTACAAACTCGTTGGCTTTATGGCCTCGCAAATTTTTCTTACAAGTCTAAACTCGGCTTTAGCAATAGAGGTGACAGGAAGGTGTCATCTATCGGGCATTAGCGTGTCGAGCACTCGGACGTTTACCTACCCTATAGCTACTAAAAATTTCAGTAATATGTATACGTTTTGTAGTTTTTGAATAAAATGCCGGTGACGTACGGACGGACGGACAGGACGAAACTACAAGTTTCGTTGTTCTAATTTTGACTACGGAACCCTAAAAATTCATTTATTAACGATTTTAAACAGTTCATTATTGTTATTTAGCATAGAAACATAAGCATAGTCTTATTCATAGATAGTTATCATACTTACGCTCAGTCCATCGCAGTCCCTAATGTGAGTCTGGTAAGATTTAACATATTTCCTAATGAGGCCACATTTCGCACACTTGAGTCCTCCACACTCCTTCATGATGGTATACAAATGTTCTTTAACCGCCACTTCATCGTCAACATCCTGCCAGCATAAAAGAATAAAATAATCAAATTGATTTAAACAAACCAAAGAATCAAAATAAGTAATTTATAAAACTAGCTAAAAGCGCTTAGTAACATACCAAAGGAGACTCTCCGTGTCTCCACGCCAAATAGTTATGTTGCGACCCAATATGACTGTGCCAGGCCTTGCTGTGCATAAACTCCCCGCACACACCGCATTTTAATAAATCATCAGTAACAAGTTCTGCTCCATTGTCAATACCAATATTATTCACAGGATCACTTACATATCTCACTGTCTCCATGTCAGAGACAATGTGCAGAAAGCCCTTAGAGCCTTCATTTAGAGATTCCTATAAAATGTATAGAATGTTAAAGCATTCACATGTAAAACATGTAACTCCAAAATGTTAACATGGTAATTACTCGCGTATAATACATTATAGGTAAAAAACTTAAGTAAAGGACCTGTTGTATGTACTGGTGTACGGAATTGATATGGAGCTTAAGTCATTTTGCGAATTTGGAACGTCAATTTAAGTTTTTCACCTATACTCCTACATTGTATTGTTATTAACCTTAGCATTCTTAGTTCCATGTGCAACATTTACTACCTAAAGAATATAGGATGGTGAATTACACTAACGTTTTGCCCGTCGCAACTTTTAATATGAGTTTGATATGATTTAGCATATTTCCTAATGAGGCCACATTTCGCGCACTTCAGCCCTCCACGCTCCTTTAAGATTTTATTTAAATGTTCTTTAACTTCGTCGTCATCGTCAACATCCTGCAAACATAAAAGTAGCTACGTTAATAAAAGCCACAATCAACATGAAATTTAAATAAAAATGAGTTTTATAACAATACCAAAGTATTCTCCCCATTTTTCCATGCTAGGTAATTATGTTGCGATTCTATGTGACTGTTCCAGTCTTTATCTTGAATAAATTGTCTGCACACTCCACATTCCACCAATCTCAATGGTTGTAGTGGTTCTTCAACACATGCACGTTGGATAGAACTATTACTATGGTTGAAGGGTCTGGATTTGGTGTCAAACTCAGATGAGGGTAAAACACTTTCGCGTTGGTATTCCTAAACAAAAACAGATTCAGTGGTAAAATTGCACTATTTGACATTTGAACCATAAACATATTGATACGATAATAAAATAATACCTCGACTGTGGCACATTGGTTGATATGTTGCAAAAACGGCTTGGCATATTTTCGTGTAATCCCACATTTATTACATGACAGCACTCCATACTGTTTTATAAGAGTTGCTAAATGGTGAACTAAAAGCTGCCTGTTTTTGAAGTCCTAAAATTAAATAACATGTACCAAAATACGTCATATTTAACTGCGCTAACGCGGACCTAATATTGCTGGAGAATTTTTAAAGAGGAAGAAGAAAAAAGAAGTAATAAATGACAACGAAACTCACCAAAGGCTCTTCATCAGCTCTCCATGAAAGGTAGTTATGCTGTGAAGCAATATGCTTTAACCAATCAATGTCTTTAATATTTTGTTGACATACACCGCAGACTGCTGTCGATGTATCTTTGTTTAGACGTATCACAAAGTTTCCTTCAGAATCAGTATGATCTCCAGGAACAATCTAAAAATAATCATCACATGTTATTGTTAGTAAAATGTAAAATTTGCATGGCAGTAGACATAACAAAACATACATTACCTTTTCCGTATGCTCTTTCTCTGCACATTTTTTTTTCTTAACGACTTTGTAACTCTTCACACGGGCTTCTAACTCGCTTTCAGTCACGTGTTGATTAAGTGGTGATTCATCATCATCACTCCCATTAAAAGTCGAAGAATATTTTCTCTTCTGTAATTACGAAACAATAAGTTAAAATGTTATCTATTTTTTAAATACTAACACGGCAGGCAGCTTATGCACCTTTTCATTCTTCTTTGAGTGTATATCAGACACTATATTATTCTTAACCGTTTCTTGGCAATTTTTTAATAGACTTAAAGTCTCCATTGCTTTGTTATGCCAATTTTTGGTGTTTTGTGCCTGACTTCCACTGCTTTTCTGTAAAACCAAAAAATTACGTCCTAATTTGCAACCATAAATTACAGCTTTTATTTCAAAATAAATTCCAGTCCAACAATAACAGGTTTGTTTACAAAAGGTATTGCGACAAAATTAGAACATTATTATTTATTCATAAGGAATGGGAAAGGCAAAAAAATGCTGGACTTACAGAAGCGTCGGGTTTCATCTGCTCGTCTACACTTGACTCACGAGGTTTAGCAACATTCAATGATACATTTTCAATTCTCTCACAGATACTATTTACATTGTGTTCAATCCCTTTTTCTCCATGATCAAGATCACAAAAACTTTCAATTGGAATGGATGAGAAGTCTTGTAACTTTTTCGTATCATCATCATTACTAATTTCGGTAGGAATATTTTCGTTGTAAATACTAAATACTAAGTCAGGCGCGCAATCAACATGTTTTCTATTCCAAAAATGAATATGCTCATACATAGTTTCCTCGTCATAATATATAAAGCGGCCGAAATCTTCACAAAGGCAAAAATCAGTATCTTTATATGTATCGTAAGAAGTATTAGTTGAAAGATCAATTTTTTGGGTGAGCATTTCAAAATTAACAGTGTTCCATACTACTTTAACAGGTGATTTATTTTTCCTTTTTCGTTCATATGTCTTAATAGTTTTATCACTCTTACGATCCTTCCCTTTCTCTAAACCACCGGGTTTTTCGACACCTTGAATTGATAATTTGGTGTTGGTTGCATGCTTTTTATTGCTGAATATTTTGATATCACCAATATTTTGCTTCTCTTTAAATATTTTTTTCCGTTTTTGTAGTTCTGCAAATTTCTTTAAGTATCCAGCAATTTCTCTAATTTTGTCCTCTTCAATCTCATTGTTGATCGACAGACTGCCAAGTTGAATCGAATGATCTGCTTTACTAGTACTAAGAGTCTTGTTATTGTACTGAATCATTTCCGTGTTATCGTCAGGTACAATGCACGAATCACATAATTCTTCTGAAGATTTTTTGGTCAATTCTGTTTTTGCTTGAACAAGCACATCCCTGATTTCTATATTAGACTTTTTTTTCCTAAAACGTTTTAGTATTTTCTTTTTAACTTGTTTGGATTTTATCTTATCATTTAACTTTTTCTTATTTAAGTTTGTCTGAGATAGATGATCTTTACTAATACTATTAATTTTACTATCTTTAACAAAAAATATACCACTATTTCTTCTTACATCACGTGATATTTTTTTACAGTTCTCCCTAATTTTTGTAACTTTTGTATTTACTTTATCAGATACTGCTTTCAGTTTTGGATGCTTATCGTCAACGTAGAAGTTTTGCTCATCAACTGCACTTGAATTTATCTTTTCTGTGATCAGATTTATCTTTTCTTCTTCTTGATTCGTCATACTTGTATTTGGAGTTTTTGTATGTGAAATATTTGTTTCCGTTATGTTACCGCTATTCTCGCAATCTCGTGTTTCCGGTAATACTAATAGAGAATCTAATTCTTTTTCATATATTTCAAACGCTTGTGAAGGTTCTTGCTTTCTTGTGCTAAATTCGATATTTTCCTTTCCACTGGACACCTTACTACAATTTTCTTGTTCATCAAGTGAATTGGGATAAACCTTTGTGAAGTCTTGTTCATCAAGTGAATGTGGATTAACCGTTGGCAAAGCCGCGTTTACCTTTTCCTCATCAAACTTTGCTTTATATGTTTTTGTACTTATTGTACCCGAAACATTTGTTTCCATTGCCTTGTCGCTGTCCTCGTAGTTAAATGTATCCGCTAATAATACAGGAACATCGAATATGCTCTTATGCACTTCTAATTCATGTTGAGACGAAACTTCCTGAATTTGCGTGTTAATTGTAACATAAAAGTTTTGTGTATCGAAAACGTTTGAGTCACCTTTTTGCAATGTCACGTTTAACTCCGTTTCTTCATTATTTGTCGGAATCGTATTTGTATGAGAAATATGCGTTTCCATTATATTCCATTTCTCCTTGCAGTTAAGCGTATCCGATACGAAATGAGTATACTCACTTTCATGTCCTTTTAATGCAGGCTGAGATGAGTCTTTTTCCGTTTGTGTGTTAAATGTGACATCTTCGCTTATATTAGATAAAATATTATGGGTAATGTGGTTAACCAGACTATGACCAGATGCATATTTCAGATTTTTAGTATCACTTTCTGTAAATGATTCATTTTTTAGTAAAAGATCAGTAATATTTTCACATTCAGTTTTCCGTTCATTCACATCAAGTGAATCGGATTCGGTTATTACACATGGTTCTACATAATAAGTGACCACGTTAGAATCACAATTATTATTTATACTATTCTGGTAACAATTACTATTCCTGAAACTACTTTTCAAAACAGTATCCATTGTGACCGGAATCAAACATTTTTTCTTACATGAATAACTACTTTGAAATGAGTTCAGCTGGGTAGGATCAAGTGTTTGTTCAGAGATTATACTTATTTTTTTATTATTATTTGTAGGCACAACAAAACAATTTGAACCATCGGATTTCTCATTGATTTCGACATTACCATTACTGCTATCAGATAAATATGCTTCATTAGCATGATCATCAAATTTAACGCCTTTTGCGGGCTTGTTTATTTCAAAATGGTCAGTCAATTGAACATCTTTGTTTGTCTTCTGAACAGCCTCAGAACTTTTAGCATCATTTGCATTTTCAAAATTGGACTCAGTAAGAGCTTGTTGTTGATTTGAAAATTTAACTCCTTCAATCATATAATCACCTTGATATTCTTCTTTTTTTGAACATGTATCTTGCATAAATATTGCATCTTCCACAAATTTGCTACTGCCAAGTATTTCTACTTCACCTTCAATAACACCTCTATTATTCAATATAAATGTGGGACTTAAAAGCACAGATGCTTTCATCAAGTTTGCTGTTTGTATAATAGATGATTCATTTTCTGGAGATGTGGTAATGTTATTTTCAGGAATGCTGGCAAGTGTATCCTGGCCGACGAACTTTTCTTTACAAAACAAATTTTGTCCAGCAGATTTTAAATCTGATTCTTTTTCTGAAGATGTGTCAAAGTTGATTTCAGATATATTGTGAGGTGTACTCAGACCGGCACTCTTTTCTTTATAAATCAAATCTTTTTCTGTAAATAATTATACTAAAACATTATAGTGAAATTGAGTTTTTAAATGTTGAGTTAGTATATGGCATTTTAATAAATAACATATTATGGCATTGAACATATTAGTATTTGTATTAGAAGTAAGATATTTTAAAATAAATATGAATTTAAATAAAAATAACGTACAATCACTACTATACAACATTGTCATATAACATGCAAAGGGTTTTGTTTGAAATTTTAAATATTCAGTAACACTTGCCTGATGTTTGATTGCCCGAAGTGCATTCTGGTGCGATTTCAATATTGCCTAAATGAATGCCCAGTGCTTCTAATAGATTTGGAGGTAAAACAAAAACTTCACTGGGGTCATTGTTTGATTTTACTTTTGAGCCTTTGTGTTTTGTGACCTTTCTTTTGTTCATTTTGGCAAATGTTAATGATGTAGCATTTGCACAATATGTATAATTTACACACCACACTGAAAAATATTACAAAATATTAAATATTTAAGTGCCTACACAATCACTTAAGATTATTTTGATTTTATTAATCTTTTATACCTATTTGGGTTGGTATGGTAAGTATCAATTATTTTCGGATTTTTGCCTTTATTTCTGATGTAATAGGGCTTATTTCTTTAATTGAATTTTTATACTACCCTACTATTATTGATGCGAAAGTTAGTAAAGGGCTGTTTCACCACCCATTGATTAGTGTTAACTGATAGTTAAATGTGATGCCATCTCTGTCTATTCAAACAAAACAAAATAATAGAGATGGCATCACATTTATCCGTCAGTTAACACTAATCAATAGATGGTGAAGCAGACCCTTAGGGACTGATAAAACTAATCAATGGATGGTGAAACAGCCCCTTAGGGACTTTTGGTATACAGATAGTTTTAGTCCCAAGGAAGGACATAGACAAGTTTCTATCCAGGAAAATTGCATATTTTGTGCAGGATACTAATAAAAAAAATTAAACAGAGAGTTTTGGGCAACAGCTAGCCTGTATATATTAACAGGAAGAAGCCTACATATTTTGATTCAAGCAATTTTCGTTTGAAATTAAACTTTTAAATAGTTGTAAGTATGTTTTGATCATGCGACTGCAGAAACTTTATTTTTCTCACAGCTCTAAACTACTCTAAAGGGATGGAGACTAGACCTAAGCACCTATTAAATAAATTTCAACTTACTCCACAATACCTCCACAAGTCCCTAAAAATAGTCTCAACAGACACAATAAGATTCTTTTTGTGGTATGAAACACTAAACTTGGTCTTAGTTTAATTTTGTCTACTTTGCTACAAACAAAATATTTTTTATATTTAAATACAAACAAAACTTTCCTGGATGGTGCTAGATAATATACCTACCAACTTAAAATGATGCATTTTAATTTGAATATTTTTTTCTTGAATATTAGTAGGTGATTTTTTTTTAAAGGGATATCGGCACAATATTTTAGGGAGAAGCTATGTGTATAAAATGTAATTATTGACTGCAGTATACATTTCATGCAAGAATAAAATATTGAACTTTTTAAAATTATATTTTGAATTAAAGGAGAAAAAATGTTAAAAAGAGAAAAGAAAAAAAAAACATTATAAAAAATGACAGTAAGAAAAATTTAACCTGGTATGTTTTTAAGCAAGCAGAACTAAGCCATCATAGGGATTGCGGATTATGGTGCAATGATATTAATAATGCGGGTAAAAATGAATCGCATACATCATCAATGTAACAAATTTAATGAAAAAACATTTTAGACAAAAGCAAAAATACTTTATCACAAGTCGGGATTTGAACCATGATCGACGAAACTATCAGTATCACGTGTACATATTGCAACTGAGCTAAAAACAACGTACCCCGACATGTTCAAATTCTCAATACCTTTTGTAAATAATCCGATTTTTAAATAAAAGTTTCACACGGTTTTTAATAAATTCATATTAACTACATAATAATGTTAAGATATTGCGACTTACCTGATTTGAACTCATGATCACCACAACGCAAAAAAAATCACATTTTGAGTTAGGTCAACTAACTTCAATAAGTTTAGATAAAAAATCACACTAATTAAATTAGCGTAAACGTTGTTTTCTACATTAAATACTCGTTCAATTCCTATTTTCAATAAAACATCAAAGGTTAGAACTTATTTTTTTAATTGCCAATATAATGTTATCCGATTGTGATTTAAACTGGATTCTGACGAATCTGCCTACCGGCCCGTTTTAGTAGCTAACTTGGCAACATCTTGGCAAACTTACCAAGAATTGAGAGTGTGATACAAGCTTAAAATGGTAATATAAAGGCTAGAGCGAGCAACATATACATATTTTGATCTCACTTTGGCCCGTGAATGTCTGTCTTTGTTCTGTGTGAATGTCACTTTAATAATTATATTTTTTTTTCTAGCATTAGGAAAAAATTCCATTTGATTGATCCCACTCTCCTGCATAGCTACTACGAAAGTCTAAACTCGAAGGTCTTGTCATGCGGTCCCTCTGACACAAACTATTTAATGCGAGAGCGAGAGGGACGGTACGATACGAACTTCAAGTTTCGTAATAGCCATGCTTGCTTCTGTCATATATAGTCTGGCTGGATTGGGCTGGATAAGCTGGATGGATTTGTTTGACTGAGACTGACAGGCAGGCAGACGATCAAAGAGCGTATTAATACCTATCAGATCAGACGATGGTCTTTTGGACGGCGGTCTAGTATAGTATAACAGAATAAAATTGTGATTTGCGTTTTTAATGAATTATCTAGAGTAACTAGACTATCGAAATGTGTTCAAAAGCCTTAACGTTTACCGTACAAGCAGAATGTACAATAACAAAGGCTCGTGCTGGACTAATGGAGCTACCACATTATAAAGTAAGAACACCAGTCTTCATGCCGGTGGGAACTCAGGTTAGCTGTCTTAAAGTAAACACTGTGTTGCATTTTTTGTGTTGATCCTATAATGATGATTAATAATATTCTTTATCCAGGGCACAATGAAAGGTATATTACCAGAGCAGTTACACACTTTGGATTGTGAAATTATTTTAGGAAATACTTATCACTTAGGTAATCGGCCTGGCACAGAAGTTTTGAGTAAAGCTGGAGGCCTACATAACTTTATGGGATGGAACAGAGCTCTGCTCACAGATTCTGGCGGATTTCAAATGGTGTCACTTTTGAAACTAGCTGAAATCACTGAGGAAGGAGTGAAGTTCAGATCACCTTACGATGATTCAGAAATCATGTTGACGCCAGAAAAATCCATTGAAATTCAAAATTGTATAGGTTAGTAAATACTTTGATATTTATATGATCTGATCAACAGTTTAATAATCAACTTAACCTTCTGCGGCCTAAATGTACAATAGAATTTACACAATAAGTTCAAGGGAATTATGGTCCATGACAATATGTAAAAATTCTATTGTTTTACACCACAACCGTTTGACTTCATTTGTAAAACTTAGATTCAGATTGGTATGTAATTTTTTATTTATTTATATGGTGGGCGTAAGCATCAAGAGACTATGGGTAATTCTACAAATGTGTCAACCACCATCAGTCCCCTGTCGCATATATTGGCCATTCATTAACTACATAAGGAAGATTTTGGCCATTTTTGACCCCCTCTACAAGGGGTAGGGGCCAAATAAGATTGCTAAAGCTTCCCCTCCCTCTTAATGGTTGAGATTTAAGAAATGAATCAGAGCAACAGGGGACTTTTGGAAGCTGAAGTGCTCATAGAACTAAAATATTTGACATATTTCAGGTGCTGATATTATAATGCAACTGGATGATGTTGTGCAAACCACATTCAATGACTATGACAGAATCAAGGAGGCTACCGAAAGGACCAGTCGCTGGCTAGACCGCTGTTTGAAGGCCCACCAAAGGCCCACAGAGCAGAACATTTTCCCTATTGTTCAGGGGCTATTGAACAAAGAATTGAGGGAGAAAAGTGCCAGGGAACATATGACCAAGGATGTCAATGGATTTGCTATTGGAGGGCTGAGGTTTACTTTCTTACTATTTACTGAGCTGAGTTTTATGTTTCCATAGTCAAGTGGAGTCCGTAGCATGTATAGCAGGGTTTCGATGCAGGTCAGCCTGTAAACATATTTATTCATAGTCAAAATACCATACACAGGACTTATCACAGTATGCATTATGTGCCTGAAACATTGAGATAAATATTACTTGTGTGTGTTAGCATGATAAGTCCCGTTTATGGTATTTTGACTATGAGTGAAAATCATGAGTTTAAAATATATTTATTAAGAAACTTCCAAAAAAAATTTTTGACAGGGGTCCATGGAATTGTTTAAATTGTGGAAGTGGTCCATGACTGCAAAAAGTCAAAGAAACCTTGGTATAAGGAACCCCCATACATTTGCCATGTCCATCTCTCTGACCGTAGATGATGATAGTGTTTATAACAAATTTAAAAGGATAACTATCACATTTTAGTAGTCTTCGCAAAATAAAGGGTAATTGTCAATTAAAACATAATAATTAATATTTGCTGTATATTGCTATGGAACCCTATTCAGCGCCTGACTCGACATTCACTCGACCAGTTTCTCTTCACACAACCACAATATTTTTTTGACTGCAATTTAGGTAGAGCTTGTAGTTTTTACGATGTGTTTGTCTTAATTAACTGTTCATGTTACAAAATTATTCCTTTTTTGCTGCACAGTGGTGGGGAGTCAAAAGATGATTTCTGGCCAATGGTTGACCTGGGCACCAACATTTTGGACAAGAACAGACCTCGCTATTTAATGGGCGTTGGAGTAGCCATTGACCTGGTTGTTTGTGTGGCTTTGGGTGTAGACATGTTTGATTGTGTATTTCCAACAAGAACTGCTGTAAGTGCTTTTGTTTATTTATAAAAATAAGTACTCATTCACTTGATATGCAGGTATTTAAATTTTGTACAAATTAAACATTATTTTTCAGAGATTTGGTTGTGCACTTGTCAATAAGGGACAGCTTAATCTCAAACAAAAACAATATGAGACTGATCTGAATCCAATAGATGTGGATTGCACATGTTCTACATGTGCTAACTATACTAGAGCTTATTTGCACTGCATTGTTACTGTGGAGACTGTGGCTTGCCATTTGATATCTGTACACAACATTGCCTACCAGGTATGTAGTACTAAACCACATCAGCTAATAATGTTAATAGTTGAAGAAAATTAGATTGCAATGTATGGAAAAATTGGCAAAATTAAAGCAAGAGGTTTATCTATCAGGATATGTAGGTTATGGAGAAAAAATAAATTTTACCCACTCTCCCCCCCCCCTCCGGGGGGAGCGTCACCCCCCCGCGCCCTCGAATATGTCCCGGATCGCGGTATTTTCCATTATAAAAGAAAACCGTACACGATACATAAAAAGTGTGTAGGAACGAAATAATCCTAGATAAATTTACTATAAACCTTTCATACATACAAAAGCGATACCACTTACAGTTTCAGCGCAATCTGGCACCAAATACGAACATTTTTAATAATTTATCCAGTTTTTTTTGTTAATTGTTTAGTTTTTTCAATTATTTCACACTTTACCGCCAAGATATGTATGACTAAAGTAAAGAACAGGATATCTTCTTTATAAAAAGGTATAATTCATTTCTAAACTCATTCATTTGACGCTGCTATGCTATTTTGAAAATTCACCATAATCAGCTACTGCGACATTAACTTAGGAAAAAGTACCAAAAAAAAACTATTTAGTCCGTAAGTAAGATTATAATAAAATATTACACATTTTTTAGGGTTCCGTAGCCAAAATGGCAAAAGCGGAACCCTCATAGTTGCGCCATGTCTGTCTGTCTGTCTGTCTGTCCGTTCGCGGCTTTGCTCAGAGACTATCAATGCTAGAAAGCTGTAATTTTGCACGAATATATATGTAAACTATGCCGACAAAACAGTGTAATAAAAAATTTAAAAAAAAAAATTTTTTTAGTACCTCCCATAGACGTAAAGTGGGGGTGTTTTTTTTTTTCTCATCCAACCTTGTAGTGTGGGGTATCGTTGGATAGGTTTTTTAAAATCATTAGGGGGTTGCTAAAACAATTTTTCCATTCAGTGATTCATTTGCAAAATATTAAACTTTAAAGCGCAAATTTTCATTAAAATCGGGCGTCCCCCCCTCTAAAATCTAAACCGGTGGGTAGAAAAAATTAAAAAAAATTCAGGACGATAGTAAGTATATCAAACTTGCAGGGAAAACTATAACGGTTAAGTTTTCTTGAGAATTATTAGTAGTTTAAGAATAAATTGCAGCCTAAGGTATAAATATACCTAAACCGTCCGTCTGTCATAGCCAATTTGATCCGAAACTACTAGACCGATTGAATTCAAATTTAGTTCACCTATGTAAATTGATGACCCAAACACGGACGTGTAAAGTAAATTAATTAATTTTAAACACGGGGGCCAGTTTGGGGGGATGGGGGGGGGGGTAAATTAGAAAAAAAAATGTAGAAACTATATCATGTGACATATCAAATGAAAGGGTACATTATGAAAATCTCAAATATATATTTTTCATTATTTTAAATTAATTCGTTTTGAAGTTATTTAAGAAAATAGGTGAAAATTAACCATTTCCCCGCCCCTATCTCCTAAAAGTCCAGCAGGGCCTACATTTTTTTTTTAAATACAGAAAATAGGTCCATACCTATAGCTTATAGGAAAACATATGAGAATCTAATGGTATTTAAAGTAACACCATTTAACCAGTATGAACATTTATATTTCGCTGAATGGCCAAATGAACTAAATTTAAAAAAAAGCATAGCAATGGTAAATGAAAGATTTTAGAAATTAATTATACCTTTTTATAAAGAAAATATTCTATTCTTTACTTCTGTCATACATATCTTGGCGGTAAAATGTGAAGTATTTGAGAAAACTAACCTTTTAGCCGAAAAAATAGATTAATTATAAAAAAAGTTAGTATTTGGTATCATATTGCGCTGGAACTATAAGTGATATCGCTTTTAAATGTATGAAAGGTTTATAGTAAATTTATCAAGGATTATTTCGTTCCTACACACTTTTTATGTATCGTGTACGGTTTTCTTTTATAATGGAAAATACCGCGATCCGGGACATATTCGAGGGCGCGGGGGGGTGACGCTCCCCCCGGAGGGGGGGGGGAGAGTGGGTAAAATTTATTTTTTCTCTATAACCTACATATCCTGATAGATAAACCTCTTGCTTTAATTTTGCCAATTTTTGATCTAATTGTACTGAACTATAAATCTATACTTGTGAATCTTAAGGTGGTTATGACACTGCCAGCACATCCATTGCATTATCTGATGTTAAGATTTCTCACCGACTGTAAAATCTTGATATTTGCAAAAACCATATAATATTACAAACTGACTCGGCATTTCCGTGTGGGGGTGCGGCGCGGGCGACAGTTCAATTTGGTCGCTCTGCACACCGCAGTGGTATGAGGCGGCATTGTGATATGCAAAAACCGCCCAATTAGAACCATAATGTCACATTGTATGGTCAAGTTCATAAACTTGTGGGCATAAATATGATCAAAAATATCTGAACACAACTCTATTGTTAATGGCGTATAAGTTTGTTCAGATATTTTTTTGATCAAATTCTTGCTCACAAGTTTATGAATTCAACTGTAGTTATTGCTAACTAATATACATACATAGTTATATTATGATTACTAACAGACCTAAACTATTGGAGCTAGCAAGTTGAAGGATAGATATGTTATGTAGGTATCTGAAGTATGGGAGAGATGTATAAGAAAAGATTTTTTGAAAATGGCAGCATAAGAATTTTTGTTTTTATTCATCGACTGGGGTGCAACTATAAGCTACTAACAAGTTAATATTAATATTTAAATGCGCCATGTTGAACTACTTTCAGATGCGTCTTATGAGAACAATGAGAAAAAACATTGAAGATGGAACATTCCCACAATTTGTTAAGAGTTTTGTGAAAGAAGTGTACCCAGACTCTGATTATCCTACTTGGGTGGTCAACTCGCTTAGTTCAGTTGGAATTGATATCAAGAGTTAATAACAATTAAATGCAAATCAATATTTTTAAAGTATTTGTTTTAATTGTTTCCTATCACATAAAATCATCAGAATCATTTCCATCATAATTAGTAGTCATATTCTCTGTTCGCATTAGAGTGGAATAACTTCTAACTTCTGCTTCTTCTTTCTTCCTTTTCTCCTCTTCCTTTTCTTTCTCTTTCTTTTCTCTTAAGACTTTCTTTTTGTCTTCTCTTTCAGATCTGTCCCTTTCTTCCCTCTCTTGTCTTAGGTCTGGAAAAGCTTCTTTCTTTGTCTTATTAAGTCTATTAACAATTTCATTGTTTCTCTTGGCTACTTTAACTTTCCTCACATCTTTGTCTTTATGGAATGCCACTTGTCCAGCCTGCAAGCATTAAGTAACTGAATTCTAAATATCAATACAACTTAAAATTAAAAACAGATTAGTCTATGTATCATCCCTCTCATCTTATATAGGGACATAAAATGAGTAAATTAAAATTAAAACAAAATAAATGAACTTTGTATCTTCCCTAAAATTATTGTTTTGTTTGTCATCACATCAGCCCAGCCTATGTTTATCACACAAACTTTCTCTCAGGCAGAGGGTTTGGGCCATAGTTCCCACAGAGGCCCAGTGCAGATTGGGAACTTCACATAACCCATTGAACTTCTTTACAGGTTTCATCATGATGATATCCTTCATCATAAAAGTCATCATAAATTTTTAAAGTAATTTTAAAAGCTGAGCTGTCGGTAGGCCTCCAACAAAATGGAGCGACGACCTGGCTAGGATCGCAGGATTGCGGTGGATGCGAAAAGTACAAGACCAGTCTGAGTGGAGAGCCTTGGGGGAGGCCTATGTCCAGCAGTGGACGTCTTTCGGCTGACATGATGATGTGATGATGATTTTAAGACTCCAGACATGCAAGCCTGGGTTTGTACCCACAATCCTCTGCCTAAGATGCCATAGGTTACCCTGGCATTTTTGAAAAAAAAAAAAATAACAAATCACCTCCATCGCAGCAGTTTTCTTTAAGTTGGACCACATGGTGTAGACAATGTCAATGTCATTCATTTTATTACCCATTATAGAATTAGCCTTCACTAGTTGGCATGCATCATCAAGTACAGAATTAGGTATGTCATCTATGGTCTGGCCCTGTAACAAAACAACGATTTCATGTGTTTGTTATGGAATTGCTTCACAATGAATTGATTACATGCAATAAATGAATTAATAATATGTACTTATAAATAGAAGTAATTTAATAAGAATAATATTGAATTAAATTAATTAATTATTTTAATCCGTGATTTGATAACTGGTATCTACAATTTTTTTACTTACAGGCTCTAAACGAAGGTAAACGTGAGCAGAGGAGACCTTATCCACATGAAACCATACATCCTCAGGCCATCCCCACTTGATTAAATCTTCATCTAAAACAATATTGCACGTTATAGATATGTATAATCGGATACTTTTTCATAATTATTGCCTTAATGATCTTATTAGCTGATCAAGAAAGTTATAAAGATCGCAGAAAAGATTGATACTCACTTTCGTGCTTGTCGGCGCCCATAAATAAGGTAACAGACGGCGAGACCACATTGCTTGTGAAGTAGAATACCATTATTATTACAAACTATTACCTATTGAATTTAAAATCGTTAATAAAATTAGCTTTATGAAACACAACCTCTTCAAAATCTTTACTACTGACATGACAGAATTGACAGACAGTTTTTTTTCTATTGTTCCATCAGAGCCGAGCCCTTTAGCCACAATCATGACAGTACATAGAAAAATTGTGCTATCAAATATTACTTAATAATAAATTTCAATATCGCTTTTAGGTAGCCATATTTTAATAGTAAGTACTACGCACAACTGGAATAAACACTCACCGAAAACAGGCAAGCAAAAACCGACCTAAACTACATTAACATACGAAGCAAGTAAAAATGGAATACTTAAGCCCGGTTCACATTTATCCATCGTGATGCTCTCTGTCTCTCTCTCTCTCTCTCTCTGTGTGTGTGTGTGTGTGTGTGTGTGTATGCAATAAGACACAACACAAGCCGTCATAACACACTGCATCTGATAAATGGTAACGCAACCATGTAAAATGTATGAAACCAATACCGTTCTGATGTATCACGAGTCACGACATAACGCGACAGATAAATGATAAATATGAACCGGGCTTCACTATTTCGATGGTATATGTTTTAAGACATACCGAGTAGAATATGACATCACTTTTTAGTTTAAAATATATTTTTTCGATTTATAGCCGTATAGGTTTAGATCCTTTTGCCTCACCCTGAATGGATGAACTTAAAAAAACGGACTTCATGTGACAATAATAGTGAGGTGCCAATGCCAAAACCAAACAACACTAAAAAAACTTGACTCAGCTTAAAATTCACAACACTCGAATCGAACTCAACGTCGAGTTATAAAACTATTTCGAATTTAGTTGGTCGAAGCCACAGATAGTACAATACTATTCTAGAACATACATTACATAAGCCTTATCTTATGCAGCGACGGTAAAATACAAACTTCGAATTTTGTAGTTTCCCCTCAGGTTAATTTTACTTAACCTTTAACGTTAGCCCAGCCCCAGCCCCAAGTCAATTTATTAATAATAAATCGAGTACCTAGATAGATACATGGTACATCACTATCACTATGACAGCTGACTGTGTGACTGACTGAACCGTAGACAGAGAATCTGAACTGAATAATTTTGACAGCAACAAAATAGGAAAGTAACAGCAAAATTAATTTGAGAAAACAAGAATCGATAATAATTGTCAGTGTATCTGAAAAGTTAGCTTACAATAATAAAATATCTATTATAATGGGCAGCCCGGAACAAGAGCTCTGTCCACCGCCTTCAGAAGAAGATGAGTTAACGTTACCTAGAGCTAGTATAAACAAAATGATAAAAGAATTGGTTCCTTCTGTTAGGGTTGCATTTGAGTCTAGAGAGCTGATTCTTAACTGCTGTACTGAATTTATACATCTGCTCAGTTCCGAAGCTAATGAAGTTTGTAATCAGAGTAATAAAAAAACCATTAATGCTGAACATGTCCTCACAGGTAAATATTGGTAGTGGCAGTTAAGTTATAGCATAGGTAGTTTCCTATTTCTGAGATATTTGTACCCAGCTGTGGATATAAAAAGAACAGTATGCATTTTAAACATACATGATTTAATTATTTACAGCACTTGACAGATTAGGATTTACTGATTACACAATCGAAGCAGAAGCTGTCCTGAAAGATTGTAAAGCTGTAGCAGCCAAGAGAAGAAGGCAGAGCACTAGACTGGAAAACCTTGGTATACCTGAGGAAGAGCTACTGAGACAGCAACAGGAACTATTTGCAAAGGTACCATTTTATATTTCTACATGCAATGAAATCATTACTTTGAAAGGGTATTACTAAGCACAGTAAACTGACCAGTGACAATAATTTAATTTGGCACTAATAACAAATTTTTGTATTGTTACAACTTTGTATACCTATATACAATAGTAGATAAACATTTTTGAAAGGGGGTATCTAGCAATTGCACACTTTGGAAAAATTGCTTCACCATTATATGTCTTACTATTACCAGTATTACTGTATTATTTAAAACAGCTACAAACACTCAAAATTTGCGTTTATGTGTGAAGAGTTTGCGTGTATGTGAAACGATGTTAGCTGTAAGTACCAGCATATCGTAATTTTTGTTGAGTATATTTGTTATTTTTGTTAAAATTGTTACCTTTTTTGTTTCTTTTATTCAGTATAGTTTATCCTTATAGTCTGTAATTTTACGTGTAAATATTTGTTTTGCCAACCTGTTACTCTTTAGGAATAAGACCTGTAATGTAACTTGTTGTATTTTGATCTTTAATAAATAAATAAATAAATAAATAAAATAGTATGCTTAAAAAACTTAAGCCTGGTTTAGACTTTCGAGGAAATTCATGCAAGTTGCATTGCATTATGAGGCCATAAAGCCAATGAGCTTGCATGATCTTTCTTTAATGTCTGAACTGGGCTTTAGGTGAAAGAAATAAGACAGATACCCTAAAAATGTATTTGTATCTTGTCCTAGGCACGTGAGGAACAAGCAAAGCAAGACCAACAGCAGTGGCTTCTACTGCAGCAGCAGGGACTTGTGGGCTCTGACGCAGCCGCCCAGCCATATGTACCACCACCAACTGGACCTAAGAATGAAGTAGATGAAGATGATGACTATTCATAGATTTGATCTAATATTCATTTACAAATTGGTGACCACAACTTTCTAGCAACATGTAATGTTCATAATTAAAACCTTGACCTTTATCAAAAAGTAATGACTATGACATACTATTTTTTTAACTACTGTTACTACTGGTATCACTAAACTATCTAGATTGTCAATAAAATAATTGTCAATACTGTCACATAATCATAATGTGTTTCACTGCATTTATCTTCTTTTGATAGCCTGTTAGAAATATAACAGAATGGTTGCTGCATAATGAATACAAATGATAACAAGAAAAAATTCAAGAAACCTAAAAAAAAGACACAGTCTACAACAAACCCAGTAGCATCTGTATTAGTCATCTTTTAACTGTGAATCCTATGTTTCATCTGGTTTGCTAAACAATGTTGTGGTATAAATATTCATATAAATATTTCAGAGTTCAAGGCACACAGGAGACAGTAACATTAACAATGCAGTGGAACCTGTCTGTCCCCTATTGGCAAAAGACTCTGAGTGGGTTGACATTTTGCAGACACCAAGCAAATCGTCAGCCTCCCACTCCTATGAAGAGGAAGTACTGCAGCTTGTAAATTTGACTTGAACAATCTCCTTTTCTTATAATATCTCTTTAACAAAAGGTAATTAGTTTACCTTTCAGGTTGACTGTGAGGATGGACCGGAATTGAAACCAATAGCAATAATGTTTCCGGATTTGCTAGAGAAAGATCCCCAGACTCTTCAAGGCATGCTAACCAAATCAATGTCCACTACCGAAGTTACAAAACACTTAGTAGACCTTGGCCAGAAAGCTAATTTTACATTTATGAAAAAAGCTAACAGGCTCATTCCACCTGATAAGGTATCATTTTGTATTTACGAATGCAATGGTGTCACATAGCACATTGTTGTAGTTCAATATGTGAAGTCCTTTCCTTTCAGAAATGGCTGGGAAGTTTATCAGAAGACAGTGATTCAAATTCCTCAGAGGGATCTGGTCCACCTAGTGGTTAATTCCTTGATTGCCAGCAGAACCTTTGAGAATATTGATATTTTAGAAGCATTGCCTTAACAACGTCCCTCCAACAATGAAAACGATGAAGCCATATTAAACAGTAAATAAAGAGCTCCCAGTTAAATACTATGTTTATCCAATTTTTTTGAAATTCTTAATTAAGATAATTCTTAGTAGCAACAAGTAATTTATTGAATCAGGCGTTACTTTGCGGAAGTCCATATCAATCATCATCATCATCTCAGCCTATATACGTCCCACTGCTGGGCACAGGCCTCCTCTCGGCATGAGAGGGCTTGGGCCATAGTTCCCACGCGGGCCCAGTGCGGATTGGGAACTTAGTTAAGTTTCCATATCAATGAATTAAAAGAATTTCCTTGCTCACCCGCGACCTTACGATAGCTAAGTTTATTCAAAATATGCGCGTTCATGCAGTTTAACCAAGAAGCGAATGCATACAGGGAGTCTCAAGACTATGGGACTCAAGGGAAAATACCTGAAATATCGTAGATAAGATATTTTGCGAAAGAAGACTACGTATTTTTGAAAGTTAGTAATTCTGCATTTGAAGATTTTTTTAAGAATTACTTGCTTCATCTGGGAATCGAACCAACTTAAATGCGAAAAAAATAATTCCACGTTGTTCCTTTATTTTAAGATAGTATGTTACTAAGGAAGAATTATTATTATTTTGTCCATTCTTTCGATTGGGATCATAAAAATATGGGTGAGTTTTTATTCACATTTAAGCTGGTTCGAATCCCAGATGTACACATTTCTTAGAAAATCTTTAAATGCAGAATGACTAACTTTTAAAAATAACAAAGTCTTCTTTCAGCAAAATATCCTATCTACGATATTTAAGGTGTTTTCCCTTGATGTCCCATAGTCTTGGGACGTGCATTATTAAAAAAAGGACAGACAACATCTTTCAACAGTTTTTATTTATTTTACAGATTGATGTTATGATTACTTATGGAATAACAGTACTTGTTTTCGCTTTTCCTATAATTTAGATTTACAATACATAATTATATAAATAAGTAAACAGCCTACACATAATAAATGTGAACGCATAACATGTTCTTTAAATCAAATCATTGAGCATGTTTAGAAATAAACTTAATATCTAATTTATTAATGATTTAAACAATAGATTTGTAGGTAATATAAATTAACGGATTAATCAAGAAGACTAGAGAATTATTATTTTACAGAAAAGAATAAATAAAAATAAAGATAATCAAAATGTATTATCCTTCTAAAAGAAGACTTCTTTAAGTTATTTACAAACACTTGACACTTAAAGGTCACAGCTCATTACAGCCACCCGGCAACCGACCAGCACCCCCTCGCCTCGAGTGGTTAGTGTTCTTCATATGGATTTATATGGCCACACTACATCAACTCCGTAGCGTCACCGGATCGCCTCAATCGCGAGGTTGCTACGCGATGATAGCCCACTGCTCGCCGCCATAGTGACTAGGTAGGTATCTACTAGGAAATTCGTGGATAACGCGAGGTCCACTCGACAACGCGGCGCGTCCAGCCGTGGACCACCTGTCGACACCGGTCGGGTGCTGGGTGGCTCTAATGAGCTGTGACCTTAACTCACCATACCAAAATATAGATGACTGGTAATTCGACCTATTCCTTGCACTTGAGCAGTTGGGGCACTTAAGCCAATTTGCAACAATTTCGGTCCAATCTAAAAAAATCACACAACTTATTACTGGATTTAAATTATTGCAAACTAGCGCGACGTGCCTTGAACATTTATTTTAATTTAACTATTTATTTTTAAAGTGAATGAATACATATAAAATAAATATTCTGTGAATATTTCAAGCAACTAACTGTTGCCGTTATCGAGCAAAAAAACATTTTTTTTGTTGTAAGGGAGCCCCCCCCCCCCCCTAAAATATGTATTGTATTTTATTCTGTTTTTATTGTGGTTGTAGCGGTAACAGAAATCATTACTGTGAAAATTTCAACTGTCTAGCTATCACGGTTCATGAGATACACCCTAGTGACAGACAGACGGACAGTCTTAGTAATAGCTTCCCGTTTTTATTACCCTTTGGGCACACAACTCTAAAAAGGTCTCTAATGAAGGGCACCTCACGCACATTTTTTAGCTACATTGCCGAAAAACTACACCCACTAGTAAATGCATTTTTTTGGTTAGATTGATATTTTAAAATCCCTACTAATATTATAAATGCGAAAGTAACTCTGTCTGTCTGTCTGTCTGTCTGTCTGTCTGTCTGTCTGTTACGCTTTCACGTCGAAACCACTGGACCGATTTTGATGAAATTTGGCATATAGGTACTTTGAACCCCGAGGATGAACATAGGATACCTTTTATTCCGATAGAGGGCGCCACCGCGCGATAACCTAGATCCGCGCAGACGAAGTCGCGGGCATAAGCTAGTTGATAATAATATAATAAATAAGACGGTTTTAAGACCTGTAATTTTTAGTCATACATAATGTAATGTTATCATAACTCTTTTTTTCTCTGAAACCATTTATTTTTCAGTTGTTATAAAACAAACCTAACCTAACCTTTAGAGTTCTACAGGGTGCTTATTTAAAAATTTATCAAAATTATACGGTTTCAGCAGAAAAAAAAATTTATGACAAACATTATGACTTATAAAATTATGGCAGCCGAAAGGATTCCGTATAACCTTCTGACGCCCAGAGTCCTGTATATATAAAGGACTTATTGTAATTTTAAATCAAACTTATCATAAATGACAAAGTTTAATGATCATAAATCAAAAATTTTAATTTGGCGTTAGGAGGATAAAATACTTCAAAGAATGAGTCGAATTACCGTGTAGTCATCCTGTAGTATACATCAATGTCCTGTAGATTAAACCGTCACATTTACATTCAATAATATGACTTTTTCATTGCTAAATTAATTGGAAGTAAGAGTGCATAACATCTGGAAGCACCTACGTAACAACAACGACATGGCCGATTAATTTTATTTTGTACACGGAGCTGCCCAAGAACAGATTATCAACAAAAGTGGGACGACGACTATGTAAAAATAATTCCGATAAATAACAATGTTGAACACTAACTAAAATAAATTGTAAGTAGATATTGCAAAAACTAAAATTTAATTGTCCGAAAATGTATTGTTTGGCCGATGACATCATCCCTAATTTTTCACCTATTAACGTTTTTTTCCAAATAAAAAAAGTCCAAACGTGGCACAAAGAATAAATATCGAATAGTTATTATTATTACAGACCGATGATCTGGTCAAAATTGCGGGAAAGTACTGACAAAAACAGCGTGCATTTCTGTATAGAGGCTACATTCAGCGTAGGGTAGCAAGGGGCTGAAGAAGAGAGTTATTATTCGACTGATCATTCGGATTAAGAAAAAAAAGTTAAACGATAAATGTCGAATAGCGTTTGGCGACCCGAAATTCAGACAAATGTTTTATTAATTAAAAAAAATAAGCAATACAAATGTATTCGCGAGTAAAAAAGCAAAGTGGCATTTTTGTGTTATCGTCTACCAAAAATAAATTAGAATTATTGTTCGTATGTTATCGTCTAAAAACAAATAAAACATGTCTAAGAACCATCGCTAGAAAACCTACTTTCAAATAAAAAACCGCATTCAAATCGGGTCACCAGTTTAAGAGCTACGGTGCCACGAGACACACAAAGCGGTCAAACTTATAACACCCCTCTTTTTGCGTCGGGGGTTAAAAATCGGGTGTCATTTCTTTGTAACAACTTGGGAACATTTACATTATGTTGCACAATATATAAGAATTGTTCAAAAGTGTTATTTCAAAGTTAGAGCACACTGGCGCACTAGTGACGGGCGACTAAATAGTGACTTCCACTCCACCTGTGGCATTCTTTTTTTTTCCGAATGGACTGTTGCTGTTGGCCTCAGACGGCCTTTACAGCTTACCGGAGAGAGCGCGAGCTGTGGCAAAGAGCTGCCAAACATAAAGGCGCAGTGCCCCAGTGGTGAACAATAGCTATAATCATCGAAGAAACTCTGATCACTCCCAAAGCGCGACAACCTTTGAAGTTGTTTATGATCTAATGTCTTATTTAGAACCTGTTTTCGCTATCCAAAATAAACGAGTATCATAACGAAGTTTGCTTAAATATGCTAACTAAACCATGGTATGGTTTGATTTATTAAAGTATCATGTACTTTACATAAAAAGATATATATTTGCATTTAAAACTATACATAGAGCAAAAATTACATCAAAATTCGTACATTCGAGTATAGGCACTGCATCTGAGTCTAAAATCTATTTAAATTCTTGTAAATATTATGCCCATTCATGTAAGCTTGTCGCTCGTCGTTAGAGTAGAACAACACAAAATAGCACATGAACTATTATTGACTGTTGTTCTAACAAACTATGGGCTTCTTTCTTTTGCCTAGTGTGCAGCTCGGACTAAAATAGCAAATAACGGTAAGGGTACAAACGGCAAAGTGAGGTTGAGGTCGTTAGAGGTATGGTTCCGAAGGCGACCGCAAGCCGCAACCTGCATTTGCTTTATAGTTACATATATTCAAATAAAAGTAAGCAGTAATAAATAGTACAATTTGAAACAAGAAAGTATGCTTATTTTATACACCGAGTTAATTACTATAATTTAGAGTTCAATATTTGTATTTCATTGTTTAATACAACCACAACCATGAAAGGTTCTTTTGACACAAATATTTAAAAGTCAAATTTAAGAGTGCTTATTTTACTATCAAGATTGGTTATACAAAAAAAAACTGTTAACTTATTTCATATACAGAATGATTTCGGGGTCGCGATTCCAACTATTATTTTCTGACTCGGTAAATGATTGCGATTTGAACTGTTTATGCTTGAATTTAAAGACTGATGTCTTATGGGTATACATTTATTTCAATGTTAAAGTTTTTAACTCAAAATTATGGTCACCCTACTTTTAAATATCCAACTTTTTTGAAAACTAACCATCTTTGCTAGAATACTAAAGCCGAGTTTAGACTTGGAAAAAAAATCATGAAAGTTGCATGACATAGCGCGGCCGTAAAGCCAACCAGTTTGTAGTGGTCAATCGAGCGCCGCAATGTAATGCAACTTGCACGATTTTTCTTGCAAGTCTAAACTCGGCTTATGAAATTATGAATTTATGAGAAATAATGTCAGATTACGTCAAAGTCAATCAACATGAAAATAAAGATTGAAAGAGTAGGATGACCATAATCTCCATTCATTTATTCCGGTTTCTTTTTTTTGTTGCTGTACAAAACTAAGGCATATAATACCTTTAGTCCTATCCTATTATGATTATTTGATAAAAGTTTGTTTAATACTCATTCTTTGCTCCACGACCCTGAAATAACCCTGTATAAATCTTAAATTGTCACGTCAATAATGTATAAAGTAACTAGATATACTGTTTGTCCCTACCCAACACCATTATTTTTTTATGCATTGACAATGGAGGCGGACTACTCAACAACAACAAAATTATTCTAACCTTTAGCTAGCCAAATACAGAATTTTAATTGCTCATTATTCTTATGTAACTGCTAGTTACTGTCTGTACACAGGTCTGTCTAATTTATTGCATGAACAGTTGCGTTGCGTAACGCTTTGAAAGTAGAAAAACCGGTTGTCAGATTAAAAATGTTTTACAACTCACGCGGATCGTGCGTAAGCGCAAACCGCTCCGAAAGTTATTGGCTTTCTATTATTACCCATTCATGAATCGCATTTTCATTTATATATTGACTTGGATCGCGTGATCATTTCCAAATTATGAGTTGTTTAAGGAAACCACTTATAATTTTTTTTGTAACTTCCAACTGAATAAAAGCAAGTAGTATAGCAGCTACAGTATGTACATCAACTTACAATTAGAGTACTAGCTGTTATAGCATAGCTTGTCAACTAAATATACTTACACCAGTCTAACGTGAGTTCTTAAGTTAAAATTTTTTGTATTAGTATGAAGCTGCAAAGCAGACTGAGTAAGCATGGTATGATTTATTGCTTTTCAACAGCATGAATGAAAGTTATTAAATATGAATATATACATTTTATGATATATGTATATCTACTGTAGAGTGTCACGTCCTTTAGAGTAAAGATGAAGACCGTATAAAATCATGATACATACAAACATTATTTTCTTAATTCAACACTGGCGCAAGAACAGTTTTTTTTTAAAGTTTACCCATAGCCAGAGGTCAAAGCCCACGTGAGACGGGGAAGCGCTGCCGCTAGTAGGGTAGCAGGGAGCGTGCGGGCTCGCTGCTGGTGAGGAGCAAGCCGCCCAGCAGCGCGAGCGCGGCGGCGGCGGCGGCCAGCAGGCGTCACGCGCGCGGGCGCGGCCGCGCCCCCGCCCCGCCGGCGTAGCGTCACTGCGCCGGCTTCAGCGCCGCCATCTTGCGGCCGCGGGCGCGCGCCTCTTGCCGCGACGTCGTGTACTCGAACCACAACACATTCGGTATCAGCGTCGTGTCCCGTATCATAAGCATCTCGCACAGTTTTCTGAAATGTATCGTTTATTGCCTTAGCACAGTGGTAATTAAATATGTGACCATATACGACGAGTGACGGCAACAGCCCCACAAGTGCCGCAAAATAGTACTTTATCGACATAATATTAATAAAAGGAAGCAAAAAGAAAGACTCCACAAGAGTGAAAAAACCGGCAAAGAGCGTGTCGGACACGCCTAAGATAGGGCACCGTAGCCGTTACGAAAAAAAACAAGTAATATTTTTTAAGAATTTCGTATTTTGTACGGAATATGTCAAGTTTAAGTATACGTATTTATTACCTTATGTTGCTATTTACTCTTAAACTAAGTACTAACCATTCTCGAGCAAACTTAACCGTTATTCCTTCTAAATTTGATATACATTTTAACTTTTAGAGGGGATGTTCGATTTTAATGAAAATTTGCATTTTAAAGATCAATATTTCCAAAACAGATCACGGAATCGAAAAACCGTCTTCACAACCCCCAATGATTTTAAAAGACCTATCTAACTATACCACACACTGTACGGTTGGACGAGAAAAAAACAATCACCCCCACCCCCAAAACATCATCATCATCCCAGCCTATATACGTTCCACCGCTGTGCGCAGGCCTCCTCTCAGAATGAGAGGGCTTGGGCCGTAGTTCCCACGCGGGCCCATGGGAGGTACCCAAAAATTTTGTCGACATAGTTGCTACATATATCCGTGCAAAAATTCCAGTTTTCTAACACTAATAGTCTCAGAACAAAGCCGCGTATGAACAGACAAACAGACAGACATGGCGAAACTATAAGGGTTCCGTTTTGCCATTTTGGCTACGGAACCCTAAAAATGGGCAAATATTTTCATTACCATTTCGGCAAATATTATTAAGTAGGGATGCATCCGATACCGATACCGATACCGATATATCGGCGATACTTCGGGTTAGCCGATATATCGGTATCGACGATATTTTTATGACCGATTCAACGATACTTTTTAATTTAAAAATGTAGTGTAAACGAGCGTGTTGTCTCGTCTATTTCGTTGCAAACGAGGCATGAACTATGCTCTCCCGCCCGCTTTGGCCTCCCAATATATCGAGAGATGCAGATCCATTCGTTTTCTGGCGCAATGACGTTTTATACCCAAACTTGAAAAAAATTGCGCAGAAGTACTTTAGTTTCCAAATGAGTTCTGTTGCATCTGAGAGACTATTTTCCAGCGCAGGTCTTATTCAAACAGACTTGCGAAATCGCCTTTCTCCGCAAAACTTAAGATTACTTTGTTTTTTAAACAAAAATCTTATCAATGTTAATTTTAATTACTAAAATTTTTAATTGCCTAATTATTAACCTATGTCTCTACTTTTTATATTAATAAAAGAAAAATCTGACTTGTGATTTATTTATTATATATACCTTCATTTTTGAATTCACAGTAAGCGTATCGGTATCGGTATCGGTATCGCCGATATTTTTATAAGAGTATCGGTATCGGTATCGTATCGGCGAAAAGGCGTATCGATGCATCCCTATTATTAAGAGATGATGCTCAGGGCACAGAGAACATAATCTCAGGGTTTAATTATTTACGAAAACTAAAGACAATACCGATAATATATTAAACAATATAATAAATTAATGGGAATGGGAATAAATGTTATTACATTTTTTACAATTGTCTGAACTATTTTCTAAATGTATACTACTCATTTCTGTCCACCAAGTCAAGCAGAGACTCTTATGATGGGGCTCCCATAGGCGTATATGGAGGGGGCGCTGGGTGCCCTCCCCCCAGTATGGTCTAGTCCCCACCCCAGGATGTTGGACTACCAATTCAAAATTCTATAATACTGACATCTTCACACAAAAATCTATGCCAGGCCCCCCCCTGAAAAATAACCCTAGATACGCCAATGGGGGCTCCTATTTTAATAAAACATCTCTAATTTTTTAGTGGACAGAATCAATTGTATGAATGCAGTTTATGATAATTTTAGTGAATCTGAAATTGTACAAAAGCTAAAGTTTTACAATAGTGTTCCATACTTGTATTTCTGATACTTACAATGACACCAAATGCGGAAATAGTGGTGTGAAAACTCTATGCACCACAGCGAACCACAAGGTGGCAAACAAGAAGCCCACAATCCCTCCAACTATGACCTGAGATGAGGTGTGGTAGTGCAGATACACCCTGCCCACACTCACTAGGACAGCTAGGGTCAGGCAGCCACTGACAATGATCACTCTCCATAATGCTGATATTATGCTATTATTATTAATGTGGTGCAATCTGAAAATTATACAGTAAGAAAATATACAAATATTTTATTTCAGACTTCGAATCCATAGTGTTAGTAGTATTAGAGTAGTATATATTTTTACAGTTTTCAAAGTCTAAGTTTGCAACTTGATCATGGAAAGACTGGACATATTTTAAGTGGATTTGATACATGCAACTGTACTTAAAATTGGACTATACACAATTTTACCATTTTTCCCATAATAGCGTTTTCTAATACAAATTAGTCATTGCAAAAAGCTTGATGTAAAATGTAGAAGTATGTATGTATAGTAAAGTATGTAAACTATTGTAAAAATAGATAACCAAACATAATTGACAAATGTTGAAATACATGTGCAAAGGCGAACTATCCCTTTATGGGATCTTTACTAGTCAACTTTTGTGTGGATGAGAAAAGTAAAAAAATGAAGATTATGTTGTAGGATACATACCTTATAACAACAAAATACAGGACATATATACTGAAGAACCAAACAAATTGAGCATGTGATGATGGCATTCCATATTCATTGTAAAGGTGCCCTCTGGCAAGCGGTCTTGCTTCACATATTATGTGTTTCAGTATTATATTGATAACCTCATTCACCAATGTGCCCATAAAGAATGCAATCTGAAACAATTTTTTTTTGATGTAATGAAACTAAAGGTCTTCTCAAAGCCATCAAAGAATGTTTTGTGACCATGCTTAGTGACCACATTGAGCTGAGCTGCTGAGCTGGCAATGTCTCATTTTTGTTAGTTAACAGGCATAAACACTTAAATCAAATTTTTATAGTGGCATAACTTCAGTACCTGTTAAATTTTGTTGTTTTATTCTTTTAGAGGCTATGATTTTTTTTAAACTTTGGTGATCTCAACCACTAACTTTTTTTAATAGTGTATTTCACCTTTGCTGCATTAGCAAAGTCGACATCGAGAAATGACAAAACTGGATTACTAATGTATGGCCAAAAAACTTTTCCCAAAGTATCACATCCCAAAAAGTTTTACCCCAAATTATCATTTGGCAAAAACTCATTTGGCAAAAAAACTTATCGCAAATTTACAGTTAATAAATTTTTATTTGGCAAATTATTGTTTCGCAAATAATTACTTAGTCATGTTTCATATTGCCAAGTAATATTTGGTAAAATGTATCGTTTGGCAAAATGTACTCTTCCCAAAATATCGCATGACATAATAACCTACTTTTCTGAGAACAGTTCGTTTCTTTGGAGGGACGCAGTTCTAACCTAACCTACTTTTCTGGTAGCAGTCCGTTTTCTGTGAGGGACGCAGTCTAACCTCATCTACTTTTCTAATAGCAGTTCGTTTCTGTGGAAGACGCAGTTCTAACATAAGCTACTTTTCTGGTAGCAGTTGGTTTTTGTGGTTCATTTGTGCGAAATGTAATTTTGAACAAACATTTTTTTGGAATACAATATTTGCCAATATAAAACGTTTGCTTAGTAAACGTTTGTCTTAATAAAATTTGACAAACTAAAATTATGCCAAATGATAATTTGACCAAATGAATAAAATGCGAAATGTAAATATGCCAAAGATTCGTTTGGGAAATGAAACTATTGCGATAAGTTTTTTGGGAAGTGAAATTTGGCGAAAAATAATTTGGCGAAACGGCAGTTCACCGACAAAACTTTATCTGATACAGTCAAGATTATTTTTAGCACCTAAATTAGAGATTTAAAAACACTAGAAAATTGTAAACATCTCAAAATATTTTCCTAGAAGCATTATGTTAGTCCTCAACTAGGCCTCAATTCTAGTTTTAAGTTTAAAAAAAGTGGTACCTATTTGGAATTAAACTCACCACTGAGGGAGTCCTTGAGGGAGCCCTCAAAAATAGGTATTTTCCACTAAACAATTTTTTTTTTTTCTATTTTGATAAAAGTCATCATTCAGGTTTGCACATGCCATCCAGAATAAGAGAGTAATAATTTTTGAAGGTGACCCATATATATAAAAAGATATGTGTTAAAATGTTTAAGGGATCTTTCATTTTGCAGTGGCACTGATGTCGTTAAAAATATCCTTTGAAAGAATTTTGGTCCAAATACTAAATTACTTCAATTAATTAAATTGATCATCATCATCATCATCAGCTCAGTTCTGAAACTACCTCCATGAAATAACAATTTAAAAGCAGCTTTATAATAAGCTCAAAATATCCATATCCAGAGATTACAACTTACGGTATGAAGATCTCGTCGGAATAAAACTAGCGCCACAAACCCGGCACCGATTCCAAACGGCGACAGGCTAATGAGGGCAAAGAATTTTCCGATCCAGTCACCTAAAAAAGTCAAACGACGTAATTTTATTGCTGTGGCCGTAAAAAGAAGCCGATAAAATTGCTTTATTATCTCTGTCATTCACAAAATCAGCAAATATTCATGCATGAGTTAGCTCAGTTAACAAACTCCCAATACATCACCACAATAGAAAATAGTAGACCAACAGATATTCAATCAAATGGGGTCCTCATGGAAGGTAAATAATACGGTAAATGTTAATACACACCCTTTGGATATTCAACCAAAGTGAGAGCAAGTGGTTGCCACTCAACCTCGCCATTATGACGAATAGCGTCGTTTACTGATGAAACTTTCTCCTCCATATTGTTATGCCTACCTTTACACAAAAATAAAGACATAAAACATTATAGGTTTTGCATCTTTTTTGTTATAATTTAAATATTATTAGATATGCGGTACGCGGTATAATATCGCCACAGATTGACAGACAACAGACAATTTCATTTGACACTTCTTTTTTTACCTATGGCTTCAAATTTTCGGACCATGATTATTTTTCCAATCAGCCTACTTAAAACTCGTTCACACTCAAATCTGAAAAAAAAAAACCAGCCATAAAGGATAATTTACCGGTTTCTGAATCACATTCATTCAAGCTCTATTCCTCGGCCTACCACGGGCAAATTACAAACCCACCTCTGTGGTTCTTTTGTGAATCCGTCGTCAAAATAAAGGGGACATCATTTTATTATAAAATCATTGAAAATTTGCAAAACTAAAAATGGCGGAATCAGACATTGTGGATTTGGATCTTACAAACGATGATTTACTTCCTAAAAGTCCAGAAAGGTAAAAAATATTAACTTGTTACTTGTTATCACTTATGTACAAAGGCATGACGGGAATCAATCTTTTGATATTTTTGTATCGATTGAGTAGTGTAATTTATGTGGCTGGCATAATTCTCTTAGGAAAACGTAAATAATCTTTATTAAAATGTGTTGTTGACAAACCAGTAACGTTGGCGTAAAAATGATAGTAGCTTGACATTTGACCCACTTCCATCGACCAAAAAACACCTGGCCAATTTTAGAACAACGAGTTAGCTAATAAACAATAATAAAGTAGCACAGCTGCATGTCAATAACAATATGGTTTACTCGGACGACCAACTGAAAATGGTTATAAATAACTTAGATTAATATAGTCTAAGAAATAAGTTATTCCATTATGTTAATCATTTACAATGTTTTGCAATCTACTTGCCATGCCTGCATCATGGAAATAAATCTTGGCAACTACAAGATGTTATAGATTAATTATAAATAGCCAAAGTTCATTATAAATGTATGTATATCAAGGTAGTTTTAAAACACTTATAATATAATGCAATTATAATATAAATGAAATAAGTAGGTATCTTCCTGCAAACATCACCCACATTCATTGAGACCTATTTTGGTTGTCATTATAGTTCATGCTAGGTTTTGATGAGTTCGGCAACTGCTAAACACATGACAGTCACTATATTAGTTACTCATCATGTTAGTCACTGATGACCATTAAAACATCACCAACCAACCTTTATTTTTCAGGCAAAAAGTGACAAGACTATTATAACAGCATGTGTCCTAATAGTCCAATCCCAGGGTCCATAGATTGTTAGTAATACATAAATCTTATTTGTTAAGTTGTGGCTTAGCTGTTTTTCTTTGTGCTGTATGCACTTTGTGCCCTTGACCACAAAAACACAAACTTTTGTGTATGTAAAACCCATCATACAAATTGCATGGATCATACAGAGGGAGCTATTCCCAAAATTTTATAATTTTGAACTCTATATTTTTAATTCCAGCCTGGCTGAAGAAAAGAAAGAAAGTGGCAATCACCTCTACAAGTATAAAAATTATAAGAGTGCTCTAGTGCTGTATGATGAAGCTATCAAGTTGTGCCCGGAGAATGCCTCATATTATGGCAACAGGTCAGCTTGTTACATGATGCTTGGCATGTACAAGAAAGCATTGGAAGATGCGCAGAAGTCAATAGCCTTGGACCCTACTTTTACAAAAGGGTACATCCGCATTGCAAAATGCTGCATTGCTCTAGGTAAGTTGTACAAAAAGTCTTGGCTGTTTACTTTTGAATTGCATATAATAGGTTTCATTCACCTACTAAAAATTGCTATCACCAACTGAAAATACATAAAGTAAAAGGAGTAGTTAAGTTTGAAAGGTGTTTAAGAGGCATGCTTCAGATTTTGTACTTCTGATGATAGATTAACTTTAGTGTTAAAATCTCTGAAAATATGTGTTAATTATATTAGAAAATCTCCATGTATATACCTGTATTTTTTGTACTGCTTACTGTATTGTGTGCAATAAAGAGCTATTGTATTGTATTGTCTGTCTCAAGCCTATTAAGAAACACTAATATTTGCACAGATAAATGCTGTTACATTTCTTTCAATTCATGTAATAGATGTTAATTTGGATCATAATTCTTCATATTTTCGTCCAACTACCCAAAGGAGGGTTATTTATTAATAAATCCTGGTTTTCAGTAAACATACTGCTGCATACTGCTGTTTACAAAATATAAGAACTGGTCAAACAAAATATACATACCTAATGGACATTGGTTACATATTAATTCTGTTATCACAGTTCAGTTCATCATTCTATTCAAAATGATGAAAGAATTACCATGTAAATGTCTCAAGCTGACGGGCTGATGAAACTAAATGATTTCAATAATATTCATCAATCTTGTGTGAATAACAGAAAGCCAGAATGATGGACTGAACTGACGCCTGAATGTGTGTGTAACCGAAATCATACACTTTGCTGCTGCTAGGAGTAAGGTAGTGGTTTGGTTGCTAACTTGGGCTGGGAATACACATGCCTGTAGTTCACATGTTTTCATGAAAGTAGCTTGTGTCATATTTGTTGACTTACATGCGCCAACTACTGGTATCAAAATGTACGAGCTACAGGCATGTATATTTCTAGCCTTATAGCAATAAGTAGCCAAAAAAAAAAAAGAAGTGAATGCCATTTTTTACAGGGGATATATCGGGTGGGGAGCAGGCTGTTCGATCGGCCACGGAGCTTGGTGGTGCTGATTGCGTGACCAGCGAGCGTCGCGCGTTGGAGTCGCTGCGCAGACTGCATGAGGACGCGCAGCGAGCCATGGAAACCGAGGACTATCGGCGGGCTGTCTTCTGCATGGACCGCTGCCTTGACTACAGCCCCTGCAGCTCTAAGTAAATAATTGTTCTTGCCATTGTAATACAAGGCGGTATTTAAAATAATTATATCCATCATGCTAAATCCCCGCCTTCTCTTTTGTGAAAGAACAGAGAAACTGCCTTGTCTCCTGTTCCATGGGAATTTTGAAAAATCCTTCTTTATGCACCTCTGTGATCATCATGGAATATGCCTGTCAAATTTTAAGTTTATTGCTATATTTTGCTGTTTGTCAGTCAGTTGATCAAGCCATTACGTAACTGTTTCATTAATCATGAATCAGCATGTCTCTGGCACTCTGGCAGGGGGGCTGAATAAAACAGTCTAATTGCTGCAAGTATGTTTTTTTATTGCAATGGATCCAAGTAATAGACCTAAATTAACCTCTTCACTGCCACAAAACAAATGAAGTGACTTGCTCTGTGCACAAGAGAAAAACCAGCGACAAAGCAACTTGATCTTTAATTCCATTGCAGAAGGATTGATTTCATGTTGAATATTGGTTGTGTATAGATGACTGTGGCATGTGAGGCATTTCATTGGCTGTCACGAGTAGATGACTGGGGTGGTAAAGAGGTTAAATCTTTTTGAAATTTTTCACATATCCTGGCAGCATAGTAGAATTAAGAGTATTACAAATTTTATGATTTCAGGGCAAAATTGAGAAAAGCGGAGTGCTTGGCTATGATTGGTCGCTGCCAAGAAGCTCAAGAGATTGCAAATGATTCTTTGAGGTTTGATAGTTTTGATGCAGAGGCTATATTCGTGCGTGGCCTCTGTCTTTATTTTGAGGTACGTATAGTAGATTGATAACCAAGGGTGGAAAGTGACCCATTTCACCGAGATATTTCTGGCGCTCGAACGAAGTGAGAGCGCCAATAGTTCGAGGGGAAATGGGTTATTTCACCCGAGTTAGACACTCTACTTTTCATTTCGACTGTGAGGAAACTAAAATACTACAAAAAAACGAGAATAATAATAAATTGAATTTACTTAAACCTATCCAACCTCCAGCGGTACCTTTTCCACTGGCCACTTGCCATGGCAGACTATAAAAAAAAATCGAGTTGGTAACGACATGCATCTAGATGGCCATGCCGAAACGTGAAAAAAAAACTCATTGACGTAACTCAATTATCTTCCATGTCGTGGCTAGTATAAATAAATGTACAAAATTATATAAGATATAATTACGATATAAATTAACAAGATATAAATAAATTAAATTTATTTATATCCAACCTCCAACCTTTTCATACATTACTTTACTCTTTGCATACTGGCCACTTGCCGCGGCCACTAGAAAAAAAAAAAATCGAGTTGGCCACGACATGACCAAAGAGCTTATAATTATACAAAACTGGAGGTTGCACGCCGAAAAAAGAAGTTTGACTTTTATTACGGATGTTCGACGTTCAACCTCCAGTGTTGTATATAATGTTCTTGGTCACGACTTACATCTAGATGGCCATGCCGAAACGTCAAAAAAAAGCCTATCATGGCATTATGGCGGGCAGCAGAATAGAGGAAAAATTTTAAATGTTGATATTTTGTAATTTCGAAAAAAATAGACCAATTGTAGAATGTTTTTAATGTGAACCTATTAAGATCGTAATAAACATGTCGTTTAATGTATAGCTGAATTTAGATTACTGAAAAGCTTTTATTTTAATAATATGACGTAACTCAATTATCTTCGATGTCGTGGCTAGCCGAAAAATTAAAAAAAATTTACTTTCCACCCTAGAGGAGAAAACGCAATTTTCCACCCGTCTATCTACCCATGAAAATTAAACTTTCCGAACAGGAGAGATGAAAAATAATTTACACATATCAATTGGACTTACAATCAACTCTTTTTATGACAATGGTCATAACTAATTTTTTTTTTTTACAGGATAAGGATGACCAAGCTTTTAAGCATTTCCAACAAGTATTGCGTCTTGCCCCAGATCACAAAAAAGCGATGGAAATTTACAAGAAAGCTAAACAGCTTAAACAAAAAAAAGAAGAAGGTAATAAATCGTTCTTTTAACTCTTAAGTTATAAAAATATTTACTTGAAGAATAAATCGCGAAACTGAAGTGGCAGTGGGCGGGGCACATTGCACGCAGGACTGATGGCCGATGGGGTCAGAAGGTTCTCGAATGGCGTCCGCGGACCGGGAAACGAGCTGTCGGTAGGCCTCCAACAAGATGGAGCGACGACCTGGCTAAGATCGCGGGATCGCGGTGGATGCGAAAAGCACAAGACCGGTCTAAGTGGAGAGCCTTGGGGGAGGCCTATGTCCAGCAGTGGACGTCTTTCGGCTGATATGATGATGATGATGATGATATGATGAAGAATAAAAGCACTATCAATGTAGGGTCCTCGGGAGATCAGACAGGGGCCCACATTGGTGTGAAAAAAAAATGAGGGTTTGAAGGTTTTGAGTATAGGTAGAAATCCATCAACAGGGAGTCTAACAAAAACAAAAAAATTGAAAATAATTTCTACAAAAAATATGTTTGGGAACCTCTGATATATATCATAACCAATAGTGATATTCGATATGCTATGATATCATCACCAAATAATATCATTTTCTTTTTGTTTCTCGACTTCAGTTTCAACAATAAGGCACATGTTGTACACCAATATTTAATTATCTTTTTTATATATTATAGGTAATGAAGCATTCAAAATGGGGCGCTGGCAGCAAGCCCTTAACCTCTACAATGAAGCTTTGACAATTGACAAACACAACAAAGCTGTAAATGCTAAGCTCTACTTCAACATAGCGACAGTGCGCTCCAAACTCAACCAAATTAAGGAAGCTGCTGAAGCTTGCACTGCTGCCCTTGAATTGGACGACAACTATGTAAAAGCCCTACTTCGTCGAGCTAAGTGTTATACCGAGCTTGAAGAATTCGAGGAAGCCGTCAAAGATTATGAGAGACTATACAAAATAGACAAAAGTAAAGAAAACAAACAACTACTCCATGAAGCCAAAATTGCTCTTAAGAAGTCCAAACGCAAAGACTATTACAAAATACTTGGAATTGATAAAACTGCTTCTGAAGACGAAATTAAGAAGGCTTACAGGTATGGTTTCTTCCGTGGATGTCGTAAGAGGCGACAAAAGATATGGGTTAAGGTATACCGTAGGCGACAGGTTAGCAACCTGTCACTATTGTACATACCGTTTTTGGCAAATTTAAACCGAAAATTATTTAAAGTGGCTCCGAAGCGCTTTGTGTGCTCAGCCTCCCCCATTTGGGAATACAGGCGTGGTGTTTGTGTTTGTGTACAGGTATGGAGACCACTAAAATCGTAAGTCACGCTTTAGCTGTCTAGCAATGCATCCATGCACATTGCTTGTGAAATCAATTATGTAGAACCTGTTAACACGTGGAAATATGAGCGCCACCTTTACTTTAACTAGGTGAACTATGTACAGATACTGTGCGTAATAGTTTTCCATCGTATTTTATCAGAGAAATTCGCATTTAGGTGGATTAACTATTTCTTGTTGTTATTCTGTCCCATCAGCGAGGGGACAAAAGTTGTACAGTTAAATAGAATAAATGTTTTGCATTTGTCATGCTCTCTGAATTAGCTTCAGTACCCATCAGCCGTTTTGACATTTAACACTTGAGCAGCATTTCCACCAATAATGTGCGAGGATGTGTTTTTCATTAACTAATAGAAACGCCTCATTTACACATCCTCGCATAGCACATCTCTGGTGGAAACAGCTGAGTGGAGCGAAGTGAGACAAATTAGGCGTTTCTATTGGTTAATGAAAAACATATTGCTCCTAACACATCCTCGCACAGCTCTGGTGGAAACACTCCTTAAATAATAAACTTCCATTGATATCATCAATGGATATGAAATTGGCACTCATTTAATATAATAACTAGCTTTTCCCCGCGGCTCCGCCCGCGTGGTATTCGGTTATCGCGCACTGTTTCCTCGGGAACTGTAAATTTTTCCGGGATAAAAAGTAGCCTATGTCACTCTCGGGCCCATAAACTATCTCTATGCCAAAAATCACGTCGATCCCTCGCTCCGTTACGGCGTGAAAGACGGACAAACACACAAGCATACAAACACACTTTCGCATTTATAATATTAGTATTATAGAATAATTGATTGACACTTCGGATGCCATCGTATTCCGATTGAGATCAGACTGTTCTGGATGGAATTAGATTATGCACCGTACTATAATTTGGCACTTATGTCGTTCCAGGAAGCGCGCCCTAGTGCACCACCCGGACAGGCACGCGGGCGCGCCGGACAGCGAGCGCCGCGACCAGGAGCGCCGTTTCAAGGAGGTCGGGGAGGCCTACGGCGTCCTCAGCGACCCGCGCAAACGCGCGCGCTTCGACCACGGCCTGGACCTCGACGACGACAGCTCGGGCATGTCTGGTTAGTAGAATAAACAGGCCAAGCGCGTATTATTTTGTACGCGTCGGTCGCTATAAAATTGAGGGAACACGTAAAATCTTCTTACGTGTATATAGGTTTTGCCGTCTGCTTTGAGTGCATAAACTGATGAAATAAAAGCTTGTAATAAACAAACGTACACGTAAGTAACAAGTGTTCTCTATTGAATCTTAGTAAAGGTTTTTAGTATTTACTTACTTTAAAACAAATGGGGTACATATACACAAGCCTTCTCGGGTAAAATTCGGCATTTTATGCACTTGTTTCTACAATATACTATTATATAAAACTTAGCTGCCGAAACGTGCCAGTTAAATATCTCTACTACTAGACTAAGTTTTTGCCTCTTTTTGCAGATATCGACCCGAACGTAGTGTTCCAGACATTCTTCAACCCAGGTGGTTTCCAACCTGGTGGAGGATTCCCCGGAACAGCATTTAGCTTCCAGTTTGGTTAAAAAGTCATAAAAAATGAGTAACAATAACATGCAGGTTTTATTATTTCAAAATTTTAATTACTAATTCAATACGATAGCCATTCCAAATTGTAAGAACAAAATTAGTTCACATTGAATCTTTAATCCTGCCTTTGTTAGCAAATCCTCTTCTACGATGTGGAGAACGTATAAACCGGTTATTTATTATTATTTATATACCTAAGACAAATAATAGCCGAAGATTTACATTAATACAATTTAATAAGTGAGCTGTGAAGAGTGTAACGTTCTGATGAAAGTAATGATATTAAATTTGTTGTAGAATTTTAATTAATAAAAAATAGTGTTGCATTGGTGCCTGTTAAATTATCGACTTACGAGTAGTATTGATACTAGGCTGGGATGCATAAAAACCTATAAAAGTATATATCTAAGTAACAAAATAGTAAATAAAATACTAACTGCATACAACTTATTTATAGATTAATCTTATTGACTGATTTGGTTAAGTACTTTTTTTCATTCTTGAAGCAGAAAATTGTCTTTAAATTTAAGCGTCTCTTGTAATTATAAAGTAATGTCTTAGTTCGTGATAGTGCAAGAAATAAATCTAAATTGCAAGCTTCGATTGCGGACAATTCTTTGATCGAACGATGAACGATCTTGTGACGAGATGAGATCATTGCATGATCGCACGATCGCTGGCCAGTTAGGTCACGCTTTATTGATAAGTTGTTGGTAAACTTTACGAATCCAAGTGGTACTTTGACAGTACTTGCTCAAAAGTGGTAAAGGGTCGATCAATTTTTTCTTGTACCTCGTTGCCATGGTTACGTCCCCTGGACAACTCTTTAAAACCACGAGTTTCTATGTTTTCTGTGGTTAAAATTCATTGAGTATACATTTTTGTTATAGTTACAAGCTCATTATTTTATAGACTATCTTCTAAGCATATTAGTCGCATATATCAAAGCAGTTTTTTTTAAGAAACTGTCACTGTGGTCTCTTGGACAACCGGACAGAATAACAAACAAGAAAAAGTTATTGACTCTAAATAAGCAGTCTTTGTTTCTTAACCTAACCAGAATTATGATTACTATTACTGTTACTTCAAACCGAGTTGCTAAAGTTATTGCCTTTGAGTAACACTTGCAAGAGCTACTACTGACAACATCCAAGTTTATTATGGTCATTATTCGAGCGTTTAAACCGCCTGGATTTTCGTGATCACATTTTGTTATGAGTGAGCTGTAGAATTGGATGACATTTTCTGTTATTTTTAGACGTCCTGTACTTCTACACTTCTACTAGATAACCTGGTAACTAACCATCTACAATGTGAACAAAAATGTGCCCACGTAAATCAAATAAAATAAACGATCGAATGACCCTTAGGAAACTTAAAAAATAACTTCTGATATGGCCGAGTTCAGAACAGAAGAGAACGAATCCCTATTTGCATTGTCTTTCTCATTCCCTAATTAGAAAGATTTCAGTATAGTTCAATATCTGATGAGGAGCGTGGACAGCTCCTGATATATTTCTGCCACTGTTTCATATATTTCTGATAATAACCAATGGGAACTGTCATGTGTTCGGGCCCTCGAGCTCCCTTTGTTGCAAATCTAATGATGATAAGTAGTATTGATGGTAGAGCTTCGTTATTTGCTGGTATACTGATGCTTCTATTAACAAAGTACCTGGTATCTGTATTGTAGTAAAGTTAAAACCATAGTATGTTCACATAAAATATGCGTCTGTATGTCGCCATTTCCTTACTTAAAATTTAAACAATAATACGCTGATTGTTGTTCCCAATAGGACTAAATAAATGCCAACTAGGAGGATATACTTGGAATTAACTATAATATTTAGAAATAAAGTTTTCACCAAACTTGGATGTATTATTTAATAATAGTCGGACTTGACACTTAGGTGGTTATCACACCGGTCTGCACATCGAAGCGAGCGGCGTACTGGTGCTGCGGTTTTTAACATTGACTGAAGAATTATGATTTGTATACAAAAACCATATGGCATAACACATGGCTTCGCCTGTCCGTGTGAAGGTTCGCATCGCACGACGGTTCGCCTTCTTGGCATATACCGAGCTCGATTCAGTCAGTTGTCAGTGCAGTGCGGTTCATCAAGCACCGTAGCTCGTAACGAAGATACAGAGCAAATCCGTACGGTGCTACACCGCAACGGGATGCAGCGGCAGTGTGATAACCGCCTTATCAATACACTCGCTTCTTTGGGTACTAAAGTATCCATACCCAGTCTCATTCCCTAATGTCGCTTTACTTGTACCCAGTCAGAAAATATCTTATGCATCCCGCTACTTGGTACCCGGTGGCGCACTTCTCTTTAATTTTCCGCGAAAAGGTTCCACCGACGGGTTTCACGACTGGTCGCCAATCTTGAATTCTTAATCTGACGGTACTTCGATTATACCTACCTAATTTTGTTCTGTAATGTAATGCAGTAAGTATTAGGTGTGTGGGAGACAGAATGCCAGACATTCGCCATTTTTTTAGGGTTCCGGAGCCAAAATGGCTAAAACGGAACCCTTATAGTTTCGCCATGTCTGTCTGTCTGTCTGTCTGTCTGTCCGTCCGCGGCTTTGCTCAGAGACTATCAATGCTAGAAAGCTGTAACTTGGCACGGATATATAGGTAAACTATGCCGACAAAATAGTACAATTAAAAATTCAAAAACAATTTTTTTTAGGGTACCTCCCATAGACGTAAAGTGGGGGTGATTTTTTTTTTCTCATCCAACCCTATAGTGTGGGGTATAGTTGGATAGGTATTTTAAAACCATTAGGGGTTTGCTAAAACGATTTCTCGTTTCAGTCATCTGTTTGCGAAATATTCAACTTTAAAGTGCAAATTTTCATTAAAATCGAGCGTCCCCCCCCCCTCTAAAATCTAACCCGGTGGGTGGAAAAATTTTAAAAAATTCAGGATGTTAGTCATTATATCAAACTTTCAAGGAAAACTATAACGGCTAAGTTTGCTTGAGAACTATAGTAGTTTATGAGTAATAGCAGCGTAAGGTATAAAATATACCTAAACTTGGAAGATTCCGTGTAAAATACGAAATCCTTAGAAAAATATTACTTAATTTTTTCGTAATGGCTACGGAACCCTATTTTGGGCGTGTCCGACACGCTCTTGGCCGGTTTTTTTTTGTTTTACTTTTATGCCTCGCACTGTAATAAAATAATACGTTAACTTCGTCAGCACTATTTATTATGAGCAAAATGCCATTTACATGTGTAAAAACCTTATAATATGCAATTGGTATAAAAGTAAGCAAAAACTCGAAACTTCAAAAATTAATACGCAATATCAAATTACTGCTATTAAAATTAATGTAAGGCAAGAAGTTTACGTCCATTCTACTTTTCCTTTTCAGGCTTCTTATTCTTGTTTTTGGCTTTTTCTTTTGCATCTTTCTCGTAACTCATTGCTTTATCGTCACTGGGACGCTTACTGGTTGTTTTACTCCCGATACCTTCAAATCTATAGAAAAAGTAACTATTAACTACTAAGTATTCAAATCACAGAAAGTATTTGTAAGTTTTGTTTCATATAGACTCTATCTCTATTATGTTTCGGACAAGTGTATGGTTGTTTTTTTTATGTTAGAGGCCAGACAAACGAACTAGTGGGTCACCTGATGTTAAGTGATCACCACTGTCCATAGACACCCGCATCGCTTTAAGCGACGCCAGTGCGTTGTCGGCCCTGCAGAAAATTGTACACACGCCTCTTAAAGCTCTCTCAGATTTTGCAAGTTCGTGGCAAAAAAGACCGCTCAAAACACACCGTCGAAGAACCAAAGTAAAAATAGTAAAGGTAGTTCTTAGACGGGTCTCCGAAAAGTTATGCCTGAATCAATCAATAAAAAAAGTTCTGAGGTACCCACTATATAAAAAAATTGTGTAATGGAGAACCACAAATACTTACTTTTTCATCTTAAACGGTTTCTTTTTCTCCGGCTTCGGAGCTTGATGAGCAGTTTTGAAAGTTAGAACGTAGCTTTTCACAATATCAACGTTCACAGTGGTATTTTCCGGATACATGCGCTTCTTCCAAAGCTCTCTTTCAGCTAACCACATTCTTTGGTACTCATAGGAAAGGAGCCATCCTACGCGGGATTTGCCTTCCTGTAAAATGGCATGAATCTCTAACAGCGGAAGGTTTTCACCCCAGTTAACAACAGGGAGTTAATTTATAGTGCCACTCCCCACTCTCTCTATAAAGGTATCTCTCTACTTTATCCATTACACCGTATCATACCAAGACCGTAATAGCAACGTGTCAGGCAAAAATATATTCTTTGTATGGAAAAGTATGAGACTGCCCACTAACACGTTTCCTAACCAACCGTCGCCGTCGCCAAGACAGTACCGGATTAGCCACGTAGCAAGAGTAGCAAATGCTACGGGCCCCGCGGTCTAATACCTGTCTGACCGTAAAAAAAAAAGTTCATTTATAATAGTTTTGTTTTATTTAATACCCTTTAACTTGAGAAACTATAGCAAACCAAGGGCCTCTTGACAGAATTTGCTACAGGCCCCGCGCTGGCTTAATCCGGCACTGCGCCAAGATTCAAAATTTCACCCTCTAGGTATTATTTTATGGTTCTCGAGATACAGCCTTGAGACAGATAGCGAAGCGATAGTTATAGGGTACCATTTGTCATCATAGATATAATGATCTTACCATAAATTTCCAAGGTTGAGGGTTGTATTTAGGAAAATCTGAAGAAATTATATTATGAACCGGCGCACATCGTTGAGCTTTTTCCCATTTGATGCCGCCCATCCTGCCCATACCAAAACAAAAGCTTTTTTAAGTGAATTTGGATGTGAGATGAGGAATTACTATTTTTTACATGAAATTAAATACCTAATGGATTCCGATCGTCTGGCTGTCAAGTGTAATAGTGAATGACAATAATATTGACTATTATTGCTCGGATATTATCAGTGTTCAATGCATTTATCAATTTTGAAATCAGAACGTTATTCCATAGATACGAACCAAGGCGTATGTGAGAAACGTGTTTTTGAATTTAAAAAATAGGTCAATAGATTTGGTGTTCGATTGGCAACGCATCTGCAATCCCCCTGGTGTTGCAGGTGTCTATGGGCAATGGTGATCTCTTACCATCAGGAGGCTCACACGTTTGCCATCCAGTCGAATAGAAAAAAGGCAAGGAAAAGGTAAAAACGATCCCCGTTGATGATGGTTGTTTTGGCAGACAACAGAGGGCGGGTGCTACTCTTAAATTAGCATCGCGTAGTCCCTCTTGCACCTGTGAAATACTTATTATAAGCGTGAGCGGGACAGCACGACACGAACACAAAAATATGTATAAACGACTCTATTGACTTAACATTAAGGTCGTGTTTACATGTTTTTGTAACCTTAGCCATACCATATCGACAATTTCGTAGTTGACTGTACCAACCACCCACAATGTAACAAGTTAACCCTTTATAAGGCCCCATTTATTGGAGCTTACTACCACAGATTCAAAAGCAGCTATCAAATACATATCCGGCAAAGGATATTTTTAAAGCTAGTATTTTCAATAAAAAAAAAAAAAAAAAAACAATAATTACAATGAATATTGTAACTTATTACTAAAACAATAAGGTTGAATTTCTTAATCAATGCATGTGGTCGGTAAATCGCCTTATAAAGGGTAATCGAAATAACTGCTAACTTTCTCATAGTGACAAATGTGTAGTAGCACTTTCGTGGCCAGGTTGGCACATCATAAACCGCCATGCTCAGGGCCGTTAATCTAACAGGCGTTGGCCTCATGGTCGTGGAGCGGGAAGGGTAACACGCCTGGGCCTGGTGTCCTGCGCGCGCGCGTTATCTACTATCGTATAGCATCCTTTATTTTACATCAATAATAGGATTTCAGTATCAAGTATTTAAGTATAACAAAAACAGAGTAAAAATAAAAGAACAGTTTTTTTTTGTGTTTTTATTTAGATACACTAAAGAGTCTTAGATTTAGGTCTTCCACTCCGCCAGTGTACCTGAAACAGAATAAATATAATTTTGAGAACTTGTATAAAATGGCACAACAGGCACATTCCCCAAAATGTTTTTTGTTGTGAATGTGTGCTTTATAATAGTCCATGTAATGCATTTAGCATCAAATGGGTGGAGTAAGCCTTTATTATACCCTCTTATTCTTTGCATGATTCTTATAAAAAGAGCATGACTGCCTTGGAGGGATCAAATTTAGAATGGGTAACATAACTAACATACTGTTTTCCCTAAATTATAGGCAAGCCTAAGAGAACTTGCCAATGCGAGCATTGGTATTAGTAATATAGTTGTCATAATATCCTAGTTTAAGGACAGAAACATCACAAAACAAAATGCCTTTGAGCAAAATCTTTTACTAAAAATGACATCCTAAGTTCATTATAAACAAATCCACCCAGAGTATTTTACACCTTTATAATGTAGAACCTAAAATAATATTTCCCTCTCTCTTTGGAGACAAAGGTGAGCGACAGAGAATAATATGATTTTGGGTTTAACCTTAATGTCCATTATTTGAACACTTCACCTTTCACATGCTCTAGTTTGGATCAGTCGAAAATTTAAGGGCATCTTTGTCTTAGTCAGCATTAGAAAGGGTTAATGTAACTAACAGATGCAAATCCCAGTCCCAGCCCCATAGTAATACCTGTGGTAATACCTTGTTAAAATAGGGTCTATGCCAATTTGATGTGCACCACGAAAATTGTATATTTAGTTATTCAAAGGTGGACATTCAAAAACTCAAGATGATGTTAACCAGTAGTACAGTAGTTAACCATACAAAACAACAGTGGAAAAAGTTATATTGATGAACATTACCCATTTTATAGTAGGTATGCTTAATTCTCTCAAGATTGTCCTGTCCTTCAGTCTTGCCTTTCAGCATACAAAATTTTACTTATTATTTTTATTTCTAACAACCCGTGTTCGAACTTTTATGCGTTTTATTTATAATGCCCTGTAAATTTAGTTTGAACATGACCATTGGCTGCATGGCTTTTTTTTTTGTTTTCTCCAATTACTTCACTTCCGTACACGCGCACATACAATCAATCCAAGAAAACTATTTATATAAATCAAACGAAAATCTAAGACACGTGGTATTAAACTAACACGAGGTTTTCAAAATAGAACCGGGTGTCTTAGAATGAATATGTGTGTATTTACATATAAAATATTAATTAAGTACGAAGTTTCGGTGTCGCTGTCATTCGTAATAATGTATTAGTAAAATTATGGATCAAAGTTTAATGAGGCAAGGTAGTTTTTTGTCTTGTCAGTCATCTATTGATCTATTCGTAAATTACAGATTTAAAGAGGCGTGATTGAACAAACAAAAGAAACGTTTTCTAGTATCACCATTTTGAGAAATACAAAATTAAATGTGACCATAGAATTTAAACAACACACAATGTAGCGTAGTGACAAATCTATTTAAATATTACTAATGCACGCATCGATTACCTCTTCGGACTTCGGATGGAAGTTCTTTATGAGAATTTCATAGAGACCCTATACAAGAGGTTAGATTTATTAAATAACGGTAGAACTCGAACAATTAAAGACACTAATAGACTTAATGACCGATCTAATCAAGTTAAAGTCGTATGCCCCATGGGATGGAAATATGCGAGCTAAATTTCAAGGACCTTAAAATTATTAAGAGGTTAGAATTACTATATAATAGTAAATACTCACCCAGTTTATTTGGACCTCGCACGCATCTTCCTGCGTTTACGCTTTAGCCTTCGCATGCGCTTCTTACGCCACTGAAATAGTTAACAAAACATCTAGTTAAAATGTGCATTTAGGTTTACATGTCTGAAATCACAATCACATTTGTTTATACGAACAACAAATAAACTGAAAAATAAACTATACCTTGGCTCTCATTTCGATGAAATCAAAGATTTACTTTGGATAAACTGCTTATTTGTCAATGATCGTCCTTATAACTCAGGATAACATAAGGCCGGCCGCGAAATGCGAACAGACCTATACGAGCGAAGTCTTGGAAAGAAAGAACTAACTGGAGTTGCCAGAACTAACACTAACATAGACTTGGATTTTTTTATTGCCAGCATTCATAAATAAAAAATGGGGTGTTTTTCACATTATCCGATCTAGTATCGGTGTCGGACGACGATACGATATCGGGACAAGTAAAATGTATGAATTATGCAATGACATTTAAACCCGGTTATTTCATCAAAGGAAAAATGTATGTACTTGTCTTTCACATTGTCCGGCCCGATATCGGAGCCGACACCGGAACGTTCACGACACCATTAGACGCCCGTGGGCTGTCGGACGTTTGATGTGTGCTTTGCGCGTACCTAAATTGAGAGTCCGTCCGATGCGTGGCGGCTATTTTGAGCCGGACGTATCGAAACGATTTTGTCGGAAATATGTGAAAGCAGAACATAGCGTCGAGTCGGCTACCGGATGTCGTCTATCTTCGTCTTCTGATATTAGTACCTTTAAAACTCATTAAAATAAAAATAATTAGACTAACATGCTTAGACAAACGGAACCCATAAGCCGTCCAGATAGGACCAAGAAACTCATTCGTGGCTTTCATTGGACCGGTGTGTATGCAGCTTTTCAGACTACTAAGGGATACTACATTACATTATGTTCGTATCTTGCCGTCCCGCTAACTCTAAACCATGGAAGTAGTAAGTACCTGGAAGGTGCACTGTACAGGAATAGCGAGCCGAAAACCTGGTGATAGAGATAGCTACCACAGGGTTATTTTATCTCACTCTATTAGTATGACCACAATTTTATGCAACTAATGAGACATTCCTTCCGATACTCCTAGTACTCCTTTGTCAGAAAAATAAAACTAAGTAGCAATAACCAGAATTTTTATTACTTGTATAATAAAGACTATGATACGGCTGGTAGAGACTAGAGCAAATAGATTTTAGGTATGTACGTGGTAGTAACATAAGTAACATATATATATTTATATACATTTATATTACATATATTTTCTCTCTGGATAAGACCAGAACGCAGAAATTTTCGTCATCCAGTAAGCTATAATCACATGACACTCACTCACTGATGATCATTAAAATAGATCATGATCATCAAAATAGAACAAGTACTTCCCATAAACTCAGAGAGCTGAAATTTGGTACAGAGTTAGGGTTTAATGGCCACATAAAGGAAAAACTATAAAATCTAGGATAATCGAATATCTAGATATTCAGTACATGAAAAAAAAACTAATGAAAAAAACTGTCAAATAACAAAATCTAATAAAATAAATCAATAAGCCCACGTTTCTACAAAAAGAAGTGAAATCCCACCAAAAACATTCTGTAAAAAACTAGCCAAGTCTCGATAGAGCTGCTTGTTTATCTCTAAAAAGTAATGAAATCTAGACGAAGTCGGGCCAAGTCTAGGGTTCCTTACTGCGATATCTTTATTATTATAGTTAATGTTGTGTGACTTGGCCGTTGACTTGTACCCACTAACGTATAAGGAATATTAATTATAAAACTTAAGACTCAAACTTAAGACTCAACATTCTGAGGGACAGACAGACAGACAGACAGACATGGCGAAACTATAAGGGTTCCGTTTTTGCCATTTTGGCTCCGGAACCCTAAAAAATACAACCGAATAGATAACCTCCTCCTTTTTTTGAAGTCGGTTAAAAATAACATTTAAATTCAAATTTCCTTGTCTAAATTCTACACCTGTTCGATTTACGTCAAGTAGCCATTTAATGCAGAGCCTCCGAGTTGAACAGATACCTACCTGTCTTTTATCCTTGATCCTATAAATCTCCTAAAAACTCCATAACTAGCTTATGTATGTATGTATGTAAATACTTTATTGTACATAAAACACAAAGTAATACAAAAAGAAAACAATAAATCAAAAGAGTACAAAGGCGAACTTATCCCTAAAAGGGATCTTATAATTTACTACTCCTATACGAACGAAGGTGTTATCCTTATCCAACAAATAATTGTGCAGTGCATTAGTGAAGATTCATAAGTTCATTAGCTTTTAATACTGCTGGACTTCAGTGCTTTTGAATTGTATAACATAAAGAACTGGGCACGGAAACGTAAGTTGATTAACTATGTATTTTTATAATTATTGATACAGTGTCAAAGCATACCTTTTCGATTAAATATCTTAAGTAGACCGCGTCTGTTTGTCCGCAGGTGCCCTTTTATTATTGTTTTAAATAAATATTACCTGTCTGCCCTGTTGCTGCCTTCTTTTTTTTTTCTACAACTTCCCCGGCACTATCCGTGATAAGTTATTCGTTACAATATCATTTAATATTGTCACCCTAGTCTCAATAACGAACATAATTTCATGGTTTTATCTTGTTTTTGCTTGCCTGTGAAAAGATACACCACAGCCTGAAAATGATTCATTTCCACAACCTTTGACGCAACATCTTTTCACCATTTTTAGAATTTATAAAACTGAGAAACAAATAAAATCAACACTATTGACAGATAACGTTACCGGTTTTTGAAATAGGGAGCTAGGAATATTGTTTGGTGTTGCCATTGAGAAATCAAGAGAACCTACCATCAAGTTGAAACTAGCTCGCGTAAAAATATTTGAAGTATATGTCTTAAAAAAACATAATTTTATCGTGTAATTTTTGCTTATTAAAAATAAATGAACTTTTATTCAATATTTTTTTAGGACAACGCTCACGAAACAGAAATTTACTAATTACTTATTATTTATAAACTGGCAATAGTTAGAGAGGGACACACTGACTCCGTGCTAGCTATTTCACAAGGACCGGAGGCCCTTAGTTCTTATGTCAATGGACTTTGGGTCGGTTTTTGCTCGTCTGTTTTTGGAGTGTTCATTCCAGGTACTTACTATTTCGATGCTCTAAACCTACTGTTAAGAGGCTGTCTCACCATCCATTGCTTAGTGTTAACTGACGATTAAATGTGACGCCGTCTCTATTTGTTTTGTTCGAATAGACGTCACGGCATCACATTTAACCGTAAGTTAACACTAATAAATGGATGGTGAAACTGCCCCTTGATATAATATTCTGCAGGATAATGAAGAGCATTCTTTATATTACATATATTGCACTGGCAATACAACAAAAAAAGTTATTACGTCTGATGTCACGGTCATGCAAATCTGTCAACTGGCTGCCACTTACCTACTGCCGTTGATGTGTTCGCGCCAAATCTATTATAACCGTATATTTTTGTTTTAAATGAGTTTATGGAACAAGTGACTGCGTAGCATCAATATTGAATTAAAGTAAGTTATTCTACCTTATTATTCAACAAATTTGTCACTTAAATCTGGATACAAATCGCATTCTAAATGTTAACCTCTGTTGTTATGAAGTTTAGCAGTGTTACCAACTTACCGGAAAACGTAATGTAACAAAATATGTCGGTCGTCTTACTGTTTCATTGTGCTGCGGAGCTTCGTTTTTTATATTGATTGATATCTAATTTAAAATCGCTTCTAATAAAGTTAAATATTTTGTCGCGATTTCATGTCGATTCAAATAGAATGGGACCATAAACGGTGTACTTCAAGTACTATAAAAACAGCTGTGTTTTACATTTAAATGACGCTGGACATGCTTCTGTAAAGATGGTAACTTCCAATAAATTACTGGATAAAAAGATCGTAAAAATGGCTGAACAGAATAATAGTGTTGTTGTTCCACAAAGAACTCTATTAGGAGAAGTGAATGAACACATAACGTGCCCGTTATGTCGCGGTTACTACATCGACGCCACGACCATCGTAGAGTGTTTGCACTCGTTTTGCCGAAGCTGCATAATCAAACATTTGCAAGTTAAGAGTTACTGTCCGGTATGTGAAATGATGATTAATTCTGCAAAGCCAAACATTAAACTAGATAAAGCACTACAAGACATTGTATATAAACTTGTGCCTGGTCTCTTTCAAAAAGAGATGGAAAGGCGCCAACAGTTTTATTCCTCAAGGCCGGGCCCGGCAGCTTCAGCTACTCCTGAGCAAAGGGGTGAAGATACGGAAAGAATTATTTTCAGCCCGGAAGATGTAATCTCATTTTCTCTAGAATATTCTGATGCCACAGATACGGACAGCATATCAAGTAAATCTTCAGACAGCAATGAACCTCAGTCAGCAACAGGCACCACTAGAAGATTTCTACAGTGTCCTGCAGTTGTTAACATAAGCCATTTAAAAAAATTCTTGAGTATGAAGTATGATATAGATAGTACCCAGTTTGCAATTGATATATTGTATAAGAGAGTACCTCTGCCAGACTATTATACTTTGATGGATATAGCATATATTTACAATTGGAAAAGAAATGAGCCTATGAGATTTTTTTACCAAATTATTGATTATGTAGCAATAAGAAATAGATTGTTTGATATTAAGTCTAGGAAATCGAGTCCTACACCAACTGAAGACACAAATGTAAGCAGCCCCGCACCCAATCTGAATGATCATGGATCAGAAATGTCATCAGGTACTGATAGTCCCATGCCTGATGAAAACAGTGGTAAAAAATCAAATAACACAAATACAGACAAAACTAGTCAGCAAAGCAAAGGCAACAGCAATCAAGACAAGCCAAGCAGCAGTAACAGTTCTACATCTAAAAAGAATGATGATGAAGTAGAAAAATCTCAATTTTTAAACTCATTTGAATTAACTGCTAAAAATAACAGTCAGTCAGTTAAATCATCTCCTGTCAAAGGAAGTACCCCAGAAAAATCTATATCATCAATTAATGATACAGCAAAAGATCAAGTAAATTTGCCTAAAGTAGAAGAATCTCTGAAGAGAAAACAACAAACACCTCCAAAAACACCAGAAATTAAAAAACTGAAAATTGAATTAGAAAAGGCAAAAATACCTGGCAATATAGGTAAACAACCTAGCCTTAGTTTGGCTTCTTCACCTGCAACTACCGAGTCCTCAAATAAATCTGAAAATGTTTTTGATAGTCTAATGAAAAAGAAAGATGTTGAAGATAAACCAAAATCCTTAAAAATTACATCACCCCCAGCTAATACTTCAACAAAGGAACCAAAGCCACAAGGAATAGGTGGTAAAACAGGATCAGAAGGAACGGCAATGAAACGAGCAGTACCTGGTTCAACAAATATGTCTTCTCCAAAAAGAAAACCTACTAATGAGCTGCCTGCGCCATCTCAACCAGCATCACAAACTAAACAAGTTTCTCCTCTTAAACTTCAAATTCCAAAATTAGAAACTCATACTAAAAGCTCCATGTCTATGCCAAAACCTTCTGAAGTTCCAAAACCACCTCCTAAACGGATGCCAGATTTAAAACCAACTACACCATCATCTCAGACATCACAAAGTAAAGGACCACCAGTAAACAAATTGAGAATGGATCTCTTAGCAAATAATTGTGACCCAACAATGGATAGAAGTAGGATTATGTCACAGGTAAAGTCTTCCCTTGGCACTCATAATACAGGTCAAACATCAGGAGACCCATTAAAGTCTTTATTATTAGATTCTTGTAAGATTAATATTCCTTCTTCATTGTCAATAACTTTGACTGACCAGAAGTTAGACTTGCGTAGTCCTAATGATCCAAATACAAATGAGCCTAAAAAGAATAGTATCACAAATAAAAATTTAGTACCAGCCAATACAGCAGGTACAGCACATAAAGTACCAAGTCCTCCTGTTCACAATTATATTGAGATTTTGAAACTGCCTGATAGTAATCCTAAAAAAACCCAAACTAAAACTGATTGTAATACAGATAATAAATCAACTCCTCAAGGAAAAACGGAGACAACCACACCGCAGCCTAAACCTTCTGGTAAATCATCTGAATCATCAGCTAAAGGCCCTGTACCCAATTTAAAACCTATTGCTGATACTAAATTAGGAAAACAAAGTGGAAATTTTGCATCTCCTATTACTTTTCAACAAACATTTGAGCAACAATTACAGTCTTTACAATCTGATAAAAAATCAAAACTTCCAAAAAATAAAGCACAAGTCCCAAAACTGGTTCCCGCAACACCCAAATCATTCAGTGCTGCCAATAAACTGAATAATCCAGTCAATAAGTCCCCTTCTAGCAGTGTTACAATGATGGCAGAGAATAAACCAAGTGCTGCTTTGGATTTAACAACTCCCCATAATATCCAAAGCCAAATAGGACAACATCAGTCGCGCCTTTTGGAGTCTTTGGAGACAATGCAATCCATTGCTAATTTAGCGAAAAAGCAAAATCAGCCTGTAAAAGGATTACCTACAAGTATTGCACAGGGAAATGTCTATTCATCCATTTCTAATAGACCAGCTACCACTGGAACAAGTCCATTGAGAATCCCTAATCCAATCAGCCAAGCAAAGCATGATAAAATCAGTCCTGGTGGCCTACATACAAGTACAGCAAGACAAGACATTGGCAAACCTTTCCCGTTAAATCAGGCAGGAGGTGCCAATTCTATAATGTCGTCCCCTAGTTATCAACCTATGTCTCATAACTCTCCTAACACGGCCCAGCCATCACCAAGGTCTCAGACACGATCTCCAAGTTCCTCCCCTAAGTTAGTGATTGCTGAAGAAAAGCAAGCCAGTAGTTCTTCATCAGATTCAATTGTAAATCAATCAAATCAAATATCAAGCACACAGCTGCCCAACCTCAATTTACTAAAAAATGAATCTCCTAAAGCTGTCCCAGGACCTTCCAAACAAGGCCCTAAGCCCATGAAACCTTTAGCACCTAGTGTTAAACTTACAGGGATTCGACAACCTATAACTCCCACTTTGAAATCAAGCCCAAATATGAATGTCGTCCCTACTGATTACATGACATCCCCCCAACTTATGGCACAGCATGCTGCAATTATGCCTCATATAAGGCATCAAATGCAAATGCAAAATTGGTACAAAGCTAAACAATATGACTATATCAAAAGTATGGCTAATGCTGTTCAGAATCAACATGATTTCAATAACAAAGACAAACAGTGATTATTTTGAGGTATAGATAGTCATCCATATAAATATATATATATTGATTTTGTAATATTGTAAGTTGCTGTCATAATAATATATTATTGTAAAGATTTAAGGTTTGTAAAATGTTTAGTTCAGTAAATTAATGACGCATATATGTATCGGTAGGTATTTCATAATCAACATGAAAAATTGTAAATAAAGTAGATGTAAGCATATTTTTGTGTTATGTAGTTAGGTCAAAAAAAAATGAAGTTAGCAATTGTAAAAGATGTGGATTTAGTTCTTTTAATGCTGATATTTAAATAAGTATAGAATAATGTGATGTAAGTAAAATACTACTTGCAGCGAATCATCAACATGCATGATAGTGAATGGTCAGAAATATTTTTATATTAAATTCTGTTTCAATTAATATAAATGAGTCCAGCGCTTTACATTTGTTACATTGTAAGTAAAATAACAATTTATTGCTAAATACTATTCTTTATTTTATGTTTTGGGATTTACATAAAATTTACTAACTGCTTTTAATTTACTTAGGTTATTTGAACCTATACATACATAACTGCATTATTTAAGTTTAAAATAAGATAAATGTAAGGACTAAGGGGAATTGTAATTTTTAATAAATGATAAAAATATGTATTGTTTAATTATTACATCACCATTGTTTGATCCTTATCTACTTAAAAAACTAAGGTACCTATTACATTTCTTTGAAGTCTAATGCACATTCTTAATACCAATAGAAATATTTTCATAACAATATGTATTTCTGTATTTCAGATGTCAGTCATCCAGCCCTCCATTCCCTTCAAGTCTCGCAAAAGGACCTGCAGAACTAACAAGAACAAGGAAAGCAACGAAAATATAAATATTCTTAATAAAATAGAGTTACTGGAAGTTAACCAAAAACATCATATTGATGATAATGATGTCAAAATCAAAGACGACTATGGTAAGTCTTTAACTTTTTCTGTTGATTGATGGATTTTGTGTTCACTTTATCAATAGTAATAGGTAGTTGGCAACAGGCAGCATACACCACCTTACAAAGATTATGTATGATACTCTCTTACATTGGAGATATGCTGACTATACCTCAGGGGCAGAACGTGAATTTGTTTCAAGATATTATTACTACTTGGGCTCTATCTAATTAATTGACTAATTGTGATTTTCTTCAAATGTCTTCAGTAATGGTATAGGTCTCCAATGGGGGTTGCAACCCAAAAGGTCTTTATACAAGGTGGTGTGCCCTGTAACAGGAGCAAAAAATTGTTTACACGGCTTCCACTCTTCATCTTGAGCTAATTTAGTTCTACAACTTTTGAAAATAACTAGTATTATGATTTTTACTATAGTTTTAAGTTTAATTGGACAAGCAATGTATTGCAAAATCCGTCATTTTGTTACGTGGCAGGCGATGTAATTTAGACTATTGGATGCGTACATTGAAAATACCAATTAATTTGTTTGGAATAAACATAATGATAAAATGACTTAATTTTTGAAAGTTGCGGAGCTAAAGTATTTCCATTTGAGTAGTAGAACCTGTATTTTAATTTTTTGCTCCTATTACGGTATGGTCACAGGGCCCACCCGGTAGTTCCGCTCGCGCCTCCTTTTTCCATGGCCTCTTTTTTTTATTTACTATAATAGTATTAACTTCGGAATATGATAAAAAAAATCTGAAGTCTATTGTGGGGGCCCCTCTTTTGTGGAGCCCCGGTTGCCCGGCCCTGCCTTTTTCCATTTCCTAACTGCATAGGCATTCTGATACGTATTATACTTGCACTACTCCCATTTTAATGTTATGAGGAGCTTGCAATATGCAAAAACCTTACATCATCCTGGTAATAAATTTGTTTTTTCCAGAATCTTGCTCTGCTCCCAAGATTGCTAAAAAAGCTTCTAAACTCAATACTGATGTGAATAGCTACGAAGATTCCCTTAACGAAAGGTGAGTTATTTTATTAAAAACACATATGCTCTATTCATAAATCAGTCGTTACATCCGCTATAGTCGCGTTGTAGCCGCGCACGCCAATCAATGCTTAGGGGCTGTTTGACCATCCATTGATTAGTGTTATTCGAACAAAACAATAGTCTGCATCACATTTAACCGTCAGTTAACACTAATCAATGGATGGTGAAACAGCCCCTTACACTTGTCAGCCCCGCCCGCCCCGCGCATTGCTGGGTTCCCCGCGATACTTTATTTGTACTTCCGTCTGGACATTAATGGTCACCGTTAGACTTTCGTTCAGCGTTCAGCGGGCTGAATAAACCGCATATGAAAATTATTCTTTATTATTATACATTACAGATTCCTATATTATATTGAAATACTATCAAATCTCCGTAACTGAGGAAACTTTTGGCATTACAGAAATTTGGTGACTTCAGGCCCGCTTCCTAGTCGAGAAGAGGAATTTGATTGGTTACAAAATTTTCTTTGTGATCACCTTGACAGAGAAGAATCTGCTTCACTGTATATCTCGGGACAGCCAGGAACCGGCAAAACCGCAACTCTATCAAGTTTATTAAATTCACCTAAGGTATATTATTCTCTTCTTTTAGATTTAGAAGATTACTTGCTTTAGTGTTATTATAAAAAAAAACTGTGAGCGTGTGTCGTCGGACACGTCCAAGATAGGGTTCTATAGCCATTACCAAATAATCTAGTAATATTTTTTAAGTATTTCGTATTATGTACGGAACCTTCCAAGTTTAGGTATATTTTATACCTAAGGCTGCTATTTACTCTTTAAACTACTAATAATTCTCAAGAAAACTTAACCGTTATAATTTTCGTTGTAAATTTGATATACTTACTACTATTCTGAATTTCTTTAAAAAAATGTCCACATAACAGTAACAGTTTAGATTTTAGAAGGGGGGAGGGGGTGACGCTCGATTTTAATGTAAAATTGCACCTTTACGACCTTAGGCAATGCTAAGAAATTAAAGTGTGTAGACATATTTATATAATTTTGGCCATATCGATATATTTGTAGGTGCGTATAGTTGTAGGTCTGCACAGACTCGACAATACATTATATAAACATGTTACTTGATTTATTTTTAGATAAAAGAAGGCTTTAAACAAGTATATGTCAATTGCACCATGATGAAGTCGGCTACAAGTATCTACAGCAGAATTTGCAAAGAGTTGCAACTGGCCACCAAGAGTTCAACAGAGAAGGCATGCCTCGCTGCTATTGAAAAATATTTAAATAAAAAACATAAGATGATGTAAGTAAAAGAAGCATACATATCATAGTTATAGTTTTAACATACTTAAAAAAAATGAGTTATGTTTTCCTAGTTTTTTGAAGTTGGTTAAGAATCACAGATTTATAGATATAACTGGAAACCAACAAATTATTCTTTACTTTCAGCCTCCTAGTATTGGATGAGATAGACCAACTGGACAGCAAGCGTCAGTCTGTCCTGTACTCGATATTCGAGTGGCCCGCTTTACCTAACTCGCGGCTGCTTCTAATAGGCATTGCTAATGCCTTGGACCTCACGGAGCGCAGTCTCCCGCGGCTGCAAGCCCGCTGCTCATTGCGCCCTCGTACTCTCCACTTCACACCCTACACCAAACAGCAAATCATCAACATATTCACCAAAATTTTGGGCGATGACAAAAATAACGTGTTTTCGCCAGTCGCGCTGCAAATGTTGGCAGGTTCGTTTGCAATTCTCACCACGTAATTTGCATCTGTGAAGTTGGCTACCAGTGACGATGCAACGACAGTGGCGTTGCAACGTTTTTATGTGTCAACATGGCTTGAGTTTAAATTCACTTACTCGAACTTACATTGTGCAATTTGACGAGGTTGTTGTAGTTTGAGTTTTTAACTTAATTACAAAATACTGCATGCATTATTCCCTGCTAGTTCGGTACGGGGTGATAATGCACGGCATGATAATTCGTGCACATAAGCATGGGTTATAAGGCCGTGCATTATTTAAGCGTGCTTTAACAAGTCGTACATTAACTACACCCTACCAAACATTCGTGTTTAGACGAGGTGTGACCTAGCATCTCATGTAAAATAAAAACAAGGTCCAAGTGTCTTTCTTAAGGGCTTAAGGGGACTTTACCCAAAACAAACCAGTGGCTGTAAATCCAAACAATTCTAAAATTATATTACTTTCAACAGCTAAGATATCTGCTGTTTCCGGCGACATGAGAAGAGCCCTGGATATAGGCCGTAGAGTGATTGAACTGGCAAAACGAAACAAATTTCATGAAAACCAATCAGTTGACTCAATGATGAAAGACTCTTCAGTAACAGTGGAGCTGAAACAAGTTTTAGAAGTATTAAACGACGTCTATGGCGGATCGAAGAATATTGAAGCTGATGTAGATGAAAGTTTCCCAATGCAACAGAAACTGATTCTCTGTAGCTTGATGCTCATGCTTACTAAGGGAAAGAATAAGGACATTGTCATGGGAAAATTGCACGATGTTTACAAAAAGTAAGTATAGTTTTATTTTATGAGTGTTTCAATCTGACAGATTCTTTATTTTTTGATCATTAAATCAGTCGTGGGGATAATGACTGAGCATGCCTCTGAATCAGCACCACTGTAGTGTCGTCATGGGGGTTCGCTAAAACATGACTGTGTTCCTTGCACAACATATCAATAACAAAATAATATCATTGTAAGAAACAAATACTAAATTGGATCTACGTCACTTGTAGGTGTAACTAGCACATTATGACCTAATATGCCCGAATAAGGGCAAATATTTCTAGCTAATGCGCCCGAAGTCTTTCTTGTTAGACATCGACAAATTCTCATCTATAATGAAATTAACTACCTATGATTATTAAATTTTTGTCATGTTTGGCAAAATATTTGACTGTCATAATATTAAGTATGCCCCGTCTTCAGATCTGCGTACAGTTTTCATGCGATAAATAGAAAGGTGGAGATCCATCGTTTTGTTTTGTTAATAACAGCTTTTGTTTTCCCCACAGAGTGGCAACTGCCCGTAACATCGCTCCTCTAGACATGAGCGAGATGGCGAGCGCGTGTTCGCTGCTGGAATCGCGTGGGGCCCTGCGGTGCACGGGCGCGAGTGGTCGCGGACGGCGCATACGACTCCAGTGGGACGAGACCGAACTAAACGCGGCGCTCCGAGACAAACCACTTCTCGCGTCCATACTCAGCGACGTCAGCTTTCTTGCGCCCACTTGCTAACACACTGGTATCTAAAACTTCCTTTACCTTTAATCAGAGCAAGAATACGCTTGCAATCGCCGTTAGCCTTACTTTAGTGTGTGGCATAAATGTTACGCATACCTAACGTATCCTGTGACCAGGTGGAACCTTTGAAGCCCTCAAGGATGTAGTTTCTATTCTACTCTCGCTCCTTGAAGACGCTCAAAAACCTTCCCACCTAGACAATTGGGCCGCTCGTCTCGTTTCACTATAGGGCCGACCCCTATGTGCATTTTATAAATTTTAATGAAGGACTATTATTTTCCTGATAGTAAAAATAGTTTGTACTTTTTAAACCAATAACGATTATGATTATTATGAATGTTGGTAATTAACTCGTACGTTTTTGAGATTTTTGTGTGCACGCGTTTGGGAGACTATTGTCCTCAATTGAAAAAAAAAATATTTCCGATCTACAATCGTGTTAAACCTACTAGATAGCGTCATGTTAACTTGTACCTTTTAATCTATTTATTTATTTATCAAAAAAATTGGCCCTCGAATGTATGCAGTAATAGGTAATTTTGTATGTAGAGTGGGCCAAATTGTGCCGCTGAGTATATCTTTAGACGAATAATTCTTGTATACATTTATTTATTTCTAAAACGATTTAGACTAATTTTGCTCTGTGGTGGTTTTGGAACCAAACAATTGGTCCAGAATTTATCTCTGGAAAAAGGAAATCTGGAAATCTCCGAGTTTTAGTGCTAGCGAAGCTCGGTGGCTCAGGTACTAAGAAATACATACTTATGGAGGTAGTCCAAGTAGAGCACACAGACAGTGCCCATAACAAAGATGCATTGGCCACAAAGTTCTATAAAATATTTATATTAGTCAGTACTGTTGGTGCCCTAATAAGTACCACTTTTCCATGCCACTGGTATGAATGAAACCTACTAATATTTTTAATGCGAAAGTTTCTAAGTCTGTTTGTTGGATTGTAACCCTCATCACGTCTAAACTGCTGAACCGATATATAGATGTGAGTCCCGGGGGCCCGGGGTATGTCCTTTACATAACTAGGATAGTTTTAATCCCGGAAAATTGCATAGTTCCCACGGGATGACTTTTACGCGATAAATGACTTTTACGCGGACGGAGTCGCGGGTAACAGGCTAGTAAGTGTATAAGTTGGGGAACCAACCATACCATTATTGACAAATAGTCACTAAAATGAGCTTAAAAAATAGACAACGAAGTTCTAGTATAAGTATAAGGTTTCGCTGATTTTCTTCTAGTATCTGTTGTGTTATTTTTAAAAGGTTTCCTTACAACTTACTAGCAAGCAAGTGACACATATCGTCATTGTTTGACTTTATTATTATTTCGCGTATAGACCAGTTGAATGTGTTGGAAAATGTGATAGATCTGACTGTAATGCGGTAGTAGTGATGCGTATGCTTCACCGTCAATGTGCCAATATGAATTAAAGTATGGTGTCAGCGTACAATGTAGATCGCTATTATGACGTGATTGATAAGTACAATGACAATGTAGCATGCGTCTGACTTTATTTTTACCCCCTGACGCAAAAAGAGGGTTGTCATCTGGGGGCACGGCAGTGCCCTCGCCAAGTCGAGCAAAAAAAAACAAAGGCACGGCCGTACCATACTTTTCTCGAAGCCATTCAGGCTATTTTCAACACACTGTATTTTTGTTATGGCTTAAGTTTGACCGCTATGTGTTTTTGTCTGTCTATGACACCGTAGCTCTTAAACGGCTGGACCGATTTAAATGCGGTTTTTTTTTAAAATTTGAAATCAGGGTTTCTAGCCATGGTTTCTAGACATGTTTCATCAAAATCGGTTCAGTCGTTTTTGAGATATTGAACTTTGAAGTGACAAGTCGGGGGTTTTCCAACTTTTTAGGGTTCCGGAGCCAAAATGGCGAAAACGGAACCCTTATAGTTTCGCCATGTCTGTCTGTCTGTCCGTCAGTCTGTCTGTCTGTCTGTCTGTCGGTCCGTCAGTCTGTCTGTCTGTCTGTCTGTCTGTCTGTCCGTCCGCGGCTTTGCTCAGAGACTATCAATGCTAGAAAGCTGTAATTTTGCACGAATATATAGATAAATTATGCCGACAAAATAGTACAATTAAAAATTCAAAAACAATTTTTTTTAGGGTACCTCCCATAGACGTAAAGTGGCGGTGATTTTTTTTTCTCATCCAACCCTATGGTGTGGGGTATCGTTGGATAGGTATTGTAAAACCATTAGGGGTTTGCTAAAACGATTTTTCGATTCAGTCATTTGTTTGCGAAATATTCAACTTTAAAGTGCAAATTTTCATAAAAATCGAGCGTCCCCCCCCCTCTAAAATCTAAACCGGAGGGTCGAAAAATTTGAAAAAATTCAGAATGGTAGTTAGTATATCAAACTTTCAAGGAAAACTATAACGGCTAAGTTTGCTTGAGAACTATTAGTAGTTTATGAGTATACCTATATAAAATATACCTAAACTTGGAAGATTCCGTGTAAAATACGAAATCCTTAGAAAAATATTACTTAATTTTTTCGTAATGGCTACGGAACCCTATTTTGGGCGTGTCCGACACGCTCTTGGCCGGTTTTGTTGCTTAGGTTATAAGATACTAAATACATAAACGGTATTTTTTTCTAAATCATAAATCTCGTCATAGAAATTTAGAACGTCATTTCCAAGCACATTCAACTTTGAACATTAGAATGGAGCTTGACATTATGTTTGAGATTGGCCATTTCTTTCGATACCGCAAGATTTGGTGTCTTTTTGGTCTTTGCAGTTTTTGTCTCGCACCATAATGCTCTGCGGTTGTGAGAAACGGCAATTGACCGTTTTTTTTACATTCACGCGTATTATCTTAATAATACTTCCGAAATTATGACAATCAAGTGTTTGAAACCCACTTTTAACCATGTTTTGTTTTGTTGTGTTTGTGTGTGTAGAGTTGAGGTGAATGATTGTTATGTATTGTCGAAAATTGAATTTATCTGGTTTTTTTTCCATGCCAATTAATATCTAAATATTTTTTATTAAAAATACTACTTCTGATTCTGAGCACTCAAAACCATTGGCAAAATAAATGTCTATCTATTCTATCGCATGTTTATAATAATTATACTGAGCTGCAAAATATCCGGCCCTCAAATGTATGCAGAATCGGTAATCTTGTATGAAGTGTGGGCTAAATTTTGTGCCGCTGAGTATATAATGTGCCTAAATCAATTTATAAACTTATTTATGTTTCAAAGATAGTCTAATTAGTTTTCTTAAAATGTCCAAATGGTTGACTTAAGCACTTATTTTGTCGATAATAATATGTTGTTTTGACTAGATTGACAATTCAGCTATTGACTAGTTTTTGTGATAAGTACTCTATTTATTATTTTAATAATGATACGTTTTCTAACGGACTAGTTTTCTTTTATTTGTATTCATTTGTTTTATAAGATCACAATCATTCTCAATTTTTTTACTATCTGTACTCAATATGGCCTGTAATTAATAGTAATTATTCACGTCAACTCGCCTTATATTACGTATGACTTCTTTTTTACTATTTTAGGAACTTTAAGAATGTTAAGTAGGAATTGTTTAAAAAAATTGTATCGTAACATTATTGTTACAGTTGTTTTATATCTCTTTACAAACCATGAGAAAAAAACTCTTAGCTAAACCAAACTTTATTTTTAAAATGTTTTAGCATTTATGCACATACAAGAAATCGTAATATTATGTAAATGTACTGGTCTTTAAGTCATGTTATTTTTCTATTAATAAGTAGTTAAGTTAGTTATTAATTTTTGTATGAACTTGAACTGTAATTTTACTTTCCATCGACTGACTATTCTATGTATAATTTGTTTTGTATATTTGGTAAAATAAATAAAAAATATGATGTATTTTCTTTTATTTATTGTCTTAAACTCTTAAATTAATACGTAACTAATTCTATTTTGTGCAAAAAACAAGACTTTTTACAATGTTTTAGTGATGAAGTACCTCTTACACAGCAGATGACTGACCACAAGGTGCGGTGAATAAACATTGAAATATTACCCAGATTTTTGAAGAATCAGTTTACTAGCAGAACTTCGACTCGAGTGCTGTCAGATAATCATTTTACTCGCTACTGCAAAAGGTACCAAGACGGTAAGATATGTTAATTTAATAAATAACTTAAATATCAATAGCCACTCGGTTTTGTACAATGTCAGCCATCCGTCCACTAAGGGGCGGTTATAGGCGGAGGGTGGGGTTGCGCGAACGCACGAAGTTGAGCAGCTCGTCGCTGTCTTCGCAGACGAAGGGCTTGACGTGGTGGCAGGCCACGTCGTGCCACTTGATGCCGTCGTTGTAGAAATTGTTCAGGATCGACAGGCACGACTCGTCGTTACCCTGCAACAAAGTTATTCCCCGTCCAACATTATAACGTCTCCAGCTGTTGAACCGAAACAGCACAAACTTATAAATTCCTCGCGCTCGTAAGATGAATCACGAAGTAAATTTCTACAAACAACTTTCAACTTTCTCGCGGTGCAATCTCTGCGATACAAACTTCCGGGATTTTTTAGCGGGAAATACCGACTATTGTGTAAAAGGTGACGTCGGTGTTTCATTACTATAATAGCGGAACCGGCAATTTGCATACATTAAAAAGATGGTTAACGTGAGGATTGTGTTCGAGTGTCGTTACCTGGGCGGCTTCACGGTTGTCGGGCTGAGGCTGGCCGTAGCCGCCGGTGTAGGACCAGTCGCCGGTGTTACGCTGCGTGGTGGGGCCGATCTTAGCACCGGAGCCCGACCAGAACCAGCCGTTCACGTTGGGGGGCTGCAGGTCGGGCCGGTCGCAGCCCGCGAAGTTGCACTTGCGACCCGATGTCCAGATGAACCGCACGTTGCCGCGAGCGATTCTCTGCTTTATGAACTCATTCTCCTGCAACAACAAAATTATAATGAGTCCACATAATAATACGCAATCATAAATAAGTAAGATAATGTCCGTAATGTGAGCTGTTCGGCTTTGTTAATGAGCATAATTATCTCGCTGAGTGATGGCTCGATCCGCTATTCGACTAGCGCCGCATGCCTTCGCGTACTTTAGCTCGATTCACGGCCGCGGTCAACGACTACAGGTTGTACAATCGGCAGCAAAAACTATGGTGGAACTCGGCGGCAAACTAATTAAGTCAGGCAGTGAATCCACTCAAGGTTAGTATGTCACCGGTTCCGTGCTCTATACAGGTGCTTCATTCATAATTAATTATTTAAGTGGAATCGAGGGACGGACTACAAACACAGATAGAGCTGCGCAAGGTAAGTCAGAATGCTGACAACCTAATTGGAAAAGGAAGTTGATCGTCGCCGCGCGTCCGGCTTCGAAGGCAGAAGTGGGCGACGGCCGGTGTGCCACTCCGGAACGATGCGGTCCTCGCAAGCGTCTTACTCGTGGCGCACTGCCCACTGCCCAGGCCATTGCACCCCTTTCACGCTAAGCCTTAACGCTCTATAAAGCACATCGATCTATCCTAATGAATATTAATGCACGCTCGCCATAGTCTCCATTATAACTCCGTTCGCTAAATATTTTGTTGAGATTTGCAACGATTGTCACGCAATTCCGGATCCGATAGTACTAAAACAATAAACATGAAGAGCGCCGGTACTGCGTTCGTTGACATTTCGCTATCGCTACAGGAAGCATTTTAGAGAAAACTTAGCGTCTCTGTACCTACCGGCATCTAATCTATAGTCTCCACTACCCGGACCGTCGGTGTTGACAACCTGAAAAGTGTTCCAGTACCTACATCCGCAACTGACAAGCATAATTGGCAATACCGCTTAGTTATTTATTATATGTAAAGCAAGGAAATCCTTACATAGATGATAGGTACCTACAAAGTAAAAAAAAGTGTTTGTGGAGTTTTTAAAACGAGAATGAGAACGAAAAAAACATGTTCCGGATTTGGAACGTATGTATCACTGTTAAAACAAGCTAAGTAGAGTACCTACGCATTATAAAGTAAACTAAGGTCATCATGATGGAGATACAAAAAATTTAGATCGTGAAGTGGTCATTAAACGTACGTATGCTGTTCATCATCTTGTACCTACGCGAGATGAATCTTGTAATTTTTGGTTGTGAAATACAAATTGCAGATTTAAATTGCTCCAAGTTAAATACAGTTTGATACCTGGGAAAGTGAACGCATCGGCATCACGACTGACCCTGTTGAGTGATTTATTCGTATTCGCGAGAGGATTACATACATAAGTGATCTCTCAAGGTTCATACACAATCATGTGACTGAAAGGCCAAGAACTGAAAGGATCCGGTGTATTGCAAGACAAAATGCTGTGGTTTTCGTGTTGACGAAATATATAATAGGTAATAACCTGAGGGGTTTCCATTGACACGGCATCCATGCAGTGGCGTCGGCAGATGTTGCGGGCGTCCAGCCAGTCCACCTCCAAATTGCGGGTCGGCGCGTGCTCCCAGCTGAAGAAGTAAGAGTGCAGCACTCCGCGGGCGTCACGGTACGTCGAATGACGCACTCCTGTTCGGTAAAATGAATGATGAGATCTCGACATCCTGAGCGATGAGCGTTAACATTTAGATCGTACTAAAGCGTGCGAATATGTTTCTAACAATATTACGACACGTTCTCATTCATCAAGTTAAATGACTTAGCAGATTGTGCCATGATGAACAAAACAAAGCATGTGTCTAATACACACGCTGGGAGGAGCCATATTGCAACATGCCATGTCTTGTAGGATGTAATGTAGGTAAGTAAGTTACCAGACCACTAAGTACGATCGATGCGATTGAGTAGGTATGTTCTATTGAACGCCGGTGACGACAGACCTAGGCACAGTCGCATTTCGAAATAGTTTATCTTAACGTCTTCGGAACTTTGCACAACGGTACCTATTTTCTGTAAGTTCGCACAGTGCCATTGTTTTAAGCCATTAAACTGTACGAAATAGTAATCTGTACAATTTTCAAATAATGTAATCTAAAAGTAAGATTGCACAAAGCAACAGTCCCGTTAGCTACTTAATTTTAACGATAGAGTCACGCTTATACGCTTAATGTACCTATGCGTATCATTAACATGTGCAGACGTTTATTCTACGCTCTAACAAATTATTCAATCGGGGACTTGTTTACGGTTCGATAAGCTAATAAAGCTCTTGAGGTAATAGGGGACATTATCCTACGTGAAACGCCGTGTAATCAAAACAAACGTATGGTGAGGTTGTTCAATGAAGCGACTGACTCTTTCGTAACTAGAAAGTGCACATTTCATGCCTCTCTCCAACTCATCTCCGATGCCATTGCCATGTCAAACTGTTGTTAACACATGCATGCATATTATAGGTTTCGGAAAATCATTACGTGTCTTGCGACAAAGTAAAACCTTCCGCAAAAGTAAAAAGTAGGTGGTTCGCTACTTAATTAACTTTTTGTCACTTTACGTAACGTAAAGAGAAAAGAGTTGATGTTATTGCTTATTGATATTGACTTGTCAAGCCGTGAGAATAATGTTACGTATTATGAAACAGTAAGCGATGTTTGCTTTTTCAGTTGAAAAGTTAACAAAAGAATTTATACCTGCTCAGCGCTGATGACTGATGGGATGAGAGTGTATCAAGAAAGGTACTATCTATTATGAAGATGGGACGACGGATAGTTCAAGTGGTCGATGACTCGCTATTTTCAGCATGAACTAAGGTAAGTATACATATTGCGTTGTACAATTTTAACAATAAATGTGCTTACCAACAAAGGATCGTTGTTGGTATTGTACGCGAGTTCAATGTTGATTGTAATCGCGAGCACACTCCCACTGACATGTCATCACGTACGGGAGCCGAGCCCCGCATGTGCCTTCATCATTGCGAAAGCATGGATGATTTCCCATAAGAACCGCACCAAACAGTAATATTCATTATTATATTGTTTGTTGCAAACTCTAGTTGCTTACGTGCAATATCCGCAAATTATTTTAACCAAAGGTTCTCTCGTTCCGCTTATATTTATTGCTAAATAACAACATCCTTAAACTAAACCATAATGACAAGTATCCTATTATGATATTACAGTCATCATCATCATCATCATCCACTGCTGATCAAAGGCCTCCCCCATTAGAACGCCACAACGAACGACAACTCGCCACTTGCATCCACCGGTTTCCCGTAACTCTCGCGATATCTTGCATATATTTCCAGCTATGTCGGTGACTTTAGTTCTTCGACGAATTTCCGTATTCCGGATTCTATCGCGCAAAGAAACTACTAGCATAGCTCACTTCGTAGCTCGTTATATATTAGAGTAGGTACCTAAGTATTACTAAATAAATTCATAACGAATGAGTTGTTGATCCGAATGCCGTTCACCTGTTTGTTAATGTTTTATTGTGCACAGTAGAAAGCTAGGTAAATGGCAAATTAGCCTCAAAGGGGTTGTTTCACCATTGATTACTGTTAACTGACGGTTAAATGTGATGCCGTCTCTTTTTGTTTTGTTCGAATAGACGGAGACGGCATCAATTTAACCGTCAGTTAACACTATAATCAATGGATGGTGAAACTGCCCCAACTCTTGCTTACTGTGCAGTATGCATGCTTGCACATGAACTTAATTGAACTCTGTGCTTCTAGCTGTTATTAGCTGCTATTTTTAATATAATAGCTAATAGTAATATTTTTAGTCACAGAGGTAACTTTTGTTTGCCTACATTATGTATGACAAGCATGTTAACCAAGTTTTTAATAGGCCACGACACACGTAATTATTAGGTAAGTACCTACATTTGACATAACTCTAACAAAAATAAGAATTAAAAATATAAAGCTGTTTTTGAAATGATTCTCTAAATCGAAAAATTATCTGAGCAAACTACAATGTTTTTGAACGACCTATCCAACGATAGGTACCTACTTACATAGCCCGAACTATGGGTATAGATGATAAAAAAAAGTTCTTACTGTACATATAGGGGAGAAACCAAAAAGAAATGTTTATGAAAATTTTATTTTACCACCCTATCCGTATAGTTGATCTCGTATACTAATTAAATATTACAACTTTCTAGCACTAACTGCTACCCTGACTAAAACAATGTATTTATTTACTGTAGTAAGTATACAATTTGTATAAAATTTATGTACATAAAAAAAAGAAAAAAAACTTTTTCTAGCGTGAGCTTTTTCTAATATGGCTCGCTAGACCGAACTATGTGCTATTGTGCATATAATGTGCATGCGATAGTTTTCAAGACAGTTACATAGGAAAGTCAGCATAAAAAGCAAGCAAACCATTGCTAACAATCTAAATTTGTCATGAGATGTCCAAGGAGAGATATTTTATGTACAAGTTTAGATCATATGTGTGTGTATGTGTTAGTTAAAACTATTAACTACCGAACTGATAAGAGTAAATTTGTACAGTTTATGATGCGATAAATAGCGTTAAAAGATCGTGACTCCGAATAACGCATTTCTTAAACGAGGACTTAGAATTACCTTAAAGCAATTAGTGTGCAAGGTAAACTACTAGTTACTTTAACACTGGGATGGGAATATAGAATATTATTGACCTGACCGAAGATGTTGCAATCGCAAAGTAACCATTACAGCCGGCGTAAACTAGTAACATCTAGCGGTTATGTCTGAGCGTAAACATCGGCAAACAGCTTCGATTTGCCGTTAGGAACATAGGGTATATAAGTAGGTACTTACTGTTAAATGTTCAATTAAGTTATGCCCTTGATTGGAAAAGGAAGAAATTTTGACCTGATCTGACCCTGTGTTGTATCAAATGAAAGCTTTATGAGAATATTTTTATCTTGAATACCCACGCTACTTATAGATCGGTTTTGCCTATTGGCACCTACATATTTGTTCTATTTAATATTCTATTTGACCCAATGGCTTTTTCAGATATACCATGAAATTTTTAAAATCTAGTAAGTATCTTAATGGATTATTGCGGTTATCTAAAAAACAGAAAATCAAATCATAATGTTTCATTCTTTTTAGTCTTCTTTTTCTCAGTTTTACTTTAATTTACAGTACTTACTGTTGGCGCAGCTCCTTGGGTCAGGCAAAGCGAGTCTCCTCTGGGCGTCGGCGACACACAGCACAGCCAGCAAAGCTGTGACTGCCAGGCAAGTATGCCGGCTCATCTGTACAGAAAAATAACACCTCAACACCGTCTCACGTCGTGTCATTGAAAGAAAAACATGATTACGTGCAATCATATTATTATAAATCTACGACTCGGTTTCCAGTTTTGCTTGATGCCAGCATATGCCCCAGCACCGTACCCTAGTACGGTCTGGCTGGGGCCTGAGAGTAGTCGACCGATTCTTTTTCTTTACGCGTTCCTAAGTACAAAGGATATTGACAGACAGACGTACGGATAATGAAGTGCTACCAGAATTCCTTTTGAGGTATGGGGCGTGGAACTGTAAAAAATTGGCCAAGTGCGAGTTAGACTGAGAGCTCTGTACAAATTTAAATGAAACCAAGAAGGTAGAGTTGCATTTGATACATATTTATATCCTAGAAAAATCAACGTTCAGTAGCTTTTTAACCGAGCAGGTTATCTAATCGGTTGTATTTTTTTTTAGGTACTGTAGATCAATGATTTTCGGATTTTCCCTTTTAGATAGGTACGTGTGCTGTGAGGGCTTTGCTAATCTTTTTTTCCATATATTTCGTGCCGTAATTTTACCAATAAAAATCGCGATCTTTGAGCACAGAATAACTAATAATACTACTTTGGGTCGTGACTGCGTAGATTCCTAGTTATAGGTATGCGTGGCAAGAAAGATACAATAACTATATACATCTGTAATATATTTGGTGTCAAGTGCAACGACAGCCGCTGAAAACACCATAGCAGCCGGTATCTCTCATCGATAGAGTACCAAATAATATTTAACATATTATGTTAATATACCATAAGGGCACATGGGGCCCCCAATGTCCGATGTGTTCGCTTGAAATAAAATAGGTAGATACTTAGTGTTTTTACTGTCAGTGAATTTGTTTTTCTACTTTTCAACCTGGCCCCAGCCAGATTCATTGGTGCCCGTGGGCCCCCGGCATGAACTAAGACGGCCCTGATGGCAGCCAAAAGATTGCTGATGAAAGACACGGTTGTGTGCGACGTCCAATATTTCGTTATTAGGGTTGCGTTGCGTACCTTAAAGGTAACACCAGGCCCCGACCCCGACATTATGGCGAGTGACAAATCTAAATTTAATGATAATATTATGTCGTGAAACAAGAATTATTTCTCCTAGTCGACATTTATTTGTAGATTTGTCGGTAAATCTTGACCAAGTTTGCGTTACAATTGTAGGGTTTCGTGATTCACACAGGTACGCGTAGATATTTTCAAAATGGCTCTATGAAAGTAGTAGTAGCACCTGTCAGCGTAGTGAAATAGGGCCCAGGATACTATTATGATTATGAATGCTCTGCTGTCAGTCCGTCGTCCGTCTCCTGTCTCAGGACTGTGTGTCTGTGTCTATTCAAAAATAATAGGTATTTAAATTTTAACAGTGTTTATTTCTGTGACTGTCGCTACCATCGCGTCGCGTCGTGTACCATCAGCAAAATATATAGTCTACCACCCTAAAGTTGATAATCGTTTGCATGTCATAAAACAATAAAGCCAGTAGACGTGTCTGTCAACTTTAAAGTTCGACTTTAGCGACATATTCATTTGACAGAAACTTGTTTAAAAAGTGATAGACCACTTATTTGGCTGATGGTACGTCCGACTCGCACTTGGCTCGTTTCTTAATCAATCAGTTATAAAAACATTGGGTTCTATAACTTAGCACTGTGATTTTGCGGATTTTGCAAAATATACTTTTTTTACAACTTCTTCGAATTTTCACTTGTGATTATTGTGCGACTCTACACCTATAATTGGGATTTGGACTTATACCTAGTTGTAGTTGTAATCGGATTTAAGCCTACGTTGGTAGACTTTTTGTTCTTTTGTCGAGTTGTAGTAATTTTATTTACCAAAATACGTAAAATAGGGGCGAATTTTCATGCTTGCTCTTAATCATCATGACCATCTTGAAAGATGTTTGGGATTTTCGGACCTTTAATTAGTAACACAAACACCACATAGACGACTCGTCTGTAGGTAAGATTTGAGGATTTAATATTTTAATCTTTAAACTATCCATTCCCAGCTCGAGAACGAAATGGCTAATTCTATTCAAACGTTCGTGATAAAATGGTCCAATGGAACTGCGGGACAGGGTCGCGGACGACACGGCTCATACGGCGGCGGCGAGGGCGACGACGCCCAGTTTAGCAGGCATTCCGAGTCGACGAAAGTGGTCACTGGTAAGCCAACGAGTCCGTATTATCAACCTACGAGTTCGCTTTCTTTTATTTATGCAGACTTCGACTGCCTGAGGACAATCGATACGTGAGATGAATTTATTTTGTTGTATTTGTGAAAGCAAAACCCGCCTTGCTGACCTCCTTGCTGCGAGTTTAAACGTTTGCGTGAAATGGTGTTCAACTCGAGAAATCGTCGATTTGGGACGCGTTTTACGGTGACGGAAAGCTGCGTCTCTCGCTTCATTATCCGTCAAAATGTTTACCGAGAGTCGTTACAGCTTCGTAGCTAACCATTAGGTAATAGCTTGCAAAGAGATTGTAACGTAGTCGCATCAATATCAGAATTCGGCAACTGAACGAAAACTTAAATGTTGAAAACCTTCCAATATTTTTTTTTTTTTGGTTTATTAAAATTTACATTGGAAATTTTAGTAATTCCATACAATGCCTTTTATGGTTGATCCTACATAGGAATAGAAGACACGACAGTCACTGCCCCTACCAAATCAAACAACGATGACGTAAAAATAAAACTCCCGCTGAGGTAACAAAATAATATTCTACTAATTACGTACATATCTTTTAAATTAAATAAATCATAATAATTTATTTTAGTTGCTATTTAAATACTGATTTTTTTCACACAAAAGCAAGAAACAAAAAGCAAAATTAAAAAGAATCCACACCCCTATTCATAAACCACCCTCTCAGATAGAACACTCACGTTGTTTATTTGCTTTGTTTATGACACCTTTGATTGTAATGTCACAGGTGTAGCGCTAGCTCCTTGCAGGTGCGCCCGGTATTGTACCTTGCTGTTGGCTGTGGGTCGTGCGTGCGGCGTTAAGAAGCGGCGGGGATGCGCGGGCGGAACACGGGCGCGTGTGTAAAGCGCGGCGACTTCGGAGGGACTGGCGCAAGCGCAGGTCTCTTCTCTAATTAAGCCTCCGCCCCATTCAGTCACTTTCACTTCCAATATGAGAGAAGACTCGTCGGCATCGCCGCGCCTCTGCGCCGCTCAGGACACGGAGACCTTCGGAGGTCACAGCCGGACACAAATGAGGTTGCATAACAAACCTGTGCCTACTTTTGAAGCGGTAATTTGGGCTTCAAATTTCATATAGACATTACACGTAATAACCATTTCCTTTACTTTGCAAAGGTATTCGGCGTGAATAGATGATGATCAAAGCTTTACTTAAATGGTCTTAACTGTTTTCTGACTTTATAGTAATCGTTCCATTGAAAACAAATTTAACGTTAAAATAATCTGTATGTTTAGATAGGTATGCATCTAATAAACTGACATATTCTGTAAATAGCTACATACATTATAGTATGAGTCTAGAGGGAGAGGATACAAGAATTGAGGCCAACCAGTATAGGTAGGTATAATACAGAAGATGCACTGCAGAATTCTTGACCTCGTGATGACAGGGTGTATAAATATCGACTCGGCCAGGCTACGCATCTAAGTAGGTAAGTTTCATTTTATCCATGATTCAGCAAAGCATGTATCCTACACGAACATTGCGCTTCGGTTATTTTTACAGATTTACACAACGTTGTTGATGCTTCCGGATCTTTCCGCGTTAACGACTATATTGTACTTCCTATGCGCCGATAATTGATTTATTATAAGGTAGTTCTCGGGTCTTGGGTGTTTAATATGTATTTAAGTATGTATTTATCTAGTATGTTTATCCGTCTAGTATCCATAGTACAAGCTTTGCTTAGTTTGGGACTAGGTTAATTGGTGTCAATTGTCCCTAGATATTTATTTGTTATTTATTTGTTTATTTAATCATAATTCACAAATTAACAGATCTATAACTTATAAAAATAAAGTGGAATTCTACCTTACCTACCTACGCGTACGTCAAAGACAACGCGACGTACGTAACCATATATAAGTACCTAACATATGAAGACATGGTAGGGACATGAAGATTCGATGTATGGGTGGTAGAGGCCGGCAAGGAATTGGAATCCTCTGGTGTTGGGGGTGGTCATCAATCATTTCACTTGCTATTAGGTGGCGACGAGCTGCGACGAGCAAATGCATTGGCCACCATATTAAAAAAATTCGAGTACTCGTAGGTACTTACCAAAATGTTTGTATTTTGTGCGGAATATTCCAATTAGATACAGTACCTACTCTTATTTTATAAGTTAGGCTGCTCAAGCAAACTTAGCTTAGCCGTCATAGATTTTCTTCTTAATTTGGTATACTTATTTACTACCAACATGATTTTTAGGGTTCCATAGCCAAAATGGCAAAAACGGAACCCTTATAGTTTCGCCATATCTGTCTGTCTATCCGTCCGCGGCTTTGCTCAGAGACCATAAATTCTAGAAAGCTGTAATTTTGCACGAATATAATATGTAAGCTATGCCGATAAAATAGTAGGTACAATAAAATATAAAAAAAAAAAATTTTTAGAGTACCTCCCATAGATGTAAAGTGATGGGGGATGTTGGGGTGTTTTTTTTTTCTCATCCAACCTTGTAGTGTGGGGTATCGTTGGATACGTCTTTTGTAATCATTAGGGGGTTGCTAAAACCATTTTTCGATTCAGTGATTCGTTTGCAAAATATTCAACTTTAAAGTGCAAATTTACATTCAAATCGAGCGTCCCCCCACTAAAATCTAAACCAGTGAGTGGAAAAATTAAAAAAAAAATTCAGGATGATAGTAAGTATATAAAACTTACAAGGAAAACTATAGCGGTTCAGTTTTCTTGAGAATTATTAGTAGTTTAAGAGTAAATAGCAGCCTAAGGTATAAAATACACCTATGCTTGGAATATTCCGTACAATATACGAAATCTTTAGAAAAATATGTTAAAATTTTTTCGTAACGGCTACGGAACCCTATCTCGGGCGTGTCCGACACGCTCTTGGACGATTTTTTATTGACTAATCTTACTTAGGTATTTGATTAAAGCTGCCATAACTAGGGTAGAGCTGGTAAGAGATCGCTATAAAATGCTTTGTGCTAATTTCTGTTAATTGTTCACTTTATAATAATAATCAAGTTCGTATCGGGCCATGTGCAGTGAAGGGTTCCGTACTTAATATGCGGCAAATATTAAATATTAACCTTTATCCGCGACTCCGTCTGCAAAAAATTAGTTTGTAGTTGTAGCTCTACCGCGGGAACTATGCAATTTTCCGGAATAAAAGTATTCTATATCCTTCCCTCCCAGGGTCAGTTCTTCATACCCATATAAATTGGTTCAGCTAGAGTGTGCAGTGTGCTGTGATTAAGGTGTGAGTTTTCCTTTTATATTTAATGTTTTATTAAATTAATTATATTTTTTACATTTGCCTCTATATAGCAAAAATTAGCAGTTTTAAGGCTATTTTTTGCAAAAACTTATATATAATGTTGACTTATCCAACGATACCTACATACTCCACACTATGGGTTTACTCTTATCTAAACAAAAAAAAATGTTTTTTCATTATTTTATTTTATTACTTTGACGGCGTGATCGATTTGGAGCACTAACAGCCTGGTCTCTAAGGTAAGCCGTGGACGGATGTACGCACATGGAGAAAATATAATAAATAAGAGTTCCTTATATACCTAGAACTATGAAGTCTACGAAACCCTAAAAAAAGAGCTCACAAACCCTACATACGCATACTTACACATCAAAGATTTGTTACTTTTGTTACATCACGCAGCTTCTTTGATAAAAAGTGACTTTGATAAAGACGAAGCTCCATTGAGTCCATCAACTGGAGTGTTTAGTATTGTGGTATTGTTGTCGACGACATCGGCGACATGTCGCGCTGCGCCCGCGTAGCCGAGGTCGCGGCACCACTTATTGTGAGATAACTGTGGATATAAGTGAAAGTCAAACAACACATTTGTTTAGTGACTTTTCGTATGACTCGAAGTATTTACTCGGTTCATTGATGTTTGTGAATAGGTACCTACACGGGCGAAAGACCGATTACGTTAGGTGTGATATAAAACAAACATTCAATTAATAGCCGGCTGTGGAATTGGCAACAATTAAATTTGATAGCTTTCGGAAGTCTCGGATGAAAGCCTTTTTTGTTGTGGGTGTGAAATTTGCTTACAAATTGATCGTAAGTTGTAAGTAATGTAAAACTTTGAACTGTTGTAATCATCACAACGATGCATGTTGTAAGACAGCGAAATTTTCATAGATTTTTTTTATCTTAAACTACTTATAGTGAAACCAGCTTATGTTTTCGACGACATAGAAATCGTTGTACAGGCTGGTAAGTGTTGCCGCACGAGTGGCCATGGACAACGTCAGTCATTGCCGCGTAGTAAGTCATCCAAACTACAAGTACCAAATTTCAAGTCGATACCATTAACAATATTGGACGTAGTTTAGCAAAAAGGATCCAAAGCACTGTCATGTTATTCTTAAAATTCGGTCTTATTCCTACTGGAAGTAGATTTAAAATTAAAAAAATATATATTATTGAGGGTTGGATCCTTTTTGCTAAACTATTCGTTACATTCACTATTTAGCATTGAGGGGTTCCGTCCTGCAAAGACGATCCTGGCCAGACCACCAGAATTTTCCTACCTAATTAATTATCACCGAACTTAGGTACTTAAGTAGGTACGGTTGGTTTTGGTTCCATAACTTATGTATCCAGTTTTTCATACTAGTTGCATAGACAAGCTGATACTTATGTTAGGGCACCGACCGACTGTATTTATGCCAAATTTCCTTCGATCAACAATCATACTAGATTGTACGTCACAGCTCAGAAAGCGGCCAGAGAAATAAGACCACAAAATAAAATTGTGCTCTTATTTCTGACAGTACGCGTCAACCACAGCCAACGTGCGGACGTAATAAAATGTCACAAGTATTATATACAATTACTATTATTTGGATCTTTGTTGCTTAGACTTAAGGTATATATTTTAAATTAATTTAGAAGGTAAAACAGATGTATAGCTATAAGTATAAGACTTTGTCTATGGTATAAGCAGCACGGCCACTTTTTCGCTTTGATTTTGTATGGGACCTTAAATCTCGTATGATTGTTGATCGAAGCAAATTTCAATCAATTCGATCACTAAGATAGATGTGGGTCTTTAACTTGCAAGATTTGACCCGTACATTACATACCTACACAATATACCCTTATTAATTAAGCACTTGGTCCATAAAGTTCCAAACACATACTTTTTAAGGTAAATAAAAGCTTGTAACTAAAAACCCCTTAATTTCAGAGTGACCATTGACCATGCACTTAGCGAACAATTTACTATTTTCTGTTTTAAAATTTTAAATAAGAAATACCTTGTTGTTGTTGTTTCTTTAAAAAAATATGGCTCTGTCCATTGGAGGACAATTTTGCCAGTGTCTAGTAGGTTTTGCCGTTGTACGGTAAAAAAATTCTAGAAAACGAGATATGAGAGGTAATGGTGGATGAACGATGACAGCGCGAATCAACCTCAAGAAATACCTTAATCTCACTAATGTAGGGCATATTAGGCAAAGCCTTGCCTGCGCAAACCCATGATAACGTCAGTTCTTTGTATTTTGTCGCCATGACAGATCATGACCAAAGAGTATTAGTAGATACCTGTAGAAATTATGATACATATATTATTAGTAACAAAATAACATGATATTTTACATCAATAGTGATGAATAGAGCTATATTTCCAATATTTTAATTGAAATAATACGATATCTATTATAGTCCTTTGAACATGAAACCACCGTAGACTCGCTCATATCTATGAAATAAACCCGGATAACTCACGTCTGTTCCCTGTCCCATGAGGAACATGTGCCTTATTGTATACGTGACTTTTCTGGCACGCCCATGAGTACTTTCGTTCTTTAATTATGTTATTGAGGTTTTTAAGGTGAAAAGAAAATGCGGGGGGGGGCGTTACAAAATAAATGATTTTCAAAGTGGGCGTCAGACTAGGAGCAACGCGACACGGCGGCTGCTGCAAAACGCCCACTGCGCACCCCGTCCTGCTCGCAGTCGCGTATAGAGGAAGGGCTACGAATTAGCCCGAAACATGTCCAGCTAAACTCTATTTAAGACGTGAGTGCGTGCAGCTGTTATTTTTGTCAGTTGACTAATTAATCGAACATTATTCGTTGTATATATTTTTGTGGCACTTGTTTTTAGGTTCGGTTTGTGTGCCTGGAGTAAAATATTAAATTTAATCAAAATAATATTGTTGTACTGTAACGTAGATATATTATTTTTTTATTGAATTGTCATTGTTCAATTCCGTGCCCACTTGGCGGCACCACGCTGGCACTGATGTCGTGGTACTTATCTAAGTTTCTGGATTAAATATCAAATTGTCGAAAAGTTATATTTTTTTATTTCAATTTCAAATTTTTACTTTTACGGTCATCCCGTAAAACCTAAATTGAAAATACAAACTGAAATATAGTTGCACAGAAAAATCAGAAATTTGACCACTTCAGCAGTGGTGTAGCGTAGCGGTACCTATAGCACGCGGCACGGCATGCCGAGGACCTGGGTTCGATTTCCAGTGCTGGTCTTATATTTCTGATATTTCTGTGCATCTATATTTCAGTTTGTATTTTCTATTAAATAATTAAACAAAGTCGGCAACGCACTTGTCACTCTTCTGATGTTTCAGGTGTCCATGGGCGACGTAATCGCTTACCATCAGGCGATCCGTTTGCCCTTTTTCCCCTTATTCCATAAAAAAAATCTACACACGACTCTGCTGCTAAAGTAGAACACCTAAATAAGAGAATGTTTAGATCATTTTAAGCACGTAACGCGCTCATCTACTTCCGGAGCTTTAGGAGCAGGGACCACTCGTACCCGCGCTGCCACACACTCGCTGCGCTGTGTTACTCTCGGAACCATACTTTCACAGCACCATGCCTTATAGGTACCGTCATAAATATTCACTATACGAAGCCGGGCGCTAATGCGACATACATAACGACAAAGCAAATGTTTTTGAATAGGTACTATGCCCACTTATGTACCTGACTTACCGCCATTGCTCCGTGACGGGCGTACGAGGAGCACGGCCCATACACTTAGCCTAACTATAGCTTAGGGTATTATGTAATTAACTGTAACAGCCACAGACCTTTGAGTGAAAACGTTTTGTAATATTATTTAAATAAATTAATTAATAAAAGTACATGGTACAGTTAAGTATTACCTAAGCATATTTTTAGCCTTTTTTGAACATGAAACTACCGTGAGACTCTCACATTAAATGATACTGTAACGGATAACTCCACGTCTTAAATCTAGTTTAGCTCGACATGTTTTAAATAAAAGCTTGTAACTAAAAACCCCTTAATTTCAGAGTGACCATTGACCATGCACTTAGCGAATAATTTACTATTTTCTGTTTTAAAATTTTAAATAAGAAATACCTTGTTGTTGTTGTTTCTTTAAAAAAATATGGCTCTGTCCATTGGAGGACAATTTTGCCAGTGTCTAGTAGGTTTTGCCGTTGTACGGTAAAAAAATTCTAGAAAACGAGATATGAGAGGTAATGGTGGATGAACGATGACAGCGCGAATCAACCTCAAGAAATACCTTAATCTCACTAATGTAGGGCATATTAGGCAAAGCCTTGCCTGCGCAAACCCATGATAACGTCAGTTCTTTGTATTTTGTCGCCATGACAGATCATGACCAAAGAGTATTAGTAGATACCTGTAGAAATTATGATACATATATTATTAGTAACAAAATAACATGATATTTTACATCAATAGTGATGAATAGAGCTATATTTCCAATATTTTAATTGAAATAATACGATATCTATTATAGTCCTTTGAACATGAAACCACCGTAGACTCGCTCATATCTATGAAATAAACCCGGATAACTCACGTCTGTTCCCTGTCCCATGAGGAACATGTGCCTTATTGTATACGTGACTTTTCTGGCACGCCCATGAGTACTTTCGTTCTTTAATTATGTTATTGAGGTTTTTAAGGTGAAAAGAAAATGCGGGGGGGGCGTTACAAAATAAATGATTTTCAAAGTGGGCGTCAGACTAGGAGCAACGCGACACGGCGGCTGCTGCAAAACGCCCACTGCGCACCCCGTCCTGCTCGCAGTCGCGTATAGAGGAAGGGCTACGAATTAGCCCGAAACATGTCCAGCTAAACTCTATTTAAGACGTGAGTGCGTGCAGCTGTTATTTTTGTCAGTTGACTAATTAATCGAACATTATTCGTTGTATATATTTTTGTGGCACTTGTTTTTAGGTTCGGTTTGTGTGCCTGGAGTAAAATATTAAATTTAATCAAAATAATATTGTTGTACTGTAACGTAGATATATTATTTTTTTATTGAATTGTCATTGTTCAATTCCGTGCCCACTTGGCGGCACCACGCTGGCACTGATGTCGTGGTACTTATCTAAGTTTCTGGATTAAATATCAAATTGTCGAAAAGTTATATTTTTTTATTTCAATTTCAAATTTTTACTTTTACGGTCATCCCGTAAAACCTAAATTGAAAATACAAACTGAAATATAGTTGCACAGAAAAATCAGAAATTTGACCACTTCAGCAGTGGTGTAGCGTAGCGGTACCTATAGCACGCGGCACGGAATGCCGAGGACCTGGGTTCGATTTCCAGTGCTGGTCTTATATTTCTGATATTTCTGTGCATCTATATTTCAGTTTGTATTTTCTATTAAATAATTAAACAAAAGAGTTCAATTTTAATCAGTCAATTATAGGATCGGCCTCTCTAAACTGCATGATCCCTTACAATCGTGAAACTATCTACTTATGTTCCTAGATAATATTCGTACAAAAAACTATCAACACGACTGCCTACTAATATTAATGCGGTTTTGGAAATAGGATTTCACGTACAATCTAAGTAGGTACTATAATAGTGTACCCACTTAGATGGTATAGTAAAATTCAGCATTTGTAAATGTTGCACTTTACTCGATAATAAATCCAAATCGGTTGTATTCTTCAACACATTTCTGTAAACCGCTAACCACAAACTTTATGTGACTATACATTTTATTCGGACCTCTTCTACATTAAGCAACAGACAGTGTACTTACCTAAATTGTGCATACCTACATACTAACATCACAAACAAAGCTCGTCGTAAACCTAGTTTTAAAATGTTGCCTTGAAGTTTCAGTGTAAGCATCTATTCGACATTAAACTTAGGATACATAATAGTTTTTACCTACTGCATCACTTAATTTCGCAAGCGACGGGAACTTTCAAAAATGGCGGGGTCAAGAGGAAATAATTTGCCTCAGAGATAATTACTTATGAAGTAGGTATTACAAACAAACTTAGGAGAAAAATAAAGAGGAAACTAACTAGCTTTAGTTTATCTGGGCACTGCTGCCGGAACTATATGGGAGCCTATGAATATATAATAATTTATTCGTAGAAGGGAGGGTCCCTTCCCCTCCTGATAGTAATATCTACTCCAAGTTCACGAAATGCGAAAGGGGGGGGGGGGGGTAGAGAAGAGATGCACATCTTGGCCCCTAGGACTGGACCTATACCTAGTCGTCTACCTCACCTACGCACTAACGCGTAAGTATATTGGGCTTCAATCACTCCTGGGGGCTCGTGCTGAGGCACCGACTTCAGTCAGACTGGTAAAAAATTATTTTCATGGTTTTTTTTGTAGTCGGTTAAATTTTTTTTGTTATAATTTTTTTTACGCTTTTCAAGGATCTAATATGCAATACTTTAATCTCAACTGCTCTGCTCGTCACCTTTTACGAAAAACTGTTTTTTCCGATGCAGAGACTTTCATTATTGAGGAGTCCTGGTGCTTCATCATCCGTTCCATTTCACCATATACTATGGTAGGTAAATGAAATTCAACCTGTATCGAATAGTCGCTCCGTTGGTCAAACTTGGTCTTCATCATCAGTTCCACTTCACCAAATGATGATTTTCAAGAGCAAATCTAGTAAATAAATATAACAATATAATAGGAAACAAAATAAATAAAAACTACATAAGTAAACAAAATAACTGTATACATATACTCGTACTAATAAATATATCAAATTTTTTTATAGGGGCGATAACCGAATTCCACGCGGGCGAATCCGCGGGCAAAAGCTAGTTACTGCAACAACATAAACAAGTTACCCGCGTACCAGGGACGCCCAGGGTGCCCAGTCCAAGCGTTAACTCTACCCTTCCATTATACCTCAGTTGCCTCTGATAACGAAAAACTTTAAAGCTCGAGCAATTCAATCATCAGCAAACTTCTGACGTCACATGTCATGCTGGTCGACCTCATCATTAGTAGAGTCAGCAGCAGAAGTGGATGAGCGGTTACGGTGCTCTACAACGGGGAGTGCTCCGAAGAGTTTCGGGTTGATCCCTGCCGCCTCCTTTCGTCACCGCCCTACGAGACAACACTTCCATTCTCACCATTTAGATGGATGGAGGTCCTCTACTGTGCGTTTTTCCAGAAATTTCCTGCCTCGCAAGCCTTTCAGGAAAAGTACTCCTACCTAAAAAGTCGGCAACGCACTTGTCACTCTTCTGATGTTTCAGGTGTCCATGGGCGACGTAATCGCTTACCATCAGGCGATCCGTTTGCCCTTTTTCCCCTTATTCCATAAAAAAAATCTACACACGACTCTGCTGCTAAAGTAGAACACCTAAATAAGAGAATGTTTAGATCATTTTAAGCACGTAACGCGCTCATCTACTTCCGGAGCTTTAGGAGCAGGGACCACTCGTACCCGCGCTGCCACACACTCGCTGCGCTGTGTTACTCTCGGAACCATACTTTCACAGCACCATGCCTTATAGGTACCGTCATAAATATTCACTATACGAAGCCGGGCGCTAATGCGACATACATAACGACAAAGCAAATGTTTTTGAATAGGTACTATGCCCACTTATGTACCTGACTTACCGCCATTGCTCCGTGACGGGCGTACGAGGAGCACGGCCCATACACTTAGCCTAACTATAGCTTAGGGTATTATGTAATTAACTGTAACAGCCACAGACCTTTGAGTGAAAACGTTTTGTAATATTATTTAAATAAATTAATTAATAAAAGTACATGGTACAGTTAAGTATTACCTAAGCATATTTTTAGCCTTTTTTGAACATGAAACTACCGTGAGACTCTCACATTAAATGATACTGTAACGGATAACTCCACGTCTTAAATCTAGTTTAGCTCGACATGTTTCGGGCTATTTTGATCCTTCTTCACAGGAGCACGCGACTCGGCGGCTGCCGCAACACGCGCACCACGCGCATAGTAAAAGTGTATACACTTTTGGTGAAGCCATTGAGATTAGTCGTCATCCGAATTTAAACCGATATTGTTGTTGGTCGGTACGGTACCCCCTAGTTCGAAAACAGTATTAAATACTCGTGCTGCGTCATCGTTGGTGTGTGTGCGTGTGCGTGTCTTTACGGAGCGATGTTGTTAGTGTTGTGTGCTACTCTACATTAGACAGTGCAAATAAAAATGACGATAAAAATGCGGGTAGTCGTGCACGTGTTATTTTCGTCGGGCAGTCGCGCGGGCAGAGCGGTGACTCCGTAGTGCGCGTGTTGCGGCAGCCGCTGATTCGCGTGCTTCTGTGAAGGAGGGCTACGATATTTCGTATTCGTGGGCTATTGCCCGAAACAGTCGAGCAAAACTCGATTTAAGATGTGAGTTATCCGTTAAAATATTATTCATACTTTAGCCTACACAACCGTACACCATGCTACCAGTTGTTAGACACAACAACAACAACAACAACTGAGTCTAACAATTGGTAGCATGGTGTACGGTTGTGTCACTCTGAGGATGAGCTCTGGTTGAGTTCGAAACGCGTCAGTGAGTTGTGATGGTGGTGATAGATGGGTTTGTGTAATTTATGTGTGTTCGTACAGTGTGGAGGTGGAGGAACTGCATGAACACGCATAATTTGCATAGACTTAACTATCTTAAGGTCGCGGGTGTGCAAAGAAATTCTTTTAGTTCATTGATATGGACCTCCGCAAAGTAAGATTCAATAAATTATCGAAAAACAGTGTTGGCAACGATTACTATATCTAGGTACTTAGGTACTATCTAACGATACCCTACCTACATACCTACATGGATTTGGAGGATAGGCACTCGACGGCGCTAGCAGCCTGTACCTACACGTACCAGTCAGCATGTAACTATATACAAATTTGCTGCTAGGGTACCTATTGCTGGTAGTACATTAAAATTTGATGTTATAATTGTTCTTATCTATTTACTATATTATTATTGTTTTACTTTACAACTAGCTTTTGCCCGCGACTCCGTCCACGTTGAATAGTTATTTTGGGAAATATTTTTCCTTCCTTCCATATAAAATTTCATCCCCTATTTCATCAACAGATATCTACTTATTTCTTATTAACTGCCTAAATATCAAGTTTCATGGTTTTATGTTTAAAAATGACGAACTTCCATTTAAACTTTCATCTCCTATTTCACCCCCTCACAGGTGGAATTTTCAAAAACGCTCGAACAGATATCTACTTATTTCTTATTAACTGCCTAAATGTCAAGTTTCATGGTTTTATCTTTAAAAATGACGAACTTCCATATAAACTTTCATCCCCTATTTCACCCCCTCACAGGTCGAATTTTCATAAACGCTCGAACAAATATCTACTTATTTCTTATATTAACTGTCTAAAATGCCAAGTTTCATGGTTTTATCCATAAAAATGACGAACTTCCATATAAACCTTCATCCCCTACTTTAACCTCTTCAAGCTTTTTTTCGGAATAAAAGGTAGCCTATGTTCTTTCCCAAGGTCTAGTCTATCTCTGTACCAAATTTCATCAAAATCGGTTCAGCGGTTTTGGCGTGAAAGCGTAACAGACAGGCAGACAGACAGACAGACAGAGTTACTTTCGCATTTATAATATTAGTATGGATATCTAATTTCTGTGCCTAAGTGTATTAATTAATTAATCTTACAACAACTTAGGCCGTCTTGCAGGAAAAAATAAATCTAGATTTAATAGTTAAACCTGGCTTAAGCTTGAAAGTTCCTTACATTTTGACACTACTAAACCTTTTACTATGACTAAACTGAGGTTAACACTACCTAACTCGAGATTTATGCGTTTCCAGCAAGTAGCCATTAATCTAATAAAGGAACCTAAACCTAACCACAGAGTACATAATATACCTAATACAACTAAAGAAACTATACGGTTCTTTGTAGGAGTACGTAATCCAAAAAGGGAACAAATAAAATATTGAAACTGGCATTTCAGAAGTGTCTCGAATACTTAATACCAATTTAACAAATTAAAATAGAAAAAATAGGAAATTACAGACGAGACGTTTTGCAGGTGGTAGGGCCTTGTGCAAGGTCCGCCCGGATTGCTACCACCGTCTTGCTCGCTAATCCTGCCGTGAAGCAGCACTGTTGTGTTTCGGCGACGAGAGTAAGACAGCCGATGAAATTACTGGCACTACCTACTTATCTATCTACATCTTAGGCCTTAGGTCTGCATTCTGCAATCCCCCTGGTGTTGCAGGTGTCTATGAGCGGTGGTGATCTCTTCTCTTACTATCAGGAGACCCGCTTTCTCGTTTGCCATCCAGTCGAATAATTTATCTACCTACTCGACAAAAGATGGCGTTTCAAAAAAACGTGTAAAATGTAGGTAGGTACCTATTTAATTTTTTCATACAAATATTATGAGACAGTTTTGTAACACTCATACCATACCGAATGTATGAAAAAAACGTTACAAAACTGTCATTTTTGTATTGCCATCATAAGGTTTTGCGTATTGCCTAACTTTTCTGACGCTCGCGATCGCAATCAAATGACGTTTTTGTATGTGAAATATTCTGTCATTTGATAGCGATCGCGAGTGCCAGAAACGTTAAACCAATACGACTTCAGCAGGGCTACTACGAAACTCGAAGTTCGTGTCGTGCGGTCTCTCTGACACTTATATTATTTAATACGAGAGCGAGAGGGACCGCACAACACGAACTTCGAGTTTCGTAGTTGCCCTAGTGATCGATTCTGCTTTTGATTCTGAAAAACCATGTTTTTCCGAAAATTTAAGAAGGAAAGGGTACACTTTTTCAAGGTTTTTGTGAAAATGCCCTATAATATAAAAAAATCATTTTGCAACGTTAGTTCTCTAGTTATCTTCTCTGAGTAGTCTGTGATTCTTGCCAATGCCAAACTCTCTCGTTGCTACACAGGAGGCACTACAGTTGTAAGCTAATTTCAAAGGACGACAAATCTTTACAACGAAAATCACAGCAAAATCACTCATAATGAAACTTAACAGATCACGAAAATTCACTTCCTTTCGCGTGTTCTTGTTTACAGCAATTATTTTAGACTAGCTAAATACTCAAAAGATTTTAGAATACATATGATATAATTTATTAAATAATTTCTTAAATTACTGTAGCGCCAATATGGAGTGGAGGGACTTGGAACTACTTTTTACCGTGTCCCGTCCCGCATCAGAAGGGCTACTCCGAAACACAACGTTCGAAGTTCGTGTCGTGTGATCCCTCTCGCTCTCGTAATAAATAGTATAAGTGTGAGAGGGACCGCACGACACGAACTTCGAACGTTGTGTTTCGGAGTAGCCATTCAGAACTAGGGCTACACCGAAACTCGAAACTCGAAGTTCGTGTTGTGCTATCCCTCTGACACTTATACTATTTAATACGAGAGCGAGAGGGACCGCACGACACGAACTTCGAGTTTCGGAGTACTGTGTGTTTTTGTTACTACATAGTTTCAATTACCTTTAACACAGGGTATTTAATAAAATATATATTCCCAATTTTCCAATTTCTATTTTCAATATTCAAATTATTTAGTACATTTTATCGTCAGGCTCACCAACATTAGGAGAAAGGAAATAAAATTATTTAGTAAAATGTGGCAACCTAAAAATTTTAGAAAACCATATAAAATTAGGGATGTAACTTGGCTGGAGAAAAATCGATTTTTATATTAATCGATTCTTTTTACCAAATAATAATCGATCTTCCAAAAATCGATTTTTTTACGAAAAATAATCGATTTAAAAAAATCGATTTTTTGATAAATTAATAAAACAATCCAACTCAATAATCAAAAGCTACGACTTTTTGAGTGCTGCCATAATAAAAAAATACGTTATGTTTGTTAGATACTAGATGGCGTTGCAAGTAATACTATTATAGAGCTGCTGTTCGATGTACGATGTGAAACCACGAAATAAATCATCTACTTAGTAATTCAAAGCTGCGACTATTGAAAAAAATCGAAAGTATGGGGTGAAATAGCGAAATAAAAAAGCGATTAATAAAAAATCGATTATTCTTGGTCAATAAATTGATTAATAAAAATCGATTATTCTAAAAAAATAATCGATTTTTTAAATAATCGATTATATTTTACATCCCTATATAAAATTCATAGACAATCTTAAGTTATCTATGGAGCCAGAAAAAAATCCTTCCACTCTAAGTTAGTCTGTAGGCCCTTCCCTTGTTACAAAATTTGTGAAAAAATGGCTGATAATAAGTTATACGAGATTTTGGGTGTTAATAGGAATGCCAGCGATTCTGACATAAAGAGGGTAAGAATAAATTACTACTTTCAGATGTCTCCATAGTAAAATTTAATTACCACGCACATGCTTTTTCCTCCGGTCGAGGTGAAGCACATTACATCCATTGTTCAGACCTGTCATGCTTACTTCATTTCACAGAGCTACCACAAGTTGGCGAAGGAGTTTCATCCCGACAAGAATCCTGCCGCAGGAGATAAGTTCAAAGAAATCAGCTATGCCTATGAAGTATTGTCGGACCCGAAGAAAAGACAAACTTACGATAAGTATGGACTTAAAGGTTTACAAGAAGGTGGGCAAGGAGGTGGCTTTCCTCCTGATGATATTCTTGGACACTTTTTTGGAGATATATTCGGCATGGGCGGGGGCGGCAGCAGGGGTCGCGGGCGCGCTCGCGGAGAGGACACGATTCATCCACTGAAGGTTTCTCTCGAAGACATGTACAATGGTAAAACTACTAAGCTTCAATTGAGTAAAAATGTGATTTGTGGACCTTGTAAAGGCATTGGTGGGAAGCCAGGAGCAGTTGCATCTTGCAAGGACTGCCATGGACAGGGTATCAAAGTATCTTATCAACAGATAGGGCCCAACATGACTCGACAATTTCAAACACGTTGCCCTACATGCCAAGGACAAGGGGAAACAATTAATGAGAAAGATAAGTGCCCTAAATGTAAAGGTAAGAAAGTACTAAATGAGACCAAGATTTTGGAAGTGCATGTGGAAAAGGGTATGCGAGAAAATCAAAAGATTTTCTTTAGAGGTGAAGGTGACCAGCAGCCTGATACCCAGCCTGGGGATGTGATAATTGTGCTTCAGCAGAAGCACCATGATGTGTTCCAGAGAACTGGTGATGACCTTGTGATCAAACATGAAATCACTCTGACTGAGGCCCTGTGTGGTTTTGAATTTATTGTTAAACACCTAGATGGTCGTGATTTACTTATAAGACACTTTACAGGAGAGGTAATTAAACCTGGCGATCTCAAGGGAATTCAGGGTGAAGGCATGCCACAGTTTAAGAACCCATTTGAAAAGGGAAACCTGTATGTGAAATTTGATGTGGTTTTCCCTGAAAACCACTTTGCTACCGAAGAGCAGTTGAAACAGATAGAAAGTATATTGCCTCCGCGTCCAGCATTTGTGATGCCCACAGGAGAAGATGTGGAGGAGGTAAACCTGATGGAGTACACATCAAGTGACCGCAGGCGTAGTGGCCGCGAGGAAGCTTATGCCAGTGATGATGAAGAGCACATGCATGCAGGGCCTGGAGTCCAATGTGCCCATCAGTAGTTCAATTATCCTCATGGATTTTATTCTGACCTCACATGGTTTATTTCATAGCGAAACATGACAGGCAAACATGGGACAAGAGAAAGTTTTTACATGGGAACTACATATTTTTGTATTCCTTTATAAGTAAATATTTGGACACTTGTCTTACTTTCCTATCATGCATCGATAGGTAGTTTAATATTTGTAAACATTCTCTGCATTAGTTAAAGGATGCTAGACCTTACTTGTTTTATGAGTGCAGTTACATGTGACTAGATTGCAATTGTAAATTAAATAGTTAGTGAGTCACAATGAAATCATTTATTGCTTTATCACAAGGCAATGATTATGCAAAATAGCCTTAAATTCATGTTCATAAAATAGGTGTGTACATTTTCATTTTATCAGTGACCAAACAATTGTATTTATAATTTTCGACTTGTTTATATCTCTAGATATGTATTGGTAAATGCCTGTGAGTTTTCCTTAAAGCTATTCATTCCAGGGATATTTTTTTTGTATGGCTGAGGCAAATAATCATCATAAATTATAACACATGATTTTTATTTATTTTCTCCCAAATTTATTTTACTTTTTTTTTATTTGCTTAAAACCGAACTGCTCAGAAATAGGCATGTAAAGGGGGTTTTGCCCAATGGTACCTACCCCTGACTCCTGACCGTGACCTGACTAATTGTATCATATAATCCAAATGAATGTGGTAGCATACTTAAATATGTTAATACTAGTTTAGATGGACTCCCCCCCCCCCCCAAACTATAAGTTTGAAATAGGTTCTTGGGAATTACTTTAGCATTAATAACACACACATTTACATTGTCTTTATAGTTTAGTATAGACGGTGGCGCCGTGCCGTCGTTTGTTGGTATTTTTCTTACGTGCATTGCTGATTTTGATTCGTTTACAACGAAGCCAACAAAAGTTGCCCAACAAGTGGATACAATGCTGTGGTCAGCTACTGCAATGATAGTTACTCAAGTCACTCACGTGTTCATTTTTAACCTACTTCAAAAAAGGAGGTTATCAATTTGACCAAAGAACTAACACCTCGCTAATATCAAAATCGGGCAAGAGCGTGTTAATAATAATTAATCATCAAGAAAACTTAACCTTTATATGTAGTTTTCCTCGTAAGTTTGATAAACTTATACTATCATCCTGATTTTTTCCAAATTTTTCCACCCACACGGGTTTAGATTTTAGAACCCCCCGTTCTCGATTTTAATGAAAATTTTCACTTTAAAGTTGAATATTGCAAACAAATCACTGAATCGAAAAATCATTTTAGAAAACCCCACACTTCAAGATTGAATGAGAAAAAAAATCACCCCCACTTTACGTCTATAGGTAGAGGTACAGTCAAGGGCAAAAATATGTATACACTTTAGCACCTTGTCTATTTTCGTCATATTTGAACTGCCATACCTATATCAACTGTCACAGTGGTTAAAGTGACAAGGTTTTATTACCGTAAGTGTATACATACATATTTTTGCCCTTGACTGTACTCTAATAAAATTACAGCCTTCTAGCATTGATAGTCCCTGAGCAAAGCCGCGGACTGATGGACAGACGGACAGAAATGGCGAAGCTATGGGTTCCGTTTTTGCCATTTTGGCTACGGAACCCTAAAAATGCGAACGTTTGTAAATCTATTTGTTATAAACCGCTGAACCGATTAGATAAAATTCGGTAGTACCTACCAGATAGTTTGAGTCTGTTGGGGGGTTTGATCGAGCCAACTCTCATCCGATCTTTTGTGGAGGAAGGGGTGGTCTTGGCTAATATCACGTTTTTTTTTCACCAGAAACAGTGTAAAATTGTGAGAAAACTGGGTTATAAAAAAAGTCATTCATCCAAAACTTCAAGACATTATATACCTAAACATTTTATGTGTCAACAAAAGCAAGATCTGGTCCTAGTAAGTACAGCTTTTTCGAACAAAAATATGCTAGGAATACTATAAGAAATTGCCCTCTAAGTAACTAAAAGAAAGGTTCTAGTGTATTTCTTAACAATTTACTTTTTTTCATCTATATACAAAGCTTCTACTGATTCACAATATTTTTTAAAATCTTTTCTACTCTTACAAAGTACATTTAAATTAATTTCTTGCACGCCAATTTTACGTAACTTTTCAAGTCGAAGTTTAACTGTATTCGGGGATGCTGCTAAAACTCTGGGCTTGTTTGCGATGTCTTCTGGTAGAAAGCCTTCATCTATCAGAAAATCCACGAAACGTTTGACCTAAACAGGAAATAATACACTTTATTTAACTTTTTAACATGGTGAAAATTAAATCAAGCATCCAATTTCAAAAAGTACATACTTAACAGAAACATAAAACTAAATGTATATTTTAACTTCTAATTTTTTTTTACACAATATAATTACTTATTACTAATACTAACAAAACATGCCCATACTAAGGTGACTTTGTGACCCATATTAGCATAAGTATGTTGGCAAGTAATGGAACTGGACAAACATTATTTATTAAAAAAAAAAGCCCACAAAAGAGTACTCCAAGCAGGTATCTCTATATTATCATTAATTATAATAGGTACTTAAAACAATTGCACACCTTTGTGACTCTGATGGTCTTGAGAGCTGGTATTCTGGCACATATATCTTCAACAGCTTCAGGAGTGGTATTCAAGCGATCAGCCAGATAAAGCTTTGATGATTTATTATCACCAAGAATATTCCTTGTTTCTTGTGAGATAGCAATGTATCTGCAAGGAAACATAATAAAATTCATAATAACTCATATTATCACGCATAGCCATGTTAAGTACGTAATTGTAATGTAAGTACCTAAAATAAATAAATAAATCTGTAGTGGTAAAAGTGGTTTTTGTATAATTGTGGTGAAGGCATTTTGTTTGTTTGTTGTCGATGGTTCTGGCTAATACCCCACCAAAAGTGGCAGTATTACCGAACAACAAGACTAAAGTCTTTGGGCCGGTCTTATCTAACCTCAACATTGGTGGAATCATGGTGGATTAATGGGGTCATATTATCCCAAAACTTGAATTGAATTGCAATGTAAATACCTAATCAATATTTGTAGAGATGTTCTACTTTCAATATTTTGTACAGTAATTTGCTTCTAATCCATACTAATATTATAAAAATGTGAAAGCAAGTTGGTTTGTTTCTTTTACTGTCAAGCTTAACTGGTAGGTAACTGAACCGATTGCCATAAAATACTGCATACATTAAATAAGACCATAATAAATAACAGGATATCTTGCATCCCAAAAAAGTGAGTTGCTCCCAAGGGTGTGCAATAAACAAATTCTTTTTTTTTTCTCTGATATTTTGACGAGCCTTTAGCACACCATATGTGTCAGCCTCATGGGGAGCCTTAGATATATACACACCACACTACAGACAGATATAACACTTTCCCTTGCACTGAAACCCAGTGGCGTAGCTAGGTAACCAAAGGCCCTGGGGCAAAAAATAAACTAGGGTCCCAACTAAACTATTTCAAATCATTTGTTCCGTATGCGTCGTGTTTCCAATTCGACGCACTCTAGATTTGTCATTTATAGTTTGTAAGTCGGAGTCCGAGGGGCCCCCTGAGCCTGGGGGCCCCGGGGCACTGCCCCGTCTAGCCCTTGGGTAGCTACGCCACTGCTGAAACCACATCTCTGGATGTAGGGTTCAATCCGGATATCCGGACATCCCATCCGTATTATCCAGATATCTGCCTTATTTTATAAATATAAATTCTTAAAATAGTTAAAATATTACCTGTTCAATATATCTTTTTTACAGCGTACCATCCAAGGATATAAAGTTTCAATTCCCATGTCTCTTACACTCTGAAGCCTTTTACGAATAGTTTCATGTTTATATTTAAGCACCCAGAGATCTCTTAAAATACGGTCTGTGGATACACCCATCTCTAGAAAATGTTTATAAGGAATGTATAATTAATTTATAGAATCAGGCGTTACTTCATGGAGGTCTATATCAATGAACTACAAAAAAATTCTTTGCTCACCCGCAACCTTATGGTAAGGTTGCATTGAGAAAAGTAATGGTTTGTAGTTCTATGTATAGTTGTTATCAGTGATCAGGGATTTGGATGCCATACTGCGAGATGTCAAGTAAAAAGATACTTCAATCATCGATCGATACCATAGAAATCTTTGATGAAGTCCGGACAGTTTAAAGTTGGAGTAGTAACTGACATAGAGACTAAAATAGAAGCAGTCATGGCTCGGAATCTGAATTTAGATGATATCAGAGCATACGCCAAACAAATATCTCACGGATCGGCATCTGGTGAGATTTCTATACATACAAAATCGCTCCACTAACATGTATTGAACGTAGAGAGATCATTTTCGGCTTATAAATGGGTTTTAGATGTGAAACGAAAATAGATTAACACTAGAAAACATTGAGAAAATAATGTTTTGTTATTTTAATTTTTCAGACTAAAAATAATAAAAACTAATAATAATATGCCTGGGTAATATTCGAAAGCAATGCCTGTTTTTGTAGGTGCCTTTTTTAAGATTTTAAGTTGGGGTGGTTGGATCTGGTTTTGTATTATTTATGTATGATAATAAAGAACATTTATCACATGTTTTATAGTAAGTATATTATAGTACTTTAGAAGTATTTGATAGCAAATATAATATATATTAAAAAACAAAAAAAAATTAGAATTAACATTAATTTAAGACATTGACTCGTAATATCAATTTATTGATAGTCAATACATAATCAGTCTAATAATATGATAAAAAAACTGTCCTACATCCCGCAATCCTGCTGCATATCCATACTAGCATAATGATTGAGGGTATTCACCTCAAGTGGCAACCAAATCCCCGATTACTGGTTGTTATAAATAATTGTATATAAATGGAAATTCTGAACATTTGAATTAAAATTATAAACATACCTAATAATGCGTTTAGAGAGTTTTTAAGCCATTCAAATGATAAACTGTAGACAAAAGTTCTCTTTGCTAGAAGTTCGCTAAGTACAGCAGGTGAACACTGGAAGAAAATTTAAAGATAAGTGGTGTTTTTACTATAATACATGAACAGGTTGCCTTGTTAAATACATTATTATGGTTCTGACCTATTCCTGATATGATTATGGATCAAGCAACATCAAATTCAGATATGACTTTCCATAATATATGTAAACATTAAGACATAGGTACAATATTTAAATGCACTTTTAAAAAGGGACAGGGAGTCTGTTACCTACCTAATATTAATAATAATGCTCTAAAGAATTTTTCTATGGACTATGCCAAAAAAAGAAAGCAGTTTAATAATAATTAAAGCAAGGCATCAGGAACCAAAGACAGTGAGAGGAACATTTGCCAAAAATAAATTATAAAAATAGTTAAAATCCTTTCGCACCTTGAGAATCAAACCGTCACTGAATTAAATTTCAGCTCACAAAACTATGTGTTAAAGTATCATTTTTAGGTGACACATTTTTTTAGTGACGGTTAGATTCTCAAGATGTGCTATTTAATTCTTTTAAGAAATACACAAACCTCTATCCGTTCTGCAATATAATAGACCCTATTGCTACAGTGGCCATTCTGGTTATCATTTTTTGTAGTCTGATAAATATGCACAAGAGTTTTAGTAGGTAATTTATAGAATGGTTTAGCATCTTCAACATTAGCAAAATTCATTTGTGAAATTAACTTTTCTCTTGATTCTTCCAAACATTCTGTAATAAAAATTATAACATTAGTACAACAGTCGGTATTTTCTTGTAAAAGCCAAGTGAAATTAAATTCTCCCTTACTTATTACTTCACTACTGGTGTTACATTTTGATTTTACATCTGCCTTATGTGTTATGTTGTAAAACCGAACTTTGACCGAATTAATAAATAAATTATTATTTAAACTATTCGCACAAGTATCCAGTGGTTGCCAATAAATTCGAAGTTTACTATAGGTAACATTTGCTTGCTTGAAAAGTTTAATATGTGAAAGCACAGATTTTCTCATTTTCTTTAGGTGATAGGACAGACAGAATAAGATACTTTTTAAAAGTTGTTAAAAGTTCATAATCTGGTTAAAAATATTGGAAATGTCCTTATAAATTAAAATTGTTTAGTTATTAAAACTTAAAAAATAAATAAAATAGAAGACCAGCACATCACATTACGGGTTGTGTTTGACTTTGATTGACTTAATTCATCGAAATAGTAAGTACCTGGAATGTGCACTGTGCAGGAATCACGGTCCGACTTTTTGCCGATAGAGATAGCTACCACAGGGTTATTTTATCTCACTCTATTAGTATGACCATAATTTTATGCAATTAATGAGACATTCCTTCCTCCTAGTACTTCTTTGTCAGAAAAATATACTAAGTAGCAATAACCAGAATTTTTATTACTTGCATACCAAGTCCTTATGATACGGCTGGTAGAGACTAGAGCAAATAAATTTTAGATTTGTACGTCGGTGCTAGTAACATAAGTCATCACTTTTCTATAGGTAAAACTTATGATATTGGCAAAACCGGTATTGACATTGTATAATACCGGTATTTCGATATTGATCTCTAAATACCAATTATTTTGATATTAAATAGAGTCGCAACACTCAAAAGTTGCAAGTCACAAATGCATTAATACTTATTTCATTAAATAATCTTAGAAATTTTTGAAATAATCTTAGCTACCTACTTGTACTTAAGATTGTCGGAACCGGAAAGGTTTTGGAAGTGCTAAACTCATTCATTTTACTTTAGTAATACGAATATCGAAAAAATACAAAAAACCGAAATATTAGTATTTGAATTTTCGGTATTGAAAAAATACCGATATTGCAAAAAACGGCCGATATTAGATGCTCTATCATTTAGGTTAATAAATGAATGAAGACTAAGTGACAATATATTATATATATATATATATATATATATATATATATATATATATATCACTATTATTTACTTATTCATTATTTATTAACTTTTACCAGCGTCTTCGCATGCGTAAACTGAATCGATCTGGTAGTTATAATTGAAATTTTTGGGATTTTTCCAAATTCCCCTGGAAATTTTCAAAATGTATAATAATAATATAATATAATATAATGTATTAGACAATACGTATGATGGGTATAAAATATTATATTATAATAAATATTACATATTAGCCATTTGGATACATCGTGAAAAGATTGTCACCCTAGTCTCAATAACGAAGCTACCATCTTACTGTTTGGTGTGGCCATTGAGAAATTAATAAAACCTACCATCAAGTTAAAATTAGCTCGTGAAAAAAGATCTAAAGCATATTTCATTAAAAAAATATTAAATCGTGTAATTATTGCTTATTATAAATGTATACATTTTATTCAATATTTTTAAAAGACAACACTCACGAAACTAAAATTTACTAATTATTCATTATTTATTTCCTGGCAATAGTTAGAGAGGGACACACTGACTCCGTGCTTGCTATTTCACCCGGACCGGAGCCCATTAGTTCTTATGTCTATGTCTTTTAGGTCGGTTTTTGCTCGTCTGTTTTTGGAGTGTTCATTCCAGAGTACTTACTATTTCGATGACTTAATTTTAATTCGACTTGACTTGACAAATGAATGAGATAAGAAATGACATTTCATTGACGGTTTTTTAAAAACTGAAGATGCGTTCGGAAACGTACTTATTTCGTTAGTTTATCTCCATCCATCGGCCTATTCACTGCCAGGCATTGAAAAAAAAACAGAAGGGCTACTCCGAAACACAACTTTCGAAGTTCGTGTCGTGCGATCCCTCTCGCTCTCGTATTAAATAGTATAAGTGTGAAAGAGACCGCACGACACGAACTTCGAACGTTGTGTTCCGGAGTAGCCCTTCAGGTTGCATGTTGGGATGACAGTCTTTACCGGCATGTAAATACCGGCCCTGTTTTTCGTGCACACGCCCATTCAAACTGACAGAAGACCTACTCCGAAACACAACGTTCGAAGTTCGTGGCGTGGGATCCCTCTCGCTCTCGTATTAAATAGTATAAGTGTGAGAGGGACCGCACGACACGAACTTCGAACGTTGTGTTTCGGACATAAGGTTTCGGAGTAGCCCTTCAGGAGCTGCTATGGGCGAGTATACGAAAAACAGGGCCGGTATTTACATGTCGGTGTTAGCCGGGCCGGTAAAGACTGTCACCCACATGTTGTTTCTAGATAGCCTAGCGCACTGGCAAGGCGGATGCACAAACCACTCGGAAAAATAAAATAAAAACCGACCAACAGCGTGTCGGACACACCCGAAATAGGGTTCCGTAGCCATTACGAAAAAAATAAGTAATACTTTTCTAAGGATTTCGTATTTTGAACGGAATATTCCAAGTTTAGGTACATTTTATACCTTAGGCTGCTCTCTTAAACTACTAACTAATAATTCCCAAAAAAAAAATACCCGTTATAGTTTTCCTTGTAAGTTTGATATACCTACTTACTACCATCCTGAATTCTTTCAAATTTTTCCACCCATCGGTTTAGATGTTAGAGGGGGTTGGGGGGGGGGGGACACTCGATTTTAATGAGAATTCGCACTTTAGTTTAATATTTTGCAAAAAAAAATCACCGAACCCAAAAATCGTTTTAGCAACCCCGTAATGGATTTGAAAGACCTATCCAACGATACCCCACACTACAAGATTAGAGGAGAAAAAAAAAACACCCCACTACGTCTGTGGGAGCTGCAGTAAAATGTTTTTATTTTTTTATTGTACCATTTTGGCGGCATAGTTTACGTTATATATTCGTGCAAAATTACAGCTTTCTAGCATTGATAGTCCCTGAGCAAACCCGCGGACGGACAGACAGACAGACAACATGGCGAAACTGTAAGGGTTCCGTTTTTGCCATTTTGGCTACGGAACCATAAAAAGGGTACTTTTTATTTAAAACGCCCATGTGCATATAGGGAGGTGCATTTATAGTTTTCATTCTGTATCTTAGTTTTGTTGCACCCCCATCCTGGCGCCCATTTTTTATGTCCAATAGCAGGCAAACGAGCATGGGCGAGGGTGAGTGATCTCCGCCACCCATGGACACCTACAGTATTATTAGGACTGCGGGTGCATTGCCGGTCTAAAAGGGGGGTTGAAGGGAGGAGGGGGGAGGGAATTAGGCCTACATGTTTCTGTAACTGCATGTATCTAGTACAAATGACAGAACTAAGCTTTGTAAAAAATAAATGGTAAAAAACAAACCTTGTTTCCGGGTTTTTAAACATTTTATTTTGTATAAAGTACCTAATGCTACTTGACTGCGGTACTACACTTATAACTATTTGTTTCTGGAATCAGATTCCACGCTGCGTTTTCGTGATCTCGAGCGGCGTCGTCGATGCTTCATGTTTTTGCGCCGGTGCTCGTCTCGTCGTCTTGCCTCGCGATGCCTTCTGTCCCGGGACCGCGAGCGAGACCGTTTCCTTCTTGGAACCTCGACTTCGGGTGATTCAGACCATCGCCAAGACCGAGAGGGCGGCGTTCTTTGCTTTCTAACAAACGGAAATAAAAATTATCATCAGTGTGCACTTTTTGTAGGTAATACGAATTTAAAATACAAATTTGTCACATTAGCCCATAGGGCAAAACATTAAATAACAAGAAAAAAAATATATATCTCACAATTGATGATAACATAACTAACTTCTTGTCACATCAGCCAACCTGAAACGCATTAACGCCATGTCTGAGGCCGGCTGAGCGTGTTATACTTGCTCAGGTTGGCTGCTGCAACCAACGCCTCTAATAAATGTTGGGCATGTCCTCCAGAATATTTCATTAATTTTATGCCACATGTTAAAATTAATGAAATTTAGCGAAGTGGTAAGGGGCCCAAATACAAATGTGAAATAAAATTAATAATACCTTTCAGATTCTTGGACTTGGTGGAGCGGAAACACATTGTTTGGATTTCTAAACACGTGTAGAAAATTACACGCGCGACCTTTTGGACAGCGACGAGTTGACTGAAGACCTGGAAATGATATTACACATATAATTGCGAAACTAAATATGGTACCTGGGCTAACACAAATAGACGTTGAACCACTATGTTAGTCGAACGTAGTTATTAGTTTTAAGATTCAGGAACATTTCAGATTCAGCAAGGAAACTTGCTTTCACATGAAAAAAACGCAATAAAATCGGTCCTTCTCTTTGAGAACTACGCTTCCACAGAGAGATAAACATTGGAAGCAAAATTATAACACTTTGGTTATACTTAGTGCAATCCACGAAGACGCGTGATTTTGCCAAAATTAGACATTAATTGTAATAAGAACCACGAATGAAGGTAGAGTCATATCTTATGAAAATATTTTCAACTTAGTTACCACAAATTGCGTTTTTCCATGAGCTTATTTGACAAAACTGCAGAGAAAGTTGTTTGCCGCCAAACCATCGCGTGTGTAAAGCACGATACGCCGCCACAGCACACCGCAGCTTGGCAAACTCTATGTATGTATTCCCACGAAGATGCTTCTCATAATTGTTGCAAACCTGTAATAAGATATTAGTATTACTTTAATGTTCCTATTATTTACATGGTAGGTACCTATAGAACAAAGTCGCGTCCCGCCGTAAATCCCTCGATATGTATGTACCCATAGGCGTTGCATTGGGTCAACGCCAGGGTAGGCATCTCCATGACCTGTCAACCGTGCTGGTGCAGGAGGGGGAGGGCTGTCTACCCTGGAATTGGCCTAATGTAAGCCACTGTATGTATGTAGGTACCTACATACATTATATATTTTAGATCTTTTAACACAACGGATTTTAATATGGTATTGTTTGATCACCAGTTGGATAGTTTTTCAGGGAAAGCTTACATTACATAACTAGTAATGCGTCCCGGCTTCACGTGGGTGTAGTTTCAGGGAATGGGAGGTGAAAAATGTGAAGTGCCTGATTACAGCTTTCTTTATTTTTACACACCTGTTTTTTTTTTCAAGTTACAGCAATGTGAAGCCAGGGCTCGTTAGCATTCAGAAAATTCGTTAAATTTTATAAATTGGTACTTAATAAATCAAAAATAATTACAAACCTTCAGTTTCTTACAGCAAGTCACAGGACGAAAGTATGTCGCAATCAATGAAGTTGCTCTGAAGTTATTTTATGAGTATTATCGAATTAATTCCTGAACTTTAATGCCCTTTTTCAGAATCAAATGTCAGAATGTAAATGTTATTATTATATTATTTATATTTTCACTAGTTCAATTTACAGTTTATAAGCCAGAGTTCGAGGGGCCCCTGACCTTGGGGGCCCCGGGGTACAGGCCCGTCTAGCCCTACGGTAGCTACGCCACTGCATACATCTTGATCTGTTATCATCAAGACCCAACTAAACCAATTTCACTCAAATTCATCTAGTCATTTTAGCATGAAAAAGTAACGCACATGTACCTATGCACTCAAACTTTCACATTTATAACATTACCTAACATGAGTAATTAATTACAGTAATTAAATAATTACTTTAAATATATTTATTAGGGGATTACCATGATTAATGAGCACCCGATATATTAATGCATGCATTAAAACTATTATTAGTACATGGGCACTCTATATACCTACCTATTAAACATCCAAGACTCGAGAATGAATATTCATATTCTTCACGAATTCATTACATTAGCCCCTGTGGTGAACCTGACTACCAAACTTGAGGTCCCAGGTTTGAGGATCTCTCGTCACATTTAAGTACTTCAACTTACTTTTACCTTAATGTTTGTTTGTTTGTGTTTAATTGCATTGCAAAGGATACATGGTGTTTTATCAGCGTTCCAACTCAATACTTACTTTGAATTGTATTACTTGTCCAAACTTTTCAAATTCAGGTAACACATCATAGAAAAAATCCTTGAAATCCTTATAAGTTTCACTGTATTCATATTCCAGCATTGCATCTGTATCATATTCATTGTCTATTGCATTGTTAATACCAAAATGAGTAAAAAAATTAACAGCTAAAATCACCTGGGGAAAAAAGCAATGTGTCAGACACATAATAGTACAGCATCAGTGACAAATAATGTAAGATTAAAATAAAAATATAAATTGTTATTTTGTGTCCATGATTAAAGCTAATCTATCTATCTATCTAATACAACAAGCAATTCTTGTATGTATATAATAAATATTTATTTCAGGAATCTCAGAAACGGTTCCAACAATTTCGATTAAATTTGGTATGTGGGGTTTTCAGGGATGAAAAATCGATCTAGCTCGGTTTTATCTCTGGGAAAATGCTTGTTAGGTATCAAGTTTTAGCTCGAGCTAAGCTCAGTCGCTCAGTTACTTAAAATGAAATCAAATTAAAATATTCAGAGGCTCTTAAAACATGGACAAGAAGGGTTTTGGAAGCATTCAGGAGGGCAATAGCAGCAATTCTCAGGGAAAAGCATACTTACTTTACTAATCCCAGGAAACTGATGATTCCTTGAGCACTGATTGCCGAACCGGCAGCACCCAGTTTTATAAAAGAATGGGCACAGTTCATGATTGGGTTTGGTTTCACTTGAAACAAGTAATTCAGGGGGAGGTTCATTAGAATCTCCAGAAAGAAACTGTTCCAATTTTTCCATAAAAGCTTGTTGTTTACGTTTATTCTCTTCTTCAATTTCCTTAAGTCTTTTTTCTTCCTCTTCCTTTAACTTTTGCTCGAATTCTCTCTCCTGAAATATTATTTTTTATTAATAATGACATAAGATAAAGAAATAATAAACAAAAAATTGGCCCACTGTGAGTTAGACAAGCACACAAGGTTTCATACCACCACACAATTATAAGATCAAGCAAAATGTTAAAGAAAACATGTGTATTGTATGACAACCCATTTCATTTTCCACTTAATTTGTCATCTATGTTAGGTGTGGTCATCTATGGTGCGGACACAAAACGGTGGACAGATGAGTATGATAAGCCGTTAATGAACATTTTTTTCCAAGACAGTGGGGTTTAACTTGTCATATGGCCCACACATTGCAGTGAACAAGGCTCGGAAAAATGCCCATCATTTTGAAAACTTAACCCAGTTCCGCACAATGGAGACTTACTCATAATATTACTGTATTAGATTTTATATTATTATTTATTCATTAACATGTTTACACAAAATATCTAGAAATCTGTACCTACATAAACAGATATTTCCAACTTATCCTGCAAAAAAATATTAAACTACAAAGCCCTAGGTTACAGATAAATGAATCACTTAAAATAGTAGACGACATACATAATGTTAATGTTTTACAAAATATACCTGGAATTCTCAGATCTAGCTACTAGAGTAATATTTAAATTTCAAGCATTTCAATTAGGTATCCTGATTATGTTACTGTAAAAGAATAACAGAAGAAAATGAATGTTGAGCCTCAAGCATATTGGAAGAATGTACCCATACAAATGTCAATATGTCCCTCATGTTCATAGACTGTGAATGAACTTTTTCACCTTATAAATGGATCCTAAATTCATAACGTTAGTTATGCACATACATCTGAAATTTCGGGGCACAATTTTAGTCATTCTTTTGATTCATGAAAGTGATTTTTTCCTATAACCATTCCAGTGTCATTGATTAGTCGCTGAAAATTTGTTACATATAAATTATGTATTATTTCATTGAAAATATAATAAAAAAGTCTCTATTGTATGTTTTCAAAATGACAGGCATTTGTCCAAGCCTTGGCAGTGACACTTAACTAATTACCAGGGCGGGCGGGTAATAATATATATTTTTTTTCTTCTATTTTTTTTTGAGGCTTAAGTGCACCTGTGTGACTATGCCAGCCTCATTGAAAGACTCAGTAATAATATTTAAGACCTATTTTGTACACCATGTTTTTATGTAAAATAAAGTATTTGATTGATTGGGATTTAAGGGTGGGCAACCGGGGCTACGGCCACAGGGCCTCCAAAAAAGAGGGGCCCCTTCTATAGATTTCAGAATTTATTTTTCAATTTCTGAAGAGTAAATTCTAGTAAACAATTATTCACTCCACTGCCTCCAGTCCCTTATTGCCCCAAGGCCTCCAGACCTCTAAATCCAGCCCTGCTAATTAATTACTCAAGATTTACATATTTTTCTGGTCACACAATGGGTTAAAATTAAAATATAGTTTAGTGAAATTTCCATTTACCATTCTTAGCTTAGCCTCCTGCTCTAAACGCTTCATCTGAATTTTTTCTTTTCTCTGTTGTAACTCTTGCCAACGTTGCAAAGATAGTTTTTCCGCAGCAATCCATTTTTCATTTTCTGCTCTATTAATAGCTTCAATTTGTTCCCTTTCAAATGTTTCCAACTCCTCTTCTTCTTTTAACCAATTGGGATATTCATTGATTGATGAGCTCAACAAATTATCTGGAGAAATAGAAAGAAAATTAATATAAATGAAGGATTTCTAAAACTTGCATAAGTCACACAAGTTTTTTACATTCACCTCGTATTATAGCTTCTTGTCGTCTAATTCGTCTTCTTCTTTCACGTTTTGCTATTTTCCTCCATTCATTGTGTCTGAAAAATAAGATTTAATCATTATTGGGATTGTCTCATTTAGGTGGGTGTGAGAAGACTTCTTGCTATCGGTGTATCACTAACTAGCAGAGATTGTAATAAAAATTTAGACGGATAGTTTGATACGATATTTTTTTAACAAGTAAAAATAAATATATTAATTAAAAACTGTCTCACCGTCCCATGATGTTAGACGAAACAGTGTTTGTCGTTAAAACGCATTGAAAAAAGTGATAAAAAATTGCAATGCGAGTATTCCCAATCACAACTTAAATGATTAAAATTAAAAATAATTAAATTAAACTGTTGTTTCTTTAGTTTGTTTTGTTAATTTGTTTGTTTTGTTGCCCAATCCGTGTGTGTCCAAGTTGCCCTCCCTCTGTTGTGTCTGTCATGTCAGTGTCAGGTCAGGCATGTGTCAGTGACACTTTCCCAGCCAGGGTAACACCGACATTGAAATACCGGCCTTATTTTTCGCGTACACGCCCATAGCAGCTCCTATGGGCGTGTATACAAAAAACAGGAGTGCTACCACGAAAATCGAAGTTCGACGTTACGGGCTTCGAATCGATGATTTGCTACCACCAAGTTACTTTCGTTTTCGTTTTCGATCCGAAGATCGTTTCGGCTCGTTTCGAGCGGTTTTGTCTACTACGAAACTCGAACTTCGTGAATGGTTACGGATTTGGCCCACCACGAAAAGCAAACTTCGCCGACGATTTCGAAGTTTGACGTAAAGATTTTCGAGTAGAAATGTCAAAATCACACGACAACTAAAGTGTTATCGTTTTGGCTTCGATTCAATGAAAGTTGGAGGAAAAGCGACCTTGTGGACGATTTTTTTTTTTTAATGTGAACTTGTGTGTGACAGTGACAGTGTGATGTGGTCCAGCTTTTTTAACAGTTTAACAGCAGTTTCTTAGTTAAAACAGATCTTATTTCTTTTGAGATAAATGAAGTTTCTTTGACTCGAAAATATACACTTCTAAAGAAAGCTAAGCAAGCAGTAAATTTCGTAAATTGTCTAGTAAAACTAGGCAAAACTCTTTCTTGGGCAGTTGTGTAAAGAATAATATAAGTATAACTGATAGAAGACTTACAGTCTCAGTAAATATTCACAAGAAGGAAATTTTCCACAGCAGTTACATGTTTGTAGCAGAAAGATTTTTGAAAATTCGATTCTTTTTTTTATTAGAACTAATGGAACGATTTATAAATGGAAGAGGCTTTATCCATCGATATATACTTACTCTGAATATCTAACTGACCGCCAAAGGCAAATACGCGAAGACCGTGAATGATTTATTTCCAAGACGTTTCCGGCTGACTCAGGAGGTGTTTAAGGCGCTTTGTGCGGAGGTCGTTCCCTTACTTCCTCCCAAGCTAAATAGCCGTAGAATCGACCCTACCATAAAGGTAAGCCCTTATCCATAGTAATCATACAAATATTATCAGAGGACAATAAAGGACATAGAATTCTATGCAGATGAAGTTGCAGGCAACGGGCTAGTATTATAAAGACTTTCTGTTACCTCCAGGCACACACTTAAACCATTAAACCAATTAAGACAAAATTTGATATAAAAGTAATTTGAGTCCTGGGAAAGGACATAAGACAGTTTTTAATCCATGAAATCAATTTCATAGCTCCTGCGGGATAGCAATAAGCAAATTCTTTACAGATAGAGTAGTGAGCAACAGCTAGTATTACAACAACAGAAGTTTTATGAAATTAAAAAGATTCCTAGCAAATAGTCATTACATACTCTGTCGGTGAGTATTTATAGACTAACTGCCCATTCTTCATACATTATATTCCTAAGTAAGAAGGGGGTTAGATTTGCCAGCGAGTATATTTAAAAGTGAAATATGGCAAGATGAAATAACAACCTAAAAACCAACTGTTTATTTTTTCTGATTTCTTTACAGCTTTGAAGCTTTATGGTAGGGGAGATTATCAAGGATGTGTAGGGAGTGACTACGGGGTCTCAATGTCCCACAACATTAGTTCAATGAGCTGCTAGTTTATCAGTTCAAATCCATACTTACTTATATTATAAATGCGAAAGTGTTTGTGAGTTTGTCCCTCTTTCACGCCGTAACGGAGCGACGGATCGACGTGATTTTTGGCATAGAGATAGTTTATGGGCCCGAGAGTGACATTGGCTACTTTTTATCCCGGAAAAATGCACAGTTCCCGAGGGAACAGCGCGCGATAACCGAATACTGCGCGGGCGGAGCCGCGGGCAATAGCTAGAAATAAATATTTAAAAATATATATTCCTATGGCTATCCTATAGCCTAAATTGAATAAAGATATTTTGACTTTGACTTTACTTATTCTGTATGTTTTGCAGATTCTACAATAAATTTAATTTGCCCTGGATGTGTGGTGCCATTAATTGCACCCACAATATTGCAGTTATCGAGCCAACAATAACAATGTATGAGGAGATTTTTCAAGAGAAAACTACCGCTAAGATATGTTGGTGAGCACTTTTATTCTTTTTTTTTAGTAGCCTGTATAGTGTCTTTACTCTTATACGATATTTAAAATGATTTTTGTCTTCACGGAATTTGTTTATCATATTGTAGGTGCTAGGCCTTGTCACAAAAAGGTAATTATTTGATACAGCATATAATTTAGTGTCGCTGGGAGTTGGTAGGTAATACAGCAAAGAATTTTGGTAGTCTTTGGTAAGTAAATACATAGATTCGGAATTGTATTGGTTATGAAATAAATTACTTTTGAATTTGACTCATTTTCTGAACTACTTATGTATTTAAACAAAAAGCATAGAAGACAAAATAATTAATTTCTAACTTTCATATTAAATAAATAAATAAATATCACGGGACAATTCACACCAATTGACCTAGTCCCAAAGTAAGCTTAGCAAAGCTTGTGTTATGGGTACTAAGCAACGGATAAACATAATTATATAAATAGATATATACTTAAATAAATATTATATTAAACATCCAAGACCTGAGAAATAACATTCGTATTATTCATACAAATATCTGCCCCGGCCGGGATTCGAACCCGGGACCTCAAGCTTCGTAGTGAGGTTCTCTAACCACTTAGCCATCCGGTCGTCATATTGATTTCAAACATTCCAAATCTGGGTTACAATAAACTAATTTAGTGCCTTAGATTAGGATAATACATGATGATAGAGCCAAAAGATAGGTAGTGGAATTCTTTAGTGATCAATAGTAGGTGTAGGTAAAAGTGGAGTTTGAGCTCTTTTCATTTGTTGTGCAAATCCCGTTTAAAGAAATCTTTAACAAATAGTTATAGAAACTGGTAAAAAATCCCATTTGTAAGTCTGTTTGTTTGTTTATTTATTTGTTTGTTTGTTACTTCATCACGTCTTAACCGCAGAACCAATTTAGATGAAATTCTGTATACAGATAGTTTGAGTCCCAGGAAAGGATATAGGATAATTTTTTTCCCGAAAAATTTCATAGTTCCAGCAGGATAGTGAAAACCGAATTCTATGCGGAGAGTCATGGGTAACAGGCTAGTCCCTATTAATATTATGAATGCGAAAGTAACTCTGTCTGTCTGTCTGTTACGCTTTCACGTCGAAACACTGAACCAACTTTGATGAAATTTGGTATGTAGGTAGTTTGAACCCTAAGGATCAACATAGGATACCTTTTATTCCGGTACAGGTCGCCACCGCGCGATAACCTTTGCAGGTGGTAGGACCTTGTGCAAGGTCCGCCCGGATTGCTACCACCATCTTACTCACTAATCCTGCAGCAGCAGTGCTTGCACTGTTGTGTTTCGGCGCGGAGAGTAAGACAGCCGATGAAATTACTGACACTTGAGGTATTCCAACTTAGGCCAACGCATCTGCAATACCCCTGGTGTTGCAGATGCTTATTGGCGGTGGAGATTTCTTACCACCAGGGACCCACTTGCCCGTTTACCTTCCAGTCAAAAAAAAAACCTAGATCCGCGCAGCGCGCAGATGAAGTCGCGGGCATAAGTTAGTATTATATAAAAATTTAAACTACATTCAATTTTCTCTGCTTTTCAGATATGTGATGACATGAACTCAATTTTAAATGTGGACGCGTCATATAGTGGAGCGACGCATGATTCATTTATGTGGCAGAATGGGGAGCTCAGGAACTTCAGGAAGAACTTTGAAAATCTCTGCAGCACACATGAAGGGCCGCCTTATTGGGTATGTGATTGTATGAGTAACCTTATGGTTACTCAATAAGGTTATGGTTACCTTATGGTTGGCTTCGTTTATACGAACCGTCGCGTCAGCGTATCTTCGGCTGGCAGCCGGTTTGGAAGCTTACGATTAAACTTGAGCATGGGACATCCTTCCAATAGGGTTTGGATAAATATAAAAGCACTAGCTTTTGCCCGCGTGGTATTCGGTTATCGCGCGCTGTTCCCTCGGGGACTGTGCATTTTACCGGGATAAAAAGTAGCCTATGTCACTATCGGGCCCATAAACTATCTCTATGCCAAAAATCACGTCACGTCGATCTGTCGCTCCGTTACGGCGTGAAAGACGGACAAACACACAAACACACTTTCGCTTTTATAATATTAATAGTATAGTAAAGTATAATAGTATGGGTTGTCGTAAAGCGACAATTTAAAACAGAATAGAACCTAACCTAACAGAAACCAAACAACAAAATTAAAATAATAGAACAATTTATTTAAAATAAAAAAATAAAATATTTACAATAATTTCAGTATTAGGTAAAAAAAAATGTGAAGTGGTGATGTATGCGGGTGGGAATGAATGAATATGAAGATGGATGGATGAAGAGCGGCCGGCGACGAACAACGACGAACAAATTCTCAGGAACCCGGCGCTCGGTGGAGGAAACCCGTGGACGCGTCTGGGGTAGCGCCCTGTGCGCCTGGAGGTGGCGCCCTGTGCGCCTGGAGGTGGCGCTCTATGCGCCTGGAGATGGCGCTGTACACGCCTGGAGACGGCGCTGTACACGCCTGGAGACGGCGCTGTACACGCCTGGAGACGGCTCTCACACCGCTCGGAGATGGCACATGCAGTGCCCAGAGAAGGCGTTTGCAGCGCCCAGATATGGCACTTGCAGCGCCCGGAGAATGCACATGCAGCGCCCGGAGAAAAAGAGGGCACTCCGGGCAACGGCGCAGGCACTGCACGATGATGAGCGATGGAGGCGGAGGCGATGGAGACGGAGGCGATGGAGACGACTTTAGTATTTATTTGGAGCGCGAAGGCTTGCAGGATCCCGGGGCTAGGCGGCCCCGGGATAAGGCCTTTTAAGAGATGTTCTCGTTTCGAAAACTGAAGAAAGACTGTCTCGAATACGCGGATGTTCCGCTTATATAGTGTTTTGACGGAGCTCCGCGCTCGACGGTGGATCTCGGAAAAGAACATAAAAAATTTCGAATTAAAAATAAATTTTTATGGATGGCCAAGACGAAAAGAGTATTTTTGTACAAGTATTAATCGAAAAACATCAGACCGGTAACAAATTTGAACAAAAAACGCCATGACAACCAGATAAACAACGATGTCAAAACATGTCAAACTTTGGTTTTAAGCTCCTAACAGGGAAACGGCAAGATTTAAGTGGAAATAAAAGTATTGTTGATGGAGGAAAAATGGACGCGCGTAAGCGCGCGCGAAGCCCGAAGTTGTAGAGTTTCGGAGACCTAAATAAAAGACCGAAAAAGGTAGACTCCATCAAGATCGTTTTAAAAAGTGCTAAAAACGTGAAAATACGAAGTGAAAATGGTTTGTTATTGTGTTCTTATGCTTTAAAAACGTTGCAGGGTCCTATAGAAATGAAGGTGATGTAAAATATCCAATTTTGAGGTGAATGACGGAGAACCAAAAGAGATGTAAAAATGAATTTAAGACCGTGTAAAATGAAACGTAAGTAGCATAACACTACATTTTCCCCCCGACCCTGGAAAATTTTTGACTCGGCAAAAATTTTGATATATATACAAGTGAAATAAACCATAAAAACACAATTTTACAGAAACAGACTTCACCAGGCAAAAATCAGATATACTATCTCTTACATTCATCATCTGCATTCAGGTAAGGGTGGAGTTCACAATCAATGACTGCCACTCTAAAAGTGTGTTTTCAAAAGGACATTAAGGCTTACTTAAGGAGTTGTCATCCGCTCCTGAGTGGAAAAAAAAATGAACCTAAGGCTTATTTAATCAGCCTCACCTTACTAAAGGTAAAGAAAAGATAAATTATCTTAAGCCAGCTTTAGTCGCTATGACTTAAGAAAAGATATATAACGGCTAGAGCGGTAGGGCTCGAAGCCAGACATCAGCAACATCACCAACGAGATGTGTCTGAAACACAAAGAATAAATTATAGATAAACCAACGAAGAATCGAGGTCCTACAGCTAAGTAAGCGATGTGTTTAAGAACACAAGTTTAACAAACAAACAAACAAATAAAAGGAAATAAAAATAATAAGGTGAAAATGATGATGATATTTATACATATATACATATTTACAGTAAGTAAAAGTGTCCGGGTAATTTAGGATTTCACATCTTTAATGTGCCACTTGCCTCTAATTCCATTAGGGTCTTCAAGTACATAAACTAAAGGTGACAGTTTAGCTATCACTTTGCACTTGATGAATTTAGGGGCAAGTTTAGCATTAAAGTATGCGCCAGCATTGCTTAAAACATGGTTTTTACGCTAAACAGTATCCCCAACATTGAATTCTCTAAAAGACCGGCGAAGATCATAGCGAGCGCTATTTTTAACGTGAGCTATGTGAAGTTTAGTTTGAACTTTGTGAAAGATAGATGAGAGGAGACCAGCATTAGTCGCGTAAATATCACGAGGCATGAATATCAATTCCTCAAGGTTCTGAGTTGGAGTATAAAAGGAACCGCAAGGTATTGTTTCCCTACCAAAGACTAAAAAGGCTGGGGTAAAACCAGTCGCTACATTTGTAGCACTGTTCATTGCGAACTGAATTTTGGCAAGATGGTTGTCCCAGGATCTATGATCTTCTCCTACTAGGGAGGCTAAAGCTGTAATAATCGTACTATTAAATTTCTCGGTAGGATTAGCCTGAGGACAATATAAAGCTGTATGAAAAATACAAGGAACATTATAAGAATGTAAGAATGCGTGAAATTCCCGTGACTGAAACTGGACAGCGTTGTCCATTATGATAGTTTGGGGAACGCCATGAACAAGAAAAACTGAATTTTCCAAAACATTAATGATATTAGTGGCAGTAGCACGTTTTAGGGGAAAAATCATAGTATATTTAGTAAAATTGCAGTTAATTACTAATATATACTGATTTCGTCTTCGAGTCATGGGCAATGGACCCATAAGATCTAAGGATATAGTTTGAAAAGGTCTAGAGCAAAGTTTAGGTTTACCCATAAGACCATAGGGAGAATGATTAGGATGTTTGTAGGTTAAGCAGGTTTCACAATTCGAGATTAAATTGGCGATGTCTTTAAACATACCAGGCCAATAGTATTTTAAGGATATTTTCTTGTATGTCTTGAAGATACCAAGATGGAGTTCTGAAGGAGAACCATGGTTAGCTTCAATAAGTGCATGTCTTTCTTGAGGTAGAGGAACTTCTTTCCAAATGAAGTCGTCATTCAGACGATCGGAAGAATGAATGCAGCGATAAAGTTTATTATCACTGATAGTGTAGTTAGGATATGCATCAGGGTTGTTAGTGCATCCAAGAAAAATCTTGTTGTACTGTTCAAGTTCACGATCAGCTGGTTCATCTAATGTTACTGGATTTACGCCTTGAGGTGAAGTTTCCTGTGTATCAGGACGTTCTTGAGTTTTATGTCTTGATAATAAGTCTGGAACAACGTTATCCTTTCCTTTTTTATGTTTCAGGATAAAATTAAAGCATGATAAGCGAAGAGTCCAGCGAGCAAGTCTTCCTGATGGATTGGATAAGTTCTGGAACCATTTAAGTGCAGCATGGTCAGTGTAAATTGTAAATTCTTTACCATTGTCAAGGTAACAACGCCAATGTTCTAAGGCAGTTATTACAGCCAATGTCTCTCTTTCTGTAGTTGAATAGTTTTGTTGGTTTTTATTTAGTGCTTTACTCATGTAAGCAATCACGACTTCTTTGTCATCTTGATGTTGAGTAAGCATTGCTCCTATGCCATAATTTGATGCATCACAATGTACCGAGAAGGGTAGTTCGAAGTTAGGGCAGGCAAGGACAGGAGCAGTTACCAAAGCTTCTTTAAGTTTCTGGAAAGCAGCTACAGCTTCTGCATTCCATAAAAATTTAGGAGCGTTTTTCCCCGAACAGGTTAGTCGGTTGAGTGGAGAGGCAATAGTGCTAAAGTTTGGGATGAATCTTCTGAACCAGCTGCAGGTGCCTATAAATCTTCGTACTTCTTTTCTGCAAGTAGGTACTGGATATTCGAGAATAGCTTTTATTTTATCTGGATCAGCACGTAAACCATACTCGTCCACTAGAAAACCAAGGTATTTCAGTTCTTTCCTGAAAAATTGACTTTTCTCAAAGTTAATAGTTAGATTAGCATATGAAAGTTTTTCATGAACTTTCATGAGAAGGGATATATGTTCATCAAAAGTCTCGCTAATAATGACAATGTCATCGAGATAGCAAAATACCTTGTTCTCAAATTCAGGAGTAAATAGCATATCCATTAATCTTTGTTGAGTAGCTGGAGAGTTAGTGAGACCAAAAGGCATTACTTTGAATCTAAACATACCTCTTCCAGGTACATAAAAAGCTGTTTTATCTTTATCAGCAGGATTCAAGGGAATCTCCCAAAATGCTTTCGCAATGTCGATGCTTGATAAGTATTTGGCATTCCTGAGGTTGTCCAAAATTTCGCTTATAAGTGGCAGACTATAAGCATCACGACGTGTAACTGAGTTAAGCTTCCTGCTATCTACGCAGAAACGCCATTCACCATTCTTCTTCGGAGTGATGAGCACTGGAGACAGCCAAGGACTTTCGCATTGTTCAATGACGTTCCATCCCAGCATCTTGTCAACTTCATTAATTAATGCTTTTTGTTTTTCAGGAGACAGTCTGTAACATCTTTGTTTAATTGGAAGAGAATCACCAGTGTCAATCTTGTGGGTGATTAAGTGTGTGCTTCCTAGAACACCTTTTTCTTCAAAAGAAATTGTCTTGAAGCGTTGTATGATGTCATCTGCAATATTCTTTTGATTTGAAGTTAAGTGATCATAAGGTAAAACTTTAATATATTTAGTTTCAATAGCAGAGCATTTAGGATCTGTAAAGTTAAGGGAAGATAAAATACTAGGTAAAAGATTAAATTTTCTCCAGAAGTCAATACCTAGTATCAGAGAAGGAAATATTTCAGGAAAAACATAAGCTTTAATCAAATGAGTTTGATTATTAAAATGTACAGGCAACTCAAAATAGCCCAAGGAATTAATTTTTTGATTACTAGCAGTAGAGACAGTAATAAAATCTGACTTGAAAAGTTTGCAACCCAGTTTAAGAATTTCTAAATGAGAATTATTACCAAGAATAGTAACTGAGCTGCCAGAATCCAATAATCCAGATAATGTTAAGTCATAAATTTTGATATTGACAAATGGACGATTAAAATCTTGTTCTTTAGAGTAGAGTGTAGAAGAGATTTTGTAGCATGAAAAGAATTTTTGAAGTGTTTTAATCCAATTAGTCCAATCGTCTTTATCAAAATTTAAGTTACTTTTCAAGTCAGTAGTTAGTTTTTTGAGCTAGTATTAGGTTTGGGAGAGCAATTAGAGCAATCAGCGGTTTTGAAACCCTTAAGACCACATTTGAAGCAAATCACAAATCGAGGTTGAGTACAAGTGTTCAAAGTATGACCTTGTTTACGACAGCGTACACAAAAAGAACTATCTTGAGGTTTAGTTTCAGAGAGACTATTAACTTGTCTTGAATTGAATTTATTTATAAAAGGAGGAGGGGGTCGTGAGTTATTCAAGGAATTAGGAGAGTCAACTGAACTTGAAGTGGAATGTTTGTAGTTGAATTCAGAAATAAGGGGATTTTGTTGTAAATTTGGTTCTTTAAATTGTTTGTCTCTATCTAGGAACTTTTCATAGTTTTGGCAAGTAGCCAGAAGAGAGTCGATAGAGTCAATGTCTTTTAGAGCTACGAAAACTGAGTAACATGGTCGAATATTTCTGAGAATAATCTCCAATTGTTCTATTTCAGAAAGTTTCTTCGAAAGACGAGAGAACATTCCAGACATGATGGAAATATAGATGACGATAGGTTCATCACGACCTTGAGTCCGATTCCTGATCGCTTCTAGAAGTTTATGATCGTAGTCAAAACCACCAAAGTCTTTGATTAGTAAAGATGAAAGCTCATTCCAAGTTAAGTTTGGATTCTGATTATATTTAAATCTGAACCAATGAAGAGCATTGTCAGTGAAAATTTCAAATGCTTGTGAAATTAACAAGTCTTTGGACAAGCCACGGGCTAAGCAATATTCTTCAAGTTTCTGAAGAAAAGATCTTGGACAGCTTTTACCATTGAAGGTGTGTCTTTTAAGATCTTTGAAGACGTTAGTTGGAGGAGGAGGTTGAGGTGGTGAAGCATATGGAGTATGGATCTGGACAGAAGTTTGAGAAACAAGGGGTGGTTCCATAGCAGTCGGGCAAATAGGGGGGTCAAGTGAAGGAGAGTCATTTGCAGTTGAAGGTGGAGTCAAGGATTCGAATTGTTTAGTAATAGCGTCAAACTTCATTTTCAAAGTATCGAAAATAGCTTTAAAGTCCGGATATAAGTCGGTATCAATTCGTTCCAATCTGAAAAAGACATGATTAATATAAGTTTCAATTAGTCTTAAGTATTTGGTTTCACCTTGTAAAAATTTTTCAATTTTACAGTCCAAGTAGGTCAAAGTAGAATCAATTTGTGACAAGTCATCCTCAATCGGAATTGGAGAAGTCAGAATATCCTCAGAGTGAGAATCTGCAACTAAACGTAGGACCTGTTTTTTTAGTAGCAAAACGGTATTAGCTGGTTCCTCACATCTAATCTTAACTTCATATTCAAGCTCGGCTTTGTTAAGGAATTCATACCTAATAACCCTTTCCATTGTTATTGTTAAGCGCAAAGTTAAGTATAAGAAATAAAGAATTAAATAAAATTAATACCTCTTTTGTTTCCTAGAATTTAAAAAAAAATATTAAGGTGATGTGTACAAGTGGAGTGTTATGTGTATGGAGGTCTAAATGTCTAAGCCAGATATGTAAGGAAAAACTAGATAAAGTTTTGTTTTAGAATTTGGAAGGAATGAAAAGGATGAATAGATAATAAGATATAGAGAACGAAAGAGAAAGCAAACAAAACAAAAGGAAAGAGACAAGGCGCAGATAAAGTGAAGAGAAAGAGAAGGAGTTTTTTTTTTTTTTTACGTTGGGCGCCAAAATGTCGTAAAGCGACAATTTAAAACAGAATAGAACCTAACCTAACAGAAACCAAACAACAAAATTAAAATAATAGAACAATTTATTTAAAATAAAAAAATAAAATATTTACAATAATTTCAGTATTAGGTAAAAAAAAATGTGAAGTGGTGATGTATGCGGGTGGGAATGAATGAATATGAAGATGGATGGATGAAGAGCGGCCGGCGACGAACAACGACGAACAAATTCTCAGGAACCCGGCGCTCGGTGGAGGAAACCCGTGGACGCGTCTGGGGTAGCGCCCTGTGCGCCTGGAGGTGGCGCCCTGTGCGCCTGGAGGTGGCGCCCTGTGCGCCTGGAGGTGGCGCTCTATGCGCCTGGAGATGGCGCTGTACACGCCTGGAGACGGCGCTGTACACGCCTGGAGACGGCGCTGTACACGCCTGGAGACGGCTCTCACACCGCTCGGAGATGGCACATGCAGTGCCCAGAGAAGGCGTTTGCAGCGCCCAGATATGGCACTTGCAGCGCCCGGAGAATGCACATGCAGCGCCCGGAGAAAAAGAGGGCACTCCGGGCAACGGCGCAGGCACTGCACGATGATGAGCGATGGAGGCGGAGGCGATGGAGACGGAGGCGATGGAGACGACTTTAGTATTTATTTGGAGCGCGAAGGCTTGCAGGATCCCGGGGCTAGGCGGCCCCGGGATAAGGCCTTTTAAGAGATGTTCTCGTTTCGAAAACTGAAGAAAGACTGTCTCGAATACGCGGATGTTCCGCTTATATAGTGTTTTGACGGAGCTCCGCGCTCGACGGTGGATCTCGGAAAAGAACATAAAAAATTTCGAATGAAAAATAAATTTTTATGGATGGCCAAGACGAAAAGAGTATTTTTGTACAAGTATTAATCGAAAAACATCAGACCGGTAACAAATTTGAACAAAAAAACGCCATGACAACCAGATAAACAACGATGTCAAAACATGTCAAACTTTGGTTTTAAGCTCCTAACAGGGAAACGGCAAGATTTAAGTGGAAATAAAAGTATTGTTGATGGAGGAAAAATGGACGCGCGTAAGCGCGCGCGAAGCCCGAAGTTGTAGAGTTTCGGAGACCTAAATAAAAGACCGAAAAAGGTAGACTCCATCAAGATCGTTTTAAAAAGTGCTAAAAACGTGAAAATACGAAGTGAAAATGGTTTGTTATTGTGTTCTTATGCTTTAAAAACGTTGCAGGGTCCTATAGAAATGAAGGTGATGTAAAATATCCAATTTTGAGGTGAATGACGGAGAACCAAAAGAGATGTAAAAATGAATTTAAGACCGTGTAAAATGAAACGTAAGTAGCATAACACTACAGGGTACAGTCGAAGTAAACAAAGGTTTGTCACCTTAAGATCTATTTTCCTTTGCTCAGTATGAGCACTCATCTGCTTTACCGATTGAGTAGGACATACTGCGTCAACCTGTCAACCTACTAAACGTAATCAGGTGACCATTACACCTTGACCCTACAACTACACCTTGGCACTGACAAACACTGACAATTAAATAGAACATTATTTGATTGAAACTTTCACGTAGTTGTTTATTAAAAAGGTTTTGTATTGATATAAAACTAGACATATGTTAGAGGTGTATACTATTTCGACCCTTGTTATCATGCCAAGTAAGTATAATTTGGCATGCACTTGTCTACTTAGTACTTTGGTTTCAAAACGTACTAAGAGTCTATGACTTCTTAAAGGAATCAATTTAATAACTGACGAAGGTTTTTCTACCCCCACTATACATTGAAAGCCGCCATAATACTCTTGACCTTTTTATTGCAATATTCTGGATTACACGCGTAAACTATCGGTCGATTATCTGATATATTAAAAGTTATCCATACTTACTAATATTACAAATGCTAAAGTGTGTTTGTATGTTTGTGTGCTTGTCCGTCTTTCACGCCGTAACGGAGCGACGGATTGACGTGATTTTTGGCATAGAGATAGTTGATGGGCCCGAGACATACATAGGCTACTTTTTATCCCGGAAAATAAAATAAATGAAATAAAATAAAATGCATAGTTCCCGAGGGAACAGTGCGCGATAAACGAATTCCACGCGGGCGAAGCCGCGGGCAAAATCTAGTTGTATTAATAATTATGTTGTTAGTGTATGTAATGTTCACCTTGAGATATTTTTTAGGGTTCCGTAGTCAACTAGGAACCCTTATAGTTTCACCATGTATGTCCGTCTATCCATATGTCTGTCTGTCTGTCTGTCTGTCCGCGGGTAAGCTCAGAGACCGTTAGTATTAGAAAACTGTAATTTGACATGAGCATAAGTATACATATCAGTCACGCCGACAAAGTGGTACAGTAAAAAAATTTTTTAGGGTACCTCCCATAGACGTAAAGTGGGAGTGATTTTTTTTCTCGACTAACCCTATATTGTGGGGTATCATCGTTGGATAGGTCTTTTAAATCCATTGGGGGGTTGCTAAGATAATTTTTCTATTCAATGATCTGTTTGCGAAATATTCAACTTTAAAGGTAAAATTTTCATTGAAATCGAGTGCGGGGGAGGCACTCTAAAATATAAACTGTTGGGTGGAAAATTTTGAAAAAATTCAGAATGGTAGTAAATATATCAAAACAAGAAAAATTATAGCCGTGGTGGCCTAGTGGTTTGACCTATCGCCTCTCAAGCAGAGGGTCGTGGGTTCAAATCCCGGCTCGCACCTCTGAGTTTTTCGAAACTCATGTGCGCAATTTACCACGAGCTTTGCGGTGAAGGAAAACATCGTGAGGAAACCTGCACAAACCTGCGAAGCAATTCAATGGTGCGTGTGAAGTTCCCAATCCGCACTGGGCCCGCGTGGGAACTATGGCCCAAGCCCTCTCATTCCGAGAGGAGGCCTGTGCCCAGCAGTGGGTCGTATATAGGCTGAGATGATGATGATGAAGAAAAATTATAGCGGCTAAGATTGCTTGAGATTATTAGTAGTTTAAGAGTAAATAGCATAAAAGGTATAAAATGTACATAAACTTGGAAGATTCAGTACACAATACGAAATCCTTAGAAAAATATTTGATTTTTCGTAATGGCTGTATGTATGTATGTACGACACGCTCTTGGCCGGTTTTTATTTATTTATTACTAACACGCAAAAACAATCGCAGGTGATTCTGGCTACCCCTGCGGGAGTATATGATGACCCGGGAGACGGAGCTGCGGAGGACTCCCCCGAGGTTACTATAACGAGGTGCAGGTGCAGAAGAGGGCGTGCTCCACAATCAATCGAACCTTTGGCATACTCAAAGGTAAATTTATTGAAATATCTGTCAAACAAATCATAGTTTCCGCACGGAGCCGGTACCTCTACCTAGTGGGCGCTGGAGATTTTCGCATTGGCGGTGCCGGTTCGAAGTAATTTTTAGGGTTCTGTACTCAACGGGACTCTATTACTGAGACTCCGCTGTCTGTCTGTCTGTATATCTGTCTGACCGTCCGTCACAGGGTTCTATCTTTTGAGCCGTAATAGCTAGACACTTAAAATTTTCACATATTAACCCCCTTAATCATAAAACTTAACAAGCCTATGTTAACTAACAAATTCTTTGCCCCTTTCTAACAAATACAAATGTCGAAGTGACAGATAAGGATAAACGAATTTTAGCGGCATTTTAACTAAAATGGGTTTGATTGGTCGCAATAAGTAATCCAGGAAAATATGCACCATCTGTGTTTAAATAAATCCATACTCCATCCATACTAATATTATAAATGCGAAAGTGTGTTTGTGTGTTTGTATGTTTGTCCCTCTTTCACGCCGTAACGGAGCGACGGATCGACGTTATTTTTGGCATAGAGATAGTTTATGGGCCCGAGAGTGACATAGGCTACTTTTTATCCCGGAAAAATGCACAGTTCCCGAGGGAACAGCGCGCGATAACCGAATACCACGCGGGCGGAGCCGCGGGCAAAAGCTAGTACTAATATTATAAATGCGAAATTGTGTTTGTGTATTTGTATGTTTGTCCCTCTTTCACGCCGTAACGGAGCGACGGATCTACGTGATTTTTGGCATAGAGATAGTTTATGGGCCCGAGAGTGACATAGGCTACTTTTTATCCCGGAAAAATGCACAGTTCCCGAGGGAACAGCGCGCGATAACCGAATACCACGCGGGCGGAGCCGCGGGCAAAAGCTAGTACCAATCTATCCCTACTAATATTATAAATGCGAAAGTAACTCTGTCTGTCTGTCTGTCTGTTACGCTTTCACGTCGAAACCGCTGAACCGATACCGATTTTGATGAATTTTGGTATAGAGATAGTTTAAGCCCCAAGGATTAACATAGGATACTTTTTATTCCGGTAGAGGGCGCGACCGCGCGATAACCTAGGTCCGCGCAGACGAAGTCGCGGGCACAAGCTAGTAAGTTATAAGTTTGACCGCTATGTATGTCTGTATGTCTGTGTCTGTGTCTGTGTGTCTGTCTGTGGCTCTTAAATGGGTAGACCGATTTGAATGCGGTTTTTTCTATTTGATAGCAGGTTTTCTAGTGATGGTTCTTAGACATGTTTCATCAAAATCGGTTCAGCCATTTTTGAGATTTTGAACTTTAAAGTGACAAAGTCGGGGGTTTTCCAACTTATTGTTGGTTAGGTTATGGTAATATCGTGAGGTTGAGTATCGCGCTCATAATTCATCGGACGCGACGCGACGGACCACCTAATTTTATGACGTTTTATGTTTTTTTCATCACACTTTCTTGTAAACAATGTCGTAACATGCAGACTAGGTACCTTGGTTGCAAACCCGAAAATAATTTCTCTGTGTATCTGTTTTCTGTATCGCTTACTATTTCTGGTGCACAATAAGGAGTCTAGGAGTCTTTGTATTGTATCGTAAAACCCTCGACCTTAATGTGCTTGACATGAAACTCGTGGTCGGTAAATGAGTCATTGCCTGTACTAATTTTCTTGTCATGAAGCCCGAGGTCGGTAAATGAGTTTGGTGCTGCTCGTGCTGGCGTGCTGGCGGGCTCATGCCGTAAAGAGCGCAGTCAACGGTATCGGCAATTATTGAAAAAATATTAGTTTTTAGAGATGTGCCGACTAGTCGCCGACTAGTCGGTAAAGCCGACTAATCGGCCACTATCGTAGTCGGCGACTAGTCGGCGAATAGTCGGCAAAAATCGCCGACTATCCGGCCTCTTACTTTGTATGTATTTTTCAATAAAATATACATTTTCATGTATATGCAGAGCCTTGATTATTTATTAATATTTGAATTTTATAATCATTCTTATTAATTTTTAAATGTAAAGCAAAGCAACTTTCACGTGACCATTGGACATCATTTTTTTTTTCATTGTACACTCAATATTTTTTGGCATTTGATTTTATGGGAATCATTGTTTAAGTGTTTTTGTTTTAACTTTCTTTTTTAAATAAAAAAAAAAACATTAAAGTCACTTCAATGAATAATAAGAATAGGTAAAATATTTTTAAATAAAAACACCGCTTTGATAGGTAACTTACAGGCTTGTCGGTTGCGACTTGCGCGCGAATCAGCTGGTTCAAGAAGCGTCATAGAAGCCCGGAAACTGTGATCGGCTTGGCCGACTAGTCGGCCGATTAGTCGGCTTCCTTACAACCGACTAATCGGCTAGTCGGCTAGTCGGCCAAAGTCATGATCGGCACATCTCTATTAGTTTTTCTTTTACAAATATACAATTTTACTAGCAAATGTGATGAAAAACATTGTATGGCACACGGGCGGTACTAGATTTACGAACATCGACGTGTTAAAGCCTAATAGATTCTCGTTCGTAATTCCTTATTTACCGCCCTTAAGACAATGTACTATTATAAAGGCTGTCACCCTCCACCATAAGTGGAGATGAAACGCGCATGGCCACATAAGGCCGAATGGTCGGAAATGTTTTGAATGGACGGGCAGACGGACATAACTAAACTATAAGAGCACGAGATGGGCGTGTCGAAGTAAGCACGCCACCAGACATACACGTACGTGTACATAATGTCTCGTTTTATGTCTGTCAGGGCGCTGGAGGTGTCTGCTGGGCGCGCGGCAGCTGGTCTACGAGCCCGAGACGGCGCCGGGCGCGCGCCGGGCTCACGGGCCGAGCCGCTGCAGCTCACGGGGAAGGCGCCGCCGAAGAGAGACGCCGCGCCCGCAGCCCCCGCCGCCCCGCCGCCGCCGACGCTGTGCAGCGCGCAAGGGAGGACCGTGACCGACTGATACGCGATTTAAGGCGCCGTTAGCCAATGACCGGATGTATTAATTAAAATTATTGGTTGTTTTGATCGATTGATTAATTGTATTCCATACTACCCTTAGCTCTTGTCTGCATATTTGTTATCTCTTCACGCTTAAACCACTGAAATGATTTATATGTATATACTATAATATTCCTACTAATAGGTAAAACAGACAGACGAGTTATTTTCACATTACATGTGATATATATTATTACTAGCTTATGCCCGCGACTTCGTCTGCGCGGACCTAGGTTATCGCGCGGTGACGCCTTCTACCGGAATAAAAAGTATCCTATGTCAATCCTTGGGGCTTAAACTATCTCTCTACCAAATTTCATCAAAATCGGTTCAGCGGTCTCGACGTGAAAGCGTAACAGACAGACAGACGAGAGTTACTTTCACATTTATAATATTAGTAGCGATACCTAAATGTGAAAGTAACTCTGTCTGTCTGTTACCTTTTCACGCTTCAACTGCTGAACTGATTTAGAAGAAATTCCTTTTTGGGTCTTAGGTAATTAGGTAAATTTATAAATAGGTAATTTTGTTTGGAGAAGGCATACTATAGCATTGATGATCACTTTGTAGATAAAAACAAAAATAATTGACATTATGTAATGGGCTGATAAACAAATAATTAATATAACTATAATTAAAATTGAGAATCCAATATTTAAGTAATCAAATTAATGCAATAATTATTTACAGCTAGACATAATTGACATGTAATTTTAACTATCTCAATATTATTATTATTCTTTTAATAGGTACCTAATAAGCGAGTATTGATCGCATTGTAATAATAACTTAGTGAAAGAAGGTACCTAGTTAATTTAAAATATTGTATGCCAAAAACTGGCTGATTGTGCTGGTTCGATTATAAAATACCTAATTGTAACAACTATTTATGATGTACCCACAATCTACAATAATAAAATATTTGAATTTGAATTTTGAATTTTTTGAATTTAGGGTCCCGGGAAAGAATATAGGATAGTTTTTATCCCGAAAAATTGCATAGTTCCCGCGGAATAGCGATAAACGAATTCTACGCGGGCGGGGAGACGATCCTGTCGGACCACCAGGATATGTACTGGAAGTTGGTCCAATTTAATTTGCAAGATTTGACTACAGTCAACAGGACAAGTGAAACTAAATAAAAACTTAAAAAATTTGCCATATAATAACTCGAGACAAAATATCTTTCATTGCATGTGCTGCAGAAACTAACTATTGATAATAAAACAAAAAAAAATGTTCTATAATATTAAAGTATAAGTATATCAATATCTACAAAAAAACTTAGGAATATCTTATGTCCAACCATTGTAATTATAATTATGTCCATTATAACTACTTTTTAAAAGTTCAAATATCAGACCATGTTATCCGTAGATACTTCTGTATTAATCCTTAGCCAAATAAATCATTTCATGTTCAAGAGTGTTTCAATACCTATAGATTACTTTTTGAATTGTTCAAATTGGAGATTCCATTCAAAAGATGGTATGAATTTAAAAATATCTACCAACACAGACTCAATAAGCCAACAATTAGCACACATTTACACATTAGACGCTAGAATGTGCTGTGCCATATTAAAAGATGTGAAGTAAAATAAACTCATTACCAGAGAGCGGAATTTTCATGCCATCTTTTGATCTGTCATAGTGACTTCTCACTTATCGTTTTTCGATATACAACACAGGTAAGTACCTACTAAAGAAGATTAAAAGTACACCTATAAACAATAGGCCAATAGGCAGCCTTAAGTTAAAGAGCAATCTCTTCCAATTAACTTTTGAGCAATTAAAAATGTGAAAAAGACATGCAATGACCATTGAATGGATAACAATTTTTAATTTAAGGCGGCCCCTAAACGGTCAATTATATTGTGCAATATCGCGAATTGTGCAATATTATTGACCGTTTAGGGTTAATATTGAAGATTGCACAATGATTGACCAAAAATTTGAGCGAGTTTAATTTTTATTGCACCATATTTTTATATTGTATCGTGTAGGGTCAGTATTGCACAATATTTAATATTATACTGAACACAAAAACATTGTGCAGTTCGTATTATTGTGAAATACAATTGCTTGTTTGGATTGAGAGCGCCTTTCAATCTTATTGTGCAATAAAAAGTATTGTACAATGTTATTGTAGGTCTAGGGGCCGCCTAATAATTTAAGTTCAGTTTTTTTTTTTCAATTTCATGTTGAAACTCTTTTGTTGTAATGTTAACAACTGTCCCATTAATGTCTCTATAAAAGAAATAGATTTTTTGTTTCATATTTTCTGGTTTTAAACTACTTATTTTACAGTCAAATATCAATTTGTATTTGTATGCGGAAAAAGAATGCAACTGAACTATGTACAACATGATACGAGTAAGTTTACAACAATCTAATTTAAACTAATATATCAACATCTTTTAGGTAAAGTCAATAAGTGAAAAATAACTATGACAGATCAAAAATGCCATGAAAAATTCCGCTCTCTGCTCATTACCATCAATAAAGTACCTACCAAAGGAAAGGCAATGATACAGCCGACCATGTAAATAATAATAAATTTAGTAATATAACGACCAACATAGGTGAAAAATATGCAAGTTAGAGTGGCAATGGGTGGCTCACATCACTCAGAAGAATAGATAGTCGCTGGGGGAGAAAAGTTCTCGAGTGGCAATCATAAACTGCAAGACTAAGTGTTGGCAGCCCTCCCATTGTGAGAATTGCAGGCAACCGCAGGCTAGAGTGAATAGGTTGTTACTGAACCAGTTAGTTACACCTTGGGCGTCATCTGTACTTAACATTAGGTGAGATAGCGGTCAATCACGGTCAGTTGTATGTAACAAAAACTGTGATTGTGGCGAGTTGTGATTCATATTCTGGCATTCTAGGGGGAGGCCTTTGTTCAGCAGTAGACGTCTTCTGGCTGATGATGATGAGTAATGTGATGATCACACCAATTAACCAACTCCGAAAGTAACCTAAGCTTATGTTATGAGTAAACATTTATATTTTTCATACAAATATCTGCTCCGCCTGGGTATCGGGCTCAAACTTAGTATCGCCAAGTATAAAACATTATTTATGAGAAATCTCATATGAACTCATCACATCTAACACATTCCGATTACTTAATTCTCTTGCTAAAAAGTTTTCAAAACTTCCTCAGAAAATTATGCAGTTTGACATTTGGTTTGTTTGACGTTTGTATCAAAGTATGACGAATGTGTGAGAACACGAAAAGCACAAAAATTTTCTTGAAATCAGCATAAAAACTTGCTTTAAACCATATCCTGATCAAGCGGAATGTTGGAAATGTAAAATTTTAATTATTTATTGGAATTTTAGGTCATATTTCAGTTAAAAATCCATTTACCGGTTTTTAAATGAAATTGTGAAAGGCGCTTTATTAATCCATTCGTTCTTTCCATTTTTTTCCATTCACGAAGATCAATTCGAAAGAAGTCTATGGTTTCGAAACGAAACGACACGAAACGATAGTACTTCGTGGTAGCACTCACAGACGAACTTCGTTCAACTTTCGTTGCGGGCTTCGTTGCGAACTTCGATTTTCGTGGTAGCACTCCAGGTTCGGTATTTCCATGTCAGTGTTATTCAGGCCGGGAAAGAGTGTCACCCATATTTGCCACAGATAAAACAAAATAAAGTTATTTTTTTCAGAAATAGACTAAAGGATCTAAATCTATACAACCGCATGGCTGCAAGGCTACCACGAAATTTGAAGTTCGTATCGTATCGTCCCGCCTACGCTTATGTTATTTAATACAAGAGTGAGAGAGACGGTACAATACGAACTTCGAATTTTGTGTTTCGGAGTAGCCCTTCTGATTGTATGGACTGGTCAGCGAAAGTCGTCCACGCATTTTTTACGGAACTTTAATCTAGTAGATAGTAATGAAGTAGTATAATTATAGTTCAGCACCTCGTCCTCATGATCCAGAAAACTTGTAGTCGTATATTCTTGCGCTACTACGTTACCACAATTATTTAAAGTAAATACAGGAGAAAAAACACCTCCTATCTGTCATCCTCGCACGCTGCTTCCTGTTCCGTCTTTGATCGCCGCCATTGTATTTTTTTGTGCGAAAGCGTTACCACATTCGTCGCACATTTTATATGTTTTGTATAGTTAATATCCAAAATGAACAAAAGGAAAATATATAAAAAAGTAGATTTATTGTTTAAAATGAGAAAATTAGAAAAATTGGTCCAATATGCTTCGGAGTCTAACTCTGATTCTGATGATGATGAAACACATTCACGTAAGTTTAATAAGCAACCTTATAAAATTTCAGATACCTAACAGGTTAAATTGAAGAATTCCTTTTGGATGTTTTTTAAAACAATTCATCGAGAAACTGTACACTATCCGATGAAATGACCACTAAGTCAGTACCTTTCTTTAAGAGGTTATATTTTTTTGAGTTCAGAATATTCACGAGAGGTTTATCAGTAACTCACAGCATGTCTTATGCATTTCTTCGACTCCAGAGCATGCACGGGAGGCATGCCAGTGGCCGATTTTGTTGTGATTATCACGACAATTGCATGTTTGCTGTGCCTAGAGTATTCACGAGAGGCTTACCGATGGCACGTTATGCACATGCACGTATACAGAATAGTCCCGAGTATTCACGAGAGGTCTACCGTGTGGACGTTACATATTGTGTATACCTACCGGAAGGCTGACAAATATGCTCTTTGCATTTCAGCGACAGACCCAGAACTAAGGGAGACTGTGATGATGGTGGAAGAAGTATCTTCAGAAAAAATTCAGAAAGGGGGGGGGGCGCCGGTCCAGGTTAGAAAAGGAAGATGTACCTACCGCGAGAAAGTGAACCTCTCTCCGAGTCTGTTATGATAATTTTGGGTCTGAAAATTAATAATCTGTTGTGATGAGATTGCAATGAGATGGGAAAACATTTTGTTAACTGGTTTGTCAAAGGACACCATTCAGTGCAAATACGAGTAATTGTCCATTACCCCGCCTAGAATGTTGAAATTCAAGCTAGTCTCCAACAACAACAACAACAATGCAATGCTTTCAAATGATATTTCAATACAGTTGAAGAACAGAAACAGCTGACAACTATTACAAGTGTGAGACTGGCACTGACAAATGTCATTAAGGAAATTCCAAACACTATTAAAATTTTTAGAATACCTATCTAAGTTGTTCAGTGCACTTACTTTGCTACATGCACTATGAAATATCCAAGAATTGATGGACAACAGTCCTATTGACAGTCTCCTGTTTGGCAATGATTTCAGAAAAAATAAAAACTAGCCAGGCTGTTATGAAATTGTCTTCACAGAGTTTGAAGTCCGCCGTGCCCAGTAAAATGCCAAAGGATAAACCAAAACATAATTGAAACAAAGAGCCACTCCGGTCACCAGCAGCAGCAGCAGCAGCTCACCAGAGAGGGCAGAAGAGCAACTTCCAGAGAAATCAGCCCAAGAGGAACTTCCTGAGACATCGGCCCAAGAGCAGCGTTCCACCAGCAGCGTCCAGCTAGCAGGAAACATCCTACACAGCGCAGGCAGTGTACGTCAACCAGGCACGTCAGGTAGACTCCAATACTATCTAGATAGATGGGAGCAAATCACTACAGACTCAGTTATTTTAGACTGAATTTCTGGTTGCAAAATACCTACTCTTTGATGACCACCCGTTTCAATCTTCCATTCTGAAAAACAATTGTTTCTCAGTCTCAAGGCACTGATTTGTCAAATAAAATTAACAAAATACTTTATAATGGTGCTATCAAAGAATGGTTACATAGTAAAAATATTTTTGTCCAAGCTTTTTTCTTATCATAAAGCTTAATGGAAACTAATAAGTATTGCTTACATAAGTATACTTGAAACAGTTAAACAAACTCATAACACCTAAATTAGAGGTTAATAACAGGACAGAGCTGTTAAATTTATGAACAAACATAGCTTTATTCTATAGCAACAGTAGACTTGAAAACGTCTACTTCTTACTGCCGGTATATGAATCTGAATTATATATAAATGTATATTTATTTCCTCTTCAAAGAAAAGTTATACAAATTTCAATGCCTCCCATTTGGTCTCAATACAGATCCATTTGCCTTTACAAGACTATGAAACCGGTTATCCACTGCCTTTGATCCAAAGGCTTATTATCAGCAATATAACATATATGACATACTGTATATAGGAAATGTTGCACAAGTTGTCACATAACTGAAATGTCATTTAATTAAACAACCATCCTTCAAGAGCTGTTTGTTGTCTTATCAGCATGTAAATTTCTAGGTTTTGTACAAAATTTTAGAAATATGACATTTAATCTTCTAAAAGAAAAAGAATTTCGGTTTATGACCATGTTGATAAATTTATAATAATGCTCCTTCTTTGCAGTCGGGTAAAATACATATATGTATAGTTGCAAAAATTACAGAATTTGCTAAGTTCATAGGTATTTTGGTATCATCTTACCCAGCAGTACCGCAGTACCTAAAATGTGCCTGGCTCCATACTAAATTTCTTGAATCTTTTAAAACACTGGCTTCAGTTAATAATAGAAAGAATTTCAATCCGACCCTAGATCTTAATTAACAAATAAATGAGGATTTTCTGGTGAAAGAATAATATTCAAAGTAGTTATCTAAAAATAAAGAGTTTTTGTAATACGAGGGTGGTTTGATAAGTAACTTGGTTTGATATGATAAAAAAATTATATAAGTGTTTTATATATTTTATTTTTCTACGTAATCTCCCCGAAGTTCAACGCACTTATCCCAACGCTTCTGCAACTTCTCGATGCCTTCACGAAAATGGGCTTCTTCCAGGTCCTCAAAATATGCGTTTACTTCCAGTATCACCTCTTCATTAGACTGAAACTTATGGCCTGACAGAAAATTTTTGAGTTTTGGGAATAGATGGTAGTCCGAAGGAGCTAAATCTGGCGAATAAGCAGGGTGCGGAAGCATTTCAAACCGTAATTCCTCCAATTTTTGTTCCACGAGACGACATGAGTGCACCGGAGCATTGTCATGGTGAAACATGACCTTTTTTTTCGCCAACCCTGGGCGTTTTTCAGCTATCGCTGCCTTTAATTGGTCCAAAAGGGACGCATAATATGCCCCGGTGATAGTTTTTCCCTTTTCAAGGTAGTCTATTAAAATAATCCCTTTTGCATCCCAAAATACAGACGCCATCACTTTTCCAGCTGATGGAACGCACTTCGCCTTCTTTGGAGCCGACTCACCAGGGCTAATCCATTGTCTCGACTGTTGTTTCGTCTCTGGAATATAGTGATGAATCCAAGCTTCGTCCATGGTCACAAAACGTCGAATAAATTCCACGGGATTTTTATTAAACACCTGCAAGTTTCCAGCAGATGTTTGCATGCGAATACGCTTTTGTTCTGCAGTGAGTAGCCGCGGCACCCATCTTGCACAAAGCTTTTTCATGTGCAATTCATTATGCAAAATAAAATGTACCCGCTCAGTCGAGATGTTGGAGACTTCAGCTAACTCACGTATTTTTAATCGTCGGTCAGCTAAAACTAGATCGTGGATTTTATCGATGATTTCTGGTAAAACAGCCGATTTCGGAGCACCTGGTCGAGGTGCATCTTCAATGCTAGTCCTGCCACGCTTAAACTCATTTACCCACAGTCGAACTGTTTCGTACGAAGGACACGAGTCGCCCAACGTAGGGGAAATCCTTTCATGAATTTCTTTCGCCGTTTTACCTTCCAAAAAAAGAATTGAATCACACCACGAATTCAAATTTTCTCCATTGTATCGATTTACTACGACAACTTTTTTTCCGATAGCTGTCAAATCTAAAATTCCCGCCGAGAATTACTTGATGCCACAGATTAACATTATAAGTTATCAAACTTTATGAATCAACAGAGTGTTACCACTAACGCCATCTATTAGTGCCCGAAACAAGTTACTTATCAAACCGCCCTCGTAAACTTGAATTATATTCTGATGCTATCATGCTAGTGGCTCTGGCTGGGGACTTAGTTGTCCTGAATTAAATTACAGTAATTTGAATCACTAGGAATTTCCTAGCTGCCTATTCGAATTGAATTTTCTTGCATTGGTTCTGTACAACTGTTACATTCTTCTGCAAATAGTTAATACTATTGCAATAGAATATATCAATAAATTTGGATGCACACACACAACATCGACACTTATATGCGATTGCTTGACAGATCTGGCAATTCTATGGGATGTAAGGGTTTTTTGGTTTATGCTTCAGATGTACAATCAGTGGAAAACATTGCAGACAAAGCCTCACGAATAAAAAATTTAAGACTGACTGTGAGCTATCTTTCTCTCTCTTCAAATGACTAAAAAAAAAAAAAAAAAACTAAAAAGTTTGAAAAACAGAAATAGACCTATTTTCTTGTTGAACAAATACTAAATGTTGTTAATTTGTGTCATGGTTTCCTGACCCTATAATGCTTGTGATACCTATAAGTACTATAAAATGGAACCATTTTTTCTACGCCTTTTCTACCAGTTTTCTGTAATTGTTTAAAATAAAGTGTATATAATGTATTCATTTATTTGAATATACCAGAGGCATAATTAATGTCCCAGATTGGTCCACCCAGTAGTGTTTTCGATATATATTTTTTCCAGTCTATGATAGAGGGGAATTGTCTGTTTGTACAACTTATGCTACTTCCCCCTTTCAAGGTGCACCATCCCCTCCACAAGCAGCTCATATTGATAGCTGCAATATTGTCCTGCAAGCACTCACTAAGAGAGGCATAAGTAAGTCTTTAATGGATATTATATTATTTTGGCATCAGCCACTAAAGGCATGATGAAACAGTATGACACATTATATATAATATAACCATTGGATCAAGTCGTGTAACAAACACAACTTTAATCTATTAGATGCATCTAATTCAGATGCAATAGATTTTCTTACCTTAAAGTTTAAATAAGGCTTGACTTATACCTCTCTTAACTGATATGTATAGATCTGGGATCTCACTAATTTTAGGCCCATGGTTAAAAAAAAAAAAAAAAAAAGAGATTTTTTGGTAGGGATTTTTCAACTTAAATCCTAAACATCTGAATACTATAAGTATACTATAATGAAACATTAAACTTCAAAACTAAAAATTTGTCACTTTTCTAGCATTTGTCGCAACACATAGAGTGCAGACATGACCCTTGATTAAGTCAGATAATATTTTTAAACGTGAGACTCATATATTAGAATTTGGATTCTAGATCATATAAAAATATCTTGGCCAAGACAAAATCCGACTTGTGTTATTGTTGCCTTATTTCAACAAAGATTTAAATATCTAAATAAATAAATCTGTTTGGCTGTAGTATTGGAAAAGTTAATTATGTTAACACCTTATCTGCGCACAGTACGCGACACGCGGCGACGTTGTTTGCAGCCAAAGAGGGTGTTAACATCAAAACTATTAAAAGATGGTAGGCTGCTGGACCAGTGGGTCAAATATGTTTGCTAAACATTACAATAGACTGCTGGTCCAGGATGAATCTTCTTTCTCTAGAGCAATATGCAGTTCACACTTAAGATTATATCATAAGTTTATATTAATAATAACACAATCCTTGTTATTTCTTTATTAAGCTAAAACGTTAAAACGTTACGCTAAGTTTAAAACGTTATAAGCTAAGGTAGCTTATTTTTAGATTTATATTTGAGAAGAAATTGTTTCTTTAAAAATGTTTAACATTAAATGTTAAATATTTGATTAATCACAACTGTGTTTGCTTTAAACATCTACAAGTTTTCTGGATCATGAGGACGAGGTGCTGAACTATAATTATTAGATCAGTCGAACTTACCTAAGTGAAGGCTGATCATAATTATGGGAAGCACCTCGTCCGAACTGATCCAGTCCCTCCCTAACCCATATCTTAAGTTTATTTCAGATTCAATAAAAATAAAGACCCTTAATGGTTGTGATTAAAAGCTTTAAAGGAATGGCGGCGATCAAAGACGGAACAGGAAGCAGCGTGCGAGGATGACAGATAGGAGGTGTTTTTTCTCCTGTATTTACTTTAAATAATTGTGGTAACGTAGTAGCGCAAGAATATACGACTACAAGTTTTCTGGATCAGGAGTGCTACCACGAAAATCGAAGTTCGTAACGAAGCCCGCAACGAAAGTTGAACGAAGTTCGTCTGTGAGTGCTACCACGAAGTACTATCGTTTCGTGTCGTTTCGTTTCGAAACCATAGACTTCTTTCGAATTGATCTTCGTGAATGGAAAAAAATGGAAAGAACGAATGGATTAATAAAGCGCCTTTCACAATTTCATTTAAAAACCGGTAAATGGATTTTTAACTGAAATATGACCTAAAATTCCAATAAATAATTAAAATTATACATTTACAATATTCCGCTTGATCAGGATATGGTTTAAAGCAAGTTTTTATGCTGATTTCAAGAAAATTTTGTGCTTTTCGTGTTCTCACACATTCGTCATACTTTGATACAAACGTCAAACAAACCAAATGTCAAACTGCATAATTTTCTGAGGAAGTTTTGAAAACTTTTTAGCAAGAGAATTAAGTAATCGGAATGTGTTAGATGTGATGAGTTCATATGAGATTTCTCATAAATAATGTTTTATACTTGGCGATACTAAGTTTGAGCTCGATACCCAGGCGGAGCAGATATTTGTATGAAAAATATGAATGTTTACTCATAACATAAGCTTAGGTTACTTTCGGAGTTGGCTAATTGGTGTGATCATCACATTACTCATCATCATCAGCCAGAAGACGTCTACTGCTGAACAAAGGCCTCCCCCTAGAATGCCAGAATATGAATCACAACTCGCCACAATCACAGTTTTTGTTACATACAACTGACCGTGATTGACCGCTATCTCACCTAATGTTAAGTACAGATGACGCCCAATGTGTAACTAACTGGTTCAGTAACAACCTATTCACTCTAGCCTGCGGTTGCCTGCAATTCTCACAATGGGAGGGCTGCCAACACTTAGTCTTGCAGTTTATGATTGCCACTCGAGAACTTTTCTCTCCCAGCGACTATCTGTTCTTCTGAGTGATCTGAGCCACCCATTGCCACTTTAACTTGCATATTTTTCACCTATGTTGGTCGGTATATTACTAAATTTATTATTATTTACATGGTCGGCTGTATCATTGTCTTTCCTTTGGTAGGTACTGTATTGATGGTAATGAGCAGAGAGCGGAATTTTTCATGGCATTTTTTGATCTGTCATAGTTTTTTTTTTTTCTTCTATTTTTTTTTGAGGCTTAAGTGCACCTGTGTGCCTATGCCAGCCTCATTGAAAGACTCAATGGCCACATTCATCAAACACTCCTATTGCAATGTCCAGATTATCTGGCTGCAAAGGAGTGCTTGATGAACCTGAAAATTCGTACTGCATTTTCCGATACAGGACTACTCAAAATAATATTCACTGCACCATTGGACAGGTCCAAATCACTCGAATACCTCTCACGGCTAATCTGTCATAGTTATTTTTCACTTATTGACTTTACCTAAAAGGTGTTGATATATAAGAGTTTAAATTAGATTGTTGTAAACTTACTCGTATCATGTTGTAGTTCAGTTGCATTCTTTTTCCGCATACAAATTGATATTTGACTGTAAAATAAGTAGTTTAAAACTAGAAAATATGAAACAAAAAATCTATTTCTTTTATAGAGACATTAATGGGACAGTTGTTAACATTACAACAAAAGAGTTTCAACATGAAATTGAAAAAAAAGCTGAACCTAAATTATTAAATTAAAAATTGTTATCCATTCAATGGTCATTGCATGTCTATTTCACATTTTTAATTGCTCATAAGTTAATTGGAAGAGATTGCTCTTTAACTTAAGGCTGCTTATTGGCCTATTGTTTATAGGTGTACTTTTAATCTTCTTTAGTAGGTACTTACCTGTGTTGTATATCGAAAAACGATAAGTGAGAAGTCACTATGACAGATCAAAAGATGGCATGAAAATTCCGCTCTCTGGTAATGAGTTTATTTTACTTCACATATTTTAATATGGCATAGCACATTCTAGCGTCTAATGTGTAAATCTGTGCTAATTGTTGGCTTACTGAGTCTGTGTTGGTAGATATTTTTAAATTCATACCATCTTTTGAATGGAATCTCCAATTTGAACAATTCAAAAAGTAATCTATAGGTATTGAAACACTCTTGAATATGAAGTGATTTATTTGGCTAAGGATTAATACAGAAGTATCTACGGATAACATGGTCTAATATTGGTTGGCATTTATATCAACTTTTAAAAAGTAGTTATAATGGACATAATTATAATTACAATGGTTGGACATAAGATATTCCTAAGTTTTTTGTAGATATTGATATATACTTTAATATTATAGAACATTTTTTTTTGTTTTTAACCCCCAACGCAAAAAGAGGGGTGTTATAAGTTTGACCGCTATGTGTGTCTGTCTGTGTGTCTGTCTGTCTGCCTGTCTGTGTGTCTGTCTGTGGCACCATAGCTCTTAAGCGGGTGGACCGATTTGAATGCGGTTTTTTTTATTTGAAAGCTGGTTTTCTAGCGATGGTTCTTAGATATGTTTTATCAAAATCGGTTCAGCCGTTTCAAGATCATCAGCTCTTTTGTTCGCTGCGGTAGGAATCTTAGACGCATAATGGGTATTTACTTTACTTTCAAGCATATTTGGGACCTAAAACTTGAAACACCCATGTATGCTATGTAACTATGCAAGATTGTGCAGTTCTCGGCCTGATGCTGCAGCCAGGATATCCAGAACACTAGTAGATACACTCTTGATAAAACCATAGCAGATATATCGTGTTTGGATTCGTTTCGATCAGTATTTGATTCTACATACAATGCAAAAGTGGCAACAGGATGAGCTGATGCTGCAGCCAGCGTCGTCGACGTCGGGGGACCGCTAAGGTTAACAGAAACTAAAGTACATATGTTGTATTTTTTAAAGTATTAACCTTAGCGGTCCCCCGACATCGACGACGCTTAGATAAAAAAAATATTACTAGGTACTTATACTAAATTAACTCAGGCTAATTTTGCGGGAAATCAGCATAGTCCCAGCGGGATAGGGATAAACGAATTGTTCGCAGATGAAGTCGCGGGCAACAGCTAGGCAGAGCATAATTATTTTTTACTTTTTAGTTGTCGTTTTTTGGCGGCTTTTTTTGTCGGGGGTTTTTAAAATTTCTAATTTTAGTTTTTTTATTTCATGTTTTTTATATTATCAATAGTTAGTTTCTGCAGCACATGCAATGAAAGATATTTTGTCTCGAGTTATTATATGGCAATTTTTTTACAAGTTTTTATTTAGTTTCACTTGTCCTGTTGACTGTAGTCAAATCTTGCAAATTAAATTGGACCAACTTCCAGTAGTTTCCGCGGGAACTATGCACTTTTGCGGGATAAAAACTATCCTATGTTCTTTCCCGGGGCCCCAAAAAGGAATTTCGTCTAAATAAGTTCAGCGGTTGAAGCGTGAAAAGGTAACAAACAGACAGAGTGACTTTCACATTTAGGTATAATAATATATTTCACATTTAATGTGAAAGTAACTCTGTCTGTCTGTAGATTGACTTGAAATTTGAAATAATTATATATAATAAGGTAGTGACATATCCCGGTGGTCCGACAGGATCGTCTCCCCGCCCGCGTAGAATTCGTTTATCGCTATTCCGCGGGAACTATGCAATTTTTCGGGATAAAAACTATCCTATATTCTTTCCCGGGACCCTAAGACCCAAAAAGGTATTTCTTCTAAATCATTTCAGCAGTTGAAGCGTGAAAAGGTAACAGACAGACAGAGTTACTTTCACATTTAGGTATCGCTACTAATATTATAAATGTGAAAGTAACTCTCGTCTGTCTGTCTGTTACGCTTTCACGTCGAGACCGCTGAACCGATTTTGATGAAATTTGGTAGAGAGATAGTTTAAGCCTCAAGGATTAACATAGGATACTTTTATTCCGGTAGAAGGCGTCATCGCGCGATAACCTAGGTCCGCGCAGACAAAGTCGCGAGCATAAGCTAGTAATAATATATATCACATGCAATGTGAAAATAACTCGTCTGTCTGTTTTACCTATTAGTAGGAATATTATAGTATATACAAATAAATCATTTCAGTGGTTTAAGCGTGAAGAGATAACAAATATGCAGACAAGAGCTAAGGGTAGTATGGAATACAATTAATCAATCGATCAAAACAACCAATAATTTTAATTAATACATCCGGTCATTGGCTAACGGCGCCTTAAATCGCGTATGAGTCGGTCACGGTCCTCCCTTGCGCGCTGCAGAGCGTCGGCGGCGGCGGGGCCGGCGGGGGCTGCGGGCTCGGCGTCTCTCTTCGGCGGCGCCTTCCCCGTGAGCTGCAGCGGCTCGGCCCGTGAGCCAGGCGCGCGCCCGGCGCCGTCTCGGGCTCGTAGACCAGCTGCCGCGCGCCCAGCAGACACCTCCAGCGCCCTGACAGACATAAAACGAGACATTATGTACACGTACGTGTATGTCTGGTGGCGTGCTTACTTCGACACGCCGATCTCGTGCTCTTATAGTTTAGCTATGTCTGTCTGCCCGTCCATTCAAAACATTTCCGACCATTCGGCCTTATGTGGCCATGCGCGTTTCGTCTCCACTTATGGTGGAGGGTGACAACCTTTATAATAGTACATTGTGTCTTAAGGGCGGTAAATAAGGAATTACGAACGAGAATCTATTAGGCTTTAATAAGTCGATGTTCGTAATTCTAGTACCGCCCGTGTGCCATACAATGTTTTTCATCACATTTGCGAGTAAAATTGTATATTTGTAAAAGAAAAACTAATATTTTTTCAATAATTGCCAATACCGCTGACTGCGCTCTTTGCGGCATGAGCCCGACCAGCACGCCAGCACGAGCAGCACCAAACTCATTTACCGACCTCGGGCTTCATGACAAGAAAATTAGTACAGGCAATGACTCATTTATCGACCACGGGTTTCATGTCAAGCACATTAAGGTCGAGGGTTTTACAATACAATACAAAGACTCTTTATTGTACACCAGAAATAGTAAGCGATACAGAAAACAGATACATAGAGAAATTATTTTCGTGTTTGCAACCAAAGTCTGCATGTTACGACATTGTTTACGAGCAAGTGTGATGAAAAAAACATAAAAAGTCATAAAATTAGGTGGTCCGTCGCGTCGCGGCCGATGAATTATGAGCGCGATACTCAACCTCACGATATTACCATAACCTAACCAACAATAAGTTGGAAAACCCCCGACTTTGTCACTTTAAAGTTCAATATCTCAAAAATGGCTTAACAGATTTTGATGAAACATGTCTAAGAACCATCACTAGAAAACCTGCTATCAAATAAAAAAAACCGCATTCAAATCGGTCCACCCATTTAAGAGCCACAGACAGACACACAGACACAGACATACATAGCGGTCAAACTTATAACTTACTAGCTTGTGCCCGCGACTTCGTCTGCGCGGACCTAGGTTATCGCACGGTGGCGACCTCTACCGGAATAAAAAGTATCCTATGTTAATCCTTGGGGCTTAAACTATCTCTATACCAAATTTCGTCAAAATCGGTTCAGCGGTTTCGACGTGAAAGCGTAACAGACAGACAGACAGTCAGACAGAGTTACTTTCGCATTTATAATATTAGTAGGGATAGATTGGTACTAGCTTTTGCCCGCGGCTCCGCCCGCGTGGTATTCGGTTATCACGCGCTACTCCCTCGGGAACTGTGCATTTTCCGGGATAAAAACTAGCCTATTTTACTCTCGGGCCCATAAACTATCTCTATGCCAAAAATCACGTAGATCCGTCGCTCCATTACGGCGTGAAAGAGGGACAAACATACAAACACACAAACACACTTTCGCATTTATAATATTAGTACTAGCTTTTGCCCGCGGCTCCGCCCGCTTGGTATTCGGTTATCGCGCGCTGTTCCCTCGGGAACTGTGCATTTTTCCGGGCTAAAAAGTAGCCTATGTCGCGACGAACGCGAAATGAAACGTTTCGAAATATATTTATAACTAGCAACACCAGCTGTTTGTCAATGTCAGTGGTGAGCATGACATTTGTCCTTTCAGTATTGGCGCGAATTGCAAAGGTTTCTAATGTTGGAATTGTGTGCGTATCCGGTGCTCCAAGAATATATAAGCTAAGTATTTCCACATGAAGTAGTAACTGCTCTGTTTAGCTCGAATATGTGTACGTATGTATGTTACTTGATTACCATGTACGATATCAGAGGACGTCTGGGTAGGTTAGCATGTCGCGTCGTAAGGCCGCATGAAGAACCGAGGCCTGGGCGGTAACGCCTGGGATCCAAAAGCCCTGGACGCTTAGAGAGTCCAGGACAGTCGCGACTGTAGGATATGATACAGGAGTTGGGCCTGGTCGCACCGTTTAGCTACGGCGCCTTCGGGGTAGTCAGATCAGCTACCCCGTAGCTGTATCATTATTGGCTCTCTGGGGGTGGACAAAAGCGACCAGTAATGTTGGACCGCTTTACGTGTACGCGGTGATTAATGATAGAGCATATAGCGGGTAGTTATACCCTATACGATTTGTGAATGCCCAACGTCCAATATGGTGAGATGGTTGTCCTCTGGTAAAGGGTAGAGCCCCCTGATTATACTGTAATGAGCTGATATGTTGTGTTCAAGGGTGATCCCCTAATTATACTGTAATGAGCTGATATGTTGTGTCCAAGGGTGATCCCCTACTTATACTATGGACAGGCCAATGATCATAAGGGTAGCCACCTATCAATCCTATGCAGAGCTAATGAATTTGAAGGTATTCCCCTACTTATATTGTAAGGAGCTATTATGTTGTGCTTAAGGGTGATCCCCTATCTCTAATGTGTCATTGAATCTATGGCTAGTTCCCTGCTTACACCATACAGAGCTTTAGAGAATAATTTTAGTTCCCTACTTGTACAGTGTGGATTTAGTGTACTCGAGACACTGAGACTCCTCAGTGTCATCGAGTTCATTTTACTTTAACAGGAGGGAGATGCACAGTAAGAACACAGCTAGAGGAAATTATAAAACAGCGAAGCGGAAAGAGGAAGCGCTAAGGGCTGAGGAAAGACAGAAGGAAGTAGTAGAGACTACACTATACCGAAGATAACAGGTATGTTACTATCTGTTATCACACAATCGTGAGGCCTATGGTAAATTTCCTCATCAACTCTAAACCAAAGGGGCCATCACGACATGGTGGAGATGCTGGGATATGTGCAGAACCCATGCAACCTTATGATGAAGCCTGTATATTGTAATAAAAGGGTCTGTAGATCTACTGTTTTCTTGTTGTCATTCTGTACTCTCAGCAAGGAAACAAAAGTAGCACAGTTTAATAGAAGAAAGGTTATGCCCCATTATACTAACATGCTTATTAGATGAACAATTACAGAAAGGGCTTAAAACTATCACAAAAATGCGTTTTTGGACGAATTTCAACCCTACAACTTTACAGTTTAAAGAGTGCCTCAGGAGAACGAATGTAACTATAGCAACAAGTAACAAGAAAAGTAGATTGACCCAAATATATAAGAATTTTAGCGGGCTATAATGTGACAGATGCGAAGACATTATTAGAATAAGAGCCCGTAAGAAAAGCTTTCTGTATCTTCCTCATGAATTCAACATTTTTATGAAAGATAATTAATTGGATTCAATTAGAACAATTCACCGAATCCTAAGAATAAAAGGTTCCAAGAGATTACAAACAGAAACAGCTGTTTCGAGTTGCGATAGTAGCGACAATGATAGAAGCGGCACGAAGAAGTTACTAAATACTTGTGCGCGCCACAGACATAGGTAGTCTATGCAGAAGAAAAATTAAAAGTTCACGTTTATATATCGCTTAATAATTAAGAAAAGAATTGAGGATATATACATTCATTTATTTCGTAGTTGAAGACTATTTTTCACAAATCCTTAAAAAATATATTCTGAGAATAATTATCATTCGACTACATAGATGGCGCGACGCGTATGAAATCGCCTCGGCGCGTGAAATTTGATTGAATTGTTTTACAACGTAAACGTAATTCATTTAAGTTTGATGCTCGAATATTAAATCGTGAAATGTTAATGTAAGCTTAAAAAATTACCAATTACCTACTGCATATTGTTATCTTCATTCGAAAGCCAGATTTTGTCGCTCAGAATATTACCTATTTTATTTACAAGAGCTTCTGGATTGTTGAATTACGTCATCTGTTTTAAGAAATTCTACGTTGAATTGATAGCAATAATTTTACTAAGTTTTGATTGAAAATAAACAAATAAACGGATCAGTCGGTGGGAATTTTCACGTATTCCTTACGTCTTACATCTCATTCGTTCCTATTCCTAGTGAATGGATTCGGAAGACGCCGCCGCCGGTCCCGATTTCAACTAGGTCCTTTTGACGTTGTTCCATCCTGGTCTTACAATTGTTACTTAATGTAAGTGTGACAGAGACAATGTGTTGTAGGTTTTGATTTGAGTTTCGGACGCGGGAAGTATAATTCTTGAACTTTTTTAGTAGGCCATCTTGGCAAAGTTAAGTTCTCAAGTGAGTTTATTAGAGGAATCAGGTAAAAAACAAGTGATCTACGTGTCCCGTGGTGGCATAAAAATTGTTTTTGTGTCAAATCTAATCAAACAAAACTATTTTAGGAATAATCAACCAGAGAACTGATTCCTAAACGTAGTATCTCTTATTAGTTTGTGTTCCTAACAAACCCCGGATTTATTTAAAGAACTTGCATAGTTCAACGCTGGACGTGACTATTAAGCTTTATTTGTGGCATACACCCGGTGAGTTTCCTCAAGTTTATCCGCTTGTGTTTTTAATTTTCTATAACAAGAGATTACACTATTAAGTAGGTAAATACCGAACGGTCTCGCGCTTCTAATAGATAGGCGTCCTCAGCTCAGGCTCATCCCCGCAGACATGAAACTTTGTCCCTAAATACTTGGAAGGAATATGTGTATACAGTATACCTAATCAGTGCTTTGTAGGTTATTTATAATATATAGGCATACATGAACATTTGATACTCTCAGTCTAAAATCTTAAGTTTCAAGTAAAGAAGAAAGCTTACCAGATAAAATATAAAGGAAATAGTAATGGCGGGAAATCGAATTCAAAGAAACATATGACATAATCAGACAACCTTTACTTCAATTGTCCCATCAGCTATTAACATTGTAATTACCTACCTATATATAAAAAATAAAAATTAAGTTTAGATTTAATTGTATTGGCAAACATGCTTATTTTCCAGCCAACTCCACTGTCTCTTCAATGTATGGAAACAATCATATACTCACTTAGGCCCTAAAATATATTAGTTTTCGGAAAGATTATTTACCTACACCATTTAAAAACCATCATATAGAATATCATCACAAGTAAACATATGTTAACCTATTAAAGCTTTTGATGGTGGCTTAAACCATCAAGAGCTACTCATTTTTAGGTGGATGTGACTATCAACCTTATTGTTTATTTTGATCTAGGTAGGTATGAGTTGATGTAATATTCTTTGATGTATAATAGTCAAAGGTAATATTATTGATCTTGCCTGGTTAACCAAAACATGGAAAGTTTGCCTATATAGGTAATTGATATTGTTTTTTCTTTATTATGTGCGTTGATTCTAAGAAAGTTATATAATTACTGTTTACCCTACCCACGTTTATTTTGAACACAGTACTCTAAGTATGCATGATAGATAAAAGGGAAATTTAACACAAATAAAATACCTAAGTCATATTAACTAGAAATTTACTTATCTCTCAGAAATTTACTTATCACTCCTTATCAAAATCAAAATCAAAATGTCTTTATTGCGGCTATGGGTAATAAAGTTGATATAATATAGTAATACAAGCGCCATATCCTGCCTGCTAGAGGCGTACAATATTTTTGCACACTACTTAAAATATGATAAGAATAAAATTAAAATAACACAATATGAACTTTTCATTTAAATATAACATAAAATATGTCAAATTCAGTAAAAGCACATTAGAAAAATAAAATAATCATTCAATTACAAATTAAATGACAATAAAATTATTTAACTTAACTTAGTTTTACATTACCCAAATTTTAACTATAGATCACAAAATAAGCTTTGTAAATGGGTGCCTAGCTGTGGATTAATAATCTAGGACCCTAAAATAATTATTAATATACAATTCATTGTCCTAGAACTAGAGATATAATCAGTTCTAATCAATCAAACATATCCTAGTCAAGAGATGAACAAATCAAAATCAAAGATTTATTAAGTACCTATAAAGAACAAAATTAAAATATATCCAGAATAGCCTTTGAAATAATAAAATATATATAAAACCAAACATGCTTACACTTATCATAGCATAAAGTAAATAAATAACATAAAAGAAAATGTATACCGGGTAACCAGGCTCAAGCTAAGTTAAGCTTGTGCTGTGGTTACTGGACAGCATAATAATCACTTAAATACATTAATGGTATGACACCGGAGCAAATTTATTCCTCTGAGTTGCCTAAGGAGTATGTTTACTAAATGCCACACATAGGTACATGAAATACCTAATTTATTTGATAAATAGAGGTTGTAGTAAGTAGACTCAATTGGAGTATAAGCTAACATGATTTTACAAATTTTTATTTAACTTGAAATGTATATACCCTTTGATGAATTATACTTGTAGATTCACAAGCGCGCGCCCAAATATGTCCGAGCCAAATGAGCGCCACTTCGGTAAAAGTGGCCTTCTTTTTTCTCATTACGTTGTTGTCAAGTGTCAAGCGTTGTGGAATTTTGCCGCTAGCGAAACTCGCCCGTAATAGAGTAAAGACTAGGTTCAAATTTCGTCTCGTATTATTTTAATTATTTTGTGTGAGATGATTTTATTTGTCACACAAACAAATAAATAGTTCTGACATTCTTTGAAGGTGATTTTGTTCGGCAATGTGCGTCCTGGTTTAAATGTCATTGTATATACCTATATATGTCTGTCTGTATGTATGCTGTATGGATGTACTAGTCAAAACTTGCAGGTTGAACTTCCAGTAGTTGGATTGACTTAAAATCTGGCATACTTATGTAAATTTGACGACGGTATGTAGGTAATGTGAATGTATTCAGCTCTATTTGTCTATCCTTGTTTTTTCTTTATTGCTCTTCTCTACCACTCAAAGGTTGACTGGCAGAGATCCCTTTGATCAGACCCGCCTTTGTACTAAATACCTTATTTTTTTCCGTAACCTTGTTTTCCTTTTGTACAATAAAGATATCCTGATGGTACAGCCAGGATTGTCAGTAGTGTAGAAATTGGCCACTTTCAGTGTAATTGGAGAATATGCAAGTACAGTCAGCAAAGGGCTTGTATAAAATAAAATTTTACTTAACAAAGAAAGGGACTTTACTATTTACATATTTTATGTCACAGCATATGATCAGTATATCATTAGTGATTTATTATTATTGTTGTCACATGTATGAGTAACTATTAATTGGGTAATTTTACTTACTATTTTAACAATTCAGATTACTACTCCTATAAGTGAAGCACATGATTCAAGTATAATGTTCATATACTTACATTGTGTGAATGAGCGCCCTTGCCAAGATTTGAACCCGGATCGCTAGGCTCGTAGACGGAGTTAGGATTCAGTCGCATATATTAGCTATATATATTTAAAATGAAACTAAATACTGTTCTATTTCAATGCAAAACAATATGATCGACACCTGAGCTGAGGCCCACTATATAAATATATGTATTTATTTCTACTATATAAGTACAGTGGCGGTAGGAAAACTACATCAGTTATTAAATTGATTCACTTGTGAAGTCATATACTCTTAGTACGTTTGAAAGAAACAATAATTAGACAAGTGTATATCAAATTATACTTACCTAAGGGTTAGTGGTAAGGGATGCTATTGGCACCTTTAAACAAGTTTATTGAATTGAATTTGTTTAGTAATTTGACAGGTTTGCGCAGTATTTCATACTCAATCGGTAAAACAGATTATAGTTCATACTGAACAAAGGAAAATAATTTTTAAAGTAATGAACCTTTTTCACCCCGACTGTACTTGTCACAACTAGTTAAATCTAAATATTCTAGAAATAAAGGCGAACTGCGTTGGGGAAAAATAACAGAAACAAAATAATTCTTTATTTTGCCATATTTTCATAGGTCTTTAATTCCTTTCAATGTTGTGCATATATTCTAATGCACATTTGGGCGGCAAGGGAACTAACTGAACTGTCTTAATTAATTGATGATGTGAATTAGTAACGAGCGAGCCAAGGTTTTACAATTGTTTAGTAATTTTATTACTAGATATAAAAGGATTACCTACAACTGAGTTAGTTGCCAGTTACCGGCATTTATTCTCTCTTCTCGAACATGATATTATTATATCTAATGGATTTGTACACCGTGTTGTTTTTGATTTCCGTTAGCTTGGAGGGGACATTGGTCTAGTCAAAGGAAGTAAATTTTTCCAAGTCACTAGTGACATAATTCTTACTGTTTGATTTAAGAGGTGATCAAGAAGTAATTGTCAGTGCACGGTAAAAACAATACCTATAAAAGTTATTAGTTAATGAAATTTTGAATCTGTAACTGTAGTGTTTTTTTTTTGTCTACCTATAATTGACAATGGTTAGAAATGACGTCCTATTTTGACGATGCTTTTATGTCACACAAAGTTTATCAATGCACTGAGACGTCTGTCGTAGTTGGCGGGAATCGGTGAGAACACGGTGTATACGATTATCAAACTTGTTAACTTAGAAGATGATTTAATTTAATGTTAATTTGAGTTTTGGTAGTTGACTGGAGTATATGTGTTTGTATGGCTTACAGGATAAGATTTAAAAAACATGGACATGAACGAAATCTTATTAAATAGACTTAGGCTTATTCATGACAAAATGAAAACTAACTTAGGCAATATTCCAAGTACTCTTTCAAATACCACACTTTTGCAAGGACAAATAGCTCGAAGTAAACTTGAAGCTTCGGTGAAAAGATTCAACGAGGACTTGAATAAATACTTCCGTTTAGTTGCCTCACCATCGTCAGATGATATTTCGCAAATGAGTGTGACACAGTTATAAGCGGAGGAGGCGCTAACAGAGCTTGGTGTCAGGATTAGTGCAACAGTTTCTGAAGTAAAAAACAAGCCAAACTGTGACTCAAACAAAACGGCCAACATAGCAGGCAAACTCCCAAAACTCAGTTTACCAGAATTCGACGGAAACGTTTTAAATTGGCATCAATTTTGGGACCAATTTAGTTCTCTTATAGATTCAAGAAACTTAATAGATGTCGACAAGTTATCGTATCTTAAAGCATCAGTAAGCAATGAAGCCAAGAAAGCGATAGATGGGTTTGAAACTACCAGTAAAAATTATAAGATAGCATTGGCAACACTAAAAGAGAGGTATGGGAAAACTTCATACTTAATTGACGCACGCTATTCAACGTTATCTATCTATATATATATATAAGGCAAACCTGACTGGGTTATATATCAACGCACAGCCCAAACCGCTGTGCCTAGAAACTTGAAATTTGGTACAAGGGTTCCTTTTATTATGTAAGTGAGCACTAAGCACGGATTTTTGGAAATTCATCCCCTAAGGGGGTGAAATGGGGGGTAAAGTTTGTATGGAAATTTTCTCATTTCTGGACTTCGAAGTATGAAAATAGGTGTCTAAGTTCCCGATTACAATTAAAAAATATCTGTGTATGTGAAATGGATAAAATTTCCCTCTAAAGGGGTAAAATAGCGCGCGATAACCGAATTCCACGCGGGCGAAGCCGCAGGCAAAAGCTAGTATAAAATAAAATCTGCTCATAATTACGCTACGGAGTGTAGGCAAACACTAAACAACATCGAAAGAAATCTCAGAATATTAGAGTCACTCAGAGAAAACATAAACCATAATCATCTTAGGTTTTTAATCATGGAAAATTTTCCTGAAGAATTAATATATGAAATCAAAGTAAAGGCATGCACTGATTCTATACATGAAATAAGAAGTCATCTCGAAAAGGCCATAACTGCTCGTGAAGATGCCGAGAGAGTTACAAAGACAAAATCTTCCACTGAAATACTCTACACGTACAGGAAAAACAAATGTAATTCGTAAACGAAAGATTCAGTAAAAGAGATTGGTATAAAAGAAAAAACAATGTACGAGTATAAGCAAAGGGAGATTTCAAACCAAGTTTCGAAGAAGAAATCAAGAAATAGTGGCTGTATTTTCTGTGAACGAGCTCACTACAACGAGGAATGTGATAAGTATAAGATAATTGATGAACGGAAACTACAACTAAAGAACTGGTGTTATCGTTGTTTTCGAGAAGGCCATCCTATCACAAAATATAGAATAAAATTGTGAAAAGATGCTATCACTGCAGCGAACAAGGACATAACCGAGCGTTGTGCCCGACAAATTTTCAATAGATTCAAAATTAAAAACACTCCAATGACTGGGCATCGAATCAATTCATAATTCATTTATTCGTTCGTTCAACATAGATTGTACAGAAGATCTTAAAGCTACCTAAAGTATCACTATGTTGCGCCGTTAGGCATGCAAACAGTCGTAATGCATACAAACAGTTTCTTACGAGTTATTGCAATCTCTTAGAAATTCATTTATCGAATAATAAGCTTTTGTTACTAAAATTTCCATAAAGTTTTTTTGAATTTATTGATATTCTCTATATTTTTTATGTCTTCCGGTATCTTATTATAAATATTAGGTAGGGGCCATTCCCAATAAACTTTTCCGAAATAGACCAGTGCTATGAGGCATTGCTCTTAATTTGTTTCCGAGGCGTGTGATTTTAAAACTTTTAAATAGGTGCCAGTTACATTTCACAAAAATTACCACTTCGTACATATATAAGCAAGGCAGAGTCAATATGCACAATGATTGAAAGTGGGGTTTACAAGATTCAATAATGTGAAGGCCACACAGGGCTCTAATACACCTTTTCTGTGCTTTGAAGGCCATTTCTCTATCAGTTGCATTTGCCCAGAATATGATAGCATATCTCAGTGCTGAAGAAACATAGGCATGGTAAGCCGTTAAGACTACATTTTCATTCACAACTTTTCTTAAATTATACAGAACATATGAAAATTGATTCAATTTTTTACATAAAATGTCAATTTGATTCCTCCATGTCAATTTATTATCCAAAGTTAATCCTAAAAATCTTGTAATATCTGTTTCATCAATTTTTTGCCCTTTATAAGCTACGTTTAGACTTTGTGTATTATTTGTTCTTTGTTTAAATGTCATGATTTTGGTTTTATCGACATTAATTTTTAAATCATTACTTATTAGCCAATTAATTATAATTTCTAATGTACTATTTATATTATTTTCATATATATTCAAATCTTTGCCAGTAAAAATAACGGTAGTGTCATCAGCAAAAAGAACCATAGGAAACTCAATTGCCCGTGGCAAATCGTTGATATAGATAATAAACAACAGAGGACCCAAAACACTTCCCTGCGATACGCCATAGTGGGTTTGATTCATTTTCGAAGAATAAACTACTTCAGATTTAGTTTTAATGCAAAATTTACTTATTTGTATTATTCGTTTACGATCGCTTAAATATGATTTTATTAACCCATGCACGTTACCTCTTACACCGTATATGTACAATTTGTCCAGTAGTATGTCATGATCTACAAAATCGAATGCTTTTGTCATGTCCATAAATAAAGTCGACACTTGAACTCGTTTATCAACATTTGTAAGGATTGTTTGCATTAGATCAAAAATTGACATGTTTATTGTTTTTTCTTTGCGAAACTCTCTCTGCTCTTGTGCGAAGAGCAAATCTCGATGCTCAACCGTCAGTGAAGAGAAACCCAACGGTACTACAGACTAATATTTTAAGTACATTGCCTGGGAAGTTACGAAGAGTTTTGAAGGTTTAATGCTTCAGTCTACGATCCCAGCGAATATGCCATGCCAATTCATATGTTGCGGAGAAACTTTTGCAAGAACTTTGGAAAAAGAAATGTGATTTAAGATGCTACATTAATGTATAACATAACTACGAGTTACATTATGTCACGAATGCCTCCCTGAAAGCAAGAGACGGCTTAATGGCCCACAATTATTGGTACAAAGCACGGACGCGTGCTGTAATAATACTACTATACCCCGAAGTATTACCTATTATTTTCGGTTGGGGAGGGTCCGATGGAACAAGTACAATCTATGATCTCGACATGAGTAGTTAACAATATTTAACTAGAGGTTACTACTATAGAAGATAAAAGGCGAGTTTGAGTCGAAATGTAGGATTATTCATAAACATAGAAGATATATTACAATGAAAAGAGCACTTTAAGACAGGCTAGTCATTTGCCAGTGACATCCTATGTACCAGAGAATACAGAATTCACAAACAGAATAATGATGGACCGCCCATTAAAACTACTGTTAAAACATCGGCTGATGAATTGCCCAAGAAGCTAAATGATCTTACCCAAATACAGAATGACGGAATACGTACAGATGATCTTTATGCCTACTATACCAAAATCATGACAGGGAGCCTAAGTCAAAACTGAATAATTCAGTTGAAATTGAACTCATGGAACCTGATCAATGCAGATGTCAAAGGAGACTCACAGTTGTACGAGCTCTTGAAATAAATAAATAAAAATCCAAGAATGGACAAGAAATCTATCAATACTTACTTCTCATTCTCAGTCCTTCGTGGGGAGTGTCGCGACGAACGCGAAATGAAACGTTTCGAAATATATTTATAACTAGCAACACCAGCTGTTTGTCAATGTCAGTGGTGAGCATGACATTTGTCCTTTCAGTATTGGCGCGAATTGCAAAGGTTTCTAATGTTGGAATTGTGTGCGTATCCGGTGCTCCAAGAATATATAAGCTAAGTATTTCCACATGAAGTAGTAACTGCTCTGTTTAGCTCGAATATGTGTACGTATGTATGTTACTTGATTACCATGTACGATATCAGAGGACGTCTGGGTAGGTTAGCATGTCGCGTCGTAAGGCCGCATGAAGAACCGAGGCCTGGGCGGTAACGCCTGGGATCCAAAAGCCCTGGACGCTTAGAGAGTCCAGGACAGTCGCGACTGTAGGATATGATACAGGAGTTGGGCCTGGTCGCACCGTTTAGCTACGGCGCCTTCGGGGTAGTCAGATCAGCTACCCCGTAGCTGTATCATTATTGGCTCTCTGGGGGTGGACAAAAGCGACCAGTAATGTTGGACCGCTTTACGTGTACGCGGTGATTAATGATAGAGCATATAGCGGGTAGTTATACCCTATACGATTTGTGAATGCCCAACGTCCAATATGGTGAGATGGTTGTCCTCTGGTAAAGGGTAGAGCCCCCTGATTATACTGTAATGAGCTGATATGTTGTGTTCAAGGGTGATCCCCTAATTATACTGTAATGAGCTGATATGTTGTGTCCAAGGGTGATCCCCTACTTATACTATGGACAGGCCAATGATCATAAGGGTAGCCACCTATCAATCCTATGCAGAGCTAATGAATTTGAAGGTATTCCCCTACTTATATTGTAAGGAGCTATTATGTTGTGCTTAAGGGTGATCCCCTATCTCTAATGTGTCATTGAATCTATGGCTAGTTCCCTGCTTACACCATACAGAGCTATAGAGAATAATTTTAGTTCCCTACTTGTACAGTGTGGATTTAGTGTACTCGAGACACTGAGACTCCTCAGTGTCATCGAGTTCATTTTACTTTAACAGGAGGGAGATGCACAGTAAGAACACAGCTAGAGGAAATTATAAAACAGCGAAGCGGAAAGAGGAAGCGCTAAGGGCTGAGGAAAGACAGAAGGAAGTAGTAGAGACTACACTATACCGAAGATAACAGGTATGTTACTATCTGTTATCACACAATCGTGAGGCCTATGGTAAATTTCCTCATCAACTCTAAACCAAAGGGGCCATCACGACAGCCTATGTCACTCTCGGGCCCATAAACTATCTCTATGCCAAAAATCACGTCGATGCGTCGCTCCGTTACGGCGTGAAAGAGGGACAAACATACAAACACACTTTCGCATTTATAATATTAGTATGGATGGAGTATGGATTTATTTAAACACAGATGGTGCATATTTTCCTGGATTACTTATAGCGGCCACAGTAATACATACTTACCCCCTTATTTATAAACGACAATCAAACCTATTTTAGTTAAAATGCCGCTAAAATTCGTTTGTCCTTATCTGTCACTTCGACATTTGTATTTGTTAGAAAGTGACAAAGCATTTGTTAGTTAACATAGGCTTGTTAAGTTTTATGAATAGGGGCTATTACAGCTCAAAAGATAGAACCCTGTGACGGACGGACAGACAGATATACAGACAGACAGACAGCGGAGTCTCAGTAATAGGGTCCCGTTGAGTACAGAACCCTAAAAATTACTTCGAACCGGCACCGCCAATGCGAAAATCTCCAGCGCCCACTAGGTAGAGGTACCGGCTCCGTGCGGAAACTATGATTTGTTTGACAGATATTTCAATAAATTTACCCTTTGAGTATGGCAAAGGTTCAATTGATGGTGGAGCACGCCCTCTTCTGCACCTGCACCTCGTTATAGTAACCTCGGGGGAGTCCTCCGCAGCTCCGTCTAGCGGGATCATCATATACTCCCGCAGGGGTAGCCAGAATCACCTGCGATTGTTTTTGCGTGTTAGTAATAAATAAATAAAAACCGGCCAAGAGCGTGTCGTACACGCCCAGTATAGGGTTCCGTAGCCATTACGAAAAATCAAATATTTTTCTAAGGATTTCGTATTGTGTACTGAATCTTCCAAGTTTATGTACATTTTATACCTTTTATGCTATTTACTCTTAAACTACTAATAATCTCAAGCAATCTTAGCCGCTATAATTTTTCTTCATCATCATCATCTCAGCCTATATACGTCCCACTGCTGGGCACAGGCCTCCTCTCGGAATGAGAGGGCTTGGGCCATAGTTCCCACGCGGGCCCAATGCGGATTGGGAACTTCACACGCACCATTGAATTGCTTCGCAGGTTTGTTCAGGTTTCCTCACGATGTTTTCCTTCACCGCAAAGCTCGTGGTAAATTGCGCACATGAGTTTCGAAAAACTCAGAGGTGCGAGCCGGGATTTGAACCCACGACCCTCTGCTTGAGAGGCGATAGGTCAAACCACTAGGCCACCACGGCTATAATTTTTCTTGTTTTGATATATATACTACCATTCTGATTTTTTTCAAAATTTTCCACCCAACAGTTTATATTTTAGAGTGCCTCCCCCGCACTCGATTTCAATGAAAATTTTACCTTTAAAGTTGAATATTTCGCAAACAGATCATTGAATAGAAAAATTGTCTTAGCAACCCCCCAATGGATTTAAAAGACCTATGACCTATCCAACGATGATACCCCACAATATAGGGTTAGTCGAGAAAAAAAATCACTCCCACTTTACGTCTATGGGAGGTACCCTAAAAAATTTTTTTACTGTACCACTTTGTCGGCGTGACTGATATGTATACTTATGCTCATGTCAAATTACAGTTTTCTAGTACTAACGGTCTCTGAGCTTACCCGCGGACAGACAGACAGACAGACAGACAGATGGATAGACGGACATACATGGTGAAACTATAAGGGTTCCTAGTTGACTACGGAACCCTAAAAAATATCTCGAGGTGAACATTACATACACTAACAACATAATTATTAATACAACTAGATTTTGCCCGCGGCTCCGCCCGCGTGGAATTCGTTTATCGCGCACTGTTCCCTCGGGAACTATGCATTTTATTTTATTTCATTTATTTTATTTTCCGGGATAAAAAGTAGCCTATGTATGTCTCGGGCCCATCAACTATCTCTATGCCAAAAATCACGTCAATCCGTCGCTCCGTTACGGCGTGAAAGACGGACAAGCACACAAACATACAAACACACTTTAGCATTTGTAATATTAGTAAGTATGGATAACTTTTAATATATCAGATAATCGACCGATAGTTTACGCGTGTAATCCAGAATATTGCAATAAAAAGGTCAAGAGTATTATGGCGGCTTTCAATGTATAGTAGGGGTAGAAAAACCTTCATCAGTTATTAAATTGATTCCTTTAAGAAGTCATAGACTCTTAGTACGTTTTGAAACCAAAGTACTAAGTAGACAAGTGCATGCCAAATTATACTTACTTGTCATGATAACAAGGGTCGAAATAGTATACACCTCTAACATATGTCTAGTTTTATATCAATACAAAACCTTTTTAATAAACAACTACGTAAAAATTTCAATCAAATAATGTTCTATTTAATTGTCAGTGTTTGTCAGTGCCAAGGTGTAGCTGTAGGGTGTCTATGGTCACCTGATTATGTTTAGCAGGCTGACAGGTTGACGCAGTATGTCCTACTCAATCGGTAAAGCAGATGAGTGCTCATACTGAGCAAAGGAAAATAGATCTAAAGGTGACAAACCTTTGTTTACTTCGACTGTACCCATACTATTATACTTTACTATACTATTAATATTATAAATGCGAAAGTGTGTTTGTGTGTTTGTCCGTCTTTCACGCCGTAACGGAGCGACGGATCGACGTGACGTGATTTTTGGCATAGGGATAGTTTATGGGCCCGATAGTGACATAGGCTACTTTTTATCCCGGCAAAATGCACAGTCCCCGAGGGAACAGCGCGCGATAACCGAATACCACGCGGGCAAAAGCTAGTGCTTTTATATTTATCCAAACCCTATTGGAAGGATGTCCCATGCTCAAGTTTAATCGTAAGCTTCCAAACCGGCTGTCAGCCGAAGATTCGCTGACGCGACGGTTCGTATAAACGAAGCCAACCATAAGGTAACCATAACCTTATTGAGTAACCATAAGAATAGAATAGAATAGAATAGAATAGATTTATTTATTTAAGGTTACTCATACAATCACATACCCAATAAGGCGGCCCTTCATGTGTGCTGCAGAGATTTTCAAAGTTCTTCCTGAAGTTCCTGAGCTCCCCATTCTGCCACATAAATGAATCATGCGTCGCTCCACTATATGACGCGTCCACATTTAAAATTGAGTTCATGTCATCACATATCTGAAAAGCAGAGAAAATTGAATGTAGTTTAAATTTTTATATAATACTAACTTATGCCCGCGACTTCATCTGCGCGCTGCGCGGATCTAGGTTTTTTTTTTACTGTAAGGTAAACGGGCAAGTGGGTCCCTGGTGGTAAGAAATCTCCACCGCCAATAAGCATCTGCAACACCAGGGGTATTGCAGATGCTTTGGCCTAAGTTGGAATACCTCAAGTGTCAGTAATTTCATCGGCTGTCTTACTCTCCGCGCCGAAACACAACAGTGCAAGCACTGCTGCTGCAGGATTAGTGAGTAAGATGGTGGTAGCAATCCGGGCGGACCTTGCACAAGGTCCTACCACCTGCAAACGTTATCGCGCGGTGGCGACCTGTACCGGAATAAAAGGTATCCTATGTTGATCCTTAGGGTTCAAACTACCTACATACTAAATTTCATCAAAATTGGTTCAGTGTTTCGACGTGAAAGCGTAACAGACAGACAGACAGAGTTACTTTCGCATTCATAATATTAATAGGGACTAGCCTGTTACCCATGACTCTCCGCATAGAATTCGGTTTTCACTATCCTGCTGGAACTATGAAATTTTTCGGGAAAAAAATTATCCTATATCCTTTCCTGGGACTCAAACTATCTGTATACAGAATTTAATCTAAATCGGTTCAGCGGTTAAGACGTGATGAAGTAACAAACAAACAAACAGACTTACAAATGGGATTTTTTACCAGTTTCTATAACTATTTGTTAAAGATTTCTTTAAATGGGACTTGCACAACAGATGAAAGGAGCTCAAACTCCATTTTTACCTACACCTACTATTGATCACTAAAGAATTCCACTACCTATCTTTTGGCTCTATCATCATGTATTATCCTAATCTAAGGCACTAAATTAGTTTATTGTAACCCAGATTTGGAATGTTTGAAATCAATATGACGACCGGATGGCTAAGTGGTTAGAGAACCTCACTACGAAGCTTGAGGTCCCGGGTTCGAATCCCGGCCGGGGCAGATATTTGTATGAATAATACGAATGTTTGTTCTCGGGTCTTGGATGTTTAATATAATATTTATTTAAGTATACATCTATTTATATAATTATGTTTATCCGTTGCTTAGTACCCATAACACAAGCTTTGCTAAGCTTACTTTGGGACTAGGTCAATTGGTGTGAATTGTCCCGTGATATTTATTTATTTAATATGAAAGTTAGAAATTAATTATTTTGTCTTCTATGCTTTTTGTTTAAATACATAAGTAGTTCAGAAAATGAGTCAAATTCAAAAGTAATTTATTTCATAACCAATACAATTCCGAATCTATGTATTTACTTACCAAAGACTACCAAAATTCTTTGCTGTACTACCTACCAACTCCCAGCGACACTAAATTATATGCTGTATCAAATAATTACCTTTTTGTCACAAGGCCTAGCACCTACAATATGATAAACAAATTCCGTGAAAACAAAAATCATTTTAAATATCGTATAAGAGTAAAGACACTATACAGGCTACTAAAAAAAAAGAATAAAAGTGCTCACCAACATATCTTAGCGGTAGTTTTCTCTTGAAAAATCTCCTCATACATTGTTGGCTCGATAACTGCAATATTGTGGGTGCAATTAATGGCACCACACATCCAGGGCAAAGTAAATTTATTGTAGAATCTGCAAAACATACAGAATAAGTAAAGTCAAAGTCAAAATATCTTTATTCAATTTAGGCTATAGGATAGCCATAGGAATAAATTTTTTTAAATATTTATTTCTAGCTATTGCCCGCGGCTCCGCCCGCGCAGTATTCGGTTATCGCGCGCTGTTCCCTCGGGAGCTGTGCATTTTTCCGGGATAAAAAGTAGCCTATGTCACTCTCCGGCCCATAAACTATCTCTATGCCAAAAATCACGTCGATCCGTCGCTCCGTTACGGCGTGAAAGAGGGACAACCACACAAACACTTTCGCATTTATAATATTAGTAAGTATGGATTTGAACTGATAAACTAGCAGCTCATTGAACTAATGTTGTGGGACATTGAGACCCCGTAGTCACTCCCTACACATCCTTGATAATCTCCCCTACCATAAAACTTCAAAGCTGTAAAGAAATCTGAAAAAATAAACAGTTGGTTTTTAGGTTGTTATTTCATCTTGCCATATTTCACTTTTAAATATACTCGCTGGCAAATCGAACCCCCTTCTTACTTAGGAATATAATGTATGAAGAATGGGCAGTTAGTCTTTAAATACTCACCGACAGAGTATGTAATGACTATTTGCTAGGAATCTTATTAATTTCATAAAACTTCTGTAGTATCTTTGCCTTGTGTGGTATGTACAAGCTGCTGACATATAATTCTCTTTGTATTTTATTAATATTTGTAACCATTTTTCTTGCTTATTAGATAATAGTCAGTGGTCCATATTTATATGTATAATACTAGCTGTTGCCCACTACTCTATCTGTAAAGAATTTGCTTATTGCTATCCCGCAGGAGCTATGAAATTGATTTCATGGATTAAAAACTGTCTTATGTCCTTTCCCAGGACTCAAACTACTTTTACATCAAATTTTGTCTAAATTGGTTTAATGGTTTAAGTGTGTGCCTGGAGGTAACAGAAAGTCTTTATAATACTAGCCCGTTGCCCGCAACTTCATCTGCATAGAATTCTATGTCCTTTATTGTCCTCTGATAATATTTGTATGATTACTATGGATAAGGGCTTACCTTTATGGTAGGGTCGATTCTACGGCTATTTAGCTTGGGAGGAAGTAAGGGAACGACCTCCGCACAAAGCGCCTTAAACACCTCCTGAGTCAGCCGGAAACTTCTTGGAAATAAATCATTCACGGTCTTCGCGTATTTGCCTTTGGCGGTCAGTTAGATATTCAGAGTAAGTATATATCGATGGATAAAGCCTCTTCCATTTATAAATCGTTCCATTAGTTCTAATAAAAAAAAGAATCGAATTTTCAAAAATCATTCTGCTACAAACATGTAACTGCTGTGGAAAATTTCCTTCTTGTGAATATTTACTGAGACTGTAAGTCTTCTATCAGTTATACTTATATTATTCTTTACACAACTGCCCAAGAAAGAGTTTTGCCTAGTTTTACTAGACAATTTACGAAATTTACTGCTTGCTTAGCTTTCTTGAGAAGTGTATATTTTCGAGTCAAATAAACTTCATTTATCTCAAAAGAAATAAGATCTGTTTTAACTAAGAAACTGCTGTTAAAACTGTTAAAAAAGCTGGACCACATCACACTGTCACTGTCACACACAAGTTCATATTAAAAAAAAAAATCGTCCACAAGGTCGCTTTTCCTCCAACTTTCATTGAATCGAAGCCAAAACGATAACACTTTAGTTGTCGTGTGATTTTGACATTTCTACTCGAAAATCTTTACGTCAAACTTCGAAATCGTCGGCGAAGTTTGCTTTTCGTGGTAGGCCAAATCCGTAACCATTCACGAAGTTCGAGTTTCGTAGTAGACAAAACCGCTCGAAACGAGCCGAAACGATCTTCGGATCGAAAACGAAAACGAAAGTAACTTGGTGGTAGCAAATCATCGATTCGAAGCCCGTAACGTCGAACTTCGATTTTCGTGGTAGCACTCCAGTTCGGACGAGGTGCTTCCCATAATTATGATCAGCCTTCACTTAGGTAAGTTCGACTGATCTAATAATTTTTGAGTGTGTCAAAATTGTTATTCTATATAGCTCGGCTTTGATCTAATATTTAGTACATACCACAGATTACGACAATTTATGATTATTTGTGTTATGTACGATGGGTGTTAAAATGCCTCAACCACAAGGGCTACTCCGAAACACAACGTTCGAAGTTCGTGTCGTGCGGTCCCTCTCACACTTATACTATTTAATACGAGAGCGAGAGGGATCGCACGACACGAACTTCGAACGTTGTGTCTCGGAGTAGCCCTTCATGTCATGAATGTCAAACTGAACGACAGGTCTGCCAACATTACAACAGAAATTGTAAGGATGGATCAATGAATCAAACGTTACTTCTACTCGTCACTAGATGGCGGTTTAGCGTAGTAACAGCAATGTAGAAACAATCCGTTAAGTGTTTGGACGTTAAAAATATAATTATACATTACAGTAACAAGCGTTTCCCCAGAGATAAGACCAAGCTAGATCGATTTTTCATCCCCGAAAACCCCTACATACGAAAATTCATCGACATCGTTGGAGCCGTTTCTGAGATTCTGATTATATATACAAGTGATTATACGAGGGCGACACTGAAAGTTTTTAGAACTGGCCACTTGTAAACAATATAATAAAAAAGTAAGTTTAAATTTTGAAAATGGAACTCTTTGCCAATATTATTGAGTATGTATTTCATTCATTTGTCATTAGTTTTACGATTTGGCGGCAAATTGAAAATTGTCTGTGTCACGTCAACATGAATTTAACTCGCGAAAATTTTCGTGCAATGATTTTTTATGACTTTCGATGTCATTTAAGTCAACAAGAGAGCTATGATAGACTTCGATTGGCCTTTCATGATGAAGCTCCATCTCGTGCGACCATTTACAACTGGTTTAATGAGTTTAAACGTGGTCGCACTAATCTCACCGACGATCTGCGTGAGGGACGGCCTTCTACGGCGACGACTGAAAATAACATCAGTGTTGTGCAGCGTATGATAGAGACTGACAAAAGAGTGACGTATCAGCAGATTCGGACAAGCTTAGGCATCGGTATGAGTCAAGTGCATAAAATCCTCCATGAACATTTAGCGGTCAGGAAGCTTTGTGCGAGGTGGATACCTCATAATTTGACCGAGGCCCAAAAACTCCGTCGGGTTGATTGGTGCCGTGAAATGATTGAAAGATTTAACGGAGGTGACTCAAATGCTGTTTTCGACATACTTACGGGTGACGAAAGCTGGGTTTACTGTTATGATCCAGAAACCAAGAGACAGTCTGCTCAATGGGTGTTTCCTTTCGAGGAGTTGCCAACTAAAGTGAAGAGAGGTCGAAGCGTGGGAAAAAAGATGGTGGCCTCGTTCTTCGGAAGGACAGGTCACTATGCGACAATTGCTTTAGAGGATCAAAAAACAGTTACTGCAGAGTGGTACACTAACAATTGTTTGCCACTTGTATTGGAAAAAGTTCGGGAGAAGCGACCTCGAAGTAGGATCCTTCTTCACCACGACAACGCCTCGTCGCACACCGCCAGGCGAACGATCGACTATTTAGTGACGTCAAACGTGGAATTACTGGGTCACCCGCCGTATAGCCCCGACCTCGCACCTTGCGATTTTTATTTATTCCCGAAAATAAAAGAAAAACTTCGAGGAAAACTTTTTATGAACACCGAGGAAGCAGTGGGTGCGTTTCAAAAGGCCGTCGAAGAGACCCCTAAGGACGACTGGGCTAAGTGCTTTTCTCAGTGGTTCCATCGGATGCAGCGGTGTATTGATGTGAATGGACACTATTTTGAAAAGATATAATAAAACTAATAACTTGCTAGTTTGCTCAGTTTTTGATTTTCTAAGAACTTTCAGTTTGACCCTCGTATATAGTTCGTTTAAAGGTATCAGATATATTTATCAACCTTTTTCTTATACGTAGCTAAATATACAGTACCTGCAAGCCCCGGATCTAAAGGGGGGCAAACCGGGGCACATGACCCGAGCGGCAGTTTCAACTTGCGTATTTTATCTAATACCCTCTGACTATATAAATTATATATGATCAAAGCTAATAATACCTTTAAACGAGCAATTCTTGTATATATATAAATATATTTCGGGATCTCGAAAACGGCTCCAACGATTTTGATGAAATTTGGTATGTAGGGGTTTTCGGGGATGAAAAAATCGATCTAACTTGGTCTTATCCCTGGGAAAACGAATTGTTACCGAGTTTTAGCCCGAGCAAAGCTCGGTCGCGCAGGTACTTATCTATCAATCAAGAAACAGTTGTTTATATTTATTAGCATTTACGTAGGTTGCGTAAAATAAGGGTGACAATGTATTTTCAATTTCAAGTAGAGGGTAGATTTCGAAAAAGTACATCGTTCTTTTTTGTAATCTTGGTACGCGTCGGAGTAAAATGGAAATAAACAGTAGCATTATCAAAAATTCCATATACAACAATGATCACCAGAAAATAAGTGAGTTATTAAGTGCTGGTTTAGATCCAAATTATGAAGGAGGGTGGCCGATTCGGCTAGCAGCTCGTTATGGATCCTACTCTATAGTTAAAACGCTATTGCAACATAGAGCTAATCCTCATTTACTAGGAGATTCCGGTGAGTTTTTCATTTACTTCTACTTACTACTACTTTATAATTCCACTAATTTTATAAATGCGAAAATTATCACACCCTCGTCAAATTGTAATCTAATACCTTTAAACGAGCAATTGTTGTATATATTATACATGTGTATATATTTCGGGAATCTCGAAAACGGCTCCCAAGATTTCGATGAAATTTGGTATGTAGGGGTTTTTTTGAAAAAAAATCGATCTAGCTTGGTCTTAATTCTGGGAAAACACCTGGTACCGAGCTTGATGATCATCATCATCATCATCAGCCGGAAGACGTCCACTGCTGGACAAAGGCCTCCCCCTTAGAACGCCATAATGAACGACAACTCGCCACTTGCATCCACCGGTTTACCGCAACTCTCACGATGTCGTCAGTCCACCTGGTGGGAGGCCTGCCAACGCTTCGTCTTCCGGTTCGTGGTCGCCACTCGAGAACTTTTCTCCCCCAACGGTTATCTCTGTTCTTCGAGCGATGTGGCCCGCCCATTGCCACTTCAATTTGCATATTTTTCCAGCTATGCTATGCTTTATTTCGAGCTTGATCACCCAGATATTATTATATTGTCAAGGAAACTCAATGTGCAAAGTAACTTCAGACTCATGAAGTCATTTTCGTTAACACGTACAGAATTGCCTAGATCTAGCTCACAGCATAAATATAGGAAAACGAACGATTCTCAAAAATAAGTTATTGCTCTAAAATTTTCTACAATAAAACAGAACTTTTAGTGTGCGCCAGCAGGCGCATACCTACCTATTCTACCGAGGTGGTTTCTTTTTCTTTTCAGGCGCATCGACGTTACAGTTAGCAGTATTCTCTGGAGAGCACTGGGATACAGATAGATGGTCGCTCCTGTTATCGTGTTGTGATTCTTCTCAGCTAGCGGATGGAGCTGCGGTTGCGATTGTTTTTCACAACATATCAGCATTAAAGACACTTCTAAAAACGGGACGCTGTAATACAAATATCCCCACAACCTTGACAGGTATGTAAACGTACAAAATAGTATATTGTATCTCAAGGGCGGTAAATAAAGAGTTACGAACGAGAGGTCTATTAGAAGCCCAAAGTCGAAGATTGAGGGTTTTAATGAGTCGATGTTCGTAATTACAGTAGGTACCCAACCGCCCGTGTGACATAGGTACATTTCATCACATTTGTGAGTAAATTCGTATATTTGTAAGACAAAAAATATTTTTTTTTAGAATATTGCTGTCAGCAGCATGGTTACCTGAGTGCAAGAGGCTCATCACAGTAGTACATATACTCAAAAATCCCTTAAGCCCTTAGGCGTAATACGTAAAAAAGGCCCTTGGGTTTTATTTAGGGGGTTGCAACCAAGTTACGACAATGCTTACCAGCTAGTGTTAAAAAAAATATTATTAAATTTTCCAGTCCTTCCCAGGCTATATACGTCCCACTGCTGGACACAGGCCTCCTCTCAGAACAAGAGGGCTTGGACCATAGTTTCCACGCAGGCCCAGTGCGGATTAGGAACTTCACACACACCATTGAATTGCTTCGCATTGAATTTTCCAGTAATCATGGAAAATCTATAGATTTGTTTAACAGTTTTAATGATTGCAGGCAAAACAGTGGAACAACTAGCTAAAGGGTATAAATTGGACAGTCTGCTGAATGGACATAATAACCAAAATGCGCAGACATCACTGGTTTCGCCAAGATATTCAAGACAAAACAGAACAGTGAGAACCCAAATTTATTTCATTTAGATTTTTATTTTTACTACCGTCCGTCGCCACGTAGATACTCTTGCTGTCGTATACTATGTATTGACTATGTATACCCATGTATACCTATCGTTTGGGTTATTTATTTTTCTAGAGTGTACGAACTGCTTTGACTCCACAGCCGCAACAAAGAAACTTATCGCCTTCTGTGGCCAGGTTCTTCACCCAAACAGCAGGCCAGTCAACGCTTACCGTTCAACGAAGCCCATTATTTCTTGCTTCACCGCCAACTCAAGAACGTAGATAAAATAGGAATATAAGAAAAAATTATGTAACGCATTGAATTTCCCCCAAGAAGATTGAATCCGATTGTCATAATACATTAATTACATAATTCATATTTAATAATACATGTATTTCTGAGAACATAAATAATATTTTCACCTCACTAGCTCGAAAACGCTTTCTTTATCATTCGAAATCTGCGTGGAAAGTAGCTTTTTATCCTCTAGGCTGGAAAGAGTTTTTGAAATTCGAACGTTATCGTGAAGGGCTGCCCCCTTGAAAATACATCGACCGCTTACTTTCACAACCTCGTATCTGGCCACAACATTGCTATAGAATCATCTTTATGTTAAGTGCAATAGAGTGTTTATTTGTTGTGTACAATTCGGGTAGATACGAGGTTGAGGAAGAAAGCGTTGAATATTGACGTGTTCACAAAGAAAGTTCGTCATACATTTTTTTGTTGAAGTACCTAATATTTTTAAATCTATCAATTAATCTGTTATTTTATTCTTATTACTAAACATTTATTTTGTAATTTTACTTTTAATTTTTAGTACACCTCGATACCTGTGCCATTCAATCCTTTTCAAAATATAACTATATACTCCAAAGCCCTCACCCACTGTAATACCGTTACATCGATTTGGATTGTAAATACTATTATACCTTTATAATACTAAAAATGTTTAATAAGAGGATAATAATACTGACTTATTAAAAACTACTTGCACAGTTTTTCTTCCATTTGCCATTTTCTCGCTGTAGTGAGGTGAAAAATTGTGTGTTTCGCTCGGCTGTAAAGTTGTTTAGCGTCTCGTGCCTTTGAAACCCTCGACTGCGCTCAGGATTCTTCATTTGAACCACTCGCTTCGCTCGTGGTTCAATCCTAGAATCCTTCGCTTGCTCGGGTTTCAATATATGCACTCGAGCCAAACAGTCACTTTCCAGCCTTGCATAACAAATAACTATTGTATGGGTATGACATGTTACAATGTGACAATAATGAATAATTTATCAGCTTAAAATATACATAAGTAGGTAATTAACAGTGAAATACAGACTTATTCCATTTAGCATGTATTGTAATTTTTAAACATTAGACAACTTATCCAAATCATTTTAAATGGATACATAAAATAGTAAAAAACTTAAAAACTACGTTACCTATTTTCATTTTAATATTAATTTAATTATATGTACTTATACAGTTGGTCGTGGATATTGTGTAGGAGTGCACAAGCTTATTGGACAATCCTGACTCTTGAGTTGCGATACATCGCTTTTGACCACCTGTAAAATTAAAACAATTTATAATTTCTTATATAGGTAGGTTAAAGCAGGGTCGGTACTAGCATTTGGTCCATTTTTTAGCGTCCCGTTTGTCCAGTGCTCAGGTACTTATGGGGCCATTTCACGATATGCCTATGAATTTCGTAATCTGGCGGATTTTACGATTGGCCGTCGACAGAGATACATTCAAAGCCCCACGATTCCTCGAAGCTCACGCTCCACAGATATGGATCACACTAGTAGGTGCATTGGCGTAATCTAGTGTGATCTATATCTGTGCAGTCGTCACTCGTCACGTCAGTCAAGGTAATTTAAAAAGAACGATTCAAGGAAATAAGGTCATACTTTTGTTAGTTGTTTCGATTCATTTGTTTGTATCGTTAGTGGGATACCGAGAAAGGACGGCATTTTGCTTTTCAAACAATTTATAAATCTTGATAGCACCATTTCCTGTAAACAATTAGTTGACGATAAGTATTTCTCGAGGCATAGATACGGTTACTTATTTAATAGGTAATACCTGGTAACAAAAATAAAAAAACCGGCCAAAAGCGTGTCGGACACGCCCAAAATAGGGTTCCGTGACCATTACGAAAGAAATAAGTAATATTTTTCTAAGGATTTCGTGTTTTATACGGAATCTTCCAAGTATATTTTATACCTTAGGCTGATATTTACTCTTAAACTACTAATAATTCTCAAGCAAACTTAGCTTAGCCGTTATAGTTTTCCTTGGAAGTTTGATATACTGACTACCATTCTGAATTTTTTCAAATTTTTCCACCCACCGGTTTAGATTTTAGAGGGGGGGGGGGGGGGGACGCTCGATTTTAATGAAAATTTGTACTTTAAAGTTGAATATTTCGCAAACATATTACTGAATCGAGAAATCGTTTTAGCAAACCTCTAATAGTTTTAAAATACCTATCCAACGATACCCCGCACTATAAGGTTGGATGAGGAAAAAAAATCACCGCCACTTTACGTCTATGGGAGGTACCCTAAAAAAAAATTGTTTTTGAATTTTTAATTGTACAATTTTGTCGGCATAGTTTACCTATATATCCGTGCAAAATTACAGCTTTCTAGCATTGATAGTTCCTGAGCAAAGCCGCGGACGGACAGACAGACAGATGGACAGACATGGCGAAACTATAAGGGTTCCGTTTTTGCTATTTTGGCTCCGGAACCCTAAAAAGGCCTATTTTAATCGCTCAAATCAACACTTTAAAATTTTGTTAACAATGTACGTGTACTATTCAACACCGTTCCAGACCACGAATACCTAATAGTAATAGGCGTAAATAGGTAGGTATTTATTCTTGTTCGAATCTCAAATTACCTCTTTGGGTTTCGGCATCGGTGTTATAATTGGAAAACGTCTCGTCACACAGATATTTGGGTAAGTCAATGGGTCTCCTCGCCAGAATCTTACCATGTAGTAAAAAGATTCCTCTTCGGGGAGGCGGTAGCCGTGCTAATAAAAGTAAGTTAATTGAATAGCTATGTAATTAAATAAATTCAGAAATCAATAATAATTCAGTATATTTATTTCCATATATGTAGATACTTAATAACAGTAAGAAAATACAAAAAATACCTACTATATTCTTCCAGTGGCGTCGGATATCTTTATAAGATTTAAAACTTCCTTCTTCAGGAAGAGCCTGGCTGCATTCTTCAACTATCGCCTTGTTCAGACTAGATATAGTACAAAGAGATAGCAAAGTTTTGGTTTAGAAAATAAAAGGAACTTTATAAAGATTATGGATTATAAAGAATAAACTATTCTATACCTACCTGGGTAAAACTCTAACAAATTCGCCAGGTGAAATTTCTTCCTTTATTAAGTTTATGTTCACGGGTTTTAAATCTATAGAAGTGGAATAATCTGGAATCAATGAAGAGCGTTTTCTTTGTTACGTAGTACTTACCTGAAGTGCTTAAATATTAAAATAACGGCCGAGTGTGTGTCGAGCCGCGCACAGTGTAAGGGTTCTAATGCCTACTAATATGCGGCAAATATTAGACTTAATTAATGGGTAAGTACCTACCTACCTGTCGCAAATGGATCTCTGCCGAATCTATAATATTATTTTAATTTTACCACTTTGTCGGGTTGATTATTAATGTACATTATACTTACCTATCCATGCCAAACTACAGCTTTCTACTTAGCGTATCAGAGCACGTTATTACTATTATTATACCTATTTTGTGATCTGTTGTATCCTTAGTGGAAGTTTTCGGTTAGCAAATAGCAAATAAATTCATTTCATTTCATTTCAAAATACGTTTCGATCGCGTTCGCGTTAAAATCTCAATTTTTACGAAAACACGAACATCGCAAACGTTCCGATAGAGGCGCTGTTCGTGTTTCCATACAAATGGAGATTTATACGCGAACGCGATCAAGACGTATTTTGTAACCGAAAACTTACACTAATGGTACAGAGCTAAGCCGCAGACAGACATGCAGACGGATATATCGAAACATTTTTTATTACAATCAGTTTGACGCTGAGTTTTTACACTATAACTGCGTGTATATCTAATAATTCGAGTGGCAATACATACATTGCTTCAACAAATCGTAGGTACCATACGTTACTTCTTCGGTAGTCTGCCTCGCAATCTTATATGTATCAGATGACTCGTACCAGTCGTACCTAGTGTGTTAACCTGGCTGCAGTAGGTACATAATTGAACAAAGCTTACCGTCAGACGAAATATGGAATTGCACACCCTCTTGTATGCCGCTTGTAGTCAAGAAATCTCTATTATTTATCAGATAATTATAGCCCAGCGTATTCCAAATAGGTGCCATTTTTGCTGTGAATGTGTAGTTAAAGCACATCTGAAATATTTCCGGTGTGGTCGAGCGTATAGCACCAGCCTTTGGGAATAAGTAAAAGAAAAAATTATAAAAGATAATTACTTAACTCAGAGAAAAAAATCAAGTAAGTACGTACAATGTCAAATAAATCTTTGCCAAAATTTTAATTTTCAATAAGTTGGTAAGTACAAACGTACGTTTTTTGGTAATCGTAGGTACCTAGGTATTTTATTTAGTTAGGTTAGTTACTAGCAAAATTTTAGACAGATTCAGAGGTTTCAGAAAAGTATGTATTGAATATTAATTTGTTGTAGGGAGGTCTTTACCTGTGTTAGTGAGAATTTGAAAAATAATGAATTCAGCTTATCATAATCATCGCCCACTTTGTTGAATACAATGTGCACTTGCTTTTCTTCTGTTTTATCCGGACATGCTAATATCGACGAATTTGAAAATATTATCATCCTGTTTAGAAAGAAAACTGAATATAATGGATGATTTATGTGCATTTATTTATGATTTATATATGAAAGAAAATATTTTTCGATTTGAACAAAAAACTATTTAACACGTATTTTCTGTGAGTCTACGGAAGCAATGAATACTGTACATAATTCATAATCACCTGCACTTTAAAATTTTCCAGTGGTAATGAGACGGCGTTGACCTATCATGCTTATCTTTTATATTTGCAATAGCAATTATGTAGCCGGTATCACTGAGTTGAGGGTTTTTTAACAAATAATGATAATTCGACTGCATATTTTTTTTGAAATAGTACTTTTGACAAATTCAGGTGGATGGATGGGACCGTAACTACTGATTAAGTTCCCGTGAGATTCCCGCCAATTGAAATGAGAAGAGTATTTTTCTTTAAAAAACAAACTCGGTCCGAATTGAACTGGGTATAGTCCGAAGTGCTTCGCGGTGTTCCCTAAACTGCATACTAGTCATACTTGTTAGGGCCATTTTTTGGCCGGATGCTGCACTTCATGATGAAAGCAAGCCGCTTTGCACAGTGATAGTACAGACTAAACCGAGTGATTTGACTCGCAGCAGCGGAAGTTTCACCCCTTAGGAACAGAGATGGCGCCACTTCTTTAAAAAATGTTTCAAAAAATTCCACAAGCTAAAGTAATAGACCGATTTCAATGTTTGATATCTCAAATGAAAGCTTATTATATACGGTACTAATAAAAAAATACTGAAAAAATATATACTGTAAACTTCCGGCAAAACACGGCATCTTAAGTTTTTTTTTCTTACTTGATTTGTAGTTTTTACTTGATTTCTTAAAAAAATTGTATGCAACATGAATGGTTTAATGCATATACATATTACAGAGTACATAATAAGTATAATAAAAAAAACCCGACACCAATACCTTTCATATTCCACGAAATATGAAAGTTTAAATGTGAGTACAAATTTCTTTAAAAAATATTTCAAAAAATTCTACAAGCTAAACTAACAAACCGATTTCAATGTTTCATATCCCAAATGAAAGCTCATAACATTCATTATTTACAAAAAAATACTGAAAAAATCTTTACTGAAAACTTTTGGCAAAAAACGCCATCTCAAGTTTTTTTTTCTTATCAGATTGGTAGTTTTTACTTGATTGCTTAAAATATTGTACGTTTTATGCAATATGAATGGTTTAATACATACGTATATATATATCTGAGTAAATAACAAGTATTATAAAAAAAAACCGACACCGATAGGTGCCTTTCATACTTTACGAAATATCTAAGATTAATTGTGCACGCTTTTCTTACAAATAAATTTCAACGAAATCTTCAAGTGAAACGAGTGCTCTGATTTGAATGTAAGTATAATATTAAATGAAAAGAAGAAAGAAATTACCTGTTATTAAAAAAAAAAAAAAAAAAAGTTTGTTCCTGGTGTTACGAAAAAATATAATTTCTTTAAAATGTCTAATTGTTTTTATTCAAAAGTTACTATATTTGAAGACAAAAAATAAAAACTATATCGTTTCCGGCATAGTTGGTTCTGAAATATATTATATGCTGCTTAGTAGTTGGCGAATTTATTTGAAAATTAGCTTTTTATCTGATAGGACCTCAACTTATAGATATGTCCCAGAGATGTGCAAAATACTTTTAAAAAAGTATTTAAATACAAAATGCAAATACTTTTCTAATTTTGGTATTTGAAATGCAAAATACAAAATATTTTTGCTTTAAGTATTTTAAATACAAAATACAAAATAGGTATTTTCAAAATACTTTATTCAAATAAAATACTTTTATATGAAACAAGATTTTGCGCGCGACTTAGCACGCGTAAACTATTCGATCTGGTAGTTAGTGTTGCAATTGAAATTCCGGGATTTTACAAAATTTCTCTGGGAATAGGGCATATAAGGCAAAGCTCTGCGACAGACAAAAGAGTATTAATACCTATAGAAATTATGACATAGGTACTTAGGTGAAAACCAAAAAGTTGCACACCGTTAAAGCTGCGTTAGCAGGTAGTTTAAATTTCCATTAACTTTTTCAAATGTATGATTAATTTTCGTGTCACAAAGGAAAAAAATAATTGTAATTATAAATACCTGCTGACGCAGCTTTAACGGCGTGCAATTCTTTGGTCTTCATCCATTTATTAGTAGCAAAATAACATGAAATTTACATCGTTTGTCACGATAGAGCTATGTGTCCAAAAATTTAATTGAAATAATTATGATATTATGGCTTATGGCATCCTTCGTACAAAATACTCGAAAAACTGTTTACGGTTTTGTGCTAGTGCTGCACTCTGACGGCAGAAAATTGCAGTAATATTCCCTATTCCCAAAATTTTTATCATGATCTTCATTGACGTTGTAACAAGAACAACCTATCCAAAATTTAATGACTGATCTTTGGGTTTACCCAGCGGTTGAAATTATTAGATTTTATCCTTATCCCGTGAGAATATCGGAGTAAAAAGTAGCCAATGCGTTATTCCAGACATCCAGCTACCTACATACCAAATTTCATCAAAATCCGTCTAGTCATTCTGGCGTGAAGAAGTATAAAACAAAATTTTCCGTGGGAATTTCCGAAAATTACATCGTGTTTTTCATAGACATTGCATTTAAAAACAACCGTACCAAATTTCATAATAGCATATATAATATTAGTAGGGTAAGTTCTTTATTGATTTACTAGCTTTCCGTCCGCGAATTTGTCGGCGTTGAACTATTTGTTTGCGCGAAACACAATTTTCTACCTAATACTTATATGAAATTCTCGTGACACAGTGTTTGTGACCAAACTCGTCCAAGACGGCTTGTTTTTAGAGTTCCGGAGCCAAAATGGCAAAAACAGAACCCTTATAGTTTCGCCATGTCTGTCTGTCTGTCTGTCCGTCTGTCTGTCCGTCCGCGGCTTTGCTCAGGGACTATCAATGTTAGAAAGCTGCAATTTTGCCCGGATATATAAGTAAACTACGCCGACAAAACAGTACAATTAAAAATTGAACAAAAAAAAAATACTAAAAAAACTACTAAAAACTACTAAGTGACATCTTATTGTAATGAACATGACTTGACAATAAATAAATAAATAATTTTTTTTAGGGTACCTCCCATAGACGTAAAGTGGCGGTGATTTCTTTCTTCTCATCCAACCCTATAGTGTGGGGTATCGTTGGATAGGTATTTTTAAACCATTAGGGGTTTGCTACAACGATTTTTCGATTCAGTAATATGTTTGCGAAATATTCAACTTTAAAGTGCAAATTTTCGTTAAAATCGAGCGTCCCCCCCCCCCCCCTCTAAAATCTAAACCGGTGGGTGGAAAAATTTGAAAACATTCAGGATGGTAGTCAGTAGGTATATCACACTTTCAAGGAAAACTATAACGGCTAAGTTTGTTTGAGAATTATTAGTAGTTTATGAGTAAATAGCAGCGTAAGGTATAAAATATACCTAAACTTGGAAGATTCCGTATAAAATACGAAATCCTTAGAAAATATTACTTAATTTTGTCGAAATGGCTACGGAACCCTATTTTGGGCGTGTCCGACACGCTCTTGGCCGATTTTTTTTTGTGTACAGTCACCAGCACCATTATCTGATGCAACAAGCGTGCATAAATATCTGATATGACTCTTATTTGTAAGGCCGGATTGACGTGTCAGATATTTTTACACGGTTGTTGCATCAGATATTGGTGCTGGTGACTAGTATATATATTCGGTAGGTTTGAGAATGGACGTAAGTAAACTATTTGTCATACTTCTACGCGGACTATTTTCATAATTCCAGCATAAAAGTAGCGTATGTCCTATTCACCAAAATCAGCCAAGCGGATTAGGCTGCTTCCATCAGAGATGTGCGAGGAAATTAGATAGAACACAAACACACACAATTAGTCAGGGACGATTCATTACTTATTTATTTATACAAACTAATTTTTTATTATAGTGGCCCGAAAACAAGATATAGGTAGTTCAGTGTTACCATAGTAAGAATTAAACTTATTAAAAAGTATTTTGTATTTTGCAAATACAAAATATGTCCTTAAATGTATTTCAAATAAAATACAAAATGCATTTCTAAAAAAAGTATTTAAATACAAAATGGAAATACGTATTTTGTATTTTGTATTTTGTATTTTAAATACTAGTATTTTGAAAATGTCCCATCTCTGTATGTCACATACATCAATGTTTATCAAATATTTTAATTATAACTTATAAGTCCTCTTCGGGTTCATCGGCACAAGTAGAACTGAAAAGGAAAAGTCCTTTTGAAGTACTTGTGCTATTACAATACTACAAAATCACTGATCTTTTAGACTTGTAAAATTTTGTGCCTACCTCTGGAAATCAGTGGTCAGCATACAAAATAAGCCTGCAACGATTATTATATTATGGCCGATGTGGTCAAAAGGTTGTCGAATGGAGTCCGCGGACCGGGACACGAGCTGTCGGTAGGCCTCCAACAAGATGGAGCGACGACCTAAGATCGCGGGATCGCGGTGGATGCGAAAAGCACAAGACCGTTCTGAGTGGAGAGCCTTGGACGTCTTTCGGCTGACATGATGATGATGATGATGAATATTATAATTAAATTGCTTTTGATTTGTACGGCCACCTTTGCAGGATTTACACTGGGTTGTGCATGGTAAGCTGACCCGACGACACCCACAACGCATGGTATCGCAGCCAGATTTGCAGCCACAATGATCCAAGAGGCTTAATTGCGACCAAATCGCTGTAACTGCCGATCGTTCTGGAACCAACTCTCTTTTGCCTTAGTCCATCCCCAAGAAGATAGACATGGTAAGGAAACTTCTGATTTCAGAGCGTTTACCCAATTATGGCCTGCTTGATAAGTTGCACGCAGTGCATGTTATAGAGAGCAGCTGATGTATGAGCTTGTTTTTTTGAAGATATGATGCTCAAACGGAACACATGTATTGAAATGAAGTTCGTAAATACTTGTTTGCTTCAAAAAATAAGCTCGTGACAAGCCTGCCACCTACCATAGCTGCTCTCCATAAACATGTACTGCGTGCAGCTTACCAAGCGGGCCACATATGGGGAAACGCTCTGAAACCAGAAGTTTTTGTACCATGTCCATCTTGTTGGGGATGGACTTAGGCAAAAGAGAGTTGGACTCCAGAATGGTCGGCAGTTACAGCGATTTGGTCGCCATTAAGCCTCTTGGACTATTGTGGCTGCAAATCTGGCTGCGATACCATGCGTTGTGGGTGTCGTCGGGTCAGTTTACCATGCACTGCCCAGTGTAAATCCTGCAAGGTGGCTGTACAAACCAAAAGCAAGTTAATATAATATTCGTTGCAGGGTTATTTCGTAAGCTGACCGCTGATATCCACAGGTAGACACAAAATTTTACATGTCTAAAAGATCTGTGATTTTGTAGTAATGGAATAGCACAAGTACTTCAAAACGGCTTTTCCTTTTCAGTTCTACTTGTGCCGATGAACCCGAAGAGGACTTATATGTATATAAGTTATAATTAAAATATTTGATAAACATTGATGTATGTGACATATCTATAAGTTGAGGTCCTATCAGATAAAAAGCTAATTTTCAAATAAATTCGCCAACTACTAAGCAGCATATAATATATTTCAGAACCAACTATGCCGGAAACGATATAGTTTTTATTTTTTGTCTTCAAATATAGTCACTTTTGAATAAAAACAATTAGACATTTTAAAGAAATTATATTTTTTCGTAACACCAGGAACAAACTTTTTATTATTTATTTTTTTATATAAAATAGGTAATTTCTTTCTTCTTTTCATTTAATACTATACTTACATTCAAATCAGAGCACTCGTTTCACTTGAAGATTTCGTTGAAATTTATTTGTAAGAAAAGCGTCCACAATTAATCTTAGATATTTCGTAAAGTATGAAAGGTATCGGAGTCGGTTTTTTTTTATAATACTTGTTATTTACTCAGAAATATATATACGTATATATTAAACCATTGATATTGCATAAAACGTACAATATTTTAAGCAATCAAGTGAAAACTACCAATCTGATAAGAAAAAAAACTTGAGATGGCGTTTTTTGCCAAAAGTTTTCAGTAAAGATTTTTTCAGTATTTTTTTGTGAGTAATGAATGTTATGAGCTTTCATTTGGGATATTAAACATTAAAATCGGTTTGTTAGTTTAGCTTGTAGAATTTTTTGAAATATTTTTTATAGAAATTTGTGCTCACATTTAAACTTTCATATTTCGTGAAATATGAAAGGTATTGCTGTCGGGTTTTTTTTTATTATACTTGTTATGTACTCTGTAATATGTATATGCATTAAACTATTCATGTTGCATACAATTTTTTTAAGAAATCAAGTAAAAACTACAAATCAGGTAAGAAAAAAAAACTTAAGATGCCGTGTTTTGCCAGAATTTTACAGTTTATATTTTTTCAGTATTTTTTTATTAGTAACGTATATAATAAGCTTTCATTTGAGATATCAAACATTGAAATCGGTGTAATACTTTAGCTTGTAGAATTTTTTGAAACATTTTTTAAAGAAGTGGCGCCATCTCTGTTCCTAAGGGGTGAAACTTCCGCTGCTGCGAGTCAAATCACTCGGTTTAGTCTGTACTATCACTGTGCAAAGCGGCTTGCTTTCATCATGAAGTGCAGCATTTTGTCTCTAACAAGTATGACTATACAATCCGTGAGCTTTTAGAAAACCCTTCGGGTTTCGGGGGAAATCGGAGGAATTCGTTAGTAAATAAATAAATAAATAAATAAATAAATAAATAAATATCACGGGACAATTCACACCAATTGACCTAGTCCCAAAGTAAGCTTAGCAAAGCTTGTGTTATGGGTACTAAGCAACGGATAAACATACTTATATAGACAAATAAACAGAGATGGGACATTTTCAAAATACTAGTATTTAAAATACAAAATACAAAATACAAAATACGTATTTCCATTTTGTATTTAAATACTTTTTTTAGAAATGCATTTTGTATTTTATTTGAAATACATTTAAGGACATATTTTGTATTTGCAAAATACAAAATACTTTTTAATAAGTTTAATTCTTACTATGGTAACACTGAACTACCTATATCTTGTTTTCGGGCCACTATAATAAAAAATTAGTTTGTATAAATAAATAAGTAATGAATCGTCCCTGACTAATTGTGTGTGTTTGTGTTCTATCTAATTTCCTCGCACATCTCTGATGGAAGCAGCCTAATCCGCTTGGCTGATTTTGGTGAATAGGACATACGCTACTTTTATGCTGGAATTATGAAAATAGTCCGCGTAGAAGTATGACAAATAGTTTACTTACGTCCATTCTCAAACCTACCGAATATATATACTAGTCACCAGCACCAATATCTGATGCAACAACCGTGTAAAAATATCTGACACGTCAATCCGGCCTTACAAATAAGAGTCATATCAGATATTTATGCACGCTTGTTGCATCAGATAATGGTGCTGGTGACTGTACACAAAAAAAAATCGGCCAAGAGCGTGTCGGACACGCCCAAAATAGGGTTCCGTAGCCATTTCGACAAAATTAAGTAATATTTTCTAAGGATTTCGTATTTTATACGGAATCTTCCAAGTTTAGGTATATTTTATACCTTACGCTGCTATTTACTCATAAACTACTAATAATTCTCAAACAAACTTAGCCGTTATAGTTTTCCTTGAAAGTGTGATATACCTACTGACTACCATCCTGAATGTTTTCAAATTTTTCCACCCACCGGTTTAGATTTTAGAGGGGGGGGGGGGGGGACGCTCGATTTTAACGAAAATTTGCACTTTAAAGTTGAATATTTCGCAAACATATTACTGAATCGAAAAATCGTTGTAGCAAACCCCTAATGGTTTAAAAATACCTATCCAACGATACCCCACACTATAGGGTTGGATGAGAAGAAAGAAATCACCGCCACTTTACGTCTATGGGAGGTACCCTAAAAAAAATTATTTATTTATTTATTGTCAAGTCATGTTCATTACAATAAGATGTCACTTAGTAGTTTTTAGTAGTTTTTTTAGTATTTTTTTTTTGTTCAATTTTTAATTGTACTGTTTTGTCGGCGTAGTTTACTTATATATCCGGGCAAAATTGCAGCTTTCTAACATTGATAGTCCCTGAGCAAAGCCGCGGACGGACAGACAGACGGACAGACAGACAGACAGACATGGCGAAACTATAAGGGTTCTGTTTTTGCCATTTTGGCTCCGGAACTCTAAAAACAAGCCGTCTTGGACGAGTTTGGTCACAAACACTGTGTCACGAGAATTTCATATAAGTATTAGGTAGAAAATTGTGTTTCGCGCAAACAAATAGTTCAACGCCGACAAAGTCGCGGACGGAAAGCTAGTAAATCAATAAAGAACTTACCCTACTAATATTATATATGCTATTATGAAATTTGGTACGGTTGTTTTTAAATGCAATGTCTATGAAAAACACGATGTAATTTTCGGAAATTCCCACGGAAAATTTTGTTTTATACTTCTTCACGCCAGAATGACTAGACGGATTTTGATGAAATTTGGTATGTAGGTAGCTGGATGTCTGGAATAACGCATTGGCTACTTTTTACTCCGATATTCTCACGGGATAAGGATAAAATCTAATAATTTCAACCGCTGGGTAAACCCAAAGATCAGTCATTAAATTTTGGATAGGTTGTTCTTGTTACAACGTCAATGAAGATCATGATAAAAATTTTGGGAATAGGGAATATTACTGCAATTTTCTGCCGTCAGAGTGCAGCACTAGCACAAAACCGTAAACAGTTTTTCGAGTATTTTGTACGAAGGATGCCATAAGCCATAATATCATAATTATTTCAATTAAATTTTTGGACACATAGCTCTATCGTGACAAACGATGTAAATTTCATGTTATTTTGCTACTAATAAATGGATGAAGACCAAAGAATTGCACGCCGTTAAAGCTGCGTCAGCAGGTATTTATAATTACAATTATTTTTTTCCTTTGTGACACGAAAATTAATCATACATTTGAAAAAGTTAATGGAAATTTAAACTACCTGCTAACGCAGCTTTAACGGTGTGCAACTTTTTGGTTTTCACCTAAGTACCTATGTCATAATTTCTATAGGTATTAATACTCTTTTGTCTGTCGCAGAGCTTTGCCTTATATGCCCTATTCCCAGAGAAATTTTGTAAAATCCCGGAATTTCAATTGCAACACTAACTACCAGATCGAATAGTTTACGCGTGCTAAGTCGCGCGCAAAATCTTGTTTCATATAAAAGTATTTTATTTGAATAAAGTATTTTGAAAATACCTATTTTGTATTTTGTATTTAAAATACTTAAAGCAAAAATATTTTGTATTTTGCATTTCAAATACCAAAATTAGAAAAGTATTTGCATTTTGTATTTAAATACTTTTTTAAAAGTATTTTGCACATCTCTGCAAATAAATACTTAAATACATATTAAACATCCAAGACCCGAGAACAAACATTCGTATTATTCATACAAATATCTGCCCCGGCCGGGATTCGAACCCGGGACCTCAAGCTTCGTAGTCAGGTTCTCTAACCACTTAGCCATCCGGTCGTCAAAAATGACAATTGTCTTTTTGACTCAGTAGCAATCCATCACGCGTAGAGTGCACTCGTTGTATTTTCATTGATGTATATAGAGCAGTTAAAACCACCAATTGCATATATTTATTTAGGTAGTTTGTTATTTTTCGGAAATTGATTTCCATGGCGAGTCAACTTAAGCAGGGTATGTCTGTAAATAGCCAATCACTGGAAATTGATTACAATATATTTATAAATATTTTATATATAAGTTGAATTTTTTAAGAAAAAAGTGGTCGTAAATATTTTAATAAGGTACTAGACCGTGTTATAGAAGCAACAGGGATTTCGAAAAGTGCATTAAAAAAAATATAAAACGAAAGCAGACCAAAAAAATTCATTTGACGTACCCAAGAGAAGTAGATACAGTATAACAACAGCTCTATATAATTCCAAACAAAAGTACGTGTTGAGGCGGGGTGTTCTCAATTTAAATTGACGATGGAAGAATTCGAAAATGCTGATTTTGTTTTATTTGTATCATGACAAAAAGTCATATTGTATTAAAATTAGAAAAAGATAAAGAAGCGTAATATTATTGTAGTAAGGTTCATTTTGTACTGATGGTTATTCTTTACATAACTTTTTACGGTAACTTTGAAAAGTTTTGCAAGTTGATAGCAGAACCGCGTATCACGATCGCGTGTCATCGTCTATACCCGAAGCATGCTTCTAAAATCCGAAGGTTTTATTAAGATCTCACGGACTGTACTTTATGTAAATAAGTTATATTTTATTTAATGTATTTCTTTACATGGAAAAGCTAAAGTTTACAAAATAGAAACTATTCAACTTTGATCATGTACAATAAAACAATAATTATTTAGAAGGAGGTATTACAATAGTGAAAGTGATATGGCAATACCTAGGTACATGATTATTTTAGATCTCTCGCTTTTGGCTCATTTAGCAAAACGATAACACAGTATATAAATATAAATACTGTATTTATATACTGTGACGATAATTTGAAACGCAAAATGTGAAAGGAACAGAAAGAAATGAATATACCTGTATATGTTGCCACATAAGTATTATGGAAGAAAAGTACCGTAAAATATTGTAGATAGAAATTCTTGCTGAAAGAAGACTTTGTTCCGAAAATCCCGTTGTTAACCGAAAATCGCTTAAATAAAAGGAACACCATGAAAAATTATATTTGTAATGAAATGAAATGGAAATGAAACTAGCTTTTGCCCGCGTGGAATTTGATCGCGCGCTGTTCCCTCGGGAACTGTGCATTTTTCCGGGATAAAAAGTAGCCTATGTCACTCTCGGGTCATATCTCTATGCCAAAAACCACGTCGATCAGTTTCGACGGACAAACATATAAACACACACTTTGGCATTTATAATACTTATTAGCATGAATGAAAATTAATACTTATCCTTTTCTTCGGCTTCATGATTTAATAATTTATCGAACAAAAAAAATTAAAAATCTTTCAATGCACTTAAATTTGTTTTAAAAGTTTAATATCTCAAAAACGGACGGGATCCTTTCGACTGGCACGATCTTAAACGTCATACTTAATGTAATGTTTGTCATTTTTTTTCCCGCTGAAACCGTACATTATTTAAATGGTCATCCTGTAGAACTCTATAGGTTAGGTTACGTTTGTTTTATAACAATTCTGAAAAGTAAATGGTTTCAGAGGAAACAAGAGTTATGTCAAACATTTCATTATGTCAAATAATACATTATGACTAACAATTTTCTACAAGTCAATATAGACCCCTCAAAAACGGCTAATCCGATTTCGATGAACATGTCTAAGCACCATCAATAGAAAACCTGCTTTCAATTAAAAAAAACGAATTCAAATCGGTTCACCCGTTTAAGAGCTACGGTGCCAGAGCGGTCAAACTTATAACACCCCTCTTTTTTACGTCGGGGGTTAAAAATAAAAAAAAATTAGCAAAATTTTCTATCTGCGTTATTTAAGATATCACCATATATTGTGCCATCACCGTGGAACAGCCTGCATTTTCATGTTTTTACATTCTTTACAATCTACAAGCCAGAAACCTAAGATCTGTCTGATTTATTTTGGACCTTTTTATTTTGGTAAGGGAATAACGATCGAGTCATCAAAACATATGTTAATATGATTAATTAATTTATTATTCGAAAAATATTTTTAACACAAATCAACATCATTCAATTAGGTATAAAACTTAGTTATAATACTTATTGGGATATGTCAAATACTTTTCCCGTATGTCCATTGTAAAAATAGAATCGCAAATTACGCCCCAAGAATTATTGTTTCTTGCATCTTCATAATTCCCTCTTCAAAACTAACAATTACTTAGTATGAACACCATTTTACAAACTTAGGATAGTTTAGTTAGGATTTTCGAGATGATCTCTAGCCTTTCGTAGAACGCCGTGAGTCTTATGAATTTCGCGACAGATAGCGCGCTGTACACTTTTCTTCGTCATGTTGGCAGCATTTAACCGAGCGAGAGTTTCCGCGAGGGTGGCTTTAGTTCGGGCTAGTTTTTGCTTCAGTGATATATTTTCTTCATATAACGAACCTGTAATAAAAAGGAAATTTGCATGGAAGAAAAAATAGGTCACACATGCCTATCTATCTCAAATACCAGACAAAATGCTGACGCGTTTCAAACTCTAAGAGTTCATTGTCAAATCTAGAAGCAAGTAATTGAAATTTTAGGTTTGTATTTTGATTTATTATGATCGGTTGCTACAACAACAAATATTAAAAATAAAGAGATTATCGTAAAAACAAGTATTCTAAAGCAAGAGTTCGGTGTTCTTTTGCTCGATTTTAGGCTATAGGTAGAGACTTGATGTTATGGTGTCACCGTAGTGCAGTCAGTTATCGCAGGACAGCTGTGGCTAGCAGTTGGTGAGTAGCAACACCACGAACCTGAGACTCCGGACACATACACAGCGCTTATACACACAGTTACACACCCATCCCGCTTAGCCTAGATCGAAGCGCAAAAGAGCCGAATGCTTGAAGGATGGATGTTACAGTAAGTGGCGAGTTGGTACTTCTAAGTTTAGGATCACCTCTCCACATTTAGTCGTCCACGCCAATGTTGCCGCTGCGTTGCCCCGATTGAATGTCATTTTTTAAGGGGCCCATTTAATGGATGGGACGAATAATCCATCGCCTACTTTGTACTTAAAAAATTTGAGAGATTTAAATAGTACCTAGGTGTCCACTATCTCAAGCCTATAGCTTGGTAATCCTATTCACAGCATCCATATCTATAGTTGCACGTATTTCACTTTTATATAGTACTAGCGTTTACCCGAGGCTTCGCACGCGTAAATCATTAGATACAACAGTTGAATTGAAATTCCAGGATTTTATTAAATTGTCGTGGGAATTCCTTAAAATTACATCGTAGTTTTCATTGACTAGTATAGTAACTTTAAAATTATTAAAAATACATTTATTATATGATGTAGGCAACTAAAAATTTACTGTGTAATTTCTATTTATCTGTGCTATAAGACGTTGCTTCGTACCAAATTTCAAGATTCTGAGTTCACGAGAAGTACCCTGTAGGTTTTGAGTTTTGATTCCCTTGCGAGTTTCGACAATTTGCGGAACTTTACGACATAAACGGCTGTATTTTTTGATTGCGTTGGCTTTGAAGTTTGATTTTTTCACAGCTCAAAGGGAAAATTTCAGCTTGATACCTCCACGCGTTCCTGAGAAAAAGGGTCCTGACAGGCGAACGGACAACAAAATCCTATAAGGGTTCCGTTTTTCCTTTCGAGGTACGGAACTCTAAAAAGAGATCGTCATTCAAGATTTTATATGGTGATACGAAATCCTAATGTGTGAATCAGACTTCTATTTGTTCGGTTTATATTTTTATGGTCATTTGGATACTAAGAAGTACTCACGTGTGGATAAATTGACTGCATCGTTATGTTCAAGGCTTGATAATCTGTCACTATCGATTCCTTGGTCTGGAGAAGTGGGCCGGTCTTCTTCCTCATCATGTACCACATCCACAACCCTATTACAAGCCTCTACCGCCACCTTGCGGGCCATTTCTTTTTCAAAGTTACTAATAGTTTCCATAGCTTTGGCTAAATTTTCGCGAGTGTCTTCAAGATCTTTTTCTACGCGTAGCCTATCATGCTGAGCCCGAGCTCTCTCTAAAGCAGCTTGAGAAGCTTGTACGGTCGCGTCATCTGCGGCGCGTCGCAGTGATCGTTCTGTCTCCAAGAACGTAGATTCCAGCTCTTGTCTTTCGGCACGTAACTTATCTCTAACTTGAGTTGCATCAACCAGTTGTTGTTCGACATCCCTTATCTTTAACTGTAACGTAGTTATAGTGGTTTTCATTAATTCAGAGTCCTTACTTAATTCAACAAGTTTACAGCGTTCGTTTGATAAAGTGGTTTTAAGTTCATCTTTCTCCGAAATAAGATCATCTATTTGAGTTTTTGCAAATTCTAACTGACTATGCAAGTCATTTTTCTCATATTCAAGTTCCTCACATTGTTTCGTAAGTTGATGGATTTCATCGATCAATACAGCTTCATTCGCTGTTTTATCTTCTGAGCGGGAGCCGTAAGAGATGCGAGATCGTCGAGCTCTGTTGTGCCTGTTAGTGTCAGACGTTGCTTCCAAGGCTCCTACTCCTGTATCATTCAATCCGATGCGTGCAAGGGATACATTTCTATCGGGTTCCGACCAACATTCCGATTCGGAAGGACAATCATTGGGTAGCAGTTTTCGTGTAGATTTTCTGTGTGCGTGTTTATTATCATCACTACACATTCCGTGGTGTCCAAACATTGCGGTCAGATCCTCAATTCTGAAGGACTGTGTCATATCGAAATTGCTTTCATCTAACGTAAATTCTTCTGGTGCTATGGATTCATCCAGTTGCAAACCCACGGGTAAAGCCAAACTTTGCTCTAATATACTCTCTGCCAACTTCTTTTTCTCCTCACTTAGAACACATCTGAAATTAATATTAGGTGTTGTTCAGAATCAGAATCGGAAAAGTTTTTTGCTAGGTTTATTTTCTATTTGCTGTTACTTTTTGATTTATCAATTCCTTTTACACGTAAAATGACATATAAGAACTTACTTGTGTGATAAAAGCTTGTCGAGGAAATAAGCTAAACCTTGTAGCCGGCGAGTGAGTAGCTGTTGGAGATTTCTAAAAATATAAAGGTATAATTAATGTACAAAAGAAGAAAAAAATATAAATACTAAGTATTGAAAATGCAATGGCAACTAACCCGGCATTGTCATCATTTTGTCCATTGTCGATGTTCTTCTGCAGTTCTCTGAGTTTGCCTTCAAGATCTTTGATGTGTTCGTCTTTGCACTTTAAAATCTCTTCATATTTTTCCAGCTGAGAATCACTGACATGTGCGTATACCAGTTCTTTATCCTGAAAACAGAAAGGTTATAAATTTTTTTTTATACTTTAAAAACTTGTTTCAAGTTCTAAAACGTCTTCTTAATACCAGTTTAAGCTTCTTAATTTCTTTGTCTTGCTGTTGAATTTTTTTCATGCAGCCCTTAATCATTTGTAAAGCTTTGCGGTTCTCCTTACGTAGCTTAACCAACTCATCCTGCAAAATAATTATAATAAGCATTGCAAGACAACAATTTATTAAAACTTCGACTTATTTAATTAGTAAAGAAACAAATATTAAAATAAAACTTTAAAGGGAAAGTGCAAGCCGGAAAGTGATTAATTTTAGATAAGTAAACTTGAATTCTTCTTACCATGTCATTACTGTTCTGGGTGACGCACAAATAATCTCTGGAAACAAAAGGGCATTTTAATTTTTAAGTATTTATATTTTATTAGTACTTAACTAATTCCAAGAACCATAATATATATACTATATGTATTGTATTGTATTGTATAATATAACAGGTACGCTTACCCAGCAGATTCTGATGCACAAGTTTCATTAACTGTTTCAGTTTTTGTAGTTTCCTGTAAGAAACATTTTTTTTTAATTTAAATATGATTAATAATTTTAAATAAATGACTATAATTTTCAGATGATTTACCGGTGCAGTAGTATCTTTCCGCTCAACGTTGCTGTGATTTATTGTATTTTCGATACTGTCTAGTGACATAGAACCCTATAAAAAAAAAGGGCTAAATACAATTAAAAAGAAATATCGCATCGGATCAAGTCGTTGAAAAGAAATGTAAGCGCAAGACTTTTTTAATGTAGTGAATTAAAGCGTGTTGCAATATTTAAAAACAATTTTGATACTTCTTTGAGCCCTTGCACACCACGTAACGTTTATATTAACACGCGGTTGACGCGCATTTTAGAAACGCGCGTCGACAGCACGATTAAAAAACGTGGTGTGCAAAGGCCCTTCCATTGAATAAATAATAACATTTGATTGATTTGATATCATATCAAATGTTGATTTCATCAAAATATTGTTTCTTAGGTTACCTGGTGTTCAAGAACGTCGATTGCTTCGGCAGCAACTGCGAGAAGTTCCTGCTTATCTGTTAACTGCCTTCGAAGCTCTTCTACTTCCACCTGCAGCCGAACGTTATGCTCCAAAAGACCCTGAAAAATAAATTTACAATGTTCGCAAATAACTTCTTTCGTATGGTGATAATGAGTGCGTGTGATTATTGTTATATATAAGTATTAGTATATAGAGAAAGAAATAGAAAAACGTTTATTCACACATTTCACAAATTACATAAAAATAAATGCACAAAATAAACAAGTATAAAGAAATGACAGTATTTGTGAAATCGCGAAACGGTCCCATAATAATATATTTATGCGGTCGGTATATGTAGGTACCACTGACCTGAACCGCTGGAGGTGAACCGGTTCCCAATTTTTCTTCAAGAAAATATATTCTCAGTTTCAGATGAAAATTTTCTTTCCTTAATCCATTAAGCTGTTCTTCATACTGCTTCATGCTAATGCCACTTGCAGCTGTGATGTCTGAGCAAAATAAATGAATACAAATCTATTTGTTACATTCACACCGAATTATGTATTAATTTAAGCAGAATATGATTTACACCACGTAAATTAGCCTCTGCAAGTCGGCAGGGCTACTACGAAATTCGAAATTCGTATCATACCGTCACTCTCACTCTCCTAATAAACAATATAAGCGTCGACGGGACGGTATGATATGAACTTCGATTTTCGAGTTTTGTAGTAGCCCTGCAGGGACGAGTTGTGGTTTCAGCGCAAAACCTCCCGTTGACACCTATTAATGTGAACTAACTACACAGACACTACCTTACGTGGTGGTGCATTTAAATAGAACTGCATTGCCATGTGTGATATTTTTGATGTGATTGAAAATATTTACGTACCTAATCCCTCTGGAGCCGGCAGACTCATCTCTTGAAGAGCCCGCGGACTCGTGCTACAAAAAAAAGTACACTCATGATGAAGCCTTTACTTTTTATAGAGAACATGATTGGATTTTTATAGCCTTTTTAGTATTCCACTTCAGGGCAAAGCCCCTTTTATCCGCCGCTGTCTCTGTTAAGAGCATGCTCCTGCCACTAGAACTCATCTACAGCGAACTCGTATACAAATGGTTTGTGCTTTTAGCAGCGTATACAAATTATGTAAAAAATTTAAGTCATGGTCTCATTAAGTTGACTGATATTCTAGTTAGTTCAGTTTAAGAAAGCCCGTTAAGTAAGAGTAAAGGAAGATAAAAATACTGTGCTTAACACACTCGTAGATGTTACATGTCTTGGTTTGTTTTAGTATGTACTATGCTATTTCAAAATCACAATCAAAATATCATTATTCAATTTAGGCTATGACAAGCACTTGTGAATGTCAATAAAATCTACCACCGGTTATGTTCGGAAAACCTCTGTCGAAAAAAATCCGGCAAGAAACTCAACGAGGTATATCCATACTAATATTATAAATGCGAAAGTAACTCTGTCTGTCTGTCTGTCTGTCTGTCTGTCTGTTACGCTTTCACGCCAAAACCGCTGAACCGATTTGGATGAAATTTGGTATAGAGATAGAATAGACCTTGGGAAAGGACATAGGCTACTTTTTATCCCGATATTCCCACGGGATAGGGATAAAATCTCACAATAAGAACCTCTGGGCTTAGAGTCATGAAATTTGGTATGTAGGTAGTTGGACGTATGAAATAACACATAGGTGACTTTTTGACCCGATATTCCCACGGGATAACTAGGCATAAGATCTCGAAATAACAACCGCTGGGCTTAGAGCCGTAAAATTTAGTATGTAGGTATCTGGACCTCTGGAATAACACGAAGGCTACTTTTTATCCTGATATTCCCACGGGATAGGGATAAAATTTCGAAATAAGAACCTCTGGGCTTAGAGTCATGAAATTTGGTATGTAGGTAGTTGGACGTATGGAATAACACATAGGTGACTTTTTGACCCAATATTCCCACGGGATAACTAGGGATAAGATCTCGAAATAACAAACGCTGGGCTTAAAGTCATAAAATTTAGTATGTAGGTAGCTGGACCTCTGAAATAACACGAAGGCTACTTTTTATCCTGATATTCCCACGGGATAGGGATTAAATTTCGAAATAAGAACCGCTGGGCTTAGAGTCATGAAATTTGATATGTAGGGAGCTGCACGTCTGAAATAATACATAAGCAACTTTTTGACCCGAAATTCCCACGGGATATCAAAGGATAAAATCTCGAAGTAACAACCACTGGGCTTAGAGCCATGAAATTTGGTGTGTAGGTAGCTGAACCTCTGGAATAACACATAGGCTATTTTTTACCCCGATATTCCCACGGGATAGGAATAAAATTTTGAAATAATAACCGCTGGGCTAAAAGTCATGAAATTTGGTATGTAGGTAGCTGCACGTCTGGAATAACACATACGCTATTTTTTATCCCTATACTCCCACGGGATATTTCAATTGCCACTACCAGACCGATTAGTTTACGCGTGCGAAGCCGCGGGTAAAAGCTAGTGTTTTTATAAGTAAAATAGCGTTTGCCCGCGACTAGAACTGGGTAGATTTTTATATGTAGAATACACAATGATCCGCAGGAATAAGGTTAATTATCCCGCCCGCATTACCCGTTTCCGTGGGATTTTCGAAAAGTCCCTTTTAACTAAGGCTAAATAATCAACTAAAAAAATCTGATCACCTTTACTATTTTCCTACATCGAGCGATCTCAAAGAATACCTAATTCATCAAGAATAATTTATGACAGACTAAATTAATTGGTAATTTTCTATTATTTCGTAGTAGTGCGTGTTGATTTTACCACTACGTAACGTAACAATGTAAACTCATTTTTAATTTACCTATTCAAAAAGATGGCACTGTACGACGTGTGGCAATTCATTTATAGACGTTTAATTTTGTTGTATATATTAAATTAAAGGGTATAGCTAGTGCTAGCGGTACGCCCTGAAATTCAACGAAATGCTGCACATGGTGTTAAAAGCACGAAAATCGGAACGGTTGGCCATACGAATCAATTTGACCCTTAGCACGGAAAAAAAAACAAAAAAAGGAGAGGAGATTATGACGTCATCTTTTTTTGTATGGGAAAAATACCTATATTTTTTTGTCTTGAAACCTATCGTGTGTGGTATCTTATGAAAGGGCTTACGGGACGCTCGATTTTAATGTTAATTTGCACTTTATAGTTGAATATTTTGCAAACAAATAACTTAATCGAAAAATCGTTATAGCAACCCCCTACTGGTTTTACAAGACCTATTCAACGATACCCCACACTACTAGGTTAGATGTGAAAAAAAATCACCCCCACTTTAAGGCTATACAGGAGGTACTCAAAAAAAATGTTTTTTTGAATTTTTTATTGTACCATTTTGTCGGCATAGATTACATATATTCGTGCAAAATTACAGCTTTCTAACATTGATAGTCCCTGAGCAAAGCCGCGGACGTACCTACGGACAGACAGACATACATGGCGAAACTATAAGGGTTCCGTTTTTGGCATTTTGGCTACCGAACCCTAAAAAAAGATGACGTCATAACTCCTCTCCTTTTGTTTTTTTTTTTTCGTGCTACGGGTCAAATTGATTATTATGGCCTAAAGATCAATCGTTCCGATTCTCGTGCTTTTAACACCATGTGCAGTATTTTTTAGCGAAAAAATTATTTTCCTTTTCCCGGATTATGTTATGAGCCGTTATATGTAGTGATTTCACCAAAAATTAAGCCTCAAATGCTTCTGGTTTAAAAAAATGCATAAAAAGAAAAAACATTTTTACTTTTTTTAGCCAAGTTACTAACCCGATTTATTTGTAATTTGGATATATTGTAGATATGATTAAGGTAGCTTTCTGAAAAAAATAAGATAAATTTATCTTTTGAAAAAATACCTAGTTAATATTTGAGTTGAAAGTAAAAAAAAAAAACACTTGAGATAGTGACAGTTACCAATTTTACATATTTCATGTAAAATTTGGCCAAATCCTTCCTCAGTGGCTTATTTATGTCACACTCAACGTATTAATTTCAGCGCTATCTGTTGGTTTAGCAGCGTACTCGATAGTCGTAGCACACTTGAAAAAAAGTCTGCACCTCCTCCTTATGAAGCGTCATAAGATTCAGGTGCAAACTAAACTCAACTGAGTGTATAGTACCGACCGCCAGTGCTATCCCCAGCCGACTTTTTTTCGGATATCTTCCATCCATGTATGGACTTTCGACTTTAGCTTTATTATATGTACTAGCTTTTGCTCGCGGCTTCGCCTGCGTGGGATTCAGTTATCGCGCGCTGTTCCATCGGGAACTGTGCATTTTCCCGGGATAAAAAGTAGCCTATGTCACTCTCTGGCCCATACCATAAGATATCTCTAAGCCAAAAATCACGTCGATCCGTCGCTCCGTTTCGTCTTGAAAGACGGACAAACATACGCATTTATAATATTAGTAAAGTATGGATAGGAGAAGAATAATATGTCTGTATCTGTACCTAATTATGTTTACAAGGTCTCGAAAAAAGCTCTGCTGAATGAAATTTGCTATAAGGGTATTTTACAGAAAATTATAATGTTGCTTATTTAATTAATTTAAATGAAATAAGATTTGAGAAAATTGAAACGTAAAAGTATAATTTTATTGCAGCTGGCGACGAACAAAAAAAAAGTTCTCTGTTGTTTGAAATATAGTACTTCATAATTCATTCAAGATTTGGATATATTGTGGACGTGGTGTACATCCTTGTACTTATTGTATTTAAACAGTTTTGTGCACTATCACTATCATTGGCCGTAAAAACTGATACAGTAATTAATTTAATGTTAATAATTTGATCAACCATTACAATGAAGTTTATTATTGTCTTCTGTCTCTCTACATATCTAAAGTGTACGCTGGAGTGGAGTTTCAGTTGCGTTGCTCCGCCAGACAAACTTATTGCCGTTATCGGAGTAGGTTACATCAATGTCTCTAAATGACTCATTTAGGAGGAAGATTTAGGAATATTTACCTAAAAGGAGAAGATATACCCGCTCCATGTTTTGACGTCCTTGGTAATGTTGCCATTTTATTGCTTATATCAAAAGTATGAGCAAATAAATACACGAAACTTCACATTTATACAGACTTGGTCAGGCACTCGGCACTATTATTGCAAAATAAACACGACCACTGTTTAATCAAGAATGTGAGCAATTGACACCGTAACGCTCATTAATCAACAACGATAAAATTACTTATTATAATGTTCACATAAGTTCATTTCGCACAACTATTTATAATTGTTTACTACTACGTAGTTAGTACCTACATACAGAACGTCACTGGGATATATTGTTAAGAACACAATTTTGTTACAAACAAGTGATTATGATATTTGTTGTTTTAATTTTGTTAATACTATAATTAACGACCAATTTCGAACATTATGTGTTTGTGATTAGTATACGACGTTGATGTTGTTTTTGACGACACGATATAGGACTGAGACTGAGCGAGTGAATTTAGGACGGGAGTTCGGCGGGATTCGGGAGTATTCGCCAGCCACCGCGCGCTTGAATAGAGAAAGAATTAGGCGAGAGGGAATAAGAAGGAACGAGATAAAATAATGGTCTTGAGAGTAATGTGGAAGGGAGTCGAAGGGGGCGACGGATGCTGCGTTGCATGCACTCTACGCTACGACACACCGAAATAGAAGTGGCTGCGCCGTTCCGTTACGTAGGTGCTCTGCTCTAAATTTTCGATTTATGCGTTACTTCCTGGACGCGCTTTAGTATTTTTTAGACGACATTAATTTCCTTTAGGTTAAATTGGGATAGTGTATAATAGGTATTGTCTATATTTAGTTACAAACGCTTTGATTGAATTTGTTTTTTTTTTTTGTTCTAATTGCTGTTATTTACGATTTGAATTTACGTTATTGTTATAATTAACTTTTAGACTAAAAAGAATAAGGCATACTTAATAATGACCAACATTACTTATTATTTACCTTACCCCTATGTTTCCTACATATAAATACAGGGTGGATTTTGACGAGGGACCTTTGCGGAGATATTGCATCGTTTAAGTGATACACAGTCGATTTATAATGTTTAGAAACTTAAACAAAGTAAAAAAAAAAAATACAAAATTCACTAAAATTTAACTGTGGTGATAACCCTATATTGCATCCGCACATAACGGCAAGATGGCTAGATTAAGGAATCGCCGTCGGGAAAACTCGGGATATTTCGTTTATTTCCGAGAGTTGTTGTCATCGTTCTGATGTAAAAATGACACATTAAAGTCAAATAAATCAAATAAACTTTATTACAATTTTTACATACGGTGTTCAAAATGTTCCTCCATGTCGCTGTCTATGTCGCTGGCAAGGATGAAGACGCGCACGTTTAAGAACTTTTAGTAGGTACTGCGGTATGACTTATTTCAAAATGTCGACCAGCTGATCTCGAACTTTTTCTTGGATTCCGCTCAAAATACCGCAGTATTTTTTCTTCAAGTCTAGCCCCAAGACGAATAATGGGTCCTCCACATTGATCGTTCTGAGCTGTTCTTGGTACAACGGGCTGATTGTTGACGACACGATCAAAAGCACATTAAATTGTCCTACGACCTGTTTGGGTGTGGCGGTGGATATGTTTAACCCTGAAACGTCGTAAAGTTTCAGCCGCATTATAATTGCAGCTCACGTATAACATGAGCAAATTTTAATATCCACGTGCATCTAACAAAGGCATTTTTCAGAGGCATTTTCACGTATAGGAAGCAAATAAAATGAACTTAAATGTCAATTTCATTTCAAACATCATATTTATGATATGTTTATGATCTATTTTCAATCATGCAAAGAGTTTCGATAGTTGTAAAAAATGAGTCGGTTCTATCTCGGCTCGGCGAATGAAGAGTCCTATGACAACTTTAGTACAATATCCGTCAAATATGTTAAGTATTACATTTTTTGACGATAACCAAAATAAAATAAAAAACAAGGACAGCCTATTGTATGAATTGCTGATCAACCAGGGAACAATTTCAATTCATTCGAAAATAATTTGATGAAGCGAGTTAACGAACTAAAACCTTTTTATCAGTTTAGGTAGGTAAACAGAGACATTTTATTTATGATGAAAGAGGTTACTATCGTCTTTAATTGTTTATGACGATTGTGTACATTCGAGTGAATGTCAGTGTCATGTCATGTCATGTGAGTTATTTATTGTGGTTAGAATTATTAACTAAAAAATTACATAAATACTCCAGTGACAATCGCCTCTGCAAATCCTGCAACTACTTTTTTAGCGTTGCACGCAGACCTAAGAATGGACAAATGGCAACATACTAACGTAATATCCTGACGTCTAAAGATTGCTTACAAGTAAGAACATTGACCCAGCCACCTGTTTAGGGTTGGCACAAAGTAGTTTTTGATATGAATATTTAAAAGGCTATAACTTGAAAACGGTAACATATATTTCCATAGTTTCTATGGGGGAAATATAGTGCTAAGGTTGAACTATCTGCCAGTTCCGCAAAAGTCCCTCGTCGAAATCCACCCGGTATATGGGCATTTCTCCACTACTTGGAAAATCGTTGAAGGTACTTACTTGTTCTTTTTTTTTTGGAAAAACGTGTTGAGATAAATGTCGAAGAAAAGCGTTTGTGTTTGAAAACAACCATATTTTTAATCTTTATATCTCTCAAATATCTCAAAAACGACTAAGCCGATTTTGATGAAACCTGCCTAAGAACCATCGCCAGAAAACCTGCTTTCAAATAAATAAATAAATAAAACCGTATTCAACAAATCGGTCCACCCGTTTAACAACACACAACACGCAACGTTGCCACAGGCAGACACACAGACAGACACTTTGAAGAAAAAGTTGGCAGGGGATTGTTCAAATTTTCCATTTACAACTAGTGGAGAAATACACACATAACTAGTAAGTTGATCCTTACACAGAGCTGAATTTATAATAGACTAGCGACCCGCCCCGGCTTCGATGTTTCGGCCCCGGATGTTCATTACGAATAAACTCAAAACTACTGGACCGACTTTAAAAATTGAAGAATAAAAGATTAAAGATTTTAAAAATGTACTATATTTTAGGGTGCGAGGGTATACTTATGTATATCAATGGATATAATAATATGTCGCGATATTATATCAAATATCATTGGATTTTTTAAATAAAAATCATTGATATAGGTAATATCCATTATTTTTAAGTTTCAGGAAACTTGAACTATTTTGAAAATACAAACTGAAATATAGATACACAGAAAAGCCAGAAAAATAAGACCAGCGCGGAAACGAACCCAGGCTCTCTGTATTTCGTGCCGCGTGCTATACCGCTACACCACCGCTGGACAACGGTACAGATTATTGTATTTTTCACCTAAGATGAGTTCTGTGACATTTGAAAATTTTCCGAATTACGCATACTATGTTCGCAAAATATATTTTAAAAATAATTTCTATTTTGAAACAAATTAATGAAAAAAATTTAAAACTGTTATTTTTAAAAATATATAGCAATATCAGTGTCTGTTAAATAGCCTCCATTGAATACGATACAAAAATATTTATTTTTTTATATAACGCAATGTGTGAAACGGAACAGAGTAGTGACGTGACACAACATTATCGGCAATTGCAGCGGTTCATTATTCGATAACAGTGAACTTAGTAGTAGTGATATTTTACATTTTTAAACAAAACTTGCAACATTTTATAAACGCGGCTATTTGCGACGGGGCCGCAACCATCTTGTGCCTCTTGTGGCCAGGAGTGCTACCACGAAAATCGAAGTTCGACGTTACGGGCTTCGAATCGATGATTTGCTACCACCAAGTTACTTTCGTTTTCGTTTTCGATCCGAAGTTCGTTTCGACTCGTTTCGAGCGGTTTTGTCTACTACGAGACTCGAGCTTCGTGAATGGTTACGGATTTGGCCTACCACGAAAAGCAAACTTCGCCAACGATTTCGAAGTTTGACGTAAAGACTTTCGAGTAGAAATGTCAAAATCACACGACAACTAAAGTGTTATCGTTTTGGCTTCGATTCAATGAAAGTTGGAGGAAAAGCGACCTTGTGGACGATTTTTTTTTTTTTATGTGAACTTGTGTGTGACAGTGACAGTGTGATGTGATCCAGCCATCTAAGGATCCAGCTTTTGCTTTTTTAATGTAATTGTGATTTTATTTAATTTGATACAAATCTTTGGCAGTTTTAACAGCAGTTTCTTAGTTAAAACAGTAAATTATCTTATTTCTTTTGAGATAAATGAAGTTTCTTTGACTCGAAAATTACACTTCTAAAGAAAGCTAAGCAAGCAGTAAATTTCGTAAATTGTCTAGTAAAACGTTATGCTTTTACTATGGTAAAACTAGGCAAAACTCTTTCTTGGGCAGTTGTGTAAAGAATAATATATAACTGATAGAAGACTTACAGTCTCAGTAAATATTTACAAGAAGTAAATTGTCCCCAGCAGTTGCATGTTTGTAGCACAAATGTTTCATGATTTTTGAAATTTCGATTCTTTTTTTTATTAGAACTAATGGAACGATTTATAAATGGAAGAGGCTTTATCTAAATATCTAACTGACCGCCAAAGGCAAATACGCGAAGACCGTGAATGATTTATTTCCAAGATGTTTCCGGCTGACTCAGGAGGTGTTTAAGGTGCTCTGTGCGGAGGTCGTACCCTTACTTTCTCCCAAGATAAATAGCTGTAGAATCGACCCTACCATAAAGGTAAGCCCTTATCCATAGTAATCATACAAATATTATCAGAGGGCAATAAAGGACATAGAATTCTATGCAGATGAAGTTGCGGGCAACGGGCTAGTATTATAAACGCGAAAGTGTCTGTCTTTCTGTTACCTCCAGGCACACACTTAAACCATTGAACCAATTTAGACAAAACTTGATGTAAAAGTAGTTTTGAGTCCTGGGAAAGGACATAAGACAGTTTTTAATCCATGAAAATATCATAGCTCCTGCTTGATAACAATAAGAAAATTCTTTGCAGATAGAGTAGTGCGCAACAGCTTATATTATACATACAAATATGGACCACTCACTATTATCTAATAAGTAAGAAAAATGGGTACAAATATTAAAAAAATACAAAGAGAATTAAATGTCAGCAGCTTGTACATACCATACAAGGCAAAGATACTGTAGAAGTTTTATGAAATTAATAACATTAATTAATTAAAATTAATTATTAACAGCAAAGAGTCATTACATACTCTGTCAGTGAGTATGTAAAGACTAACTGCCCATTCTTGATACATTATATTCCTAAGTAAGAAGGGGGTTAGATTTGCCAGCGAGTATATTTAAAAGTGAAATATGGCAAGATGAAATAACAACCTAAAAACCAACTGTTTATTTTTCAGCTTTCAAGTTTATAGTAGGGGAGATTATCAAGGATGTGTAGGGAGCGATTATTGGGTTTCAATGTCCCACAACATATTATTTCAATGAGCTGCTAGTTTATCAGTTCAAATCCATACTTACTAATATTATAAATGCGAAAGTGTGTTTGTATGTTTGTCGGGAGCGACGGATCGATGTGATTTTTGGCATAGAGATAGTTTATGGGCCCGAGAGCAACATAGGCTACTTTTTATCGCAGAAAAATGCACAGCTCCCGAGGGAACAGCGAGCGATAACCGAATACCGCGCAGGCGGAGCCGCGGGCAAAAGCTAAAAAATAAATATAAAAAATATATATTCCAAAGTAGATTTCTGTCCACAACTTCTGGAATGCAAATTAACTGCAGGCTATCTCCATAGCAAATCTTTTCACAAGCACATATATACGACATGCAATTGCTACTTATGTATTTACTTTCATAAGTGCTTGTTATAGCCTAAATTGAATAAAGATATTTTGACTTTGACTTTACTTATTCTGTATGTTTTGCAGATTCTACAATAAATTTAATTTTCCCTGGATGTGTGGTGCCATTAATTTGCACCCAAATTATTGCAGTTATCGAGCCAACAATGTAAGAGGAGATTTTTCAAGAGAAAACTACCGCTAGATATGTAGGTGAGCACTTTTACTATTTTTTTTTAGTAGCCTGTATAGTGTCTTTACTCTTATACAATATTAAAAATGATTTTTGTCTTCATGGAATTTGTTTATCATATTGTAGGTGCGAGGCCTTGTCACAAAAAGGTAATTATTTGATACAGCATGTAATTTAGTGTCGCTGGGAGTTGGTAGGTAGTACAGCAAAGAATTTTGGTAATCTTTGGTAAGTAAATACATAGATTCGGAATTGTATTGGTTATGAAATAAATTACTTTTGAATTTGACTCATTTTCTGAACTACCTATGTATGTAAACAAAGCATAGAAGACAAAATAATTAATTTCTTACTTTCATATTGATTTCAAACATTCCAAATCTGTGTTACAATACACTAATTTAGTGCCTTAGATTAGGATAATACTGTATTATCCTAATACATGATGATAGAGCCAAAAGATAGGTAGTGGAATTCTTTAGTGATCAATAGTAGGTGTAGGTATAAATGGAGATTGAGCTCCTTTCATTTGTTGTGCAAAATCTTTAACAGTTATAGAAACTGGTAATAAATCCCATTTGTAAGTCTGTTTGTTTGTTTATTTATTTATTTGTTTGTTACTTCATCACGTCTAAACCGCTGAACCGATTTAGATGAAATTCTGTATGCAGATAGTTTGAGTCCCAGGAAAGGATATAGGATAATTTTTATCCCGGAAAATTTCATAGTTCCAGCAGGATAGTGAAAACCGAATTCTATGCGGACAGAGTCGTGGGTAACAGGCTAGTCCCTACTAATATTATGAATGCGAAAGTAATTCTGTCTGTCTGTCTGTTACGCTTTCACGTCGAAACACTGAACCAATTTTGATGAAATTTGGTATGTAGGTAGTTTGAACCCTAAGGATCAACATAGGATACCTTTTATTCCGGGAGAGGTCGCCACCGCGCGGTAACCTAGATCCGCGCAGCGCGCAGACGAAGTCGCGGGCAAAGTTAGTATTATATAAAAAATTTAACTACAGTAAATTTTCTCTGCTTTTCAGATATGTGATGACATGGACTCAATTTTATATGTAAACGCGTCATATAGTGGAGCGACGCATGATTCATTTATGTGGAAGAATGGGGAGCCAGGAACTTCAGGAAGCACTTTGAAAATCTCTGCAGCGCACATGAAAGGGCCGCCTTATTTGGTATGTGATTGTATGAATAACCATAAACGAACCGTCGCGTCAGCGTATCTTCGGCTGGGAGCCGGTTTGGAAGCTTACGATTAAACTTGAACATGGGACATCCTTCCAATAGGGTTTGGATAAATATAAAAGCACTAGCTTTTGCCCGCGTGGTATTCGGTTATCGCGCGCTGTTCCCTCAGGAACTGTGCATTTTTCCGGGATAAAAAGTAGCCTATGTCACTCTCGGGCCCATAAACTATCTCTATGCCAAAAATCACGTCGATCCGTTGCTCCGTTACGGCGTGAAAGACGGACAAACACACAAACACACTTTTGTATTTATAATATTAATAGTATAGTAAATTATAATAGTATGGGTGGGTACATTGAAAGCCGCCATAATATCTTATATCATATATCTTGACCTTTTTATTGCAATATTCTGGATTACACGCATAAACTATCGGTCGATTATCTGATATATTAAAAGTTATCCATACTTACTAATATTATAAATGCTAAAGTGTGTTTGTATGTTTGTGTGTTTGTCCGTCTTTCACGCCGTAACGGAGCGACGGATCGACGTGATTTTTGGCATAGAGATAGTTTATGGGCCCAGGAGCGACATAGGCTACTCGGGCAAAATCTAGTTGTATTAATAATTATGTTATTAGTGTATGTAATATCTCAAGATATTTTTAAGGGTTCCGTAGTCAACTAAATAAGGGTTCCTATAGTTTCACCATGTCTGTCCGTCTATCCATCTGTCTGTCTGTCTGTCCGCGGGTAAGCTCAGAAACCGTTAGTACTAGTAAACTGTAATCTATCTTCTATAATATAAAAATGAATCGCAAAATGTGTTGGTAAGCGCATAACTCGGGAACGACTGGTCCGATTTCGCTAATTCTTTTTTTGTTGTGTTTGCTACTATCAGGAGAAGGTTTTTATTGAAGAAAAAAAAATACAACGGGGGCGAAGCCGCGGGCAACAGCTAGTTTGACATGAGTATAAGTATACATATCAGTCACGCCGAAAAAGTGGTACAAAAAGTAAAAAAAAATTTTTAGGGTACCTCCCATAGACGTAAAGTGGGAGTGTTTTTTTTTCTCGACTAACCCTATAGTCCAGTAACTTTATACATCGGCAGTATGCGTCAAATCCGGTAGTTCTGAATTTTTGCACACTTGTTTATGATGTTGTCCTAATGAATAATCCAAGTTTGTGACCTCGAGCGCCGAACGCAACTTTGTCAAAAATCGAAAAAACCGCGAAAAAAACGTATTTTTTTCAAATTTTGGCGATTATAACACTAAAGAACTAGTGTTTGAAAAAACTTTCTTAAATCGTTTTAAAGAAGACTAAATTTTCTACAATATGATACAAGAATTGTCGCTGTGGACCCAATAGTTTCCAAGATTAAGCCTTTCAAAGTTTATCATTTTTACGAACTCCGCAATTTTTTGCGATTCTGTCGTTCTGAATGAATTTTGACCCTGATTATACTATCGAAGCCCTGTACTTTTATGATAGGATGTTAAAAAAGATAATGAGGAGTGTGAACGATGATTTTAAAGCTAAGCTACGAATAATGAAGTAAATAAAAAAGAAAAGTACAACAGAAGTTAATAAGTTTATTTGTTAGGAAATTGAGTAATATTCAAAATCAAAAAATCAAATTAATTTGGCCCTTTTGGAAGGTCCCGGTTGAGGTTCGTCCGTATCTGGATCGACGTATTGGGATGGCATATCCCCATCAGGGGATGGTAATGAATCGTCGATGTTTTGTGCCGTCAAGTCATCCTCCATTTCGATATCGGACAGATCGTCGCCTTCTAAGATTTTACTACTGCAACATCAGGTATATTGTCACAAGAGGCCTCGCTGCAGTGCCTACAGACTGATGAGTATTTTAATCCTGTCTTCCTGCAGCTGCACGCGATCCAACAACCCTTCGTGCAGCCGCAAGTAATCATCTGCAAGAGGTGTTGTGGGGCTGCATCTCTGGTCATCGTTTTGTGATTGAGGCTTTGTGGTGTGTATATAGCCACCCCCAGGGTTAAGTGTGACTCCCAACCACGCCTGTACCTGTAAGAAGATTGTACATGAGAATAGAAAATGATGAATGATATGTTATGTGAATTACTGATGCAAGGACAAATTTTTACCTGATGGTATGTCCGCAAGGAGTGAAATCGAGCAGAGTCTCTTGTGGGAGGTAACCTGGCTATATTGAAGCTGGTTTTCGTCGCAGCCCTAGCGAATAGTCGGTACCGCAGCTCGTCAAGGTTATAGGTGTTGTGGTTGCCTAAATTGCGAAGTTTGAAAAAATGATAAACTTTGAAAGGCTTAATCTTAGAAACTATTGGGTCCACAGAGACAATTCTAGTATCATGTTGTAGCAAATTTAGTTTTCTTTAAAACGTTCGAAGAAAGTTTTTTCAAACACTAGTCCTTTAGGGTTATAATCGCCAAAATTTGAAAAAAATATCGACTTTTTCGCGGTTTTTTCGATTTTTGACAAAGTTGCGTTCGGCGCTCGAGGTCACAAACTTGGATTATTCATTAGGCCAACATCATAAACAAGTCTGCAAAATTTCAGAACTACCGGATTTGACGCATACTGCCCCCATACTTTCAGGCGACAAAGTTACTGGATTACTATATTGTGGGGTATCATCGTTGGATAGGTCTTTTAAAACCATTGGCGGGTTGCTAAGACAATTTTTCTATTCAATGATCTGTTTGCGAAATATTCAACTTTAAAGTGAAAATTGCATTGAATTGAGTGAAACTCTAAAATATAAACTGTTGGGTGGAAAATTAAAAAAAAAATCAGTGGTAGTAAATATATCAAATTTACAAGAAAAATTATAGCGGCTAAGATTGCTTGAGATTATTAGTAGTTTAAGAGTAAATAGCAGCCTAAGGTATAAAATGTACATAAACTTGGAAGATTCAGTACACAATACGAAATCCTTAGAAAAATATTTGATTTTTCGTAATGGCTACGAAACATGACATGTAGGTATAGGTATAGGTATTGGCGGGCTATTTTCCGCAACTCGACGTCTAAGTGCGCCTATTTTGCGTGATTAGGCTGTGGCACTATTCATGCCAGCCTAGCTCCTGAAGGAAGTCTAGCAGACCCTTCACGTTGCCGGTGACTTCCTGCAGTGACCTCGGTGACCGAGGTGTAGTGCCCTGTAGTTCGCCACACCAGAGCATTCCAGAAGGATGTGAGTGGCTGTTTCTTCTTCCTCCATGCAAAAAACATGACAAACATGTCCGTCCGTCATAGGGTACTATCTTTTGAGCCGTAATAGCTAGACACTTGAAAGTTTCACATATTAAGTATGTATTACTGTGCCCGCTATAAGAAATCCAGGAAAACATGCACCATCTGTGTTTAAATAAATACCAATCTGTACCTAGGTTTGACTTAAAAAAAATTGATGATGTAGTTAACATTTAAATCGACGCATAAGTAGGCTTAGGTCATATTAAGTTTGCATCAGCCCGAAGAGCCAAAACTACACAAAAATTGCGGAGCTCCGTCGACACTTACGGTGTCTATTAAAATTAGGAAAAAACTGGCCGCGGCCCTCCCCGGCGGCTGCCGACGTGCCGCGCTGCCAGCCGCGGCCCTCCCGCCGGGCAGCCGCCCTGCCGTCGCGCGGCACTGCTGGCTACCATAGACACGTTGAGTGGATTATGGGCCCGGTAAAAAAATTTGCAGATGGAGTAGAATACATATAGCCATACCAAAATTACAGGGTGTTGAAAACAGCCTGAATGGCTTCGAGAAAAGTATGGTACGGCCGACCTTTGTTTTGTTTTGCTCGACTTGGCGGGGGCACTACCGTGCCCCCAGATTTACCGCCGCGTCTAACGGGATCGCGGAAAATTATGTAAAAACTATTAAGAAAGTAAAAAAAAACCCGCTCAAGAGCGTGTCGGACACGCCCAAAATAGGGTTCCGTAGCCATTACAAAAAATTAAGTAAGTAATATTTTTCTAAGTATTTCGTATTTTGTACGGAATATTCCAAGTTTAGGTATATTTTATGCAGCCGTATATCATATTTAATTTTAAACTACTAATAATTCTCAATAAAACTTGACCGTTATAGTTTTCCTTGTAAGTTTGATATACGTACCACCATCCTGAATTTTTTCAAAATTTTCCACCAACCGGTTTAGATTTTAGAGGGGGGGACGCTCGATTTTAATGAAAATTTGCACTTTAAAGTTGTATATTTTGCAAACATATCACTGAATCGGAAAATCATTATGGTTGGATGAGAAAAAAAATCACCCCCACTTTACGTCTATAGGAGATACTCGAAAAAATATAATACTTTTGAAGTTTTTATTGTACCATTTTTTCGGCATAGTTTACATTTATATTCGTGCAAAATTAAGTACAGCTTTCTAGCATTGCTAGTCCCTGAGCTAAGCCGCGGACGGACAGACAGACAGACAGACATGGCGAAACTATAAAGGATCCGTTATGCCATTGTGTCTACAGAACCCTAAAAGCGCTCATTGAGAAAAATGGTGTTCTAAAATGACTTAACACATTCTTATTATATTACCGCAGATTTATTATATATACACCGCAATACCGGAGAATAAAAAAAAGGCGGAGTGGCCTAGTGGTTTTAAGCAGAGGGTCGTGGGTTCAAACCCCGGCTCGCGGAATTACATTTGAAATTTACCACGAGCTTTGCGGTGAAGGAAAACATCGTGAGGAAACCTACACAAACCTGCGAAGCAATTCAATGGTGCGTGTGAAGTTCCCAATCCGCATAGGACCCGCGTGGGGGAACTATGGCCCAAGCCCTCTTGTTCTGAGAGGAGGCCTGTGCCCAGCAGTGGGACGTTATATAGGCTGGGATGATGATGATGAATACCGGAGAAAGTCCAAAGTCCACATAAGTTCAAAGTTTGTGTTATTACTAGATAAATGTATAGTTTATTTAGATACCTTACATAAAGTTATTTTATAAGTGTTCCTACCTCTTGCTAAAGATTACATGTGGTTATATAAAATAAAATAAAATAGCATAATAAGTTAATTAATATAACGAGGTAATCTTAAAGTTGCCACGCCCCAACAGGGCATCATTTTTTATATCTTTTGTAAAAGGTGTTGCAATAAATAAATATTGAATACTAAATGAACTTAATGTACCTATATTTTTGGTAATATCGTGAGGTTGAGTATCGCGCTCATAATTCATCGGACGCGACGCGACGGACCACCTAATTTTATGACGTTTTATGTTTTTTTCATCACACTTGCTCGTTAACAATGTCCTAACATGCAGACTACCTTGGTTGCAAACGCGAAAATAATTTCTCTGTGTATCTGTTTTCTGTATCGCTTACTAGGTAGGTATTTCTGGTCTACAATAAAGAGTCTTTGTATTGTATTGTAGAACCCTCGACCTTAGTGTGCTTGACATGAAACCCGTGGTCGGTAAATGAGTCATTGCCAGTTCTAATTTTCTTGTCATGAAGCCCAAGGTCGGTAAATGAGTTTGTTGCTGCTCGTGCTGGCGTGCTGGTCGGGCTTATGCTGCCAAGAGCGCAGTCAGCGGTATCGGCAATTATTTAAAAAATATTAGTTTTTCTTTTACAAATATACAATTGTACTCTCAAATGTAATGAAAAATATTGTATGGCACACGGGCGGTACTAGAATTACGAACATCGACTCATTAAAGCCTAATAGATTCTCGTACGTAATTACTTATTTACCGCCCTTAAGACACAGTGTCACCCTCCACCATAAGTGGAGATGAAACGCGTATGGGTGTCCACATAAGGCCGAATGGTCGGAAATGTTTTGAATGGACGGGCAGACAGACATAGCTAAACTATAAGAGCACGAGATCGGCGTGTCGAAGTGAGCACGCTACCAGACATAGGTACACGTGCGTGTACATAATGTGTCGTTTTATGTCTTCCAGGGCGCTGGAGGTGTCTGCTGGGCGCGCGGCAGCTGGTCTACGAGCCCGAGACGGCGCCGGGCGCGCGCCGGGCTCACGGGCCGAGCCGCTGCAGCTCACGGGGAAGGCGCCGCCGAAGAGAGACGCCGCGCCCGCAGCCCCCGCCGGCCCCGCCGCCGCCGACGCTCCGCAGCGCGCAAGGGAGGACCGTGACCGACTCATACGCGATTTAAGGCGCCGTTGGCCAATGACCGGATGTATTAATTAAAATTATTGTTTGTTTTGATCGATTGATTAATTGTATTCCATACTACCCTTAGCTCTTGTCTGCATATTTGTTATCTCTTCACGCTTAAACCACTGAAATGATTTATATGTATATACTATAATATTCCTACTAATAGGTAAAACAGACAGACGAGTTATTTTCACATTACATGTGATATATATTATTACTAGCTTATGCCCGCGACTTTGTCTGCGCGGACCTAGGTTATCGCGCGATGACGCCTTCTACCGGAATAAAAAGTATCCTATGTTAATCCTTGGGGCTTAAACTATCTCTACCAAATTTCATCAAAATCGGTCCAGCGGTCTCGACGTGAAAGCGTAACAGACAGACAGACGAGAGTTACTTTCACATTTATAATATTAGTAGCGATACCTAAATGTGAAAGTAACTCTGTCTGTCTGTTACCTTTCCACTCTTCAACTGCTGAACTGATTTAGAAGAAATACCTTTTTGGGTCTTAGGGTCCCGGGAAAGAATATAGGATAGTTTTTTTATCCCGAAAAATTGCATAGTTCCCGCGGAATAGCGATAAACGAATTCTACGCGGGCGGGGAGACGATCCTGTCGGACCACCAGGATATGTCACTACCTTATTATATATAAGTATTCCAAATTTCAAGTCAATCTACAGACAGACAGAGTTACTTTCACATTAAATGTGAAATATATTATTATACCTAAATGTGAAAGTCACTGTCTGTCTGTTACCTTTTCACGCTTCAACCGCTGAACTTATTTAGACGAAATTCCTTTTTGGGGCCCCGGGAAAGAACATAGGATAGTTTTTATCCCGCAAAAGTGCATAGTTCCCGCGGAAACTACTGGAAGTTGGTCCAATTTAATTTGCAAGATTTGACTACAGTCAACAGGACAAGTGAAACTAAATAAAAATTTGCCATATAATAACTCGAGACAAAATATCTTTCATTGCATGTGCTGCAGAAACTAACTATTGATAATAAAACAAAAAAAAATGTTCTGTAATATTAAAGTATATACAAAAAACTTAGGAATATCTTATGTCCAACCATTGTAATTATAATTATGTCCATTATAACTACTTTTTAAAAGTTGATATAAATGCCAAACAATATCAGACCATGTTATCCGTAGATATTTCTGTATTAATCCTTAGCCAAATAAATCATTTCATATTCAAGAGTGTTTCAATACCTATAGATTATTACTTTTTAAATTGTTCAAATTGGAGATTCCATTCAAAAGATGGTATGAATTTAAAAATATCTACCAACACAGACTCAGTAAGCCAACAATTAGCACAGATTTACACATTAGACGCTAGAATGTGCTGTGCCATATTAACCCTTTACCAGGCCTAGGGATATATTCCACCCACATCTTATATCGGTTACCGTAGTCAGGTTTTAACTCCGAACCACCTACAAAATATTTTGTCAATCCCTGAAAATATTATTTTATGATCTTCATTCACAACACGCTTCTAAATTGCGTAATATATCCTTGGCAGCCATTTAAATTCACTTGAACGCTAATTTCAGTAAACTACGGAGAAATTCGCACACTTTCCATAATTTCTATGAAACAGAAGTACATAGGTCGAACAATTTTTTGATATTTTGTAGATTTTGAGTATTGAAAGCTAATGTAATCGTAAACATTGCTAAATATTCATGCATTATTGTGTATGACCAGAATTAGGATGTGGGTTGACATTATCCCATGGCCTTATTAGAGTTTAACTGTGTGGGAGCTATTTTTCCCATGGCCCGGTAAATTGTCTTGTCATGTCATAAAAACTCACGTAAGTAATAAAAGTTTTTGTGTTCAACCTAGAGCGAATTCATGTACCTAGCTATGAAATCTCCTTATAAAGACTTTCCCTGAAGAATTTCTTCTTGTAGATAGTATCCCACATCCTAATTCTGGTCATATCCCAAAGATGCAGGAGTATTTAGCAAAATATATGATTATATTACCTTACAATCATTAAAATCATGAAATAGCAAAAAATGGTTCGATATATCTGCTTGTGTTTTTCTTAAATTCAGTAAAAAGTGGTCGAATTTGTAAACAGACCACTAACATCACTGGTCAAGTGGATTTAAAAGCGTGTCATGAATGAAAATCATAAAATAATGTTTTCAGCGATTGATATAATGTTTCGTAGGAAATTTGGAGTTAAACCTTGACTGTTATAACCGATATAAGATGTGGGTGGAATATATCCCTTGGCCTGATCAAGAATATAATAAGACAAAATCTAGTATGACAGTTCATTACTTAGACAGGCGATGGGATAACCGTAACCCACATTTTTATTTCTGGTTTAAAGGAAGATCTCCGACTTTCATAAATACATTTTTTACAAGGCGTTCAATACGGTTGCAACAGCATATAATGTACGTATTAAAACACGCTGGTTCTTCGGGGCCTGGTAAAGGGTTAAAAGATGTGAAGTAAAATAAACTCATTACCAGAGAGCGGAATTTTCATGCCATCTTTTGATCTGTCATAGTGACTTCTCACTTATCGTTTTTCGATATACAACACAGGTAAGTACCTACTAAAGAGCCCAATAGGCAGCCTTAAGTTAAAGAGCAATCTCTTCCAATTAACTTTTGAGCAATTAAAAATGTGAAATAGACATGCAATGACCATTGAATGGATAACAGTTTTTAATTTAATAATTTAGGTTCAGTTTTTTTTTTCAATTTCATGTTGAAACTCTTTTGTTGTAATGTTAACAACTGTCTCTATAAAAGAAATAGATTTTTTGTTTCATATTTTTTGGTTTTAAACTACTTATTTTACAGTCAAATATCAATTTGTATTTGTATGCGGAAAAAGAATGTAACTGAACTACAACATGATACGAGTAAGTTTACAAGAATCTAATTTAAACTAATATATCAACACCTTTTAGGTAAAGTCATTAAGTGAAAAATAACTATGACAGATCAAAAAATGCCATGAAAAATCCCGCTCTCTGCTCATTACCATTAATAAAGTACCTACCAAAGGAAAGGCAATGATACAGCCGACCATGTAAATAATAATAAATTTAGTTATATACCGACCAACATAGGTGAAAAATATGAAAGTTAAAGTGGCAATGGGTGGCTCACATCACTCAGAAGAACAGATAGTCGCTGGGGGAGAAAAAGTTCTCGAGTGGCAATCATAAACTGCAAGACTAAGTGTTGGCAGCCCTCCCATTGTGAGAATTGCAGGCAACCGCAGGCTAGAGTGAATAGGTTGTTACTGAACCAGTTAGTTACACCTTGGGCGTCATCTGTACTTAACATCAGGTGAGATAGCGGTCAATCACGGTCAGTTGTATGTAAAAAGAACTGTGATTGTGGCGAGTTGTGATTAATATTCTGGCATTCTAGGGGGAGGCCTTTGTTCAGCAGTAGACGTCTTCTGGCTGATGATGATGATCACACCAATTAACCAACTTCGAAAGTAACCTAAGCTTGTTATGAGTAAACATTCATATTTTTCATACAAATATCTGCTCCGCCTGGGTATCGAGCTCAAACTTAGTATCGCCATGTATAAAACATTATTTAAGAGAAATCTCATATGAATTCATCACATCTAACACATTCCAATTACTTAATTATCTTGCTAAAAAGTTTTCAAAACTTCCTCAGAAAATTATGCAGTTTGACATTTGGTTTGTTTGACGTTTGTATCAAAGTATGACGAATGTATGGGAACACGAAAAGCACAAAATTTTGTTGAAATCAGCATAATAACTTGCTTTAAACCATATCTTGATCAAGCAGAATGTTGGAAATGTATAATTTTAATTATTTATTGGAATTTTAGGTCATATTTCAGTTAATAATCCATTTACCGGTTTTTAAATGAAATTGTGAAAGGCGCTTTATTAATCCATTCGTTCTTTCCATTTTTTTCCATTCACGAAGATCAATTCGAAAGAAGTCTATGGTTTCGAAACGAAACGACACGAAACGTAAGTAGTTCGTGGTAGCACTCACAGACGAACTTCGTTCAACTTTCGTTGCGGGCTTCGTTGCGAACTTCGATTTTCGTGGTAGCACTCCAGTACTTGTCAGTATCATTGTCAGTAAGTACGAGTACGTCTGCCGTGTATACGAGTTGAGTTTCCGTTGCATTTTCTTTGCATTGTATTTGTTATTGTTCATTTCTATTACTATTGTTGTTGACTTTTGTTACTGTTTCTCGTTAAGTTTGTTGTTATTTTTTGGCAAAATGCTGAAACAGTCCAAAAAAGAGTGTTTTGAACTCCCAGAGTCGGGAGTTTGTAATTCGTTTGAGGGATTATTTCGAGTGAGAACGAGAGAGTGGCCCGGTGGGCGGAAAACTGGAAAATAAATATATATTTTTTAATATAATGCAACTTTTTCAAAAATAAGTACTAATAACTCTTAGAAAAATCTATGGTTCACTCGATCAATGATACATCTCTAAAACTGTCAAACTCGAAACGTCACAGAACTCATCATAGGTGAAAAATAATATAGTGATGTAACGAATGCCATTTTTCGAACATTTCGAACAATGCGAATATTCAGTTTTTCGTTCTGGCGCCAAATTGTCTATGACAGTCTCGTTCGAACGATGTGCGATGTGCGATTGCGAAATAAATACTTAATTCCAAATGATTAAGTGAAGACTGATAATGTGATTTCAAGGTTAAGGCATTTTTTTGTATACATATAAAACATAAGAAATAAATGAATGTAAGTATTTTGATTTTATTAACCTAATATTATCTAATAATTGTACTTTTTTCTGATATTCATATTCGTAAAACATTCGCAGAAATTTTGCGAATGCGAATACGCAAAAATATGCGAATATTCGCGAATGCGAATGTTCGTTACATCACTAGTAGGTACAGACAAGAATTTCTCGTATGCACCACATATCTCAGGTTGTTTGTTTCTTATTTAGCCACTTAAGCAGCGACACTAGCGACATCTATGCTGTAGCCCTCATCGAGAAACGTTCAGCACCCCATCGGAACTAACCGCTCACCCGGACAAGAGATATCGTTATTAAGCAATCAAATTAAGATTGGTTTTTGGAATCTTTTTGTATTTTTTATTTCAATTCCAAATTTTTATTACTTTTAAACTGAAATAAGTATAGATGCACAGAAAAATAAAAAAAAAATCTGTGCATCTATATTTCAGTTGCATCTATAGTTCCGTTGGTCGGATGACATCTGGCAGTCGGTTGGTAAACTGTGGATGAGACTAGCACAGGACCGGGCAAAGTGGCGTGAAAATGAAGAGGCCTTTACCCAGCAGTAGGTGGATGTGGGCTGATTTGATTGATATTTCAGTTTGTATTTTCGATATAGGTTTTACGGGATGACCGTATAAGTAACAAAAATTTAGAATTAAAATAAAAAATAGAAAAAGATTCCAAAAACCAATCTTAATTGAACTATTTTCTTAAGACAAATGCTTAACGGGCTAGTCCTTTGCCTTAAACCTAAATTAAGAATCGGCCAAGTGCGAGTCGGACTTGCGCACGAAGGGTTCCATACAATATTCGACATTAACAAAAAACTGCAAAAAACATGTTAGTTGTATGGGAGCCCCCCTTAAATATTTATTTCATTTTAATTATTTATTTTTAAAGGGAATTAAATATTCTGTGAATCTTTCAAGCATCTAACTGTTGCTGTTATTAATATCGAGCAAAAAACGGCAAAAAAATCACGTTTGTGGTATGGGAGCCCCATTTAGATATTTATTTTATTGTTTCATAGTATTTGTTGTTATAGCGGCAACAGAAATACATACATCATATTCTGTGAAAATTTAAACCGTTTAGCTATCACGGTGCTTGAGATCCAGCTTGGTGACAGACATACAGTGGAGTCTTAGCAATAGGACCCCCATTTTGCCCTTAGGGTACTGAACCCTAAAAATCGCAGGTGGTAGGACCTTCTGCAAGGTCCGCCCACCATCTTTACCACCATCTTGCTCGCTAATCCTGCCGTTTAGCAGCAGTGTTTGCACTGTTGTGTTTCGGCGCGGAGAGTAAGACAGCCGGTGAAAATTACTGGCACTTGAGGTATTCCAACTTAGGCCTCTAGGTTGGCAACGCATCTGCAATACCCCTGGTGTTGCAGATGTTTATGGGCGGTGGTGATCTCTTACCACCAGGAGACCCACCTGCTTGTTTGCCTTCCAGTCGAATAAAAAAAAAAAAAAAAGTTGAATAATCTGTGTATGTTTGTTGTTTTTGCTAGATGTAGCCACAAAATACAAATTGAAATGCCAGATTCTGTTTACTAGTTAGTAAGAAATAATATAATTTAGAGTTGACTAGGTATATGTTTTTATCTACTCTCACATCGTAATATTCGAATTATAAAATTCAAAACGAGTTTATATTTACATACTTTTTAAACACAATACTGAAATATTAAAAAAAAATTACTTTATAACACTTCTCTTCTAACAAAATAATGTTATAATATAATTTTTTAAACCATTACGATACAGGGCAAATCCAAAAAGTTTATACCAACAAGTTTTGATTCCAATATTCACTTGTCTGTGGCAGTGCCTGCTTTAGCGCATGCGCGCACATCCCGCACATGCGCAGTGATGTACTGGTTTTACCGCCATTCCGTTCATAGGTTGTCATTCTGTTGTACGAATTTTCGTGAGAAAATTTTGTTTTTGCTTAAAAATGTCTGATATCAGTGAATGCAAAGAAGATTTGACTCCGCCCGATATTTGAGATTCGGCGAAGGAATGACTCATAATTTACCAGCAAAGTGAAGGTCCTAGTATAAGTTCTGGTTGCAATGCAGGTAATCAATTCTCAATGTTTCTTGAATACATGATAGAGGATTTAATATATGAACGTAGATAAAATATTGTATGCAACTGTACGCAATTAGGCCTTATAACACTCGTGTGACCCTTTTATGAAACTCGGCTACGCCTCGTTTCATGAAACCACACTCGTATTAAAAGGACCCCTATTGCGATACAGTTGCATAAATAGCTATTATTAATATAACCCTTATAGCTTCTTCAACGAGAAACAATGACCAACGTAATCAATATTTAAATTAAAACTATTACAGTGATAAAAAGCTTGTAAACTGGTTTCTTTCTGCAAGTCAATTATAAAAATATTTATTTGCATATATATCTCTACTAATATTATAAATGCGAAAGTAACTGATGATGTCACTTTAAATGATTTAGACTGTACTTAAGTTTGCTGCAAACCCAAATTCCGTCTCATCCTACCTAATTTAAATTAGAACTGGTGAAATGAAATGTAAATTTATCAGTATTAGCCCTGATATTTTATTATTTCGGTGCGGAGAGTAAGACAGCTGGTGAAATTACTGGCACTTGAGGTATTCCAATTTGGCCTCTAGGTTGGCAAGGCATCTGCAATACCCCTGGTGTTGCAGATGTTTATGGGCAGTGGTGATCTCTTACCATCAGGAGACCCACTTGCTTGTTTGCCTTCCTGTCGTATAATACATACATAAAAAAAAATTGTTTTTGTTTGACTATATGTTGTACCAAAAGAACATACAAAAAGGTTACAAAAAAGTCCAAATGCAGACTTATTATTATTATTATTCCCCTTGATGGCGGCCTCAAGGCCTAGGCACAATATGTGCGTATTGTGGCTTGGGCCAATGTCAGTCAGCTAGTTAAATGTTGACTTATCCCTGAAGGGAAAAACTAGAGGCAAGTTAATAAACAAATAAATAAATATGAATATTAATACATTGCAATTTATTCATTAATCATTAGGTACTGAAATATATATGAATCGAACTAAACGAAAACTCTGATACATACAACCAGGCTTACAAATAGTGTCTTAGCAGGTACCTATTTACATATTTAATGTAGTTCTACGATTTGTTGTTAGATAATGGTGCTGTACTGGTGACTGTACCAAATTATTTTGCAAATTCAAATCATTTATACTCATTACTGGTGGGTCCATCCATGTACAGTCAATAACTGATCACTTTTGAACCTTGTCAATTTAACGTCATGTTTGATGTGTTTGATAAGCCATACGAAATAGTGTAACGACTGAAAGCGACCAGGTAAAGAAATGATCACATAAATAAGGTATAAAATTACTCACGTAACATTACTTTCTCCTGTGGATTCCGACATGTCGCAAGTCAATAAAGACTAAACTTGTTGAATTTAATTTAAGTTATTATAATTATGAAACACGACACAGTTTATATATGATTTTATCCCTTCTCAATTGATTAAGTTCAACAAAGAACATTGAACAACAAACAATCCGAACGTTACAGAATAGAATTCGTTTCTTTTTAAACGGAACGGTTCGAACGTAAATGAAAATGACATTTCGTTTTATTTTGTTGCTATTTAAAAAATATCATCTGAGGGCCTATTCCAAATTTCCTAAATCGAAGATGTTAATATCGTACCGTTTCTTTCACTCTCGTATTAAATAGGTAGTAGTATAAGTGAGGTGTCCGAGGGACCGAGCGACACGAACTTTGATTTACGAATTTCATAGTAGCCCCGCTGTCATCAAAGTGTCTTTCGTTAAATACTATTAAATAGTGTACATTGGCCTAAAAGCTAAAAGTCACCAAGCCACTCAGAATAATAAATAAAGCAACTTTAGTTGTTATTCTGTCACAATGTGGTCAGAATAACAACTATGAAAAAATAACTCATTTACAAACTCTTTGTACCGTTTTTCTAACTTGGCAACATTACTTGACTTATGTCACATAGTAGGGCTACCCGAAAATCGAAGTTCGTGTCGTGCGGTCTCTCTCGCTCTTGTATTAAATAGCTTAAGTGTCAGAGGGACCGCACGACACGAACTTCGAGTTTCGTAGTAGCCATGCTGGTGGGTGATGGAGTGGTTACGGTGGGTGTCAGTGTGACACTCTTTACCGGCCAGGATAATACCGATATGGAACTACAGATCCGATTATTCGTATACACGCTCCAATAGAAACTCATATCAGCTGGGCTACTACAAAACTCGAAACTTGAAGTTCGTGTCGTGCGATCCCTCTCGCTCTCGTATTGAATCCTGTAAGTATCAGAGGGGCCGCACGAGACGAACTTTGAGTTTCGTAGTAGCCTTGCAGTTTGACACGAGTTTGTATGGGAGTGTTTCCAATAAAAATCGGATTGGTATTTTCATGTCGGTATTATCCGGGCGTTAAATAGTGTAACCCACCTTGCGGCTTTGCCGCTTATACTGCCGTGCGTGCTTCAATCGTTTTTCTTTTCATTCTTTGCGTTCAGTCAGATATCTCGAGCGGAATTTATTTTGGTTTACTTACAATATCTCGTAGTAATATCACTTAATATGGCATTATTAAGTAACTTACACTCATGTATAAGAAGAAAAATTTTAGCTGAAGCTAGAACCAGTGTTCGTTTTTATTGCGAGCCGGCAGACAATGTTGGTGAGGAACAAAAACAGATAGACCCTTTGAAAGACAGAACCAAAATCATTCCTACGGAGACAAGCATAAGATATATGCAAAGCAAAGCCTACGAACAAAGCTATGGCGATAAACCAGTCTGGGCCCTCTATAGACGAAACCATAAAGGAGGCTTAGCTCCTCGAAAGACAAGAAAAACTTGTGTGCGGAATGGCATTATTTCCACAGGCAATCCATGCCCTATATGTAGAGATGAATATTTGGTACTTGATCACAGGAACACTAAATTACTTGAGCAGTTTATTTCGGAGCACACTGGCCAGGTATACATTTTCAAATTCTAATTATTAATAATTTACTATACAGTGATAATTTCGTCATGTCTTACACTTCCATTCATAAATAAGTAATATTTAACAGTTTAGTTCAGTTATGGGCAAAGAACGGCCCGTGGACCATGTGGGCCATCTCCGGCCTGTGAAGGGATTTAATCTGACCCACCGAAGTATCTTCGAAGTAAATAGTACCTACCTGTATGGCCCGCGACCATAATATAATTTCATTATTTGGCAAAAACAAAATAATTTATTGAATCAGCTGTTACTTTGCATTTTTACTTTAATGAACTAAAAGAATTTCATTGCTCACCCGTGACCATATGATAGCTGTGTTTATGCAAGATAAGCGTGTTAATGCAGTTCCTCATCCTCCACACTGTAAGAACACACACTAATCATCAGAGCAACACAAACATACACCATGCTACCAGATGTTAGATGTGTTGTTCTTGTATAAACATAGCGGATCATTCTCTTAGTTCATGTAAATATTGTTTGTTCTACTTCTCACAATAATTAGTATTATTACTGCTTTCAGGTATTGGATGCATTTAAAACTGGATTGTGCCAAAAGAAACACAAGGAACTTCTTGTTGCTATCGAGAGAGCCTGGGACCAGGGGAACCTTACATATGATGTGCCATTCAGGGAATATGACTATTCTTTATATTATAAAAAAGAAAACGCTCAGTGAATATTATATATAACACAGTTTATATTATATTACAAAACTTCATTTATTACAGATATTACAGTTTAGTAGAGAGAAAAAAGATCTTTTTATTAAGTATGGCACTATTGTTAGTTGCATGGCAAAGATTAGTATCACAAGAAAGGAAAATATACAATCATAGTTTCTTCTCTTCTCTCTGCTTCAACCATTGCACCATTTGCCGAGTATTTGCCTCTTGAAATTACCTTCATGATGTGCTATCTGCATCCCTTCTCCTATTCACTCATGTTATTTCATTAGTTTATCTCATGGGTTACCTTCCCATATTTCTGCGCCCAGTCTATGATCTCCATTCGTAATAATTATTCTAAATCGTTATATTTAATTTTCAATGTATTATGGCCCCTATATTGATAAACATTAATTATTATGCTATTCTTTAAATTGACTTAGGTCAGCAGGAAAACTGTCTGTCCTATATTATTAACATTCTCAAGCAAAATTATCCATTATTTTGTTTCTATTCCTCTGGCCTAAGACCTCTCTAATCAGTGCTGATTTTTCCCGTTCTAGGACTGCTATTCGGTCATTCTTCCGGTTAACTTCCTGAAATAAATATGAAAATTATGTTATACCAACAGTACCAATATTTATAACCAATACTAGGGTATCCCCGATTTTTTGAATTTTAGTACTTAGAAATACCTATTTATTTTATATCTTTGGCCACATTGCATTAGGTACTAATTCAAATAACAGGAAGGTAGTCAAAAAAAATTAGAAAAATATGGTGGTGGGCTCCAGCACTGCTGCAAGTCATCACATCATCCTAGCCTATATACGTCCCACTGTTGGGCACAGGTTTCCTTTCAGATTGAAAGGGCTTGCGGCCGTAGTTACCACGTGGGCCCAGTGTGGATTGGGAACTGCTGCAAGTGTTGCTGGATTGAATCATTTTTCAACTCAACTTTAGCTTAATTTGTATGTTATCCCACAATCAGGCAATAATCATGTTGATATGTGTCAGCTTGGTGTGATTTAGGTACTAGAGATAACATGCATATTTGTGAGCGTACCATAACGCCGTGGGCGAGCAATGCCACGCTCATACGTAGGCGGCCGCTCACGTAGTCGTGAACAGGGACTGTTGAGCCACTTGCTACTGTTCGTAATTTGCCCATGTAGGTAATGCTATTCTGTTTTATTAATAAAGAAATACTAAAAGTATTTATAGGCGTTTTCAAAAAAAGTGTACCCTAAACGTTTTTTTTAAATTTTGGAAAAAATATGGTTTTTCCTACTCAGAATCAAGAGCACAACCGTAAAAAAAATGGCCCCAGTTTTTCATACAAATTTTTATGAGTCAGTTTTGTCACGCCCATACAAAGTGTATGAAAAAATCAAACTCAAACTCAAATAATTTATTGTTAATTATAGGTACATGTGAAGTTGGAAAACATGGAAAGGAACTGCTATAATTTGCTGCTATGATTTGATTTGTTAGCTTTTCGTCGCAAAACTGTCATTTTTTTAAACTATCGGAATCGATTGTGCTCTTGATTCAGAGTAGGAAAAACCATATTTTTTCCAAAATAAAAAAAAGGGTACGCTTTTTTTTGAAAACGCCCTTATAACACAGCTGAATTAAAAACAAATGGCGAGTGGCTCAACGATTCCGGTTGATGGTACCTCAGCCAGCATGCGGTTCTGCGAGCGCAGCACGGCGGCGTGCGCGGGCGCGGGCGGCGCCGCGGGCAGCGCCAGGTTCATGTGCAGCGACAGCGGCCCGCGGCGCCAGCCCGCCGCCAGCGCGCCCAGCTGCCGGTTCAACTCCTGCACGCGCGCGCGCAGAAGCTCCAGACGCTCCTGGTGCGCCTCGCTCCATGGTTCCTAGTCGGGACACACATTTTTAGACGATCCGATGGCCTAGTGGTTGGAGAAGCTGACTACGAAGCTTGAGGTCCCGGGTTCGATTCCCGTGTCGGGGCAGATATTTTTATGAACTAGCTGTTGCCCGCGGCTTCGCCCCCGCTGTAATTTTTCTTAATTTTCTTTCATAAAAACCTTCTGACAATAACGAACACAACAAAAAAAGAATTTGTGAAATCGGTCCAGCCGTCCCCGAGTTTTGCGCTTACCAACACATTTTGCGATTTATTTTTATTTATATAGATAGATAATACGAATGTTTGTTCTCGGGTCTTGGGTGTTTAATATGTATTTATGTATCTATCTATTTAATTATGTTTATCCGTTGCTTAGTACCCATAACACAAGCTTTGCTAAGCTTACTTTGGGACTAGGTCGATTGGTGTGAATTGTACCGTATTTATTTTACCAAAGTTTTCGCGCGCGTAATCCATTATAATAATACCTACATATTGCAATTCCGGGATTTTGCTAAATTCCCATTGGGATTCCCAGAAAGTACAACGTGGACTTCATTGACGTTGCATTTAAAAACACTGACAAATATCATGACTTAAGCCCAGCGGTTGAGATTGGAGTAAGATTTTATCCCGATCCCGTGGGAAAATCGGGATAAAACGTGGCCTATGTGTACTCCCGACGTTTGGCTATCTACATACCAAATTTAAGCCAAATATCTTTAGCCATTTTAGCGTGAAGGAGTAACAAACATACACACAAACTTCGCATTTAGCTTTCTTCTAATAGATACGAGTATAAAAATTCTCGTGTCACAGTGCTTCTTTAGTAATGTTTTTCTTTTTTGTTAGCAATACGATCTCGACGTGAGTAAGATCTAGGTACCTATTTATGAACAAAGAACTTTTTTTTTTAATTTTTATTTTTACGAGTTTTTACCCGTATGTGTTTTGTGCCCGTAGCTTCGTAATTCGATAGTTGAATTTTACGAAAGTCCCAATACTCCCGAAAATTTCTTCGTGGTCGTGTATGTAATGATTTTTTGTTCCTAGTTAAAATTTCGAAATATTAATCCGATCTCATGATATACCCATACGTAGGTAACTGGGCATTCTGTCGCTGAATTAGTTTATTTTCAAGATAGAATTCTTTCTGAAATACTTACTACGTACACGCCCATCCGCCCCGCATGTCGCATCTTTTCCTGAACTTCACTCAACTGCTTTAAGTACCATTCTCTGGCTTCTTCAACAGCGTTTAAACCTTGGAGCAGGACATCCTTCTCTTGTTCAATTTGTTTCATTCGTTTGAGCAGATTGTAGTCTACGCCGTTATGCAGGGTGTGCCGGCGAGGTTCGCGGCGCCGCGATGTGCGACGCACGCCTATTTGGGCCTGTGTCTCATTGGCCGACCTTCCATCGCCCAGTCCTCTACTTGGTTCTTCCACGGATCGAGCCACTTCCTCAAAATCAATTTTTACTTCAACTATGTCTTCATTTCCAAACCCTGGTTCCTCTTCTGTCTTGTAATTCGGTCTAGTGGCTTCTTTTCTATCTGCAGAAATTTTCTCCAATCTCGGAGGTTTAGGCGGGCCAAACACTCTGTCGTGTTTGTTAATTGTCGCTACCGAGCCATGGTGACGCATTTCTTGGAATGGAACATCTTTACGGGCTAACAACTGGGGCATACTAATCGTTCTTTGCTGTGATGTATTTTCCGTATTTTTAACAGCATGCCAATTCTTATCCTGACTTTGTATATCAACATCGAGCAGGGGCGCGGACGGCGGCCGGTGGTGGCCCTTATTGTCGACGTTTGTTTGAACATTGCCGCTTATCTCAACATCATCGTTCAATCTGTTAACTTTATCGCAATTTTTGTCAACTTGATTACACAATAGGCATATTTTAAGCCCAGTACAAAAACGATCAAATGTTAATAAACCATCGTGGGAGGCGACCTTTTGGAGGCTTTCTATAACTCCTCGAGGTAGGCCTTTGGTGCGGTCATCTCGCCAGCGGTTCTCGATGTCCGTCAGCTTTACATACCCGACGTGCTTGTCGTCCATAATATCAAACAACGTTCGCATTGCTGAAACAAATTGCTTTGGTAGGGATTCCATCCTAGCAGTTGCCTGTGTCATATTGGGGATCTTATGAAAATATTCATTTGTTATCACATCACGTTATTCTCGTAACCTCATCGCGCAACAATAGATCCCATCCAAATATAGTTTTTACACTTTTAATTTGTTAACCGCTGCCACTTATTGATAACTTTACAAAAACACTTAAAATAGCACCCACATCCGGAACCAATATATTTACTTACACATAAGATCAGAATTTCAAAATAGTTCGATTTTTAGCACTTTAGATTTTCTCATAACTAGATTGACAAAGATCGAAATGGGGCCGTGTCCGCGCATGTTTGGCCGTAGATAATATGAAAACAAAATCCGACCGTTAAACGGTAAGTGTGTGAGGCTGTGTGGTAGACGGACAAACCGGCTGGTGAGTGGGAGTGAATTTGCGAGAGATTTTGTCCCATAGGTGTGAGCGAGAGGACCGGTCAAACGGCATCGCTACGAAGGCCACTGGTTTGGGGCAGGTAGACAAGCGATACCTGTACTATACTATACGAGTCGTCCCAGTCGACGGGTCGGTCAGGTCGTCAGCAAGTGGCGTTCGACCATGCGCGTAAGGCCCAGGACGCCGCAATCGTGTCTTTTATGCAAATAAGATGGTATCCACGGCGTCAAAAATGCAGACTTACTTTAATGAAATGGCTGTATATGCAATGATTAAAGGGATTTTTTTAAATATAATATTACTAGCTTTTTCCCGCGGCTCCGCTCGCGTAGTATTCGGTTATCGCGCGCTGTTCCCTCGGGAACTGTGCATTTTTCTGGGATAAAAAGTAGCCTATGTCAGTCTCGCGCCCATAAACTATCTCTATGCCAAAAATGACGTCGATCCGTTGCTCCGTTGCGGCGTGAAAGACTGCCAAACATACAAACACACTTTCGCATTTATAATATTAGTATGGATTTTAACAGTCAAAATATTACCAAAGGGACTTATCACGCTAACACGCACGGGTAATATTTCCCTCGACGTTTCGGCGACATTGCAGTGTGTGTGTTAGCGTGATAAGTCCTGTTGGTGATAGCTTGACTGTGAGTGAAAATCACGAAAGTTTAAAACGTTATAAATTATTTTATCAGTTTGCGCAGCCATATGCAGACTAGAGCAGGCGCTTAAAGAAAAGAAAATAATATGATATCTAAGATTTAAGTCCAGTCTGAGAGTAAACAGTAGGTATTGTATTGAATTGTAACTATTGTACATAAAACATATGAAAATTACTGCTAACAAGAGAAAGAGATGTACAAAGGCAAACGTTATCCCTTAAAGAGATGTCTTCCAGCTAACCGGTTTTCCGAAAACAGCAGTGCTTGCACTGTTGTGTTTCGGCGCGGAGAGTAAGACAGCCAGTGAAATTACTGGCACTTGAGGTATTCCAACTTAGGCCTCTAGGCTGGCAACGCATCTGCAAAATACCCCTGGTGTTGCAGATGTTTAGGGGCGGTGGTGATATCTTACCACCAGGAGACCCACTTGCTCGTTTGCCTTCCAGTCGAATAAAAAAAAACATACAATGGTGGCAAGAGCATGAGCTGATGCTGTAGCCAGGATATTCAACACACTAGTACACTTTAAAAAAATAATATACCAAAGTTTAAACTTTGACACATGAAATAAAAAAAACTGAAAATAAAAAATTTAAAAACCCCCGACAAAAAAACGCCAGCAAAAATAAAAAGACATCTAAAAAGTAAAAAATAATTATGCACTACACAAAAACAATAAATTATGACTTCATCTGCGAACAATTCGTTTATTCACATCTCGCTGGGACTATGCTGATTTCCCGCAAAATTAGCCTAAGTTAATTTAGTTTAAATACCTAGTAATATTTTTTTTATCCAAGTGTCGTCGGTGTCGGGGACCGTTAAGGTTAATACTTTGAAATATACAACATATGTACTTTAGTTTCCTGTTAAACCTTAGCGGTCCCCCGACACCGACGACGCGTAGATATAACCTAACCAACAACCAAGCTTTGTCACTTTAAAGTTCAATATCTCAAAAACGGCTGAACCGATTTCAATGAAACATGTCTAAGAGCCATCGCTAGAAAACCTGCATCACAATCGGTCCACCCGTTTATGAGCTACGGTGCCACAGACATACACACATAGCGGTCAAACTTATAACGGTGCCACAGATAGACACACATAGCGGTCAATCTTTTTGCGTCGGGGGTTAATGGGTATTGAGTATCATCACGATGTGAAACTAAATTACAATGGGGCCAACCGCAGCAATCTATTAAAAAAACGATAATGTGGCAAATCTGCACCGGTTTGTGTTTATTACGAATCTGTGGTAGTGATGGCAACATTGAAATTGAATCGGAATGAATGTGACATTTGGTTGGGTGTGTTGTGTTCAAAGACTACAGTATATATAGGGGTTGTGTTGGTGTTGCGTGAACTTGCGACTGCGTTGCGTGCGGATTGTGCGGTAGACAAAATTAAAACGATCGTTTGAATACATGCCAGTAAATAAGACAAATTTAAGATGAGCCATATAGAAGAGCATGAAAAAGTGTCATCTGCGAATGAGTTAAATACAAACATACACAATGACACACCCAGAAAACAGTGGGTGAAATTTGAAGAAGACTCTCCTCTATCGACGGTGCCACTGTCGGAGATATCGCCAGCACCGCAAGTGCCCGCCGTAGTAGCTAGCATATCTGAACCTTCATCTTCAACAACATTTCCAGCAGTATTAACGACAGAATCAGTACATGTAAATTTGGAGAGAGCTGACAAAACTATAGATGGCACGTCCCAGCCAACGTTGAGCAAAAACGTAGAATTTGTTAATGTTCGAAATGGATTTTGTAAGTATTAGCAATTAAGCAAGTACGTCATATTAATTAATAATAAAGAGAAAGTAATCAATTCTGCATTTTTTTTTATTTGTCAGATAATTTCAATTTTAAGTTTCACTTCTACCTTCTGCAGCTACATGTTAAAAAAAAGTGGATTGAATAATTAGATTTTTCTCTATATTTCAGCAAATGGAGACATCATAGTAACAATTCTTCCAATGAATACAAAGTGGCCATGGATGACAGCAGCGCGCTTTAGACCTGAACTAGTGCCTGAAGAATTAATGGCCCAAGGACTGACTGTATGTAATGATATTGTTTAATTATTAAACTATTAGCTTTGCCCATGGCTTCGCCCATGTTGATTTCGGTTATAGCGCGCTGTTTCCTCAGAAACTACATTTTTTGGGATAAAAAGTAGCCTATGTCACTCCAGATATCACTCCAGAAACTAACTCTATACCAAAAATCACATTGATCAGTCGCTCCGTTTCAATGTGAAAGACAGACAAACATGCATACAAACACACACACTTTCACATTTATAATATTAGTATAGTATGGATTGATGGTTTCTTGCTGTGATGAAAAAAAATTAAACCATTTTTGCCTAGTTTACAACTATAATACATAATACTTACTAGTTTTTGGCTGTGGCTTTATCCATGTGGAATTTGGTTAGCGTGCGCTGTTCTCTCGGGAACTGTGCATTTTTCCAGGATAGAAAGTAGTCTATGTCACTCTTTGGCCCATAAACTATCTCTATGCCAAAAATCACAGCGATCCATTCTCAGTTTCGACGTGAACGTCTCACAAACACACTTTCACATTTATATTATTAGTATAGATATTAGCCCAATAATGTATGTATAATTTAAAAAGTAAAGTAATGAACATTTATTTCTAATTGCAGTTGACTGTTGAAGAATATGTCCATGCCATGGAGTTACTTGTAAACGATGCCCGCTTCACTCTCTATAACATCTGCTACAAGCGTGTCCTTGTCTGTTGGATAACCCTTGCGTTTCTTGTGCTCCTTGCTCTATTATTTTCGGGCATGACTGGTCTTCTATTATTTACTCTTGGTGTATTGTGGTTAATACTCAATGCAGGTGCTATATTCCTTTGTATGTGGATAAAATTAGCCCTTTCAAGAGGACTAGAGCAGTGCCTGGCAAGTGTCAATAAGTTGCTAAACAAACACAAACTTGTATTGGCCTTGGATGATAGAGGAAAAATATCCTGCCATAAAGTTAATCTTTGCTTTATTTATTTTGACTCTGGGCCGTGTGTGGCACATATTCAGCAGTTTATTGAGAGTGAAGAAGGCAAAAGTGTATCTGAAGGTTGGGAAAAAAGGTTGGATGTAACAGCCAATGATATAGTGATTCAAGGAAGTCAGTCTACCAGATTATCTCGGAAACAGGTATGATAGCTTTCATCTAATTTGATGAGTCTCAGAGACTACCAAGTACCTATTTGCAGCAATTGTGGTGACTTAAAATGGTTCTCATCTGAATGAGATGTTCAGTCAAGTTTATGTATGCCATATCCTTGACATTCTCATGCTGATTTGTACTTACAATGGGTGTGATCTTCAGAGATATTTAAGTTGGAGTGTGTTTAGTTTAACACAACATTACAGACTTCACTTGCTCAAAAACAGCATGAATATTATGTGAAAATGATAAAATGTTGTCTTGTATAATAATGAAACTTTATTCATGACATACTCCAATTTATTACTTCTAATTCTTTTTTGTAGAAATCTTCTACTAATAGCATGTCTTCCTGCTTAATTTTGAACCACCTTTAAAAACTTTTGTACTGAGCATCAGTCGTACCTTTAAGTGTCAACTATGGCTAAAGCTAGAAACACACTGACGCTGGAGGCGGAGCGGTGCGGCGGGAAATAAGCGTGGCGCTGTATTCTGTGTGTCCTCTTTCACGTTAGCTCTACTATTACAACAGGCACCGCCTCCGCGCCGCACCGCACAACTCCGCCTCTGGCGTCAGTATGTTTCAAGCTTAAATAATACAAAGTGAAAGCGGCTTTGAGCCTAATAAAATCCATATTAGATTTGCTATGATTTTTATGTCATTGGTACTAAAGAGCCAGGTCATGCCAGATTTCTGCATGCAGATCATCAAGCATATTTAATAGCAATAGCAATGCGTGTGTTCTATTCAGTTAATAAAATAAAAACACTAAGGGGCTGTTTCACCACTCATTGATCAAAAGCTGTCGCCGTCTATTTGAACAAAATAAATAGAGACAACACATTTATCCATCAAATAAATTTAATCAATGGATGGTGAAACAGGGGATAAAGAGCATAGCCATGTTTGCATGGAAAATTGGCCCTTTCATCACATGTTTCCTGTATTTTTTTTAAAAAGCTTACATTGTTGTGTATATACAGCCTTGGGCAAAAGTATTAACCACTTATGATATTTGTACGCTTTCTCAAGGTTGATAAAATTCAAAATTGTCTTAAATTATTAGGTACAGTCAGCAGCAGAAGTCGATAAGCAGTTGTGGTGCTCAATCAAAATGATCTAAACACTCTTATTACCTTAGCTAAAGTCGAGTGTAGATCATTTTGAGCATCGCAACTGCTTATCCACTTTTCCTGCTGACTGTATGTATTACTGCAGCCATATTAGGTTCACACATGACACAATGAGTTTATTAATAAAATAACAAGTTAAATAAGTAACTAAGGAAGAGTTGAAAATACAAACCGAAACATAGATGCACAGAAAAACCAGAAATATAAGACCAACACTGGGAATCGAACCCAGGTCCTCGGCATTCCGTGCCGCGTGTACCTGGATTCAATTCCCAGTGTTGGTCTTATTTTTCAGGTTTTTCTGTGCATCTATGTTTCGGTTTGTATTTTCAATTTAGGTTTCACGGGATGACCGTAAAAGTAAAAAATTTGGAATTGAAATAAAAAATACAAAAAGATTCCAAAAAACCAATCATAAGGAAGAGTTGTAAAAGAAAATGTTTATAAACTTAGTACATATCATTTTTGCGCCTAGATTTGAAATATGATTGCATTCTGATGACTCTGAAACCTTTTCTGGAACACTAATTATTGTGTAGGTATAACTTTGCATTACTCATATTTTAATGTATTTGTCATCAAAATGAATCAGCATAAATAGTCTGCAAGGTACTTTCTGTAGGCATCCAATTTTGCATGAATGCCATGAATGGATCAACCATATCATGTTAGAATATGCAAATGACTAATAATGCAGGTATGAGTCGTAACGTGATGCATGAAGAAATATAAATATAACCAACATACTATTTCCATGCTCAACTATACTGTTATGACGAAATATTTGATTAGTGATAATAAATATCAAGGTTAATATAAATAGGTACTGTCGTCTTGTGTGTGTATATACGCTAATAGGAATATTGTTGGCAGTAAAGTGACACAGCACCACTTCTTTGAACTCCAATTTTCGATACTAGCAACTGCTAAATATTCTTTGCCACTCAATTTTGATTCTACCCCACGGTTTTCAAACTTGTGGTAATTAAAATTTTCTCATGATTTATTAATTCTTGTAAGATTTTTGACTTGTACAGCATTGTTTTACTAGAGGTACCTAATATATTTAATTAATGTATTTATTTCTGCCATAACATTATAATTGCACTCACATTATCGATCTACATACGCATGTTTTCTGCAGTTTAAACTAAGTTTAAATTTCCAAATGAATCGGCTGCGTTTCCACCATAGATGTGCGAGGAATATGTTTATCACGGTGGAAACGCAGCCTAAAAGTTATACTAAATTTCTGCTCAAGGCTGGGTATAGTAGGTATTTATTAATAAAAAATGTAGCTGTATGTTTCTCCTAATGAATATCTTCAGCTTATACTTATGTATTTTAGTTGGTGGCATGTAGAAATAGCGGTATACTGGGTGACCTTAGCCTCTGGGCAAATACGAATACTACTGGCTTAGCAAGATATTTAAAACCAATCTGCAAAGTATCATAACAATCGGTCCAATATTTACCGAAAAACTAACGGTTTTCAATGTATCACTTTGGAGCAACCTGTGTATTTACACACACAAAACAAAAACATATCATCCAAATGGATGATATGATTTAATAGATTTATGATTGTTTTTTTTTGGAATCTTTTTGTATTTTTTATTTCAATTCCAAATTTTTATTGAAAATAAGAAACTGAAACATAGATGCACAGAAAAACCAGAAAAATAAGACTAACACTGTTGGAATTGAAATAAAAAATACAAAAAGATTCCAAAAAAAACAATCATAATTTGATTGCTTAATAGCGACATCTCTTGTCCGGGTGAACGGTTAGTTCCGAAGGAGATATTGAAGGCTTCTCGTTGAGAGTTAGACAATATAGATGGCGCTAGGTAACTGCTTCAGTGACGAAGTAAACAAGCTGAGATATGTGATGCATAGGGAAATTCGTGTCTGTGCCGTTGACCAGCAGTGGTGTAGCGGTATAGCACGCGGCACGGAATGCCGAGGACCTGGGTTCGATACCCAGTGTTAGTCTTATTTTTCTGGTTTTTCTGTGCATCTATGTTTCGGTTTGTATTTTCAATTTAATAGATTTGTTTTCTTGTCTAATTAAGCAAATAACCATTTTAAGATATTGCTAAGTATCAGTCTTATCCATGGTGTCATTATATGTCCAGAGGCTAAGGTCACCTTGTATTAGTTGTCAACTTTCGCAAACCATTTGACCTGTCTTGTTGGTAGTAGTGGATAAGAGGACTTGATGAAGTGTTATGTTTTTTGCCGGTGCGCTATTGGGTAACAAATCCATCCACTTGCTGAACCGTACTAGTTATCCACCGTCGCCCTGCACTCTTTTGCCATCGAGATACTTTATATTATATCTACACAACGAACACTATTAACTAAGAGCTAAAATTCATTGAGGTTAAGATCTAATGCAATCGGAAATTACTTATGCGTGTGTTCTTTACACCTAATCTAACATACACACGAATGATAATGTAATAAACTATTATTGAATTAATTAATGGTGATCGCACTTTATATTATAACTTTTTGTTGTATTTAGTCTGTGGCGGGTAAGTAAGGCATATGAATGTGCAGGGTATGGCAGCGCAAGTGTATCTCCGCTACCTGCAGCGGTGGGGCAAAGACTTCCTGCGGCGCCGACTCGACTGGACTCTAGACGAGGAGGGCGGCAACCCCGCGGCGCCGCGCCATTTGGTCCAAGCGCTCTGTCCCTGTCAATATGTCGAAGAGATATTGCGGAACAAAGAGCCCAAAGACACGCGAGCCTGTTGTCCGACCTGCAACCACTGGCTCCGGCGCCGCGGGCTCGACTGACCAAACAGGTTCACGTTTGGCAAGTCTCATTTTGACCTATTGCTTGTTAGTGTTCGTGTTTCATAAGTTAGGTCCAGACTCACGCAGTCTGCCTACCCTGGCCTGAAGCCAGATTTATATGGGTAAAACTATGAATAAGCCTATTAGGCTTAGGTAGACTGCAGGTGTCTGGCGCTAACATCTTGTATATTATAAAATTGTTTGAATCTCTTGCAGGAAAGAGCTCTGCTTCTATATCTGCGGTACATTGGGCGATGGGGAGCACGAATCTTGAAAAAAAAACTAAAGCTCAGCAGCACAGTGCCCGGCCGCCACGGAGAAAAATACAACTGCCCGTGCCAGTTCATAGAGGAGCATCTCAAAGTTAAGCCAATACCTGGAGGTTTCGGTAAATATCTCTCATTTAGCAATATCAATCAGCAATTATATTAAAATGAGTAATGTTGTATCATTAAATCCGTCCAAACGTGTTGTAACATATCATGTACTTATTATAAATTATAAGATGTGATTAACATTTTTAAGATTTAAAAAACATAATGAACTACTATGGATTTTTATAGAGTTTTACATTAAAAGGGTTAGCAGACTGGATTTAATACATTATAAGTTTATAAGTGCTCACTTAACTCATCATAATTTTTATCTTTTACCAGAAGTATTTGCAGGTCTTGTTTAAATGTTTGGAACTTTTTTGACAAGCAGCTAATAAAAATATTCTTATTATTCAAAATCTACGCTGACATTTTGTTCAAATACTAGTCTATTATGGCCCAACTGTGTTACATTACAGTAAAACACTCTCCAGTATCTTTAGATCCTAGATTTAGGTTTGTATTTTTTTTATGTATACATTTTATCAAGGAATACGTCTCCACTCGTTTAACTCCGTTAGTAGGATCTATTTGAAATCAAATTCAAAAAAAGAATTACAATTTATAATTTAAAATTTTAATGTCTTGGGAAATTCGTTACACGAGCCACAAGCTTCAATCGCATTGCACAAACGTTTACGCAATACATCACATAATATGTATGTTTATAATTATTTATTCGAATTGTAAATACTACTGTTTCCCAATCGGATCTAATTCATTAATATGTGAATATCAATTTTAACGAAAACTTTTATTTCTGTACCTATAAAAAAATGATTGAATCATATTTTTATTTTTGTAAATATTACAATTAAAATGAAGTATATGAAATGTGGCCATAATTTGTGAGGATTATATTTGTAATATATGTTCACCGTGAAGTAACAGGATCAGGCTGCCAAATTTGCAGGGTTATTGTTATAATTGAGTGAGACTCTGAAGCGTTTCAACCGCCGTATACCGTTTATTACGTAAATTTTAGGATAACGTCCATAGCTGGTGTGGACATTGGGATTTTTAGTTGACGGGACCATTACTACATTTTTGTAACACACGGGAATCGGCGGTTAAAACGCTTCAAGGCCCAGCCCGAAGTCACTGCTCAGAAATATCTATGAATTTAAAAGCTTTCATACGCAAGTGACCCTCGAATCTTTTGATGTGTGTGTATTGTATACATATGTAGATTCCTATTTTACAAACTAAATACATATGTGAATCCTGTCCTATGCTGTGCTATAGGCTAACATATTTTTTTAACCAAGCTGTGGTTAAAATCCTTCCTTCTTTTCTGTTTTTTTTTTTAATGTGTTTTACTATTTTATATTTGTATTATTTTGAAAAATGTTATGTTTATGCGAATTCTTATACCAAGAGAAACCTTTTTCTATTTTAAACATGGGCAGGATAATCGTATGACTATTTCTTCCTTCGTATGACTATTATATTAATAAGTATAATGATCTAAACAAAGTTTCTCCATGTTGCCTTACCTTTATTAGGATGGTTCATATCAGTGGTGTGGTCGAATAAATGGTGATTATTTAAGATACTATGTCTGTGTGAACCAGACTGGTTAAGGCTACTTATTGTCATATTAGGAAGCAATAATTAAAGTAATGCAGAGTTAGGTAGATCTAAGAAATACGACCATTTATTGCAATGTGGTGTAACAGTTTCTATTATAATATTTTTGCAAAGACTCCGATTATGTTATATAAGTAATACAAAAGCGATAACTTTTATCACATTTATCAATTTCAAAGACTAATTAAATAATCTCATCCTTCAATTCGAAGGCTTCTTTTTCTTAAAGTATTTGGTGAACTATGATCACAACTGAGCAGCTAGTCAGTCAGATTGTTTATTTTTTCAAAAAGTTAGCCAAAGCTCTAATTGTTGTTTTAAAACTCTAGCTAAGATAAATTTAATATATTTCAAACTGGATTGTTTGATATTTATACAAAGTACTTAAAATAAGAATCAGGAAACGGCCAATATTGTTAGCGGGTTTATTGTTATATATAGCATAAGTTACCTTTACTAATAACAGTATGTAAGTGTTTTAGTTAGATGTTATTATTGTTTCATATTATTATAATGAATAATTTAACATAAATCCCTACTTTATAAGTAAGGGATTCTGCATATCAGATATCAATTACTTTTAATAAATTTAAACAATACCTATAAGTATTCAAATGTTAGCTGATATACATATATCTCATAAAGTGAAAATTATATTGATCAAACACTTGCTCACAGTTAAGTATGTAAATCATTCCGTCCAAATTTTAAAAAATACTTAACATTGTGAAATATAAGCTGTACAATTCCTTATACACCTATTTTACGTAACTTTTAAAGAAATATATAATATTATGAAAAAAAAATTTTTTTTCTTCTCATCCTCATTTTTACTTTTACATTTACATTGTGTACTTTGAAATAATTATTTTTATACATAATATATGTGCTTCAATCCTCGCATTATAATTTCACAAACAAAATAACGAAGTAGCTCTTTTTAGGATGTGACCCCTGCTGTGTCCCGATTGGTTCAAATTACACTATACACAGGCCAGCTTGTGAACTTACCTACTTAAACAAACTTTAAGTACTTTTAGCAAAAATAAGAGGGCATTTGTTGAAGAAGATATTGGTTCAGTACTTATGTTTAATAATGTTTATACAAAGAAAAAGTTTTGTATACAATCATTTCATTACATATGTAATATAAGTAATGTAATAAAAAACTTTCTCTTTGTATTAAAATACGGAACCAAGTGCCTTCCAAAGAAGATCCAAGTGAGCTAATAATTAAGTCTTAAAATATCCTACAAGGATCAAGCATTTCCGCCTCACGCTACCTACTCCACTTTAAGAATCTTCACTATGAAACAGTAATTTAAATGCTATTGTTGAATTGTATGTACTTAAAGTTTATTCAGCCAAAATACAATAATCAGCAGACTCGGGTTCAGACTATTGCAATAACGATCACTATTTATTACTAATTCGTGGACTGACATGAGCTTGATTCAAAATACTTCTACTTACCTTGAGAATTTGATTAGGTATTACCTGACTTAGAAAGTCTATCAGCCATAAGGTGGTACATAATTTAAATATAGGTAGGTCTTGGTTTAGAGTAGGTACTAATATATATAATCTATAGATAATACCTATACGTGCCTATATCTGACACTAGCTTTTGCCCGCGACTTCGCGTAGAATTCAGTAATCGCGCGCTGTTCCCTCGGGAACTGCATTTTTCCGGGATAAAAAGTAGCCTATGTCACTCTTTGGCACATAAACTAACTATCTCTATGCCAAAAATCACGTCGATCCGTCGCTCCGTTTTGAAGTGAAAGACAGACAAACATACAAACACACACTTTCGCATTTATAATATTAGTATGGATTCACAATATGAGACAATGGTGCTCAACGTTATCAAAACCTGAAAAAACTTGGAAGTCTCGTTCAGATCTTTTAACACCACCATGTGGATTCGGATATTCTGATACCAGAGCCGGATTAAGCCAGCGCGGGGACTGTAGCAAAATTTATCATGGGGCCCTTGATTTGCTTCAAGTTTATAGTATAAGTAAAATATTATATTTTAGTTGATCATTTTTTATTTATTTTTTTGTCTTTATTTAGAAAAAAAACATGCTTCTATCTGAATTGACGTTTTTTACGATCAGAAAGCATTGGTCAGCGGGGCCCCTAGATGCGCGGGGCCCGTAGCATTTGCTACTCTTGCTATATGCCTAATCCGCCACTGTCTGATACTTACTTGACGCCTAACTACTTCAACATAGTAGGTGTGAGAAATTTAAGGCCTAAACTACTTGTGATAATAGAAAAAAAAAGGCTTCATCTGAACTTCGACGAAACGGCTGAATCCTTTGTACAGACATGTCGTAACGAAAAAAATACATTTTGAATTCTATGGTACTTAATAATATACCATACAATGTTTCTAAAGACGGGAATATGATAGTTTTCTACTCAATATCGCAATAATAGCAAATAAAGCTTTTAAGTATGTGAAAACGGCATGCGGGTACTTTATGAAAGAAGAAACAGCAAATACTCTTTGGGTTATTACCCTACAACAAGAGTCGCCCATTTAAACTGAAAATGCCTGTTGGGTCTGTAAGTAAACAATTTGTCGTCTAGAGAGGTACTTCCCAACTAAAGCAACAAAAAAAGGTTTTGGTTATTCTAATGGTAGGAAATCAAGCAGCAAGCTGGAAAACTAACAGGTAGATTAGCTACCGTTAAAGATTTGATTTATGAAATTGATTTAACTAAATACTTGTGGCGCCATCTGCGGTGCAAGAGCATACGTAAAATAGCAAAGAAAGTCTTAATATTATAAAAAAAAAGTTTGTCATGTAGGTTGGCATGTATCGATACAAGTAACACATCATGTTTACAGCTTTTTGATCTTCAAACTGAAATTTATATCATCGAAATCGTTGGAACCGTTTCCGAGATCCCCGAAATCTATACGCGCTCTCCCTGTACCAAAACTCAAGATGTTGCCTTTCTTAAAATAGTATAAGGATTTAGAACGTTTACCCTGGCAAAGGTAATCTTTAGAACATCAATATTTGTCGCGTACCTATCTACAAATTTACTGTAACTACTATAATGCAATATTTCTGTTGCGAATCTCAACTATTAAGTTCTCTAATCTCTATAGGTTATGGGTCCACGCTTTTACTGCACCATCAAATATGAGCGTTTTAGAGTTCCGTAGTCAAAGGTAGCAACCTAACCGACTAAAAGCTGAAAACCTTCGGCATTGTCATTTCAAAGTTTTATATCTCAATAACAGCTGAACCGATTTTAATAAAACTAAGTAAAGAACCGTTACGTTTACTTATACATTAAAATACCTCATCGAAAGTGGTCCATTCGTTTGGGAGCCATAATGCCGCAGACAGACATACACACATATGTAATGGTCAAACTTATAGTTCCGCCAGGTCTATCTGTCCGCGGTTTAGTTTAGAGACATATACTAGGAGTGGACCTATGGTCGTCTACCTGACCAATATTTATTGGGCTTCTATCACTCCTGCTAGCTCGTGTTGAGGCACTGACTTCAAACTGATAGAAAAATATTTTCATAGTTTTCTTGACTCTGTTAAGTAATTTTTTTGTTAAGTATAATTTTTACGAATAGGTAGGTACAGCGAAAACTGGTACAGTGTGAAGTAGAGGTCGGTACTCAAATCAAAGTCCAAAATAAACGACGAGTAATAGATCCTCATCATAGTTGCCTCGAAGAAGTGTTCAGGACGTTGGTGCTCTCTTGGCTGGAGGAGCGACTGGTCCATGAAAGTAGGAAGAAGAAGAAGATTAAACTTTCCCTAGCCTTAAAACGTATACCTACTCGTCGACATGTGCATCCTGCTCCTGTCCATCCTAATCTATGGCGCTCAAGTCGTCTTTGACTTAGGCCTAGAAGAACTATGGAGCGCTGCAGCAACCTAGGTGTGCGAAGAGAAGTCAGACCGCTAAACTCAAGTGGGACTGGGTGAGACATGTCTGCCGGATGCATTCGGATGGCAGGGCTAAAATCACCACTAATTGGGTTCCAAGCGATGGGCACCGCAGCAGAGTTAGGCTTAAAGGAGGTGTCGGGACGATTTGGAACGATTCCAGCTGGACTGGAAAATTTTTGCCAAAGCCAGAGATGAGTGGAAAGAGAAAGTGGAGGTCTTTGCCTATAGCAATGGGACACCGTATAAAAAAAAGATCAGGAAGCCAGTTTGATCTACCCTAATTTATCCTGCTTAGAATGAGTTATAAACAATAAGCTATAACAATTGTTTCGCTATTTTGTAGGTTGTCAATACCAATTTGAAAGAAATTAAATAAAATGAAGATCGTATGGATAAAATAACTATATTTCTTAATGTACAATGAAAATTTCTATAACAAAAATAAGTAATTTCAGCTAACATTCATTCAATTAACTATACTGTAACAATTTCTATCCATTTTGTTGCTAAACATGGGTAGATGTTATATCACAGACACGCATACGTGAAAGGTGCTTTGTTGTTAGAACTTATTTATAGGAATGCAAGTAAATACCTGTACATTTCTCACAAAACATATCTACAGCGATTTATTGTCATCTATATATATAAAATTCAAAGTCCTGACTGACTGACTGACTGACTGACTGACTGACTGACTGACTGATATATCAACGCACAGCCCAAACCACTGGACCTAGAGACTTGAAATTTTGCACATAGATACCTTATACAATGTAGGCATCCACTAAGGAAGGATTTTTGAAAATTCCCACGGGAACGGGAAAAATCGGGATTTATATATTCGATTCTGAGTGACCTTATCTCAGTAACAATAATAACTAGACTCTTCAAATTTGTTACACAAGTAGGTATTACATTAATTAAAACATTCATTTCAGGATTTTTGGAAATTCCTACGGGATACGGAAAAAACGTGATTTATATATTCTGTTCAACGGAATCCCATGAACAATAATTACTAGACTCTTGAAATTTGGCATAGAAGTAGGTAATTATAATAGTAATTTTTTTTTAAGGATTTTTGGAAATTCCCACGGGACAAGGAGAAAACGGGATTTATATTCAGTTCAACGGGATGGTCTTATCATTTTAACCGAAATTTAGCATTTAGGGTCCTTGGGGGGTCCAGGGGTCTATCACAAAAGGATTTCCCAACATTCTGACGGGAACGGGAAAAAACGGGATTTTTCGTTTTTCTGGACTTAGAAAGCTAAAATTTGGCATGTAGGTTGCTTGAGGAGTGTAGGAAAGCATTAAAGAGATAATTTCCCGAAATTCCTACGGGAGCGTAGAAGAGCATTGAGAGTGGAGTTTTCGAAATTCCCACGGGAACGGAAAAAAATTGGATTTTTCGTTTTACTGGTCGCAGAAAGCTGACATTTGGCATACAGGTTGACTCCACTGAGTTAATTTTCCGAAACTTCCATGGGAAAGGGAAAAAACGGGATTTTTCGTTTTACTGGACGCAGAAAGCTGAAAATCGACATGTAGATTGCTTGGGGAGTGTAGAAAATTACAAAATTCCCACGGGAACGGGAAAAGTGGGATTTTTCATTTTACTGGTCGTAGAAAGCTGAAATTTGGTAAGTGGGTTCCTTGGGGAGTGTAGGGAGCGTAGAGAGAGAATATCCCGAAAATTATTACGGGAACGGGAAAATTGGGACTTTTGTTTTTCTTTCTTAATTATTTAAAAAAAAAAAATTTATTCGAAAAAGTATACTCCCAAGGTGGTCCATTGTCACCAAATTAGGATCTGATGACGCGATCACAGGGAAATCGAGGGCAACTCTCAAATTTTGTAGGGACGCATTAAGTTTTTCATTATATTTTCTCAAGCTATTTAAGTATTTGCGTCTGATAGACATCATCTCATGTTGATGAGCTAATGATAGTAGGTAAAACTCCTTAACGGTTAGGAGTTGAGGTTTTTTTTAAAATATTATAATATGCAGGTATTAGACATTTAGTTGTTTTCATTCTGGTAAATAAATATCGTAGAAAGTACATCTGTGTTACCCCAAATTTAACGCGGGCGAAGCCGCGGGCAAAAGCTAGTTGAGTATAAATGGAAAAACGACAACTCGAAATTATACGTCATAACAGAAAAATTACAATTTTAAATACATACATCTAAGGAAAACTATCCATCCTGAATATACATAGTAAAAATAGAATCTTGCCCCGTGGTAAAATGACAAATTGGATTCAGGTCGTAAAAAATAAATACTTACCATCTGTATATTTGTGTTTAAGGTCCTAGACTATTTGAAAATATGTTCCACCCGAAATAACTAATTTTGAGCATTTTTTTTATGTTAGAGAGGCCAGACAAACGAACTAGTGGGTCACCTGATGTTAAGTGATCACCACTGTCCATAGACACCCGCAACGCTTTTAAGCGATGCCAGTGCGTTGTCGGCTCTAAAGATACATACATTCAATTATTATACATTTAATTATACATTAGGTTTTGGTCTTTAGACTACATACATTCAATTATTGCGTATTTAATTTTGTTCCTAATTTATAAAAGGCAAAATACAATTCGAGCTTAATATACAACGGAAAAAAAAATGGTTTTAAATATTTTACAGCATTTAAGTGAACGATTTTCCATTTGTACCGAATGGCTGTAAATTTCTACAGCTCTAAAATTTGCCAGTAGGTAATAATTAATTAACAATGAAAACATACAATTATGTCACCAGTAATTGCAATCCTACTAATGTTAAAGTTTGGATGTTTATTATTCTATCACGCAAAAATGGCTCACCGACTTGGGATGAAATTAGGTAACAGGTAGGAAAACATAAAAGGACGATTTTTAATACTTTTACCTAAAATGACACAATCCAAATACAGTAGGGCCTCCTACAATAATGCGAGGTTTACACGAGCTTAGCAACTAATGCTTAGTGGTGTGCAACTGCAAGCGCAAGTGAATAAAAGTCGTTGCTGTTTACCAAGCGATAAGTAAAACTCAAATTAGAAATTTACTAATACTCGTTACTGCGTGCGTGGCGTAGGTATGTAATGAGTGATAACCGAAGACTAATATCATTACCATTCTTTTACACCAGGGGTCTTCAAACTTTTTGACTCAAGGGCCACACTGCACTTAATGTAAATTCGTGCGGGCCAAGAATTTAGCTGGTCATGGGGTAATACGTTAAGTAGACTTAGGGCTCTTTCACCATCCATTGATTAGTGTTAACTGACGGTTAAGTGTGATGCCGTCTCCGTCTATTCGAACAAAACAAATAGAGACGGCATCACATTTAATCGTCAGTTAACACTAAGCAATGGATGCTGAAACAGCCCCTTAGTCTTCAGGGAGTACCTAGATACGAGTAACGCATAAGGAACGCACTTGGTTTTGATTATGTTCATAAGTGGCTATCTATGATTATGACCAATTACCGTCAGTGGCGGGTCTTATATACCTTCAGCCGCCTAACTTTGCGTAAAAGTTTATTGCCACGACTAGTACCACAAGAAGTATAAAGATATAATTTCAATAATTTAATAGGCACTATACCCGTTTAGCGATTCGAACACAATCCTGGAGTAACGTAAAGACGTCGCATAAAAATGTATCTCAAAAATGCGTCAAAACTGAGTTTTAAGTAATGAACTTTTAGGCAGATTTATATGGCGCGTGATATGAAACTAATTACTAGTTAGTAGCTTTATAAAATCGGACCGTGGGCTCTCCTGCTTTCTTCCTGCAGGCCAGACTTGGCCCGCGGGCCGTAGTTTGGAGAAGCATGTCTTACACTACTGTGGGAACACTAAATAAATCCGTAGATAAATCCCTATAGTTATAAACACTAATGGCAAGCAGACTTGTCCTTACTAAGCTCATGTAAACCTAGCACAACACTATGTTATTACAAGTATGAATGTAACACAATATAACATAAAAAAAAAAAAAAAAAGGAATTAAATAAATCCGTTCATGATCAGATGTCAGAGATTGACACTAGCAGTAATACTAGGTAACTTATTTCTAACAGTGTTTACTAGGTATACAAATTATTTATACCAATTTCAATGTGAGTTATCAGAATACCGTGTTTGCCGTACATGGGTACTGGTAGTGCCTTAATTTGAAAAAATAAATGACTAAATCACATCTACCTCTCGGTAAGACTGTAATTGTACTAAGTGTTTCCCAGCATCAAGGGCGGTTTTTGGAGTAACCAGTAGGGCGACCGCCCATGGCCATGGCCGCGCGCGACAATCCAAGCAGAGGATATTAGCCTAATGTTTCCCTGCTTGGATAATACCATAACAAGTATGTAATAGATTAAATAATAAGTAGTTATGGTATTAATATTAATTTAACTAATTTCTTGGTGAAGATATACCCGCCTGGAGCATCGTTATGGCTAAGGCGGTCCTTACCCTGAATACCTAATACTAATACATAAAGGACATAAGAAAGACACGTCGAATGCTAAGAAGGAGCACTACGGGAAGACTATGTCGGCATTAATGTATGTATGTATGTATGCATGCATAAAAACCCTGTAATAGTGGTAACCACACGGGGTGGCACCTTTTTTCAGCATCTGACCGTACATAAAACACATAAAATTAACAAATTATATTGAGAAATATACAAGGTGTTAATTAAATAGCTGAAAACCTCACAGTAAAAATATTTTTTAATTTTAAGTAACTTGATTGAATTTATTTCTGAATATTTTCATTATTTTTAAAAGATATTGGTGTGTTTTGCTAAGTCAGTAATTCTACTTCATTTTTAACTCTACACTCATGAATTGTATTTTGTCAGTTGCGCTTTAACGTTTAGAAGAAAATCACACATTGACAGCTAACCGGCCAGTATTAAACTATCGAAATAGTATGCAACCTCGCTAAAACCTTTATTTGGCCGCCTGTAGAAGTCGTAATTTTTTAACTGGGCACAGTAATCGATTCTACTCTCGATTCTGGGCAAACTACTTCCTAGTTTTCAGTTATTTAATTAACACCTCGTAGAAGACTTCGTAGAAGATCTCATTTTTAATTTACAGGCTCCTAGTAGGTAATCTGATTTACCAAAGTCATGCATTATTATTCGCATGGCAGAAGGTACTTCAAGAATAGTAAATTTATAGAATTAGGTAACTATAGATATATAAATAAATAGGGTTAAACAGATTTAAGAGTCCTAGTTTTAAATTTTCTTGATATTTCAACTTTTTAGTACATGTATATTCTTGAGTTGCATTTAATTATATTAATCTGTAGGTACAGTCAAGGTCATAAATATATGTAAGTTATCAAGGCGTCAAAATATCTATACACCGTTATACCACTGAACATAAGGTTGGTGTTTAGGTACATATATTTCACTCGATGGCTGTACAGATATTTCTGCCTTGGACTGTGTTACCAAGGCAAGGGTCAAAAATATCTATACACCTGTATGACACTAACCAAAAGGTTGGAGTTTACATATATTTAACTCGATAGCTGTGTAACTATTTATGTCCTCGACTGTAACTATGTATGGGGTATGCTAAAACAATAATAAAATGAATGTACTTTTCATGTGGCAGCTAGAAAACTAGAACTATTTATCTGTCCCAACTGTATAAAATCAAAATTGACTAATAATTGAGCAAAAAATACACAAAGTATTATATTATAATATTTGCCCGAGCTTCAAAATAAATTCATTCGTTATCATTTTTACGAGTCTTTTTGGTACTGGCCGCTTTATTGTCACCCGAGGGGAACATGCCCCGGAAACTGTTGCGCTGTTCTTTGACTTGGGATTCCTTGTCCTGGTTGGAGATGACATCTCTGTTTCTTTTTAAATTTTTGTCTTCGGTTAGGTCGATGGAGGAGGCAAGTGATTCTAAGGAGGTGACTGTGGAGCGAGCTTCGACTTTGTGCCTTACGGCTAGATCAAGGTAGGGCCGCGGCAGAGACTGGTGCGAGGCAGGCTCGGACGCCGCGCTTGCAGGCGTCGGCGCATCTTCTTCAGCGGCCAGGCGCATTATATCGCGTTGTGACTCGCGCGCCTCCATCAGGAAAACACTTTCCTGTTGTGCCGGTCAAATATAATAAAGCATATTTAAATAAAAACCTTTTTTTTAAAGCATGGTGTAATAATGTGATATGAACTGTAGAGCTGAATTAAAGCGCAAGCAAGGGCGCGAGTAACAAATGTGCATGATATAAAAAAGTCTGAATGATATGTATAGGTACAAACATTTACCTTTACTTCCTTGGTGATGTACTGATCGAGCTTGTCGTATATTACGGCATGGAGACCCAAGTCTTTGAGTTTTTGGATGGTGGCTTTGTCGTTGTTGTCATCACCCCAACAAAATATGATTAGACCGACGTCTGTAGCCAGTTTCACCTGAAAATCATTTGACAATCATAAATTATACATACAAACAAAACTTCTCTACCACTGTAATTTTTCGCGGATTTTCTTCATACAACGAAAATAAAGATCACTATTTAACTTTTGAAAACCCCATGAGAATTTAGAGAAAGTAAACATTTGAACGAGGGTCATGGGCCTTCTAGATCTTTGGCGTGAGTCGTAGGTAACGCGTCGCGCGCGCAGTAGGTCACGGCCCCCCGGCTCTCGTTTATTTACGTAAGCATAGTCAGCAATTTAGAGGCCTCCTACCTAGCCCGGTGGCTACTCTCAACTATAACGTGACCGTTATTCAACTATAGGTTAAGACCAAAAATCTGCATCATCATTCTTAAATGGGCTATTTTAGCGCTATTCTTTAATTCTACCTATACTTCTTTAATGTCTGTGATTTAATATTTTTATAGCAGTGGCACTTTGAATTTGATGCAGACAAAACGGTATTAGTTGCAAGTATCTATATTGATAATGCACGATAAGCGGCAGCGGCGGCCTTAGGCTGGCGAACAGGGCAATCACCCGGGACCTCGCTTTTGCAGGGGCCTCGCGCTACAACCCAAGCAAAATCTAAAGAAATATAGATTTTTTTAACTTTAATTTTCGCATCACATACTCTTCACGAAGGACAAAGGGCCTCGCAAAGATCTACCGCCCGGAGCCTCGCAACGGGTAAGGCCGCCCCTGACAACGGCTAGAAACACGATCGAATTAAGACGTACAGGAGGTATAGGTACACGCAGAGAGCAATATACTGCGACGCGATCCTTTGTCACACAGTCGCATTGTTCGATACGCAGACAATCAGACATTGACCTCTCGATGGTCGGTTATGAACTCATGAATCACTTATTAGTACATATTAAGCGCGCTCTTTACGAAATATTATTACAAGCTTTTGTTTAACTTGCAGCGTTTGTTTTTGTGAGTTATGGTTTCAAAATTTGAAACTGTTCTTCGACATGGTGGTACCTATCCCATTAAACTAAAATTTGGCATTACTTATGTTTGTAAGTCCAGTGACATAATGTTATACTCATCATCATCATCATCATGTCAGCCGAAAGACGTCCACTGCTGGACATAGGCCTCCCCCAAGGCTCTCCACTCAGACCGGTCTTGTGCTTTTCGCATCCACCGCGATCCCGCGATCTTAGCCAGGTCGTCGCTCCATCTTGTTGGAGGCCTACCGACAGCTCGTCTCCCGGTCCGCGGACGCCATTCGAGAACCTTCTGACCCCATCGGCCATCAGTCCTGCGTGCAATGTGCCCCGCCCACTGCCACTTCAGTTTCGCAATTCTTCGGGCTATATCAGTAACCTTAGTTCTACTGCGGATATCATCATTTCTGATTCTATCCCGCAGAGAAACCCCGAGCATAGCCCTCTCCATAGCCCTTTGAGTGACTTGATGTGTGGTGTCGGTTGAGAATTACATCACCCCCTCTCTTCCCGTGGGTGTCGTAAGAGGCGACTAAGGGATAAACCGGAGGATGGGCAGCAGCGTCCTCCGCGAACGATCGGGTATTACTGCGGTCGCCAACCCGCCTGCCAAGCGTGGCGACTAAGGCATTTTCCCCCCAAGGTACTAGAATGTTATACTATTGGTACTGAAATTTTGGTGATCTGACCAGGATCACGGCAGCAGGATGGAACTCTTTAACGGTTAAGATTAATTTATTACATTTAATTAGGATGGTCTCGAAATTTGGTAGAGATAATTATGTAGTTTTGATGACAAGCAAGTAGTGATATAAAAATGCTCTTTTAAGACCAATTTAAACCAAAACCTTATTCTCTTATCTATGAGCTCTTCAAAATTTCACATATTAATTTTATGTTCTTGTCTAACATATTCTTATCTTAGCCTATGGCGATACTCAAGGCAATCGTCAAAAGTTTAAAGAATCACACCAAATAAATCTATAGTAATAATGTTTCAATAACGATAAAATCGAACAATGTGGTGACGCAATATGTATTTGCGTGCACTTCTTCATGTGAACAGAATTATCTTAGAGATTATTTTTAGTCACGTGAAGGGGATATATCGTAGCTAGCACGCGTAGTGTGCAATTAGCCGAAGGTCGACTAAATTGTTGATAATTACACTCATTAACCTGTATTCTATAGAAAATTTACCTGTGACGGGTCTCTGAGTAGATCTTCTGTGTGCACAACAATGCCTAAAATATCCGAACTAATAGCATTCTGTACTGCTGCTGGAATTGACAAGCATCTGGGGTCTCGATATGGCTGGTATTTTTCTGTTTTGCCCTGAGGAAAAAAATCATTTCCAAAAAGGCAGCATATAATTTTTAAACACAATTTTAAATACTGCTTGAATTAAGTAAGTAAGCAGAGATAGATAAATAAAGAACATTTACAATGAATAAGGTGATATACTTACAACAGTTAAAAACATAACTGGATACTTGTTCTGCTTATACCGGACCATTGTACAGATGTCTGGATTGAAACAGGAAAATATGATGCGACGATCCCCGCCATTTTTGAGGACAACTTCCAAAACCTAAAAAAGTAATAGTTAGTTCAAAGAACTATAAGCATCAATTTGATGATCTGAACAGATTTTTAGCAATTAGATAATATTGTTTGGATTGATCTTACTTTGTCTACATAAGTATTCATATCGAAAGGATTATTCAACTCAAAAGTGCCATCCTCTAGCTCCATGGTCCATTTGAGCTCCACATTGAACCCAACATGAACATCAATCTCCTTAAAAGCCATTTCTAATGTTGGGAAAGGCTGGTGCTCTTCCAAATCTTCATCATTAAAAAGGGTTTCATGATTTCGTCCCTCAACTAAATGATACACCTGTAAAAAGCAGATTACCCCAATTCAACATTACTAATATTCAAATTTCTGTAATGGCATTTTAGCAATTAACTTGCTTTTTAATCTTTAGCTTACAAAAATGTATGTGTTTGTGTTTAAATAACATTGTATAATCACTGCACATCTCTGGACTTAATAAATGGTTAGGTCTCAGGAATGTGTAGTAATTACGATTGAACATTGCGAAAACTTTAATTTATTGTTTAAATCTAGTTCACTTTACACTTTACAAACATAACTAATTAAAGATAAACAAATAAAAATTCTAATATTTTCACACTTTTTAACACATCAGATAGTACCTTGAGCTTTTGAAGATGTTCCAAAGTCAAGTCCTTCACAGGCAATTCTAACATTTCTGTGAAGTCAATTTCCTTCTTTCTTTTCATAGATATACATACATAAAAATCATGATATATAACTGGTATCATATCTTTACTTAGCTGAACATCAAATTCAAGCATATCTGCACCACTTGCAGCTGCCTTTTTAAGAGAAGCAATTGTGTTTTCACGAATAGAATTTCCTCTGAAAATTATTGCAATGTTCATAATGCTTAAACACATTAATGATTATTACAAAAGTTGGAGTAAATTAATGACATGGGCTGTTGACAATTTAAGTTGAAATACAATGTATTATTAAAAGTAAACAGTAATATTGTAAGTAAGAAACTGAGCTCAACTGATATTTGATAGGCATAAATGTTTCAATCTGATTATACAGAAAGATTATAGGAAAACTAGTTCTATATAAATGATATCCATTATAAGTTTTAGGTGTAATTCTTTTCTTAATTAGATATGATAGAAGACTTACTCTTTTGTTTTGAAGCTAGCACCAAGCCCACGATGGCCCACCTCCAGGCCGGTCCAAGCTGGGTCCCAGTACTTGGCATAAGACACTTCAAAATTGCAAAGTTTTTCAGGCAACGGATGAATAATTAAGTAGTGAAATGTCACTGTCCCAAGGGGACGATGCTTGATATTGCAAGTGACAGGTAACTCTAATGTACCTTCAGAAGGTTTGAACATATTTGGCAAGACATAAGTGTAGCCTACATGGCAGGGAGGATCTTCCATGGATGCTCTAGAGCTGTAGCAGTAAAAATCAATAAGATAAGCCAGGCTACGAGGTTGTGAAGCCATAACATTTATAATCAGAATGTCATTAGGTTTGTATTCCTTCCCAAACTGTTCTTGTACATGCAAGTGACATACAGAGGCATCGTCATCTAGTGTAGACACCTCCACTGATACTCCAGCAGGTGCCTCCACCTCCGTAGTGTCAGTACTAACAGAGTCTTCAATCTGACCTTCAGCTCCAAAACACAAACTCACAGGAGTTACTTTTATATTCATTACTCTTCCGGTCAGTCGAGTCTTCAGTTTTAATGGATTTTTAACAAATTTGAATTGCAATAATGTCTGACTAGTAAGCCATCCTCTGGTGACTCCTACTCTATCATTATATTTGCCAAAAATATCAGTTACCGGATGCAGCATGGTTTCAGGAATCACCCTAGGTTTAATATTGGTCTCCCAATAACGCACCACAATATCATCTTTATTTTCATCATTGATAGCACATATGGCATATCTATAGTAAATCTCACAAGTATTAGGAATTGTTAAAGTTTTGGACCATAAATCAGTACCTGGGTGGTTTTCAAGTGGAACTGCTTTTGTGTAGTCCCATTCACCAAGTTCGTGGATGCTCCCAACAATCACAACTGTCTCACGCGCGTTAACATCTGGTACCGATACGGTAAATGTCCAATCTTGGTAAGTTAACTCGGGTTCAGGCTCTGGTGCCTTGAAAGACATTTTCTTTGGTACTCTTGATTTCGGCCTGCTACGATCTTCGGCAAAGAACCAGCGCTGCATATTCCTGCTGACGATCGTCAGCAAGGAACGACTGCAACCAGTACAAAGACCTAATTGAGTCAAAGTATATAGAATTTGATGTTTTACCACGCACGTCAAAATATTGTGCTTACTTTTAGTTTATTGTGTGTAAAAGTAACCAGTCACAATACAAATTTGAAGACTTTGTACCTCTATAATATCATAGTTTAGCAGAAATATGCAAAATTAACACAATTTAGATCTTTTTTTTCTAATTTTAAAGTTTGAATTGAAGGTTCATATTTTGACGTGTGAAATGAAATGACGATATGCACCCATTTCATTCATGCATCATTAAAGCAGTGACGTGACAGTTCATAAAGCGTACCATAAACTACCATAAACCATTAGAGCGTTTTCTTTTCACATTATCCGATCCGATATCGGTATCGGATGCAGAAGGCCTACCCCGAAATTCGAAGTTCATTTCGTACCGTCCCTCTCACTCACATGTTAAATAGTACAAGCGTCAGAAAGACAGAACGACATGAACTTCGATTTTAGAATTTCGGAGTAGCCCTGCTGATACGATATCGTGGTAAGTATACTCTATTAGTTCTAACATGATTCAAATGACGCATGAAGATTATGTATGTAGCTTCCATAGACTTATAATATACTATAGACGGCGGCTCAGCGTGCCGCTGAAAGGGACAGGAGACAAGAGTACATGCATAATTAGGGTTACCCTCTCAAAGTAATTTACCCCACGTCACATGCGATCTTTTTCTAAGTTTTAAATTTTTATAGACAACTAATACAGGAAGGTATATATTTATAATTCAAGCTAAAGTTAACTAAGTAGATAAAAAAAAATGATGAAATAATAGGCATTTCATGATTTAATATGTACATTTAAGAAGAAGTACCGTTTTTGGCCACTGTACCGTTTCATCTCAGCCTATATACGTCCCACTGCCGGGCACACGCCTCCTCTCGGAATGAGAGGGCTTGGGCCATAGTTCCCACGCGGGCCCAGTGCGGATTGGGAACTTCACACTCACCATTGAATTGCTTCGCAGGTTTCCTCACGATGTTTTCCTTCACCGAAAATGAAACATGAATTTCGAAAAACTCAAAGGTGCGAGCCGGGATTTGAACCCACGACCCTCAGCTTGAGAGGCGATAGGTCAAACCACTAGGCCACCACGGCTTTTGATTTGTTCGGTGTCAACTATTAACTCTGGTTTCCCTTCAAAACGAATAAATCTTCCGCCTTTTACTGCACCGTTTATGGCCATTTATTGCTTAAATATACGTTTAAAATAAATGTATAGTTATAAATCACTACAAACTTAATTCGTTTCAGAATTAACTTTTGAAAACTCACTAAAAATATTATTTTTATATGACTCCAAATGTCAACTGGCCAAAAACGGGCTTAAGGTGGCCAAAGCCGGTACTTTTGCCTATCAAAGAAACGGATTCATTCGTAAATCGAAATTTCACAGACTGAATTTTATAACGGATACCGATAAATGAATTCTTGGCACACACGGGCAAAGGCTAGTATAAACGATAAAAATAAAACATGCATATAAACCATAACGTATTTTTATTATATAAAAAAAGCGCCACAGTGGTCGGTCCTGCGTCCCCCGCATCCAACGGATACTGTTATCGTTAAAGTCGGAGTGACGTAGTGGCTCTTATGTTCAAACACCCCCTTTCCCCTGGCTGCAATCCACTTCTGGTGTAAATTAGGATTTTCCGGGAAACTGTAATGGAATTAAAATGTTACTTAATACTTAAAAATATTTAATGATATTTATTAGATGCACAACAGAAAATAATACCCATAAATTGTGGGAAAACAAATATTGAAAATCTGGCAACACCGGACAAAATTTATTTGTAGGTTATGATTACGATTATTTTGTTTTTGATTATTTTATTGATCGTATTATGTACTTAATTTACTTTATTTTACTTGACATTCTTTAGAATACTATCTAGCACATAATAAAAAGGCCTAATAACTGTTAAAAACGTTTATACTTACGAATGAAAAGATATGTCGGGCAGTTTCATTTCACTATCACTTTTACACCCTAAAATACTACACCGCACCATATTTTTCTTCAATATTGTTTAGAATATTGAACCACAAACTTTTTAAAGCAATATTGTGAATATTTTATCACGTTTATGAGTATTTTCCTAGCTTTTTTCTAAAAGCGCGAACAAAATCAGCTGAGCATCTGTCAAGTTTGTTTAGCAAACTACTTTGCTAAACAAACCTGACCTTGAAAAAAACCGGCACGCGTGGCGAAACAAAAAATCGAATCATTGCATCTCATTTCTTTACACACATTTGGCGTAAGTTACTCTTTTTCTTGTGCGAATGCGACGGAAGCTATCAATTCGTCTAGGGATTCTCTGTCTACGGTAGCTTCCTTGGTAGCTTTGTGAGGCGGTAACTAATGTTTTCACTTCTCATGCCTTATAAGTGGGTCAATATAGCCTTACGAGGCGGAGTAAAAGTATTTTTTTTTTTAATTTACTTCGAGTGACTTAGATAAACTCAAACAGCCAGTTACTTGCAAAAAATAAGATTGTGTGTGGTCCGTTTTCATTACTTTTCATGACGCAAATGTTACGTTCTTAGTCTACGTTGTCTTAGTTCTTGCTTATTCCGCATAGAAGGTGGCGCCATTCTATTTTTCCGTTTGTGTATGGACCATTTCACCGATGCAATTTTGTTATATCTGTGTCCGGTTGGAAAAAAATACTTACCGCGAAAACTTTGAAATTGTTGTAGAGCGTAAATCGTAAACGATTAAAATAAATTGATTATTCTCACAATGTCGTTAAGTGATAGCGAAAATTATGATGTCGAGTAAAGAGCAAAAGACATAATTGATAATTTTCTGTCGCCGAAATCTAGAAAGATTTATTTTTATCGAAGTGAAAAATAGAGTTTTCACCACGAGACTAAAAGTCAATACAAACCCTCGGATAAATAACCACCCTCGCTAAAGCTCGGGTGGCTAACCACCTCGGTTATGTATTGGCTTATTTTAGTCTCTCGATAAAAAATATACTATTTATTTTTCCAACAGAGATATTACTTGAAAAAATTAAATTTAAATAAATTAAATAAATCTCTCTCTCGGCATGATAATTCGTGCCCATTAAGCACGGATTATCAGGCCGTGCATTATTTAAGCGTGCAGTAACAAGTCGTACATTAACTACACTCGATTTTTTTTTATTATATAAAATATTTATAAAATTTTCGAAGTTTTCACATTTATGACACAGAATGTAGTTATTTATTAACATCATCATTATCATCATCATCCCTCTTACTCTCGTAAGTATAAATAGTAGACTGTGTGTGTATCGGAGTGTTTGTTCTGAGCATGCATATTACTCAAAACTGCATGTTTATTGCTAGCAAATGTAAAAGTCCATGAGTATGCTCATTAATGGCATGCTCATAAGCATTTGCTAGTAACGAGCATGTGTAACAGTAGCGTAAAGGGAACTCGGATGTGCTCGTAGGGTGAAAAACGCCTTTAAAATGAAAGAGATGCTAGACATACGTGACGTAATTCAAGGTCATATTTCCGACTTCAAACCAATGTGTGAACTTGCACTCTTTAGTGTAGGTATAAATTAAATTGGGTACTGCTAAAGCTAATGCCGTTTCCACACCGGGCCCAACGAAGGCTACTAATACTCTTTAGTTGCGAATGAGTGAGTTCATTGGTCCTATGTGGACGGCTTTGCGAACGCCAACGATACGAAGCGTGACGGTAACATTGGTGTGGACGGGGCATAAGACGCTACTATAGTAGTATAAGTTTAATTTAATTCTTATTTTATTTATTGTAATTTATACTAACATAGGCTTATAGCATAGTAAATATACACTTTTACTATGCTTATAGCCCTTATAGGTTAAGATAAATGTTTTAACAACAAAATGAGTCATGTTACTTGTAAATGAATGTAGGTAATTATTATACGCTTTGCAGCGAAAACTGCCTTCGAACAGAGAACGCGCCTAGCGTGTTCTTGGCACTGAACGTGTGTTTCTTGCTACTATATATAACCATCCATTGATAAGCATCCGAAACAAATCATTATTATTATAAAATTATTAAATTGCAGCTAAATAGGTAGTCGAGAAAACCGAATCGCATACCAAGGTGGAACCTTTTCACAATCATGACTCAAGACTTTAATAGTACTAAAGGGACAATATAGATGGCGTCACCTAACACAGTTCGCAAAGAAAAGATTCCGCCGCACTTCATATGCGATTAAGTTTTTCCGAGTCAATCCAAATTTAGAGGGATAAACATTCTCCAAGTATCAAAATCCCCGCACCGTCAAGTGTAAATGTAGTATATGTCGTAAAGGTATTCATTCACAGGGATAAAAATAGTGCTAAAAATATTCTACTGAAATATGAGTTCAAGTTGCCGAGAATTCTGTCGTTTACCGGTACTGATATGGACATTTCACAAGATCCATTATCGTAGTCCTTTTCATACTCTACTGGGTTGGAAAGGGTTAGAGAGATTTAATAAAACTATTGTTTTAATTAAACTTTGCTATTTTATATATAAACATTAGTTTACTTTATGTACAAAAATTTACAATGCACCTATTTTAGCAGTCTTCACAGATTATTTAAACTTAGAAAACTTAAATTTATCACCTTGGATACGGGTCCTATTCGTTATTCTCACTGGTATAAAAAAATAAAAATACTTTAATTATAATCCTTTCAACAATACTCAATATGGGCAATTTACACCAGGATGTAAAAACGAGCAGTTGTCACCTTGTCTGCACGATCCTTTTCTTTGAAAATATATACAAACAGCTTTTCTGCCGCCTCGCGCATTGGCATTGCCACCTCTACCTCTTTGTGGCCCGTCCCAGTTGCCAGAGCCTTTCCCGCGCCAATGGCCACCGGAACCGCGGCCACGCATAGGACCACGGAAGTTTCCAGGGCCAGGGAACCCTTCAGGTCCGTTTCCAGGTGGACCAGACATGTTAAAGTCAGGAGGAAACATGTTTGGCTGCATACTAAATCCATCTGGACCCATGCCAGGTGGAAACATTGCATTAGGGCCTCCTACGAACATCTCCGGCCCCATCATCATATTATCAGGGGGAACCATCATGCCCGGTGGCATATTTACCGGCGGAATCGCTCCAGGCGTAAGACCTGCCGGGGGAATTCCAGCAGGAATACCATTTGCCATTATGTGAGGAGGCACCCCGTTTTGCCAATCAGCTGGCACCATTCCAGGAGGACCTTGGAATCCAGGCACATTAGGAAATTGTGCAGGCGGGAACCCGTTTGGAAATTGTGGCATATTAGTGGGAAACATGGCTGGCATATTAATATTATTACTTGATGCTGGAGGGGTGTTGCCTTTAGGCTCAGGCCACGGCATATTTCTAAAATCACTAGTATTATCCTGATTGCCTGTAACATCCTCTAAAGGTATAATGGTTGGTTCAGAATACGTATGAGTTTCGGTATCTGGTTCTAATGCAGAATCAGGTATCATTGACTTATGGAAGTAAAGGGGTTGTAATGTCCCTTTTTGTCGGATAGCCTGAATGTCTTTTTCTTTACTATTTTTTCCGTATTCTACTTGCACTTGCCCTTCTGTATCAATAGGTATTAAAGGTTTCCAACTAGTTCTTTCCTCCATATAATCTTCTCCACTAAGATTTCTACCCTTTTGGAAAGCTTCTCTTTCGTGAATCCTTTCCAAATGTTTCATATCTGTGAACGTCTTAGTCACATTAACTCTTTCAGTTTCGTCAAGGTCGAAATATTGAATCTCTTCTAGTTCTGAATCAGGCTTCCATTTGATGCTTTTCTTAGGACCCTTTCTCTTATGATAACATAGCACACCTTTTAAACCATTGATCGTTAAAGTGTGCGGCGGCGGTTCTGACATGTCGATAGCTTCATCGAGTTCTTTATCAGGTGAATTTTCTTTATTCTCATTACTATCGGAAAGTCTGTCATTTGTTTTTTCTTTTTCTTCTTCTGTATCCAGAGTGTCTTGATAAAACTTTGGTGGGACAGATTTGCTTTCACTGGTTGGACTTGATATTGAGTTTGGTGTATGAGGTGGAGATCCATCATTTGTAGTGTTTCCGTCTTTTGAACCGCTAGTGCGTCGTTTCCTCTTTTTGGGTTCCTTTTTATTGGTAGCTGATGCATTTAGTGCATCCATGAACATGTCACTCTCCAGTAACAACATAGCTGTAACAAAAGAAAACATTTATTTAGTATTTTTTTTTGCTATTTAATAAATCTTAAGTTATTTATAGGTACCTATTGATTAAATAAACATAAAAATACATATAAATCGACAATATATAACTTTAGCTCCAATAGAATAATCTTGATAATTTGTAAGTAGTGATACAATGTGCCCATCTACATACTTTTACAATTTTTGAAACGAGTAAAGGAAAGACTATACTTAAATGTAAATTAAGAATCAGTCGAGACAGTAAGAACTAGTGCAGTGCCAGTGTACGTCACCATCAAATATTTCGGAGCGGCCAAGGTGATCAAAAACATCGAAATTATGAACTCTAATACCTTAATAATAGAGTGCATAACCACCTTGGCTGCTTCGAAATATCTGATGGCGACTGTACCAACGGTACACTTAGTGGCGTGATTTACCTATCTGTTTCGCCGTTGACACTGAAAGTTATTGGGTAAAGTTTAAATTAGGCTAGTACCTGGGCGTACTAGCTTGGCTTGATAAAGCTTGGTTTTACAAAAGTAAAACCGAGAAATCGTAATGATTTTTTATCACTAAGAAGTTGTGTCAAATTCCAAACATATTAAAAACGCGACCTGAGTCGAAACAGATTCGAGTAAGTACCTAACTTGAGAAACGATAGGCCTGACAACGACCATGATTATGTAAGTAATTAAGACATTTTGTCACGTTCACCTGTGTAGTTCAATTCCAGACGACAGCTCCGAACCAATGCCACTTGGCAATAAGTTATCATTACCTACCTACTAATTACTACCTATAATTTATTATTTTCATTTACAAAAAGACTAAATAAGAGTGTACCTTAAACACAAAAGTACAAAATTACTACCCATTTCATTTTTACAATTATAGGTACTCGAAAATTGAATCCGAATGCAAGTTTTGTTCCTACCAATACACAGATTTACACTAAGTATGTTATTTGAAAAAATAAATCGGCCTCAATACTTGTACTATTCTGTGCTCTATTTCCATAAGATTGATTTTTCTACTCTGACTCCAATAAACTGTCTCTATACCAAAAATCACGTCGGTCCGTCACTCCGTTTCGACGTGAAAGACGGACAAACATACAAACACACACACTTTTGCATTTATAACATTAGTATGGATTTTGCTACGCTGCGTATATTCGTGACCAATGGTGTAGGTGTACACCATTAACTCAATAACCGTCAGAGCCAATTTGCAGGCACGAGGTACGGTAAGCAGCAAAAGTATTATTTTAATGAAAATCTAACAAGAACGTTTAATGCCTTTGACGAAGAACAACACGCGCACATACCTCTCCCACACCTAGAGGAAGGTACTTATCCTGCTAAATGGGTAGGTATATAAGTAAATTATCAGTTAAGTATTATGAATAGAATCGTTTAGCAATTACTACTACCTGTACCAAAAGGATAAAGGAAAAAAATCTATGGTGTAAATACAAAATAATTATAGAATTTTTCACTTCGCAATATATTTGCATATGGCATCTACACTTAAGCAGATTCCAAAGCCAGATATATTATATGTACCTATTTTTAATAAAAAAAAAGTTTTTTTTATACTTAAAATAAACATGCAGGAAGCTACGTGCGGGAGTAGGCGAGTTGCTGACGTGCGTAAGTATTTTTCATTACAGTCGCACAGTATTGTTTGTCTGCTGTCGGTACTTTCTTTCTGCATTACGACATAAGTGTAGATACTGTAATGCCGTTTTGTGCGACAGTGTTGGTATGTAGTCGTCCAAGAAAAATTATACTGCTGTTCCCAAATGTCTAGTGTAAATTTTAGGGCATATTGAATCACAGGTATCTAGTTGACGATTGACCACGAAATTTTATGACCTAGTTTGTTAGGTAGGTACCTACTGTTTTCTCATTTTGATGAAAATAAACTAGATAGGTATCTAGTTAGGTAACCAGTTCGGTACAAAAATAAATGAGTACCTAGTTCTACGAGCGTTTCAATCGCAGTTTCCTGTCGCATATATTGAAGAAATGAGAGACCGTAAGCAACAAATTTTAATGAATTGTATTTATACGGCACGCACACCTCTATTGTTTTATAAAATCCTTCCATTCTGCCTGACTAAATTCTTGAATACTTATAAGCGACAGGAAACAGCGGTTGAAACGCTTGTATAACTACTCAAATAGGGTACCTTCCCTACCTAGAAGGGTGCCAAACCTTCTGAACCGATTTAGATTATATATTTTTTTTTCGACTGGATGGCAAACGAGCAAGTGGGTCTCCTGATGGTGAGAGATCACCACCGCCCATAGACACCTGCAACACCAGGGGGATTGCAGATGCGTTGCCAAACTAGAGGCCTAAGATGGGATGCCTCAAATGCTAGTAATTTCACCGGCTGTCTTACTCTCCACGCCGAAACAACGGATTAAAAAAAAGCTAGAAGTATTTATATAAAGACTCAACACAATCCGTTCAGCCACGTTTGAGAAATGGGTAGTTCTACGAGCGTTAGGTACTTAGTCCCTAATCAGTATGGATATAGGTTAAGTAAGTACCTATTAATAAAATGAGGTACAAATCAAATTTGAAATCGTATTCCAAGGCACAACACGCAATCTTATCTAATTTGTTATCAGAAATTTATCTATATATATAAAATTCAAAGTCCTGACTGACTGACTGACTGACTGACTGACTGACTGACTGATATATCAACGCACAGCCCAAACCACTGGACCTAGAGACTTGAAATTTTGCACATAGATACCTTATACAATGTAGGCATCCACTAAGGAAGGATTTTTGAAAATTCCCACGGGAACGGGAAAAATCGGGATTTATATATTCGATTCTGAGTGACCTTATCTCAGTAACAATAATAACTAGACTCTTCAAATTTGTTACACAAGTAGGTATTACATTAATTAAAACATTCATTTCAGGATTTTTGGAAATTCCTACGGGATACGGAAAAAACGTGATTTATATATTCTGTTCAACGGAATCCCATGAACAATAATTACTAGACTCTTGAAATTTGGCATAGAAGTAGGTAATTATAATAGTATTTTTTTTTTTAAGGATTTTTGGAAATTCCCACGGGACAAGGAGAAAACGGGATTTATATTCAGTTCAACGGGATGGTCTTATCATTTTAACCGAAATTTAGCATTTAGGGTCCTTGGGGGGTCCAGGGGTCTATCACAAAAGGATTTCCCAACATTCTGACGGGAACGGGAAAAAACGGGATTTTTCGTTTTTCTGGACTTAGAAAGCTAAAATTTGGCATGTAGGTTGCTTGAGGAGTGTAGGAAAGCATTAAAGAGATAATTTCCCGAAATTCCTACGGGAGCGTAGAAGAGCATTGAGAGTGGAGTTTTCGAAATTCCCACGGGAACGGAAAAAAATTGGATTTTTCGTTTTACTGGTCGCAGAAAGCTGACATTTGGCATACAGGTTGACTCCACTGAGTTAATTTTCCGAAACTTCCATGGGAAAGGGAAAAAACGGGATTTTTCGTTTTACTGGACGCAGAAAGCTGAAAATCGACATGTAGATTGCTTGGGGAGTGTAGAAAATTACAAAATTCCCACGGGAACGGGAAAAGTGGGATTTTTCATTTTACTGGTCGTAGAAAGCTGAAATTTGGTAAGTGGGTTCCTTGGGGAGTGTAGGGAGCGTAGAGAGAGAATATCCCGAAAATTATTACGGGAACGGGAAAATTGGGACTTTTGTTTTTCTTTCTTAATTATTTAAAAAAAAAAAATTTATTCGAAAAAGTATACTCCCAAGGTGGTCCATTGTCACCAAATTAGGATCTGATGACGGGATCACAGGGAAATCGAGGGCAACTCTCAAATTTTGTAGGGACGCATTAAGTTTTTCATTATATTTTCTCAAGCTATTTAAGTATTTGCGTCTGATAGACATCATCTCATGTTGATGAGCTAATGATAGTAGGTAAAACTCCTTAACGGTTAGGAGTTGAGGTTTTTTTTAAAATATTATAATATGCAGGTATTAGACATTTAGTTGTTTTCATTCTGGTAAATAAATATCGTAGAAAGTACATCTGTGTTACCCCAAATTTAACGCGGGCGAAGCCGCGGGCAAAAGCTAGTAAAATCATAAAATAAGGATAGGCTCATTTCTTCAAATTTTGCAACAGGAAACTGATAGCAGATGAAATAAAAAAAAATGCAACCGAATCGATAACATCCTTTTTTAAGTCGGTTAACTATGGACACAGTACCCACAAGACGAATTTTCAGTTAAAACTCATTTTACGTCGCAGTCTGTGTTGCATTGTGTGTAAAAAATACAATCTAAAACATTTCTACTTGCAAGAAATATATCTACGCGTTGAACATGAGATTTTTTTACAATTCTAATTGAAACACAATACCTATGCGCGCAATTAGTTACGAATATAGATACTTAATTATTAGTTACGTACTTAATGTAGGACGTGACCATCGAATAGCCTAGTAGTCACACTGACACTAACTATGAAGCTTACCTAACTTGTATTATGAGTAGGTCGTACCCACTCATCGATGTTATATAATGTATTTAATTTAAATGCCATGCAAATAATTGATTAAGATTTTTCTTTATCTACGTAATAGATATATACTGTGATTTCTCGTTCTCGATTTCCGTTAACTCGACAGGCAGCTCAGGTAAACTTCATGCTTTTTTTTTCACGCATTATTTAAGTTCACAGTCATTGTAAAATTGTTACATTGCGCATTGATTTGAGAGACATTGACATATTAAGTCCAATTAATAAAATTATATTAAGTCCTAAAAAAACTCATTTTTAAGCATCTTTAATTGATGTGTGAATTAACCCTTAAAAGGTAGAGGCGATTTAGCAAGCACATGCATTGAATTGGAAATTCAAACTTATCGTTTTAGTTTAAGTTACAATATCCAGTGTAATTATTGAAAATACTACTAGCTTTAAAAATATCCTTTGTCAGGTATGTATTCGATAGCTGATTTTGATCCTGGGGTAGTATACTCCAATAAATGGGGCCTTAATAAGGGTTAACAATACTTTCATTTACGAATTAAGAAAAGGTCATTCGTAAATAATAACCCGTTTATTCCGATTGACCGCACATTATTTTTCAAACAGTAGGTATTGAAAGTTCCCTCAGAGCTAACGGAAATCAGAAATAACACTGTATTCATTATAGTTCTCATAATTAGTAAGTACCTACCAATCTCTACAAGCTTGACTAGTTTGGAATTTATAGGTCAAATAACGTGTGTGACCAACATTCCCATTATACAAAAACAATAGGAACTATCATTGAGTTTTGTAATTAAAATAGACAAAAAACCTTTTCCATGCGTGGCCCGAGTGCCCGACACAACAATGTGCGTGGCGTACTTACTTATTAATGCCTATACGGCAAACTTTCAATACAAGGTTTTGATATACTCGTTTACTAGTAAAGCATCTCTGTGGTTGCTTTCTTTTTAAGTCCATACTAATATTATAAATACGAAAGTGTGTTTGTATGTTTGTCCGTCTTTGTCGTTGAAACGGAGCGACGCGATTGTTAACAGAGATAGTTTATAGGCCAGAGAGTGACATACGCTACTTTTTATCCCAAAAAAATGCACAGTTCCCGAGGGAACAGCGCGCGATAACGAATTCCACGCGGGCAAAAGCTAGTTTATTATCTATTTATAATAATTCACTAATTTGAAAAAATCTCATATCTCAGTCAATTACGTCAACAAAATGAACACTCTACAAAAAAAAGTACATAAAATTTCACTCTGAATTTTTTTTTCGATTTTGAAGGGTGTACGAGCTTTTTAGGGTTCCGTGGCCAAAATGGCAAAAACGGAACCCTTATAGTTTCGCCATGTCTGTCTGTCCGTCCGTGGCTTTGCTCAGGAACTATCAATGCTAGAAAGCCGTAATTTTGCACGAACATATATGTAAACTATGCGGACAAAATGGTATAATAAATTTAAAAAAAAATACAGTACCTCCCATAAAGTAGGGGTGTTTTTTTTTCATTCAACCTTGTAGTGTGGGGTATCGTTAAGTTGAATAGGTCTTATAAAACCATTAGGGAGTTGCTAAAACGATTTTTAGATTCAGTGATTTGTTTGCAAAATATTAACTTTATAAAGTGCAAATTTTCATTAAAATCGAACGTTCACCCCACCCCTCTAAAAACTAAACCGGTGCGTGGGAGCAAAAAAGGAAATAAAAATTCAGGATGATAGTTAATACATCAAACTTACAAGGAAAACTATAACGGTTAAGTTTTCTTGAGAATTTTCATCAAAATCGAGTGTCCCCCCACCCCTCTAAAATCTAAACCGGAGGGTGGAAAAATTAAAAAAAAAAACAGGATGGCAGTAAGTATATCAAACTTACAAGGAAGACTATAACGGTTAATTTTTCTTGAGAAATATTAGTAGTTTCAAAGTAAATAGCAGCCCAAGATATAAAATATAAACTTGTAATATTCCGTACACAATACGAAATCCTTATTACTTAATTTTTCGTAATGGCTACGGAACCCTATTTCGGGCGTGTCCGACACTCTCTTGGACTTTATAAAACTTAACCGTTATAGTCTTCCAAGTTTGATGTACTTACTACCATCCTGATTTTTTTTTAATTTTTCCACCCTCCGGTTTAGATTTTAGAGGGATGGGGGGACGCTCATTTTGATGAAAATTTGCACTTCAAAGTTGAATATTTTGCAAACAAATCACTGAATCGAAAAACCGTTTTAGCAACCCCCCTAATGGTTGACCTATTCAACGATACCCCACACTACAAGGCTTAAAAAAGTTTACATATATGTTCGTGATAAATTACAGCAAAGCCGCGGACGGACAGATAGACATGGCGAAACAATAAGGATTCCGTTTTTGCCATTTTGGCTACGGAACCCCAAGAATTACCCTAGCAAATCTATTATGTTTTTGAAAGATCTATTCGGGATACCCAATTTCTTTTTCAAGATTTTATTTTAAACCTTTGCCCAGGTGGTTATTAAAATTATATTATATCCATGCAAAATTATAGTTTCCTTTGGCATTAGCCAGTTTCTAAGTTAAGCCGCGGTCGGGTGGACGAACAGACGGACGGACATGGCGAAACTACAAGGACTCCTTACGGAATCTTAAAAAAGTGAGCCCCATTTGTGGAATCACTTCGTTATATCGGTCTGTCACCACTATTTTCTCAGGAACGGGTAGAGTTAAAATTACTATTAGATTTTAAAGGACTATGGTCTCTTGCGAACTAAGAAAAGCTAGAGACAACTCTTAAAAATTCATTCATTTAGGGTACTATTTCCCTCTGACATAGAAATATGAACTTTGTTAAGTAACTATACTTGAAATGTTTAGGTATAATTAACTTAATGTAAACGTCAATTTTGATGTCATCGAAATTCCCGCATTAAACTATCTAAGTGAAATTTATTTTCATTTCGTATCACAATGATAGATAAATAAAATGTTTAAAATCCTTGTATGTGCCAGATCTGGCACCTTTCTTTCTTTTCTGAGACTCCCAAATAAGGAAAAAAAAAACTGATTTCCAATGCCACCTCTAGGCTTATACGCTCACAGCTTAGTAAAGCCCTACTTTCACGAAGATCGGGCTTTTGGCTCGGGAATTATTAAGTACCTACCTACAACATTCAAATGCTACGCGACACGGGTGAGCGCGGGTTTTCTCGTGATTTTTTCCTTTACCAATGAGATACCCAATGATAAATTAAAGAGACTTTTTAAAGGAGAGATCCTAACGAATATCTACTAATATCTGTTAAAATCGGATTTGCTAATTCTCAAATAAGTATATAACATCCACCTGTTTCCAACGTGTTTACATATTTATGAATCAAACGGCGTATACAAATATTTGCCAAATTGGTGTGGTTATATGTATATGGAACCCATTCACATGAATACTCATTTTTGCCTACGAGGTGGATACATTTAAATGGAATTTATTTAAGTATGCAACTTTCTGAAGCATTTTGTGATTACATAATACTGAAACAGTTTAATGAATACAATTTTTTGGTGTCAGTAATAGATACATATTTATGATGAAAATGTGTGGCTACATATTTTTCAATTTTTTAACCCCCGACGCAAAAAGAGGGGTGTTATAAGTTTGACCGCTATGTGTGTCTGTCTGTGTCTGTCTGTGGCACCGTAGCTCTTAAACGGGTGGACCGATTTGAATGCGGGTTTTTTTATTTGATAGTTCTTAGACATGTTTCATTAAAATCGGTTCAGCCATTTTTGAGATATTGAACTTTAAAGTGACAAAGTCGGGGGTTTTCCAACTTTTTGTTGGTTAGGTTAGGTTATTTTGTGTATACATACTTTTAGACGTGACTGTACTATGAACTTTTTTTATTAATGCAATGATTGATTGTGCAGATATAAGAATAAATGTGAGCCAATTAAACAAACTCTACATTTCTTGTATCTTTTTCGCCAGAGCATCATTATTACTATTTTAGCACAGCATCATAAAGGGTCATTTATTAATAATTGCCAAATAATGAAATCGCACTGTTGTCATGCAATAGGGAACAGGCAGAGGAGTTAGACGCAGCCCATATTAAAAAATAAGCACTTACGTTGTGCTCTTAGATTGTGAAACTAGTGAAAATTAGTGGTGTAGAGAATGAGACGAAAATGATTTCGTCAAATTTTGTCTGCAGTTTTATATAATAAACAAGTCTACCTACTGTTGTTTTGTTCATATTTTCTTAGGTGTTTTTTTATTGCAAACTTATAGCACAAAACATTCTTAGATAAGTAATTAAAAACTAATCTACTCACTTGCACTTCAATTCATAGCGACAATTATTATAATTAGGCATTTTTCACTTTTTTCGTTCCACAGAAAACAACAGTAAGTATCTAGACGACGTACTTTCTAAAAGTTCTTTGAACTCTGCTTACCTACTACTAGTCTAAAGGCCTAATGACAAGTATAAAGAAATCATTACCTACTTACTGATGACGTAAAATTTGTTCTATTTTATATACCATTCATCGTATTTCGATCCGCTACCCTTTTACACCAAGAGCCAAAGACATTTTAATCTACGACATATGTATACATGAATTAGTAGTCTACCGAAAGTGTACCGAATCGACCGAGTAACGATTACAAACTTAGGCGACTGATAAAATAGAAGTAAGTACTTACTTTACGCACATCAAAGCTTTTGTTTTCATATACATATTTAATTGTGATTGACAACATTCTTATGTTATGCATTGGTTTTTTGACTGTACAGATAGAAACTTTTTCGTTTTTAATATATATGTACAGTTCAAATACATAATAGCAAAACTACTTTTTACGAAAAACTTTTCAGTACAGTAGCAGCCAGATCATAAAATTAGTACCTTGCTGTATGGATTAGTATATTGTAGACTTCTCGTGTTGACTTCTGCCTGTTCCCATTAGCAAATGAAGGAGATTCGAAGCACCTTGAACCAGTGCCATGACCATGAATGTGGGGTGCAAATGAACGAGAAGTTCTCTTGTTAAGCTTTCTTGCCAAAACTTAATGTAGAACAAACTATCGAGCGGCATGGTATCAATAAACGTAGTGTTCACTTGTATGCTTAAGTTATCCTTAACCAGGCTTAATTTTTTACGTCATGCTATGGAAACCCCACTTTCTGTTTTGTGATTTTTTAAGACAAAGCTGGTGTGCGCAATATGTACCGAATTAGTACCTACTTAAAAAATGTACCTCAATATAATGAAAATTAAATTTAAGAAATTCCACATGGATAATACAGTCAATGGCAAAAATATGTATACACTTTAGTACCTTGTCACTTTAACCACTGACAGCTCAAATATGACGAAAATAGACAAGGTACTAAAGTATAAACATATTTATGCCCATGACTGTACTTACTCAGTAAACAAGAGGCAAAAAAATTGTACCACAGTAGTTACTGTTAAATAAGCTGGTTATGGCTAGTTTAAATTTATAATGAATTACCAAATAATGTGAAAGATTGTGAGTCTCTCAGTGTATTTAAAACCAAATTGAAACAACACATTCATAACACTGTGTAACTTCAACAAATCTCCAACGGTCATGCTGAAATGTTTAATTTTAAGGAATTATAGTATGTAAGCTCATTTTAAGTGAACTGTATTGTTCTTATGAGTAAATAAAGCTTCTCTAAACTAAATTACTTAATTGTTGCCAAGACGCGAGCAACTCCATTGCCCCCGACTGTTGGTAGTTGTACTTACATATTGCGTACATCAGCTTTGTCTTAAACAAATCATAAAACAAATTGTGGGGTTTCCAGGGAGCATGACTTAATTTTTTTACCGTATATGATCTACATAATTCTATTCATAACCTGCTGCATGTACATTACGCCATGCTGTTTTGTGACTTTTTAAGACAAATCTGATGTACCCAATATGTACCGAATTAGTACTTTTGGGGTCGCTGCAGAGCATTTCTCCAGCAACCCCAAAATTAAATTTAAGAAATTTCACATGGATACTTACTTTTTCAGTAAAGAAGAGGTCAAAAATATTTGTACCGCAGCTATTACTGTTAAATAAGTTGGTTTGAAAGCAAACTCTTTATTGTACAAAAGAAAATGTTTTGGCTAGTTAAATTACTTTATTGTTGCCAGGACGCGAGCAAATTCTATTGCAGCCGACTGCTGGTACTTAATTAATTAAAAACAACGTGCCCGATTAATAGGAAACTATGTACATATAATGGGATTATACATATCTAAGCCTTAACGTACCTATATTCAGGTGCCCAAAACCAATAAAAAAAATATAGAACGAGTTGAAATGTTATAATGGAAAACTAATATTGTACCTAATGCATCCCATTTGCCTAGCGACCACCTTTGTGAAATAGGATAGGTCACATAGGTACACTCAACCAATTTGATTTCGGAGCCACTATGGAACTTTATCACAGTTAATAATTTCATTTGTCTATAAAAATGTTCATCGATTGAAATAAGCGTTAGGTATTATAATCGAAAACTAATATTGAAACATCGTCTCTACTATGAAAAATGTTCACTAATTTTGAATTTTAGCTTTCTGTATCCTCTGTTAGAATATAACCTAACCAACATAAAATTGGAAAACCCGGACCTTGTCACTTCAAAGTTCGATATCTTAAAAACAGCTGAACCGATTTTGCTGAAACATGTCTAAGAGCCATCGCTAGAAAACTTTATTTCAAATAAACAAAAATAGCATTCAAATTTGGTTCAAAAAAAAAATAGGTTCACCTTCAGGTAAGAGCTTTGGTGCCACAGACAGACTAAATTCATCTGAAAAAGTAAGTATCCATGTGGAATTTCTTAAATTTAATTTTAGGGTTGCTGGAGTAGTCCTCTGCAGCAACCCCAAATTCAATTAATTGTACCCTCGGTTCTATTGAGGTACAATTTTTTTTTTAAGTAAGTACTAATTCGGTACATATTGGGTACATCAGGTTTACGTCTTAAAAAATCACAAAACAGATATTGGGGTTGCCAGGGAGCATGACGTACATGTGCATAGTATAGGTGACAAAATCCCAAATCCTGTTTAAGTTTATTTCGCTCTATCTTATATACCGAGCGGCAAAAAATCTGGCCCTCAAATGTAGGTATGCAGTAATAGGTAATTTTGTAAGTAGATTGGGCCAAATTTTGTGTCGCAGAGTATATTTTTAGCGCCTTGAAATTTAATAAGTACCAATTGTACACCTACCGCAATTTTAACAGACTTCTTATTAGTACGTTTTGACTATTACGGAATTATGGTTAAGTAGTTAGGTACCATTTGTCTGCTTCTAGATTTTTGTGTTCTACTTTGTAAACCTCCAATCGTAAAAAAATGTAAGTGACAGTACAATAAAACCATACGAAATAGACAATTACACGCAGTAAAATAAGGAGTTTAGGCAAATAATATATAGCCAATCAGCAGTTTTTCCTTCAGTTGATAACATTATTATTAATAAAATGATTTATGAAACTGGGAAGGACGAGAAGTTAGTATGTGAAGCTAAAGAGTATACATGCATTATTTAACATTTTGGGGCACGGATAAGCAACCCTGTGCAATGACCATGGTTTTATATATTATTTTTGCAAATCCTTTGGACTTAGGGTTAGTTTGCAATACTTTTCTCAAACTAAGTTGCAAGCAAGAAAGTATGTGGGTTCCATAAAAGCGCAGTCAATTATTTTCTGTACCTTTATAAGTATATAAGAGCAAGTAAAAAATGTATCACGTATCTATCAATATTAGGGTTGCCTAACTAACCGTAACTAGATAGCTAAAATCAATAGTCAGCAAATAAAGACATTCGCGTGTAAGGAAACCATATTTGGTTATTTACTAGCATAGATTTAACGAAATTCTGAAGCAAAGGTACTGATTTGTCACCTTGCGTTAAGTTTTTTTTTATGTAGTTTAATATACTGCGATTACTCATTTTTCCTAAATGTAACAAATCACTATGCCTCGCAATGACTTACTATCAATGTCGATCATATATGTACTTGTACTTGCGATCACAATTTTATTGTAGTCTTGCTTGAACTTGGCCTGGTCAGTCAGAGTGCAGCAATCACCAGTGGCAAAGCGATTTTTTTTTTCAAAAGTTAATTAATAACTTTTCTCCCTTCAGTTCCTCTCTTTATCAGCAATAAATTAAGCTTTCTGAATAAATGAAGTCACGTATCGTATGATATCGGCAGACATAATCGGTATTTGCTCCTTTCAATTTAAAGCAAAAGAAATTAGGTAATGACCAATTGGTAAGAAAAGTAGTTATTTACAACATGGGAATAAAAAATCAATATTTTAAATTCAAAGCTTGAAAGAAATTGGTAATGGAGAAATCTATACTAATTTTGACAAAAATCTACGTAGGCATCGATCCCGATTATAAAAAAAGACAGAAACGTCAGAAAGGACATTAATGAGGGGCTGCGGGGACCTGCCACGCTACCTATTTATTACTCAACCGCTTGTTCCCAGGTTGATGCCTGCGCGCGGTATCAGGACACTAAAAAAGACATTTTCTACGAGCGAGTTGTCATTGTCACAGAATTCCAGTACTGTGATGCGTGAACTCGCTCATACAACTACGCACGCAAGAGAATTACGTAAACTTAGGTACTCATTGTTACTTTTTTTACCAACTTTTTTCATATGATAGGTTCGCTATTTGCCAATTTTTTATTTATTTTAAAAATCAAAGCTTGACAATACGCGTTATCCCCGAAAACAAAAAAAAACATTTTAAGCTGCATTTACATATTTTGGCAGATGGATGGACATACGTATATAGGGGATAGATTGGGCCTTATGTATGCAACATGGTCAAGGATAAAAAAAATCACTTGGACACAAATATTTAAAATCATGAAAACAGAATATTTTAAAAATAAAAAAATCTTTGGGCACCAGGTGTTTTTTTTTATTCTTGACCACGTTGCACTATAGCCCCATCTATTCCCTATATACGTACGTCCATCCAACTGCCAAACATGCTGTATAACAGGAGATAGAGGTATGAAATTCAACTATAGAAAAAAATACCGGCGTGTGACGTCACACGCCAGAAGCGCCATACCTGCTGTATAGAGAAAAGCAAGGAGACAGACTTGTTTAAAAAAAAGCACAGTAAATTTAACTTTCAACTGGATTATTGTTTTCCTTCGCTAAACATTGATTGTGATTTGGATAGGATATGGCAAATTCAGGAGTTGTCAAATACCGCATTAACGCCTATTTAACATTATGGTTATAATGACGCTAACTAGAGGTGTTATTATTGGATTATCAGTATGGTGCTACATGGTTATTCGTGATGTTTACCAAAAATTTATTGTTTCGAAAATAAGGGTCTCATTTAATTTTACACGAGTCGAACCAGGAGAGCTTTGTAAGGGTAGCTTCCTGTGCACATAATAAGTATATAATTATGTGCAACAACGATAGGTATCATAACGCGGCCTGTACCCGTACTTTGTCGATGGTACATCGAGATCAGTAATATTTCAAAAGAAATATCTAAATAGTCCATAGACCGCGTAATGACGGATTCTTCTATCATCAAATGCGAGAACGTCTCTGTCATCTAAGTAGCTGCATGCAGATTAAGATTTCCTTGGTTTTGTACAACTTAATTGCAAAGAAGAAAAATGTAAGTAGTATACAGTATTGTTTTAAATTGTATAAACATGTTTTCTATTGTAGAACTTTTCGCGATGTTCATAAAATTAGGAGTAGTTTTATTCCATCGCTTTGGACCTTTGTCGGACAGCAGTAGATCGCATCTGGAGCACCAGTCGTTCCCAACAGCACTGCAGCGAGTCTTGCACGGAGCCAATGATGGCTTGCTGGGTAAACGTATGCGCCTCACGCTTGTCTTTGAACAAATTCAGGTCAATATTCAACGAAAGAATAGTATTAGTTCACCGTTTATTTGAAATAAATACTTTACAGACAATTGTATCACTTTGGAGCCCTTTAAGTTATACATTATCGACTTACCACTGTTGATATAGCTACTTAAATAAATGTAAACACTTGAAGATATTTTGCTTTGGCACGATTGACAACCTGAAAAAATAAAAAATATTAGTAATATATCACCAAATTGACTAGAGTAACGATACTTACGTTTAGGTTTAGGCGGTATCAATTTTATAGCTCCAGGCTTTTCAACAGGCTCCACTTTCGGCTTTTTCTCAGGTGGAGGTTCATTGTGTACAGGAGATGGCCTTTTCGGTATAGATACTGTAGGTGGTAAAGTTGGAAGTGGTTTTTTATTCAATAATGAAGCACGAGAAGGTGGAGGTTTAACTTCTTCTTCCAAGCCATGCTTCCTGAATTTAGAATTAAAAGTTTTAACAGTCTTAGGTTTAGGTTCATCAGGCTTTCTAACTTCAATCGATATTGATGGTTTTTCTTTTTTAACATCACTCAATTTAGGTATTTTTCCTAGTTTATGAATTGATGGCGGGCCTGATTTTTCAGCAGATTTTTCAGAAGTCTCTTTCTTCTTTTCACCTTTATCATCTTTTATCTTATCCTTACTCCTACTCTTGTCCGATGACGATTTATTACTACGATCTTCTTTTGATTTATTACTAGAAGAGCTAGATTTGTCGCTAGAAGACCTCCTGCTACTATCATTCTTAGATTTTGAACTATGTGAAGAATGTTTACTTTTATCTCTAGAGCTATCTTTACTGCTATGGCGATGAGAACTGTCGGATTTACTACTCTTGTGTTTATCATTTGATGAAAGAGATTTACTGGAATGTTTGGATGAACTTGATTTAGAACTACTATTATCATGAGACTTTTCTTTAGATTTGCTTTTATGTTTATCTTTAGATTTATCTGAAACTTTACTATCGGTCTCATCAACTTGTGAAAGTATTTGCTTTCCATCTTTCAATGTTATTTTTAGCACAGGCAATGTGTCTGGTTCTTTGTCTAACACTTCTTTAGTTTCGTCTTCAATTCCATTACAGTCTTCCTTTTGTATTAAATGATCAGAAGATATTTCTGGCTGTATAAGATCTGATTTGTTATCTTGCTCATTAAAGCTTTGATCTACATTTTCAAAATCTGGAACTTCTTGTTTTAAAGAAGATTCAGTAGTTATTTCTTTTTGAGCGTCAATAATAATTTGAGGTATATCCGTCGATTGTACAGGCACAACATGTTCACCTTTAACAGTTTTAAGCCACTGCTCTACTAGTTTTGAAGCCAGCGCTCTTATAGCTAAAACAAAGAAATAAAATCTTAAAACACACCATGAAAACGTTTAAAAAACGAGCACAAATAATAGTAAATATTATTGAGACAAAAGCGAATATTATGTATGTACTGTACTATGATCAAATTACTTACCAAATTGGTTACCATCCTTTGATAATTCTTTGACCAGCTTCGGACAGTTATTTGTTTTCAAATGTTCTATGTCTACAGGACATAACAGCAATAGTTCCAAAAGTTCTCGTACTAGTGGCCAATTTTTGGCGACAATGCTTTCTGTCAACCACATATGCACAAGTCGCCAGCCCCCAGATCCCATAAAGAGGCCTAATAACTCAGTCTCTGTGCATTTTAATATCTGAATATAAATGCACTTTGACACCAACTTTTTAGAAAATTTTGTCATTAAACTGAAAGAGAAAAAATAAATAAATTAGTATACACAAAAGTTACGTTTATTGAAAGGTACCTCATCATATTTAAATAAACGAATCAAATTATTTGTCCCGTTGCAATTCATGTAATAAGTTAGGAGACAGAATTGCACTGATACAGGCACTAGACAAACCTTAAGGGATAAAAATATTTCAAATAACTAGCGATTTTATTGAATCAAAAGTTACTTTGCGAAAGTCCATATCAATGAACTAAAACAATTGGTTCATTAACCAGTTGCTGACAACCAAGTCTTCAGGTATTTAGCGACAACGTGGTGGTTATTCAACCATGCAGTATTTCAGTATCAGAGTAATGAAATTTGCTCATGCACAATCAAGGTCTTAGTCAAAAAGTTTGCCGTCATCAATAAATCAAATATAAGCATCACGCTAGTTATTAGTATCGAGCTTTAATAATATATTCAAACATTTATTAGGTAGTGAGTGATCCATAATAAATATTATTTATTACATAGATAAATATGTGTGCACTGATCAGGTTTTGCAGCACTCCTGATATTTCGAATAGTGACTGCCTACAGGTAATCCTAAGTATAAAACAGTTTTACAGTTAGTAAAATAACTTTCAACTATTAAATTTCACTTATATAGGCACTCAAAAAACTCTGGCAATGATTAAAACTTATTAGAACTTACTTGGCTAGTCTTTGGACTTCGTCTCTGCTTTTAATGCCACCATTAGGAGACAGAAGAACACTTAGGCAATTCAGTAACTGGATCGGGTCGATACGTGGCTGCAAACAAAAAAACAATGTTTTAAATAGAATGAAATGAAACTTTAAATACATCATTTTGATATTTTAACCTCTTCACCGCCGAAGTGACGTGCTCTGTACGCACAGAAAAACCAGCAACAAATCAACTTGATTTCTAATCTCATTGCAGAAGGATTAAATTTATTTTGAGCTGAATGTTGGTCATGTACCTATAGATGACCGTGGCGCGTGAGGCATTCCATTGGCTGTCACGATGACTGGCAGTGAAGAGGTTAATACAGCAATATTTTTGAAAAGAAAACGAAGAAGACCAATAAAAATGCTTTATGGATGTAGGTTTCATTTCGTATTCTGATTAGGCCTTTTTTATAACTATCGCAGCGTAACTCGAATAGGAGTTTTAGTTACGAGAGGCTGTGAATAATAAATGGCAAATAGATTTTGAACACGATTTTGAATGGTTGGGGTATATATACTTAATATGGAAGTACTCTTAATGCAATTATTCAATTGAGTGAAATGAAATAATTGAAGTGAATTAAAACTACGTGATCATTAAAAAAATTACAAAAAATGCAAATGAACAATTCAGTAATCGAATTTTCGTGTATTTATTTATTTTCAGGATCTCTAAAACGACTAAGGATTTCTATGAAATTTGCTGTTAGGAGTTTACGATTATACCTAGATTGGTCTCATGTCTAGAAAAACTCGTGTCTTCGAGTTTTAGCCCGAGCGAAGCTCGGTCGCTGAGGTACTACATTATACTTTACATACATTATATGTATTATATTTTACTAACTAACATTATAATTAGTGCAAATAGAGTCAATCACCTTATCGATATGCAAATAAATTTGATAATGGTTAAAAATACACTTTAAAGGATTGCTATAAAAAAAATTTACAAGCTTTTATTTTTAACTTGGCCTGTTCGTTTATTTATTTGGGTCAAATCTTGGAAGCAAAATTTGACCCACTTGTAGTTCTCGGATTGACTTGTAAATTGGTATACTAATGTAAATCTCGTAACAAAATAATAATCTGGCAGTGACAATCTGGTGGTCCAACCAAGAGTCTCCGCAGGGCGGAACTTCTCAATGGATAATAGCCTCGACTTGTAATTTAGTTAGTAGATGTAGTTTGAATGACAGTACAAGTACAGTCAGAGAAAAAAGCTTGTATTAAAAATGTAATTTAAAAAAAAAATACTATTTTCATTACGTTTCAATACCTTACGGGTATTGAATATAAGTATTTCAAGCAATGATAGCCATCCATCGTCAATTTATTTGCATATAAATAAGGTAGGTATTAAACCATAAGCTTGTTTTGCAACTAAATGTACAACAGCTACATTCTACATTTATTGTGTTATGTACCCAAATGTCAAGGAACTGTCATAAATTACGACCAAAATTTGGGGGAGATCTAGTGTTTTAACACAAAATACTAGTGTTGCCCACAACTTCCACTGTGTTCCCCAATTTCACATTACTGTTTTATATTATTATTTTTACATTAACAGCAGCCTATGTTATTTTAGAAGTGCTCCCTTCTATTAGTGAAAGAAACCGAAAATGGAATTCCTGTGATTATTCTTACTTACAATCAAACAAACATAAAAAGTTCACACTTTGTTATAACAACGATTTGAAATATATTTTTTTGCGTTATTCTAGGAATGTCTCCGATTAGGTCTCATAAGCACCAATTCAGGATCCGATGATTGGATCCTAAGAAAATCAAGGGAACTCTTCAAATATTTAGAGATACGTATGGTAATTTTGATATATTTAGTAAACTGCTCAAAAGAAAATAAGGGCCACGTGAATTTTATGGGTGAAACGGTTTTTCCTAGTCTAAAATTGGTTATATTAATAGAAAATAACATAATACAAAATGCTTTTCACTCAATTAAATGTATTGAATTAAAAAAGAAAACATATTTTTGATTTCATTTTACCGGTGAAATTCAAGTGGCCCTTATATTCTTTTGCGTAACTCGTGCATGAAAAATCATCGTTTGGTGAAGTGGAACTGATTATGAAGACCACAGTTGACCATCGGAGTTACTACCCAATAACAAGTATTTCACGGATTGAATTTTAATTACTTTGACCCAGTTGCTAAGCAATTTATGCACCTCGTAATGCATAATATGGTAAAACAGCCCGGGTGTTGAAGCACCAGGACTCCTCAAAAATAAACGTCTCTGCATCGGAAAAAGCAATCTTTCGTAAAAAGTGACGAGCAGTTGATATTAAACTGTTATATCTTAGATTATTTACACTAAAAAGCGTGAAAAAAAAAAAAAAATTGAACCTGAAGTCGGTCGGTGCCTCAGCCAGCATGAGCCAGGAGTGGTTGAAGCCCAATACAAAGAGCGTAGGTGATGTAGATGACTATAGGTCCACTCCTGCTAGCTCGTGCTGAGGAACCGACCGACTTCAGATTGGTTGAAAATTATTTTCATGATTTTTTGTAGTCGGTTAAATTTTTTGATATAATTTTTTTTTGATTGCTCCTAATGGCTAAGGATCCTGGCGGATGTAAGCATTTTAATTTTTCTGAAGAACATAAATAAAATATTTTGAAAAAAGAAAGAAAATTGTATCTAAGCTAGTAATCTATAATATAAAGATGAATCGCAAAATGTGTTGGTAAGCGCATAACTCGGGAACGGCTGGTCCGATTTCGCTAATTCTTTTTTTTATTGTGTTTGTTACTGTCAGGAGAAGGTTTTTGTGGAAGAAAATACATAAAAAATACAACGGGGGCGTAGCCGCGGGCAACAGCTAGTATAAACATATAATCATAATAAGAATGCTACCCACACTACCCACAGTCCTCCACATGTAAATACTAGTCTACCACATGCAATAAACTCCGAACAAAGAGCATCACAGTATCGCGATTGATTGTTGAATGCATAATAAAATCTGCTGATTGTTCCTTACGATTTACTTTATTCATCAACCGTTATAATTGTTAAAATGAACACGGTATGGATATGGTCAAGGGTCCGTACCGTACCTATTGTAGGTAGGTTATACCACAGAATATATAATAGTACTAACGTACAGAATGGCCACGCTCCGCCCCGCACCGGTTCGAGTTACCCCACCCCTCAAGCGTAGCCTGACGGAAATCTGACGGATAGCAGTCGGGCGCGCGACGCGATGTATGTCGGCCGCACGGCACTAAGCTCGGGACTTTCGGGAGCAATAATTTTGCGAAATGGTGGTATACTGTGCATTGTATGGGTGTTTGTCAACAGCCAAAGAAAAGGAAAGGAGTTTTTTTCGATTTCCGAAGGACGAAAAGAGGTAGGTTAGGTAACCAACTTTAATTAGCAACATGTACATGTAGGTATTAGGTAACTAGGGAAAAAACCAATACCTAGGTTTATAGTTTGTACCTATAATGTGTAAATTTGTATTTATTTGTATTTATTTCCTAAAACTCGAAAATCAATCATATTCTAACAATTTGCCCCTCGTACAAAGTCACATAATTTTCTGTGAAATCCGCGCGCCGCAGCAAGGCTACTACGAAATACGAAAATCGAAGTTCATGTCGTTCGTTCCCTCTGACATTTATACTGTTTCATACGAGAGCGAGAGAGACGGTAGCATACGAACTTCGATTTTCGAACGTCGGAGTAGGCCCTCAGTTCATTGTTCGGTGCTAAATCGGTGACGGTGAGTTCGCGAGCAAGCGCCAACTTGTCAGTGGGCGCGCGAGAAATATTGTACACTTACCTACCCTACCTACTTCCTTTTGTAAATAAATAATGCTTTCTAGAAGTATCGCGATAAATACATGAAAGTCATGAAATAACTATTTAGGTACCGAATAATTCGTTTAAGTTTGTAGTCAAATACTTATTGTAGGTAATTTAAAACAATAATGCTTAAATACATAGACAGACACATTTTATGTAGGTTTAAATAAAAATATATGATTAACGATTACATTTATTTACACATCTAAGCCATACCTACATACCCTATGGTACTAGGGTTTTGCGATAGTCAGCCCTGTGTCACTTACGCACACATTGACGCGTGTACAGACGTCGTCGTGCCTATGTAGATTCCAGAACACGAATTTTGTATGGCGTGGCCGCCCTGTGGTTATACGTAAAAATGCTACGCTCGTGCGTAAAATACCATGTTCCCAAAACATCACATTTTTCAAAAAACTCCATTACTTAATTACATTCCCATTATATAGGCACACAGTTACAAGAAGAACTGATTGTGCAAAAAGAGAATGACTGAAATGAATGAGTAAATGCCAAAATTCCGCTATCATTACGTGACATGTTCCTCAAGAACAAGAACAGTTCGTGCGTGCGTAACGATAACTCCGCGAGCGCGCAACAATAACTCCGCGAGCGCGCAACGATAACTCCGCGAGCGCGCAACGGTGTCGCTGCGAGCTCACAGCGAGTTAGCTACATATAGCGCCGAACACGCCCTATCATTATTGTAAGAGTCTGCAATACTTATGGCTGTTTTGGCGCTATACGCAGCTAGCTAACTCGCAATGTTGTTGTTGCGCAATGGCGGCGATACAAGCCAGCGTCAGGTCGATTTAGTAAGTAAAAAAAAAAAACAGGAACGACGAAGAAAAACATTTCTACAAAGGAAATCAGATGCTATTAAGCCTTTAATGCCTGTAAAGAGATACGGAAATAAAAAAAAATCAAAGCAGGAGAAAAAGGGATGATTAGTCAGCAAAGCAAGTAATAAAGTTATTCTTAGCAAGATACATTAATGTGAGAATGTTAGTAACAGAACAGAATAAGTCGATAAATAAATATTAATTATAAAAGTTTCATACATAACTATTATTTTAGTTCGTGTTTTGACAAAATAGACTTACTGCAATAAATATGTCTTTTTCCATTGATTGCAAAAGGGCCACTTACACGTAGAAAAGAAAGCTAGTTGAAGTAAATGTTTACGACAACAGCTACAAAAAGAACTAATTGCACGAAAGTAGAATGAATGAAATGAATCGGTAAATGACAAAATCCTGCTGTCATTAGTCATTACACGAAATGTTGATACTATGTGTGCATAAATGATAACTGCCCCTAGTTAATTTTATTTCACAACATGGAATCTGCATAGCTTTCAAATTTTCTCATAAAGGACGATGTTATGCAATAGTGTGTCAACCCTGATCAATTCGGCAATACAATACCAACCCTTAGAGAATAATTTTACAGTTGACATTGTATTGCAAAATGACAGTGGGTTGACTCAGTATTGAAAAACAGCGTCCTATAAAGCCCCATTTTAGACTATGCGAGAACTCGCATGCAAATTTCACTATATTGCGTTATTGTTCACACACATTTGTCACACAAATTTGTTCTAAGATGATTCAAATGACACATTATTATGTAACTTAGTGAGACGGTAACTATTTTTTTATTCTTTTCAACAAATATGTATTTTCAATAAAAAATGAAATCACACTAAAACTGCTGATTGTTCCAATATTTGAAGATAAACTTGCTAACAAATTGTTAAATTACTTTATTTAATTAACGCCCTTACCATGTTGTTTAAAGAGGCCGCAATTGCTAGAGGTGAGGGTTATCGGTAAAAACAAACAAACAATCTAACTTGGAAGATTGTTAAATTTATGCCCAAAATTGCAAGATTGTTCGTCAGAGTCGGAAAGTGACACTCCATGAGTTGAATAAATTATATTTTAAAATTCAAATAAGTTTTTCAGTTCTATAGCGTAACGTTTGAACCAACAAATAATGCTATTGCCACTTTTAGCAGTAGGTATGTACATGCAAAAGTATCTTCTTCTCTTTTAAAATATGGCTTTCTGTCCTTATTAGGACAATTTCGCCAGTATCAAAGTACTCTCTTTGAGAGGGACGTTGTTCGGTAGTTGTAGTTTTTGCAACTTGATAATAAAATTCCAGAAACCACGTGGTGACAACTTGCGCATTAAAAATGTCAGACACCAGAGCAATATAGAATTTTGTGATCACTGTTCACTGTTAAGGTTAATCGCCGCATAAAACACTATCAAAATTATACTTCAACTAGCCAAAGAAACGGAAATAGCAAAATTATACATTGTCTACATCCGACATGTTCGAATGCCACAAATCGAATCATGCAAAAGTATCGATAGTTTGCGTAACAGTATGTAGGAGGTACTCTAGTTCCGTCAGTTTGGCATCTGTCATTTGAATCATGTTAGAACAAATAGAATATAATAGTCTGCGATATAATGGAAACTTGTATGCTGTAAGTTCTTGAATGGTCTAAATGTGTGTAACGTGATACAAAACTGGAAAATATCAATATCAGTTGAAAGATATTGAAGATACGAGCGAAAGAAATATGTACTATTCAGTCTCTTTGTAGAAAAAAATATTTTGTGGACATTCTCCGGTCGTCCCGTCGTAATGTGATGAGAATGATATAGGTACATACATACGGATTGAAACTGTTTAGTAAAATTAAAAATTTTGAACTTCGTATTGTTTTAATAATGGGTGGTTAAGAGCATAAATCTATACAATTATTGCTTCAAATATATGTTCGAATCGATCGATCTTATTATAGTTAGCGAATAGGTACAGTCAAGGGCAAAGATATCGACACGGCCAAAGTTGCAAAAATATGTATACATGGCCTCAATATTATGCTGGCACTTCACTTGGCATATTCGCAGAAATATTTGCGTGTGTGAAAGAGATGCACTATATCGTTGCTAGCGTGAGTGACGGAGATGTCATTAACGCAACGCGAATACGCAATGCCAAGTGCTACCATTAAGTGCATAAAGTCGTGTATACATATTTTTGTAATTTTGGACGTGTCGTTATCTTTGCACTTGACTGTACTATGCGGCCGAGCCGGCGCAATTACTAAAAGGCTAATGTTGATACCTATGTTCAGCCGGCCTTGGATTCAACTGTCAGCTTGCACTAGTTATTATTATTAGTGCCTGGGCGACCGAGCTTTGCTCGGACAAATCTCAGTAATAAGTTTTCCCAGAGATAAGACCAAGCTAGATCGATATGTCATCCCGAAAAACCCCACATACCTATCAAATTTCATCGAAATCGTTGAAGCCGTTCCCGAGGTCCCGAACTAAATATAAGGCAAGAATATAAGTAAAAGGCAACAATAAGAAGATAAATTAGGTACTTAGTAACGGATAATGAGAATGGTCTAACGTTGGTTGTGTATTTGTGATCAGAGAACTTCAGAGAAGAGATATTATTAGAGATAAACGAATAAGATAATAAAATGAGGCGTGGTTAATGGTACCGTAAAACGGGGTGAATAGAAATCGCGGAGTGATTAGAAATATTCTCGGGATTTTCTTTGAATGGGTACAAAAAAACAACATGATCTCTACAGCCAATTACTTTAGTTTTTAGTATTAAGTTGAATATTTGTTTACTTTGCTTGCAACACTCAATAGTCGTGAAGTTAGTCAGGCCATAAAATTAAAAAAAAAAAAAGTTAGAAGTACTTATTAAACATTTTAGTACAAAGAGAGACGATACCAAGGTAAGAAATAAGTTTCCAATTTTTTTTTCATAATAGTGATAATTATAGTGTAGTGGAGTTTTAACCTAATAACTAGATTAAAACGCTAGATTCTAGTTACCCGGTGTCTGCAGTCTCAAAATAATAAAACCTTGATCGAGTTTATTCATAATCGTATTTCTACAAAAGTAATTACATAAAGAGTCGGTTAGAAACTGAGGTGAATAGACACGGCATACTGTTAGACACGCTGTTCGAGGTGAGAAGACAAGACAGTGGGGTGAAAAATAACGACGGGAGGGGTTAATAGAAATGAATACGTTATGGTTCTCAAAAGTTCCCGGCCTCTACGGTAATGTACTATTTTTTTTATTCCTTTGACAAGATCCTATCACCCACATTTTTTTTTCTCAATTATGTCAACCCTGACTGAATGAGGGTTTTCATTGAGGCGAAATATCGCTAGATGGCGTTAGTATCGTGAGGTTCGTTTGAAGTTTGCTCGTGATTGGTTAAAAAAACTAAATGAACCAATCCCAAGATTCGCAAGCAAACGTCAAACGGAACGGACCTCGTTTCGTTCTTCACCCCATTATGTTGTGTCTACTTACTAACCCCGTTTTACGCATTTGTAAAAATCTTTTTATTTTTTTTATTTCGCTATCTATACCAAGAGCAATAAGGCAAAAACAATCTTAGGTCCTTTACTATTTAAATTCATTCTTAGAAATATGTTGGAAGTTCAAAATCGTGTCTATTAACCCAGTTTTACGGTACCTACCTTTCGATGCGGACAAAGAAACTCTCTTTTTGAAATACATATATTAAAAAGCATAAGACACACTTCAAAATTAACATGATTATAAATGCAATGCAAATAAAAAAAAGAACTCATAGGGCAGTCGTGAAATACGAGTCCAAAGTCCAACAGAAAATTACCTCTACGTGTACAAGCCCAATCAAGATGGCGGACGGCTAACGAAATTGTTGCGCAGTACATTATTTCTTTGTTGCTTTTAATTTAAGTCTATTTTAGTAAAATTAGATATAACTTACCATGATGACTCAGTTAATTATATAGGTACTTCAGTTACTTATAACAGCAAAACAGCATCACGAATGTGCCACGCCTCGTTCAGCATAGGCAACATGGCGGCCCATTTCGTAAGATTGTAGCATCGTTTTATATTCTTATATGCACAAAATACAACCACAATTTGCAAGTCCATAAAGTTCCATAAGCCTAACTTTAAATAAACACTATAGCAATAACTAAATGTCTCTGGATAGATTTCACAAGTGTGAAAGTTTATACTATTACGTAATCCTATCAAATTATAATGTACAAATACTTCCTCTTAACTAAGTAACTATGAAAGTATACAGTATTCTTATTATTTTCTGAACAAAATATATTAAATGCACGTAAAATAATATTCTGAATCAGTAGGTTGGCAAAAAAGATATTTTTAGGTCGAGTAAGCCAGTGACGACGTTCGGTCCGTCCGGGTGCACGGCTGACGAACGAGAACGAATCGATCGAATGACGGTTACGAAGCCCCCTCCCCACCGGATGAACGAACGAACTGAAGAAAAGTAAGATGCCGCTAAGCTAAAGCCAATTGCACACAGAAGATGACTTTATGAGATTGATTGATGACTTGATGTTGTTCGATAATGTATGTATGCAAGTCGACACTTTGACGAACATCAAAGCGCACGAAATTTAACATTGGATAATAAATAAATAAATCTTTATTCAATAAAACAAAATTGCACAAAGTAGGAATAAACAATTAACAAGAAGGCGTTGGGACCATCGCCAGTTGAGAGATTGTGATGTCATGTTAGGATATTCGGATTTTATTATTTACCTACTATGATAAAAAAATACAATGAACGAGTGTTTGCCCATTATTACGTATTCATGACTGATATATTTTGATCTACGAGATTTAGTGCCAATCCTATATCGTGTTAATTTGCCGCCATTTCATGACACATCGAAGACCACAATCCGCTAGTCACAGAGTACTGTTTTGCCGCTATCGCTAGTCCTAAATTATTCCACCCGGACCGCAGTACACAGAACGAATCCTATGTGACTTGACCCTTAGCTGTTCTTATTTTGTTCTACTATCTGTGCTGTATAATAATCATTCATTCAAGTTTCCTAAATATTCATTCCACAAATAAAGTCCGAATTGGAAATAGGTTTAAGGTATGCAAATAACATAACTGCGTAAATACCGATTTCTTGTATCTATATTTGTATTTGCTGTATATTATTTAACTATTTAGGACTTTTTTTTAAATGTAACTTCAATGTACAGCTTACGGGGTAAAATTTACAAGTGTACAACTTTAAGCGATTAAATAGCAATACCAAGTACCTCTTAAGATTGGTCCTAGAGTAGCAATGGTATCTAAAATAACTAGTGAAATGTTATCTTAAGGTAACTGATGCCGCCTATTTAACACTCTTCGACTTCGACGGATACGCGCATACACATAATTTGTGCTCTTTCATTCTGCACTGTGTACGTCCATAGTTTGGACTCAAGGTCTCTGTCAAACCTAGCACAGTGTAGTCATTGAATTATGCGTGAGCGAAAGAGATGCACGATATAATTTCCAATGTGAGCGACGGAGAGGTGTCGATCGAAGTCAAGTTAGCTTAAACTGTCATATGTCATGTCAGTATCTGTCATATGTCATATCTGTCAGTCTGTCACACAAAAAGTCACACTCACACTAACCAAACCAATACTCACTCACTCAGAAGACTCGCTATTTCTTTCTTTCTGTGCATGTATGCATGTCAAGTGAACCTATCAATAATTCACTGGTTTTGGAAATTGAAATATCTATTTATTTATTAGTTTCTTCGTGAAGATGTGGAGCGATTCTTTGTTAATAGTTTTCATTTCAATTTGTACGGCGTTTTTGGGTGAAGGTGAGTAGTTGGGTGAAAGTAACTAACCTAACCAATCGGCAAACTTTGAAAATCGTCATGTTATAGGTGTACTAAGTACAATTTTTCCTGTTTTTCTAAATTTTTATATTAAGTATACAAAGTTAAGTAAGAAGGTACTTACAACTTAACACTAGCTTTTATTTGACCTGCAATGTATGTAGGTACCTATGTAAATAATTTAGAAATGAATTAAACTATAAATACTTAATAATAATAATTAAAAACTAATATAACTCTAAAAAAGGCCCCTGTGGCATGGTTCCAAAAATGCTGGCAGCATTTCCTCGCTGTATGGCGATGCTAATACGCTGTGCGAGGAAGCTGCCAGCCCTCTTGTCTCCGGTGGCGTCGACCAGTCTCTTAGCCAGTTGGCTGAAAAGATCCCAACTTACAACTTATGTATGTTTATTGTACATTATATCAACTTAAAATTTGGTACGAATATGTAATAAAATAATAATAATAATATGTAATAATATCATGGGACACTTAACACCAATTGACCTAGTCCCAAACTAAGCAAAGCTTGTACTATGGACACTAGGCAACGGATAAACATATACTTAAATAAAGATAAATAAATTATATGACAAATAAAATTATATGATAAAATATATAGTAGGATTATATGACAAGTGCAGTCAGCAAAAGAGCTTGACTGAAATTAAAATTTCACACTAATTACTTACCTAATTTATTTTCTTTTAAGGTCTCACATGGATACTTGTTTATAGAACAGAAAAATACCAGAAGTTGAAAGTCGAAGTAGAACGTCAGAGTAAGAAATGTAAGTAAAACAGTAGGTATAGAAAAGAAGTAACATAGTACAGTACAGTCACCTGCACTTAAATATCTGCCACAGCAGAGCGAGCAAAAATATCTGACACATCCTACCAGCCCCAGAAATAGAGTTGTATGAAATATTTTTACTTATACACTTTGTTGTGTCAGATATTGGTGGTGGTGATTGTACTTCAAATATCTGAAACAGTGTACAAACTTAATAGGTTCTTTTGTTTCCATGATAGTATAATATGTAGTTATAAATATCCCGTCAAAAACGATTGTTAAAATTCTTCAACTACAAAAAGTTGTGAGATCTTCTGTAAAACCAAGTCAGTTAGGTAGTTTAATAGTGACTTTGGAAGCACCTCACTAGCTTTGTCATAATTTTTTATCTATTCAATCCAAGGCCTCCCCCCCTAAAGATTCTAAAAAAGTTGCCAAATATAAAGCAACCAAACCAAAGTCCTAAGTCTTTGACTTGACTTGCTTGATTGATCATTCCTATAGATCAAAACTGAAACTCAAATATATTCACCAATTCCAATAAATACCTACAATTCATACTTTTCTCATTCTGCTTGTCAACTTGCATCATTTATTCATATCAATATTAGACATTTTTTTTTCTGTAATAATAATTATAATGAATGACTTGATAATTGTGTGGAATCATAATTTTAAGGACTAATAAATATTATTTTTTTCTTAGTGGAAAAGCGAAAAGAAGCTCATGGTGACTCACTAGACAAACAACATAAGAAGAAAATTGAGCGTGAAGAGGAACGGCTGAAGAATAATAATAGGGACTTGTCTTTGGTGAAGATGAAATCTATGTTTGCCATAGGCTTTGCTTTTACAGCATTGCTAAGCATGTTCAATAGTATGTAAGTATAACTTTTGCCTTTTGGTTTTCTACCATGTAAGAAGTTTTTCCTGTTTCTTTATGAACAATAATTCAATAGTCTTTGTCATCAGACTAGGGTTGGCATCACCAAAATTATTATGGCTGGATGAAAACCTCAAAAACCATCAACTTTGATTAGATTTCTCCAGCTAGACATTTCACTTATCACCACCAGGCTATTGAACTAGACACTTTATTAAAAATCTCACTTGTAAGCTCCCAGTTACCTTCAGACTATAACAAATCTTTGGAAACCTGGACACCTGGCAACCCTAGACAAAGATATGTAGTGCAGTAACAGTGAATGGGTTTTGCATCTGTCTGCTATTTAAAACTCAGCAGTAAATGGTTAATAAAATCTGCTTTATAAAGAAGGAGCTGATAATGGAGAGTCCTAGTCTATCTAATCTATATATATAAAAGGCAAACCTGACTCACTGGGCTATATATCAACACACAGCCCAAACCGCTGGGCCTAGAAACTTGAAATTTGGTACAGGGGTTCCTTTTATGATGTAAGTGAGCACTAAGAAAGGATTTTTAGAAATGTATCCCCTAAAGAGGTAAAATGGGGGGGGGGGGGGGTAAAGTTAGCATATGTTGTAATTAACCCCCGTTATAATTAACGCCGTGATAACTAAAGTAACGCGGACGAAGTCGCGGGCAAAAGCTATATGTATATAAAATTCTCATGTCAGTGTTTGTAACAAAACTTCTCCGAAGCGGTTTGACTGATTTTTATGAATTTTTATGTGTATGTTCAGTAGGTGTGAGAATAGGACCTAAACTATTTTTCATACTTCTACGCCATACGGAGTTGCAGACAACAGCTAGTAATAAATAATTTTTATTCGCATAACATACACAGCCTTCTCCATCTTTTTCAATTTTTCCTTATCCATACCAATATTCATCCATTCTTTTCCTGCTATGTTTATGAGGTCATCAATCCATATTTTTCTCTGTCTTCCAACACTTCTTTTTCTTACTGGCCAGGCCATTTTGTTTTTTGGAGAGTCCATTTTTTTGTCTTTATACCTTGCTATACATGTATGCCCTGCCCATCTCCATTTCTGTTTCAAGCTTTATTGAAGAGCATCTGTTATCTTTGTTTTCTTGCGAATATCTACGTTTCTAGTTTGTAGCACCCGACGCAAAAAAAGAGGTGTTATTATAAGTTTGATTGCTATGTGTGTCTGTCTGTCTGTGTCACCGTAGCTCTTAAACGGATGGACCGATTTGAATGCGGTTTTTTTATTTCATAACAGGCTTTCTAGCGATGGTTTTTAGCCATGTTTTATCAAAATCGGTTCAGCCATTTTTGAGATATTGAAGTTTGAAGCGACAAAGCCGGGGGTTTTCCAACTTTTTGTTCGTCAGGTTAGGTTATCTGTATTCTTCTCAGTCTTAAGATGCGCTTCCTTCCATTGAGTGCTGACAGGACAAGATGTTTTTCTTTATTTTTCCGGAGTATATCCATGTTTGGCACCCATAGGTCAAGTTTGGGAGGATGCAGGAATCCATGATAGTTTTTTTCAGGTTCATTTTATAGTTTCCTTTAAGGATTTCCTTTTGTGCTCAGTATTTTTTCCATGTAATATTTACCCTTGGGGACTACTAGTGTGGAAAAAGCTATAATAATAATAATAACAACATGCGCAGCCATAGCTAGTTCCCTGTGTCAAAAATGTTGCTTGTTCCAGATTTGATGGGAGGGTAGTTGCAAAACTGCCTTTTTACCCAATTTCCTGGATTCAAGGTTTGAGCCACCGAAATCTGCCTGGTGATGATTTCTCAGACTGTTCATTCATCTTCCTGTACATACTGTGTACTATGAGTATAAGGTATAGTATACTTTTACTACTAAATATAGCTTAGGGTGAAGCCAGATGAGCATAATTTTTTGAGTTGGGAGTCGCGTATTTTCAGTCGCGAAATTTCTGCTGCATTTGGTTTTATACAGAAATTCAGAATGTGCCAACCGGTGACTCAAGACGAGTTTTACAAATTGTATGAAACCAAAATAAAGCAACACACAGCTCAAAAAATAATGCTTGTCTGGCTTCACCCTAGCCCTTTTCAATATACAAATAATTACTAGTGATTGTGAGCTGTAGCCCTCGTGAGTGTCTGTGCGTAGCTTAAAATTTAAAATGTTTACAGTGCATCTTAAATCCCCCATGGCTTCACCATTTTTATAAATTTCTAAAAACCTAAACGACAAAAATTTTATAACAAAAAATAGAACCGACTACAAAAAAACCATGAAAATAATTTTCTACCAGCCTGAAGTCGGTGCCTCAGCACGAGCCAGCAGGAGTGGACCTATAATCGTCTACCTCACCTACAACTATACGAGTAAATGGCTTCAATCACTCCTGCTGGCTCGTGCTGAGGCACCGACTTCAGGCTGGTAGAAAATTATTTTCATGGTTTTTTTGTAGTCGGTTTTATTTTTTGTTATAAAATTTTTTTTTTCACGCTTTTCAGTGTAAAACATCAAAGATAAAATAGTTTAATGTCAACTGCTCGTCACCTTTCACGAAAAATTGCTTTTTCCGATGCAAAGACGTTCATTATTGAGGAGTCCTGGTGCTTCACCACCCATTCCATTTCACCATATCCGTTCCGAGGAGCATAAATTGCTTAGCAACTGTGTTAAAGCAATTGAAATTCAACCCATGAAATACTTATTATTGAGTAGTAACTCCTATGGTCAACTGTGGTCTTCATCATCAGTTCCACTTCACCAAATGATGATTTTCAAGAGCAAATGCTCGAGTTACTACTAAATATATCAAAATTACCATAGGTGTCCCTACAACATTTGAAGAGTTCCTTCGATTTCCTTAAGATCCAATCATCAGATCCTGATTTCGTGCTTATGGGACCTAATTGAAAGCATTCCTAGACGAACGCAAAAAAAATTTTTCAAAACGTTTCATAAATGACGGAGTTCTGAGGTAACAAACATAAAAAAAAAAAAAAAAATACAACCAAATTGATAACCTCCTCCTTTTTTTGAAGTCGGTTAAAAATGGGTAAATGCTGCTAATACCGGCTCAAAAATGAGAAAAAAGGATGGGATATCTAAGTTCTATTGATTCATCAGTAAATACTGGGTACATATATAGTTGAAGAAAATTAGATTGAAATGTATGGAAAAATTGGCAAAATTAAAGCAAGAGGTTTATCTATCAGGATATGTAGGTTATGGAGAAAAAATAAATTTTACCCACTCTCCCCCCCCTCCGGGGGGAGCGTCACCCCCCCGCGCCCCTGAATATGTCCCGGACCGCGGTATTTTCCATTATAAAAGAAAACCGTACACGATACATAAAAAGTGTATAGGAACGAAATAATCTTAGATAAATTTACTATAAGCCTTTCATACAAAAGCGATACCACTTACAGTTTCAGCGCAATCTGGCACCAAATACGAACATTTTTATTAATTTATCCAGTTTTTTTTGTTAATTGTTTAGTTTTTTCAATTATTTCACACTTTACCGCCAAGATATGTATGACTAAAGTAAAGAACAGGATATCTTCTTTATAAAAAGGTATAATTCATTTCTAAACTCATTCATTTGACGCTGCTATGCTATTTTGAAAATTCACCATCATCAGCTACTGCGACATTAACTTAGGAAAAAGTACCAAAAAAAAAACTATTTAGTCCGTAAGTAAGATTATAATAAAATATTACACCTTTTTTAGGGTTCCGTAGCCAAAATGGCAAAAGCGGAACCCTCATAGTTGCGCCATGTCTGTCTGTCTGTCTGTCTGTCTGTCTGTCCGTCCGCGGCTTTGCTCAGAGACTATCAATGCTAGAAAGCTGTAATTTTGCACGAATATATATGTAAACTATGCCGACAAAACAGTGTAATAAAAAAATTAAAAAAAAAATTTTTTTTGGTACCTCCCATAGACGTAAAGTGGGGGTGTTTTTTTTTTTCTCATCCAACCTTGTAGTGTGGGGTATCGTTGGATAGGTTTTTTAAAATCATTAGGGGGTTGCTAAAACAATTTTTCCATTCAGTGATTCATTTGCAAAATATTAAACTTTAAAGCGCAAATTTTCATTAACATCGGGTGTCCCCCCCTCTAAAATCTAAACCAGTGGGTAGAAAAAATTAAAAAAAAATCAGGACGATGGTAAGTATATCAAACTTGCAAGGAAAACTATAACGGTTAAGTTTTCTTGAGAATTATTAGTAGTTTAAGAATAAATTGCAGCCTAAGGTATAAATATACCTAAACCGTCCGTCTGTCATAGCCAATTTGATCCGAAACTACTAGACCGATTGAATTCAAATTTAGTTCACCTATGTAAATTGATGACCCAAACACGGACGTGTAAAGTAAATTAATTAATTTTAAACACGGTGGCCAGTTTGGGAGGGGGGGGGGGGTAAATTAGAAAAAAAATGTAGAAACTATATCATGTGACATATCAAATGAAAGGGTACATTATGCAAATCTCAAATATATATTTTTCATTATTTTAAATTAATCCGTTTTGAAGTTATTTAAGAAAATAGGTGAGAATTGACCATTTCCCCGCCCCTATCTCCTAAAAGCCCAGTAGGGCCTACATTTTTTTTTGAAATACAGAAAATAGGTCCATACCTATAGCTTATAGGAAAACATATGAGAATCTAATGGTATTTAAAGTAACACCATTTAACCAGTATGAACATTTATATTTCGCTGAATGGCCAAATGAACTAAATTAAAAAAATAGCATAGCAATGGTAAATGAAAGATTTTAGAAATTAATTATACCTTTTTATAAAGAAAATATTCTATTCTTTACTTCTGTCATACATATCTTGTCGGTAAAAGGTGAAGTTTTTGAGAAAACTAACCTTTTAGCCGAAAAAATCGATTAATTATAAAAAAAGTTAATATTTGGTATCATATTGCGCTGGAACTATAAGTGATATCGCTTTTAAATGTATGAAAGGTTTATAGTAAATTTATTAAGGATTATTTCGTTCCTACACACTTTTTATGTATTGTGTACGGTTTTCTTTTATAATGGAAAATACCGCGGTCCGGGACATATTCGCGGGCGCGGGGGGGTGACGCTCCCCCCGGAGGGGGGGGGGGAGAGTGGGAAAAATTTATTTTTTCTCTATAACCTACATATCCTGATAGATAAACCTCTTGCTTTAATTTTGCCAAATTTTGATCTAATTGTACTGAACTAATAGAGCAATTTTATGAATTTGAATTATAATAATAATTAATAGTAATATTGACATCTACCTGAATATGGCTGCAAACGTCACGTTGACCGTGTTTGTTAGAAAGTTTTCTTCGGGACTGTGTATCTAAGTAAAAATATAATCTAAGAATTTACCGATAAAAGTAATGTTAATTGGGTAAAGATACAATAATTTTCAGTTATCAATTAACGTTACATTTTAATGTCGATACTGGGTATTTTTATCATTTTACCGTTATGTAACGTTACTTATAGTGTGAATTTGGTAACGATAATAAGCCCTGCACCGAATGGTCGACAAGGTGGAACTCAAACTTTTTACTGTGTATTAAATTAAGCCATGTCTGAGTTGGTGTTACATGATTTATATTTAAGAGGTACAGTGAGGCTTTCATCATCTCAGCCTATATACGTCCCACTGCTGGGCACAGGCCTCCTCTCGGAATGAGAGGGCTTGGGCCATAGTTCCCACGCGGGCCCAATGCGGATTGGGAGCGGAGTGAGGCTTTATGTTATGTTAAAAGAAACTTATTAGGTATAAAAGATACTTTTGAAATAAAAAATAACAGAGACAAACGCACGTGTTGAAGTTTTACTACTTACTAGATGATGCAAGAACAACATCGGGTACTGCGGGGGTAGCGGGCGGCAGGGTTAGGCTTCCATCGCGCGCGCTTTGCGACAAGAAGTTCAGACTTGTATTGTTTACGTAAAGGAATCAATTAAGCCGAATATTCGTTTCGGTAAAAGTTTTGCCGAATATTCGTATTCGGTAAAAACCCATGTTCGGCCCATCTCTAATTTTTACTAACCTTGGCTTACTAAGAATACTGTTACTAACAAATTACTACTTGAGTGAAATAAAATATTATTTATTTAATTATCATTATACTGTAGGTAAATAAATTGTATTTGTTCCAGACAAAATATCCAAAAACTATTAGGATTTGCCCCATCTCGAGTGGCATCGAAGCAGGGAGGAGCACTATTTGCTGCACCACCTGCTCTCAAGTAGATTAAAGAAAGCTGAACCTTTTGTTTTTGTTATAGTGACACTGTGAGACATTTACTTTACCTTTGTTATGAAGTGTTTGATAAGTAATTCAATTAAAATCAATGTTTATGTTATTAAATTGTATTTAAAAAAAAAACAGGATTTATTTTCAGTAAACATTGAATTCTATTAATGGACTGTCAGTAAGAAATCTATCAAATCCCAAACGTGTGAAATCAACAGATACATATTGGCCATCAATGATTAGTTCTGCAATAGCTCTTCCAATACCTGATGCATGCTGACATCCTAAAACAAAAAAGTGGAAATTAAAGATTTTTTGTAGTTCTCTATTCACTGTTATTCATGGCATTTTCTGAAGCATATATAATATTCTCTTAAAGTACTTTAACATTATTTTATTATGTTGCACATTTATAAAATTGAATCTCAATAAAAGGAGGCAAACATGCAAGGCAGTATGAAGTAAATAAACCCCCTTGCAAAAAAAACGGGCATCTATGGTTTTTGTATTTTACGTGCATGAAAGCTTACTTTCTAAGCTTCAATGCCTAAAAATATGAAAAACCATAGGTGCCCGTTTTTTTTTTGCAAGGGGGTTTATATGGGTAGATCAATAATAATAAGTCAACAGTATCATGGGCACCAGGAGGGGAGTGAAGGGGTCTTTTGCACCCATTGGTATGAAAGAAATTACACAAAAAAACTAAGAGTCAATAAAACAATAACCTAACCAATGTAGCGACTCCTAGCGCCATCTAGTGAACAATGATAGAAACTCCGACCATGTTCTACATCGCGCTATCGAAGTTTCTCAAGGCGGTCGCATAATATTCAAGTTCTAACACTCATTCTTCGGACTTCAGTTCCCAGGCAAAACACCTGCCTGGAGAGAGATCTCTCTATTGGAGCCTCCCCCCACACCAACAAAAAGTTGGAAAACCCCCGTCTTTTGTCACTTAATCAATATCTCAAAAACGGCTGAACCGATTTTAATAAAACATGTCTAAGAACCATTGCTAGAAAACCAGCTTTCAAATAAAAAAAAACTGCATTCAAATCTGTTTAAGGCTACAGTGCCACACACAGCCACATAGCGGTCAAACTTATAACAGCCCTCTTTTTGCGTCGAGGGTTAAAAAGTATAACAATATAACCCCTCTAGGTGCAGACACAAGATGCTATGCACCCCCCTGAAAATTGTCCTACTGGTGCCTTTGATCAAGATGACTTATCATATCAAAATCGTAAAATCCTACTTGGTTCTAAGTATGGTGATTGACTTACCTTGCTTTCCAAATCCTGCAGCAATATATAAATTGTTGTGATATGAATGAGGTCCCAGAATACCAGAGTCATCATAATGGCAGTAGTCATTTGTCTCACTTGCAATACTTGTCACCTAATTAGAATAAAAATATAGTAATGGGTATCTAATTCTGTAGTATGTAGGTGTCTATAAATTACGATTTTGGTGAATTTTTGAACCTCTCCCTACAGTGAGATCTCACTATGTGATAATATGTCTTGACTCCCTTCCCCACTCCTTTTTCATGCATGAGATTATTACGAACTTAGAAAAATGTTTTAAGCTAGTATAACCCAACTTTGTCATATTTTACAATATTTTTTGCCAAAACTCCCGATTTTATCTGGTGAGATTTAGCTCGAAAGCTAGCAAAAGTACCTCACATAATTTTTGGACACCTATCCTTATTCAATCATGGTGTGTTATGTTACCTATTTCATTACCTTTGCCTTTTGAAACTGTGGAATCCTATTAACTAACGAAGGTTTTATGATTTGTTCAACATGATCTTCTGCAGTCAATCCTGTAGCACTGGGAGACAGTACTGGAATAGCACCACACAACAAATCGTTACCAAGTCCTCCTTTTTGTAGCCAAACACCACTGGTATCCATTATCAAAGGTGTATTCAGTCCTGTACTTTTAGCTGAGTTTTCAATTGAGTACACATTGCATTCTCTATAAACAGAAAACAGATTAGGGTTGTTTTTTGCTTGAAAGCTATCTTTTTAGTGACCAAATAACCATTAAATATATTATGTTTATGTATGTACACTTGGGAGCAAAGAAATTGAACCACCAGAGCCATCCTTGCAAATTTTTACATTTCCATGATAACACTTATGATTAAAAAAACATAAAAATCTACGTAAAAATTGCAAGGGTGGCTCGATTTCTTTGCTCCCAAGTATATTTATACAGAAAGATGTATAAAGGCGAAATTAACTCTAATAAGGGATCTCTTCCAGCTAACTTAGAGAAAAAAAATTATATGATTGGTAAACAGTAAAAATTACATGCAGTAAGAAGAAAAACAACACTACCCAAAAAAATAAATTAAAATTATATACATTCATTAAATCAAATATAAGACATAACACAAAAGTGGAGAAGCTCCACTTCAGTTGTCAACACCAAGCAAGAATTTCTTCAGCCTCCTGATAATATCCATGATGCAAAACTTTCTGTGACTTCTAATGGTGTGAAAGAAGCAATGTAAATCTGTATTGCACACAAGCTTTTTTCCATCAGAAATTCTGTCTTTTAACTGTTGATACATTGGCATAGTGGGTGTTAGCCCGAGAGTAGAAAAAATTTAACCACCATCTTATTTAAGTATATTTAAATTTAAAAAATTATAATAAAAAAATGGTCCAAATACTACAATATATATTTAACACACCCCTTATGCCATGACACTGTTGATTTTCATAATTGATGTTATATTATTGTAAGTATTCTTTACCTCTTCTCAATAGGTAAGGGTATTGTTAATAAACCTTCTCCATTTCCTATCTTGGCAAGCTGTGCAACTTGACTAGACTCATGTCCTGCTGCTAGGATACAAGCAGCAAATTTAATAGTATACTCCTCATTGTCAGGAGTTCTGTACAATACTTTATTAATCCTCTGGAAGGATCCAGGTTTTACACCTTCCATTAAAACATCACGCTGCTGCTCCAACTCAAAACCTGTTACCTCAGCTTGAATGTATGTTGTTCCCATGTCAATTGATTTTTGGACAAGACCCCTAAGAAGTGCCCAAGAGTCAAAAGACCCTTCTGACTCATAGCCTACACAACCTAAAATAAAACAAGAATTTTATAGCAATATGAAAATGAAATAACAATTCATTCTAACAATAAACACAATGCTTACCAAGTTTAATGTCTTCTGTGTTGATCCAAGGAAATTTGCTTTTAATTTCTTTTGGAGACAACAATTCATTTCTGATACCAAATTCTCTTTGAATGCTGACATTCTGCTCCAATTTTTCTGCATGTTCTTCACAAGCCAGTAACAAGTGGCCACTTGGAGTGTATTTCAAATCCACATTGGGACCTAAATACTCCTTGGAATTTCTCAAAAATTCAGCACCATGTTGAGACAGATATATATTTTCTGGTAGTGAAAAATGCTGTGTTAATGATCCAAGTGTTATATTTTTCTGTACAGCAGCATACTGTAAGCGACAAAAAAATTGTTCGGATTATTGGGTTTCAGTACTCAAGACTTTTGGGAGAAACGTAAGTCGCTACTTACTGTGAGGTCTTTCTCTATAACAACAACTGATAAACCATGACTTGCTTTGGTTTTTAACCAATATGCCACCGATGAACCAATAAAGCCGCCGCCGATGATAACAACATCTGCATGCTCTGGATAATGTAGTGGTTTCTTGTTCAATCCAAGCATAACCGGCAATTCCTCAGCTAAAATACCCCATGTTCTTTTGAAAGGGTTTTTTGACTGTGAACGTAAGCACCTATACTGGCTAAAGCTGCGCCGAAACATTTTAAAACCATTTAACATTGTAAAGTGATCTGCGGAAGAAAATGGGATCGCATATACCAGAAATCGGCTGTTTAGAAAAGTAAGATCCCATACTAAGTTCACGATTGCGATTCGCGAGCGAGTCAGCAGTCAAAAATCAGCTGACAGTGACACAACACTGACACTGACATTACTTTTTTGTGGGAGCGACACAGACTAGCGTATGGTACGGATGAAGTAAATTGAAAAAGTTTTTAAGCCATTAGCATAAAGTGCAGCATTGTTTGGTCTGATCGGTGTGATTCAGAGATAAGTTGGTCAGTCTGGTCTGTATGGAGTATGGATGGTCTCGCGGTCTCCCGCCTCAAGCACACAGTCTGCTAGTCTGTAGTCAGAAACTGCCGAAAACCTCATGCGGATGCGGCATTTACTAATTACACTCTCATCTCATACCTCGCCTCGTGCCAGCTCGTCTCGCGACTCGTACGCGAGTGTAAATGTGGCATAAGCATAAGCACGCGGCAGAAGTAAAGGTCTATGCAGCAGCAGCAACTCGAAACTGAAGTTCGTGTCGTGCGGTCCCTCTGACACTTATACTATTCAATTCGAGAGCGAGAGGGACCGCACGACAGGAATTTCGAGTTTTGAGTTTCGTAGTAGCCCTGCTGGGTTACTACGAAACTCGAAGTTCGTATGGTACTGTCCCTCTTGCTCTCGTATTAAATAGTGTAAGTGTCAGAGAAACCGCTCGCAAGACACGAACTTCGAGTTATGAGTTTCATAGTAGCCCAGCCAGCAGGTCTTTCTAATCTAAATTCTAAAAACATCCTTTGAGTATTTTTTTGACAGTTAATGTCATTTTAGGTTAGAATCTCAGACGAATGAAATACGCCACTGTCACTGTCTCGTCTGTCATAAAATCAAAGAAAGCAGTAAAATGTGCGTGTGATTTTGTATTTATATTTTAAAGTAGTGAACGTAACGTAGTTTCAGTTTTAACTAATGAGTAAATTATAACTTTGTATATTGTATTGTTTGTACTGTAACGTAATGGTGTAGAACAGAGTACAAATTACGACGAAATAAAGAAAGAAATAAACGAATTCTTTCTTCTAAGTTATAACATGAATCAACAGCGAATACCGATATACCTAGTAGACGAAGTAGTTTCTGTTTAGTTTATTCAGCTACAAAATTGTGTAATGTTATAAATTATCAAAAACATTTGCAGGGTAAGGTTATAATATTGTATGTTGAACACTTTGTGTTTATTTGTTTTATTTTTATCATAGATAAAAAATTACCTAATTATGATTAAGAATTTTTTTAACACAAGTACTCTTTCTTCCTTTTAGCACTCTTAAAGATTTCATAATGGACTCCAAATATACTTCAATGGGTCAACAAAATGGGGATAAAAGGAACACATTCAAGAGAAAAACCTTCATGGAAGACATAAACATTAAGAAACACAAGTCAAACAATGTAGTTACTAAACCCATTTGCGCAAACGGTTTTAAAGTTCAAAATGGAATAAACAAAGCTCCTACAAAACAAAATGCTGCAGAGAATTTACTTGAAGCAAGAAAACTATTGCCAGTGTACACTGTCAGGGGCAGGTGAGTGTTCACAAAATTAAATACTACATCAATTAACCCTTTTCCAGGCCATACTACTAGATTTAGATATGCTACTACAATATTAATCATAGTTTTATAAATTTCTACCTATAAAGGATTAATGTAGAAGCGAATAATATTTTTAACAACTACAATTGATTTTGTACCATATGGTAATTTAGCAAGGTAAATTTTTTGTATATTAAATATTTGTGTCTGTATGTATGTGTTATGTTTTCTGTGTAAATGTATTTGGTTGCTATATGCACTATGCCTGGAATAGGGTTAATATTTTAAAGTCTACTAGTTGGTTGCAACTTTAAAATAGGCTTTTTTGGACATTGTAGGTGATGGTAAAACCAGGCACTCAATAGTTATTTATGCAACAAGTGAGCAAAGTTGTTTTTTGTTTCGAGTGTTAATTTTGAATCCCAAAGAAGCAGAAGGTTCTATAATTGAATCACAAGTGTCAGCTAAACTAAATTTCGGCAAACTTAAGATGCGGTGTAAATAAATTTTGTGAAACCTGTTATGCATAAAAATTTTTGGTAGTTAAAAAATATGCCAAATAGATGTCACCCGAAACAATATTATGGCAGTTGAATATGCAGCACTTGAAATTGGGGAAAATTGAATTCTGGGCAAGTAAAAGTATACCAAATTATTTTTTATTTCCAGGCTATTACAAGAAATCAGGAAAAACAGCACCATGATTTTAATTGGAGAAACTGGCTGTGGGAAAACAACGCAAATACCTCAGTTGATTCACGAGCAGCGGTTGGAAGGAAAGGGCTGTATAGCAGTCACCCAGCCCAGAAGGGTTGCAGCTATCACAATAGCAATCAGGGTTGCTGCTGAAATGAATACTGAAATAGGAAATATAGTTGGGTAATTAAAATTTAAAGTATTGGTATCACACACAACTCACTAACATGATTTAAATTACAAATTTCTTATGTATTTTTTTATTTTGTAGATACTCAGTAAGGTTTGAAGATGTTACCAGTTCTAGAACTAAGTTAAAATACTTAACAGACGGAATGTTGCTCAGGGAGGCAATAGTTGACCCATTGCTCAAAAAATATTCAGTAGTGATATTAGATGAGGCACATGAACGCACAGTCAGCACTGACATTCTTTTTGGCATAGTTAAATTGGCACAAAAAGAAAGAATTGAAAAGAACCTGAATCCTTTAAAGGTAGTTTTATTTTTGTAATTTATAAAATTCCATGAAAATGGGTTACTATCAAATTATTGTTTATGTCTACTAAGTATTAAAGACATACGATGATAAAGACGTTTTGCTGCTAGGTCATTTTAAATTGTAACATTCTAAGATCCAGACGTTTTGCTAAAGAGGCATTTAGCATTCATGTCTATGTAGTCACAAAGACATAACACAATCCAGATATTTCAGCTATATTGTCCTTTAGCGATAAGGTAAATTTGATAGTAATGATAGTAACCCATGAAAATAATACTTGTTATGAAGTTTTAAATGTTATTTGTGTTTTCTTAGGTAATTGTGATGTCAGCAACAATGGATGTTGACACCTTTAGAAACTATTTTGACAACTGTCCAGTAATATATTTGGAAGGTAGAGCTTATCCTGTTACCATCTACCACTCCAAAATGAAACAGGAAGATTACCAATATGCTGCAGTCTGTACATTGTTTGAACTCCATAGAACTATGCCTGCAAAGTGAGCTAATATTTATATTATTACAAAATAGTATTCAATATTTACAGAAAGAAGTTTAAAAGATTGAAATTATTTTACAGTAATGATTTCCTGGTGTTTTTAACGGGGCAAGAAGAAATAGAAGCTGTGATGTACAACATAAAACAAATTGCTAAAGTATGTATTTAACTGTGTAAACAGATTTAATGGTCAATAATCTTTAGAAGTGTGAAATATGCACGTAATTTTGTATTTTTATTAGGAAGCACCCGGGCCACCTTTAATTGTTTGTCCACTGTATGCGGGCCTCCCAGCAGCTAAGCAGCTACAAGTATGGAAGCAGACTCCACCTGGAATGCGGAAAGTTGTGCTTGCCACCAATATAGCTGAGGCATCTGTCACTATACCTCAAATAAAATGCGTCATCGATACAGGTGTTGTGAAAGAAAGGTAATGAACCAAGACAAACTTGTCTTTTGGGACTAGATACAACAATTTGGATTTTAGTTACCTATTAATTATTATGTATCTTGAAAGAAATCTTCATAACCATCACCATTCACCATTGCCTTCACCATTTCTATAAATGTAGCTAAAAAAAAACAACTGCTTAAAAACCTGGTTTTTCTAACACCAAATTCTGATTTTTAGGGTTCTGTACCCAAAGGGTGCCAACGTGACCCTATTACTGAGACTGCTGTCTGTCTGTCTGTTCGTCAGTCTATCACAGGGCTCTATCTTTTGAGCCGAATTAGATAGACACTTAAAATTTTTACAGATTATGTATTACTGCGCCCGCTATAACAACAAAACTACTAATAAAGTTAAAATTAAAGGAGGTCGTCATACAGAAACGTGTTTTTTTTCAGTGTTTCTTGGTTGCTAGGCGTTGTTAGGCGTTGCTAGGCGGCAACGCGAGTAACCCTATGTTGTTTGAATGTTTACCTACCTATAAGTTTGCGATTTTAGTGCTGTTTTATGAAAATGAAGCTAGAGCGTGGCCATAGAAACTCTGTAATAAAACGACACGACCGCATCGAGTTTGAACTCTTTTGAGTCGTCTTGACACGTACTTTGGTAACCAGGAGCCAAAAAAATTCAGGAAAAAAGCTTGAATTAGAACTCTTTATAGAAACTTATTACTGAACTGTTTTTAAAACATTGTACGGAAGTATGAAACCCTTCATGCACGAGTCCGACTCTCACTTGACTTTTACTATTGTGGTTGGCAACCCTAGGTTAACATGACATGATTGGTTATTCCAGAACGTGGTGTACGGCGACGGGCGCGGAGCGTCTGCGCGTGGGCGCGTGCGCGCAGGCGGCGGCGTGGCAGCGCGCCGGGCGCGCGGGCCGCACCGCCGCCGGCGCCGCCTACCGCCTGTTCACCGCCAGCGACTTCCGCGCCCGCCCCACACATGCTACACCCGAAATCGTCAGGTAAAACCAAACCAATCATCATCATCATCATCATCAGCTGGAAGACGTCCACTGCTGGACAAAGGCCTCCCCCTTAGAACGCCATAATGAACGACAACTCGCCACTTGCATCCACCGGTTTCCCGCAACAAACCAAACCAATGAACTGAAACAATTACTATGCTCACCTGTGACCTTATAAATAGCTAAGTTTATGCAAGAAATGTGTGTTCATTACTATTATTATTTAATAAAATAAAACATCTGGTAGTACGGTGAGCGGTTGTGTTGCTCTGAAGATGAGCTCTGGTTGAGTTCGAAACTTGATTTGTGTGTGATCTTACAGTGTGAGGGTGGAGGAGCTGAATGAATACACATATGTGTATCAATTACTTTGCTCATCAATTGCTTAAAGTTCATCTAGATTTACGTTAGAGTTACCTAAACTAATAAATATAAATGCGCTATTATTTACACCGATTTGATTGATAAGTCGTTCGTAAATCTTCTTTCAATCATCAGAGACTTTCTTATTCGTTACGTCCCCACCACGATTACGCGTTGCCGGTGGCGCGGCGAGCGGGTTCTATGTACTTGGGTGGCCAAGACGCCCATTGTACAGTTACCTGCATTAATATCTGCCACAGCGGAGCTTGCAAAAATATCTCACACTTCCGACCGGCCCTAGAAATAGAGTCGTATCAGATATTTATGAACGCTTTGTTGTGTCAGATAATGGTGCTGGTGACTGTACAAGGGTTGCTTGGTAGCGCACGCAATGTACAGAGAAATGCTAAGTTCGGTCGCACGTAGTCTTGGTCGGGCCGTTAGTGGCGTGGAGTAACGTAGAATTTACATGATAAAACAGTAGTATTTCTAATTTAATCCGTGGTGGCCTAGTGGTTTGACCTATCGCCTCTCAAGCAGAGGGTCGTGGGTTCAAATCCCGGCTCGCACCTCTTGAGTTTTTCGAAATTCATGTGCGCAATTTACCACGAGCTTTGCGGTGAAGGAAAACATCGTGAGGAAACCTGCACAAACCTGCGAAGCAATTCAATGGTGCGTGTGAAGTTCCCAATCCGCACTGGGCCCGCGTGGGAACTATGGCCCAAGCCCTCTTATTCCGAGAGGAGGCCTGTGCCCAGCAGTGGGACGTATATAGGCTGAGATGATGATGATGATGATGATTATTTCTTATTTCAGATGTCCACTTGCTCCAACAATACTGTTGTTGATTGCAGCAGGGATGGAGCCTAGCAATTTCCCGCTGATTGATTCGCCTCCGAGTGACTCTATCAACGCCTCTTTGACTTTGTTGAAGGAACTAGGTACGTCTTAGATCCTAGATTTCGTTCAGCGGAAGTTCTGCTTATGAAATTTTTATGATATCGATTACTATTCAAATCATTTTGAATTTCAGGTGCTATTGATAGTGAAACAAATACAAAGTTGACTGCACTTGGAAAGAAAATGGCTTCATTCCCAATTGATGCTAAATATTCGAAAGTGCTTTTGAGTGCCCCTGAGTTCAACTGTCTTGACGAGGTTTGTTCCATCTTAAAAGCTGACGAAATTTTAACTAAAGTAAACATGCAGTTATAAAGGTTTTTTTCTTCCAGGCTTTGAGTTTAGTGGCAATGCTGTCAAGTGAAAATATTTTCCATACACCAATGCATAAGCGGGAAGAGGCGTTGAGAGTTAAACAGAAGTTTATTTCGCCTCTGGGAGACCATATAACGCTTCTCAACGTTTTTAAAGCATTTAGCAAGGCAACTTTGAAGAAAGTAAGTATCCTTTAAAATGTGATAAATGGGCTAACATTTTGAATCATTCAGATAATCGAATAATGATGAAGACAAAGTACTTTAGTGAAATGATTATTTGAAAGAGACTGAAATTGTTTGTTTTCTTTCAGCAATGGTGCAAAGAAAACTATTTAAACCATAAGAATTTAACATATGCCAGTGAAGTCAGGCAACAACTGATGTCCATCTGTCAGCGATTAAATATGCAAGTGACTAGCTGCGGTACCAATACTGACCAGGTAAAAATAATGAACTTCAAGAGCAAATAACGTTCTGAAAATATCGTATTTACTTCAGGAAATAGAACAAAAAGGCTGATCAGGAATATAAAAAAGCTGACGCGAGGGTAGCACTTCTACCTTTTATATAGCAACGTTATTTACACTTATTATAAGATACTACCACGAGCTTTGCGGTGAAGGAAAACATCGTGAGGAAACCTGCACAAACCTGCGAAGCAATTCAATGGTGCGTGTGAAGTTCCCAATCCGCACTGGGCCCGCGTGGGAACTATGGCCCAAGCCCTCTCATTCCGAGAGGAGGCCTGTGCCCAGCAGTGGGACGTATATAGGCTGAGATGATGATGATGATGATAAGATACTCGTACTCAATACGTCAATATGACTGGTAGAGTCATATTGACAACGGTGTCGGTGATGTTATTTATAGGAACATTTTCTAATCCCTCAGATTTTTTCGTGACATATACTTTTATACATTGTGAATTATTTTCCTTTCAAGTCTTTGTTTAATATGCGAGAAAGGGGAAGTGGGGCTGTATGGGAGTGAAATAGATACGAGAGGAAAGTAGGGATGGTGAAGGAACGGGTCGGAAGCAAAATATTACGTCTCGCGACAAAATAATAAACATTAGCGGTCCCCCGACATCGACGACGCTTAGATAAAAAGAATATTACTAGGTACTTATACTAAATTAACTTAGGCTAATTTTGCGGGAAATCAGCATAGTCCCAGCGGGATAGGGATAAACGAATTGTTCGCAGATGAAGTCGCGGGCAACAGCTAGGTAGTGCATAATTATTTTTTACTTTTTAAATGTCGTTTTTTTGCGGCTTTTTTTGTCGGGGGTTTTTTAAATTTTAAATTTTAGTTTTTTTATTTCATGTTTTTTAAACAGCTCGTCGTGTTGCTACCACTGCATTGTATGTAGAATCAATTACTGATCAAAACGAATCCAAACACGACATATGTGCTATTATTTTTTATAGTGTATTAATGTGCTGGATATCTTGGCTGCAGCATCAGCTCATCCTGTTGCCACTTTTGCATTGTATGTAGAATCAAATACTGATCGAAACGAATCCAAACACGATATATCTGCTATGGTTTTATCAAGAGTGTATCTACTAGTGTTCTGGATATCCTGGCTGCAGCATCAGGCCGAGAACTGCACAATCTTACATAGTTACATAGCATACATGGTGGTTTCAAGTTTTAGGTCCCAAATATGCTTGAAAGTAAAGTAAATACCCATTATGCGTCTAAGATTCCTACCCTAGCGAACAAAAGAGCTGATGATCTTGAAACGGCTGAACCGATTTTGATGAAACATGTCTAAGAACCATCGCTAGAAAACCAGCTTTCAAATAAAAAAACCACATTCAAATCGGTCTACCCGCTTAAGAGCTACGGTGCCACAGACAGACAGACACACAGACAGACACACAGACACACAGATACACAGACACACAGACACACATAGCGGTCAAACTTATAACACCCCTCTTTTTGCGTCGGGGGTTAAAAATAAGTAAATCACGCGAAAGAATGAGAACTCCTCGCCTGCTGTGGGGCGGGATCTTAGGGCGTCGGTAACGGGCACCGTTGGCTCGAAGTCTTCAGCTCCTCCGGAATCACTGTTAACTCTTACTCTGGTGTCTCATTTAGCCTTTAGATAAGCGCAGGGGTGCAAGTAGTCTTCCGCAGCAGTACTGAGTTTACGTAAAAAAGGTGGAGGGGAGCGGTTACACGGATGTCGGTAGTTTTAATAATACGATGTGACCACCGTGAATAAAAATATTTGGAGATCGCGTCTCCTGACATCTGGCAATACTGAACAGTTAATCTTCAGCATTTTAACGCACACAACGTTAAACTTTGACAGCAATAGACAGATGACATTTGAATTTAGTGTTACCAGTGCAAGAAATTTGTTCCATTAGCTTTTCGCAATATGGCGAGGTTTTTTATAATTGTGGTCAGTCTTTACACAGTTAGCTACTAAATCCTATCCTTAAAGCAGTTGAATCGCATAGTAACCTCATGGTTATCCGGTCGTCAAGGACGTAGAGCAGGGATGCACAGACTTATTAGGGCCAGGAGCCATTCGGACAGATTATGAGCTAAGGGCGGCCCGCAGCAAATGAAAGCAACTGAAATTATCGCAGTTTCACTAGGTTTTCGATATTTCTATGAGGTCGCTGACGGGCCGCAAGTACATCTACATTTCTGGTCTAGAGTGTCTGTTTAAGTAGTGAGTATGTCTGTCTCAAGTTTATATTCAATTCCAGCTGCTAAAGTGCCTGGTGAGCGGTTTGTTCACGAACTGCGCGTGGGTGCGGGGCGCGGGGCAGGGCGCGGGCCGCTACGTGACGGCGGCGGGCGCGGCGGCGTCCCTGCACCCCGGCGGGGCCCTGCACTCCACTCGCCCGCCGCCGCCCGCCGTGCTGTACTCGGAGCTGCTTCACACGCGCCGAGCCTACCTAGTCACCGTCTCCGCAATACAGCCACAGTGGCTGCACCAACTCGTGCCTGACTACGCTCGCAGGTGTCGCGCCAATCGGTGACACCGGCTCGCTAAAAGATCTGCCAGATGACAGAATAAGATTAGCTAGCCGGTCCGCTGCTGTCATACCTCAGCTATACAAGATTAGCTAACTGGATCCACGCGCGGTGCGGGCGTATAACTTGTCACTGTCTCTGTTGTAGCAGCAGTGGCTGCACCAACTCGCGCTTGACTGTACTCGTCGATGTCGCGCCAATCGGTGACACCGGTTCATTACTAGATCAACCAAGACAGCAGAATAAGATTAGCTAGCCTACCCGATGTTGCCATACATCGGCTAATCCATTACTAGATTACTGCCAGGCAAGATTAGATGTTACCGTTACCGTCGGTGTTGCTCCAATCAGTGACATCGGCCGACTACCAGTTACTGACATAAATATACTGAGCTGTTTTACATTTATCAAAATGATCTACATATTCCCACCATTCATATGAAAATAATGTTAATAACTCACACTGAATAATACTAACTACTTCGGATGCGATTCGCAGAGTTTCTGCATGATGTGCATTGTCACCATACTCATCATTCAACAGTATTGGTTGCAGTAACTTTTTCCATATTTACCATGATACCATCAGTCACATAAAGTGGTCTACTCGCATACATTTTTAAACAAGTTCTTATCGAATGAATAGGTCGCTAAAATCGAACTTTCAAGTTGACAGACGCGTCTATTGGCATTGTTGTTTTATAATAATAATAATAATAAATTCATTTGTTTCGGGCAACTTGGCCCATACAATAAATACCTTTCAGACTACGAACAAATATTATTTTGTTCGTAGCTTTCAGACTAAAATACATATCGTCACTGGAAAGGCAAAATTACTTAACCGCCAAATTGGGCATATTGAGTTATATACATATTCGGAATCAGCGAATTTTTCTGCTTCGATCTATCTGGGTAACGTAGCTATCGAAGCACTTTTGTGGCGCTTCAGTAACCCGTAAAAAGGTGGTTATTTTGTTTTTCCTTTTACTGAAGAGCCATACTTTTTGGTCTTTTTTGCACATGTGTCGCATAAGTAATATCTCTTTGCCGTAAAACTACAAAAACTGCTATTCAAGTAAAACTGTCTTCTTATCTTGTGATAAATAAAACTCTTTCAGTATTTGTGCTTGTCCTACCATATAACAGTAGCTCTATTAAAGTAATTTTGTTTTATTTTCAATCGGATCGAGCATGGCGTATAAGAAATGTTGCTTTCGTGCTTTTGTCGAGTGAATGACGTATACGTAACTGAGCCATCCAGTTATTTTTAATTTTGGGAACTAAAAGCAGCTTTTAAGAAATAATCCTATCCTTGATAACATCATATCAGTATTATTTAAATGAATATGTTTTGCTATTAAGGTTGTTTACGCGTAATGAAAATTCGCGAGCGCAAGCACTTAAGTCAGTCTGCTCGAATATTTAGCCTTTATATTTAGTTCTTCATGGGAGCAAATCCTCTTAAATATGCCAGAACTAAGTGTCAAAAGAAAATTACTTGTATTCATTAAAGTATTTATCTTATAGTAGTTTTCTTAAGAAACACTGACGTAATATAAACAGATTTTTTCTGACCTTATCGTAATTACTGACGCCCACAACAAGATGCATGTTTGTATTTACTGATATTGATGTTAACCATAGTACTGAACTGACTATGTCGGAGAACTCTAAGTGATGTGTACTAAGTGTGTGTCTGTAGAAGAAACTGACTGACTAGGTAACTTATAGATCAACGCACAGCCAAGACCGCTAACAGGTCTTAAGTAGAAACTTGAAATCTGGAATTTATAAATATGTTCCTTAATGGGTGTAGACGCGTACTAAGAAAAGATTTTTCGAAATTTATCCCCTAAGGGGGTGAAATGAGGGCCCAAAGTTTGTATGTGGAAACAAGAATAAACACGTGTATCGAGTTTTTTGAGGATTCAACCCCTATAAGAGGCAAATGTGGTGACAAAGTCCGAAAATCAACATGGGTATGGTTACTATAGTTTATCGGTTCGATAATTATGAAAACATTAACGATTTTAAAATCCAATATGGTGGATGTGAAATATCATCTCCCTTGTTGGGGTGCGATGGGGTTGAAATGTCAATATGGGTATGGGCAGTGATATCTTGGTAGTATGGCCAGGATCAAGCTTTAATGGCACATGCAAGAAACTTTGCACGATCGTTCAATTTCAATGACAATACTTTTATATAATAGACACCACCTGATGCTGTATTCAGTAAGGTCTTCTGCTCATAAAGGAACTCCTCAAAAGTTGATATCACAGATACCACATTGTTGCAAACGCAACTGTTTTTATTTTGTTATGTGTATTACTTTAGTATCTATACACAAGATTTAAGCGCAATACAGAGGACATGACGTTAAATTTTTATTTAACCAATCATAGCTTCGCACGCACTTGAATATAAAGCTCTGTAACCGTCAAATTTCTTGGCATTTTCCTCTGTAAACCAGTTACCTCTGAAAAATAAGTACTTTCAATCGAATCTTTATCGAAGTTTTACTCGAGCATTGCCAAAACATCCTCTACTCAGCAGATTGAGTTTTGATAACTTAATGAAAAACTAAAATATACTTAAAAAGCTATTACTTAAGTTTGTTCTAAAAAAAAAAACGAAAATAAACAAATACCTACGCCAAATTAATCAATTCATTATGTAATATAATTTATCTGAACTTTAGATTCCAAAGTATCATAGAGGTGCCCTTAGGAAGGATGTTTTGAACCATTAGATACCAATACCATTGGATATTGGATTTTTGGAACCGTTGGATAGGGAAATGTCTAAACTTTCTGTTTTTTTTTTTTTAATTTTTGAAACAACTGATCTAATCAAAAAACAACTATTAGTGAAAGATTTATAAAAATTCGATTCCCGGAATAATAGAAACCTGTTTCAATTCAATCGTTAACAGTGTGGTTTTCTACGGATTTCACTCATTCCTACACGCAGAAATGTGAACGAAGATGTGAAACAGAGGTTCAAAGTTTGTACAAATTATTATTGTTAAGGTTTATTTATGAATTCAAAATTTTGCAAATATATTCCTCCAAAAAAGCAATTAAAACACGAAAAAAAGTAAAATCATTTTTCCGGGGGAAATTTAATTTTATATTTAATCGTAAAATTTTTTTTTTTTTTTTTTAGTAGAATTTGTACTCAATTGATACTAATAGGTACCCACTCAACTTTATCTAGCGCCACAATTTTAGAAAAAAAGAAAGACAGAAGACATTTATTAACATTCAGAAAGACACAAATACAAAAAATAATAAGAATAAATAGCAAAAACAAATAAAACAATAAAAAAATAAAAAGATGAAAATGAAAAAACACGATTTTGTGTGTCCCCACAAAAAAAAACTGCCGCTGACTCTGCATTATGCTGAGGCGTCAGATGATATTCTGTCAGAACCGTCAGTGACTCATGGAATGATACACAAACATACTAAACTTATCCATGTCAATAAAATTAAGAAATAAAAATTGATTCCATTTTATTGTAAATCGACAAGAAATAAATAAATTACAATAAAGAATACTTAATTGACATTATTATAAAAAAAATGTTCCTATGAATGTTATGAATACTATGATAAATATTATGGTAAACATCGAGCTAATTCGTTAATATATTCAAAAAAAGTTGAAACTTTCTTGTTTCATTTGTTGCAACATAACTTCTTCTTCAATCATTATGACAAGTGTAAGAAATAAAACGTTCTTACTGAGTCATACTAGAAGTAGATACCTACTTTACGATGACTATCTTTTATTTAAATACCTTGTATTAAGAACTGATAATTTCAAATAAACTAACCATAGTTAAAAAACTGGAAGCATTTCATTTGTGTTGCAGTTGTTACGTAATTTTTTGTGTATGTGATGATTGAATTTGAACTACTTCAGTATAAATTTTTATTCAAACAAAGTTATCAGTAGTTTTATTGTACTTAAAAATAGGTAAGTTTATCGCTGGAGTCATTTTCTTCGTATAAATAATTTTGCCAAACTTACTTTAAATGAATTTTGGCTCAGTTATTAATTTATGTGTTTGCCTTTTAAGTAGTAATACCATACGTGTGAAAAAGCAACACGTTTAATTGAAGTCATTTTACTTCACCTGGACAGCAACCATACTACATTAAACGAAATTTTCACGTACTTTTATTTCTACATGTTATGTGTTATCAGTACTTTCAAACTACATAGAAAGTTTAAGCTGATGGTACTTAAGAAATTTTGACTTACTAAAAAATAAGTTATTATTACTTAAGCGCCACTTATTTCCTCAAATAGTGCACAAAATAATAGGAAGCCTAGTGATAAACATAGATAAATCAAATAGATTTTCATAAAAACTTCTTTTATAAAAATCGGATGATTAGATAAAAAGATATGATTTTTTTTCTTAAAAAAAAAACTTTAAATGGGTTTTTCTCGAAATGTCGTTTTGGCGTTTCAGTAATTTTGCCTTTACAGTGACGATATTTATAATCAATAATATTTAAAACTAATTTGGTGGTTATTTATGACACGCAAACGATTATCAACTTCAGGGTGGTAGACCACATATTTGGCTGATGATACTTCGGTTAACTTGTACAGATATCTATACGAAACCATCGCATTTATTATTCGGTGTGACCTGTACCGCAATGAAGCCAGCTACTGAGTCGTGCTAATAACGTTCAACGGTGTAGCGCTAATTCGTGACACGTACTATGATCGTGACAGAATAACTAGCCTATAATATTAAGAAAACGAGTCGATATCGTATTGTTACAGTACAACTAGAATATTAATATCGCTCAGGACTAGTATGTTTTCTTCGTTTTCCTGAATATTTATACACGTGAGAAAGGAAAAGAATACCGATCTTCTGTTTCAAGCTCTGAACGACATTAGCAAACTAGTTTAATGGTAAGATGATATTGGTGATCTATTTTTATATAACTCTATTTGCGTAAAATTTATTAAGTCATAAATATTTAAGATTGTGGTAGGGGACGCTGGGCGTGAAAGAGCCAGTTTTAGAAACGGACTCGTTTTAATATCTAAAACAATTTATTTATTAACTACATAGTTATAGTTATACAGGGTGTCCAACTTAATTGGGAAAAAGGTGGGCAGGTCACCTACCATATATAAAAAATGACCTTAGTAAAAGTCTGTCCGTTTTCGAGAATTTTTAAAATTTTCTGAATTTAAAAAAAATGTATAGGTACCTACCCGCACTGAGATTTCAAGTTGTGATATTTGGAATTGATTATTTTTGCGTTTATTTTTATTAAAAATTAATGTGAAATAGTTGTGTGATCAGATGCAAAAAAGCATTTTGAAAAAACTATTGCTGCTTTAAACTATCACAACTTGAAATCTTAGCCGAAATTTATCTGCGTATTTTCTTGGGTTTTGCTGTTTCTGATGACATTTTGATACCTCCCTATTTATAACAAAGTAAAACACAATAGCAAAGGTCTGTTTAAGTTTTTTAGGGTCAATTAATTACGTGGTAGTTATTATTTAAATCAGTAGACGACGCAGCCTGTAGTTAGATCAGATAGCCACTTTTATTGAGATCACAGATAATAAATAATAATGTTCTCACCAAACTTCCCCCTTTTTAAAAGTAAAATATGAACTTACTTTACAAATATCTCCATCAACTCATCAGAGTCTGTATATGTACAATAATCCCTAAATATAGTAGGTTTCCTTCGTCCACTCCTAGAAACTCTAGTCTGTTTTCAGACAAACTTCTTTGTAAGGTAGAACAAGGTGGATTTACATTGCCTTCAACAGAAGCATAAGAGCTCGAGTCTGACATCTCAATATCTTCACATAGGTAATTTCTGTCATTTCTTCCAATAGGTATAGATTTTTCTGAATTTATATTTTCTTCATTCTCTTGCTCAGTAATTGAGATGTCAGGCCCATAATCAAAACAAGAAAAATCATTATTACAATTATTCTTATTCCTAAATATTTTATTTTGAGTCCTTGTAGTAAGATATCTTCTGTTTCTCCCATATCTCTTACCACTCGCATCTATTAATGATTGTGCCTGGAGTCCAGTGAGAGTCGAGCGTCTTTTTAAAATATACGTTTTGGCCCACATTCATCTCTGGTAAGGGCTAAGCATTTTTATTATAAGTTTTCTTATACCTACTATTATTATGATCATAAAAAATTTTGTTTCATGGGAAATTTAAATTTCTAGAAAAGAATAGTTGTGCTGGTGATGGCATATACTGTTTCGGAGTGTTGCTATAGTTCAATAATCCTAAATACGGATCTGATCCATCCTCAGCGAATTTTTTCATTATGTTTTTAAAAATCTTCACACCAATTTTTGTGGGCCATAGTTTCTCAATGTTGTAACACGAAAATAGAATTGAAATGACGTGGCTCTTCCAAAACATAACTCTTTCATGCCGATCTTCCCCTATGTAATATATTTTAACGGAATAATAAAATTGTTGTTAATATTGTGTGTTTATATTGTTTGTGCCTCATTAAGGCGGATTTGCGCGAACTAGAGTCAACTGTTAACTCAGTGTTAAGTACTTAGTGTTAAAAATATTACTTCAACCTTGAAGCGTGCAATCGGCCCTAAGTGTGACTATTACTGACGTAATTATGTTTAATAAGTTTTATTACGCTTAAAAGATAAGTTTTAAGTTAAGTATTAATTTTAAATGTCATTTAGACATGTTAGTTAAAATATTGTTGATATTGTATAATATTTTCTGTTATATTTGCCGCATTTAAAGCAAACTTATAATCGCCGGAATAGTAATTGACCTGTTTTTGCACTCTTTTCATAAGAGTGAGGCAGACTTGTGTACGTAGAGCTGTAAATTAAAGGAGAGTCTTCTAGTGCCGGCATACAGCTTAAACCACAAGCAAATGTTGACAGTTAAGAGTAAAAAGAATGTGTTGAAATATTTCTGTCTTGTTATTTTAAATCGCCATCGCCAATAAGCTTCCATTTTCTCTTTTGAACTCCAAAGTGTATTTATGGTGACAGACAATATTATAAATGTGTATGTGTGTGTGTTTGTATGTATGTTTGTCCGTGGGTGACATCTATTTGGTACACTCTTTAATGTCCGAAACTGATTACGCATAACAGGTTTCGCATAATTTATTTACGCCGAATCTTAAACTTGCCGTAATTTCGGTATAATTCTGTATAAGCCTAATAATGGTTTATCCGAATTTATTTTAGCATAATATTAACATGGCCGAATTTTACTATGCATAATCTTATTTCGCATATATGTAATTTAGCCGAATTTTCAAAATTTATGTCCTAAAATAAATTACCTATACGTTATGCCTATCCAATTTATTAAAAGTTTTATAGGATGAAATATTTACCAAAAACTTTTAAGAAATAATTTTACTTCGATGTCAAAAAGGAGAATTTTAAGTTAAAATTAATTTACTTATTACTTACTAGTGACTTGTGGCTTCGCACACTTTGAAAATAAATAATAGAAGTGAAAGAATAAAGTCTAATCAAGGGCAGTAATTCCACATTTTTCACCTCCCTTTCCTAAAAACTCTACCCGCGCGCAGCCGGAGCGCGTCATTAGTTATAAACCGTCCTCTTGAATCACGATCTTTTAATGAAAACCGTAGTAAAATCCGTTGCGTAGTTTAATTAAAGATCTAAGCGTTCAATACCTATATATATACATAGGTACAGACTAATCCATGGACAGAAGGCGGGAAGCGACTGTAGGTATATTATGTGAAAATAAAGAAGTAAGTAGGCAACTAACTATCTAACTATACATCAATGTGGATTTCTTGACAGGTGAATTGCTTGCAATTGGCTTATTTAGATATTTAACCAATAACAAACTTGACAAAAAGAAACTCTCATTGTAAAGAATGTGCTGAGTACGTCTCTGTGCGAACTGACCGTGTAGGTTTCTTAGTTTTCCGACTTATCTATAGGTCCTACCTACCTACTGCCAAGAACTGAATCGCTTGCCTAATAAGAAACTTTTCACAATAAATTTCACGTTGATCTTATTGGATCTGATGTTTGGCGTGCCAAAACTCGTGATATTATGTTGTCTGGGCTGGGGGTGTAAGCTTGGACATGAGCATAACCTAACACATACCTGCCTTTGATTTGTAACACATTAAAAATATATCATCACCATCAGCATTATAAAGTTAGTCCTCGATGGACCATTCGAAGGCGCGCTTAAGAGTCGTATTCTGAAATCGCACCTAAAATCGACTAAAGTAACTTATGGAACTGGCTATCAGTGGTGTGGAGTGCATTTTCGTGGCAGCTCGAGAACGAGAGAAGCGTGAGTTAGGTAAGTCTACGGAAACTTTGCCATACCTGTGACTTGTCATCACTGACGTCATGTAAAAAATTAGGAAACTCGGTGGGAATTAAATAGTTACTTTTTAAAATTAGGACGCGATATCACTGTTGTCTAATAAAATAAAATGGTGCAAAATCGTTACAAGTAGGTACCTACATACCTAGTGCCATCCACGAAGAAGCGTGATTTTGTCAAAATTAAACATTAATGAGTAATATAATGACCAGTTATTTCATGACATTGTAATAAGAACAACAAGGCACGCGTCATCGTGAATATCTCTATCTATAAGGCCGTATGAAGTAGTATCAACATTCCCAAAGCCATAAATAACGAAATGTTGGTCTTTCTACAAGAAGGGGATCATATAACAAAGCATGGTATGCATTGTAATAAGAGGATATACTGTCAATTTAGAAATGCTAAATTATTCACGAAAATAGGCAACGGAAACTGACAACGAAAATCTTCAAAGCAGGTTTTAGGGTAAGCTTTTCCTCAATTTAACTCTTAAATAAACGTATCAGAGGGAGATTCTGGCCCTGTACTACGAAGTGCAAAATTCGAATTTCATATCTTGCCGTCCCGTTGACGCTTAGCTATATTATTTAATACGAGAGCGAGAGCGACGTTACGATACGAACTTCGATTTTCGAATTTCATAGTAGCTTCCCAGAATGTGGGTCTATTCCGTCCCGCCACGCACCGCCTCGCTGAAGCGTTTTCAACTGGAAGCCCGCAACAACGTTAATTCGATAATTATGCAAATACCTCCAAATCGTTCATTATGATTTATGCGATATACATAATGAACCCGGTTTGATATTATTATGGTAAATCGACGTTACGTTGTCAGCTGCTTATTTATGCTTTATTATAATTATAAGTGCCGAGTGCTTCATTAATTCGATTAGCTTTATTGATATCCATGATTTTGAATGAAATAATTGTTTTTAGTTGCGTAAAATTGTTTGTAGGTATAATTGGCCCGTTAAATTCCACGACAAAATATATTTACTGCGCGGCAAAAAAACTGGCCCTCAAATAAGTAATGTACGAGTATGCGGTAACAGGTTTTGTATGAAGAGTGGGCCAAATTTTGTGGCGCTGAGTAGGATAGTACACTACATCACCGTATACCACATGGATACAATTATGTCCTTAACCAGTTGTCAACATAAGGTTACTTAAAAAAAAAACAAGTCTGCCTTAGGACGCTTGCTTGGCCGGATTTATAGCTCTACATAATAGCCATCCAGCGTTTATTTTTGCTTCTAATTTTGCAAACGGATTCTTAAGTTTAAACTTATGTTTTTGGAAGACCTAGGATAGGATTAAGTTTAGACGTTTTTTTAATTCCATTATTTTTTACCATTGTTGTCGGCAAAGTAGCCATATTAGTACGACCCAGCTACAGGTCCGGAACGAGTAGGCGCGGTCGTCACGCATGGAGATAAACTTTATAGTAGATTGTTTAACAAGGGACTAAAACAAACCATAATGTTACAAGATGTTTAGACACCCGAGCAGAGCGAGTGTGGCTATATTTAGTTCGAGTGGCATTATGGTTGTTTAGTCTCGCATTAAACACTCTACTTTTCACTTTGAATGCGAGGAAAAAACAATGTTTTCTTCCAAATTACAATATTACTTTTTAAAAACGTACGCTCGACTAGGTAATGGACGGGCCATCCGTTCAAAATTCAAATAGCAAAAAAATTGGTTACGCGCATGTTTTTGTTTATGAAGTGACGCCAACAGTTTCAAAATTGAAAAATATTTAAAAAATAATTGGGCTATGCATAATAAAATGAATTAATCCTTAATATAATTGAATTTGTAATCATTAATCCCACAAAAACATTTCATGTTAAATGTTGCCAAGACGAGACCATGTAAGTAGCTCGCACTGTCAAAAAGTAATCAGATCTAAATCTATAAATAAGCCCTAATTTTACACTAAAGTTGCGACGAAATACTACAGCAGCAGCTCGTAGCGAGTAGTTCGTAGCGCGTAGCAGCGTTTTCCCGCTATTCGTAGGTGTGCAAACCGTGGACTAAACTGGCGAGTCGGCCGCATGGAAAGAGTTTAAAAGATTGAATTGATTTTTAAGTTCAAGCCGATATGAAAAATTGCAAAAGGTTCGTGAATATTCCGACATGCTCTTGGCCAGTTTTTATTCAATTCGATTCGTTTGCGAAATATTAGGCTAGTGACAACTTTCTCCCAGGTAGGTACAAAAATGGTAGCTTTTGGCTACGTAAAGAAAATCACGACATAACATACGAGTAGGTACTTCAATAAATTGAAGACGAAAACTATTACAGCCATAGAAGCGTTACAATACTTTTTGTAAATTGTAATAGTCGAACGTTCTTTTAGTGTTCCGTACCTCAAAAGAAAAAAACGGAACCCACATAGGATCACTTTTTGTCCGTCGGTCTGTCTGTCAAGACCCTTTTTCTCGAGAACGCGTGGAGGTCTCAAGCTAAAATTTATATCACATATTGATTTCTACTGTCCCTTGTAGTTGTGAAAAAATCAAATTTTTACGCCAACGCGATCAAAAGATGCAGCCGTTTATGCTGCAAATTTCCGCAAATTTTCGAAATTCGCAAGGCAATAACATCGCAGGCGTTGACTGGCACGCATTTGATGGTTTTATTCTTTACTGATCTAACACTTCAAAATTCGATTACAAAAAGATTTTTTCACATTCAAAAGCAGAAAGGTATAAAAATACATATTTGCAGTTGCCTATACATACCAATATATACCTAGTAATTACAATTTTCACTAACCGGAGACAGAATAATAGAATGTAGTAGAATCAACACCAGCGCAAAATCACATCCAACGTGAATTCTCTCGCTCAATTCCGATAGTTGAACTCGTAAATCGTGCAGGTATCTACACCATAATGCACATAAAGTAGTATTCACACATCGCGGCCCGCAGCTCGTCCGGAAGAAGGTGATTTATTGCGGCCAAATTTTAATTAAAAGCAATTTAAAACCGCTGTCATCGGAAACAACGGTTGGTCCGAGCTAAAACATAGTAGGTAGGTATGTACCTGCTTTCGTTGTAACGTGTTTTGTTACTAGGTGTAAGATTGCCAAGTCGGAAAAAAAAACGCGACACGACACGTCGAAACGACAGAAATTGGATAAACATTAATTTAATAACAAGAACTCTAGCTATGTAGAGCTAATAACTAGAAAGTAAAACTTAATAAATACTTTCCATCAAAGTTGTTTTCAACATGGTCGGATACCTACACCGTTTTTGAGTTAGTGTCGAAAAACTACGCTTTGCAACAAAAATACGTAAGTGTTATCGAGATCTCTTTTGATAGTGAACTTTTTCATGTCGGATTTTTTTACGTGTGCCCTGATCACTACCGATTTGTTTTTGTAATATGTGTGTATCCCCCCTTCCATAGCTTTCTTTTTTACACTTTTGTACACTGAGCATGGACAGACATGCTCTTTGTCTTTTCTATCTTTATTGCCTAAGTTTATTGCCTACTTAATTAGGTTAGATTTTGACGATAATTTCCTGATAATTTGTCGCTCTTAGTCAAGTTTCTTTATAATTTAGTCTGGTCAAAAGAAAGGGTAAGAATCAGCTGCAAATGCTGCGATAGATCCAAACAGCGATTTTCCAATAAATCTATACGACTTCCTCTAAGTAACCGAGCATTTAATGGTGATGCGATATAGTAACGAGGTCCTTGTAGAACGCGACGAGTCGACTCCGTCCCCGGAGAACGTGGACCCTTTCCTTGCCGAATATCCATACCCCATTTGCTCTCTAAAAGCTTTTATACTTTTATAGTCGCCTATATAGTTGTTGGCAACAGTATCGATATCGTCAATAAAAGGGCGCCTCTCGAATTCAAGGTATTATAGTCAGTGCATATAGTTGCTTTGACTAGAAGAAGCCACTTGAACGTTCCAATGTTTATTTATTGCATGCAATGAACGGGAACGGTATTAATTAACGAAAGATTAATGATGCATCAACAGCAAGTAATGTGTTGAAGAAAGTTTGGCAATTAGCGAGAAAAACACAAAAAGCAGAGTCGGGGAACGTTATCGATGATGCCATCCATTTCAAAGTCCCATTAACCGCAGCCTGGGGGAGCCCGCTGCCTCTCCACAATAATTATTACATTACTCAGTTCTTGACCGTCACCTTTATAAATTATCTGTGATTGCAATATTATTTAACTTAAGTTAGGTATCTCGTGAAATATTGCTAGCATGCATTGCATGTGCGTCTCGCTTTGTAGTCTTATAAACCGACCGGGAGAGTTGATCTAGTTTACAACAGTTTACAATAATCAAACAACGAAATCTTAAGTGGAACCACATTTTGAACTGTCCTTTAGCCAAAAAGACTTTGTTTGTCACTTCAATGTGTTTTTCGTAGTTGGCTTTCAGTTATTGCATCTTCTTTCGCTTTGATAAATATTTCAGCAGAGCAGAAGAAAGTCTTGTACTTTCATGAATCTATAGAAAAAAAGAAATGTCTGTACGGATTGATAAGGTATCTGGTAAACCTGCAACGGATTACTAATGTATGGGCAAAAAACTTTTCCCAATGTATCACATTCCAAAATATCTTACTCAAATAATCATTTGGTAAAAAATCATTTACTAAACAACTTATTGAAATTTTACAGTTAGCAATTTTTTTTTGGAAAATTATTGTTTGAAAAATAATTACTCAAATGTGTCAGTATGATTTGGTGGTGGTGATAGATGGGTTTGTGTAATTTGTGTGTGTTCTTATAGTGTGGAGCTGGAGGAACTGCATGAACACGCATATTTTGCATAAACTTAGCTATCGTAAGGTCGCGGGTGAGCAAGGAAATTCTTTTAGTTCATTCTTTTTTTCATATACTTTATATGGGTCATTACGAAATGGACTCATAATTTTTTTATGGAAAATTGGGGACGTTTTTTTTCTTCGTCAAAATCAATAGTGCTCGTGATTCTGACTACGGAAAACTCAGGATTACCCGATTCTGAAAAAAATTTGGTTGCGTCATTTAAAGAAAAATGGCTCAAATAAGGGTTAGTTCTTAGTAAATAATTAGCCAATATTTTGATATGAGATACGCCATTATCCGGAAACTTATCTGAAGGATGTTATCCGGAAAAAATAAAGGTCAATGATGAATAGGGTAACACAAAAAGAAATAAATGTATTAATAGGTTTCTCAAAGTAAATAAAGAGCATATTAGTTCGAAAAATAAAAATAGGTTGACTCGATTACGTACGTAACCTCTGTCATAGGTATAATAATAAAATAAATAATAATTATCACGGGACGCTTGACACCAATTGACCTATTTCGAAAGAAAGCAAAGCTTGTGTTGTGTTATGGGTACTGGGCAATGGATAAACATACTTAAATACGTAAATAGATACTAAAATACATATCAAAAACCCAAGACTCGAGAACATTCTTATTTTTCATACAAATATCTACCTCAACCTGGGATCGATCGAACCTGGGACCTTAAGCTTTGTAGTCAGGTTCTCGAACCTCTGAGGATATCATATTGTGTGTGCGTGTGTATTTTTTCGCAGTATTTTTTAAATTCCCTCTAAACCATAAAGTTGATAGTTGGTGATAATTTTAGTATTTATTATTAGGTATATTTTACTAACAAATCAGATTTTTTGTTTAAATTCCTCTCATTTTCCCATTATCTATTATTCATACATGTACCTACGGAATTCTCGGTGCACGAGTCCAACTGGCACTTGGTAGGTTTTTAAATCTACCAGTGATTTCGGTAAGGCCACCATTGGTAAGAATATGCCGAAAGCAACTTAGCAGAAAGTAATTTATTCTGAGTAGGTACGTTACAATTTCTTTACTTCTAAATAGGTACTCATCATCATCATCATCCCAGCCTATATACGTCCCACTGCTGGGCACAGGCCTCCTCTCAGAACAAGAGGGCTTGGGCCATAGTTCCCACGCTGGCCCAGTGCTGATTGGGAACTTCACACGCACCATTGAATTGCTTCGCAGGTTTGTGCAGGTTTCCTCACGATATTTTCCTTCACGTCAATTTCGAATGTACCTAATTCCATACATGAATTTCTAAAAACTCAAGAGGTGCGAGCCGGGGTTTGAACTCAGGACCCTCTGCTTGAGATAAGATAGGTCAAACCACCAGGCCACCACAGCTTACTAGGCCACCACAGGCTGTGGTCCACAGCTTAGCAAATAGATACTACCTATACATTATTATACTAAAACTAAATACTAACTGTAACTTGCTTGTAGCTTGTATCATGTAATATTCAGTGGGCTAGCTACTTAAATTAATTCAGTTCAATGTTGTTCTGCTCGATGAACTCCACACACGTAGTCGCTGTAAAACTATGTTACACTGTACCACGTGACCGAAATAATTCATCTCATTAAACATTCGTAACCTATCTATCAGAAGGCGTGGAACTTTAGATACTCAAAATCTTAATCTTAATCTTATTTTAAAATACTCAGTCTCATAACACCTCCGTCTTTTTTTATTATATTACCTCAACATTTGTGACGACATTAAAAATCAGGGTAGGTAAGTAGGTAGGTACAGTCAGCTGCCACAGCGGAGCGTGCAAAAATATCTGACATGTTCTACTGGCCTTAGAAATAACTAGAGTTGTATCAGATATTTATGCATGCTTTGTTGTGTCGGATATTGGTGCTGGTGATTGTACGAGTAGAACTGAAATACCTACAGAGAATTTCGTACAAACGAAGAACAAAATTTTCGTACAAAAAGAAGTTTGTTATTTATAGTATTTATACAATTTTTGTGGGTTAGGTAATCATTTTTGTTAGTAATTTTCATTCCTTATTTTTTGCTAAATGACGCTAGGTTGATAATAATATTTTGTCAGCGGGAAGTACCTAGTAGTGAAGGTTTTGATACCCAGAGTATTTGTGAAAATACTCTTTCGAAAGTTCGTAGCTCGCGTGAACTTAAAAACTTTATTGTAGACTTTAAAGGCCTGAAGTACTGATTAAATTTTAATTTCTACTTAGCACCTCCACCGCGTTCCTGAGTAAAAAAACGGTCTTGATAAACACGCAAACAATGGACAACGAAGCTACACTTTACAAAAGTCGCTTCTTTCATTTTGAGGTACGAAATCCTTAAAAAATTGACGAACTGAACATCTACCCTTGCATAATAAAGCAGTAAAATAAATTGCCATCAGTTAATTAAAAGATTGTTCAAAGTGGTATTACAGTAATGGCTTCTATAAAGAAAAAGTTAATTAGGTAAGAGCGCAGCGAGCCTCGATACGGAGTGTCGCTGGCGCGAGAAGACACAAACGACCCTTTTTCTCAAATACGTACCTCTACAATCTCCACGAAACTAGCAAGGCTACCACGAAATTCGAAAAACGAAGTTCGTATCGTAATGTCCCGCCTACGCTAATGTTATTTAATACGAGAGTGAGAGGGACGGTACGATACGAACTTCGAATTTCGTGTTTCGGAGTAGCCCTTCAGCTACACATTACACCGTCTGTGTGCAACTAAACCACCCATGTCCATTGTAGAGAAGGTGCTTTTAAAGTAAGTGCAACAATAGAAACAAGTGCTCACTCGAGGTCTATGAAATCTAGTTATTTTACCTACATGGATGGGCAATTTTACAATAGAATTTAAATCACAACCTTTGTTCAATCAAAGTTTCTTTCCAATAGGTTTATATTCCGTCTGCTCATGTCGTATCGATTTATATTTTAACCGACTTAAAAAAAAGGAGGTTCATAGTCAAAATACCACAAACGGGACTTATTAAAACACACGAGTAATATTTACCTAGACATTTCAACAACATTACAATGGCCATGGTCACGAGTAGACCCCAAAGAAAGAGAAGAAGAAAAGAAAGAAAAAAAAGAAAAAAAGGAGAAAAAGAAGAAGGAGGAAGGAAGGAGTAGAAAGAGGAGATTATCAATTCGGTGGTATTTTTTTATTATTATTTCGGTTAGAACCGGTTAAAATAGATTTTTCGTTATAATTTTTTTTAGAGTGGGTTAAATTTTTTGCTATAATTTTTTTTTCACGCTTCAAAGTCAAAGTCAAGTCAAAGTCAAATCATTTATTCAGCAAATAGGCCGCAATGGGCACTTTTACACGTCATTTTTTTAATCTACCACCGGTTCGGAAAAAAACCTCTGTTGAGAAGAATCCGGCAAGAAACTCAACGAAGTATTTTTTTTTTTTTTTTAAACAGATTCACAATATTTATAAATGACATCTATGTACTATTGCTTGTTAGTACAAATACTCTAAGATACAATAGTTTCATATCAACTGCTCGTCAACTGGTACGAAAGATTGCTTTTTCCTATGCAGAGGCGTTCATTATTGAGGAGTCCTGCTTCTGTTGCTTCACCACCCGTTTCACCACATGCATTACGAGGAGTATAAATTGCTTAGCAATTGTGTTAAAGCAATTGAAATTCAACCCATGAAATACTTGTTATTGAGTAGTAACTCCGAGTTATGCTGATGATCATATGCCTAGGAATTTCATGATCTGCCTAAAGGTCACTGGTCAACTAGGCAAACGGTGAGTTTTGAACGATATGGCGGGTGTCCCTTAGACAATTCATGAAATGGCGCCATTTCACGATATGCCTAGGAATTTCCTAATCTGGCGGATTTTACGATCGGCCGCCGACATACACATTACGTTAACTACGTCGATAAAGATCTAAAGTAAAATTAAAAAAGAAAACATACTTTTTAAATAGCTGATTTTTTTCACTTATAAATTAGTATAGGGTATCATTGGAGAGACCTTTCAAAAACATTACGAGTTTGCTAAGCCTAGTTTTCGTATTAGTAAAAAATATAATTAAGTAAACCCTTGGCTTGAAAAATCCGAAAAATAAATCGAGATGGTAGTGCATTATATTTTAAAAAGTACTTTATCATCCTAATAGGCTTTACAATTAACGAGCTATAGGTTGATCGAAACTTATGAATATTTGCCGCATATCAAAACGGATCCCTACACTTTACATGGCCCAACACACGCTTGGCCGGTATTTTATTTGCTTCAAGCCAGCTACATAAATTATTCCTTTGTGTATTTTTTCATTATCTTCCTGGCCCCCTATTATCCCAGCACGATGATACGTGACCGCTGCCGCCGCTTCACGCTTGGTCGCTGCTAGCTCTAGCGAACGTGCGGGACAATAAATTCCAGTTATTGTTAAGCTTTAACAGCTTAAGTGTCACCGAGTGCAGGTGTTACACATGGTGAAGATATGTACCAAGATATGTACCTACCAAGTATAAAGTTAGAAAAGTTGGAAATTGTGAATGACGTTTTAATTTTGTTATATGTTCTTTAATTATTCTATCTCTAAAATAAAAAAAAAACAATCAGGTATTAGTATAAATTGGACTCGCGCACCGAGGCTTCCATCTGTGAACATACGTCAGCCGGACGACGTTTACTGCGGAACAAAGGCCTCCCCTCAGAACGAGACAACGATCGGCAACTCGTCACTTGCATCCACCAGTTGCCCGCAACTCTCACGATGCCGTCAATCCACCTAGTTGAAGGCCTGCGAATGCTTCGTCTTTTGATTCATGGTCGCCACTCGAGTACTTTTCTCCCCCAACGGTTATCTGTCCTTCAAGCGGTGTGGCCCGCCCATTGCTACTTCAACTTGCATATTTTCGCAGCTATGTCGGCGACTTTAGTTCTTTGAACAATTCCAGATTCTATCGCATAAAGAAACTTCAAGCATAGCTCTCTCTCTCATAGCTCGTTGCGTGACTTCCAAGAGGTCAACAGTCAAAGACTACGTACATATCAGAGCCATAAGTCATCACTGGCAAAATCAGAAGAATCAGTGTGTGTTTACTGATCGAAGATTCAGAAGACTCTAGCCTTAAGGTACTGTGGCATTTTGGACGAGAAGACGTCACTAAGTTTTTCGAATACTGCCCATCCGAGTTGGATTCTTCGGGCGACCTCTTTCTCGAAGTTAGACCGACCCAATTGGACAACTTGTCCAAGGTAAGTATAGGGGTATATTTATATACAACTTTGAGCGGATCGTTCCCAACGATAACCGGAATGGCCGGGTGTGACATGGACATGTGATAGCATTTTGACTATATTTTTCAATTTCACAATTTATTTATCAAAGGTTCAGGCCGTCAAAGCAACATTAATACAAAACAATTGTTACCAAAATTGTTTATCAGCAATCGTTTTTCTCTGCGATTTTTCATTTGCGTGGGAATTATAGCCCAACCGTCTCAATTTATGGGGAGGCCCTGTGTAGGACATAATAATAAGCTGAGATGATGATGACGATGATTGTTTTTAACCCCCGACGCAAAAAGAGGGGTGTTATAAGTTTGACCGCTATGTGTGTCTGTATGTCTGTGTGTATGTGTGTGTCTGTCTGTCTGTGGCACCATAGCTCTTAAATGGGTGGGCCGATTTGAATGTGGTTTTTTATTTGAAATCAGGTTTTCTAGCAATGGTTCTTAGACATGTTTCATCAATATCGGTTCAGGTGTTTTTGAGATATTGAACTTTGAAGTGACAAAGTTGGGGGTTTTCCAACGTTTTGTTGGTTAAATTAGTTCTATACAGACTAGTAGGTAGTCTAAAGTCCATACTTTCCTAGATAAGGCAATTTCTTTTAACAGCTGTCATCTATCGTATTTCGTAAACTTGGAATAAAAATAAATACCTATGTATTGAAAAAAATCGGTTTACTTCAGTTTTTTATGTTAAAAATATGAAAAGTTACCCGAAGGAAACATTGACTAAATCTCAACTTTTACGTGTTTTTTTGTGGTAGGGAACTCTAAAAATAAGTAAGAGTTAAAAAGAGTAGTTCTGGCACTTAATTCCGATAGTGAATTATTCTTATGAAGTCTAAAATGATGCCCTATGTACCAGAGTGTATATAGATGCAAAGTAACTGAAAGCAATAAATGACGCACAAAATTAATCGTATATTACCATATTAGTAGTGAATAAGCTACGCCCCAAGCTTATTTGAACAGACGAAAGCGTTGTAGGTATTAGAACTGTGGGTTAAAGTGCCGTTCAAACATTACATTCGTGTTTAATTAGATATTCAGTTCTATATATAGGCACCTAAACTTACACATGCGTGAGTGTACGCTTAGTTTAATGACTCTTTTGGCATCGTACTTAATGTTGCTGGATTTACGGGCGCCTTAATTCATCATACAATACCTCCCTCTTTACGAATGTAATGTATTTTGTTTTGCGTAAGCCTTTTGAAAGATTCATGCACATGTACTTATGAGATTACGTATCACTTTGGATTTAATTTTACAACGATTAATAAAAAGAAAACTATTTTAATTTACCAGTGACTCAACCAAGACACGGCGCCTTAACTTTGCGGTAGTATCATTTTAAGACGAGTCAAATTCGCATTATCGTTCGCGAATCGTCGGTAATACATTAAATATGCGAAGTAGATAAGCATGTATTAAGAGGGAATGCTCTAGCGTGTTGCCGGCAGTAAATCAGGCGCGTTTCCTTGCGCGGGCGTGCCGCCCCCGTGATTGGGCGCTTCCTTCCGAGCAGTGTCGAGCTTGGAGCGGGACAAGCGTACCGAATCTACCGCTACCAACTACTGATAAAAAACTTAACATATTTAAGAGCACTATATCTACCTATAAGGCTGGGCGATGATTATACAGCCAGTTTACCGCCAGTCAATTGTAAAATTATCTGACATGTTGTGTCGTCACGCGTCGAAACTATATCACCATCAGTTTGGTTTGTTAACCAAATTGATGGTTTGTTAACCGATTGAAATTGAATGAAATGTCTAAGTAAATAAATGAAACTCAAAAGTTCTCAAAAGAATTGTCATGATACAAACACGTTTTTTTTTAATACGACTTCGAAGTGGTTGGCAAAATCCAAAAGAACAACCCTGCAAGACTTGAATTGTAAGTTTTCATATAAGATGACATAACGTTTTTTGCACGTTACACTTTGAACGTCGACGAATTATACGTACCTTTTAATTGAAATACCCGTTTAAAATACCTTTTACATATGTCAACCGAAATTTCTTGAAAAAAAATTATAGGGTTGTTTTGTCGATCTTATTACTCAATAAAACTACCGGCTGAAATATAGCATAATGTATCGGTTTCAAAGCTAATTCAAATTCAAAGTCTTTATTGCGTTGAATATTGTGATAAATATGCCTGATTAATTTTATAACACAGTATAATATATGTACAAGGCGAAACAATTAACTGTCTCTCTAGCTTAAATGGTAAAACGGCAACGCTAACAAATAAAATAATGTCGCTACTGACGGCACAGCCATTCACAATTCTCAAATGAATGAATCCAAATAGCTTGCTTCCGCGTTCAAAACTATACAATATTTTGCCTCACGGAAGAGCGGAAGTTTCGCCGGTGGTTGGTAGGGATCTTTAAGTGCTTAATTTATAAAATTGCAAACATTTACTGGAGCCGTGCATTACTTTCATGTATGTAGATGAGTAGATGGGTTGGTATTAATGAGTAGCTCGCTTGGAAGTTAATTATGAATCCCAAGCCGCGTTCGCATTAGTAAAATAAATTATATGCGATTTATTTTAATGATTTTAATGGATTCGCTGACCGAAATGTAAATTTAGTACCTACCTCTATACTTAAATGAGATGACATCCTACTAATTCTACTTAATATTATAAATGTGAAAATTTGTGAAGATGTTTGGAGTTTACATTTTTGGATGTTTAGATTTTTGGATGTTTGTTACTCAATCACGTCTAAATTACTGAACCGATTTAGATGAAACTTGGTATACAGATAGTTTGAGTCCCCGGGAAGGACATAGGATAGTTTTTATTTCGGAAAATTGCATAGTTTCCGCGTCATAGCGATAAACGAATACTACGCGGACGGAGTCGCAGGCAACGGCTACTTATTAAGTAAATGGATATACCACAAATTGACTTAGTCTCAAATGAAGTAAAGCTTGTAGGTACTATAAGTACCAGACAACAGATAAACACGATGATTTTTGGTCGAAATTGTTTAGTATTATATTGTATGGTATACTTATTTCAAAAGCTCTTTTGGTCCATAATTGTTTAGTCTAAAATTTTTATTATTAAAATGCTAAATCCATAATTTTGCTGAATCCAATTATTATTTAGTCTAATATTCAATGTCTTAAAAAATTAATGAATAGAATGAATATTTGATACTTGGATAGGGAAACAGTTAAAGGGTGACGGGGGCTTGGAGGGTGGATCCCCCAGTAATGAAGACAACCCAGGTAACATGATTGCTCAACTATAGGTCAGGTTAGGTTAGTATTTTGTCAAGACGCGAAGCATCTTAAATAGGCAGAATAGGAGTTCCGCGAAGCGGTGGTCCGTCGACTTGGCTTCAGAGACGTCAATTCATATTTGTTTTCTAGACATAAAATTAGTGGTGTCATATTTGTAATGAAAACGATTTCATGCCTAAAATACATTCGTCAAAACAATTTAATACCATACAAATGTTACACTAAACAATTTTCCGACCAAAAATATTATGGAAAACAATTTCGACCAAACGATTTTCGACATTTCAATCGTTGTTATGCAAAAAAATATGTTACGAAAACATTTTTTGCAAAACAATTTTCGACCAGTCAATATAGACCCAAAAAATTTCAAATCGTAATCACCGACCGTGATTACGATTTGAATTTTTTTGATAAACAGCTAATATTTCATTCAACAGGCGGGTCTTTAGAAATTAGCTCATTGTTATTAATAAAACCAATAACTGCCGGGAACATGGTCATCGTGCATTAATTTATTGAAGCGAAGTAGATGTCTAAGGGAAATCGACAACTTATTATTACTCATAAGTTAAAGTATAAAGCATTTGTTAGAGGTTGAAAGTTCATAGACAAAAAAAATTGTAGGGTGACAAAGATTTTCTGTTAAAAGTTATTTTTGAAATAAAAAATACCTATCATAGAAAAAAAGTCTGCGGGGTTACATACAAAGTTCATTTAATTACGACCTAGTTAGCTACGAGAAACTACTTATGAATTTCACTAAGGACACGATTATATTTCGCCGAAATAAGTAGGTAGAAATGATTTTTTTAACCAGAAAAGCTTTTAGGGAATTCCCATTTCAGCGGAAGTCAGAGGTCCCACATGGCCGCTACTACAAAGAGGCGTGCCGTGGAGAGCCTAATGGAAAACGAAAAGCGAGATGGTTGGTTGTTCATTATAATCAGTGAAAAATAGTGTTATATTCTACCAATGCAACTTCATTCTGAATTTTTAGTTAGATGTTAAAACACAAATCACACGCTAAAAGGAACTGCGCCTATAAATCCTTTTCTTTGTAAGCAACGTGAAAACTAGTTAACGATATGGCTTCCCGTAGTGCAGCACTTTTAACACGTCTAAAGTAAAGAGCAAAAAGTTGCGGCAGCAGTGCTTTCTAGGTTCATATTTTATTATTCGCTGGCACGAAGGTGCAATTCCCACATCCTGCGAGCGACGAAGAGCAAGTGATCCCCGGAGTGACTCGGCGCGCAATATGTTACCTTCCACTATCCACAAGTCGCTCAATTCTCTTTACATTTATTAGCCTCCACTGTGCGTGAGCGTACAAAAATTTATTGCATTGTATATATTATTATACGGCTTTATTATTGAATCAACTGAATACCGTTATAGTAAGTGAAGCTTTATGTTTTTATCACAATCTCGGCTGTGTGTCAAATGGAAAAAACTGCCATTTTTTATAACGGTAGGTCACAATTTCAGAATAAGGGTTTTTTGAAAGATAAAATTTTACTAGATGGCGTTTACGTGCGTACGTACGTGGCGTTGGCGTTTTACGAGATGGACGGATGACCTGGTTAAAGCCGCGGGTTCACGGTGGATGCAGGCCGCTGCCAATCGAAGCAACTGGAGGTCTATGGGGAAGGCCTATGTCCAACAGTGGACGTCCTACGGCTGAGATGAGATGGCGTTAGTATCGAGAGGTCAGTTTAACGTTCCAGTCCTGCTGTGCTGTACGTAATCGTTCCATTTAGTTGTTTATTAACCAATCGTAAACGTGACGCAAATGTCAAAGTTGCCAAACGGTCCTCACAATACCGGGGTCGACTAGCCTGTCACAAAAACCCTCATTGAAAATGCATTGAAACAAAACTTTTTAGATTCAGAGTGTAGTTTGCAAAAATATATAGGTATAGGGGAGTATTTTAAAGCGCAGTGCCTAATCAAAAAGCACTTAGTTGATAATATGGAAGCCATGATAAGATGCTTGCTACTTCATATCAGGTGTTAGACATAACGATAACCGTTTCATAACGATGAGAACACATTTGGTCGCGTAGGATGCGGGTATTTATCGGGGCGTTCAACTAAGCGGTGACAGAGGGCTCGGCGTGCCGTAGGGCGCCGCTCGCGGCGGAGACAATCTCCGCGATGGCTCATTCAGTGCTGCAACGAGCCGAGCAGAGAATCGAATTGGAAGCAAATGTGCCGTACCAATACGGCCGTCGAATATAAACTGAACTCGCAAGCAATTGCCTCAACCTCTCTGATCAAATTAGGAGGGAAATCAGGAAAGCCACCGCTCGAAATCAATTTAATACGTTCGCTGATTTTAAATAGCCATTTAAATCCTTAACTGGACTAATTTTGAACCTGGAACACAATCAAGATATGTAACATGTTAATGCTAATTTTTGGCATGAAATTCAGTTAGATACGTAAATTCTCAAGAAGCATAGAGGACAAGATAATGCAGGATTATTAAATATTTTAAGGGTAGTAAAAGTGAATAAGCAGACGCAGGCACGCGTGCCTGTTGTGGCATGTTGTGGCACCGAGGCGTGCCGGGGACAGGTATGTAATGAGAAGAGGGTGACGCAGTGAGTCTGTCACTCCCGCTCTTCGCGTCGTACAGCGCTGACTCGACAACTATCTGTTTTACACTTATATACTATTTCGTAAAAATATTTTCTATCCAAGTCAGATATCGGATTAACGTAACGCATTAACGTAACGTAAAGCAGTGCTAGAGTTGCCAAATATTTAATATACATAGGTCCCTTATGTGTTTATTGTGCGCTTCTAAGGTTTTGTTCGGGAGTGAATGTCCTCCGTCTTTTACGAGTATTTAATAATTGTGACAATGTCGACTGAGTTGGTTTCAATATTATATTATTATTATTGATAAAGGTAGGTACTTATACCGGATATGCGAAGGCCTAGCTAAATCTTTGCCATCAAAAGGACAGATTATATAGGTAGAGTAAACAGTACCTGGGCGACCGAGCTTCACTCGGACTAAAACTTGATACCAAGCGTTTTCTCAGGGATAAGAACAAGCTTAATCGATTTTTCATCCCCGAAAACCCCTACGAACGAAATCGTTGGAGTCGTTTCCTAGATCCTCGATATATATATACAAGAATTGCTGATTTAAAGGTATTTAGATAGATAGATATTATTAAAGATAAGGTGCTCTATTAACTTTAATTTACTTCGCAACGAATATGAGTGTACATATATTAATATTACCTACTCGTACTACGCAAAGATGAAGAGAGAAATTTAGTTTTTATAAACAACTCCACTCTTATAAGCATGAAAGATGAAACTAATAAAGTTGTGGGAGAAGTGATAAAATTTTCGAAGCGTACCACTATATAAGATAATAAGATGAGATAATTTATTGAATCATTTTCAGTGCAAGATAAACAAAATACAATATTTTACAAATATCTATGTAACAACTGGTGTACTAAATATTAACATTTTTTAAATAAAAACACTAGAAATAATGGTCCAAACGGTCTTTGTGTGAGCCTCTGATCGCGTTTACAAGACGCACCGAAACGGAATACAAACATTAGTGTAAACATATTGGAGCCGTGGCCGCAGCTGTCCCAATATCCAGCGAGATTTAACTGCGGCTGCGTGTAAACGGAGGAAGCGTTTGCGGACCGCTTCATTTCCGTGCGTGCTCCGCGGCCGCGCCCGTATTTCCTCTCCGTTGATAGTCTATTTACGACTGCCTTCTTTGCAAACCACAACTTGTAAGTAACACCACAATAATGGTGTCTTGGATTCTTTAACACTGTTTTGTCAGCTTGAAGTTTACTCCTTATGACGAACCAAAAACACAGAGCATGTGCGAATAAAATCACCCTTTACAAGTTTTTCGTTACGTATTTTTCTACGCATCATATCGCCCACACATGGCGGGTTAAGAGGTCATAATTAGATTGATTGTTAAATTGTTTATTTTGAAGCGTTGTTTGTAACATATTTTTATTTGTTATCAATAAGCAACAGTTATTAATACGATAAAACAGAACAGATTTTCTCGTCGCTAAAATATTATCATAGAACAGCGTTATGAAGCCAATATCCTTTAAGTACGAGTAAGTACTACATGCCGAACGTCTCGTAATAGAAATTCACTATTTCGCTGTGGGATTCAGATAACGCAAACAGAATTGATTTTGGCGTTTTAGTAAAGGGTTGCTACCTGCAGCGGTAGGTTTACAATCCTTTGAAGCATTTGTCTATGTTGGTACTTACATACTCGTATATTAATAGATATGTACGAGTATCAGCATCTAGGAGTACTTAGTAGGTACTGACTGATATTTTATACAAAAGTGAAGGTAAAAAAGGAACCGAAAACAGTCATTTACTAACGAAATTATGGCGGAAATTTTCTAAATAAAAGTTAAGCTTTTTTAAGAATTTTAATTATTTCCGATCAAGTCTTACGCTACATTGTTGCGAAACTCGTCGCGAAGAAGTTTTACAAAAACAATCAACGAGATTTCATTTGTCAACCAAAAGTTTAGTACTTATTTATATTCGATTTATTGAAACTTACTGAAAAATACAAATTACTGGCACTTAAGGTATTCCAACTTAGGCCTCTAGGTTGGCAACGCATCTGCAATACCCCTGGTGTTGCAGATATTTATGGGCGGTGGTGATCTCTTAACACCAGGAGACCCACTTGCTCGTTTGCCTTCCAGTCGAATAAAAAAAAAAAAAACTTAAATGCGCAAACATTATTCTAGGTCGAGTACCTACTTACAGTTTCGTTAAAATCGTTTGCCTACAGATCTCTTTCATGCACAGACAAAAAATCTCTTGCATTTGAGTATAATAACATTGGCACGTTGGGCTCATGAAAGACTTCACTATAAATAGCATGAGACCGCTCTTTATTTTATTTTATTCCGCTAATAGCGGGTATACAGTAATGTGGTTGCGATAACGGTGGCCGTAAAGCTGCGTCGGGAGGCTCCTGTAATCTTATACCCTCGGTGGACGATGGCCGATAGAGATAGCGGCCAGCGGGTATTCAGTACCGTTCAAGTGATAATGTAGCGTGCTTTGTATCCTGCTTTTATGTACCTACTGTTCACTGGGCGTAAGAGTAAGATACTTCGCTATCATATGACTTAGACCGTGTTGAATAGCGGTGAGTGTATCTCTGCCGATACCCGACCGAACTAGCTGCGATATTACGGGAATACCGTGAAATTATCTCGGGTTTCCTTTCATAACTTATCGGATCTCTCACGCAATAATCAACTTTATTTTATTATATATATCTTAAGAAACACTTCCGAAAGTCGTTTCTGTTTCATGATCGATTAATTAGACTTATTTTTCATTAAATATATGTACCTGAAATCTAAAACCTTCATTAACACTAAATATTTCTTTATTTCATTTAATTTCATAACGATAGAATTTTAGTCAAGCGAAAAAAACATAATTTATTGAATCAGGCGTTACTTTGTGGAGGTCCATAAGAAACTCCATATACAGGGAAGATTTCGACGAGAGACTTTTACGGAGATATTGCATTGTTTAAGTGATACACAGTTGATTTATAATGTTTAGAAGCTTAAACAAAGTAAAAAAAAAAAAACACAAAATTCACTAATTTTTAACTGTGGTGATAACCCTATAATTGCATCCGCACATAACGACACGATGGCTAGATTAAGGAGTCGTCGTCGGGAAAACTCGGGATATTACGTTTATTTCCGAGAGTTGTTGTCATCGTACTGATGTAAAAATGACACAAAGTCAAATAAATCAAATAAAATGCAAAAATACGATTATCAGTTACTTTATTACAATTTTTACATACGGTGTTCAAATGTTCCTCCGTTATAAGGGTGAAGGCGGGCACGTTTAAGAACTTTTAGTACTGCGGTATGACTTATTTCGAAATGTCGACCAGCTGATCTCGAACTTTTTCTTGGATTCCGCTCAAAATACCTCAGTATTCTTTCTTCAAGTCTAGCCTCAAGACGAATAACGGGTCCTCCACGTTGATCGTTCTGAGCTGTTCTTGGTACAACGGGCTGATTGTTGGCGACACGATCAAAAGCACGTAAAATTGCCCTACGACCTGTTGGGTGTGGTGGTGGATATGTTTCCCTGTAACGTCGTAAAGCTTCAGCCGCATTATAATTGCAGCTCGCGTATAACATGAGAAAATTTAAATATCCACGTGCATCTGACAGACGCATTTTCATGTAAAGTAAATAAAATGAACTTAAATGTCAATTTCATTTCAAACATCACATTTATGATATGTTTATGATCGATTTTCAATCATGCAAAGAGTTTCGATAGTTGTAAAAAATTACTACAACTTTAGTGCAATATCCGTCAAATAATGTTAAGTATTAAATTTTTTGACGATAACCGAAATAAAAAAAGGACAGCCTATTGTATGAATTGCTGATCAACTGGGGAACAATTTCAATTCATTCGAAAATAATTTGCTGAAGCAAGTTAACGAACTAAAACCTTTTTATCATTTTAGGTAGGTAAACAGAGACATTTTATTTATGATGAAAGAGGTTACTATCTTCTTTAATTGTTTATGACGGTTGAGTACATTCAAGTGAATGTCAGTGCCATGTCATATCATGTGAGTTATTTGTTGTGGTTAGAATTATTAACTAAGAAATTACATAAATACTCTAGAGACAATCACCTCTGCAAATCCTGCAGTGATTTTTTTAGCGTTGCACGCAGACTTCTAAGAATGGACAAATGGCAAAATATTAATGTAATATCCTGACGTCTAAAGATTGTTTACAAGTAAGAACATTGACCCAGCCATCTGTTTAGGGTTGGCACAAAGTAGTTTTTGGTATCAATGTTTAAAAGGCTATAACTTGAAAACGGTAACATATATTTCCATAGTTTCTATGGGGGAAATATAGTGCTAAGGTTGAACTATCTGCCTCTTTCGTAAAGATCCCTCGTCAAAATCCAGCCTGTATAAAAAACATTATAAACAATCGGACCCATTTTCACTGGTTTTAAATTTATCATTAGAAATAAATTAGTGCAACACCAAGGTCAGAAATTGCCTAAAAAAAAAAAATTATTTTCGATACAAAACTAAAAGCTTTAAAAGTAACATGGTAATAACAAAATCGTCAACAAACTCAGTTCGAGTCTGAAAGCGAAATCGGGCGACTTACTAAAATGTCGGAGATAGAAAATAATATTCTCAATGACATTTTGAATACCAGCGTAAGTATGTGCTGGAGCTCGAGTTCGGAGGGAGCTTGTGAATAAAATGTAGGTACGAAGTTAGATGTATGTGAAATACAGACGAATAAGAATGATGATTTAATATTTTATGCGTTGTAGACAGTTTTCCCAATTTTATAGGGGTTACTGATTTAGTTGTGCAGTTACTCATTCGCAATTCCACGATAGCGGAAAACACTCTTTACCTGTGAAGATTTTCCTATTGTCATTCGGTTTAATTCGTTTATATTATCAATGAATTAATAAAATTAACAAAAAAAAAAAAACGTTGATAAACTGAAAAGCAAAAATAATAAACAATTTTTTTAACTATCCTTAATGTAGGTATTAGTTTGAAGTCAGTGCCTCAGCATGAGCGAGGAGTAATAGAAGCCCATCAGGTAGACGACTATAGGACTATGGCTAGTGCTGAGGCACCGATTTCAAACTAGTAACTAAATTAAGGTTAATTAAAAAAAAGGTTTATTATTTTTTGCTTTTCAATTTTTTCAGCCGAATTTTTTTTAGTTAATAAGTTTTTGTTTTATACTTTTTTCCCACCCTTGGGATATTTTTTTTTAGTTTATATAATACCAACTGCAAGGTATACATTATTCAATAAAAAAAGAATTATCAAAATCGGACCAGTCTTTAAAAAGTTATGCCTGGTCATATATTACAATCAGTGACTGAATAATCAATCATCCCCTGTTTTCCTACACGATAAGATTTTTTTTTTTCTAAATTTATATGGGAACACCCTCGGGGTATACGCATTCCAATAAAAATAATTATTTAAATCGGACTACTCTGTAAAAAGTTATACGCGTGGTCATCGACTTGAGATCCTCCTCCGTTTTTTACAAATAATGTTTTTATTTTCAATTAAAATAAGCCAAATAATGGAAATGTGTACTTCTAAATGTTTCAGGGTGGTAGGTCCCTTGAACAACGTTTAAAAAGCTAGAGTCCAGTTTTCTCTCGAAAACCTTCAAGATTATCAAGACGGTTAGTTACCTACTTCTACAAAAAATACTCAAGTAAAGTTGTTACATATATTATTATTATTTGTTACAAACATTATTGCTCTCATATCAATACTTAGAAATTACTAGGATTTATGACAAGGTTTCGAATTGATCAGGAAGTCATAACTCTTAATTTAATTTCAGATGCAATGTGGATGTCATTGGTCTTGGCATGTAATGTTGTTTTCAAAAACGAAACCGATCAAAGTCAAAGTAAATTGATCAAAGTAAACTAAATGACATTCTAAGGTAACGTACATGTAGTGTTAAATTTGGTTACTTATTTTTATTGTGTAGAAGACAGTGAAATAAATTGCACGCCACGGAGGTATTTCCCTGCAGAGTAGCTGGGGGATGTCGGCGTTGTCCTGAAACACGTGTCTTCTCTTTTTCCTCAGCCGATTATTTCCCTTTTCACCTTTCTGAACGACTGAATGTTATTCTCGTGAATATGATATAATATAATATTAATTTCACGTAGCTATTGTTGACGGACTTGTTATTATTACCGTAAATACATAGCATTTACACAATGCCGAGCAAAACAAAACGGAAATTTTTCCCTTCTTTGGGTCGTAACTTACTTCGATCAACGAGGGTTACGAAATACATACAAGTAACTACCTACTTGTAATATTTCTCGTACTCAGCATATATCATCAGCAAGTATGTAAACAGTAGCATAAATAAAATTACATGTATGTTACAACACTCAATACTTCTAAATTCACATTAAAATAAACCAGGTAAAACAATTTTCTCAAATTTCAGTTCATTAACAACGTAGGAAATGGCCCGAGGTGTGTCAGAATAAGTGCGCGCGAATATTTACACGTGCGCCGCTTTATCGCAGTACCCTCTATCGCGCGGAACACGTCTTAAATCACCCTATAATATGCCACGAGATATTTAAATTCATGTCGGCTGAATTTTCTTCATTTTACACGCCGAATCAAAATCGAAAAATGAATTCCGACCAAGTTTTATTGTTGTTATGGAACAATATTTTTGACTCCCATGATTATCTACTGCGAACTCACTCTTGAGCAAACTCCCAGTTTCATACTTGAATCAACTAATATTATCACCCTGCCACTGACTGGCAAAGAAGTCAAAATATAAATATTGTGAACCTGTTTAAAAAAAATACCTCGTTGAGTTTCTTGCCGGATTCTTCTCAACAGAGGTTTTTTCCGAACCGGTGGTAGATTTTTTTGACGTTCATAAGTGCTTGTTATAGCCTATATTGAATAAAGAGTTATTTACTTTGACTTTGAAAGACATGCCGAAAATGTTTAAAAGAGTAACTGGTTCGTGAAAGAACTTACGAAGAGAAACTTTGATATATCGCTTAGAATAGGTATGCTTCGACTGAATCTTGGCCATCCTAACTTACAGTCTGCAACATTATGGTCTTTCACGGAAAACCAGAAGTTTCAGCTTAAGGTTTGCCAAAGAGCGATGGAACCCAGCATATTAGGTGTAAAAATAATGCTAAGCTGAAATGGGACTGAGCTGGATGCGTCTGTTACATGCACCCACAGAGGTGGGCTCACAATGTAATTTGGTGGGCACCGAAGAGTGCCACCGAGAAGGAGATTTACCTGGTCTGACTAAGGGTCTGACATTGCGCCACGGGACGTGTGGAGGTCAAAAGGACAGGCTTTTGCCCAGCAGTTGGACATCATCATCTTCGTGAGAATTGTATGTTTACGTAGGTAATTGCTTTAAATACTAAAAAAATAGGTAGGTAAATATAAAGGTAGTGTAAAATCTGACTTCTAAAACTTCAGTCTTTATTCTCTTAGATGGTTAACAAATTGACGCAGGTCTGTTCTTACTCTAAAGAGTATTTAGACGCATGAGTATTTCGCTGCGTACGGGAATCCTTTCATTACTAGTCAGTCGGTCGCCGGGTCCCTACAACGTTCGTTCAGGGAATACCATTAGAGTTCGATTGAACGGAAAGCATTTGCGTTAACGAATCCACTTGCCCCTCATTTGGCTGAAAATTCTCAAGTCGCAAATAGAGTATTTGCTGTGGAGCACTCTCTGTTGTAAGCATAAAATGGACCGTCCGCTCGGAGTCGAAACATAAAGGATTCGATACGTGTATTTAGGCGGCATTCCTGCAAACCCGTTTACGCAGTATGTACATATAAATAAACAAATTGTTGTAGGTCGTAACTAGACATTTATTGCAGCCAAAATCGAGACTATTTTAATGGTTTTATATACCTACTTATAACTAAGAGTAAAAGTTTTTGTTCAAAAAAGCTTACGATTGAACCGATTACAAAAAAACCATGAAAATAATTACTTACCTACATAAGCCGAACGGGCGAAATTTTTTATTGTAAACCTTGAAATCAGAACTTACTTGATTACATACGAATGTTGGGAAATAAATAAAATCTTGTAAAAATATGAAGTCACAGTTTGTAGTGATATAATTATGTATAACTATTTTTACAATATTGTGCTATTTGTAAGTCGCACTGATCTGAAATATGAAACATGTAGAGGAACTGGCGCCGAGCCAGCTGCTTGCATCACACTGTAACAAAGGGTTTCATATCAGGAAATTGTTCCTAGAACAATACGGGAAAATATAAGCCTCCTCGTATAACAAGCCGCGATGCCCCACACTTCGCCGAAAAACATTACGATATTCAATGAACCGCATCGAAAATCCTGAGTATCAGATCTTGTTTACCGTGTCGAGATTACGTTGAGCGGTAAATTATTCGTCAAATTTGAAAGCGAGATCAATTATTCAACAGATAGTGGCAGGAATAGTTTTATATGCAAACCGGTTACATGTATCGGTGGAATTTGATTAACCTGGTTTCAGATCGATACTAAATGTAAAAGCATCGTGAAGTGCTAGAGCCCGACATAATTTGTGAAAAACTTTTTCCATTCTTTTCATAGCATTTTTATTCTTTTTTTAGTCACTGAGTTTGACACCGCCGTGGAATTTTATGATAACGCTGCGATTTCGATTTATCCTCGTTACCCGCCAGAGGGAAAAAAATTGCGAGAAAGTTTGACTAGCTTTAAATGCACCTACTGTTTTTACTCTTTCTACTCAAAATTTATTATTGTTTTGTGAATAGGTTACGCCTGTAAAAGTGAAAATACTATTGTACTTAATAAACGAATGAATTTTAAACACACTTGAGGACGTGATTGAGTAGCAATGAGTACAGTCGCCACCAAATCCATCGGAGCTGGCTTCGTGGTTAATAGCAATGATCTTAATAGTTATCTGTGCAACAAGAGAGCAAACTTGTTTTTGCTGCGAGTGTTGATTTTGAATTCCGAGTAAGCGAAGAATTCTAGGTTAGAATCCTGAGATCAGCAAGGGATTCAAACACACGAGATGAAAAAGATTGGTCTCGTTTGACACATTCAACTTTCACCTCAGCAGCGAGAACATAATTTAAAGGTTAGAATAAAACCACATATACCTATTTCCAAACAAACATAAGAATCGGATTATTAAAAAACAAATATAATAATCACATTTAATTATTAAACTCACTTTTTGTCTGTCCCTGACTGAATGCTCCTCTCATCCACTCAAAGGTTGACTAGAAGAGACCCCTTAAAGGGATAAGTTCGCCTAGGACATATTTGTTTTAACACATTGAACCTAAGTTGGTTCGAAAGTACAGTCAAGACTATAAATATTTTATATAGCTATCTCATCAAACATACATTAACTATGTACACATGGTCTCATCGTTAGTACTCTAAAGGTGTATAGATATTTCTGTGATCTTAGCAGGTACATTCATTTAATATGCCCTTACATAATTAATTATTTCACAAAGATCAAGTACTGTGTAGTTTTGATACAAGAACCAATCAGCTAACCCTAAGACCCTAACCCAAAATCTTAAAACCACGAGATAAATCAATACGTAGTTTAAATTTACTTAGTATTCGGGGTTCAGCGTGAAACACAAATAAGGTTACTCGATATTTATGATGCAAGAATGCTTGAGTGGAAAGGGGATAGTTTATTGCTTCGGCTGTATCGAGTTAAGAGCATGGTTGTAATCCGGACCAGGCCGCCAGTTGGCTCAGGGCCATCCCACGGCGTTGCTATTCTCATTGTTTTTAAAATATCACTATTGGTGCATCGTTTTACATAAACTCGGCCAAGACTTACGATAGGTACTTCTATCCTTCATTCAATATTTCCTTGGGATGAGATAGATGTGCGTGCTAATATTGAGTTCATTTTGGTTTTGTTCACTGTTATGGAATGGAATGGAAAACAACCGATGCTATATTTCCGGGACGTTGTTTTGTATTGCCGTAAAACTTGTATTACTGACGTCTTAAATATAATACTAGCATGTCTATGTTAAATTTCTCTAATATTAGAGTTAATTACATAGTATAGTTAATGATTCTCAGATCTCTAACCACTTGGCCATCCGGTCGTCACAAAAACGAGACGGTATTTTCCGTTTCCGAAACAAGTAAGTCCTCACAGTACAAGTAAAGGAAATAAATCCTAAAATCCACAAATTAGTATTTTTTCATAAAAATACTACGATACACAATCGTAATAATTACTTGCTATTAAATTTGAAAATTTTAATAAAAAAAAAAAAATAAGTTTATGTTGAAATTTGAGCTTGTTCATGTTTAGTGTATGTTATTTTATGGTCGTATCACGTGGCTTTTTACTTCGCAGTAGCTGCGGTTGAGAGCTCGCCCTCGCCCTTTTTAATTCCCTTTTGAAAATATCCTTAGATTTCTAACTCCCTGTTAAAACGGACAAAAAAGGTTTAAATACCTTTCAGAAAACCAAACATCATTCTAAAAAGTAGTTAAACCTCTGCTGAAAAGTAAAACGTTGTTGTGAAGACACGAAAACATACAAAACAAAAAAATTGCGAATATTTTCTTCACAGATTAAATTTGAATATTTGTTGCCATCATATTGCATTTAAATCGATTGCAAACAATGTTTTTTTGATATCATGCATCTACTATATAAAAAACCAATTACGGCCATCGTCTATAAAACAGCTCTGCTAAAGCAATTACCCGGGAGTAGGCGGGAAGACGCTAGCAATAAACAAACACATAAATAAGCTCAGCCGAGCAAACATAATCCACAATTAGCTAACCATCCAATGAATGCCAACATGTGATTCTTAATAATGGCTAAATCAAACAACGGGTTTGCTTACATCGTCTTAAATAAAATAAACAATCGAAGAACGTCTGTCTCGAAACGCATTCCCTGGAACAATGTGTGTTGTCTCCACGATATTTGTATACAGATTCATTTCATAGAATATTGTGATAGAAAAACTCGAGATTTCATTGCCATATAATTTAAGTGTATAACATAAATAAAGTACTGCAACTATTTTAGGTAACAGGCACAGGTTTGTAAAATAAGGTGAAATAGAGTTGAAACCGGACTGTTCCGTTATTAATACGAAGATCGATGTGTCAAAAGCACTCAATGCGACGCAAGCTGCCAGCGTCATTGTTACTTCGTGCTCCAATTATTGAGTCTTTGAGACGCTTAGCTCACATCAATGGAGTTGAAGGATTCACCCACGGTTATGTTCTGCTTTAGCAGGGATTTAATCAATTGAATTTATGTGTATATCTTATCTATAGCTATAAAAGAGTAACTAACAGATGACGTACAGCTTAAAACACAGGAGTCAGCGAGTTGAAATCTAGCAGGTCCATTAAGCGTTAGATGGTAATGGAACAAAAGTACTCGTAGATATTCTTAATCTTCTTTCTTTCTTACAGAGCAGGCTTGTGTCTTTCCTACATTCGCTGTCAGTCTCTTTTGGGAGAGCCAGGAGAACAAGGCTCTTGGGTGGCGCCTCATGTACCGACCAACCTAAGCTGAGCTCTATTTGATATGTTTAACTATATAGTCACCCAGGTACTATCTATAAAGAGTAACAGTGAAATTACAGGGTTCTCTATTGGATGGCATAAAAATATTATTGTTACGCATATTTGCTTTTAGCCGAATTAGCGATGTGAATACTCATAATTACGCGTATTTTTTTACGCATAAAATTATAAAGCATAAATACAGAAAGCATCATCTTCATGAAGACTAACGTCAAATAGCATAAATACAAAAAGTCTTAACAATAAATTTGCATCATTATAAAGTGCATAACCACAATCACAAGCCTGATGAGTCTACGAGAAAAGGTTAGTTTTGTGTTAACATATACTAAGGCGAGATCGACGGAGGTCCGCGAACTCCTATTTCTGCGTTGCTTGGGCGTTTCGCGCCTGGATATCATACTAACCTAACCTAATGTACCTAACGTGATCTAACCTAACCTAATATTTGGTTGTTCATGTATGACAAATAATCAATAGCCCAACCAATAATACGCATAATGTGTATTAGTCTAATAAAAATGAGTCCAATATTCTCCATCATCCCAGCCTATAAACGTCCCACTGCTGGGCGCAAGCCTCCTCTCAGAACAAGAGGGCAAAGAAATTATTCTAATAGCTTAAGGCACTGGTCCCACCGGCGGCTACAAACTATTAGCGAGTAAAACTATAAACTACAAACGAGTGGGCGAGAGGCGAGAAGCGAGTATAGTTTTGCTAGTTTAGACGCTCGGCTATAAGCGAGTGTTTGTGTGCGACGGGCGATTACTCGCTGCACTAGCTCAGCTCGAGTACCGTTGAGCTAGTTTTATAGTCGATAGCTTATCGCTGCGGTCAACTAGTAGACAGTGGTCCTACCGCCCGCTATCGGCGAGCTCGGCGGTCAACTAGTAAAATTCTGTACTAGAAACAGTTGACAATCGGCGGGCGGCTAGTAAACAATTCTATGGAATTATCGCTCACTCGCCGAGCGGTGGGAGAGTATCCTCGCCGGCAGTGTGAACAGCCAGCTATGAACTATAAAAATATAACTCTCTCTTTTATGTACAGGAGAGCGATTATCTTTTGTTCGTTTCTTGGGCTAGAAAATAGCCGATAGCTCATAGCTTACTAGCTCGCGGTGGGACCAGTGCCTAATATGCCAAAAAAGTAGTAGGCTAAAGTATTACTATGCGACAGTACTATTATGCCGCCAATACAAATTATATCAAATCAATTATGCGAAACAATAATAGTCTAAATAAAATATGCGATTGTAGGGGATCCCTTGCTCCCGATGTCTACCTATCTAACTACCAAATTTGATCCAAATCCGTCCAACCGTTTTAACGCGAAGGAGTAACAAACATCCATCCGTCCATACATCCATTTATCCTCACAAACTTAAGCGTTTATAATATTAGTAGTATAGGACAGGATAGGATACTGGAGAATTCACGATGTTGGTCATGTCAAGTGCACATATTCAGCTATAGTATTTTAGGGAACGTGTCAAAATAGATACAATTTAAAAAGAAAAATGGATGAAAAACATAATGTTCATTTGATATATGATTTTCAGTGAAACTAACTTTTATGATGGTGTAATTTACACTAGGTTAGGTTTATTTTATAACAATTATGTAAAATTGTCAATTTCTGAGAAAATTGCATTATATCAAATGATCATACTGTTTTCCATTCATTATTTTTTTTAACTTTTTATATTTTAAGATGTACTCGTTTTTTCTCTCAGATTATGAGGGCTTGGGTAGTAGTTCCCACGCGGGCCCAGTGCTGATTGGGAACTTCACACACACCATTGATTGCTTCGCAGGTTTGTGCAGGTTTCCTCACAATGTGAGCACCTTGAACCAGGCCTCTTCTCAATTTGAGAGGAGGCCTGTGCCCAGCGGTGGGACGTATATAGGCTGGGATAATGACGATGACGTACTCGTTTTTTATCACACACTCCCTTATCCAAGGTATACACGGTATACACAGTTTGTACGAGACTAAGCATGTTCTACTCAATTGTTCGCTTACCAGTAAGGCTTAAATAATTGATTTGCCAAGATTTCCGGGAACAATAGCCTTCATAATAGAGTCAGATCTTCGTTTTGTGCTCACCAGAATATCAGAGCAGGGAAATCGAGGCTCACTATTTTATACTATCAAAACGTCCCATATATTTTGATCTAATATGTTAACATAAGGATGTAATTTGAATAAGTATCCAGCTCGACTTGCATGGTTGAAATTGTAAATGACAGTCGAGAGTAATACTGTGTACAGAAACACTATGTCATAACAATCGAGGAAAGTGAAAAAATATTTTCCTTTTTTTGTGCCTTTAAAAGTTACGTGGGCCTTAAGTAGACGAACTTAAAGAACGGTTACATTGCATAATTTGGTTTATGCTGGTTTTTAAGTATATTAAATGGGTATTTGCTATCAAAAAATGCCCAAGGGAATAGTACACGTGTTACTAAATTTCATTCTTCATTTCGTTATTTTTAGAGAACGCGAAACTAACCAACACGATAAATTCAACGTAAACTAACCATATTGAAGGCGGTTTTATTTCTTAACAAAATGTTATTTTCCTTGCATGCAGTGTTAGCGCACCTTGTTCAAAGTTAAGTCGCGTAGCAGTGCTACGCCGTAGACGCTCTACGACTGTCTACGAGGCTACGGCAGCATCCGTTCGCAGCGGATAACTTCCTTGTGATTTATTGCCCGTCTGAATGGGTTAGCGGTTGGATTTTACTGCTCAAATTATGTTAGTAAATTTAACTCGATTAATTTGTATTATTGAACTTTGAACTAAAATGCAGTGGGTTTCAATTAAACAGTTTCTGATTATTTTATCGGCACCAGGTCAGTCAGTGCAGAACTTACGACTAGTTTTTGCCCGCGACTCCGTTTGTGATTTTTTTAAAATAGTTTTTGCATTCATAATATTAGTAAGAATGAGTAAGGATATTTAGCTCTTTAAAGTAAAATTATAAAAATACTTGCCTCGGAAACCCAAAATGAAAGCGTTGAGATTATTGTTGTGAGCAACTAACTCGATTTACAAAATTGGTATAGCTTTAACAAAGGTTTTATATTTCAATACCTTTTCTCTTCTTAAAAAACTCGTACACGAGATATGGAGAAGGTTGATGATAAAATAAATCGAATTTTATGCCAGAAACATTATCAGCGGGAACCACCTCTGTCTTAAACGGAAACGTTCCCAACTTCAAAGGCGGAAAAACAAAAAATACACACAACAAATTGATAGGTTCATGGAGTTAAACACGTATCGTGTAATGTGGCTTTGTAAAGACGGTTCTTGGAAATCGAACAAAAGTAAGGAAACGATTGCACCTTTCCTTTCATCATTTTGATTTAAGCAAATGTATCTACCTACACTACAGCTGTGCGGGCGTCGCGACCCAAGCAGGGTTGCCTCCCGGGTAAACCACAACGCAAGGGTTCCACATCGGAACAATATTCTGTTAATTTGAAAATTACCCTTTTGCTTATTTAAATATATTACGGGCTAGCTGTTGTCCACGACTTTGTTTGCGTAAAATTTGGCTACCGTTATTCCGCGAGAACATGTGATTTTCCGAGAAAAAAATATCTTTTATCCGTCTCCGGATCATGCCCTAGGTACATAGGTAACGCAGTTTATGCATGTTTGAGCCACAAACAATACAGTTTTAGTTTAGTTTGTAATATTTTGATTTATTTCTGTCTTAATAAATTATTTTTTAAACCTCCTCCTTTTTTGAAGTCGGTTAAAAAAAACTAGAGTGAATATTATAAACAATACAAACTTTTGAATTAAGTCAAACTATGCCAGTCTTCATTAGTACAATGATTTGATGGGTTTTGTTTCCTGTAGTTCGGTTTAGTACTCTTTACTCTCTTTGCTCTTTACTTTACTGTAGTCCTGTAGTTTCCTGTAGGTCGCCTAACTCTTTCGCAATTTAAACTAATAATTTTAAAAGTTTATCACTAAGAATATCTATTAAACTACTTCACCAAAAATACTAAAGGCATTCTATTTGAGAAATAGAGGTTAGATTGGTATCGGCCAACGTCCCTTGCGTGTTGGAGCTTCCAGGTCTTTGTTGATTGGATGGAAAAAGACCTGATGGTTTGACTTTAGTGCCTGGCAAAAGGAAAAGTGCCTGGTCTCGGACGCCACGTGGGCCAGTACTTTTGCCTCTTCGCACCTCTGCCGCACCTTGAGGATGGGGAGAGCGGCTGCTGAGATGACAGCCCTAAAAAAACGCGAAAAATACTCGGCGCTCGCAAATTATTTGTTTGTCCCACTGGCAGTGGAGACGACCGGTTGTTGGGGTGCCGAGGCAAGACTTCTTTTTAAAGAAGTGGGGCGCCGTCTTCCTCAGAGAGGTCTTGTCCCCCGCTCTGGGTCATTTCTTGTGCAAAGGTTGTCCAACGCTGTCCAACGCGGCAACGCGGCGAGTGTGTGGGGCACCTTTGCGCCATGTACGACCCGGGGCGGGTTATTTTACTGATTGTGTGTAAACCCTATTTATCCGACTTTTCTGTTATTTATTTAAATTTGTGTAACTTGACATGTTTTTATTTAATAAACAAATTTAATTATTATTCTTTATGATGTTAAGATGTATCGCATTCTATTAGTCAAACATTGATTCATTAACATAGTAAATATATAGATTTAGTTTTTATATTTTTGATGAAAAAAAACTATGTATATCTACTACCGCTCTCAGGACTTTATCACGTCATAAAATGGACCCATAGCGGACACGACTGTCCGACTATATTGAAGTGCACATACACTACGATACAGTAGTGAGTTAATACGATTTATAAAAGCACATGCCTGAAACCACAATAAAGTTTTTTATTTTTTATTATTATTACCATACATTTTTTTTATAATCTGGATCAACCCTTTAATCCTTTAGTCGGTGTTCCCTTACAATGCAAAAAAAGTTTTACCTTTCCAACGCATGTTTTATAATCTACAATTGAACGCGAAGCAGTGTTAGAGGCGAGCTTTTTTCTGTTCATTGTGTGTGCTGTTAGGTAACCTCTGTGGGGAAATCGTCTTGGCCGTGCAATGAACAAAGAAAAAGTACGTTGCGCCACTAGTCACGCGTCGTGTAGCCGGGCCGTTATTCATATTAATGAATCTGTGCAAATGCTATATGAATTACTTGTACTTATTTCCTCATTTTATACGGAATTCAATTAACTACATTAAATATAAAAGAAAATATTCTAAAAATTTCTTCGGTCGCTGGCTTTGTGCGTAGATTTAAAAATAATACACTTAAGTTTAAATTATAAAAAATGTTTGTGTACGGAGCAATCTTCCAATAAGATTTCAGATTTATGATTGCTATGGTGCCGATATGTACCTACCTTCGAGTTCGACTTTAAACAGTAAAATAGTGGAACCAAAGACTAATACGTCCTTATCGTCCCCTTGCACAACATAGTAGTTAGACAGAGACAAGCAACATTTATTCGCGACGGTCAGTAGATTACTGTAGGTAAAAAATGTAAGAAACAGAATGTTTACAAACACTTATTGATCATTCGTGCGAGTCGCGCGTGTAGAGGACTCAATACGAGTATTCAAGATTCAAATGGCTTGCAAACTAGTTTATGCTTTGGACTTCATTCATTGGTATACAGGGCTTTTTTATTCAATCTAAGTTATCCACACTTTCCACGAAATTATTGTTAAACCTGTGGATATTTTGTACTCCCTTTTTTTAATAAAAATATAAATATTTAATTAGATCGTGATTTGCATATTTGTGTGTGGGTATTTGAATGTTTTGTCGATTTTAACCTTGCAAGTAAATTGTACCCACTTCCAGTGGTCCAATTTAGTGCATTTGTAGAGTTAAGTGCCAGCGACCAAAAAAAACTTAATAATCGTGAATGACAATATCACATAGTGTCAAAGGAACAGATAGTGTGCTAGCCAGTCCGCTCTGGTCCAGACAGGAGGATCGGAGTTATCCTCGAGGGCGATGAACCGCATTTCCATTGATAACACCACCAGCGGCAACCTCCTCGTGTGCCTTTGCCTCCCTCGTGAATAGTTCTAGCGCAGCGTTTTGAATTCATAATTTAAGACTACGTTTGTCTTTAGATACACTTAAGTTTTCGCATTTATTAACATTACGCGACCTTTCATTTAATTTACAGCTACGTGTATAGTACTTATGTTATGGTTACCTGTATTTGATTGCCAAATTGAATACAGCATAAACACTTGTACAAACTTAAGCATATAAATCATAATATAGGTACCTAATATTTTCTGAAAACTCCTTAATAATTACCGATGCTATGTAATTATTACAGTTTCTCATCATTATGTAGCAAGATATAGGTAAATCTTGCTACATAAAGACGAGAAAGTATCTTTTGCAAATTGTATTACAACAGGTAATGTTACTCTGACTTAAACAACATCCGCCTAATGTTACCTTTCACGGCTCCATATTATGACAAGCCCTGAATAAATTTTGGAGGGTCATGGTGATTTTTGATGGAAATACGTGAACAATTATTTTGATGACTCCTGGTTTTGCTCGCTTCCGGGATGCGTGTAGGGACGTTCAGTCTGGCAACATTAATTTTCAGAACATTTCAGAATTGAAATTATTATGTATCCTGATCATTATGTTTGTGACAACAGGTTATATGTTTACGTAACTAAACTGGTAATATACGCAATAAAGAGGTGAACTTTGAACATGTAAATTGTTACGGGATGTAGACCATGATTATACCCTTGTTGAGCTCTCAATTTTACATCCCCCCTTATCCCATCTCCTGTGAGCTATCTCTATTGCAAGAAACCTTATATCAATTAATGTTAAACAATTCTCCGCAGACGAAGTCGCGGGCAACAGCTAGAATATCATATCACTCAAACCAATACATACACTAGTTAAGGCTCTATTGTACAAATAAAGGGAGGAAAGTAGTCGGTGGCCACAAAAGGTTTAGACAGTAACACGATCTGCTTGTTTGAGATTAGACTAACCCGAAATTGGATGCGCTAATGCGCCGCATGGCATGTCACTGGCCACCGGGCGCCGGCAGGCCCCTAATCTCCTATTGTCGCAAATATACGGCAAGCCGGGGGCAATACTATTATGCCTAATGTGGTTTAGCTACGTCAGACACTATTAGCTGCGACAACCTAGTACCTATTCAGATAATCATGAATAATAGCTACGGTCAATCAAAATCACGTGTTTGTTGTCCTGACATTAACGAGAAATGTTTTAAATTAAATTCGATAAATGCGTCTACTTTAGATCTTTAATTAATGTATTTAGTTAACATTTTAAGTCATTACAGAAATCAAAAATTGTAGTCGTCAAAGATTACACCCTAATAAAAAGATTATATACACTAAAATGACACAATATTTTTTATATTGCAATTGTTTCTCTGTTAGGGATCATCATAATTGTGTATGTAAACTCTTTCTTGTACATAAAAAAATAAAAATACCTTGGCATGAACTAAATAGTTTATAGTCCAGTAACTTTATACATCGGCAGTATGCGTCAAATCCGGTAGTTCTGAATTTTTGCACACTTGTTTATGATGTTGTCCTAATGAATAATCCAAGTTTGTGACCTCGAGCGCCGAACGCAACTTTGTCAAAAATCGAAAAAACCGCGAAAAAAACGTATTTTTTGGCGATTATAACACTAAAGAACTAGTGTTTGAAAAAACTTTCTTAAAACGTTTTAAAGAAGACTAAATTTGCTACAATATGATACAAGAATTGTCTCTGTGGACCCAATAGTTTCCAAGATTAAGCCTTTCAAAGTTTATCATTTTTACGAACTTCGCAATTTTTTGCGATTCTGTCGTTCTGAATGAATTTTGACCCTGATTATACTATCGAAGCCCTGTACTTTATGATAGGATGTTAAAAAAGATAAAGAGGAGTGTGAACGATGATGTTAAAGCTAAGCTACGAATAATGAAGTAAATAAAAAAGAAAAGTACAACAGAAGTTAATAAGTTTATTTGTTAGGAAATTGAGTAATATTCAAAATCAAAAAATCAAATTAAATTGGCCCTTTTGGAAGGTCCCGGTTGAGGTTCGTCCGTATCTGGATCGACGTATTGGGATGGCATATCCCCATCAGGGGATGGTAATGAATCGTCGACGTTTTGTGCCGTCAAGTCATCCTCCATTTCGACATCGGACAGATCGTCGCCTTCTAGGATTTTACTACTGCAACATCAGGTATATTGTCACAAGAGGCCTCGCTGCAGTGCCTACAGACTGATGAGTATTTTAATCCTGTCTTCCTGCAGCTGCACGCGATTCCACAACCCTTCGTGCAGCCGCAAGTAATCATCTGCAAGAGGTGTTGTGGGGCTGCATTTCTGGTCATCGTTTTAGGATTGAGGCTTTGTGGTGTGTATATAGTCACCCCCAGGGTTAAGTGTGACTCCCAACCACGCCTGTACCTGTAAGAAGATTGTACATGAGAATAGAAAATGATGAATGATATGTATGTGAATTACTGATGCAAGGACAAATTTTTACCTGATGGTATGTCCGCAAGGAGTGAAATCGAGCAGAGTCTCTTGTGGGAGGTAACCTGGCTAGATTGAAGCTGGTTTTCGTCGCAGCCCTAGTGAATAGTCGGTACCGCAGCTCGTCAAGGTTATAGGTGTTGTGGTTGCCTAAATTGCGAAGTTCGAAAAAATGATAAACTTTGAAAGGCTTAATCTTAGAAACTATTAGGTCCACAGAGACAATTCTAGTATCATGTTGTAGCAAATTTAGTCTTCTTTAAAACGTTCTAAGAAAGTTTTTTCGAACACTAGTCCTTTAGGGTTATAATCGCCAAAATTTGAAAAAAATATCGATTTTTTCGCGGTTTTTTCGATTTTTGACAAAGTTGCGTTCGGCGCTCGAGGTCACAAACTTGGATTATTCATTAGGCCAACATCATAAACAAGTCTGCAAAATTTCAGAACTACCGGATTTGACGCATACTGCCCCCATACTTTCAGGCGACAAAGTTACTGGATTATTAATATTTATCGTAAAATTTTGTGCATACCAACCAATCTGTTACTTGATCGAAACATAATTGAAATGAAAGACTACGTACGCACTACCGTACGTCTCTTTCTCATTTCTCAAGCGATACTTTGAAGAAAGAAGGATGGCGCACTAAAACTGTTTGGTTAATAGTATAGTGCGTTCGTGCACAAAAAGTATACGGAGTCATATACCGCAGGGATGCTTAGCAGAATCTTGTCGTAAGTAATTTTCCATACTTATTTTAGATACTTTTCAAAATTGCAGTGATTTGTTAAGAATATAAATTAAGTGCTATGAAAATAATCCTATCCTGTCCTTTCTATTTTACTCCTACTGTGCGACTTACAAGTGTGTATTTGTTATCTCTACCTACTAAAACGGCTGGACGGATTTGGATGAAATTTAATAAATTATGTAGTTAGACATCTGGAATAATACGTATTTTGTTTGTAATTATTTATTTTGTGATGGTCTTTCCGAAAGCGTTGGTAGTTTAAAAAAATACATGTCAAAGAGCCATTTGCGGTCTACTTGCAAAATAAACGATTCAGATTTTAGAATTTAGGAATATAAAAAAAGAACAAATTGCATTTATATTAATATTTTTGGTTTTGATTATTACGTCTTCGCTTCATAACCACTGTGTTATCCGATATGGAAATTAGAACACACTGACCTCATTCAGAGGGTTTGAAACCAATTTTTCTAAGAGAAATGTTGATGGAGGGTCGCAAAACGCCGTTATTATTGTTGTATTTACAAACCTCGACAGAAACCGGATCATTGGGGTTACTCCTTCGCCACAACCGCAATATGTTGGGAAATATTGATTTTGGGTCCTGTAACATAAACATTAACTTACTGTTACAAAAGTAAATAATGCTGAATAATATGTATTAAAAGTAGCGTGCATCTATATCTGGACTCAATCATATCATACATAATTAAGGCAAATGTGAACTAGATAAAGAAAATGATATAAAGGAAACAATTTCACACAATAATAACTTGTCATATAATTCGGGGTTGTAATTACCATTATTTATTACAATCACTTGCGCACATACATATATTATTATCTATGTGGCCGAATCATGTGCGTATACATATGTTGTGATTGATGTGATGCGAAGGCATAGGTAACAGCAATGCATTATTAGGCGAAGGATAGTCAATATACTACATTTTATCCAATTAGACTGTTACTAGCGTCTAACCCAGATCGGATTGTATACTTAGCTTAGCATGAAAACAGCTTTAAAAACGGCTAAAAATGTAATCACTCAAAATAGCTTCACGTGTAGTTAACGCGCGCCAAACGTTATAAAATGAAGCTCAAGTATAAAATGAAGGGAATACGCACACACAGCGCTATCTGCCTGCAGTTATCAGGGTGGAGGTGCCGACTTGCGCGGCAACAGTCGTTCTCAACATTATTTTATTCGTCCGCGGCACAATGTCACAACGAAGCGGCGTCGTTGCCTGCGTGCCTACTTTTACTGCTCACATAAAACTTTATAGGCACTTACCCTCACTTTATTATGTGTTAAATATATTTCTACACTCAATTCACTGTCTGATCCATTTGCCTAATAAATCAATATGCCTTAACTAGCCAGCGGAAAGTAATTTCATCTTCGCAACAAAAGTTGGAGCGCTCCTAAAGTGGAGGCGGATTTCTATTGATCGTCTCCGGAGCCTCAGTAATTGTCTTCTCACAAAAATGTTTCTTTTTTCGGTAAGATTGTTCAGAATTTTTAAAAGTCGCCAAGGCTGTTAGCCGTTGTTGTAATTAAACGAGTTAACATAAATCTGTGCAAACGAGACGAGCGGAAGAGTCCCCGACCAGCCGTAACTTCGTTAGAGGGCGCACACGCCGGCCGTCGCCGCCTTATCCCGCGCGCCCGCCCTCGAATAACTTGCAATAAAATGTTGTCACTCAGATAATTAAATATTTAATCTTAGCGGCCCATTTCACCTTCGACGAAATGTTATTTCCGTCCACCCTAAATCTATTGTTTCCGTTTGATGGTTGCATTCGGAGGAACTCAAAATCAAACTTTGCGATAATTAAGTATTTGTTTTTAAAAAGGGTTGGTGAGGAATGAATTAGCCGAACATAGTATACGCAATTTTTCCTCGGTAACACTTACAGCACTAGAGGATTTTAGATCAACACATCTATCTCCTAGGCTGGTAATAACCAGCCTAGAGGATTAAGATACTCGTAGAATAATTTTATCGGCCACTAATTTCATCGGCAGTTTTATTTTCTATGTCGTCATTTATTTACTCGCATTTGCATTCACACAGCTGCGCAATTACTTTGGGGTAAGATTAGCGAGTAAGATGCTGCTAATAATCCAGATAGACCATACAAAAAATCCCACTATACGCTATTTACGAATGGTATGTATGTCAAATCCGTATAGCGCATAAAAATTACAAATAAAAGTTTATATTAACGGAAAAGCGCACTTATCTCTAATAAGATTTTTTTTTCAGCTAACCTAGTTGGGAAAAGAGTGGTATCTATTATAGACTTTATTTAGTCCCAGCAAATGCAAGTTTGGTGCGCGATGCGAAGACGAGGATGGGTGTGGCGAGATTACCTTGGGGCACAGTTGCCATTGCCATTTTGTTTGATGGACTGTGAACGTCCCAAATCTGTTGAAATGGGAACACGTGATATGAAAATATTGGTTCACATGGTTTTGTTGCCAGGATGACGAGTAATTTTACGTTACAACTATTAAGTACCTACTTTGTAACACGTATAAACACTTGAGTTCAGCATTTTTTAATTACTTATAAAAAAAACGTCAATTTATCTGGGTATCAATATTCGAAGTTCAGTTCAGCCTAACACGTAAGTAGACAATAGTTACTTTGTTAATAAACCATGTAAAACCTTTTAAGCACCTAAGTCCAAATGTGGGAGCGGTAGTATGTTTCCGACGGCCAAGAGTTAAAAGCGACTAAGCGACGGTAAGTAACAACCAATAACTACTATACAGCTATTTGCTGAGTACATATGAATAGGTATAACATACTTGAAATAGCAATAAAAATGCAATTTTTGTAATGAAAAATTTCAATCTCATAAAAAGTACATTTCTTTGGCCACTGAGAATTGATATGGAATGAAATATAGAATGAAGTTCATGAATAACGAATGAGACGTTGAAAACTAGCGGGAACACGGTATTATAGGCAAATATGAAAAGCAAATGGGACCCTTCTCATGGAAAGACATGGAAAACTCACGCCAATGTTCACTTAGATCCATTTGAGCTACCAGTGACTTAATAGTCAATAAATTTCAAAATTGTGGCAACAGTGCAAAGTTGTTACTTAATATTTTTCCATGTTATGTAAGTACACTATTAAAAAGAATAATACTAGAAAGTTAGGTATGTGCTTACTCAATTATATGTTGTACATATAATATTTTTATATGCCTCATGTAATAATCTATTGGAAATTAGCAAATCGTTGGGGTTTTTGTCACGCGGACATTAACATGACAGGAGGCTGCAACCTAAAGGTGTGTAATGACAAATGTATCCACAGCTGTCCGACCTGTGTCACTCAAGATTTTCCTTCGGTCCCTTTTTTCCTGAGATTACTTGCAGAAAAAACGCGATTCATCGCCGAAAATGCAATTTAGTCGGCAAAACAAAACATGAGAAAGAGTGAAGATAAATCTTCGTATCATATCAGATTAAATAAAATTAACATTAAATATAAATAGAAGACAATCATAATAAAATAATAATTACTACAAAAGGCAATTCCTTCATTTGAGAAAGCCACACAAACTAAGTAAAATACTTGATACGACTTGTAAGTTCGAAGTGGACAATGGGCTCGTGGGCGGCCAATCATCCAAGCCCTGCTCATTCCTATCACGTACGGGCTATATGAGACATCGCCTGTTTCACCGCAAATGAAGAACGCATTTCACAGCACGAGCTCGGAACTTTGCGGTTCTATTTCTATACATTTATTAAGACAGGCAAGTTGGTTACAAGTTTAGTTTATAGTTCTGTTCGTTAGTGCTTGGTTCATTATTGCCAAGTTTGGTCTGTCGTTTATTGGAAGTTATTGCGGATAGTGTTTGGTCAAGGCTTAACGAATGCAAATGGCTGAGGCTTCGCACAGGCAAGTGGCGAGCGCCCAGTATGTAGATAAGCGGGATCATTGGGAAATTATAGCCTGCAAATATCTGGCCACAGCGTATTGCCAACGAGTAGGTACTCGTACTTAGGACACGGACAGGCTCTTTTGTAAAATTTTATTATTGAGCCTAAATAAACTTATTATATTGGACTCAATAATTTTTCTAGCTGAAATGACTCTTGGAAACTACTTAATGGTGTTAATAAACCGCTTTGGATTTTATTAATAATAAAATGGAATACCGTAAGCGTATATATTATTGCGGAGATAAAACGTTTATTCGTATTTGTAGCGGCGCGCGCGTGTTTACTGCTGCATCCTAGAATAATACTCGATACGCGATGTATAAAACACTATCAGAAAAATCCGGTCTCATTTTTTTTTTTGTCCAATATTTATAGCTGCTATTAATTTTATAAAACCCATGTTACATTTCAATTTCCTTTCCCGGCAGAGTGCATGAGGCTGTTTAAGCTTAATTTATTTTTAACTTACGAAAAATTTCTTAACTCCCGAGGTAATTATGACAAACGGTTCCACGATTGGAATGGATATGATTTTATGTTGGTTTACAGCTTTTGTTTTTGTTAGTTTGTTTAAGTTTGTGTTTGTTTTTAGTCACATTTTATTTTGTAAATATTATGAGTACCTACTTATGTGGACTGAGTTTCTTTACACGTCTTTCGATACTCTGTGAGATTTTTCAATGGAAGTATCCATTATTTCGCAAAAATCTAAATACTGCAAATTTATGTCACGGGATGTGTGTGACCATGATTAATAATATATTTATGAGCTTTCGACGTAAGAACTGTTATTGTTGGTTTAGTTGCTTGTTTCACAATAGGTAAAGGTTTTCATTAGGATAGGATTTCTGAAACTTTATTTTATTTTATTTTTATTTATTTCACTGTAAAGTCATGTACATCTCAGTCATATCATTTACATCTTTCTTTAAATATGATCAGACGTCGGCTCGCACCTATGAGTTTTTTTAAATTCATGAGCGATATTACATTTTAAATTGACCACGAGCTTTGCGGTGAAGGAAAACATCGTGAGGAAATCTGTACAAACTGCCGAAGTAATTCAATGGTGTGAGTGAAGTTCCCAATCCGCACTGGGCCCGCGCGGGAACTACGGCCCAAGCCCTCTCCTACTCTTCAAAAGATGATACCAAAGGGACTACGAACACTATACATTAAAATATCTACCAAAAATCATTTTTATGAAGATAAGTTCTCGACAGATCGATTGTGAGTCCCAAAAAACTATTATACCTAGATCGATTCGATTGGCTCTAACGTCTTCAACACACAAAATACTAAAAGATAACTTGGCGAAAAATCGAACGCCTCACTTACGCTCTACGTCCCGAATAATTGCTAAATTGAACGACTGTTTTTAATCTATATTCAATCATCTTATGTCAAGCAGGTAAAACAACAAAATATTGAGTTAAAAAAAAATTATAGGCTTAATTGTAAAAAAAAATTATAAATATTGCAATAAGTCGAAATATTTACGAAAAAGTTTCTCTGTGTACGGCATTAGGAGGCATGGAATTACTGGACGTGATCCATTTTAAAACCGCCCTGAAAGTAGTCAAAAGCTCACAAAGTCAAATAACAATACAATTTTACGTTTATTAAATGTAACACTCACTTAAATCTAATGTGGCGCATTGTCTTCTAGCCAAAAACAATAGATAGCTGTCTGTGTTGCACTACGCGTTACGGGCAAACTGCATCAAGGGACTCTGTACCTAACACTACCAGGATCCTGGGTACCTACGTTTGAATTGTTTGCGATTTACGATGATTTCTCATTAACATTAAGATATTTAGAGTGTCTGGAACGAAAGGTTAGGAAACTTCCCCTAGCATTATGCATTTGATTTTACTACAAAATTAAATACCATATTTAAAAATTTAAGAACAACTTAACGGATTTAGGGTGCGGTTCCATTGACGGGAAGCAGAACAGCTCTCTACTGTATATTTTTGGTCGATTCTGCACAGACCACTAATTTCATTGATAGAGTTCTGGACGTTTCCTTTAGCCGTAATGGAAGCGCAACTTAATTAACTTACTAAACTTGATAGTGGTATCTGACATCAGTTAACACTGTCAAGGGGAAAAACAGAGGATGCGTTAAAAAATGCATAGATATTCCTGTACGCAATTGTAATTGAACGAGCGAGCGCGAAGCGTTAGCGAAGCGTCTCCGTTTTACATTGGGCAAAAATGTTTTTGTACCGTCTGGCGGATGTCCGGCTGCTCTCCTTTAAAAGTCGCACTCTTGTGATATTTTGTGAGCAGTGTCGATATTATAATATGGTTATTTTTGTTAATTCGGTTTTCGGAAACTTTTAGAAATAGTGGAGTCATGGGGGCTGATAACGTAAAAAATATCAATATCATATTAATTTCAGCCATTTGCGATGTCTGCAGCTCATAGAGCTGCTAGTAATTAATTTGGTAAAATAACAGTGTAATAGCGATTGTTAAGCAACACGTTGCTAGCGTGTAGAGTTCCGGCGGATGCCGCCGGACGTCCTGGTTCGGGTAATGGGAAACAATCATATCCGGAATAATCGGGTCAGCTGATTTATTTCTGCCATAATACATAGTAAATCAATACATATATCTAATTTTATATTTCCGTAGAAAAAAATGGAACGGATAAAATGACAACTATTGTCGCATATCTCATCTATTTAGACTACACAAGGAGTGCAATTTCAGTGGTGATATGAGTCTAAAAGATAGATGAAGTGGCATTAAATATGCATAAAAAATTTAAGAATGATTCTGTGGCAAATAATAATTTAATTTGCACAAATTGGCCGACTGATTTGTTTCAAAGCAAATATTAAACCTTCAATTGCCAATAATACCTTAATTACCTAATTATTACACAGTTGTACGTTTCTAATTATAATTATAGCAATTCTGTATTCGCATCGCATTCCGAAATACATTACGTGCTAAGTCGTGTAACTGATGCTGATGTTTACTTATATGATAGTAGAAGTAGGGTGGGGCGTTGTCGATACGCGCCAGTTCGGCAGCGAAGCATCGATAAGATATCTCGTGTAGCGCCGCCGGCATTGTTGTGGAGCTTAAAACGGGAGAAATGGCGATCCGTGACTTAGCGTGACTTTTGTAGTCCACTAAATAAAAGTGTTTTTCTAAATTCACAGATTATTCCGAAACTAGCGATGCTTATCCAGGTTGTGAACATTACAAGAAAGTTTCGTTTTAATGCAAAATAGGCTTGCGTTGCTCTATAGTCACGCCTGATGATAAACAAAGATGTAGTCTAGAATGGAGGGCGTTTAACTTGTAAATGGCCAATCGCGCTAAATTTGAAGACAATCAGATTGTAACGTTTTGCGAATACAGATGCAGACAGGAAAAAATCCAAATTAGTGTAAATAAAGGTATTATTGTCGATAAAAAAATTATATTGCTACTTTGTATTTTCTTAATCTTCAATGTTTTATAACCTCGATTAAAGGCCTAGTGAATTCGGTTTTTTTTCAGAATTTAAGCGCTAAATTACACTTAAAACTTTATAATTGAACATTTACCTACACACATGTAAAGTGATTGAATGATATGTGTAAAGTTCCCATTCAGCATTAGACCCGTGTGAAAACTATAGTCTAAGCCCTTTCATTCTAAGAGGAGACCTGGGTCAAGCATTGCAACCCAAGGAGTGTGAAATATCTTGATTAAGTAACAAAAAGACAACAAAGAAAAATCTCGCTTCCATATTACGGACCTTTTCAGTATGTGTGTAACGTATCAGTAAAAGTACCATTATCCGTAAGCAGGGCAAACTGCGAATTTGTACCCGTGCAATTATGAACGAGGTCGAATTTCATAGCGGCCGGTCCCGGTCGGATGCCGGGCGCGTGCGTGTCGCGCATTTAGCTGCTCATCGGGTGTCCGCGCGGCGGCGCATCATTTGCCCAGCGCCGACTTCATTTCCCGGTAATGAGTTAGACTACCGCTTGCCAACGCCGCTCAATCGCATCCCGAATATTTTAATAAAACCCCAAACGCTAAACGAGCCTCTACCATCAGTTGCTCTCGCACTACGTTTAGCAGTATTAGCGGCACGCTCGAAATCTGACGTGCCTACAATCCTTTGTTTATGTTACAAAGCCAAATTAATTTTGAAATATTTTTTATTTGCGACAGTGGTTTTACCGCATATTTTCAGTACTCGTGTAAGCATAAAAACATTCTAGCTCATTACTGAGGTAGAATGTTTTACAATAAAATTCTTAGGAGCATGTAATTTATATAAAAGTCTCAATTCACAGAGTTATTTAGTTTTGTTTTTGTTCCTAAGAAGTTAAAACAATCTCAAATGTTCTAAATGATAAACACAAACACTAAAACTAAATATTGACATATCAAAAATTTTACTTGAGTTTAAAGTTAGACAATCTTAGTTACTTATTTGACATATGGCGTTAAAAATATCATGATTATTAATTCATTTTTGTCCACTTTTCTGCTTAAATATGACCCTGCCCAAGACTGCGATTTTATAAATCCATTCGCCTAATCTGTGCTCAGTGTAGTAATATCCGCAGTGGATGCACTCACTGCACAAAGCTCCAGTAGTGGCCATGTTCTAAATCGACACACAACCAATTCCGAAATCGTGTTCCATTCTAAGTAATTTAGTGTTTAGTTAGCACAGTGTTGACTGCGCTGTTTGAAAATTGGTTTAGGTTGGTTTGTGTAAATAGGTACATACGACTTTCCTTTTAAACGAATACTATTTGGCTTTGATGATGGTGCTGCCCTACCACACTCCTACTGACAGACTGACTTGACAATTTTATTTTTCATAGTTAATCAATTTATTTGTCTTCGATTTTTTTTTGTTATTACTATGTATAGTTTATAGAATATGTGTAAATAAAGATATTTCATCCTCGTTAAACGAATAGTTTTCTTAATTCATGTTTGTTCATCAAAACAATTCGACGTATTTTCAGTACTTTTTGCCGATACTTGAGACGAACTACCAGCCGCACTAGTCTATGAAATCGGTGGCTTAAATTATTACGTGTACAAGATAAATACTAATTTTAAAAAGTTATATATTTTTTTAGCCTCTCAGTCTAAGATTGTATGTTTCCGTTATTGCGTATACTAAGGTTTTATGTATCTGCATTAACCGCTCAATATACACAAGAAGGAATTATCATTATTTGAACCTTTCTACTGATGAACTCCATTTTCTGCTTTGGACCACTGAGGTCTTTGTTATAGAAATAATATACTATGACATCGCTAAATGTATACAACAGATAATGATGTGGTGTAAATTAATATTATATTGTTCGCTCGGTAGTAAATGCTGAAGAGGTTACATATCTACGTATATTTCAGCATTTCGGATTGTGAGCAAAAAGTCAATCGCTTCAGCCCATCTCATCCCTGAGTACCTATCATGCTTACGCGTTCTTATACAAAGAGTATTTGAATGAAGTAATTTTCTCTTTCTCGTTTCCGTCGTCGTGGATGGCAACAAATGGGATGATTTATTGATTTCGTGTTGTGCCTGTTCCGTTCGTCACGTTATTTCATTGCCGCAAGGAAGTCGTTGGCCCTATTTTTATATTGCCTTCCTATCGATACGTCTTAGGGGAGGAATTTATGAAATTACTTAATCGCTGTCATGAGTTTTCCTTTTTATTTGCCTTTTTTCGGTTCGTGTTGGAATGTTTGCATAAGTTAGGAAATGGCCTGATGATTTCTCTTCTTTCTTATGGATTAGGTAATAACTTATATCTCTAATTGTATAACTCATCATTAACTATTATTAAAAACTTTCTATAAAGCCAAGTTTTTTTTTTAATTTTCAAACCATTGCCTTTTTGAATGGTGATATTATATTATGATCTTAAAGTTTACATACTTTACATACTTATGGTATGGTATATTCATTCCAAACCGAACGACGTTAAAATTAAATATGATAATCTGAATAGTAATTTGACAGATATTTATTTATTCGTCAAATTTAATTCGGTTTTGATGTATTGCTTTTATTTCAATTTTTAATGTAGTAGAGTTCATTTTATTTTTGATATAACACAACCGTACACCATGCTACCAGGTATTAGATAACACCCTGTGAAAGATATTGACCCGGGTAACTCACGTATTAAATCGAGTTTAGCTCGACTGTTTCGGGCTAATCCGTAGCCTTTCTTCTTAGGATCAACGCGACTCGGCGGCTGCTGCAACACGCGCACAAGAAGAACAAGAGTCTAACATCTGGTAGCATGGTGTACAGTTGTGTTGCTCTGAACATGAGCTCTGGTTGAGTGTAGTGGGGTGGTGGTGATATGAGCACGAGTGGAGCTGGAGGAACTGCATGAACTCATACTTATATCTTGCGTAAGCATTAGCTATCATAAATTCGCGGGTGGGCAAAGTAATTGTTTTAGTTCGTAATTTAATATTATTATCTGAAAATGTATATTTTAATTATGGTATTAGTGGATTATCCATCAAATGGGTCTATATTGGAATCCATAATATCTTTTGTCCTAATTTCAAAATCTATAACAACTTTTGTCATAATGGTCCTTTCCCATAATAATGTTTGCCATAACGAAAATGCCATAATATTTTTTGTCCTAATATTGAGTCGCAATTCTAACCTAACCTACTTTTCTGGCTGCTGTTCGTTTCTGTAAGGGTCGCAGTTCTAACCTAACCTAACCTACTTTTAAGGTTGCGGTTCGTTTTTGTAGGGGTCGCAGTTCTAACCTAACCTAACCTACTTTTATGGCTACGGTTCGTTTCTGAAGGTGTCGCAGTCCTAACCTAACCTAACTTACTTTTCTAGTACTTGTTCGTCACTCTCTCTCAGTTTTAACCTAATCTACTTTTCTGGTTCGCAAGTCGCTGTTTGCCAACAAGTGCTCTGTTATGGCATTTAATACATACTATGGATTTTAATATTATTACTCGTAAGTTTTATGTCTTACTATAATAGTACAAAATATATTAATTAGTGATTTAGAATCTCAGGACATGTGATATTATGGCTTATGATTATTAGGACATAAGATCATTATGGCAAATAATCATTATGGCAAAAGTATGATATGTCAAAAGTGTTTATGGCGAAAGTGTTATGGCAATTGAGTTTAGGACAAACGATATTATGGATCACGAAGGAGACCCCCATCAAACAAATACTATATTGGTGGCTTATCACTCATACACGACATGCGAATGCAGGCGCCGTGCACACATAAAGAGATGGACATGTAATACAATACCGACAAGACTCACAGCGCGCCTCAATCCGCCGATGCTCGCTAAACTTCACCTTGAATACTAAAACGCGTCCAAACGTTGTCTTACCATATTCCTCCATTTCTAAGCGGAACTTAGCAAAGTCTTTAAGATAACAGCCATCAGTTTAACACTAGTTCTGCAACCGTCCCTACCATTGAATATGCACAACAATTTAAAGTTTTCAGTTTAACAGCATGGCGACATTTTGTACACCCCATTACCCCATGAAATTGTACTTGTTTGCCAAAAGTAAGTTAAAACCTTGAAAGTTAGTGCTTAGAACTAGAATTTAATAGCCAAAAGCTCAAAAACCACTTTTATACAGATTGTTTAATTTTAGTTTTTCCTCCCCCGTCGTCCATAAAAAGCTTTATTGCGGCCATAACTTATCAAAGTTCTTATATTAATTTTGTCAGCAAGATTATGTGCTTCTTTATTTGAAAATGTTTTTAAATGAATAAATATTTTATTTATATTCAGATGCTATTTATTATTATTTATTTACATTATAATACATTAAGATATACAAGTCGTTGTAACCTAGTTTGACCTATGGTCTCTCAAGCAGGGAGTCGGTGGGTTCGCACCCGGGCTTGCACTTCTTAATTTTTTGGGATTTATGTGCGAAATTACATTAAAATTTACTTTGAGCTTTACGATGAAGGAAAATAGCGCAATAACTTTTGTAAGCAGTAGGTATTTCAATTTTATGACAAATATACTTATAACTTATTCCAATATGACATTCTGACGTTCGTATCATATTTCGCGCTGTTGCAAAATATCTCGTAAGATTATTATAACGTAAGTATGTCTGTGTAAGTGTGTAATGTTTTTTTTCCTTGCTCGTTTCCTTAGCCTTTTTGGAGTTCCGTAACGCAAAATGAATAGTCGCAATTCTTACTAAAATTGTTTACTGTCCGCCTGTGCATGCTTATTGCCTTTACAGGTATAAAGTAAAATGAAAATACTTACCTACGAAAATAAAAAATAAATAAATATAGGTATTAAATTAAATAGTTCAACCCATACGTGACTTGAACCGTTAAAATTAGTAACTTTGAAAAAGTATATTCAAGTCCACACAATTTGAGGATACAACCATTTGAAATCTTTCCAGCATTTATGCGTACCTCTGCTGGACACAGGTTTTCCCTAATAATAAGAGGGCTTGCATCGTAGTTCCAACACGCGCCCAGTGTGGATTGGGAACTTTAAACACACACACGATTGAATTCTTCCGCAGCTTTGTGTGTGTGCTTACAGGTTACTTCCCTATGTTTTCTTTCACCGTAAAGTTGGTGGTAAATTTCAAATGTAATTTCGCACATAAATTTAGAAAAATTCAGAGTTACCCAAATGATGAACGATGAGAGGTGCCGAATTTGAACACATGACCCTCTGCTTCGAAGGCAGGTATAGGTTAAACAAACCACTAGGCCACCATGGATTACAGTAGTTACCTACTATAAATTGCCGTTAATAGTTAACTTTCTCATGCAAAAATTGTAGCACATATGACGTTTTTGATATCAGGACCAGTATGTTATCAATGCTTAAGTATCTATTTACTTACATAAACAAGGGCACACGCCCTCAAGTGAATATGAAGACAGTTTTCGCGCACAAGTAAGAATATAAATAACCTGTCTGGGAGTCGTAATGTTTATTGCAAAAGGTATAATGGCGGAGCTACGCGTTGCGCCGGTAGATCCGACTTCCAGTCGCACTAGTGCACCATAAATTATGCTGGCGTGCATTGAATAAAACAATAAGTCGGCCCCAGAGGTCAGCAACAAGTATGAAAATTTTGCCAGTTTCCTAAATTACTTGATCGATATTCATGATTGGATCACAATTTGCAGTTTCGTGAATCGATGAATTCTCAATAGATAATATTGATGAAGTTAATAGTTGAAGAATGTTCGTTTATATTTAATCTGTAATTTTGGCGTACCTACGAATGTTGGTGTAGTAAAGATTATTTCTAGATATTAATTACAATAAATTAATGAAAAAAAAAAAACAGAATTAGGTCATATTTTATGCTAACACCATAAAAACCCTGTAATCTTGTTTTCATATCCATAAAAAATACCACTCTAATTTGGAGACCTACTTGACAAACATCAGTTTATGTCAAAAATGACTGCTGAACCATTAACAATCGATTTTCAGTATGACCGACTACTGTATTTTAATTAAATGCGCTAAAAATAGAAATTGTATGCCAAGGTGTCGGAGCGTGCTCATCTTAACTTCGTGGAAGTATGAGGGGAGACGTATTCTAATCGAAAAAGGTTTTCCAGCTCTGTTGCGGAAGCGTCGGCGCTCGACCTTGGTCCCACCGGACTCGGAATTGCAACATTGCAAAATCGTTTAACTTAACCTGGATTGGGTACAATTTGTTTTATAAGGTAACATTAACATTTAATTCTTTTATCACGTTTTAAACATTCGTGATTCTCACTCATAGTCAAAATAGCGTGATAAGTTCCGTATCTGGTATTTTGACTATGAGTTAATTCTTTTGTTCGAAAAAAAAAAATGCGTTTGGTCTGCAAAATGGTTTCGTTTGTCTTTAATTTAATTTTATTTTTCAACAATTATTTACTAACAATTATTATTTATTAACAATTATTTGCCAAGTTTCTTGCGGCGCATTCTTCTTGGCAATGATGGTCTTTCCGAAAGCGCTGGTAGTTAAAAAAAAAAAGACGTGTAAAAGTGCCCATTGCGGCCTATTTGCTGAATAAATGATTTGAATTTTGAATTTGAATTTGAACACCTTTTCAGCGTGATTAATGTGTAAACTATATTACAACTTCCTAATACTAAGAGCTAAGCCACAAATAGACGGGCAGGCTTGGCTAAACTACAAGGTTATGTTTTTATGGCTACGTAATCCTAAAAACGTTGCTTGTTAAGTAGTCAAATTACGCTACAACTCCATGTGAAAGAAATGTGAAACGCTTTTACATTGCTAATAGTCCACTTACACAATCCTTTATTTACTTCTCTGTTTAAATAAGAATATCCAAAATAGTCATATCTAAAATTAATTTAATTTTGTGTAACGTTTTATTCATTTTCACAGAAGCAAAAGCGATTACGCAAATATCTTTCGCCATTTCTTAAGGTACGTCACACTTTACATAAATAATCAATTTTCAATTTTTTCTTTTGGCATAATTATTTACTTCATTACAGGTCATACTCTCAGCCTAGTCTCAGCTCTATTTCTTTGCCTATATAAATGTGTTTGCCTATGTAAATAAATAAATATTTGCTTTCTACTCCATAGAGATTGAATGTTACGTTAAACCTACTCTCGCTAAGTGAAGTTAATATTTATATATTTTTAGGGCATGACAAATGAAAAAGTATAAGTTTTTTTCAATAAATAATGTATCGGTAATGTCTAAAGCCGGTTGCAAAAATTCATATTGGAATGCTGAATAAAGAAAAAAAAAATTCTAACGAGTTCGCGTTCTGGGGTTTCTGTATTAAAATATAAAAAACTAGCTGTTGCCCGCGGCTTCGCCCCCGTTGTATTTTTTTTCTTCCACGAAAACCTTCTCCTGACAGTAGCGAACACAACAAAAAAAGAATTAGCGAAATCGGACCAGTGTTTCCCGAGTTATGCGCTTACCAACACATTTTGCGATTCATTTTTATATTATAAGATTTAACCGGGATGATAGATAAAAGATCTCTTCAGCTTAGAATAATAAGCAAATTTGGGCGTCGAAACGCTTCTTCGAACAAAACGCGGGATATTGTGAGCGTTGAATGTCGAAGTAATTAAGTACGAAAAAATCAATGCGGGTAGTTAAGTTACATTACTCTATTAGCTCGCATACGTGACGAACACTGCCTTACAAGATACAGGACTTGCCTAAGTAGTTTGTCAGTCAGGATGCAAGTTTTTTATAATTGTGCAATAACAAACCTAAGTTTTTCTTTGTAATTCTTTATTTCCTCTCTTGTGAAATATTGTCTTGTTGAATAATGATTTTATTATTATTATAGTTGGAAAAACTCACGCGCCTAAATGTATTTACGTGATACCTACTCTACTACTACTTCAGTCGACTCGTGACCGTGACCACGGCCGCTGAAATGTGCTCGAAGCGTCGAGGTGATTCTAGCAACAAATAGATCATGATTTAATCCCGAGAAATATTCGTTATCAGTATTTAAGGATCACGAAAGTTTCAAATGTTATATATCTTTGGGAAAAGATTGCGACTTTGTATGTAAATAAAATTAATAAAATTGAAAAACGCACTTTGTATGGAGGCCTCCCTTAATTTTTAATTTAATTTATTTTTAACTATTTGTTATTGTAGCGGCCATAGAAATATACATTACATGTAAATTTTAGCTGTGAAACCAAAAATACGACGGTTACAGATTTTATTCGCTCGATTTTAATGAAAATTTGCACTTTAAATTAATTTTGCAAACAAATCACTGAATTGAAAATTCATTTTAGCAACCCCGTAATAGTTTTAAAAGACCTATCCAGAAATATCCCACACTACTAATCTATTTACCTACAATCTTTTTTTGAGGTTTTTATTTTACTTTTTTATATTGTAACTGAATGCATATCAGTAACTATTAAATTTTAAATAACTTAAGATTTATGTATAAAAAAGACGTAAAAAGTTACATAAAACCATATTGTCAAACTAGATTAATTATAGAAAAATAAAAAAGACACAACTCAAAATTATTAAAGTTAGTAAAAAATTATAATGTTTTTACTATCCGGTGTCGAATATCTATTACGGTTCTCGAGATTACAATCAGACATATAGACAGACAGACGGACAACGAAACGACAGCAATAGGATTCCGTTTGTCACCCTTCGCGTACGGAACCCTGAAAAGCGTATAAAAATAAAGTATTAACTTTCGAAGTATTTGGGTTTATTAACCCCTTTGCGCAGTAAATAATGTTCATCAAAATGCTGCTTTGATGCATTTCCGTATGAAGATAAAACTTCAGCGCACTGATTTGGTTTTAAAATTCATGAAAAATAATAGCGAAAAATATGTTTAAAACTTTTCACAATCATCGAATTTTGAGTAAAATCACGGCGTTTAATTACTTAGGTACTTTTATATCGAATCGAGGAATTAGATTGGTATGCTTAACATAATTTGATATCACGTTCAATAATGAGAAAATTCAAAATTAATTAAGACATTTAATTATTAAAATTTAATATTATTAGATGCTTGTTTTATTTGCTGACATTGATTTTCAATTATCTCAAGGTAAATCCAGCTCCAAGAACCAAACGTGAGCTGCATTTTCTGTTAAATAATTGAAAATTACTTAAATTATGGAAACTTTGTCTACCTTTGTACTTAACACATTTTTTTGCTACTTTTTTATACAATAAAGAGTATAAACAAAACAAACAAACAAACTTTGAAGCTTCTAGATTCAGTGTGTTTTTTAGAAAAATGCAATTATTAAACTTAATAGTAAACAATTCTTACTTATTTTTTAAATTATGCTCCCATTAAGTGGCCGTAACTGTGACTTGTGGAGCTTCATGAACCTACTTCCAATTGTGAAATTAAGTAATTGAAAACCAATATTTAATTCTAAACAAAATAAACAGTAGGAGATATTACATTCAGTCATTACACTTCTAACTGAAAACAAGCGGAAAACAGCATAACTCGATAGCAATAATTTTTTTTAACATATAATACAAATGAAATTGATTTAGTGAGCTGCTACGTGACTGGAATGTTCGGTAGCTCGCATTCCCGCATTTTTGGCACTGGGTGAACGAAGATTTAATGCGGGCCATTATCCTCTTATATTCATATTATAAAGCTTTTTTGTATATAATTTGAGCCCGTCATAGAAGGGTCTCTTATTGCAAAAACTGGGCAGTTTAACGTGGGTTAAAGTCTTCTACTCTTATATAACACATTCGTAGCAGTGTATATTACAGTTTTATCTACACCCGTATCATACAATGACCAGCATTAAAAAACCGACTTTACTAAGACCACTTTCTTGTCCGTTTGTTGATTGAAATTGTTGATCGAAGGTAACAGCAGTAACGTAATGTTCATTACAGTATCATATACCGGGTGTGGCCTGTGATACGAGCAAAAATTAAAACACAGATCATCCTCGTCAAACTGAACAATACTAGTTAAGCGATTTTTAAAAAAAGTTCGTTTTTTAATTTTTATGCTGTAATGAATAGCTGTCGAAAGCAACACAATTTAAATGGGCTTCTTTTCTAGCATGCATTACAACATTTTCTGGAATCAAAATGTCCCTTTGGTATGTTTTTAAATATAAATCTTACGACAATTTGATCTCGAGCGAAATAAGAACTGATATTAAAAAACATTTGTGACAGAGATTTTGTGTTGCCGCCATTACTGTTGTCAAACTCAAACTCTTTATTGCGTTAAGTGTTGCGATGAAGATCATTTCGTATGTCTGTTTTTTTTTTTTGCTCTGTTGTTGTTTAAAGTTTGTAAAAAACAAGCTCTTTATCTTTAACTCGGCTACACCTCATTTCATAAAACTACACTCGTGTGTTGAAGACCCTTATTACGTAACAGTTGCATAAACTGCTATTGTAGCATTTGCCTTAGAGCTCTAGCTGTAGCTCCTCTAGCTACTTGTACTTTTTACTCCTGTTTGCGCTACAAACTTCTAGCTAAAATGTTTACGGTTCACGACTGCACTCCGCTTCTGGTAGAAGCGATACATCAGCGATACCTGCTTCGTGGCTTACTATTATATTCATGCTTTTTTTAAATGTTCTTGAAAGTAAGTATGTGAATTCAAAAAAAAACTGGTAATTTACACAATTTAAACATGTCGAAACAATAGAATTTAGTTCGTCTATGCGTTTAGATAAATCCAATGACACGATAAGATATTATGATGTTGAATTATAAGAGCCCCTTATTAAATAATTTACTATTTCTGGTGTACAATAAAGAGTACTTGTAATGTATTGTAATGAATGTATTATCACCTCTAGTTTCAAGTCTTTATTATTATTATTTGCTGTAAGTCTGTTTGTAATGCGCAGGCAATCAACGTTTGGGGGTACAAAAATATGTAAGTTAAACGCGTATTATGTTGTTTCACCTATCAAATGCCTGCCGGTCGTCGCCGGGGAAACCTCTGGAAAGTATCGTCCGCTTTTCACTTTGTCTTGCTTTGATCTTCGACATTTTATCGTCACGTAAATAAATTCTCATTTTAGGAATTCATGCTATTAATCTTGAGTAAATTTTTTGTTCTATCTGCTTGAAACATTTGGTAAAAATAATACTTGGTATTTTTATTGAGAAATATCATGAATGCCCTAATGTCGTCCTAGCGCTTTGTTTTATTTTAAATATCCGTTTCCCGCGACTCAGTTCGCGTAGTATTCGCTTGCGCTATCCCGCGGAAATTATGCAATTTTCCGGGATAAAAACTATTCCGTGTCCCTCCCGGGGACTCAAACTATCTGTATACCGAATTCCATCTAAATCAGTTCAGCAGTTTAGACGTGATTGAGTAACAAACATCCAAATATCTTCACAAACTTTCACATTTATAATATTAAGTAGGATAGATCTCAATGCGTTTACACCGGAAGCTGACTTTACAACGGTTAAATACCATGAAACCTGTAAGCTTATTAAAGGAAGTTATGTAGGCACATATTTCTGAAGTAACTTTACAATAGGGATTCCATGCATCGATAGTGCTGATAATAAGTACATTTCTTGGCTATTCCAGAATAAAATACTGTCTAATAATGACCTTAACTTATTTTGCTAGTCTGAATGTATAAAATAATTTTATTATAGGTAGTATATAAAATTAGAAGGCATAAAAGATAAGGAAAAGTCAGAAACTGAGTACAGAAAGCATAACCTTTAAGAGATAATTAACAACAAAATTAGGCCAGCCAGAAAGCACAAGAAGTGAGCTTCCTTTTGGCGCCAAAGCTTCTGAGTAAAATTCATATCACAATTACTTTAGTGAGCATTTTAAAAGTTATGAGAGGAAAGCCTAGAAGCCTGGAGTGAACCAGCTGAATTTAGGAAATTAGAATAAGACGATACATTTTTTTTACCAGCAATATGAAATTATTAATTAATAACACATTCGGAACTTAAACTCGACTAAAGTGAATTGCTAAAATTTCACGTGATGCAGTGCAAACGTCGTGGTAATTAAGCAATATACGTCCTGGATGTGCAAATTATGAGCGAACATTTTAAAGTATCATTGTAACCAGCTTGAACATATGATCGGGGCATGGTCAAGTTCTGCTTTAGCGGCAAACATGACAAACATATGGCCACCTTACAACAGGCTTGTACTGTCGCATGTTGTCGACTGGGAAAACCTGAATAAAGAGCTCACGTTTAGCCATGTCGTTGCTCACTGAATGACGCGCTCGTATATAATGTCTGCTTCGTAAACAACATCATTCTTCTAGCCTAGGTGGTCTCACGAACATAATATCCTGCTTCATCGTTTTTCCAAGTCTTTTGTTGCCGAACGAGTGTGCAAACATGCGGTGCATTCGCCTTATTCACACATCTTTACAGTGCTACGAGGCAGCGCATGATAATTTTCCACTAGGATGAGTGGGGAGTGGAAAAAGTAATATTTTATACAGTAATAAAAGCAACTTTTAAATCAAATATCTAGATTTAGGTGGATATTCCTGCACGAATCATGACAAAATAGTTGCTTAAATATATGGTAACTGATACATAATGCACACGTCCTCAGTTAATCAGCATGAAGCAAATGATCCAGTTGAGTAAGCAATGGATCTAATTCTACATATACCATTGCATAATAAGTAAGTAACAAAAGTAATAATATTAGCCAAAGTAGTCTTATCCCGGCAAGTAAATTACGAGGATTTATCGATATCCTGGCAGGCATTCAGGAGTCATTATATTAATACGCAATAAAAGCTTGAGCAGCGAGATGAGTGCGAATTCTAATTCATTAATATTCATGGTCAAATTATTCCTTTCATTGTCTTCCAACCAAATGAATTTGGTCCCAGAAAGGGAAATACCTAAACGCAGCTGCGGTAAAATTCTGATAATTACGCAAATTATTACAAAAAAAGTATTCTTGGACACCTTTAAGGAAAACCTTTTATTATATTTTAATGTTTACATTAATTCATTTATTGAAGCTCCCTTTAACTGTTGTAGTTCGGGTTGAAATACAACTAAATAATTTGGCTCAGGGACCCAAAGAGGGGGTTGAAATACAAGTAATTTGCAATTCCGTTCTTGGTTACAACAGTGCTGTAGTGTGACGCAGGTATACGACGTATAAAAATTATCCTTGTGGCTGGATATAAGAACACCTACTGAAATAATCCTGAACACAAATATTTGTCCCGTCGCGGAAATAGAATAGCATCGTTTCCTTCTTCCAAATAGCGTGGAAACGTTACACCAGTTCTTAGAGAGTTGTGTTGTGTTATGTCGCAAAATATTTGTGCGTCGAGCACAAGAGCCAAGGCCGCGTGACCGCTCATAGAACATTCCGCCGCGCCTTCGGCAGACTCGTTTGCATTTTTCCACATATTGCTTACAAACATTGCTGGAACGTCAACATTTCTTTGCTGTCAATAGCTTTTTGTTTTACAAACATTGTATCGTCACAGCATCGCATTGTCTTCCTATTCATATGATCTTGTTTCGACGGAATATGGACTAAGATAGATAGCTTGGTAATAAATAAGTATATTTAGTTGACTCAATGGTAGATTTTTTTCGTTGTATTTACCTACTTGATTATTAAATCATAATCAGAGCTTTTTCTATGTACGAAACTTCAAGTCAATGCAACCGTTGAAGGCTAAATCAGGGTCAAAATACACTTTCAGAATTTGGGACAAACAACAAAGGGTGACTATACTACTATACTAATTTATTTTGACATTGTATTTTATTGATTATTTTTTATCTTTGTTTATTTTTATAAGTTTTGACGATCTCAGCATAAAATTCTTATATAAGTTGACATTAATGTATTTATATAATGTAAATTGTTATGTTGAGTGAATAAATAAACTAAACTAAACTAAACTAAATTATAAAAAGCGTGTCTCTGTTACAATATTAATAATTCCGTTCCCAGATATTACTTTTACTATTGTACGTTTTCGTTTTATTTTACAACTTGACTACAGTAGAATGACAAACATCACTTGAACGACAAATTTGCGATTAGGTACGTAGTTTCAGTTATGTTAACGTTGAACCAGAAATATGACACTGGAATATGAGGAGGCCAGAAAAACAAGCAGACATACGAAATTCATGTTTTAGCTCGCCAGTAGGTAATTATTCAGACTACTGACACGGCAATGACACGACACATAGATGATCTGAATATTGTATGTAAGTGTATGATACGACACGAAGACGTTACGGTAGCGTTACAGAAGGGCCACTACGAAATTCGGAAATCGAAGTTCGTATCGTACCATCCTGCCGACGCGATATTTAATAAGATAGTGAGAGGGACGGTACGATACGAACTTTCATTTTCGAATTTCGTAGTAGCCCTACAGATCCGACACAGAGTCGGCAGGACGCGGACGAGCTTTGAGTGTTTGCCTCGCAAACAGCATTGCAGTCGAGAACGCGGCAAACATGACTCGAGTAGCACTCACCTGTGTGATACGTCGCAGACCTGCCCTCCTGTTATGCTTGCATCGCGCTGCAAATATTTTAGTTATTATAAACAAACAGCACGTATAAATAAGAAAATACATCACCAGGTTGTATTACGGTCAATATGAAAAAGCAACTAGGTTCTGCTTTCTGCTTTTCTCTTTAAAATTACAACATTACCTTAGTATTGTATTATGTACGCGTCTTTACCTGTGCTCTCGCGTTTAAGCTAATATTTGAGCTGATAGTTTGGGGAATTTCTTAACAGCACGCAATTAATCATAGTCATCATTAAAATTATAAGAAGATCACCCGGGCAAAATTTCATGTCTCTTTTGCGGTTGAGATTTCAAAATTTTACATCCCTGTCCCATATATCGCAATAAATAGTAAAGCCGATTTCTTATTTCAGAGATACAGCTATCTAACTACCAAATTTAATGCAAATCCGTCCGGGCTTTTTAGCGTGAAAGAGCAAAAAACATACACACAAATATTCGCTCACAAATATAAGTAGGATAGGACTAAAAAGGTCACTATAATATTGAAGAACATTGACATCAAATAAAATAGTTTTTAAAAGAGTAAACTCGTACCAATCATAACCAACTGACAGATTTTAAAATAACAAAACATAAAACTGTTAACCCATCTTTTAGTGTGCGCTACTTTGTAAATATTTTATTAATACAATCCTACATATTATTGTGCTACGTATAATGCGGAAAAAGTTGTACCTGTTACGATGTTCACAAAATATAATAGGTAAAAACGTGACTAGGTACGGTTATTGTATTATTATGCGCAGATTAAAATAAGAATTGGGTCTTTTCGTAATCACATACCGTACATGGTAAACTTGCGGTCCAATAAGTAAATCGTATAGCATATAATGGAATAAAATTGTATTTACATTTAAAAACCCACTCATATTTGTTCAGCTCCTTCGTCAATCATGAAATGCGGTTTTTGTAAAAATACTGTTTCGGTTTACCTCCTGACGCCCAGTGTCTTTTATAAAGGACACTGGGCGTTTGAATATTAAACTTTATGTGAATGACATAAAGTTTAATGTTCATAAATCAAAAATTTTACTTGGACGTCAAGAGGTCAATACTTGGTATAGCCCTAAATATCTCTGTAAACCGTCTTGAGTTGTATTTCTTATATCATTATTGTTTAATTTTTTAGCTCGCGCCATAGCTTCAAGGTGAAAAATCATATTTTCAATTCTCATTCGCGCATTCGCGCAAACTTCTTATTTATTGCTGGATCATAATAAATTAACAAAACTATACAATACTAATGAGTTAACATTGCATATTTTACTTTACTTAAAGTTTTATAGTTAATGTTTTATATTGTAATAATCGACTGACTGTTTAAAATTCCTTAATTAGTTACGTAAATGGCTATTTGGTTATTTCTCATTATCAAGATATTTTATAGGTAACCTATATAATAATTAATTATGAGATAGTAATAGAGTGAATTGTACGGGTAAACATTCGTCCATTACGAAGATTAGTTTCAGGAATTGATATAAAATGCGCATAAATGAGGCAGTGCCGATAGCTCGCACTGCACGCAGCAATCTTGCAGACTGCCGAGATGTGAATCTCTAATGCCAATAGCAATAAACGGATGAAGCGGCGGCGATTGATCAGATCGGGGTGATTGCTGGGACGCTGCACTTGAATAGCAGATGAGCCTCTGTAACTTAAAAAAAATCTCTTTTAAACAGTACCTACTATTATTGCATCGTACAGAGTTTTCTATTTCTTAAAACAAGTAAGAAGTAAAATTATTTATAAAATAAACTAATTTTGTTAAATATATCTCCTTGCTGATATTTATTTTAACTAATATTATAAAATTAAATGTGAATGTGAGTATGTTTGCGAGTGAGCACGAAATATGATATGGAGATAGTTTGAAACCGTGAGAAGGACATAGCATAATTTTTATCCCGGAAAAATGTACAGTTCCCGCGAGCACACCATAAATAGACTCATCGCAGATCAAGTCACGAGCAACATCTAGTTTTAACAAAAAAAAAAACTTATAAGGATATTGTCGTAACCTATTTCTGTGGTTGGAACTAGTGGTAGTGAGTAAACCTTTGAGTACGATATCTAGGTTGGAAACACCTCCTAAGTGCATGTTGGATTATTTATAGAGTTTTGCTCCTCGTAGTCACCGAAGTGGCCCATGTTCTACTCTAAAAGCAGAATAGTACCAAGAGCATGTAGGCTTCCGCCTAAATGAAGCTCACCCTTATGTTTCCCGCTCTGAGTCCAATGAGGAGGCGCTTCGCTTGGGTTCGCCTTCGTGAAATGACGTTCTCCCTAAGGCGGAACATGACCTCTTTACGAAGCCATGAATGAGCCCGCTGGATCGGAATACATACAACCGAAGTTACGGGTTCACCTCTCTACCCCGCCACCGACTGGCGGGATAGGAGCTAAAGACTAACAAGTTTACAAAAAAATTAGCCGTTGTTGCCCATGGTCCACCAGACCCAGGTGTTACCCTGCCTCACCCCATAAGGCTTAACGCCTTGTAATTCTCGAGCTCTCAGGGTGGTTTCGACGTCATGGAATGTAGCTGACACTTAATTGACGTTACATTCATGATGTTGCTAGCAAATGGTAGGTGAAGTAGAAAAGTATTCCTATCTTGTCATTTGGTGATGTGTATTAATATGCTCATCTACATTCCAAAGCTTAAAAATATGAATGTGAATGTGTAATAAATTTAATAAATATCATCCAAGGAAGTAGGTAACTGCTTGTCGCAAAAAAAAAACCCTTTAAGTATATTGAATCACCTACAGTGAATACACTACTGGAATTTATTTATAGGCCGCGAAGGGAAAGAAAGCAGTAAAAGGAAGACCAATAAAAGTTGTTTCATTGATTGCCTGCCACCCTACACACCTGCCATATAATGAGGTCCTCACTAAATTTGAGGCTTACTTGGATTTGTTATTTACTTAGGTTGGTTTTCGGAAAATAGATCTTATGGTAATAACGTATATGATTATTTTTTGGCTCGTAGTTTTCTCGGCATTGTTATATTGTACTTGTAATTTTACTTCATATCGATCATGTAAGTGTATGTTTTTGTATTGTACAGGTATTGTAATTATAAATATGCGCTAGGTTATTAATCATATTGTTTTGTTTGAAAAACTGGACAAGTGCGAGTGGGAATCACACATGAAGGTTTCGTTATTACTGACGTATAAGCACTTCTTTTACCAATATTTATGTTAATTTTTACAGACTTAGGTTCTGAAATCTTATTTGCTTATAATTTATAAGCAATTATGGAAATGTAGATAAACTTCATAAAAAAACAAGTAATATTTAATTCAAAGTATACCTACAGCTCAGTACCAGAGAGACGAACAAACAAAGGAGCCTCAGTGATAAGTATATTATTATCACGTTAGCTTCTTTCGAAAAGAGAAGAATTAGCAAAATAAAACTCGCATTTCCACGATCCTACGACACAAAATGAGCTTTTTAATACTGTTTACCATCAAACTTAAAATTGCACGTAAATTGCGATAATAACATTGGGTTAGGATAAGTTTATTGTCAACAAAGGCACGGCGCACGGGCACAGCGGCCGGAATTGCGCGCCAACGACTACGCGCGACTTTTTCTGTTCATTGCGTGTGTTGCCAGCTAAGCAGTGAGCTGCGAGAGTCTTGGCTACGTAATGGACAAAGAGAAGGTCTGCCAATGATATCCTGTCGCGCATAGTCGTGGTCGGGCCGTAAGCCTCGCTTATTGCTCCGCCGTCGATAGCTGCACGCACGCCCGCTCTGCAGTTTGCTCTAACTTCAACACCGCTTTGTTAAGTTAAGCGAAAACTATCTGCATAAGTGTGTCTAATGTACGGTTACAACGCGAGTTTAGCGCCATGAGCGATTGGATAATGCAAGGGAGATTATTTTAGGTAATAGAAAAATTTGCTGCATTAAATGTTTAAAAATAGTAACAGTTAATTTTAATAAATAGAGAGTGCACTTTAAAAATTAAAGTGTACTTTGCAACAACGCTACAAAAGCATCAATTGTAAATCTTTTTTAGTCTACTACTTTTTGTTAGTAGTCTACTTTATTTTTAAAACTTGGCGGAAAGTTGTTTAAGATTATATTTTCTTCTAGATCCATTAACAATATTAGGTAGGTATGACGCCCCGTTTATAAATTGTTACGTACATACGCACGTCTTTACTCATAATATTTTCTTTCAGAATTTCAACCAAAAGTGGGTATCATATTTTATTTTTGGGCCAGAATCATCAACAACAAGATGCGAACGCTCCCGGGCAGATAGTATGGAATCGAGAAAACCTTTATACGAATAAGTATGTAAATTTACTCCTGGTCACGGTCCGGCCGAACTTATTTGGAATTTATATAAAGGTACTTAAGGCACGTAAATTCCATATTTTAATTCAAGGCATACCGGGTCACCCGACTTGTCTCGTATTGCACACCTTTATATAAATAAACACGTCTGTTGAGATCTATTTTATTTATGTTTCATAATACAAATTTGTTATACTAACCTTCAAGAACGGTGGAACTTCAATGTTGGATAAGAATATACACCTGAATTATTTAAGACTAAAGTAAAGCCAACGAAACGAGATAAATTATGTCATAAGAGAGAAAGGGAACGAAATACTATTAATTACGTATCAGACAAAGATGAAGTAGGTATATCTCGTCTCCGTTGGCTTCGTTTTAGATAATAGCTGTGAAATATTCTTAAAAAAACATAATATTTCATATAAAAAAATATATGACTTCGAGTTTGATATATAGTATAGTACCACCTACAAACTGCAACCTGCCAACTAAAATGTACCATTATTATATTCATCATCCCAGCCTATATACGTTCCAATGCTTGGCACAGGCCTCCTATAAGAATGAGAGGGCTTGGGCCGCAGTTCCTACGCGCACCCAGTGCGGATTGGGAACTTCACACACACCATTGAATTGTTTCGCAGGTTTTTGCAGTTTTCCTCACAATGTTTTCCTTTAAATGAACTGAACTTTAAATTATTTTTAATATTATTCCTCAAATCGCTATAAAATCGGGCAAGTGCGAGTCAGACTCGCGCACCGAGGGTTCCGAGCACATTTTATAGCTAAGTAAACGGGAATCGTGTCTTGAAGATATTTCTCTATTTTCCGTGTTTAATTATTCCAGTGTATGCAGAGCCCTACTCTCAAGCAAAATGTACGTACTGTGGGGTCAGATTAAATTGGTCATTAATATTAACAGACAGACATAAAAAATCAAGATTTTCAGAATTTTCGAGTTGGTTATGTTATATTTAATAGCTAACTTCATACCAAATTTCAAGTTTCTAGGATAACTGGAAATGCCCTATAGGTTTTCAGTGCACTGCTATTTGTACAGAAACACGTTGTTTAATGACTGTAACTTTTGATTGCGTTGACTTAGAAGTTTGATTTTTTCAGGGCTTCAAGGGAACGCAGATTTGAGTATTCAATTTCAGCTTGATATGTCCACGCGTTCCTGAGAAAAAGGGTACTGCCAGATGGTCGGACGGACGGCCAACAAGTGATTATAAAGGTTCCGTTTTTTTCTTTCGAGATACGGAACCTAAAAAAATAAAAATTAAAATATGAAATGAAAAAAGGCTTTGTTTGAAATTATTTTAACCGGCAAGATCTTAATTCTAGCTTATTAAAGATAAAGATTAAGAATAAATTTAATTTCATATTGGATTTGTGAAGGTTTAGCGCCGGGAGTTGTGGAAGCCAGACTTCGTGATCCAATGAAACTTAATAGATTTTAAAATATAGCTCATCGAAAGTTTATTAACTTCATGGTTGAAGTGAAATTCTTTTGTAGATTTCAGTGTTGCACGGTAAGCTGAGTTGCTAAGCTGCTCAATAAAGATAAGGGAGGTTGTTTTATTTAAAAGAAGATATACGTAAGTTAGATTCGAGAATAAAACTACTAAGAGAAAAATTACAACTAAAAATTGGCAAAACCTTTTTTTGGAGTTGGTATTTTTTTGTTCATCACACTCGCTCGTCAATGATGTTATGCTATGCCTGTATACTAAAGGACAATGAACTCAATTGTTCCCGCAGGAATTATGGATTTACGTATAGTTTTTCTTCTCAAGGGAGTTATGACTTTAGTTTTTAACAGACTTTTAAACGGAGGAGGTTATCAATTCGGTTGTGTTTTTTTTATGTTTGTTACCTCAGGACTCTGTGATTTATGAACGATTACAAAATGGTAATTTCGATATGTTTAGTAGGAACTCGTGCATTTGCTCTTGAAAATCATCATTTGGTGAAATGAAACGGGTGATGAAGCACTCCACAATAATGAACCTCTCTGCATCGGGAAAAATGCGTTTTTCGTAAAAGGTGACGAGCAGTTGACATTAAATTATTGTATCTTAGATCATTTACAATAAAAAGTGTGAAAAAAAATTATAACAAAAAATTTAACCGACTACAAAAAAACCATGAAAATAAATTTGTACCAGTCTGCAGTCGGTGCCTCAGCACGAGCTAGCAGGAGTGGAACTATAATCGTCTAACTCAACTACATACTACAAATATTATAGTGGGTTATTTTCATGATTTTTTGCAGTCGGTAAATTTTTTTTCATCTCTCCTGTTCGGAAAGTTTAATTTTCATGGGTAGATAGACGGGTGGAAAATTGCGTTTTCTCCTCTAGGGTGGAAAGTAATTTTTTTTTAATTTTTCGGCTAGCCACGACATCGAAGATAATTGAGTTACGTCATATTATTAAAATAAAAGCTTTTCAGTAATCTAAATTCAGCTATACATTAAACGACATGTTTATTACGATCTTAATAGGTTCACATTAAAAACATTCTACAATTGGTCTATTTTTTTCGAAATTACAAAATATCAACATTTAAAAATTTTCCTCTATTCTGCTGCCCGCCATAATGCCATGATAGGCTTTTTTTTCACGTTTCGGCATGGCCATCTAGATGTAAGTCGTGACCAAGAACATTATATACAACACTGGAGGTTGAACGTCGAACATCCGTAATAAAAGTCAAACTTCTTGGTTCGGCGTGCAACCTCCAGTTTTGTATAATTATAAGCTCTTTGGTCATGTCGTGGCCAACTCGATTTTTTTTTTCTAGTCGGCCGCGGCAAGTGGCCAGTATGCAAAGAGTAAAGTAATGTATGAAAAGGTTGGAGGTTGGATATAAATAAATTTAATTTATTTATATCTTGTTAATTTAAATCGTAATTATATCTTATATAATTTTGTACATTTATTTATACTAGCCACGACATCGAAGATAATTGAGTTACGTCAATGAGTTTTTTTTTCACGTTTCGGCATGGCCATCTAGATGCATGTCGTTACCAACTCGATTTTTTTTTATAGTCTGCCATGGCAAGTGGCCAGTCGAAAAGGTACCGCTGGAGGTTGGATAGGTTTAAGTAAATTCAATTTATTATTATTCTCGTTTTTTTGTAGTATTTTAGTTTCCTCACAGTCGAAATGAAAAGTAGAGTGTCTAACTCGGGTGAAATAACCCATTTCCCCTCGAACTATTGGCGCTCTCACTTCGTTCGAGCGCCAGAAATATCTCGGGTGAAATGGGTCACTTTCCACCCTTGGTTATCAATCTACTATTGTTATATACTCGTATATATTTTTTTATAAATACATATAAAAATACTTTATTTTTATTTTCAAGTTTGCTGCGAGTATTATCTCTAGAACCATCGTTCGATTGCGCGAGTCCTGAGGGGACCGCGCTACATTGGCTTCTTTGCTGCGGAATGGTTTCTGTACATCCGTTGTAGAACGAACATGTAACTGGGGGACTGATTGGAAGAGCAATCAATTTGGATTACTTACCTTTCTTAGGTTCTTTATGGAATTAATACTACCCTGTTCTATCCGACCTAGCACAATACATCATCTTCTGTAATGTGTTGATTGATCTAGGCAAGTTTGTTTTAAAAAATAATATGGTATACAGCAAATAATGTCAATTTAATTTCGTGACCGTGATACGTATTTTTTAATTTACTTCTGTTTTTTTTTTATAATTGTCACGGATAAATGTTTTTTCTTTCTTTCTTTTAAAAAATCTATTAAATTGTATTGCGAAAGTCAATGTCAAAATATATATTTATTTAATTTAGGCCGTAACAAGCACTTAGGTAGGTGTTTATGTAAAAAAAATGTACCAGCAGGTGAATAAGTCGTGGCAGTCTGGTGGTTTGTCTCAAGCCGGGGCTCGCATCTCTGAGGTTTACGGAATTTTATGTTAAATTACATTTCAAATTTACCATGAGCTTCAAGGGTGAAAGAAAACATGAAGAAACCTGAGTACAACTTATAAGAACTTCAATAGTAGCGTGTGTGAAGTAGATGAATAATAACAACCCTTCAAGAATTCACGGTCGTTTTCGTTCGACGTGGGCGCAACAACAACGCTCTTACTTTCATACGATTGTATCTATTACAAACTTACTTACATAGAACAGTATCAATTTCGCAGACCTGTAATTAAAAAATGAAGCTATAAAATTAGTATTAAGTTTAGAAACAAAAAATTCTTCTAGGTTTTTTTGGTAATGAAATAAGTTACGTGTCTTTTTGGTTTCGCTGACTTCGCGAAAGTTAAACTTCTTCGTGGGCTGAAAGGTAAAAGTGAGAAAACTTTAAAAATCAAGGCATGCGAGGGTAGTGTGTGCGTAGAGTGGCGTCGTGCGGTGTGTGCGTTGTGTGCGTGTGTGCGTGGGTAGGTGGGGGCGGGCGGGCGCGCGGTTGGGGCGGGGTGTATCGATCTCGTCGGGGCGCGTGCGCGGGCGACGGCTCGGGGCGAGCGCGACCGCCAGCCGCCGCCGCGCAGTCCGCAGCCGGCCGCAGCCGAGCACGCCGACCGATCGCACCCTTCGATACACTTTCGCCGGAACGTAACATTCACCGCGTCAACACGAGAACAACCTCAAACCGTCACACTAACTGGAATTGCTCTAATGTTACACCACCCCAAAACTGTTCAAACTTTATCTATTACGAGATGACGTCTTTAGAATGACGGAAAAGAATTATTTTAAAAAGTGATAACTTTATTTATGACAATACTAAACAATTTTATTCAGGATTCATTGAAATATATAATATATTTTCTAAATGATACAAGTAATATAACGATTTTAAAAATAATTATATCAGGATTAGTGTAGTGTTCATAAAATGAAATAATATTTGAGTGCTGCGTTATTATCTGAAGTGTTCGTGCCAGTGACTGAAAAAATAAGACTCTGAGCGTTGCTCACGAGTTCACGGGTCGTTAATTCGGCAGAGGAGAGAAACCGAAAAAAAGGTCTTCGCTAGCGTCCGCTCATCGGAGTGATAAAATTTATGACAAACGGTAAGGAAGATAGAGATAAGGGTCGGGCGCGTTATCGTGCAGCGCTATATCACCGCACGTCGAACGCAGTCGCGTTAATTACACCACGGAGGCTCCTACGCCCTTCACGCGCTCTTATCAGCTGACGTGTATGCAAAGTGCTCGCGCGCGGGCTCAGCTGACCTGTCTGCGGGCCGCGCGTCTACCCTTACATACATTATCACTACCTTATTGACACTTTTATTAGTATAACAGTACTTATATATTTTTGATATTTTTAGCCTTTTCTCTTTATAAGTACGCACATTGGTAAGTTTGGGAGAGAATCCAGAGGTGTACCAATTTGTTTTAATGAAACGAGTACAGCTTAACTTTGATAGGAGTTTAGCCTCAATATTAAATCTTATAACACCCCTCCTTTTGCTGGGGCTAAATATAGCCTGCGAGGCTGTATGTGCTGATTACAAACGCAGCACCTACGTACTACAGATATATGGAGTAAGACCTTTTTCAGCGCCGTAATAAGCATAAAAATACTAGACGGCCGCTCGGCGCGCCAGAGTTCAAATTCGCGTAAAGATTTATGAGCGTGTCGTGTGTCTTGTGGAAATATATGCGTGTGCCTGAGGCGGCGGGACTACTCAGGTGATCACTGTAATATAATGAGATAGAATCCGTTTACGATAATAATCTTTATTATTTCGATTCAATACCTTAAATCTTAATAGCAGAGGAATTGACTTCTACCGATATTGAGTCTATTGTACTATAAATAATCAATACAGAACTTTGAAGTACCAATTAAAGTAAGATATTGAGAAAACCGAAGTTAAACTTTAATAATTTCCATTCAAGATTTGCGTTACAGTTGGAGAACTTCGAACAATAGAAAGCAGCAGCTGTAGAGATAAAATAGGTACCTCATTACTTTTTATAACTTTGTCAAATAAAAGAAAAGACACCTCGGGGAGCATGGAGTTTGCATCGCTCGTGCAGAGTATCAGCGCTGATCTTATCTGCGGACGGAGCATGTTGCCAGAATAAATCGCCTCATGACGTGAGAAGTTCAATTTCGTGTGAAAATTACGAGCATGTTTCTTATTCCTCCACGGAAAGAGACGAGGCTGGGCCACGATTCTCGTCACGTCGCCGGTGACCATGGGGCGATTTAAAATTTCGCGACCGACCTTGGCTGACCATTGCTGAATATGTCGTAACCCTTTGGCATGAAAAAAAAAGCGTGACTTGGGGATTTGTGGTGAAACTAATTACAAGGCTGCTGAGCGAGGAACCTAAACAAAGTTAAAATAAATGACTGGAGGAATTCCTGAGTTAGTGTTTGCGTAGGACTTTTGTAGCGTCGTATTTAGAAAAGGCCGTAGTAAATGAGTCGCTCACGGATACCCCGTATTATCTTAGATAACAATCACATGGATTGTGAGAGACTCAATTGACTGAAGTTCATGTTGAAGATGTTATACGTGTATACAAACAGAATATGCGTGTGTATTAGTAGAAAAGCAAGAAAATAAACGCAATCTAAATTTTATACTTTATTTTATAACAAACAATAATTTACTCAAAGCTTCATTAAAATCACAGAAATTAGTTTTGTTTAAGTAAATTTGCTAGCATGAGTAGCTAGAGTATGGTAAAAATGAAATCATATTGATAAAATCTTATGTTAGGTACCCATATTCCATATCCTTTCATTTCATTTCACAGATACAAAAATGAAATTATATTATATCAATACAATTGAACGAATAGCCCGTAGCGCTACGTGCTACGCCGTAGCACACCGTAGCGCTTCGTAGCATGAGCGACAGTGAAAACAGCAAACACGTTCCCCTAATTAAATTGGAGTAACTCACGGCTTACCGCGGGTTCTTCTATTTCGTAAATGGCTGGAATCAGTGAAGTAAATAAAAAACTTTCGGGAGTTGATTCAGGTGGATTACAACTTTTAACTCTAAGGCTTTATTTATTCGCGTGTATTGCCTTAACTTTGCTAAAACTTTAGTGGGCTATAAAAATGGAGTATTATTTTATAATTAAATACTTATCGGGATTAGGTACGTTTTTGAGGGAATATAAAATGGTTTCTCGTGAGGTTTGTGCGTTATTTTATTCAGGTCGTGAAGTGGGCTGTAAGAAGGTGTTAAAGAGTGAATCGGTAAAGGAGCGGATGAATGGAATATGCGAGCGGGCCGGCGTGGGCGCCGCGGCGATCGCGTCGCGGCTGAATAATGAATGGGCCGGGGCCGGCCCGCGGCCCGCGCTGCTCAGCGCTTCATCGCCGAACATTCCTACAACTTACACGCCGCGCCAACGGCTCATTACACTTTCATATTTAATACTAGCCTTTACCCGCGGCATCGCGCGTGTTAACCATTAAAGCTGACCTCAGTTGGCATTTGAATTAAAATTCAAAGATTTCGTTAAAAGTTTGAATGGAAATTTCCAAAAGTAAAATCGTGGTATTTATTAAAGTTGCACCCGTGCCGAATTTCATGTGTACAGCCCTCGTGAAATTTAGTGAGATAAAAAACGTTACTGTCAAATTTCAAATTTTATCCAAATCAGTCCAGCCGAATTATATTAGCGTGAATGCGTAACAAACATACGCATGCTTGCACGCACAAACAACCGAAAGGCATTTATAATGTTAGTAGAATGTTTTGAATGTCATTAATAATAATGTGAAATTATTTGACTTAGATTTTTTAATGTACTAGTCATTATATTCAGTTGTCGTGTAGTGTTGTTGTCGTTGATTTTATTTGTTTTAATAATTCACGGTTAATTACATAAGACATATAAATTAATCGTGAAATATTAAAACTGATAGTAAATAATAAAAAAAAAACAGCCAAGAGCGTGTCGGATACGCTCAGCATAGGGTTCCGAGTCATTACGAAAACATCGAATAATATTTTCTAAGGATTTCGTATTGTGTAACGGAATCTTCCAAGTGTAGGTTAATATTTTTTACCTTAGTAATAACTCTTAGACTACTAATAATTCTCAAGCAATCTTATCCGCTATTTTCCTAGTAAATTTGACATTATATTTACTACCGTTCTGAATTGGGGGGATGCTCGATTTTAATGAAAAATTGCACTTTAAAGTTGAATATTAATCGTCTTATCAACCACCCAATTGTTTTAAGAGATCTATTCAACGACACCCAACACTATAGGTAGGGTTAGTCGACAAAAAAAAAGAACCCCATTTTACCCTAAAAATATGTATATTCATGCCAAATTACAGCTTTCTAGTACTAACGATCTCTGAGCATAGCCGCGGACAGACAACTAGACAGACAGACATAATATAAGGGTCCCTAGTTGAGTACGGAACCCCAAAAGCGAGAAAGACGATACACGACAAATTTTACGGCATCTATCTGATTCACGATCATGGAAAAAAAATGTGTCAAAATATAAAGAACCAATTATAGTAATCAGAGTCTACATCCTTTAGCTAATATAGGTACGGTGATCATCAAAAGTAGCTGCATAATTTAGTATTTTGTCGTTTTATACGTACTAACAATAAACAAATTTGACAAATGTGTTAAAACGACAAAGTAAAAAAGTGATCCGCTAATTTTGATGCTGACTGTACCTATCCATTACTCGTAATTTTCCATTTTATTTATATATTTTTTGCAAGAAAGGGTTTGGTAAACTTAACCACAGCATCAAAAGCTTACATTTCGATTGTAAAAAAAAAAATTATAGCAAAAAATTGACCGACTACAAAAAACCATGAAAATAATTTTCTACCAGTCTGAAGTCGGTGCCTCAGCACGAGCCAGCAGGAGTGGACCTATAATCGTCTACCTCACCTACAACTATACGAGTAAATGGCTTCAATCACTCCTCACTAAGAGTTCCCTCGATTTCCTTAGGATCTAATCATCAGATCCTGATTTGGTGCTTATGGGACCTAATTGAAAGCATTCCTAGGCGAACGCAAGAATTTTTTTTCAATTTGGTTCATAAATGACGGAGTTCTGAGGTAACAAACATTAAAAAAAAACATATTAATGTTAATCAAACGTATCCTTTCAGTCTCATTATTATTATACTTACACAGTTTTCAGCGGCAAAGTTTTAGACGCTAGACTTTAAAGGAATTATTGGGGCGCTCAGACCCTTTGGTGAAATCGAATCTCCTGGTTAGACCACTAAAACTTTGGGAACTCTGTAACGGACAACTCCCATAATATCGATAGAAGCTTAAAACTTGCTCAATGGGTTAGGACTCTAAAATCAAAGATCGCTTGATTTATCGAATCTAAGTAAGGAGTTGAAAAACTTGCTCTATACCTCTGTAGTTATTTTAGATATTTAGTTAAGAGCTTAGACCCATAAAGATCATAAATAACTACAGAGGTATAGAGAGAGGTGTATGGGTCTATGCTCCAAGGTACCAAGCCATGATGACACAATATAATAAAGTAATAAAACTCCACCAGCACATAAAGAAACCATCATCATCATATCAGCCGCAGGACGTTTACTTTTGGACAAAGGCCTCCCGCATAGACCTCCAGTTGCTTCGGTTGGAAGCGGCCTGTATCTACCCATCCCCACGGCTTGTATATGCTAGGTCATCCGTCCATCTTGTTGGTGAATATTTTATGCTACGCTTACCAATCCGCGGTCTCTATTCGAGAACTTTTCGACCCCAATGGCCATCTGATCTCCGCGCTATATGTGCAGTCTATTAAAGAAACCAGTTGAATCAATATTGACAATAGTTTTTGGTAAAGAGTCAAAATATTTTTTTATTGCTGCTGCTGTATTTTAATTATTAGGTACTAAGTAAATAAATAAATATCATGGGACACTTGACACCAATTGACCTAGTCCCAAACTAAGCAAAGCTTGTACTATGGACACTAGGCAACGTACTATGGATACTATTATATTACTCGCTAATTTGTTCATTGAAAATAACCTTTTGACAATCTAAGACAGGAGGATCCTTAAACCGAAGAACTCGAAGAAAGAAAGATACTAGACGCAGATTGTGTCAAAGTTTTACGATTTTCTCTACTTATATGTATTTTTATACAAAAATCAGCAATATCGGACTGAAGTTAAAAAAATGTGCTATCCAACAAAAACCTTCTCGTGGCTGTCAAACCCTAGAGATTTATTTTGTTTAGTAGCTTTTGCCCGCGGCTTTACCCGCGTGGAATTCGGTTATCGCGCGCTGTTCCCTCAGGAACTGTGCATTTTTCCGGGATAAAAAGTAGCATATGTTACCTACTTTCTGGCCCATAAACTATCTCTATGCCACAAATCACATCGATCCGGCGCTCCGTGCCGACGTGAAAGACGGACAAACATACACACAAACATACAAACACAGACACTTTCGCATTTATAATATTAGTATAGATTGTTCCTTTTATGAAAGTTTTTTATGTACCTACTTAAATACTTAGTCTAGTTTTACTACCCCGACAATGATCTTATTGCTGTCTGTAGATGTGTAGCACAATACGGCCTCTCACACCAGTCTCAACAGTGATTAAAATGTAAGATATATTATATCATTAACGCGTGCCGTTCGCTCACTCTGAAGTAATTTAGGAAGTAACCTAATCTAATTTGTTCTTAATTATAACATGCTAAGACCGGATGGAAAAGTAATTTAATTTGAATACAGTCATTTTCAACACAGGCGTGAGGATGGAATCAAACTTGTCTTCAGGAATTACAGGGGTTCATTTTTGTCAACACCTATAGGTTGCACATTATTTAAACAGCTCTTAATAATAATAATAGGCCATTGACATATTTTGCAGATGATTTACACCCCTTACACTTATTGTTCTTGTGTTTTTTGTTATATGTTAGTTAAGTGTGAATTGTATTTCATTATTGTTCGAAAACTAGCTCCAATTCTTACTTTAGGCAACTCATTGTTTAATCGCAATGCCAATATCTTCAATTATAACATTTCTATTAACTTTCATAAAATACCTATTTACTCATAGCCACGAATAAATGTAATATAACCTGTACACTCAATGACGTTAAAAGTACAGGATCTAATTACACAACATAAAGGTTTTTTTTTTCCAGATTGATAACTAAAAATCGTCTTCTTTTTGATAAATCGACCAAAACGTTCTGAAAAGAGATAAATTCAGGTGAGTTGCAAAAAATCGAAAAAACATAGGCGGCATTTAGGTAACGTCCGGTTCTAAACGGACGGGTAACAAATTGTGGCGGCGGAGGGACAGGTGCGTGCTCGCCGCACTGTCACTCACGCTGAGAAATGCACCCTTCAAGATCCTCTTATCCTAAATAATTACCTCCACGTCAGCGGAACGACCTTATACTCCGATGCCATTTAACAACGCCTTCAGTGGTAAAATAGGGACTCTCTTATGAGATGTTGGGTGTTATTAGGTTATGCGTTCCCTTTAATACCTCCACACACTGTACTGGTACAGAATCTTACAAAAATGATCAACTCAATTCAGAGAGTGTTGAGTTTTAGCAAGATAAAATCTATAAGAAAATTAATGAAAATTTTATCAGTTTTCTTAACTAGTTCCTCGGGCCTATTCCTTTTGTTTCAAGGCGAACTGCTAACATCAAAAGGTGGACGTACGCAGTTGCGAAGTTTTCGCCCCTCTGTCTGCAGGCATTTATGAATAAGAATATTCTTATTCCTCAAATACAGTGGAGGCACAGTTTTGTATTGAATAAAATATAAGTAATTTTTTGCATGTACAAAAAAGTTTGTACTTTGCCCCTCCTCCGTGAATATTATATTGCGATTCATTCCAGTCACGCGTGTCGGTTCTGTTTATTCACATTCGCTTTGGCGTCGGCAAATAATGGGGCGGCTCCTTCAATCCACCCGGCTACCATCCAGACTCAATTTATATTTAGCAACAATCAGGATTCTTTAATGGTCTCTGTAATGTAACCTTTAAGCCAAAAAAGTCAACATCTTATGAGAGTACTTCAAAAGTTTTCTAACAAAACATCAAAACGAGATTTAAGCCAACCCTGACTTGCAAAAATAACTATTTTTTTCGTAGAATTTGTGATAAATATCTACTATAAAGTACGTAACTCATAATGTATTATTTTATTGCTTTAATATGAATACCTTAATTTACAATCACGTAGTATTGTAAAGACATTTTTATGTGGGTTCTATGCTTTGAAATTTTATAGCCTGTTCCTGTGTACCTCGAAATTGTCCCTATAAAGATAAGAATGTGCGACTACGTTCGCCAAACAGGGGTTCCTTAAAATTTATGAGTGCATTTTCATGACTTTTAAAGGTTTTGTTGCTTCATCAAGGGACTTCTATATTCGAAATTTAAAAAATAGCTCCGTAGTGGTATTGGCAAGGAAATCACAGACCCATTAAAAAAAATCATTAGCCTAAAACGGTGCAAATTTCAAAGTTTAAGTTAATAACTCCTTTTTTATATCATTGTATTAAGTGTTTTTATTTCGGCCAGGTAGAGATAATTGTATGCGTAAGGGAGTAGTTGTTTGGTCGTTTCTGGGGCACATTAAATTATACAGATTCGTGGCGGCCCGTGAGTTTGTTAACGGATTCACCAAAAAGGGTCAGATCCTAATTGCTCTGAATATGTATAATATTCATTACTCTTCAAACAATTTCAAATTTAAATTTAATGATAAATAACTTACTTTCACTAATACTCACTGATATGATAAGACAAGGACTTAAAGAAGTCCCTCCTACTCATAAAAAGTTAAGTAGTTTTATTGGTGTCTACAAAATCAACGTTAAGTTAAGAGAAGCTACACAAGCCTGTTTATGGGAGTCAGCTATTGGTACAAAAAGTACCATAAATGTATTTACTTGGAATCCAAAAGATAGACTCAAATTTGTATCGCTCCGTAGATTATAACTACTTTAATTCATAAAGCGGTAATCTACAATTCAATGTTTATATGTCTTACTCTTAAGCATTGGGCTTCTAGTAGCCAATAAAAAGGAAATATAGACAAAGTACTATTTTGCAGCAGCCCATTCCAGTGAAATGCAGGAATAACCCTAAAACCCAATAACCGTTTAGAATAACGCAAAGTGCCGCAAAGATTCGGACTGCGCTACAGACCACTACAGCGCCGCTAAACAAACGCCTTTATTACTGGCTTCATTAAACTTCACTAAAGTCGGCAAACAATCATTGAGTTCTGCTGAAATATTTCGACGCTCAGTTACGTTTGTTAAGATTTAGGTAAATGTTTGTCGCGTACAGAGAAACAAGAACAATATTGATACCTAATTTTAATCCTTTTTGTTTCTAAGTTATTTTTATTTATAATAATCTATTAATGTTTTATATTATAGTAATAAGTATCTGGGCAACCGAGCTTCGCTCGGGCTAAAACTTGAGGACACGCGTTTTCCTAGAAATGAGACCAAGCTTGTTCGATTGTCCGCCCTAAAAACTCCGACATAGCAAATTTCATCGAAATCACAGCAGTCCGAGATAACTGAAATATATAAGAATTGCTCCATTCATTCCATTTATTTACAAGACGAAATCAAAGTATTTAAAACAAAACGATGAGCCTTCTTTAGATATACTGTAATATTGTTGTGATTTTTTTCAAAATAAATTTTTCATTCAAAATTATGCGCTATGGTTAATTATTTAACTCTTTAAAAATCAATACCTGTCTGTAGAGAAATGTCCTAAATGTAAGTTAAAAGAAAGTAGGTACACAAAGTTTATACAGGGGTTCTGTGGCGCATGAATTATTATGGAGGGGCTAGCCTGGCGCGGCCTAATTGATTCTTGAACTTTACACTCGCAGCCTCTTTAGCCGAGCACACCGGACAGTCCGGTCGGCTGCCTAATAGAAAAGTTTGCCAACCAACATAAACTTCTTTACCTTGTAAGGTTATTTAGTAATAACAGTTGCTATTCAGAACGCAATTAATTATTTAAAACGAAACGTCACGGCTTCGTTGTTCTTATAGTTTAAAATAATAACTGAATTCAAGGACCAACATTATTTTGCTATAATGAGATAGAAAGTACTAATAAATGCGAAAGTGAGTACGTTTGTTTTTTATCACGCTCTCATGCTTAAAGTGCTCAATACCGTGATGAAATTTAGTATAAAGATAGTTTGACATTCTGAGAAGTATAAAGGATAGTTTTTATACCAAAATTCCCGCAGGCGCGCAATAAGCAAATTATTCGCAGATGAAGTCGCGGGCAACAGCTACTTGCAAATAAATTGTAAATGAAAAATTTAAATGAAACCTTTTATGAACTTTATTACTTTATACAAGTGAGTAACAATGAGAATCGTTTTTTGTTCTGATAATGAATGGAATTTAATAGCAGGTTAGGTACTTGTAATGAGCTTTTTACGAAAATTACTGGTTGCTGGCATATTCAGACAACCACGAAATCACGATGAAATACAAATTATTCTCATTTTGGATCATTTCACGAGGGTTACCGGTTACGGCAAATGGATTGAATTAATGGGGCGAAATATCCTTGTCTCTATTATAATTTAAGTACGAAAATGAAACATTTTTTGCATCATAATTTGAACATCTCATCTCATTAATATTATTGGAGGATACATAAAACTTTATTGGTCCAACATTAGTGCATACATGTAAAATCCAATGAAACACGAGATAATTATATTAAATGACAAAGATTAAAAACAATGCTTTAATTAAACCAGCCAAGTGAGAGCAATACTAGCGTTATAAATTAAAATAAAGAAGTAATACAAGCTTTTGTTATAAAAATATTTTTAATTATTTTTTTTCGCAATAATTGCATTGCATTATTTTAAACTTTCGTGATTTTTATTCATAGTCAAAATACCTACCACAAACGGCTCCTAACACGCTAACACACACGAGTAATATTTACCTGGACTTTTCGACCACATGCCGTGGTCACGAGTAGACTGAAGTGTGAGGTATCAAGTCTGCCTAGCTACGCGAGTCCTTCGAACTACCCGCACTTGATCACAAAAGTACCGGCACTTGTATCTTGAACTACCCGCACTTTTTAATTTTTATTTGTCACTCCATTACACTGACACACAACAGTAACAACGTCCGATCGTCTCTCAGAACATATCATCATCTCGTGTTAGCGTGTTAAGTCCCGTTCCCATCCCACACAAACTCAACTACCACCATCACCTCACAACACTGACGCGTTTCGAACTCAATCAGGGTTCATCTTCAGAGCTAACACAACCGTTCACTATGCTACCAGATGTAACATCTGGTATCACACCTGCGTATACCTTTTTACTAAGGAGTGACATCACGGACCCTACAAACTAGTTCCTTATTCCTTAGTAATATAAAGGTAAAGCAGTAAGCTTCTTACATTATTACTCAGAGACTATATAGAATATTTTTTTACCCGGGAATCACCGAGTTCGCGATACATATAGTGAACTTAAAAATGACCGCGTATAAATATTTATGATTTTCAAAAAACCATTTCGCTTTCGACAGTATGTTAAGTTGGCACTCTCGTAGTATCAGCAGGGCGGCAACAGAACACATGCCGCATTACTCCAGTGCGGGATGCTCGACATAATTAGTGCTTACTGTGTCTACAGTGAAATATGACGACAAGCGCGGCGTGAGGCTTGTTTGAATCAATTACAGTCGCGCTTCCACATTTCAAATCTATTTCAAATTCCCGAAATAAACGGTGTGGCTGCTAAAACGTTGAGATTAATATTATTGTTGTTGAGGACTGCATTCTAAAATCATGCATCAAAAGAGTTTACTGTGTATTATTTAAAAGTAGCCGCTGCCTGCGATTTCATTTATCTTTTTCCCACGGGGTTTCCCAAGATAAAAACTATCCCATGTCCTTTCGCAAAATCTGCACTATTTATCTTCACATTTCATTTATATGAGTTCAGATGATATTGCATGATACACACAAACAAACAATAAATATCACGACAGTAAGCAATACCTTCTTAAAATTATTTTTTAATATGATTAGGATTGTGTGATTTTGTTATGGCAAATAACATCAAGAGTTAAATTTGGTAATCAAAGCTTTAATGCATATTTACATTACTCCTTTAGCCAAAGACACACACGTCTTACTTTGATTGTTATTCATTACAATTTAAATACCCTCTCAAGTTTGCTGGGAAGTCAGTGTAAGGAGAGCAATTGGTAATTAAGGTTGATTTGTTATGAGAGTCGTTAGAGCCGTGAATTTCGTCGGAACAAATTTTGAACAAAGTTTGTTTGTTAGATGAAAGTCTATGTGCCGGCTCAGCCTAATTATAAAGGTTGCAAATGTGTTGCCGTTTCTAGCTGGTCCATTTATTAGAATGTTCTCGGTAGGCGGAAGTTTTAATGAAAGTGTTGCTTTTAAGTTATGGCGTCCGTCCGCCGTTGTAAAAAAATAACCTATAATGTGCTTTTGTCGTAATATTATAACAGTTATCATTTACATTTTACAGTTATAATATTACAGGAATTAAAACATTTATTTGCCCTAAAGTGAAGTCCAGAAGTTTATAATTTCGGTGTAACCATTAAATTGTTAGTATCAATTAGAAGAGCGACAAACAACATGGCCTGCGTTTGTGGAGGCGTTGAAAAGCGTGTCAGTTACAAAATAATTGGCCCTTCACAGCTTTATTAGGCACGTCACTTATATTACCCACGAGCGTGGTCGCCGTCGTCCCCAAAAACACATCACCTGTTTATGGCTCCATAAAGTAAATTTTCGTTCTTGACTTGTCTGTATACATTTTATAGGTCATTCTTGTTGATCGACCCCATGAGCTTTACCTTGCTAGGTACCTTGAAATGATGAGGCCAGAAATGTTTATAGCCTTTTATAAGATCATGTCGAATTAATCAACTTCTCAAAGTATTAAGTGTGGACTAGGTATTATCATAATGGCACGTGTTCATATAACGGGTGTAGCCTGTGATACGAGCAAATAATAAAAACATAGATCGTACTCGTGAAACTGAATAACACTAGTTCAGCGACTTTTAAAAATAATTAGTTTTTTATTTTTATTACACGTTAAAGTTTATTCGAAGAAGCAATGTAAAGAAAAATGCTTGATGTTTGTAGCGTGACAGGCGACATCAGTTGGGTTCTAGGATGGCGTACATTGTTAAGAGTATTAAATTTTTATGAAAAAGGGAAAATGTAATGACTCCATTATTTTTAAAAGTCGCTGAACTAATGTTGTTCAGTTTGACGAGTACGATCTATGTTTTAATTATTTGCTCATATTACAGGCCACACCCGGTAGAATTGGGATAAGGTAAAGTTTGAAATCTTTTTTTTTATTATTTCATTCTACTTCTCTGCCTTCTATTTAAGTGAGTTCATTATTTTAAATTATGTTTAACTAGAGATAATTTTTCATGAGAATACTCCTATAGTTTATTAATAAAGAAAATAAAAATAGATTCAGAAAGCCCTTCATATTACAAAATTATTTACCTGTTTTTGTTTACTGTGACAATACTTGGCAGCGTGTTTATTGTTTTCTCTCGGGCTTATTTATCTACGAGTCAACTATTTGAGGGGTGTCTGTCTATAGAATAAACGTGGCCCTCGCATTTGGAAGAAATCAATCAATGCTGTATTGGGGCTAGGTATTTTTGTATCATAGTAAAGTTATTAGGACAATATATCTTGATTGCGAGTGATTGTCTATTTGGTATCTACTGAACAAAAATTAATGACCCTCTTCTAACAGGAGGACAAAACAAATGAGAATAGATATTACCCTTAGAATAGAAGCCAATATTATTTCTCTTAAAGGAAATAGGTACACGATATTGTGTTTTGACAATTCAGTAGCGAATAAATGCATCCTAAATTCAAATTATGTCGAAATTAGTCCATTTTCGCATTTCAAAGTTTCGGACTTCTTTCAACTTTCAACGACCAAAATCATGCCATCATGGTTGCCTGGAAGAGATCTCTCTTAAGCGATAAGGCCGCCTATTGCTTACCTTGTATTTTTTTTCTCTTTGTATCTATTTTCTGTATCGATTACTATTTCTGGTGTACAATAAAGACTTTGTATTGTATTGTATTGTATCATGAGCTAACAATGAGCATGACCGAAGAGGACGCACGCTACAGTGGGGCATCCCACGCAAGTTGTTTGCTCGGATTATGAGCACTTGTGGATCCACAATAATGTACAATCTTTGATTTTGGTCTAAAAAAAGGATTATAGTAATGTTTAAAGCTTAGGTAGTTTCTTTTCTACTTAGGTAGTTCGTAAGTTGTGTACTAAGAACCAAATGAATTTATGTTATCTAAAGAAATAAATTGTTTATATTATTAGCGTACATTCAGATTCGGATAACACTTTTTATTATTCCGTTTTGTCGGCATAGTTTTCATAATATATATTCGTGCAAAATTACAACATTGATAGTCCCTGAGCAAAGCCGCGGACGGACAGATAGACAGACAGACATGGCGAAATAATTAGGGTTCAGTTTTTGTCATTTTGGTTACGGAACCCTAAAAAGAATAAATGAAAGCGTATAAGCTTACTTAAAAAAACTGTGATTGATACATTCTACGAAAACATGTAAGTTTGTGTATTATGAACGAGGTATGGTTTTGAAATAGGACGATTGTTTAAAAAATACTGATGTTTACTTGTTATTTTTATCCGACTACAAAGAAGGAGGAGGTTCTATGTTCCAACGTTTGTAAGATTGATTTTTGGAATCTTTTTGTATTTTTTTTTTCAACTCTAAGTTTTGTTACTTTTACGGTCATCCCGTAAAACCCATATCGAAAATACAAACTGAAATATAGATGCACAGAAAGACCAGAAAAATAAGACCAGCGCTGGGAATCGAACCCAGGTCCTCGGCTTTCCGTGCCGCTACACCACCGCTGGACAAATTAGGATTATTTAGGAGAAATTCGTGTCTGTACCGTTATTGTCGGTTCCATTTTTTGTTATTTTTTCGCAGTCGTTTTAACTTTAAAAAAAAAATCTTTATCGAAATCAACGAAATCTAAGAAGAAGAAAACAAACAAGAACATTAATTGCAGCAGAAGTTGGTTCACCCGCAAGCAAGGGCGTTTGACAGAGGAGCAAGATTTAATGAAAGCATTTATGTTCAGCGGCTTACTGATAAGACATTAAATATAGCATCAGGAATCAATTAATATAAAACCAAGCTATCAATAATAATAAAGTTTCACATTTTAATTTAATTATCTTCTGTGTAGATAGGTAATTGTCTGTTGGATTCTGCGGCAGAGTGAGAACGATAGCTACGAGAATATTATGGTCGCGTCACGCACGTAACCTATAGATTTCCTCCGTAGAGGCTAACGCACCGTGTGTGATGGGCATTAAAACATCTCTGTACCAGGCAATAAAATGATGTGGTGGTACGCTAAAACGCGCTGGTTCAGAATAATTTCATTACAAGTAATGTAATAAAATAAATACTTGCAAAATATAATTGTACTCAACATACTTATTTATTTCTATGAACAGAAACGTTTCGTAGGTACCAAGATTTTTAATCTTGTTGAAACATTACGATGCTTCTTTTTATATTCTTTCTGCTGATATTAACGCTCCATCAAGATACCTACCTATACTTGAAGATTCAAGTACCTAGATGTTCCTATTCATTGTACGTATTTCTATTTATCACAAATACTAAGATAAATTTCTGTATTTTATCTCTTTGTGTATTTGTATTTTTATTTTAAAGAGTTTACATACATACACAAATTTGTAATGTGTTAGATTAATTTCTTATTTAATGATAAACAGTTCATACATCCTTCAGTTTAAAGGTAAAGGAAATCATATCAGGCAGCTCAGTGGTTACGCAACCAACGTTTCACTTCTCACTCGAGCTACCGTATTATCCTTATCGATTGGCTCAAAGGTAGGTACGACAGATTAGAAACTTTTGACAGTTCAGATTCTTTAGCAAATCAAAACCTAAAATCAATAGATAACATCTTCATTCCTTCTGAATACGTAGAGTCTTGTAAGCGAAGTAGATTTGGTTGTAGACTAGTTATGATTTTAACCTAGGTCCAGCCACATGACACCACCATTTTACTCGTAAAGCAGCATTTTTTAACCATTATATAATATTGTTGACTGTAAAATATCTGGAGTGGATCTTGTCACCTATTGCCATAACAACAAAGCGTTTAATTTTATTTTTTAATCTATAATTACTTTCTCCGGCATGTATACCGCTGTCAATCGTCTTTTAAAATTAAATTCTAGAATCGTTCAATACAAAAATACTATCATTATACATAATAAAGTCAATCTAGCGTGCCAGGAGGTCAGATTTACCACTTGCCAGCGGTGTACAGACCAGTTCCTACAGTACGTACATAACATAGTATATTCACATGAGCATGTAGTTTTTTTATGACGATTTTAAAGCTAGTTTGGAGACAGAGGCCGTCGGAGCCAGCAACCGGGGGGATTATACTAATGCCAGGGCTGGTCGCCGTCATCCCAACGTATTCAGAGGGCAATTACGTTAAATATGCATTTTTAAATTAAATGAACTTTCAGTTTCCACGCAATCTCGGCGGAGGGAGCTAGCGAAGTCGATTTTTAACTAATTGAAAATCGGGGAGCAAAATAATAGCTCTTTCGGTAGCTAATAGCGTACTTGATGGAGACCTTTCTTTCATTTACCCACTATAGTAAGTGTTAATTAGATATTTTTAACAGCTAAAATTTCACAAGAATAGAATGAACTTGGTGTAATTCTATTCCACTTTCGCGTGGCTGCATGCAGGTGGAAGATAATTAAACGTAGCACTTAGCGACAGAGTAATTAAGTTTACTAACGCTACACTAGAAAGCCTTTGTCAGACGCATTTAATTTTAATTTTGCCAGTATTAAGCCCTTTGCTCGAAATGAACATTGTATTTCAAGTATTTAAGTCAGCTACGTCTGTGCGACACATATAATGTTAATCGAGGGAAAATTGCCATTTTGTTACCCAACTATCACAAATACAACAGAAAATTATGGCCGTTTCGAACTCTTAACGAACTCATCCTCAAAGATAAAACAAGTACTTACACAACCTTTCCCAAATAAAACGAATGCACCCATGCACCATGCACCAACCAGTAAACATTTAAGGAATCGTATAAGGTAGAATAGAATAGATTAGAATAAGCCTTTACAACATACTTAAAATAAAAGATAGGTAGAACAAGGACAATTTTTTTTCATATGCCTACGTACTGTTGGAAAATCGAAGAATACACAGGTGTTTTAAAATTTACGTAGTTATAGGTAAGCCAAGCAAACCTTTTCATTTAATTATGAAAAGTTTCAATTAATCAATCGACCTCATGGATTCGTTCTACAGCCTGACGCAGAAATATTTAATAACAATAGATCGAGAAATAAAAATAAGTAACGCCATTTACCGTATTTATTTTCGAGCGTATGGTTAAATAACGGGAGCTTAAGCGTTAATAAATGATAGCGCTGCGCTTAATAAGCACACACCTCATAAATTCTAAGGCCGTTAGGAGTTTTCAAAACTCACATTAATTTTTGCGTATGAGCATACAGCCGCGAGGCGTTTGACAGGGGTGTCCCTAATTAGAGGACGGTGTCCGAGGCGGGAGCAATAAAAGAGAAGGCAGTCGAATTTGAAAATTTACCCAGGAAACTGTATCTAGTTTTTTTTTTATATTTGCTGTTCCCTCTAAATGTCTAATTATAGTGTAGTTCCAATTTCAAGATGGTAAGAAAAGAAAAAACCAACCAAGTGCTAATTGGATTCGCGCATCAAGAGTTCCGTACAAAATTGGGATGTCCCAATTTTTTACAAAGTATAATAAATCGAAAACCATTTGGAGAAATAGGCTTTGTGAAACGTTTTCAGAAATAAGATTCCAAAAATATGATAATCTGAATTAAATAAATAAAATTTAAGTAATGACCTTCATTTGACCCCTGCAGTGTTACGTCACAAATGCAGGTCTAAAGGAAAGTCTACACTTTAAAGCAAATTGACAGTTTGAAATGTTGCTGTCCTGCTTATAATAGCAAAGAGTGACAAAGATGGAAATTTAATCACATGATGCGCATTCGGCTTTAAACAGTTGTCATTTTATCGTAAAGTCCGAAATGTATACGAGTATTACCAATGTATTTTCACAAATAAAAGTATTAAATAACTACGTTAAAAGTGAATATAAAAGAATTTAAATATCAGATTTTAATAAAAAATATATATTTACTATCACACCATTAAACAAACCTACGAATAATCGAAGCTAAAAGAAGAGAAATAAATGAAATTATTTGTCATGGTTCATTTAGGACCGTGCCGTGCTTGTATGATTGTTGACTGTCACTTGACTTTCAGTAATGCCACAGATTATGTTATGTACAAACTGAATTTTTCTAGGCAATGGAACGTGGCTGTCTCACTGTGACGTCATCCAGCTTATTTCGTAAAAAAAATATAAAAAATTAAATACTCATCCAAATTCAAAATCGATGAAAAAGGTATTTTAAAATATCCTATTCTTTCCAAAAATAAGATAAAAACTATAGGTTATTTTTTTTGGGACATCCCAATTGTAAGTATTTATGAATATCCCAGCAAAATACGCGCAGTGTGGGGTCATAATTAAGATTGGTTACTGAAACAGACTGACAGACATAGTAAAATCAAGACTTTTTTATTCGTTGTGGTATAAGAGCTACCTGCACACTAAAGTTCTAGTAGGTATCTAAGACAATTGGATAGGGTTTTTATTCCCCGGCGATTGTACGACACCTTTTTTAATAACTGTATCTTTTGATTGTGTTGAGTTAAAAGTTTTTTTATTGTTCCAAGAGATAACAGACATAAGTATTTGATATTAATTTCAGCTTGACACCTCTACACGTTCCGGAAAAAAGAGGCTTGATAGCCGGACGGACGGACAGATAGTCCTATAAGTTCCGTTTGTTTGGGCTGAGGTACGGAACCCTAAAAATGGAACAGTTTAAATACATAAGACTCTAATGAAACTACAGATGACGGCAATGTAAAAAGGATGGCAAAGGCGTCCATCTTGAGCTAGTAATTTCCCTTGGTTTCTTTCTTTGCATGTCGTAAAACACTGGTCCTTAACGACGGATACAATTATTTAAACTCAAGTACTTAAACTTTTACTCATGAAATTATCGCTTTTGAAATAAAATTGGTTTGTAAGTATATCTTTTAAATAAGCGCTTTAACAGCTTATAAAATGTTGGCAAGTTTTGTGTACACGTATTGATACCTAGGTAGCGGATGGAGTGGGAGCTCCGTGACCACCGTTTAAACTCAGGGTGAAATGGCGACCGTGATAAAAATTAATGGGCTTTTCATCGGGAAAAGCTTAAAGGCTAATGCAACTTTCAAAATGATATTATGATCAAAATTTTCGTAAAATATTGTGAACTAAAAATGCTCTGTTAGTCTGCTTTTATTATCTCCAAGTAGTGCATAATAAAGTTGCCAAGTAACTTTTTTAGATTTAGATTCTTAGGAACTGTTCCATACTGATAAAATATAATTCATATACCAAAATAGCGTTGAGTTAAACCTCAATTGAAGGGAGTTGAGTGCAACCCGGAAATTATAATTGGATCATAATGTACATATATTATTTATAATAAGTGAGAAATTAACCGAGACAAAGAAATTGCCCAGAAGACTATTAAAAAATATTATTGTATACATTGCGGGTACAAAATACCGAAAATTCATATTGCCCCCACCCATCCGAAGTAGCCTAATACATCGGCTACCAGCACCAAATTAATGTATTAATCTATGCTATTTATATTATACCATACAGGGTGTCTCTCACCATGGGGCTTTAAATTAAAGGTTCAATTCTACTCACGAAACTAAGCTATTTCTGTTGTGTAACATTTTCAAAAAAGTTAAATTTGTATCATTTACTGATCCACAAACTTAAATTGTTTAATCCAATGATGTTATATTGTTACTATCGTTTAGAAGCTCACTGGATTAATCAGTGTATCTGTCGGCGGCCGATCGTAAAATCAGCCAGATCACGAAATTCCTAGGCACATCATGAAATGGCGCCATTTCATGATATGCCTAAAGGTTGTCCAGGCATATCACGATGTGCCTGAGAAACAATACGGCAGATCAATTAGAGCAACGCATTCGACGATATTCCTAGCTTTATACCGGGCATATCGTGATATACTGAAAAAAAGCAAAAAAATAGGTAGGTACGACGAGCGAAGCGAGGAGTGGTTAGTATGAATTGTGACCACTACGCACGAGCCGAGCGAGCGAAGCGAGCGTGCCGCGGCAGCGGCCGGCGAAGTGCCAGAAACGATTTGACGGCGTTTCATGATATGCCTAGGAATTTCATAATCTGCCTAAACTAGCCAAATCATGAAATGGCGGCGTTTCATGATATGCTTAGGAATTTCATGATCTGCCTAAACGTCACTAGGCAAATCGTCAAACGGTGAGTATTGAACGATATGGCGGATGTCCCTTAGCCAATTCATGAAATGGCGCCATTTCACGATATGCCTAGGAATTTCGTGATCTGGCGGATTTTACGATCGGCCGCCGACATATCGAACATGGCGGTGTTGTCGCTGTCTCTTGGAACGGGGGCCTTGAAATAATTTTTGACATTTGTTTGACAAATCTTAGATAAAAATATATCAATGTACCGTCAATTTAGTACTGTTTGTATTAAAAAAATACATTTCATTTGTATGAAAAAATGAAATTAACAATGGTCATATTTTTTTTAAGTAGCACAACAAAAGTAGCTTTGTTATGCGACTAGAATCGAACCCTGGATTAGCCTCACGGTTAGAGACTCCCTGTACTGTATATTCATTTTCGGGTTTGTAGGCTTTCGATTGAACGTGATTTAAAACTAAAAAAAAAACCGGCCAAGAGCGTGTCGGACACGCCCAAAATAGGGTTCCGGAGCCATTACGAAAAAAATAAGTAATATTTTTCTAAGGATTTCGTACTTTATACGGAATCTTCGAAGTATAGGTATATTTTATACCTTACGCTGCTATTTACTCATAAACTACTAATAATTCTCAAGCAAACTTAGCCGCTATAGTTTTCCTTGGAAGTTTAATATACTGACTACCATCCTGAATTTTTTCAAATTTTTCCACCCACCGGCTTAGATTTTAGAGGGGGGGGGGGACGCTCGATTTTAATGAAAATTTGCACTTTAAAGTTGAAATCGGAAATCTTTAAAATCGGTGTTTCAATATTCCTACTTCCGTTCATATGTCTTGCGAATTTCATTATTTTGAACTTCGGTATTATGCCCTAACGTAACATATATAAGAGAAACCTGTTTAAATAGTTAAAGTGAATTTAGAAGTAATGATAACATAAATTAAATTATATATTTGTCAATAGTACTTTGGTTGTTGGTAAGAAAAAGCTATTCTATTTTTAAGAAGCTGGAAAACCTGAAATATTGATGAGGTATTAAAAATTCAATTACAGCAAAATCTTTGCGCTTCCGAAAAGTAATTATTATTCTATCTAAGCGACTTAATTAATTGCTTGGAAGATTCCTACGAGATCTTGGATATTTAACGAGGGAGAGCAGGCATTTAGAAATTTCGAATAACTCACAATTCAGAAGTCCGATCAACATTATTCGGTTGAAACATAATTCCACAAATTAACTGTGTTTCAAGTTAATGAAACAAAGGCGAAAGAAGATGACTACAAGAATAACTCGCAGAAACCCTTCTGCAGAAGTCCATTATTTTAAATTAGCCTTGTATGCTAATATTCTTATTCATCTTAAGTACGTACCTAAATTTAACTACGGCAATGCTTTAAAAAAGTTATTAATTGGAAAAGTAAACTTCAAGGTTAATAGAAGGTTAATAGGCAATACAAAAGTTTATTTTCCGCTGCTTATTAACAATTCTTGTCTTTCATTAAATATGAAACTAATTTGAGTATTGTCGTATTATTTGAAAGAGAATAGATCTAGAAATTTTATTCGGGTACGAAGAGCAAAAAAATAGCTGTACGCAAAAATCGTCAAAAAAAGAGATTTAACGCGAACAAAGTGCGTAGCAGACTAAAAATAAGGCGTAATATAGCATGGTCTAATTAAACTCAAGAAGATACTATACGAGGAGGAAATTTTTAGGGCCACTTAAAGGGAAAACAGTTTTAAGATAAGAAAATTTTACGAAATTAAAGAAAGCTTTATTTTTTTAAAGAAATAAAACCGCATTCAAAGATTTTTCAATTTAGGTAAACTTGCCATACCCGGGGTTCGATTTGACTGAAATAGAAAAAAAATCCCGGAAACCGGTGGATGCAAGTGGCGAGTTGTCGTTTATTATGGCGTTCTAAGGCCGTTGTCCAGCAGTGGACGTCTTCCGGCTGATGATGATGATGAGAAAAAAAATCACACTTATACGGCATAATGCGAAAAAGCTTAATCACCAATCTCTCTAACAAACATGCTATAAAGAATGAAAGGAAAACCATTTGTTATATTATTTTTATTTTCTTTTGACTACAGATGGCCTTGGATTTGGCTGACTATACTTCGTTTTTTTTTAGCATTAGAAAGAATTAGGCGATTTTGACGTGTCTTTTTATTGAAAAACAGTTTTGAAAACCGCGATCATTAATTTCGGCTAAGTTCGGGTCTAGTCGGAAACGTTCGTTTTGGTCCGCTAGTCGCGCGAATGAGGGTATTCACAGAGGCGAAATATCGCCAGATGGCATTATTATCGTGAGGTCCGTTTGTCGTTCGCTTGCGATTGGTTCATTTAGTTATTTAACCAATCAGAAGCAAACGTCAAACGGACCTCACGATACTAACACCATCTAGCGATATTTCGCCTCTGTGAAAACCCTCATCTCACTGTCATGAATTCGTGTGATTTACTTGCTAATCCAGCCGCAATATTTCAACATAGCAAAAAATAAGACAAACTGCAAAATTGTAATTGTTGTCTAAGAATTCTTAGACAAATTTACTAGCTAAACAACTCTGTATTAGTATAATTTGCAGTAAGTCACTAATGGCCACTTGCTGGAAACACATAAATCTCGAGTTAGCGTTAAGCTTAGTTTAGTAGTGTCAAAATGTATGGAACTGTCAAGCTTAAGCCAGGCTTAACAACTAAATCTAGATTTATTTTTACCTGCAAGTGGCCATAAGTGCCGAATTTTCATCATATTCTAACATGGGGTGGGTAACACTTGATGCTCCGTTTCGTTTTAACTCAAAAAAGTTACTGCGGTCTAAATTATATGAAGGTATATTTCAGTTGTAGCCTGAATATGACAGGCGTAAAATATTTGAACACAAAGAACTATGTTATACGAAATAAATTGAACCTGTCAGAATTTTATGATCAATTAATAAAATTCAAAGCACAATTTAGTAAAGAAATCTAATACGCATGTTACGTAATACCAGAGACTAGTTTAGTGATGATGGGACTTTATAATTGGTAAGTAACGAACATTCTTGTAAACTCCGTTTAGCCTTACTTAAGTGGCATATAATATTCCAACCTAGAATATAACTAATATTCTCATCAAAGTTAGCATAATATTAGGATTAATGATGACATTAATTATGATTTCATCATCATCATCAGCCGGAAGACGTCTACTTCTGGACAAAGGCCTCCCCCTTAGAACGCCATAATGAACGACAACTCGCCACTTACATCCACCGGTTTCCCGCAACTCTCACGATGTCGATTATGATTTAGATTTTAAATTATTAATTTTATTGACTCAAGTGTTGACACTTTCACTCTATAGTCTGTTATATTGACAGCTGTCACCCGCACCATGCTAGAATGAAATTACTGTACCGACAAGGATTCAGGGATTCGATTTGTGGCATTCGAACATGGAGGATGTGGACCATGTCTCATTTTGGTATTTCTGCTTCTTTGGCTAGTTGAAGTATAATTTTGATAGTGTTTTATGCGGCGATTAACCTTAACAGTGAACAGTGATCACAAAATTCGATATTGCTCTCGTGTCTGACATTTTTTAATGCGCAAGTTGTCTCCGCGTGGTTTTTGGAATTTTGCTATCAAGTTGCAAAAACTACAATCACCGTACTACGTGAAGAAGAATATATTTATCTATATTTAACTGACATTGGCACAAGCCTTAAAGGCCGCCATTGAGGAGAATAAATAAAATAGACAAGGATTCGATTTGTGGCATTTGAACATGGAGGATGTAGACAATATCTAATTTTGCTATTTCTGTTTCTTTGGCTAGTTGAAGTATAATTTTGATAGTGTTTTATGCGGCGATTAACCTTAACAGTGAACAGTGACAGTGACTATCCGGCTTTCCTGACTATTAGTGCCATACTATTTTTTACTTACCCATTTTTTTACTTTAAAAAATACCGCATATTTTGAGTAAGTATAGGTCTACAGTCAATTAATAAAATTTCTGTATAGGTAATTGAGCAAAATACAAGGTAATTTAATGAAACCGAGGCGGAAGCGGCCACGTGGACACTCGACGGCGGTACATTTGTCACGGTGATTAAACGACGTCACCGACAGGCAAAATCGCCCCGGAAAGGTTTCATTCAGTTTACTCGCATCACTTGTTACATTGAATTTTTAATACAGCAGTATTTATTTTGCGTTCCGGGTACTAATTCCTGTTAACATTCCTTAGGTTAATTTCAAAAATGCCTCTGGGATTTGAAGTGGTACCAAAATACCTTAACCACTTTTTTTATTAACTTTCGTATGCTCTAGTCACCGCTGGAGTGGTAACTAACAGTAATTTTGGTTTCCATAAAATGATATTTATTTGGTATAATAATGCTTTTAGTGATTTGACCTATGGCCTCTCAAGCAGAGAGGATCGTGTTTGAACCCGAGCTCGCACCTCTGATTTTCTCGATATTCATGCGCGAAGTTACATTCGAAATTTACCACGAGCTTTACGGTGAAGGAAAACATCGAGAGGAAACCTACACAATCTGCTAAGCAATGGCGTGTGTGTTTGTTTGTACGTGTGATCTCAATCCGCATTGGGCCCACGTGGGGACTACAACTCAAGCCCTTTGATTCTGAAAGGAGACCTGTGCCCAGCAGTGGGACGTCTAGGCTGGGAAATAACATGCTTCCTGTATTATCACAAGTATCCTCCTGTGCCATGAGAAGAGAATTATACTGCTACGCCAGCAAAGTCAAAGCCAATACTAACAAATTTATACTTATATTAAGTTTTATGTTTTGTATAACAAAACCTTTGAGCACGTTTGATTTACTGAAAGCAGTTACCCAATTAAGTATGGTAATGATGAAAATCTTTCAACTGTTGAAATGTAATGACCAACGTTTATTCCGCTACAACCGCACTCCACGGCGCTGTCGCAGCCACAGAGCTGTATCGAATTTTAATAGGTCTTTCTAACTTCTTAATTAAAATTCTAAGCCGAATTGTTCGTCGTGTCTATCAACATTCATTTAAGGATTTTCAAAAATCTCCTATTTTTGTACTTCGCTTTTGCAAACGGTTTTACGTAGCCTTGTTCACGGTTAATTAAAACTTATTTAATTACCGCCTTCGTATAATAAATAATTGGCTCGAAAAGGGCGGAGATCCACACGATTTATGATTATGTGTTCGTTCGACTACCAACCAACGCTTTTGTTTAGCTGTTTTTTTTAAAGTAAATCTATATAGGGAAGAGAATAGCATAAACTGAATAAAAATAAATTGCCGGGTTGGGCGTATATGTATTCGGGAGGGATTAGGAAAGATTTAACTTAGATCCCAAATTGAATTGGGGTCAGGAAACAGGGCCAGTAAGAAATGGAGCGCTTAAGAAAATAGCATCGCGCTCGTTCGAGATATTGACTTTACTGTGAATAATAAACTAAGCTGTGGCGGGCTGTCTGGCGCTGCTCCTCACCTGTATACTTCAAAACTGAAGCGATAGGACTACATGCACCTTTTTGCTTTTACTACCATGTTACATTACTTACCAAGTCAAACACTTCCGTAATGAAGTTAATTTTTGTCTACTTTCTTTTGTATAATTACGAGTATACACAAAGGATCATTAAGAATTCTAATTAGGTACAATAAATATTAGCGCAAGAAATCAGCAAATCAAATTGAGTTGTTGGAAACAAGTTGCTTCACAAAACAATAGACAGGACACAAACAATGTGTTTCTGTGTTACATTTTTGTTCCATTAGTAATTTTTGATTCAATTAGGATGGTCAGATTCGACATAAGCCTTGTGATAACAAGCGAATAAACACCGAATTTCATCTAAATCGGTTCAATGGTTTAAACGAGTAACAAACATCCAAACCTCCAAACATCTTCACAAATCACATTTATAATATTATAATAGTGTAGGGTTTTTCCTACTACTTGCCTGCTTCTGCTGCAAATACGTCCATTTTCCTCGTTTCCATAATTAAGGGAATATCTATAATACCTAGTACGTAAGTGGAGAATTGATTATCTTTCTAGAAATAAGTATAAAATAGGTAATTAAATAAGCTATTATGCAAAATCGTTATTATAGCCTGTGTAATAATTAAATTGTATCATGAAAAGTTTACAACTTTGATTAAACACGTCCAATTTGTGCACTACTACGATTACATGATACTTTGTTCGGTTAAACCTTTTAAGTAGCCCTCAATTATCTTTGATGGCCGTGACCCTTTTACCTTTGACTCGCGCTCACTCAAAGGTTCGAGACCTTCTATGTTCAGCGACTTCAAAGCGTACTGTCTTCAGTTCCCTTCTTCTATATTTGTGATTTATAACAAAGTTTGTGAATTCTGTAACGAAATTACCGTCTGTCCGTGTAATGTTCGGAATCTTTTTTTTTCTTACACGAATTTGAGTGTATGATTTGCCTTTATGAGGAAAATTGATTTATCTGCCGAGGGTGGTATTATAACAGTGTCAAGATTAATCTGTTTGACATTTGGTTTAGTTTATAATTTGAATAAATCGTATTAGACAAAAGGCAGGTTGGTTTCTGGAAGTATGGCGATTATTCTCCTTCGAGTTGAACAAAACCGGCCTAGAGCGTGTCGGACACGCCCAAGATAGGGTTCTGTAGCCATTACGAAAAAAATCAAGTAATATTATGTGCACAATTAAAATAAATACAGTCTTAAAATCTCAGTCTTGAAATTACCACAAAAAGAGCGTATCTTCTTCTTACGTCCTTTTGTTGAAAAGCGCAGTTTTTCGGCAATAACTCAAAAACGGTACATCCGATCATGTTGAAACCAATTTTCATTGAAAGTATTTATTAAGCGTTAGGCTTTCCATATTTTTTGGACAAACGGCTTATAAGATAGAGGGGGGGGGGGGGGACACAATTTTTGCTACTTTGGGAGCGATTATATTTCCGGAAATCTTCACTTAATCAAAAAAGTTTTTGAGAAACTTACTATCTTTTCAAAAGAGCAGTCGAACTATGTGCCACACGTTGATGAGAGTTAAAAAAAAAACACAAAAACGTAACGAAATTCCTTTTGGTTAAGGGCGAAAATACCTAGCACGTCGTTTCTGTACCGACTTGTTCGACATCCGCATCCGCATGAGCTCCGCATTGATTTTATATGGATGTGGATGTTAAATTTATTGCGAATGCTCCGCTTTTGCGGATGCGGATATCCGCAACACCTCTGTTCTAGTGCATAAAAGAATACTAGCACTTAGAAAAAAATTCGAATACCTGCCTATAGTCCGTGTTCTGTATTAGTCAATCAATTCATAAAACTGCAATAGTAATAAATTTGTTACAAAAATAAATTTAAATTTTAAATTTCCCCGAAAGTTAGGTTAGTGTTCTTAAAAGGTGCAGTATCCTCAAAATGTATACAAAAACTTAAACCGATAAGTACGGTTTCCCAAATGGTACACTTTTACAAAGAGTTGGCTTTTCAAAAATTCTTAAATTTTTTCTCACCTGCAAAGAACTAGCAACACAGAATTTTTAAGAAAATACTAGTAGAATGGCTAATAACATGGTAAAAAATATGTAATGTAAATGACATAAAAATGGTAAAATAGCTGTTGTGTTAAAAAATACAACTTGTCGTTTCCATAATTTTTCCCATTTATCTCCATTTTTTTACTTAGTGAAGTGCATTTTCGAGAAAGGTACCTAAAATTTCTGAAAAAGTGCACCTTTTAATAATTATAGGCCCTTTTAAACAAAGAGGTTCTTCTAATAAAGACGTGAAGTCGTGAACCCTTTGAGAATTATGTACATTTTGGGAAGAGTGTTTTGCAATGCTAAACTTAAATTAAAAAAGAAAGTAACAATAAATTGTAACTACCTATTTAAACAGATTACTAGTTATGTGTAATACAAGTGTCATAAGCTAAAAGTACACAGCAAAAAAGTATTATTAGAAGGACTCCCCTTAGGCAAGGTTCCGCAGATGCTGGCAGCTCTCTTTGTGCTCTCTTCTCTAGCTTTCATATTATAACTGGCTTGAATGTGGTTTTAGCAACAACATCGCTGATTTCTGTGTCCAAACAGAAAATTAAAAAGCGAAGGTAAAGTAGACTGAGAGCGAGCGATCGTTTCGTTCAAATTACCCAATCAACATATAAAGTGGCTGTACCAAGTTAACGGCGTTTAAATCCAGCCAGTTGAGATAAATTATTGTCATTGGCTAAATACTAAAGCTTAGAACGGAATTCAGTTTGATGTAAGCTAATTTTGGCAGCTCCATGATGAACGCAGTCGTGCATAGATGATGTGAACAGAACACAGAGCATTGATTTATGAGAAAATGGTTCAGACTAATCAATCATTTGTGGCAATGGTAGGTATTTTGTAATGGTTTAGATTTGTGCCAGTAAGTAAGCTACTCAATTGTAAGGGTTCCGTACCCGACGGGAGAGAAATGGAACCCTTTTGATATCACTATATCTTTCTCTGAATAGTCAGTTCTTCAACTGCAGTAATGATAAACAGCAGCAGAAATTTATACATAATAAAATAATCGTCTAATGACTGTCGCTATAACAAACAGTAAATAATAAAAACAAAAACCGAGCATGCGCGTGTTGGGCTACGCACAGGCTATGGTTCTGTCTTCTGTAATAACAGGCGGGAAATATTTATTAGTAATGAGCTAAAAGAATTTCTTTGCTCTCCCGCGACGTTTATGCAGTGCGCCGCGCACTGTGCGCGCTTATGCAGTTCCTCAACCTCCACACTGTAAGAACACAGAGAAAGTGTATGAGAAGTAAGTACGTAGGTTAAAAAAAAACACAAAATAATATGGAATTAGTTGAGATATTTTTATTTACACAATGTGCAAATAATAAAATGTCAACAAATTTATTTTTATTCACTTAGATTTAAAAAAAAAAGTACGGATTTTTTTTATTGCTTTTAAAGTTGGAATACAAATATATTTGTTTTTTTATTATTATATACTTGTATTTTTTTTTGTTTTATTCATTTATATTGATTGATTTTTAGTTTTATACAAATTCAGTCGATGTATTATTTGAAAGTATACCTATTTCAACTAATTTATTTTTTACGATTAACACATTCATCTATCTACCTGTACCTCGCTCACTGAGATCCCTATCCACAGAAAGAAAACCAATTTAAACCGGTACAACGTTTTAAACTTTCGTGATTTTCACTCACGACCACTACAACCACCACGGCAACTGTAATGTTGCCGAAACGTCGAGGTAAATATTACTTGTGTAAAATAGCGTGTTAAACCGGTACTGTTGCATATAACAAATATCATGCTCTGATCAAAATATATATATTTTTTAAAAGAAGTAATTGAGATTAATGGATCTTGATGAAACTATTTTCTCAGCTTTCTGTTGAACTTGCTATCGGTACGGAGAAAACACACTCAAAATCTCGTTGACAAAACATGTTGACGAGTGTGTGAGCTCAACTGTCCTAACATACCTATAGCTAATGTTAAAGGATTGTCATAAAGTGTCATCGTCGCGATATCAGTATGTGGTCAGTGGTCGGCATGAGCTCGACCGGCGTCGCGCAGCCGCGGCCCGCCCGTATCGATGCGGGGTAACGGTCGACATGATTGTCTCCCGGTTTTATTCCCGGCCGATACCATAAACAATGAACACTTACGAAAACAAAACATAAGCCTAATTGTAATGTACAATAAGAGAATGGCTATAATCCCGGACGGCGTGGTCAGGGCCAATTTTATCAGCTGGCATAGTAGCGCGGAAAAAGGCATCGACTTGACATGTAGGTAAACAAATAAATAAATACTATGAGACAATCGACACTAATTGATCTAGTCCCTGACCGAGGGAAATTAAGCTTGTTCTAATGGTACAAGGAACTAGATAGATATACTAACACATACTTTAATATTTTAAACATCCATGACTGAGGTACAAACCTTGATTCGTCGTACAAGCGGGTGCCTCTGCCGCGATTTGAACCCGGAACTTCTTGCTTCCTAGTCAGGGCCACTGATCACTAGGCTATCCGGCCGATATTTGGTGGACCTGTATTATTATTATTACAATTTTAGGCGGAGCAGCAAGTGGAGATGTTACTTACACTTTATGTCTTTAGACAGTATGTACGGATTAGTGCCCAATTAACTAAGGGTATTAATTAGCACACCGTGTTTTTTAAACGCGCGTTTGTATCGATACGCACTCGAGTTGTATGGCTGCACTATGGAAAGCAAAACTCGCGTTTAAAAAAAGCAGTGTAAAGGTTCAAGGCCGTTATTACTCTGCGCTTAGATAAGAACGGAAATCAGTATATTTTTAGACAGCGTATTTTAGCATTTTTAGGGCGCTGGGAATGTGTGTGTTTTAATAAAATGGAACTGACAGTTATCTCATACAGGTACTTACGTCAATTTAAAAAAGAAACGACATTTCAATCCTAATAACGTCGCGGTTTAATAATAACGTACGTATTGCTATCAGACCAGGTAAAGTTGAGCGATGTAAAGTGATATTTACGCTGTTTGTTTTAAAGACGTTTAAAAGGGCTAAAAGGGGAAATGGAAAAATCGTGTACCTTGGTAACTTAACGCGTCGGCAGCGAGATGCAACGACGGATATTACACTCTCACTTTATTTCTTTTAGGTTGAGGGCGGTGATTAAATCAGTTACATTACATTCAAATAAACAATGCTATCAAAGTCAGAGTCAAAATAGTTTAATCTAATTTAAAGTATAACGAGCACTTACGAATGTCAAAAAATCTATCACCGGAGAACCGCCATTTGGAAAATTCTCTGTTGAGAAGAATTTGGCAAAAGACTCAACGTGGTCTCATATATTTTTTTCAAAACAGTTCTAATATTTTATTCATATTTTATTATATGACAGATGATTAACAGTATATATTTAAAATACTGAAAAAAAGTTGGAATCGGTGCCTTCCATTATGTAAGTAGTTTTGTGAAAAAGTACCCGTTATTTATTTTTGCTCGTCGCTGTAGCTAGAAGGTAGTTTATACTCTAATTCAATAGAATCTGACAATCCTGTAGACACTTCCAGCCTACTAATATGAACACCGGGCTGCCTAGGGCTTTGTGATGTGACTATTATTCTTTTTTGATTCCTTTTAGATGATAATTGCAATAACAGGGACATATATAATCAAGCATGACAACGTTAGGGTGTGTCAAATGTGTAGAAAATTGTCAGATTCTATTGAATTGTACTTTAGTTAAAGCCCTTACTATTTAATTGGCAATGTGTACTACAGTCCACATAATTTATATCTATCAGTCTATGGTCAGTCCCATAGACACATCACAAGCAGACCCATCTATTTACAAATCAAATTTGAATAATAGTTAGAACAATAGGAAAGATGGTGTGTGGCCAGCGTAATAGTTCATTCTCAACGGACACAAACTATCTGGCACGACCGCTTTTACTTTTAGGTATAGAATTAAGTTAAAAAGTAATGTCAAAAATTAGCTATCCATTTTAGCAATCCTTTGTATCCGTACAAATGTCAAATGGTATTGTTTAATTCGGAACGACCATTAAAAATACGTACGAAAGCTACGTAAAGTCAGTCATAAAAATGCATGGACGGCTTCAACCTACGTATGAACCAGTTCCTCTACAGAGTTTCCTCCTATGTTTATGCATACATTTAATCCTTTATGAAAAAAGGTTGATACGAAACACGCTCTAAATTCTGTGATACACACATTTCACACCATACACCTATTTGCCTTACTGTGCAGAAACCATAACAAAAGAGAGTAAACGGAACGGCTGGAATTGATGGAGTTGACACTGCATCAGTCGGTTTCGTATTTTTTTCCTTTTCAGTCTGTTGTGCAACTTGTGCATCACTAGTTACGTTAGTGACCAGTATCCTTTTGTTCGAATGTTGGATGTTGCTAGCCTTCAAACAGGTTATGAAAAACTGTTACAGGGGCGAAGTAGAAAAGTTAGCAAAGATAAGTTACTCTATTAGGAGGGGGATCGGGAACAAAATGGGCAACCAATGGACAACTTTTTGTTTTTGTGTTCTTAGCACATATCAATGTTTTTGTAATATATATAAACAATATACAAACAGTATATAAACAGTATAGTAGTAGTTCACAATTTAGTTTATTTATTTTTAGGATAGTTTTTACTTCATAGAATTGTAATGTAATTGTTATTATGATAATTAACAGTATTATTTGCATTGTATTACTCTTTTAATTAAATTAATAAGGCAGTCACTAGTGGGAAGATCACTTCGTTAAATTGTACCAGTTTCAGTTATATGCTTATACAAAATTGTGTGTTTTGCTAAGTCAGTAATTCTACTTGATTTCTGAGCACTTTCACAAACAAGGGTATTTAGGTACCTTTTCTTTTTTTTTCAATTTTAGTAAAGGCTTTAGGAAGGATTTTAATAAAGCAACCCGGTTTAAAGTACACTGTTAAATTTTTTTGTAAAATTACAATTGTTTTACAAAACAAATATCAGCAAAATTCCAAATCAACGTATACTAATACAAAACATAACACAATTTGAGTAAAATTACAAGACATGTGAAGGAACTTACTATAATGAGTTGTAATTTTGGAAGCTTTATGCAATAACCCTACACGTATTGTAATTTTTCCTAACTGTTGGTGAATTTCTAATGAAAGGTTGTAAATTTACCAAAATTGTTTGTAATCCGATTTACAATACTTTTTTTGTGATATTACGAATAAATGTTGAAACTCAAATTACTATGAAGTCATTAAGAATTTACAAATAATTTTATTATTTTTGTAACACAAATTTGAAAATTACAATACGTATTATAATTCTATCGAAAGTTTTTATTTTTCTAACACTTATTGTAATTTTCTAAAACTGTTGATTAATTCTGAACAAAATGATTTGAAATTTAGAATAACTCTTTGTATTTTGATTTACAATACTTTTTTTATGAAATTACAAAAAAACTTGAAACACAAATTAGTATGAAATCATTAAGAATTTACAAATACTTTTATTATTTTTGTAACACAAATTTGAAAATTACAATACGTATTATAATTCTACCGTAAGTTTTTATTTTTCTAACACGTATTGTAATTTTATTTACCTTTTGATTAATTTCGGGCAAAAAGATTTAAAATTTACAAAAATAGTTTGTAATTTGATTTACTATACTATTTTTATAAAATTTTGAAAATATGTTGAAACTCAAATTAGAATGAAATTATTAAGAATCTGCAAACTATTTTATCATTTTTGTAACACAAATTTGAAAATTGCATTACGTATTGTAATTCTACCCAAAGTTTTTACTTCTCTAACACGTATTGTAATTTTTTCAAATTTTTGATTAATAGCAAGCAAAAAAAATTTAAATTTAAAAAAAATGTTTATAATTTGATTTACAATACTTATTTTGTGAAATTATGAAAAAATGTAGAAGGTTAAATTATCAAAGATTTACCTATAATTTTATTATTTTTATAACGCAAGTTCGAAATTGCATTATACATTATAATTCTACTAAAAACGTGTATTTCTCTTACATGTATAGTAATTTTTCAAACCGTTAATTAGTTTTGAATCAAAAGGTTCTAAAATTCTTGAAATCTGTTTGCAATTTGATCTAAAATATATTTCTTTGTAAAATTACAGAAAAATATTAGTATTGAAACTACCATGAAGTCATTAAAAATCTATAAATATTTTTAGTATTATAATCTATAAATTGAATTTTCAAACCAAGTCTTTAAATAAGCTGTAGATCATCATTTTCAGAGCGATACGTTACCTGCGTGAGAGGTAGAACTTTTTGTCTCGGGTTAGATATATCGCAATTCATATCTGCACAGAGTTTATATTTAATTCTAAATTAAAATTATTAAATGTATTTCGTTTGCACTATGAACGCAGTGAAATTTTCGATAGCTTAACATGATATTTTACATGAATTCTTAGCAGTCCAATCAACAAAACGTTAATAAAAAAAGTAGAGTTTGTAATTTCTATAGAAATATATTAATATTGAAAGTTTTGAGACTTATATAATGGACAGAACTTTTATATAAGACGTTTTACTTCAAACTTAGATTTTTCCCGTTATCTTTGAGATTTTCGGTTTACCAGACATTAAGATAGTCACAAAATCAAATAACGATTACCTTTGTATTTTTTTTCCATATTAAATATTATTTGACATGTGTTCTCAAACTAAACGAATTTCCAATAGTCGTTTGGTAAATTTCAACAAATGTTTTGTAAATTTTCGATAATGAGTTGAAATTAATTACGTTGTAAATTTACAACACATCATTTTGAAATTGCAAACCATTTTCAACAGAATTTGTTTGGCAAAATTACATTATTTGTATTGTAATTTTGCTAAACGAATTACCGATAGTCGTTTGGTAAATTTCAACAAATGTTTTGTAATTTTTCAATAATGAGTTGAAATTAATTGTGTAGTAAATTTACAACACATCATTTAAAAATTGCAAACCATTTTCAACAGAATTTGTTTGGCAAAATTACATTGTTTGTATTGTAATTTTGCTAAACGAATTTCCGATAGTCGTTTGGTAAATTTCAACAAATGTTTTGTAATTTTTCGAAATTGAGTTGAAATAAATTGTATTGTAAATTTACAAAACGGAATTATATTATTACTTTATTGTTGTGCGTAAAAACTTCCAACACTTTCTTTGTAAAATTACTACAGAAATTTTTAACAGTGTAGATATACCTAGTGTAATGGATCCTCCTCGCAATTCCGAACGAACTACTTTTAGATTTTTAGTTATTTATTTGTCACCTTGTTTATCCCTAAATTCCTATTTCGCTTGGTCACGCCACAGTTAAAAAAATACTGAACCGATTGGATATGTACAAGGTTCTTACGAAAAAAATAATAAGAAATATGTGCAGAAAATTACAAAATGTAACTAAACTCAACGATCATATTTATAAACTTATCGCTAGGATTAGGGTTAGGACACGAAATTCGTTTTTTATGTAATGTTAATGAAATTCACGGTATAATTTACGGGAATTTTCGTGATTTTAAGGTATTTCAATTAACTTCCTATTGTAACTGCGCCGAAAAAATATACATATCGTTCGCAAAACAAAGTATTAAGTTGGGAAATAATTGCGGCATAAAATTGACACGATGGCGTATACACTTGTTATCAGATATCTACTGCCGTGTTCGGATTTCCTGACATGAAAATGGAAAGCCAAAATAATGAACGAGTTAAATTTATATGCGATTCTACTTTTATTTACATTCATATGATTGCAAATTCAACTTAAAATGCAGTACGGATAACAAACAGGAAGTTACAATTGTTTAAAAAAAAATGATGTGGGCAATTTGTATTTTTAATTTTATTGGAGTTTAATCTTGCAAATTTAGTTTATATTTTGAGACTAGCTTTTACCCGCGGCTTCGCACGCGTAAACTAATCGGTCTGGTAGTGGCAATTGAAATATCCCGTGGGAGTATAGGGATAAAAAAATAGCGTATGTGTTATTCCAGACGTGCAGCTACCTACACACCAAATTTCATGGCTCTAAGCCCAGTGGTTGTTACTTCGAGATTTTATCCTTTGATATCCCGTGAGAATTTCGGGTCAAAAAGTCGCTTATGTATTATTTCAGACGTGCAGCTCCCTACATATCAAATTTCATGACTCTAAGCCCAGCTGTTATTATTTCGAAATTTTATCCCTATCCCGTAGGAATATCAGGATAAAAAGTAGCTGTTTGAACTACGACATTTGAATATTGAAAATAATTAGCAAAACCGAATTGGGCAAGATATAGGTTTCACTTACAGTTTGTTCTGGCTCTTTTCCTCAGTCCTTGGGACACATTTAAGACACAATCACAGCACTTTCAGAGTTTTTATGAATAATTTAAAAGAGCGCGCGCCGGCCGGCATTCATTTCGAGCTGTCAAATTTGCGCAACTGGCTGGTGGCGCCGCCGTGCGGGAGAAAGCGGAAAGTTCATTCAGCCAGTATGTTTTTTTGATATGTGCAGGAGGTTTTAATGCTCATATTACTAATTATATCTGCCCAATGTAACGTACATAAACCCCCCACCGGGAATCTACCCCAGATTCCCCAGTTTACAAACCAAACCAGGGATGGTATTGAATAAGGTAAGTGGACTGTATAGTGTAAGTATTTGTTGACTTAGTGAACTAAACACGTGTAGCTGTAAATTGAGTAAAATAAATGACTTATTTCGAACCTAAAATTGTCATAAATTTGACACCTTCTTGCGTCAAATTCATGCAAAGAAACAAATAAAAATAAAAATTATGCTGAATCCAATTCCATTGGAAGTGGACTAAGCTTTACAACGGGTCGCGTGTATTCGCCATTCTGGATTTTTACTTTTACCACCCGTACAACTCCATCAGCTCCTGGATAAAGTTCCGTCACGCGACCGAGAGGCCATTGAAGCGGAGGAGCGTCAGCATGCATAAGAACGAGTTCATCAACTTGAATATTACGACAATTCCTATGCCATTTTTGTCGCTGCTGCAGCGTGTGCAAATAATCATTTAATTGCAATGTACGCGGACCGATATGTAAATAAATTTTATGAAAATAGTCGATAAGAATTTTTGTAAAGTTGCACTTTTTAGGAAGCAATAATGGATACTTCTTTTGATATGGTAGTACGGCGAAAGACAACCTACCCCCCACCCTGAGAAAACCGAGGGGGTCGACATAAGGTGCTAACCTTTTAAGTGAAGAACTACAGCTGTAACCATTGGAAATTGCTTGGATATCAGCTGCAAAATGCTCTCGCTGAACTGATTTGATGAGCACATCGTGTGCGTTCTTTAAATCTGATAGAGACGAAGGACCAGTGTTCCTATTAGATTTCGTCGATCTACAATTGTTAATAAATTGAAAACAACGAGCTAAGACATTTTGAAGTTTGCTAAAACTCGAATATTTTTCAGTTAAATTATAAACAAGATTTGAGTCACGTGTTGTGTTTTGCACGCTAGTTTGAGCCAAAGTCGCGCATGGAATTTTGAGTTCTGGCACATTTGCCGATTTAAATTGATCAATTGATTTTACTGGCCAATTCTCTCTTGGTGCGTCTAGCCAGCTCGGTCCTCCGAGCCACTCCGCTGTCGATAACAGCACGGAAGGTAGCGCTCCGCGCGAGCACACGTCAGCGGGGTTGGACGCGCCGCTCACGTGAAACCAACAATCGCTTTGCACGGTCTCTAAGATTTTGGAGACACGCGAAGCCACAAAGGTTTTGAGGTTGTAACTGGGTGTATTCAACCAACTCAGCACCACAGAGGAATCGGTAAACAAGAGTATTTCATGAACAGGAATTCGTTCAGACAATATTGACTTCGTATATTTGACTAACTTGACTAACAAATGCGCAGCCATTAGCTCGAGACGTGGAATGGTCACTGTCTTCAAGGGTGCAACCTTGGATTTGCAATGACCAGACTGACCTTCGAATCACCTTGATTGTTAAAACTACGCAAATAGATGACCGCAGCTATTCCTTGAACTGAAGCATCGCAGAATCCTAGTATCTGGTAGTAGCTGTGCTGTTTGACAGTAACCTGGCGCTCGTGGCTAAAATTCGACAACAGCGGGAGCTCTGACATGTAGGTGAGCCACTCCTTTTCTAGTTCCGGAGGCAGCCGCTCATCCCAACCCAGCTGTTGGAGCCAGAGTTTCTGCATGAAGCATTTCGCGTAGAATATGCAAGGAGCCACGAAACCTAAGGGATCATACTGACGACCTATCTGTGACAAGACACTACGCTTGGTGATCGCCTGTGAAGCTGGAAGTGGATGGAATACGAAGGAAAACACATCTTCGGCGGGTCGCCACTGCAGACCTAAAACTTTTATGGATAGGTCCTTGTCATCCTCGAATGCAATGGGCGTTTCGCGGTGATCAGCTGGAACCTGAGCCAGTACCTGGGGACAGTTGCTGGCCCACTTACGAAGCAGAAATCCTCCTCCACTCAGCAACTCTAACAGTTCATCCTGTAGCCTAGCTGCTTCATCATAGCTGCTCACTGACCACAGAAGGTCATCGACGAAGAAACCCTTTTTTAGAACCTTGCTCGCTAAAGGATACTTCTCGCAGTCGTCGTCAGCCAGTTGATGCAGGACTCGGATCGCTAGGTACGGACTGCTAGCAACGCCGTATGTGATCGTGTTTAACTCATACACCTTTAAAGGTTGATCAGGTTGAAACCTCCACAAGATGTGTTGGTAATTGCGTTGAGATTTTTCGATCAAGGTCATTCGAAACATTTTACAAATGTCACTTGACAAGCAAATTTCATGTATACGAAAATTTATTAAAATCTCATTAATATCTGCTTGAAGCTTAGGACCGGCGTAAACGACTGAATTTAAAGAATTATTATTTGTCGTTTTGCATGAGGCGTCAAAAACTACTCGGAGTTTTGTCGTGGTACTTGACGGTCGGAGAATACAAAAGTGAGGAATTATGTACTTAGAATCCATAGTACCAAAATCACCTACGCAAGTCATGTGACCAAGGCTTTCATATTCGGACATGAATTTATTATATTCTTCCTTAAGTTCCGGAAGACGATTCAGCTTTGTTTCTAAATTGTTGAAACGACGTAACGCTTGTGGAGTCGAATCGCCGAGATCAAAACTGGGTTTGAACGGGTACTTCACTGTATAACGTCCCGTAGTATCGCGACTGTGTTCGTTTTGGAACAATTGTTCGACATACAAATCTTCTGGTTTTTTAGTGACGTCATACGGCACGTTTTCAGTCTCCCAGAAAGAGTTCATGATTTTATCGATACTACTAGTTTTATTAGCAGAGAACAAGTTGAGCGAGGCTGTATTTGACTCACAATCGTCACTCAGTACTGTCTGACCAGTAATGACATATCCGAATATGGAATGCATCGCGACGGGCAAACCCGGGTCACGTGGTAGTATATTTTGACCGTCATAAATGTAGGGAAATAAGTCACCTGCGATCAACAAGTCAACTGGAGCCGCCGAAAAGTAGTTCGGGTCAGCTAACTCTAGATTTTTGAAATTATTGATAACTTTGTTTGATAAGGTTACTGTAGGTAAGTTGCTAGTTATATTACTTACGACAACAGTATCAGTGCTAAGCACCGGACCAAATGAGTTTCGTGGTTTAATTGAACATGTAACCAGACCGAAATCTTGCACTGGCGCACCTCCCAGACCCATGGGTTCAAACTGACACTTGCGTCGAGACAAACCCAGGCGCTGGGCACACTCTTTTGTCATATAACCGGACATGGCACCGCTGTCAATGACTACACGTACGGCGTGGTAAGTTCCCCATCGATCTGCGACGTGCACCATGGCAGTGCCTAACAGCACGGTTGAATTTGACGAACAAGTCAAGCCGACGTTTGGCATTGACCTTTGACTTTGATTTTGACCATTTGAAACGTTTTGAATACTTGAAATGTTTTGACTATTTGAACCGTTTTGATTAATTGATGAATTTTGAACAGTTGGAACTGTATCTAAGTGAATACTGTGATGGTGCGGTTGTTTACACAGCACACAACGCACTTTTGACGTACACTCGGACAACGAATGCTGACGAAAGCAATTTTCGCATAATTGAAGCTGTTTCACTTTGTCAAGACGCTGCACCGGTGTTAAATCAAAAAACTCGAAACATCGATAAGTTGAATGCGGTTTGTCGCAAAATAGACATCTATTTGATCGTTCGCTATTATTCTTACTCACAGCTGACAAGCACGGCTTTTGGAACTGCTTCGGTGCACTACTGTAATTAGCAGCATTATTATTATTTGTTCGAACAAAATTCGGCTTTGCAGAGGTGTTAGGAACACTCTTAGGCGTAAACTGAATTTTTGATGTACTAATTTTAACCTCAGACATTTCCAAAACACGCGCCTGTTTCTCCACGAAATTAATCAGCTGTTCGTAAGTAGGTATATCGGTTTGATCTACAGATTGTTCGAATTCGCGCCTAGTGACGGGGTCTAAATTTCGCAATCCCATATAAAACAGTATGAAACTCGATAGGTTACTGATTTTCAAAAGTTTCAATGCTTTAACACACTCTTGATACGTTTGTAAAAATGTGTTTAGACCAGTAGCCGACTCAGTTGACAAAGGCTTAAATTGAAACAGCCGATCTAAATAGCTCGTAGCTAAGGCACGAGTGTTCTCAAATTTTTTGACTAGCAAAGCCCATACTATCGGATAATTATCGGCCGTCACTGGCATCCCTTTGACCACAGTCAATGCCGAACCGCTGACTGCGGAGAGCAGGTAATAAAACTTCTCAATGTTCGTAATATCATTGTTGTTATGAATTAAACTCGTAAACGTGTCATAGAATGTTTGCCAGTTTTCTAATTTGCTATCGAAATGGAACAATTCTAGTTTAGGCAGCCGCGGCTTAGCCGACCGCGAGTCTGGCCCGGCAGCGCCCGGGCCGCGGCCCGCGGAGCGCGACGAAGGTCCGCTACCGCTGCCGTCACACGATTGCCAAGTGTCGCTATTAGCCTCCGCTACACTCAGAATACGGAAATACATGTCGTCAAAGGTTTGAATTTCCTGATAATTTGGTTTAAATTTCGGGTTTTGTTTCTTATTGTAAGAATTTAACTCGAATATGCATTGTTCGAAACATTCCCGAGTCGAATGAAGTTCTTTGAGTCGCAAATTAAATTCGGTTAAACGCTCTGGTGGAGTTGATTTGGATAGTTCAAATAACGTTTGACATCGTATAAAAAGCAGTTCTTTTTTGTTAATAAGTTGTTCGACATCGAATTCTTTTTCGTCCATTTCGAATTAAAAAACAAAAGACGCGCGCGACGCGTTGCAAAGAACGAAAATTGAAAACGTTTATTTTATACGTATTATTCTAGGTAAATAACTTAGATTAGAAATAAGCCTGTTACCTTAAAACTGCGTGAAATGTGTGTTTTATGTGTATGAATGTGTATTTAGTTTGCAAACTGAGGATGCGGTTCGATTGACCAAAATGTTTGAACTACGACATTTGAATATTGAAAATAATTAGCAAAACCGAATTGGGCAAGATATAGGTTTCACTTACAGTTTGTTCTGGCTCTTTTCCTCAGTCCTTGGGACACATTTAAGACACAATCACAGCACTTTCAGAGTTTTTATGAATAATTTAAAAGAGCGCGCGCCGGCCGGCATTCATTTCGAGCTGTCAAATTTGCGCAACTGGCTGGTGGCGCCGCCGTGCGGGAGAAAGCGGAAAGTTCATTCAGCCAGTATGTTTTTTTGATATGTGCAGGAGGTTTTAATGCACATATTACTAATTATATCTGCCCAATGTAACGTACAGTAGCCTTCGTGTTATTCCAGAGGTCCAGCTACCTATATACTAAATTTTATGGCTCTAAGCCCAGCGGTTGTTATTTCGAGATCTTATCCCTAGTTATCCCGTTGGAATATTGGGTCAAAAAGTCACCTATGTGTTATTTCATACGTCCAACTACCTATATACCAAATTTCATGACTCTAAGCCCAGAGGTTCTTATTTCGAAATTTTATCCCTATCCCGTGGGAATATCAGGATAAAAAGTAGCATTCGTGTTATTCCAGAGGTCCAGCTACCTACACACTAAATTTTATAGCTCTAAGCCCAGCGGTTGTTATTTCGAGATCTTATCCCTAGTTATCCCGTGGGAATATCGGATCAAAAAGTCACCTATGTGTTATTCCATACGTCCAACTACCAACATACCAAATTTCATGACTCTAAGCCCAGAGGTTCTTATTTCGAAATTTTATCCCTATCCCGTGGGAATATCAGGATAAAAAGTAGCCTTCGTGTTATTCCAGAGGTCCAGATACCTACATACTAAATTTTATGGCTCTAAGCCCAGCGGTTGTTATTTCGAGATCTTATCCCTAGTTATCCCGTGGGAATATCGGGTCAAAAAGTCACCTATGTGTTATTCCATACGTCCAACTACCTAAATACAAAATTTCATGACTCTAAGCCCAGAGGTTCTTATTTCGAGATTTTATCCCTATCCCGTGGGAATATCGGGATAAAAAGTAGCCTATGTCCTTTCCCAAGGTCTATTCTATCTCTGTACCAAATTTCATCCAAATCGGTTCAGCGGTTTTGGCGTGAAAGCGTAACAGACAGACAGACAGACAGACAGACAGACAGACAGACAGACAGACAGACAGACAGAGTTACTTTCGCATTTATAATATTATAAGTATAAGTATATAAGTATATAAGTATATATAAGTATATATAAGTATATAAGTATGGATTAAAGTTGTGATAAAAAATTCACTCGCTGAAACGTCACTCACGTTCATTAAATCTTTATCGCACTTTATAGACTATACCAACTTCACGCCGGTAGTTTTTACTAATACTTTTTGACGTTGTCGTTGTTAAAATTAAGGGTTACGACTCCAATCGTGCGTTAGACCTGACACACGCACACACACACACAATTTTTTAAACTAACTGCATTGCTGTTATTTGTACTGCTACTAGTTGTTTGTCAAATTGTCAATAAAGCAACGTTAACATATTCAGGAACCTTGGTACCTTGGTACATGACTTACCATGAGATACGAAACTCTTAATTTGACCCTGGATAGATGCTAGTTCAATCATCATCATCATCATATCAGCCATAAGACGTCCACTGTTGGACATAGGCCTCCCCCATAAACCTCCGTTGCCTCGGTTGGCGAAGCGGCTTGCATCCACCGTGAGCCCGCGACTAGTTCAATGGCATTTATCAAAACGAGTAAATACAGTGATTTTCATATTTTAGCTTACGTCATGTTTGTTTGGCGCATGGTGCCAAGTAAAGACTTATAGTAACTCTTTCTGTGGCGACGGCATTACTGCCGTGCTCGAACTAAAAGACGGCTAAGTGACATTTTGGCCAAAATTGACTTTTTGATACAGATCGAAAGAGAAAAAAAAGCCGCATCGATGAGTCTAAGCCATCTCAATTTTGGCCAAATGTCACTTAGCCGTCTTTTACTTCGAGCACGGCTGATTAGTATTATTGAGATCACATTCATGATGGCTGCCTAAGACGGTGCTTAAGCGTGGTAAAATAAAAACACCTAATAAAATAGAGTAACGTCAATAAAACGTCATTCTACCCCCATGCAAGCACGTGGCTTTGTGCGCCACGCATGGTATAACTTCGTTTAATTATTCATTTCTAACTTTGCGTAGCATCTTGTTCATAAATAACAGTAGGTACACGAGAACCTAACTCGGAACAATAAATATGCGAGTGTAAGAAACACAAAACAAGTAAAGGTTAAATAAATAGTCTTCAAACTCATGTTTAACGTTGTAGTTACTCGGTTGGCACATTAATGAGTGAAAGAGGACTGTTTTATTATAGTTCCAAAGAATGCTATAACACTCCTTATAAAAAATATTTAAAGTTAAAGGCTTTTATTTTAATGAATCAGCTGCACCAAAAGTACTGGTTAGGTTGCAAGGTTAGAACACAACAAGAAATTTAAATAAAATCATTTAATTAAAAAAAATACTTTAAATAATGTTTATCTTGATATCAGTAAGCAGTTATCTAAAACAAGCATCATTTAAGAATTCACTAAGGATAACATTTCATGAATGTGTAATTTCACACTAAGGGTAAATCGTGCTGTGTATTATCATGTATTATCTACAAAACATAGGATGACATAAAGTTCAAAATTTCTTTTCTAATGCGCACATGAACTTTTTTTAATATCTAATTTAATTACCTTTATGAATAGGTCACTAATGAATACACACAAAGTACCTAAAGAAACAGTTGGTCTTCAAATGTATTAGACCACCGCAGTTTGCAGTTATTGACCGACTTTGAATCTTGAGATTCCAGGTTTGAAGCCCGCAAGAGTAGGCACTTCTTGCACGATGAAGACAAAATTTTGTAGCTATTTGAATCATGGATTATAATACATACACATATGTACTCAGTTCATTGATAAAAAATACCTACCTAAAATTCCTAATCTTGACAAGACATTGACATGAAACTTTATTTTACTACCTCTATGTGTGAATTAAAAACACTTGAGTTATGGAGTTTAAAAACTTTATAAATTGGGAAATAGGTATTTGACTGTTTAATTTTGCATAATTAATTGCATTAATTCTTTCGACACCTACTTGAGTTAAGTCACCAGTGTGTTGGAGAAATTGATGAACTTAATTTAGCCTGTTGAATGTTCTCTTAAAATTAAAAGAATCAAAAATATCACGTTGTACATATTTATGAAAACATGGTATGTACGTACACGTTGTATACTACTCATAAAACAGTTTTTGTTTAGTGAGACTACAGTAAATGAATTGACTCATGATAATTATTAATTATAATGAAATTTGCAATTTAAATAATGCTTTTCACTAGCGGAAATGTCACTTTAAAGTTCACTTGAATGTTATATACATAAAAGTAACATAGCAATTTCATTAACTCAGCGTAAAAGTGCGATTTGTTTCCGCCGTTGATCTATTATTTCAATTATACCTACTGGAATGGCCTCATAAGCACCTAATTTCGCCAATTTAGCAGATTTATTGAGGGAAGGTTGGTAGAAAATTTAAATAAACAATGTATTTTAAATAAACGATTCGTGTAAACGACACTATTTAGTACAGCAAAAATAACTCCTCAACGTAAACCAACCATCAGCCATAAATATTTGACAGCCAATATATATGTAAATCCTTTTTTTTTTTTTTATTTATTTAAATCCTTTTTCTTCACTGTCATTTCATTATTCTACATTTAAAAATCTAAAATACGCCATTATTCGAATATTGTGGATATAATAAATAATAATAACGGGTGTGGCCTGTAATACGAGCAAAAAATTAAATCAAAGATCGTCCTCGGCAAACTAAACAATATTAGTCCAGCGACTTTTAAAAATAATGGAGTCTTTGAATTTTCCTTTTTTCATAAAAATTAAATACTGTTATCAATGTACGCCATCCTAGAACACAACTCTGACGTCGCCTGTCACGCTAAAAACACCAAACATTTTGCTTTACATTACTTCTTCGAATAAACTTAAAAGTGTAATAAAAATTAAAAAACTCAATTAACTTATTTTTTAAAGTCGTTGAACTAACGTTACCTATTCAGTTTGAGGAGTATGATCTATGTTTAAATTATCTGCTTATATTACAAGCCACACTCGTTATATTGTTGATTCGAAACCTTTATTTAAATAAGTACTTTAATTTGAGGGCAGAGTTTACCGTATCGACGGGATGAACGTTAAATGTTTGACAGTTACAAAACCCATGAACATTTTGTACTGGAAATGATTTTTCTATTATTCAATTTTTTAAATAGTTATTCTGCTATTCGGGACGGAGACAAATATAATAAATTAAAATTAAGAATAATTATATTTTTTTTAACTATTGGTAAATTTTATTGATGTTCAGCTATCTACATACCAAATTTCATCTAAATCTAAAAAATACAAACACACCCACACGCACAGACTTTCGCATTTATAATATAGGCACTAGCCGCTACCCGTGACTTCGTCCGCGTAGAATTCAGTTTTCTCTATCCCACGGGAAATATGCAATTTTCCGGGATAAAAACTATCCCATGCCCTTCCCCGAGACGCAGACTATCTTTATAATGGATTTCATCTAAATCGGTTCAGCGGTTTAGACGTGATACAAGCAAACAAATAAACAAACAAACAGATTTACAAACTTTCGCATTCATAATATTAGTCAGAACTCAGAAGTAGGAAGTAGGATATAAATAACAACGTTAATTAGCACTAAAACTTGTAGAGGAAGCAGTATCATGATTCATCAAACATTTTGTGTAACCTTTACCTTTTGAACAAAAATTTTTTGTCATCACGCCATCAACTGGGTAGTAATATCCGATAACAAAAGTAGCATTACCATATTTTTCAAAAGTATTGTCTCATTGTGTCTAACCGTCATTAATATACAGGGTGGGTCATTTAGATCGGTCAGTATGGGAAAGTCTGAAACTATTAGCGATACGATTAGACAACTATTAGACGAAACTATTAGACATATATAAGACATACGATCTTTTGTTTTTGGGAAGCATGTCATCGATTTTAGTAACAAGAAAAATTGCATTTATACATAAAAAAAACTTGCATTCAGTCGGGGAATCGAAGCCGGACGTTTTGAAATATAAAACTTACATTAAAAAAAAATACAATGCATTTTATTCATTCTAGCTATCGTATTTCATAGTAACATTTATTGCTTATGACCTTCATTACCGATACCGAAATAGAAATAATGTAAATTTTATTAATCCAGTAACTTTGTCGCCTGAAAGTATGGGGGCAGTATGCGTCAAATCCGGTAGTTCTGAAATTTTGCAGACTTGTTTATGATGTTGGCCTAATGAATAATCCAAGTTTGTGACCTCGAGCGCCGAACGCAACTTTGTCAAAAATCGAAAAAACCGCGAAAAAATCGATATTTTTTTCAAATTTTGGCTATTATAACCCTAAAGGACTAGTGTTTGAAAAAACTTTCTTAGAACGTTTTAAAGAAGACTACATTTTCTACAACATGACATGATACTAGAATTGTCTCTGTGGACCCAATAGTTTCTAAGATTAAGCCTTTCAAAGTTTATCATTTTTTCGAACTTCGCAATTTAGGCAACCACAACACCTATAACCTTGACGAGCTGCGGTACCGACTATTCGCTAGGGCTGCGACGAAAACCAGCTTCAATCTAGCCAGGTTACCTCCCACAAGAGACTCTGCTCGATTTCACTCCTTGCGGACATACCATCAGGTAAAAATTTGTCCTTGCATCAGTAATTCATATAACATATCATTCATCATTTTCTATTCTCATGTACAATCTTCTTACAGGTACAGGCGTGGTTGGGAGTCACACTTAACCCTGGGGGTGGCTATATACACACCACAAAGCCTCAATCCCAAAACGATGACCAGAGATGCAGCCCCACAACATCTCTTGCAGATGATTACTTGCGGCTGCACGAAGGGTTGTGGGCTTGCGTGCAGCTGCAGGAAGACAGGATTAAAATACTCATCAGTCTGTAGGCACTGCAGCGAGGCCTCTTGTGACACTATACCTGATGTTGCAGTAGTAAAATCCTAGAAGGCGACGATCTGTCCGATGTCGAAATGGAGGATGACTTGACGGCACAAAACGTCGACGATTCATTACCATCCCCTGATGGGGATATGCCATCCCAATACGTCGATCCAGATACGGACGAACCTCAAACGGGACCTTCCAAAAGGGCCAAATTAATTTGATTTTTTGATTTTGAATATTACTCAATTTCCTAACAAATAAACTTATTAACTTCTGTTGTACTTTTATTTTTTATTTACTTCATTATTCGTAGCTTAGCTTTAACATCATCGTTCACACTCCTCATTATCTTTTTAACATCCTATCATAAAAGAACAGGGCTTCGATAGTATAATCAGGGTCAAAATTCATTCAGAACGACAGAATCGCAAAAAATTGCGAAGTTCGTAAAAATGATAAACTTTGAAAGGCTTAATCTTGGAAACTATTGGGTCCACAGAGACAATTCTTGTATCATATTGTATCAAATTTAGTTTTCTTTAAAAAGTTTTAAGAAAGTTTTTTCAAACACTAGTTCTTTAGTGTTATAATCGCTAAAATTTGAAAAAAATACGTTTTTTTCGCGGTTTTTTCGATTTTTGACAAAGTTGCGTTCGGCGCTCGAGGTCACAAACTTGGATTATTCATTAGGACAACATCATAAACCAGTGTGCAAAAATTCAGAACTACCGGATTTGACGCATACTGCCGATGTATAAAGTTACTGGACTATATTTAAAATAGATGAAAATGGTTCCTAGGAACAGATCTTCGTATGTCTTATAGTTTCAGACTTTCCCATACCAACCGATCTAAATGTGCCACTCGATATAAAAGAGTGATAAACTATTTTCATTTATGAGATAACTAGACGGGAGAAAATGTAACTTGATTTTTAAGACGCATAAAATCGTAATATAGTACCTGCAAGGTTTCCAAAATGAACAATTCAAATACAGCTCGTCCATTCCCTTATTGTTTTCTCCTCTCTCACTCCTCGTGGCAGAATTTAATATTAAATTTGATAAAGTCAGGCGTATCAGAAAATTCATATAAAATGGAGATACAAATAATAAATATGCGGGATTAAATTAGCATAGTGTTTCGGAATTTATAACGGATTAGGTGTTGCCCGCGACTTCGTCTGCGGAGTATACAGTAACGGTCGAGGTGCCAAATTTGATAATTTGTTTAATAGTTTTTACATGAAAAGGTAACAAATATTCACGCATCCATCCTCATAAAGTTTGTAATGCTTACAAATTCGTGTTTAGTTCCAAGATGAAAAGTACTCAATGTATGCACTAAGCACCAGTTAGTAACAATTTGTTCGTCAAATTTCATAAAAGTCTATGCAATGGATTTTGAGTGACAGAGTAATACCTAATAAAGAATCATAAATACATAAAGTATCTTAGCGCTACGACTCAGTTCCATATACTATAGGAGTTTAAGAGTGAATTATAATTGAGGCTCTTAATTTGAATAGCCTTTAATATATTATAATATTATCAGCTATTCAAATTTAGAACAGGCAAATTGGCTGGTGTAGTCATCAACAATTATGCAAAATATTAAATCACAGAAATCTTTCAGCGTCGAAATTCCTGAGCAAAAATGATATATTGTGATTGGGGGTTTGCCAAATGGTTAATCATGAAAAATCACTAAGCTTTTAAAATTACGGGACCTAAGAATAAGTCATCATCGTTATCATTTGGTGTTCGGGCCGTAACGAGAGCAATTTGTGTAACAAATGGCATGACACCGTCCAACACGCGGAAACATCGATTACCATGGCCGGCCACGGGACACGGAGGATAATTTCCTTCTATTCGATGTATTGTTCTCCAGTAAGGAGAATAATAGTTTTTCCATTAGGACTGACTGTAAGTCTGATTGAGTAGAACGTGGCCGGGACGAAAATGCCCCGAACCATAAGGAAATAAGGTTTTCTGGCTCTCGTTTTTGCATGGCATTCTTACAAGACGATTTATCACTGACTTACGTAGTTAATTGATAAGGCGCTGCATAAAAAATTGGAATGGTGAAATAAATGTGAGATTACTTCATCCGACATACTGGACAAATACGATTCGGCGTTTCTGTGAAATTTCGTCATCAATGCTGTTTTCTGTTAAACATTACAGAATATTATAAGTTGCTAGTAGCTTCAATTGAGCCAATTTTAACTTTTCACCATTATAACAAGAAAACACTCTACGTAGTAGTACATTTGTTTGCCACGCACTATAAACTTGTGGCATTTAAGTATTTGAAGCGATTGTGTGCGAAATTTAATGTGGGTGAAGGTATTTTAGTTACTTCTTGAGTGGAACTATGTAATCGGTACACACATGCGAGATATTTATTCTCATAAAAGGGATGGCATCATTAACAATAACTTTGTTTTATGATAATGTTATTAGGATGGTAGTATTGTTGGTAAATGTACACCTATCAGTGGCGTAACGTGGCATCGTAATAGCTCGATTCCCACCTCGTTGCCATTTTTTTTAATAAGTATAAGAAACATTTTCTATATACTAACTCCGAGGAGTTGCATTTGAAGATATACCAAATTCACACTTCTCTTGCTGTCCAGGTTGCCCAACGAAAATGATCACTCCATACCTATACCTCCCCTTGGTACCTTCTTTGCTATCTAGACGTTGGTCAAGCAAGTTACTGTTGTAACTAATCACATCCACAAAATAATATTGAAGATAAAAATGTAAGAAAAAAACATCGAAAAAGAACAATGAAAAAATCTTAAGGGTACACATTTTTCATTTAACATTTCGCTTAGATAAAATTACAATTATTTTAAGAATGGTCAGCGCTCAAATCGTTTCGTGGCTGTCAGAGATAAGCAATTTGCAGCGCGCACCAAAATCTTAATGACTCAGACCATGTAATTTTATCTTCGTTAATCAATGCCGCTTGCCGATCCGCGGCCTCCACTCGAGAACTTTTCGGCCCCAACGGCCATCTGCTCTCCGTGTCTGCGCAGCGTGGGACGTCCACCAACGAGATGGACGGATGACCTGGTTAAAGCCGCGGGTTCACGGTGGATGCAGGCCGCTGCTAACCGAAGCAACTGGAGGTCTATGGGGGAGGCCTATGTCCAACAGTGGACGTCCTACGGCTGAGATGATGAATCAATGCCGGGGTCTCGAACGAGAAATTGAATTATTCAATTTCAAACATTTTTATTCCATTTCAAAAATATTTTTCTCAACTGTTTCGCTCTTAAGGAAGAAAACGGGTGCAAGCAACTCGTACAATGCTATACTCGTAACATTTGCAAAAGAGATGCATAACAATCGTTCGCTTTGTTAAACAGTAGAGAAGGTACCGATTTAAATGGTTTAAACAGCAATGTTGTTCGTTTGTGCATAAAGTTGAAAGGGTCCGTGCGGCTCGGCGTGGCTTTACTAAATTGATTTTATATGTATTGCGGGCTTTACTGTCCGCTCTATATTGCTGTACGCGACCCGGGAAGAGTCGCACACTACTTGAGTTTCCTAAACTATATTCTCTAGCTTCCACGTTTCTGTATTGTTACGTAACACTCACACGAGTTTACGGGGTTACACTTTGTATAAGTATAAAGCGTGTTTTGCTTTCAAATTGGAATCCCGTGTAGTGTTAGAATTATGGAGCCGAAACAAGAACTACGTCATCGTTGTTCTTTTTTTTTGAGTACTTATTTTCATTATAACTGCAACCTGTATTTCCAACTCAATACACGGGGTAATTAGCTGTGTAATTCATTATTTTTATAAAATACTTAGTTTCAAGATCTGATTAGATTAGGCTTTTTTACTCGACTGCAAGGAGAGGTATTGTTTTCATAAAGTAAGTAAGGTAGTTAGTGAACTTATAATAAGTGTTCGTAACCAAACAGCAAAAGAAAAGATTGTTAAATAAGCGGTTAATATCAAATTCATATAACTTGTTGCGTTTAATACACTTACAAAGCGTATGTTTTGTGGTTACCTCATGATTATGAACTACTTAAGTGACACCCCAAAGAAGACAGAGACTTGACCTCGTAAAGCAGATTACGCCTCGGGTTCTGCGACAAAACTTGACAACATTTCTCCACAATATGCTGCGACACTTTCAACGAAACGTGCTGCTGGCTAAATAGAAATACATAGTTTTATTGTCCTTTTTATGAAATAAAATATTGAACGCGTTGTAAGACCAGGGAGTCTAAGAGTCGGGCAAGCCTGTGAGGTCGCCGAGTTAATCTAGTTTGTTCGCCGGCGGCCGCCGCGAGGGTGCTCGAGCCGAGAGCGGCCCAGCACAAATAGCCTCACATTTCTTCTTACAAGCCACTCGAGGAGACAGCCGATATCGCTAGACGCTCTCCACCTTTATGAGACAAGCACCGGAAAACCTGTGTTATACGGTAGCATCTCCTATTTTGTTACAATTACATTTTTACGGTTCATTTCATTTGTTACACGCTAACTCAGGTAACCAAAATATGGGTTTCTATAGTTAATTCGAAAAAGTTCTTTTTAGGGTTCCGTAGTCAACTAGGAACCAAGTTTCGCCATGTCTGTCCGTCTGTTTGTCTGTCCGCGGCTAAGCTCAGATACCATTAGTACTAGAATCAGTGCGCAATACGAAATCCATAGAAAAATATTACTTGACTTTTTCGTAATGGCTAAGGAACGCTATCTTGGGCGTGTCCAACACGCTCTTAGCCGGTTTTTTTCCTTTAGTTTCACTGATTTTCGGACTTCAATCTTTGTTGGTCTATCCATTTGGACAAATCTGATGCTACAGCTTGCATTGTATTATCTTCCGCTACCATCGACGGTGATGGATGGTTTTGAGTCTTCCCAGACCTACCAACTTAACACTATTTGTGTAACTATGTTGTGAGGCCCTAGCTTCTCTCCTACAATTCAAGGTTACTCAAATCCACGAAAAGCGTTTCGAGCCCTGATTTGTTCGATGTACCTGTTAAGTCGTGGTTTAGCTTATCCTAGCCCGTTGTTATCTGATTAATTTATCAAGTGTCTACTTTTATTTTCACCACTCCGGAACTAGGAGTTGTTGGTAAACCATAGTTTAAAATTCAGATTCGCTACCATATTTAGTAGTTAAGTCCAGGCACTTGTACTCATCTATAAATTGTGTGAGCTGTAAATAAGCGGGTCTGTCTGAACGGGTCTGACGTTTTGAGATTTGATTAATCGCACTTCGTTTCAACGGTCGTTCTCGGAGATCCTAATGATGTATTGGTATCCGAACGTACGTCGACTGTTTATGCGAAGAGACTACTGGATTGCCAAGCCGAGCCTAAATTTGCTAAGTATTTTCTATTTTGTGTGTTTAAGATAATATTGAGATTCAAATTTTGGAATGTTAACAGTGTGGTTTCTCGAACAACCATTAATAATTTGTTTGGATAATTTTCGTTGTTTAAAGTGATTACTCTTTATGTCGTCTCTGGAGAATATGGGTACTGATTTATAACAGCATCTTCTAAATAATTGTTTGTTTATTTTCAATTGAGTACCTGTCATGCATTCAACTCTTCTTTACAAAACGTTTCATGAGTCACCATTTCAGCCTATAGGAACGAGTATGTGTCCTATTGCAGGTCAAGATTGCTTTGAAATTTGACAATCTATATATATAAAAGGCAAACCTGACTGGGTTATATATCAACGCACAGCCCAAACCGCTGGGCCTAGAAACTTGAAATTTGGTACAGGGGTTCCTTTTATGATGTAAGTGAGCACTAAGAACGGATTTTTGGAAATTCATCCCCTAAGGGGGTGAAATAGGGGGGTGAAGTTTATATGCAATTTTCTCATTTATGAACTTAGAAGTATGAAAATAGGTGTATAAGTTATTGATCACAATTGGAAATGATTTGTCTAGGTGAAATGGATAAAGTACCCCTATAAAGGGGTGAAATGGGGGGGTAAAGTTTGTATGGAAATTTTCTTATTTCTGGATTTAGAACTATGAAAATAGGTGTATGAGTTCTCGATTACAATTAAAAATTATTTGTGTAAGTGAAATGGATAAAATTTCCCCCTAAAGGGGTAAAATGGGGGGTAAAATTTGGATGGAAATTCTCTGATTTTTGAACTTAGAAGTATGAAAATAAGTGTATAAGTTCTCGATTACAATTAAAAATTATCTGTGTGAGTAAAATGGATAAAATTCCCCCCCTAAAAGGGTAAAATGGGGGGGTAAAGTTTGTATGGAAAATTTCTTATTTCTGGACTTAGAACTATGAAAATTGGTATATAAGTTCTTGATTACAATCAAAAATTATCTGCGTATATGAAATGAATAAAATTCCCCCCTAATGGGGTAAAATGGGGGGGTAAAAATTGTATGGAAATTTTCTCATTTTTGGACTTAGAAGTATGAAAATAGGTATATATAAGGTCTCGATTACAATTAAAAAATATTTGTGTGGGTGAAATGGATAAAATGCACCCCTAAATGGGTAAAATGGGGGGTATAGTTTGTATAGTTTCTGGACTTAGCAGTATGAAAATTGGTATACTGACATGGTCCTGATAACAAATAAAAATGATCTGCGTAGGCAAAGATAAAGAAAGAAGAAGTAGCGCTCGATTTATTAGGGGGGAGTTTCCATGAGACTTACTTATTTCTACACTAAAAATATGGCTGGTCACAATTTAAAATGATCCGTATGGTGTTGGCGACTTCAGTGCGGGAGGAAGTTTTTTATGCAAAATGTACATCTAAAATGTGGTAATTAAATTGATATTTAATGTGTTAAATAAATTTGCAAATAATTATGCAGTACCTAACTTAAAAATTTCTCATCGGGTTGTGCATTATAAAATCAATAATATTAAGGAAGCGTAATTTACGTGTTATTATCCGTTCTTATTTATCTTTTACATAATTTACAAATTTTTTTTATTCGACTGGAAGGCTAACGAGCCAGTGGGTCTCCTGGTGGTAAGAGATCACCACCGCCGATAAACATCTGCAACACCAGGGGTATTGTAAATATTATGTAAAGTGCAATTTCGAATATATACTTCGGGTTCTACAGTTAGATTCGGTTCTCGCCGGAATCGTACGAAATAATTAATTTACTCTCGCGCTTTGCATAGAACTTTTCATAAACTAGCTTCAAAACTGGTAAAAAATATTGTTTATAGCGAAGTAAGTACTATAGTAAACTGTCACCTATCGTTTACGGCAGTACTTCACTATACACACAGATATATAGATGTCACAATTATAACGGGGGTTAGTTGAAACATATGCCCTGAAAACTAAAGAATACGTGGACGAAGTCGCGGGCAAAAGCTACTCATTCATATAAACGATTCAGTAAAATTCTGAAAGTTTTATTCAATTTTATAACTGCTATGTTTTCTTTGCCAAACCATCTATATCGGTGCAGCTGGTGCTGAGGTAAGGTTTTTCATTTACTTACGTAAAAATCCGTTGGCTTGTTACGAAAATAAACAGCACACAAAAAGAACTATACACCTACAGGGTCCCACAGCAACACAATAGATGCCGTTAAAGGCAGCTTGAATGTTAAGCCATTCTCTACGAAACTATTTAACTTTCAGCGTACTTCTGACTACCCACTGGGGATTAAGGTCGTGAGTCCGTTATTTATGGAGATGAAAGAAAAAACAGACCATAGATTCTATATATAATGCCTTCTCTGCACTAATCCCATTTTATGACTTGATAAAAAATTCATGACTTTATTTATTACTAAATTAGGTATCGCAAGCTTTTACGTTGTTTATTTATGGGTATGTATGACAGTAGATAATTACTCTATTTCGAGGTATTATTCGTATTGCGATGTTTACATTAATAGCTTTTTCTAATTTACGAAGTACAATTTACTTTGCTATTTGGTGAATTTAATTACTAAACACACCGTTTGAAAAATAGGATTGTAAATTTAAGAAAGCAAGGCGCTATTGGAAGCTCCCAGTGATGAAATGGGACCACTTAGCGAGAAAAACGCAATAAAGTTTGATCAGCAATTTAGATTAGAGTAAATTGGTTATGTCTCAAGCTTAATGGGTGTGGAGTTGGTCGGGTGTCGTGGTGGAAGACGAGCTCGGCCCATTACAGCTTTGCGGCGGCGGTTGTGATTGATGACGCCAATTCGCCACTTGTCCGGGCCGGGCCCCGCCGGCCGCCGGCCGCCTCCGCAATACACTTAGGTACAACACTTAACACACTTGGTACGTCACACCCAATGTGGGTTTTAAAACCTGTTTAAAATGAATTCTCACTGCAACTACTTATAAGATATGAAAATTAAGTTAAATACCATTTGTACAGTTCAGAAACGGGATCTTATCTGATCGAATCACTTTTTAATGCAATAATTTTCTGAGAAAAGGGCAGGTCTTTGCGCAAAAGTGGGATATATTACGGGCTTTATAAAAAAAATGCAAAAATAATTGGTTGTGTTACTTAGTTGTACCTACGTAAATAATTTTTAAAGAAAAAAATTTAACTTCTTGCATGTGTTTTACGACGCCACTCAAAAACCTAACGAAGACAAAACTCCCATATAATCTAGCAGTATTAGGAACGAAATAATTACAAATCAAAGATACTCGTAGCTTAGCTTGGCTCAGTTTTATCTATGTATTAACACTAACTCGTAGAGACTAAGATTCCAGTATAGTTAGTAAATAATTAAGTAAGTATCTAAAACAACCCTCTTGCTTTTAATGTTGTACGCTTTAATCTAATTGCTCGCTGTGTAACGCTTTTCTAATGAAACCGCCACGTTGCCTCCTGGTAATGAGTTCTTTTGGTATTTATCAATTACTCGGTACCTACATGTGCGATGTAATTTTACTCGTACATAAATTAATTAACACTTTGTCAGCTTGTTCCTGCCCTACTTACAGTAGGTATACTAAGGTTAATCCAACTTTACGCGTTTGCGAGAGACGGAAACTTTTCGAACAAATTGAGACACACAATCAGATGTGTTGAGAGTTTGTGTTCACATTGTATTATTAGCATGAGATCGAGTTACTTAATCATTGCACAAACTCGGTGTGGGCGGTATAATAAATCACCGTGTAGCGCAGTAGAGCATGTAATGGTGGTAATGTTGTGAATGAAGTTTAAGATGGCAGCATTTATGCAATGCGGTTGAATGGGCAGCGATCGATCACACGGCGGCGGCGGCGGCGGCGCTGGGCGCGAGCTCGGCAAAATCGCTGTTATCTTTAGCAAGGCGCGGCACGACACGCGCAGCTCGATCATGCTTAAAAAGATTAACATGTTACCCGCAGATTGATGTTTCCCAAAACTGACGGCTAAGATTTATTACCAAAATATTACACAACCTGAAATTAATTCACTGTATGTTGGCTCTCTGATTGCGCTTTTGCTTGTTCTTTGAAACATTTTAAACATATGGCATCAAAAATTTGGTCCACATCCCGAAGGCATCACACGATTTACAGAGTAATTAAAGGAATTTGCGAATATAACGCTTATGTACTATTTTTAAACTTTAAATAAATGTTTGTACTCAGCTTGTCGCAAAAAACAGGAATAATATACTCAAACAAAATATAATGGGTGCATTTACCGACAGCAAACCGTTCTCCCAACTCGTGTATTTAATTATGCCTCAAAATTAATTAAAATTACACAAATTAAATACTTCGCCCTTAACGTTAAAAAGCACCAAACAGTATATATAGCTCTAGGAATGTTTAAAAGATGAAATGTCTTCCATAATGACCTCAATTTAGATTTTCAAGAGCCCTCCTGTCCCGCGCTTACTCTCCGGACGTCCGTGACAAAACCCGACCATTTCATACGCAAATTAATGGTTCTAATTAAAAAGGTTTGCACTGAATTATTTATTACTATAATAACAACACCTTGACATTATTAATTTGAATACATTATATTCAGGTTTCCGCAATTTATTTTCATTCTTCGAGGAAATATTTTACAGACAAGTCTTTTGCTACTTCGTAATAGGTGCTGTTATAGGTGCCTACACGGATACATTTCATGGTATTTATACGTGTGAATTGAATACATATTTTGACGAGACATCAAGGTCTGTGGTGCAGAATGAGGGACAATCACAAAGCTTCTGCGTGTCACGGTCGTGATTGATGTCGGATCTCCCTAGCTCTTTGTGAGTAGCTTGCGCTTTTGAAAAAGATATGTGCAAACCGTTTATAAATAAACTGGACACCTGTGAAAATTACAGTACACGGTAGTTAAATATTCTAATAAAAAACTAATGTTAAGATAATGGTTGGTTAATTATAGGCAGTTAAAATAACAGTAGTATGAGTAAGTAGGATATACCCATGTGTGTAGTCAAAAAACCGGCCAAGAGCGTGTTGGACACGCCCAAAAAAGGGTTCCGTAGCCATTACGAAAAAATTAAGTAATATTTTTCTAAGGATTTCGTATTTTACACGGAATCTTCCAAGTTTAGGTATATTTTATACCTTACGCTGCTATTATATACTCATAAACTACTAATAATAATAATTCTCAAGCAAACTTAGCCGTTATAGTTTTCCTTGCAAGTTTGATATACTGACTACCATCCTGATTTTTTTCAAATTTTTCCACCCACTGGTTTAGATTTTAGAGGGGGGGGGGGACGCTCGATTTTAATGAAAATTTGCACTTTAAAGTTGAATATTTCGCAAAAAAATTACTGAATCGAAAAACCGTTTTAGCAAACCCCTAATGGTTTTAAAATACCTATCCAACGATACCCCACACTATGGGGTTGGATGAGAAAAAAAAATCACCGTCACTTTACGTCTATGGGAGGTACCCTAAAAAAAATTGTTTTAAAATTTTTAATTGTACTAAGTATTTTGTCGGCATAGTTTACCTATATATCCGTACAGCTTTCTAGCATTGATAGTACCTGAGCAAAGCCGCGGACGGACAGACAGACAGACAGACAGACATGGCGAAACTATAAGGGTTCCGTTTTTGCCATTTTGGCTCCGGAACCCTAAAAACCAAATAGACAGACCCTGTCATGAAGCAGTAACGGGTAATTTGCTGAATTTTATTCACTCTACTATGTCACGGCTTGCAAGAAAAACATTTTTCATTTAGAAATGTGACATTGTTTTCGTGTTTGTGTTTCATTAAATTATAAGTCGGGTTAGGTCTGTTTGACAAACATTTTCCGTCCGAGAAAATCACGGCACGTGGGACAATGGACTGGGCCGATTTACGGAAAGTAAACCTTTACTCAGCTCCTTCTATGTGATCTTGAGGGGTTAACTACAAGCGGTAGATGCGTATAGCCGTCTTGAAAATGAAAGATTTATCGTTTTACTAAAAAAATATGCATTTTATCTGAATTTTCTTCTTCAACCCTTTTCATTTGTTACTCCCTGAGTCACCGAGGCGAATAAGGGAAGGAAAGCAGTAGCATCGGAAATCAGTCAACCGTTATTGTGACACTCGCGCGCCTGCTTTAAATTTTGTAGGCTTGACTTATTTCTTAATTTTACATTTCTATATTTTGTTCTGTTCTGTAGGTTCATATGGAAAAGCTAAGAGTTATAAATTTTATATAACTTGTTATCTTCATCAGAACCCTTATAACATGCATGACATCTCTTTACGTGGGGTCAAACTCATGGGAGACGTTTTCAATTCACGAACCTTCACTAGATAGGAACGGTTGTTAATGGCGGTCACCTTAATTAAGAATCCACATTTATTTTCAACTCCCTATAAATTTAAACTTTGTTTATGTATTTTGGAAGCTTCATTTCATGATTTTAGAATTTCCAAGCAGGAAATATTTAGAATTTGAAATATTTTTTTTTTACAGGTAAAGCCAATGGTTGAGTCAGTTGGATCATTTTCAGTCACGCCAAGAACATGATACGGGTAAGCTTATGAATTCTTAATTAATTAGTTTAAACTTGTTTCGCAAAATAAGACCACCATTGTATTAGATAACGAGTATTGCGCTTTGACATGAGAGGACAAGAGTGCAATAAAAAGAGTGGAAATAAAAAGTGGGTGTGTCTTGAAGCGAAACTTTTTGGAAATTTTTGGTGCTCTTTCTTCATCCATTTTTATTATATTTTAATCTATTTAATTTCTTCTTTAAGTGATCTCTCATTACATTATAAACTCTACTTTGTAAATATTTTATGATATTTATATCATGTAGTGACAATTTAAAATTGTGATAAATATGTACAATGTATTAGTTTTAGTTAATTTACGACGATATATATTGATCATGATATGTTTGTTGGTGGATTTTTACTAGAGTGAATTATGTTTTAATAATGAAACAAAACCTTTTACGTGATAAAAATGGATAAATACCCCTTTTTAATACCATTTAGAATGGGTTAACTTGAATGATTGAACAGTGGCCGCGAGCACGGGAGAAGGGTGTGTCGGGATGAGCTGGCGCGTGGGGCGGTGCGCGCGCGGCGGCGCGCGGCGCGAGGCGTGACGCGCGCGAGCGGCGCGTGCCGTCCGCGCCCGCGCGCCCGCCCCGTGCGCGGGATGCGAGCGGAGCGCGCCGCGCTGCACGCGTGGCTCGTTTGCTGCGCGGCCGCGCTCTCTGCGCACAAGTACAGCACACGCGTCGTAAGGACCAAGTACGGCCCGCTGCGAGGGATCGTCGTCCACTCGCATCCGCAGGTCGAGGCTTACCTCGGCGTTCCGTATGCCACCCCGCCTCTTGGTAGCCTCAGGTGAGCTCATTGTTCATTTTACCTCAAACAGTTAGTTGTGACTGTGGGTGTTGTTTCTGAACCTCCACCAGATGTTGTATTTCGCTCAGTGCCCAAGCTCCATGGTGATACAATATAATATAATTCAAATTAAGACTAATTAATCTAATCTATTTGTTCTAAGATGATTCAAATGACACATGATTATTACGTAACTCTGTGTGGCCGCAAAAAACTTTCTATTTTTTCCAACAGAGATAATGCTTGAAAAAATGAAATCATATTAAAACTGCTGATTGTTCTAATATTTGAACTCAAATTTGCTAACAAATTGTTAAGTTACTGCGTAGGGACTGTGCTATATTAACTTACTTTCTTTAATGAACGCCCTTAAAATGTTGTTTCAATAGGCCGCAATTTCTAGAGGTGAGAGTTATCGGTAAAAATAAAAGCGGTAAAATAAACGAACTGAATTTGCAAGATTGTTCGTCAGAGTCGGAAAGTGACACTCCAAGTGTTGAATAAATTATATTTTAAAATTAAAATTAAGACTTTCAGTTCGATGGCCTAACGTTTAAACCAAGAAATAATACTATTGCCACTTTTAGCACTAAGTAAATACATGTAACAGTAGGAGGGATTCTTGTTCCGTCAGTTTGGCATCTGTCATTTGAATCATGTTAGAACAAATAGAATATAGAGAACCCCGAACTGGGTGCCGCTCGGCGCGCTCGAAGGATATAATAACAATTGACGTAATGCAACAATTGATATAGTTTTCATTTGATATAATGCAATTCATCTTAAAAACCAAACTTATAGTTTGTTGTTATACCGATAATGATCGGTTTGTAATGACAAACCCACCTGAATTTAAAGCTGGTCTTAAAGCTCATTAAAATCGCAAACTTGCTGCTAGTTTTGATTTTTTAATATATCGCTAAGATCACTGCCATTTTTAAGTTTGCAACTAGGTAGGTGTTACACTAGTGACGGAGGTTCTAACAGCACATTTAAAAATCAGAACCAGCTGATAGTTTGCGGTTTTAGCGATACTGACATCTTATTAGTTCAGTTTAATGAGATTTAGAACTTACCTATATTCAAGATTCAATGTTAATAAAGGATTTTAATTTAGATTTATTTACTTTAAACCGGGGGTGGCAGTTTAAGCTTAATATAAGCATTATAGTGTACTGGTTGCTTCGATGAAACGATAAAACCTAACTACGAGAATATACTTACGTACTCTAACTTGATCTAAGTAATTAGCCTCGAGAAGTATCTCCAGACACCGCCTGAGATATGAAGCGATATAAAGGTGCAGGTTTAAACAGATGTTACGAGCAAGACTGAAAAGTTTTGATCCAAGACTTATATTAGAGCCCGTACATATGAGTCGCGCATCGTAGCGGCGGACGACAGTAGGCAACAGAACACGTGACCAGCTGGCGCCGTATATATGTTATGACAACGGTTTATGAGTACATAGGCATGGTAGATTGCATGTCCTCATATTATCTCTTCTTGTACTTTCTGATCTGCTTATTCAAAACGCTTATTTACTCCGTGAAATGCAATAAAATGTTGAATTTGAATTTAGAACCAAATTGATTGAAGGTTCATACTTCTTTTATCTATGACTGGCCAAAACAAATGTCAAAGTGACAGATAAAGACAAACAAATGATAATGAATAGAGAATTAAGTCAACCATGATGTAAATATTTAGGTATGTTACTGTTTACTTACCTGTTTAGTACGGATTTAATTAACTTCTTGTGTCCGATCGTTTGTCCATTTCTCTGTTACAGGACTAGTTATTTTATATTCTGGGCCCGAACCATAATAAAAATTATCATAAATAAATAAATTATCAGTGTATATACTAAAGCCACTGTAACGACAAAATAAAAAGTACGATAAAGTTAAAAGTTGAATGGGTAGGTGAAAACAAACATGTTTTAGGCAGTTTTGTTCGATATTATAATCCAGCTCGTACGTGGTCGGTGTTTTTTTTATTTGAAATTGGAAATAATGATTTACAAGATATGAAAAAATGATCACAGTTGTGCTTTATAAAGTCGTTTCCTGCAGATATATGCCTCCGGTGACACCGTCCCAGTGGCGCACGACGCGCTTGGCCGACGCGCCCGGCCCGGCGTGCCCGCAGGTAATGCACTAACTGACTAAATCATCAACATCTTCGGCCTAAACCCATCTCACTGCTGAGTACAACCCCCTCTAAGAATGATAGAGCTTGGGTATAGTAACATATAATATCATTGTTGGGTATCCTTATTTTTCACAGAATTCCAAATGTTTCAGTTGCCAAACTGTTTTATATCCCAACTCATGATTTTCTCTGAAACTATATTTATATCACAATGTATATTCAACTATCGCAGTCATTGCTAATTTTATGATTTAAATTCGGGTTTTGTTCCGCCTGAGTTGATTTTAGAGAAGCGCTATGATCACGAGACGACCACCAGATGATATCTATTTCGCTGAGAAGACAGAGAATCTAAGGCTTGAGATGTTATCCCACGCGAGTTAAGGACGGATTGGGAATTTCACGTCCTTAGCTTGGAGGGCTAGAGGTCAATAGGCCACCACGACTTATTTTTAACCCTTTTCCAGGCCCCACGCATTTAGATACGCTACCAAAAAACAAATCACAGTTTTATATCGTTTACGTGAGGGATTAGTTTAAAAACGAATCATATTTATAAGGGTATTTCTTTTTTTTACCATATTGTTAACTAAGCAAGATCGAAAATTTGTGTACATTTATGTGGTCGCTATATGCACTATGCCTGGAAAAGGGTTAAAGAAATTAAAATTGTCCCACGATGTCAATTGTACTTGTTTGTTTAACAATAATGAATTTACACACACAAACACAAACGAATATAGGCATTTATTTATTATTTTCCAAAGTGATATGAGCTAACATAACACTTGTGCTCACAGGTCCCGCCCGCCGCTTCTCCTCGTGAGGACGCGTTGCTCCTACACCCGCGCGCGCGCATCCGGCAGCTCGAACGGCTGTTGCCACTGCTAGCCAATCAGAGCGAGGACTGCCTCTATGTCAATATTTACGTTCCGATTAACGGTGGGTGCTATAAGTAAATTAGATGCTGGTTTGTTTAATGTAAACAGGGGTGACTGTGATTTGTTGGGGTGGATAAACGAGGCTTTACTAAGCAGCTTTTGTATTTTTAACTGTAAGTTATGTCGCAAATTTTATAATTTATAAATTGTGCTCGAGAAATCTGATGCTTTGAGAACTCTTTTGCTTTATAAGCTTTTTGCTGTAGGTACCTACAGTTGCATCTTATCTTATCTTAAATTTAGGGGTCCTTGCGGATACACTTCGACCCGTAGGGATCTTTTGTCCCCCTCCACCCCTCCTTCGCACTTACTCCATTGATTTTATCACCTCATCCATAAATTGGATGATTTGACGTAGCGGTAGTGCCTATAAGTCTCCTGGCGCGGGGTATCCGACGCCAAAGAGTCTCATTTTTAATCTGGCGAGAGCGTCATATTCACACATAATGCATTCCTTGAATACAGTTGCATGATTTATTTACTCACAAATAGAAGTATTCTTGAATATCCAATTATAATCTAAATTCTTCATCACGATTGTACTCGTAGACACCTAAAAGTAACCAATATCATATAGATCAATGGCATCATTCGTTCGTTTATCAAGTATTAAAGTGGATTCATTGTTAACTTTGCTGAAACGCGGTGCGGCGACGCGTAAACACCGAGTTGCGAATTTATTATTGTATCGATTACCGCTCCGGAAATGTATTGCCCTGGATTGAACATGGCGTCGACGCGACACGCCACGCGGGCGTTGAAAACTGTTGAAAAGTCAACGCTGGAGCGTGTTAGGAATACCCGCGCAACGCACGGCTTGCCGCCAGATTCTGTACGACATTGGCGGCATTTTATTCGATAGGCACGGTTGACATCACAGTATTGTTTAAGTATAACTAAAAAGTATTTCTATGCAGAGTGTGATATCCACTTACTTCTCGAAAACAGTTTGATATTTATAGTAATCAACGTACATGTAACAAACCTACGTTCTAATATGAATTCGGCAACAACAGACGTTCATAAATTATTAGTATGTAACCATTTGCAAGAGCCAAGTGCTTATGTTAACTAACACGGCTTAATATTTTTTGTATTTAATTAAGTAGGTAACTAAGCGAGAAAATTATTTTCCGTAATTACTATGTAATCATACCTTCCTGAGATGTTCTAAGACATTTTGTCCGTTAAATGAAGCTACATATCTTCAAATACATTATTAATGTGGGATCTCATACTTCCTTACTTGTTCAAGATCTGGTTTAATGAGTGCTTTTAATGAGCTTAAGTATTTTACGGTTTTCCTGTTGTGTCACCTGTTGTTTGAAGTAGAACAATAATGTAGTATAAAGTATAACCGGTTGCTAGTCGTTTGCTCGCGAGTTATGATGTTGATTTGCGGCTTGCTGCGCTCGTTACTTCTTCTTTATTTGAGTTATTTTGTCATTAAATCACTGCGGGGAATTAAAAAGCAGTATATATTTTTTATTTTAAATCAAATAGGATACCGCGACTCTTAAATAGCTATATTATTTTTGAACCGTCTAAGGTTGCAAAAATTATCTTTGCTTGTTTTCATTTCATATTTGTTGACATTTCTTGATGCAGTTAGGGCTGAAGTATTCGCGATATCTGTAATACGAAATGCTAATAGATCAGCATGTCTGAAAATTTACTTTAAGTTTAAGTTACCAGACGTTAGAAAAAAAACTTTGAAAGTCGCATACAAAATGGGCGAGTAAAAGTGTGCCCTATACAGAATGTAGTTATATTTTCCCTAACGTCAAGAATTCACAGATATAACATGGCATATCTGAATCAATAATATGGGTAGGTAAATACAGAGGTCATGCAACGGTGTCGCCTTCAAGACTCAACGGGAATTAGATTCTATATTATTATACAAGCGTCTTCGAAGATAGCAACGCCGGCGACGGAAGGTGTCGAGGCCTCAATTCCGTAGTGCATTGCAGTGCATCCTACCCCTGCAAGCAGTGCGGAAGTGAGGCTGAGACACCTTGTAGCGACAAACACCTCAAGCACAATCAAAACAGGAAAAGGACGTGTTTCAACTGCAAGAATTAGAATTTGGCAACATTTTCGAAATAGAAAACTGAAAATTTATCAGATTGCTTCCAGACTATCGCCAATAAATTTTGGCAATGTTATTAAACCTATGGAGTTAACTTAATACTTATATTTATTATCGATGCTATGTTTCTGTGGTAAATTTAAGGCTTTCCTATTTTTTTACGTACCATCAGTCAAATAAGTGATCTAATTTTTAAACAAGTTCCTATCAAATGAATATGTCCCTAAAGTCGAACTTTCAAGTTGACAGATACGTGTATTGGCATTACTGTTTTATGACGCGCAAACGATTATCAACTTTAGGGTGGTAGACCACATAATTTGGCTGATGGTACCTACTTAATCTCTCTCTTAACTTGATTACAAAATCTCATACTGTTGGAGACGATCATGTTAATCGGATGTTACCAAAGTCTGTACGATGAGGTACTTTAACTAGGCATAGAAACTGTGAGTAGTTTTTTGTTACAAGTTTGTAATTGCAACCTGTCGCTAGTAAGCGATCCGCTCCCTCCAAACCGCTCGTCGCTCTTTGAGTGGAATTCGTTGTTTATTTGCAACCCTCGCCCGAATCCTCTTTCTTTCAATGCGATTATAATATTTCCAAGAAATTACTTTGTCACCTACGCGTTTAGATAGTACATCATACAATATCAGTTTACGACCATCAAAGAGTCGCAGAAAGGGTACAAAGGCTTTTTATGGTTGACTTGTTTTTATCAGAAGAATAAATTTCCTACCTTTGACTATTATTTTCTTTTTGTAGGCTTATTTCCTACTCTTGTTACGTTTGAATTCTCGAGCGCGATAGATTTAAATATTGGTAATGTTATAATATCACTCTTAATTCGTATTTGAACGGTAATCGATAAATTCGCGGACCGTGCCTACATTTCGATTCTAATAAAAGCATTGTTGACGCTTCATTATTGAATTCAAATTGCTAGCGCTCGTCGTGTTTATTTTGGGATATATATTTAAAACGAATTTGCAACAATCTCCTTTGGCTGTAGAATGTGATAAACATTTATTTATTTTACTAAATTGACCCACCTAATACATTGCCAATTAATAAGGACTGAAATATAGAAATAAAAAAATAACGATAAATACAAAGAAGACTAAGACAGAGCATCTAGCTTATTTGTCAGTAATTTTAATGGCTGTATTAGCGTCCGTACCGGAACACAAACAAGTAGTATGAGCAGTGCGTTTGGTAGAAGGATAAGCGAGTAAACTGGTGGTAATAGAGCTCCGTACGGACCTTGCTGGAGACCTATAATTATGTAACCAGTGACGTTGTGGTGGCAAAAAGGTCATACTTTAGTTTGTGTTTTTATATTACACGATGCTAATATTGGTTAATTATCTACCTACAAATACCTAAGTACTTACCCTCTTTTCCTCTTAAGTCCCCACTCTTGATAGTATATTGACAGCAAAATTAATTAATAAAGTGATAGGTACTGATTATTTTTTACTATGCAGGTGAAGGTGAAGGCGAAGGCATAGGTCTGCCGTGCCTCGTGTTTGTGCACGGCGAGTCGTACGAGTGGAGTTCGGGCAACGCGTACGACGGCACGACCCTGGCGGCGCACGGAAACATCATCGTAGTCACTATTAATTTTAGGTTAGGTGTATTGGGTGAGTGAACATTCGTTTTGCGATTACCTATCTCAAACGGGGTTTTCACGCTACAAATAAAATCATCCGAATAACAATGTATTGCTGGACTTGAATAATCCATCAGATCACAACCAGTTCGGCAATGGGTGCCCTTCGCAAGGTCTAAATATTTTTTTTCCTAATATCTTTTCATCGAAATTATTTGGTATACCTAATATTGTATTTTTTTAAACTTTTTTATAAAGATTTTTTTGCATACTTACCATTTTTTTTCCTCAAACACTTTTGGTCTATAATTGTTTAGTCTATTTTATTACTAAAATGCTAAATCTGTAAAATGGTTCGATCTAATTATTATTCAGTCTAATATTCAATGTCCTAAATTTAAAATACTGACACAGAATAAGTAATATATGATAATGACATCATTTTTATTTCAATTCGAAATTTTTTGGAAAAATCGTTTCATTCATTCATTCATAGAATGTCCAGGTACTATGATTGCTCAACTATTAGGTTAGGTTAGTATTGTGTCAATGATGCAAACGTTGTTATGCAAAAAAATAAGTTACGACTATTTTTTATGCCAAAATAGATCCAAAAATTGACAATATATAATATATATATATATATAGATTTAAAAAATATGCAAATGGTGATCAAAGTAGTGGATAAAACCCATTGCCTTTTCTAGTTTAATTTATTATTACGTTTCTGGAATTGCTACTTTGATCTTGGTACTATTTGTTACCAAGATCATTACTCAAGTTATAAAGTTATAACTTGAGTAATGATCTTGGTAAGTGGTACTTAAGGTACAGAGCTAAATTTCAATGTCTAAATGTAATTTTAAAAACTTTATTATACAAGTAAACTTCAGTACCCACTTATTGTAATATATTTTGGGTATACGTAAATAAATTTGCTTTATTTTACCTTCCTTGTACAATTAGTACAAAGTTCGAGTTCATTATAAAGTTCTCAATAATGTTTCGTATACTCGTCTTTTATTCAGAACGACTTCCAGTGGCTTTCTTGGCGTAACTTCGCGGCATTAGTCATCAATCTGACGTATAAAGAGCCCGTTTACGGCCAATTTGCTGCTTTAAGCTTTATATAACCACCATGGGTGAGTAATGCCGCCGTTGCAAGACTAAAAAATAAAATAAGCTACTTTAGTGACACTGAGTCTGAAGCAGCAAACTTGTGGGTACCTAATCTTTCTGTTTTAATCAAACTTATCGCCGCTAGTTGCTGCGACTCGGGCGAGACGTCTGCGTTTACTGAGCCAATAGTTACCTAATTCACTTTGAGGACAACAACTGTTATTCAAATGAGTTAGGTACCTAATTGGGTTGCCTCATTGAGTTTTCACTTCAATGAAATTTATCAGTGACGGGTCGTGTGATTATTTATCTAACTAGTAGATTACCTTATGCGTGGCTCCTTTGAAATTGTTGATGTGGAGTATTTGTTTGGCGACTAATTATAGATTAATGATGACATATTGTGCTCAAGTTATTGAGAATAAATTCATTCAGGTTTGCTCATTGTCATTGTGTAGGTATACGTGCATAGGTACTCGTATATCAAACGTATTTGTAGCATAGTATGTACGAAATCGTTACACTCGAGAGAGTGGATGCGGTTGTCAGTTCAAGATTGGTTACAAACCATGACGACTTTTCTAAGAAAATAGCGTGTTGGTTTTCTTTGTCTTCTATACTTCAGTGCTAGGGTCTGAAGTTCACAATTGGTACTTAATACAAAACGTTTTCCTTTCACGAGTCGTTAAAATTTTCCTCATCCTGTCAGTACATTGGCCGAAATGATAATGATAATTGATACAGGCTCATTAATGATGTTTGATATTAAAATGAAAAAATATTTGATCCAATATGTATTCCTTTCACTGTACCTAATGATCCAGCAGCAGTGGTTGAAGTTTGAATCAATGGAATGAGAGAAATTTAGGATTCCGATTTGTAAGTATTTACAATGTGGCCGGACGGTTTTATATAAGCTCAGGCCCGAAAATGAGCTTTATTAAGTTCAGATAAGGTACGGAATGACTGCCGAGCCGGTTTCGCGGTTATCCGGTTCTTTATCAGGCACGACATTATTCCGCCAGTCCGCAATGTGATTTGAAACAGTGTACGGTTTATTCTTCCACTCTACAAAGTGTTCCCGGATTTTATTTATTTTATCAAGTTTGCGCTTTAAAAAGCCTTATCGTTTTCCCTGTAATCAATTAATGGCTATCTCTTAGGTGTCGAAAGCCTGAATATAGAAAGGGACTTGATTTGTAAAAACTCTCTAGACTTCAATAGGATCGTTATCTTTTTTTCACTGGAATTTAAAATAACTGACTTATTTACTGAAAGGTATCAAATTCTCATACAAATAGCCAATAGGTTTTTATACCGTCAACATTTTACTTGTACTCTTACTTATTGTGTGATTTTACTTCATTTTGGATTGTTCCAACGATTTAATAATGAAATTTCGTTGCAAAATGCAACAACAAGAAGAACTAGGTACTACTACTCTAATATTACATACCTACTTATATATTTTATTAGCAATAACCAGGCTCTACAAAATGTAAGTTTTTAAATTAAAACAGTTTTCGCATAGTCGCACGGATTTAAACCTGCCTCCTGTGGCTTTACGTGCAAACAGCTATTTTTGGCTAGTTAGTTGGATTCAGAGTGGTCTAGTTGGTTGGTATGACGTCTCATGTAAAGCAGGACGTGCGGGTTAGAATCCAGTCTGGCAAAAGAAAAATCTTTTTCGCTTTTATTAAACTACTAATCTGTTTAAAACTACTTCTTAAATGAAAACAACTTACGCAATACCTACTGCACCTGCATCTTCCGTAAAAATAATCACAGCAATTGATGACTTAGGGCAATAAAACCTTTGGACGATTAATTGCATCACATTTCCCTTGTGCCCATTATCATTAACTATTAATTATAGTATCCACAAGTACTCACATATGTATTTTATAAAAAGGGCAATTTTTGGAAACGGAGACCATAACGTGCATTTCGTGCACTTGTGCCAATTAGTGATGTAACGAATATGCGCATATTTTTTCATATTCGCATTCTGCGAATGTTTTGCGAATATAAATATCAGAAAAAATACAATACTTATTAGATAATAGTAGGTTAATAAAATCAAAATCCAATCATTTCTTATGTTTTTTACTACAAGAAAAAGTTACTTAAACCCCAAAATTCAGTTGTCTTGTTTACGAAAACACTGGCACGAACGGAATGACACTACAATCGGATGCGTTCATATAAACTCGGTAATTCTCATACACAAAATACAAACGGAATACACTTCATTCGAATGAGACTGCCATAGACATTAGGCGCCAGAACGAAAAACTGAATATTTGCATTCACGAATATCGGTAGCATTCGCATTCACGAATGTTCAAATGTGACATTCGTTATATCACTAGTGCCAATGTAAGAAGGAGGCTCTTAATGAAGGTTTCTTGACATGCAAAATATAACTAGACGGTGTTAGTATCGTTAGGTTTAACTTTATAGTTTTGTTTGCAATTGAGTAATTTAGTTATTCAACCATTCACAAACAACGCAAATTTCAAAGTTGTCATAACGGAGCACAGACATTAGCGTCAACTAGCCTATGACAGAAATCCTGTAGGCAAAATGAAGTAAATACCTATTCAAAAGATGCATTAACAAGAACGCTGATTGTTCCCAGGTTTTTTAAAGACTGGTGCTAAGGGATCGGCGCAGGGTAACTTTGGGCTAATGGATCTGGTGGCGGGTTTGCATTGGCTACGCGAGAACCTGCCCGCGTTTGGTGGGGACCCGGAGCGGGTCACTCTGATGGGTCACGGAACGGGAGCGGCGCTCGCCAACTTCCTTGCTGTTTCACCTGTTGCCAGAGGTTTTTATACTTTATTCTACTAATGTTAAAAATTGTGTGTGTACGTGTGGCTATGTGTGTAAGCGCGTGCAGGTGCGTATGCGCATTAAATCCGGAAATCTCAACCTAGAGACATGATATTTTACACAAATGTCCTTTATGCAACTCATACCCAAATCAAACAAAAATACCTACCATTTTTTTAAAATTGTTTCGTGATACAATTTTCATAATTGTTCTGATCACGTGTCCAGTAAAATCCACTGAATTATGAATGTGGAATACGGTTTTTTTGTGGCCTTTTATAACCTTTTTCAGGTTTTTATCTAGTCATTTTTCCGCACAGGTTAAGTTCTTTGCAGATTTCATTATTCCGTGTCAGCGTATCTACCTACATCCCGTTTATGTACATCCTCCGTCACTTAATGCGATTAAAGGGGCCGCACCAGGCACGCACAAGAGCTTTCTCAAACGTAATTAAAAATAAGGTCGGCAGGAACTTAGTACAACAATTTTAACGTAAAAAAGTTGGGTTTAAAATAATAAAGGGAACGGAATGAACAAGCAAAACAAATGTTTTCCTTGAGGACAGATTTCATTATCTCGCCGATTCTTGTTCGAAATAGCAAAATTAAATTAGTTTTTTGTTTCAGAGCTACTGAAGCGAGTCATCTTGTTAAGCGGGTCGGGACTCAGCTCATGGGCGCTGCAGAGGGAGCCGCTCAATATAAAAAGAAAGGTAACCTAAAAGGAATGTGGATCCGGCGAATGTTGACGTCTCTAGCTATATAACACTGTTTGTAGTCAGTTTTATTGGGCAGCTGCTGATGCTTGAATCAATTGTTTTGTATGTGAAAATAAAAATATCTCCGTTTTTCTGGCTGGCTCCGTTATTTTTTTTTTTCAAAATATTTCAGCGTGCTCATCTTCTCCATTGAGTTGTCGATAGTTAAGAAAATGTATGTTCTGTCTGTTTAAACTTTTAAAAGGAGAGAAACGGAACCCTTATAGGATCACTTTCGTTTTCGTCGGTCAATATTATAAAATACGAATATTTAGGTGTGCTTCTCTTCGAAGCGGTGAACAATTCAAATTTATATCAAAAAATAAAGTCATAAAAAACGGTGTTTCTACCTATACTAATTGCTGTAACCGAAAAACCTAGAGGGTACATCCGATTGTCCCAGAAACTTAAAATTTGGTATGAAGGTAGCTTAAAGCACAACCAATGACAATATTCAGAAATTATTATTTTTTGTGTCCATCTATCTACGTCAGTAATCATCTAAAATGAATCCACACTGTGTACATTTTGATTAGGAGACGGGTTCTGTTAACACTGGATTTTCATAGACACCCAAAAATTGATGCACGAGTCCGAATCGCAGTTTGTCGTTTTTTTATCCATCCCTACTACTATTATAAATGCGAAAGTAACTCTGTCTGTCTGTCTGTCTGTTACGCTTTCACGTGCGTCGGAACCACTGAACCGATTTTGATGAAATTTGGTATATAGGTAGTTTGAACCCCAAGGATCAACATAGGATACCTTTTATTCCGGTAGAGGGCGTCACCGCGCGATAACCTAGATCCGCGCAGACGAAGTCGCGGGCATAAGCTAGTATATGTATAAGTACTTAGTATCTAAGTTTTCCTCTGTGATGTAGGTAGCAGAGCAGACAGGCTGCCACGGAGACCTGATGGAGGATGACCTAGCACCATGTTTACGCAATAAGCCGCTCGCCGAGTTGCTGGCCGTCCGGCTTGAGCCGCCAAGGTTCCTGCCCGGTTTTGCGCCGTTTGTCGACGGCACTGTCATTGTCAACCCGTCCTCCGTAAGTTGAATAATTCATTTATTTAGCACCATTTCAGGAATAAACCCAAATAACAGAGGTTCCTAATCTTTTCAATGCTGTGACTCCCTTAATAAGTTGTATTAGAAAACACAAATTGGAATATAGATGCATAGAAAAAATCAGAAAAATACAGACATGAATTTATCCTGTGTACCACATATATCTTAGCTTGTTTGTTTATTATTTAGTCACTTAAGCAGCGACACTAGCCGATACATTCGGGCATATGAAATTCGGGCAAACGATAGAGAATCTGTAGATACACGGGCTGGGACATAACGCATACCGTCTCACGAAGTCTCGAATGATATTCTTTTAATTAAATTTTAACCATTCAATAAGTACAAACTAAGCCTGACTTTATTTTAAACCAAGTTTGTTATAAATAACTCCCCGTATTATGTGAACACGACCCAAAATCTACGCGCAAAACTTCATTCAAAAGCTTCTAAATCTAACTAAAATTAATTAGTCATTGTCATTTAATAATTTAAATCATTTAATAATCAGCAACAAACTAAAAATAACTTCTAACTACAAATAGCATCCAACCCATTACATGTTTCGAGACGTTTCTTTTATTATGTTGTCTCTGGACTTAAGCGAACAAGATTCAGTCAGCGATAAACAAAAGGCGGCACGTCCGTTATTTTATCTGACTTGAAACGGGAAGTGTCAAAACTTAAGTATTTCAGCCTCAACTGGGCTTGACAAGCTATTCCTTTGCCCAATACTTCGAATAGGTGGAAACTTTTCCCATCGTAAACCAAAAAATTAAATTCTGCACCATTTCGTCCGGGCATGGCGAAACTATACTTTATTTTTTTTTAGCATTAGAAAAAGGGTAAATAGTCTTGACGAGTCTTTTTATTGAAAAACGTTTAAAAAAACAGTAACTATTACTTATGATTCCAAAAGCGTGTAAGTAATTTGTGAATCACGTGTGTGAATTGTTACATATTTGCTGTGGCTTATTTACTAAAAGTGTTTTTCAATAAAAAGATCCCTTACCTACCTTCTTTCTAATGCTAAAAAAACAAAGTAATAGGAGAGCACACACTTTAGTAACTTCTGTGTTTAGTCAGTTATACATTTAGGGCAAATAAAGCGTTATCACTTATCAGAGGGAGGGAAATTTGAAAAAGAGAGCTTATTATTGTAAAATTAAAGTATATTGTAGTGTATTTATTAAAATACCTACCGCATCTGATGATAAATGATGCACAGCTTAAATAACTGGAGATAGAGACCAAATTTTCCAAAGGTTTAAATTAAATATTAAAGCAGTAGAATTTTAAATATTATAAAGGGATATTCTGAAACAGAAAACTAGTCTTTTTAGGGTTCCATAGCCAAATTTAGTAACATTCATAATAGTACGTATACGTATTACTATCAAATTTACAAGGAAAACTATAACGGCTAAATTTGTTCGAGAATTATTAATATTTTAAGGGTAAATAGCAGACAGTTATGGAACATAAAGCAAAGCAAAGCTAGAAAATATACCTAAACTTGGAAGATACCGTACAAACAAAATTCTTAAAAAAACATTACTCTATTTTTTTCGTAACGGCTACGGAACCCTATCTTGGGCGTATCCGGCTCGCTCTTGGCCGGTTTTTTATTCTTGTACACGGAGGCTATACTACGGAGCTAGATATTTATATCTTCTTTATAAGCCAACTGCTGCTACAAGGTACATTTGTTACTTATATGCATTCATTTTTAAAGGCCTGACATGCTGTTCTACAACGATATGATAGCCGCCCAGCAGTCATACTTATATAATAAAAGCGAAAGTATGTTTATGGGTAAAGAGTAACGTGCACACGTTACTCCTTTACGCTAAAATGACTTTGTTATTTGTATTAAATTTGCTATGCAGATAGCTAGATAGGCTACTTTTCGTCCCGATGTTCCCACGCACATTGAAAATAGGCAACGGTGTTTTTTGCGTAACGTTAATGAAATCCACGATGTAATTTTTAAGAATTTCCATGAAAATTTTTACAAAATTCCGGAACCTCATTTCAACTTCTAAACTATAATACATCAAGAAGATTAGAACTTAAATTAATAAATCAGTGAGCTCTGCATCAATAACAATAAATTCATCACCCCTACCGTAAAATTTTGTGTACTTACAGTTCGTATTTTCCGTAATTAACAAAATTTTACGGCAAAGCTCAAACTCTCAAGGTAAACTGAAACTGAATTACTGGTCTAGATGGGCACAACTCAAAGATTCAAGTCTCTTAGTACTCATTTATTTTCAAAGGCAAAAAGAAATTGATATTTCCATTAACCTCGCTTAAAGGGTTGGCTGACCGAGTGATATTCAAATTACAAAGGAGGCTAAACGAGTTTTTCAAAAGTGTCAAAAACAATAACTGAACCTGTTTGCTAAAAAGTAATGTACAATTTGGTCTCAAATTATTTAAGCTGGCATTGGGTTATTCAAGAAATAATCTGATCAAAATTTATACGTCAATTTTCAATTGTATAATTTAGTATCTCGTATTTAAATAATAAGGCAAAAGTTTTATGTCTAGCCGAGAAAGGCTTTACATTTTAAGACTCAATTTTACTCCGCTTATCCAGCTCGCTGATAAAAACCAAGTTGTAAGACGGACTGAAAACTGCACAAGAAATCGCGAATTTATTAAGACACTAGCTTTTACCCGTGGCTTTGCTCGCGTGAACCATAAACATTTCAAAGAAGCAAGCAATTAAGCAAGCATGTAATTATGCAAGAAATAGCGCAAGCAAGCATGCATTCAAGACTACATTCATGCATGCAAGCAAGGATGTAAGCAATCGAGTGAGATTGCAAGCAAGCATGCAAACAACAGATCAAGCAAGCATTACTCCCAAAGGTGCAAGCAATAATGCAAACAAGCGTGCAAGTTATTTAGTTCAAATTTTTATCACTTCGCACGAGTAAATCATTGGATACAGCGGTTGATTTGAGATTCTGGGGTTTTACAAAATTCCCGTGGGAATTCCCGAAAATTACGTCGTTGTTTTTATTGACGTTGCATTAAAAACAACCATGCCAAATTTCATTACTCTGATCGCAGCGATTGTTATTTCGAGATTTTATCCCTATCCCGTGGGAACATCGGGATAAAAAGTAGCCTATGTTTTATTCCAGATGTCCAGCTATCTATGTAGCAAGGTATACCTTTACTTGCCCGAATTTCATTTGCCCAAATTTCATGTGCTATAATATACAATATATTGTTTCCTATACCTACTTAAATTCATTTTCACTACTCATTTTTACCATATTAATCAAATGACAGAATCTTTGTTTTCCATAATATCAATTTCAATGAAATTTTTCATTTTTCATAATCATTGTAAGCCATAAGTATCACATGCCATAATATCATTTGGACGTCAAGAGGATACACTGATACTCCAGTAATAACACTACATATTATTATATGCGGGCTCTCGACTCTTATTCAAAATATCAACGTCTAGGACAGTATGTAGATGCGTGCTTCGTACCTACCACAGCTCAGTTAGATTAATTGATCGAACATTTCTCCAACGTCGCACCGCCGATGCTCCAACTGTATCTAATGCAATTATAGCTAGATTCGTGCAATATCTAGCTTGGGGCATGACAGTCGTTACACATACTCCTAGTTCGTCAACTGTAGTTCGTAATCTACCTACACTGTATAAGACAAATACCTATATACATACAACACCAATGTCACCGATAGGTAACAACTAAGTAGAGTAGGTACTCTACTATGCAACAGATTGTAATTAAATATGATTTTAATTAAATAAATGTAAATAAGTAAGGGGGAGGCATGAAAATTTCGTAAGTAATAATATTACTTATACTTTGCCCATAAAACTTCAATCACAAGTAAATTTGTCATTTTAAAACAATAACACTCAATTTCACAAACAGTTAATCACCAATCACCATCATGTTTTAAACAGTTAAATTAGATTACTTACTGAGAAGTATCTTTTTATATCACACAACTTATGTACTCAGTTTGCGGATGAACTATAACAGCTCGTTCGTTTCTAATAATGTCACTGAAAGTCTCTGTTAAGAAATTTGATAAATTTTTTGAACTTTTTTGTGATGTAAGTGACACGACAATCACTGTTAATGAAAAACTTGAAAAGTGTTATATGACGCCACTATAGTAGGTACTAAATAGTATACTAAAATGTAAAGTATGATGGAAATAGTCATATAATAATTTGTTCTAAAATCTGTCTGGGTAAAAGTCTACATCAATGTTATAGGACTCGTATGAAACACTAATTAGTGTGTTTGGAAGTGTTCTAAGGAATTTCGCAGTAGGTATTACTTTTGCTGGTTGGGGATCTCATGAATATAACAATACTTGGTGTTAGAAAACTTTAACGTAATTAATTTATTCGGGAATAACTAATTTAGACTTTAATCTGGTTTTAATTTCTTCGAGAATTAAGTCGGAAGAGATTAAACTAATCGTGTCTTACAAAACAACGAGTTGCGCCTGAACTAATTCGGATTTTATAATTACTGTTATCAGTAGACTTCAACAACTTTACTTTTTATTGAGTTTAAGGACCTGTTTCACTACTCATGGACCAGTTTTATCTGACAGATAATAAATGAGATGCTATAACTGTTTATTCGGACAAACAAACAGAGGTGGCACCATATCTGTTTCATAATAAAAATTATCGATGAGTGGTGAAACAGCGCAAGACACAGCGAATCAACATTTCTTAAAGTACCTACTTAAAAAGTGCCTACAGTTACCAGTAGTAACACTACAGGAATAACAGAAGGCTTGTAAAATAGCACACTTATGTGTAAGTACTTAAATTTATGAAAAAACATGTGTTAATTGACCAACGGGAGAGGTAAAAACTGACGAGGCCGATTGGTTAAAGAAATACATACGATAATATTTATATTCCTCATATTGATTTTGAGACAGTGGTACCATGGTCAGAATACACCAAATTTTTCATTAAAGATTTGTCATCACGTCTGGTTTTGGCTTCAGGCAACCCCATGGCTGGCTTTTACCTCTCGCAAAGATTAGGGTTTAGAGAGAACCAGTTCAGAGGGGTAATGCGGCCAGTATCTTGGAGTCAATGCCTGTGGAAATCTTGACAACAATTTTACTTTGTACTTTTAATTTAGCTTATATTCAGTTTTAGTTTTCTAATTGTACTTATATGTGTATATTTGATTCTATTGCTTACGAATTAAAAATAAATATCTTCTTTTTTTGTGGTATTGACTGACCTAGTGATGTAAAATGGTGTATCTATTCTCTGCAGGCTCCTCCACCGACGGACAGCACACGACTCGGCACTGGCGCAGCCGCAGTGGCTTCCGCTGCTGGCCATGAACTGGCAGACTTTCCTCACAGGGAACTGCTCTTCGGACTCACAACTACAGGTAATTGGACAGGTTACAATTTTCCTTTTACAATGAAATTCAGGGCGATTTACTCTTACAAAAGTACTAGACTTTCACTGAAATTTCGTTCATTAAATACTACAACAAAGAAAGTGATTGTACTTAACGACTTGTTGCTGGAAATAAGCAAAGTTTAACGAACTCTGTAGATAGTCTTCTACGATTTTTTAATTTTATTTGTTCTGATTCTGATAAATCAATACTTAAATATTAGACAAGCAATTTATTTACGAATTATGTAAATTTACTATAATACAGATACGAGTAGATTCAGTTGGGGCGGGTCATAAATATGCAAATGAGTGACATGCCATTCCTTGCAGAATCTTACCTGGAATTCAACGCTCAAGACTTGGAGTTCGGCTTCAACGAGAGCCGGCGGGACCGCATTCTGCGCACATTCGTTAGGAACGCCTACTACTACCACCTGAATGAAATATATTCCACCCTGAAGAACGAATACACGGATTGGGATAAACCCTTGCAGAACCCCCTTAGCGTCCGGGACGCCACGCTTGAGGTATTTTGAACTTTGTTCTTACTTCAACTTTTAATCAACTTATGAACAGCCTACAAGGTAAGAGCTTCACGAAGAGTTTCGATTGCTTCTAATAGAAGGGAGTCTTTTTGTCGCTGGTAAAAACTACTCGTGTAAAATATAACTTATCCACTTTCACTGTGAGTTAGAATGTTTTATTTAGAGTTTAAGATATTAAGATTTGCTGGAATTTGTAAATATTTACTTGTTATTGAGTACAAACTGAATTACGGATGCTGAAGGTTGCGGATTAAAATTAAAATTATGAAATTTTCTGTTAAAAGCTTATTCAGAAATCAATTTAAATCTATTACTGGAGTATTTCAATCTAATGCTTGAAACTGTTGCAAGATAGACTAATCGCGCCAGTCAGCATCCAATTTCTGTGGTTGATACAATAAAACAATGTGATATTATTTGTCGTAAGGGAACTATCTCGATATCGATAGTGGGGGCTCAAAGTTGATAACTGACAGGACGGCTGAGTCGACTATTCTCGAGCGGGCTCGGGCGCCGCCGGTATCGCAGACGATCTCAATTAAGCTTCAAGTGGTTTTCGCAACTCACCGAGCGTTCCCGCGTCCTACAAAGGAAGTTAATGACGCTCGCGCACACTGAATACAAGATGGGCGCGCTGAAAGGCTTTATTAGAAAAGACTTGCATCTTCGAGTAAGAAATTAGCGGCGGATCTGTTGCAACAATTAGGAACGCTATTACTCAGAAACACACCGCGCTTGATTCTTGACGTGATTCTTGCTAGTTTAGGTTGTTATATAATAAAGCTGAAAAACAGAAGTGGTTTTGTGAAAAAGGGTTTCCTCAAATTCAGCTTGAATTATGGTCACGATTATTAATGTTCTTTTATTACTTTATTCCATTAGGTACTAAGCGACGGGCGAACGGCGGCCCCGCTAATCAGGTTAGGCTACCTCCACGCACTCCGCGGCGGGACCACTTACTTCACGCATTTCCACCATCTTTCGGTAGACAAGGATTATCCCCAGGTTAGTATTTTACAAACGGTATGTGTATAATAAAATTCAGACATAATATTGAGATAGATGGACGAGATACATATTCGAGGGTGGTGCGATTCGTTCTCTGCTCGCGCTCCATTCATGACCATTGCAATGCTAATCAGCTTCTCGTCATAGTGATGCTTTTTGTTTTAAAGGCAGCTCACTGCACAGGTATTTCTTCTTCTTATTCCAATATTTCCACGGGATCCGTGTAAATCCCAAAAAAGCATATGAAAATTTTCACACAACATTAATGAAGATCACGATGTACTTTTTGGGGTTTTCCTATGGGAATTAGTAAAATCCCGGAATTTTAATTTAACTGCCAGATCTAATGGTTCATGCAAGCAAAACTGTGAGTACAGGCAAGTAAACTACGAAGTTTGCTACTCTGCGATATCTTTGTTTTTTATATTGACCTCTGTAGCCAAAGTACGCTGGAAACAATTAAGGAAGACACAGGCCCTTTATAATCGTAGTTGTTATCTGTAAATTTGTTCATTCATCTGTCTGTCATAGGGATGTATCTTTCGAACCGTGATAGGTAGATAATAAAATTAACTATAATCACATAACTATGGTCACAATTGTATAGTGGTTTCCCCAGCGTGTGCTTTTCCAAGTCAAGTCAAGTCAAAATCTCTTTATTCAATTTAGGCTATGACAAGCACTTATGAACGTCTAAAAATAATACCACCGGTTCGGAAAAAACCTATGCATGTTGAGAAGAATCTGGCAAGAAACTCAACGAGGTATTTTTTTTTAACAGATTGTCAATATTTATAGATGATATCTATATACTATACATTACAAGTATTTAAAGTAAATTTATTTTTAACACAGTAGGTTCGCTATTTGAAGGGATCGCTAATACGGATCGGAATTATTTCCAAATATCCCTGTCCATGATATAATCATTAACTTTATAATAAGCCTTAGATATTAACGTCTTCTTGACACTCGTACCAACTCGTACTTGGCAGATTTTTAATGGCAAAAATAATTCGTTGTACTACAATAAGCTTACCATAGCCAATTAAGTTATTATACATACCTAATGTTATTTGTCTTAGCGCCCAGGATCTGTGCATGGCGAGGAATTACCTTACTACTTGGGCGTCCCGTTGTCAACATCACATCAAGTACAGAACTACACACAGCAGGAGCAACGAGTCTCACGACTTTGCATGCACTACATCACCAATTTTGTCAGATACGGGTAAGTTGTTCAGTGCCACGTAGTGTCTACGAATACAGCTATTGTTTTTTACAGTTCCGTAGTAATAACAAAGAACCCTTTTAGTTTCGCCATGCCCGGCCGAAATGGTGCAGAATTTAATTATTTGTTTACAATGGGAAAAGTTTCCACCCATTTGAGGTACCTATTATAGCGCAAAGGAATAAAATGTCAAGCCCAATTGAGGCTGCAATACTTAATTTTTGACACTTTTGCTCCTTCCTGTTTCAAGTCAGATAAAATGACGGGCGTGCCTTTTGTTTATCATTGACTGAATCTTGTTCCTCTAAGTCCAGAGACAACATAGTAGAAGAAACGTCTCGAAACATGTAGTGGGTTCGATGTTATTTGTAGTTAGAAGTTATGTTTAGTTTGTTGCTAATTATTAGATTATTGATTGAAAATGATTAATTAATTATTTCACTTAGGGGTTCATGTTGACTCTCATAAAATTCTTATTCCTATTTTTTTTTTACTACCCATTTGTGTTCATAATGATCACTCTTTCATATTTTTTTACTCATAATGTTATTACTAAGAACACAACTCAACTCATAATGTTGTTTTTCAGAAAATTTTCCTTCATAACAGACGGATATCATAATTTTCTTATTAATAATGGCTTAATAAAAAACATTTGAACTCATAATATTGTTTTCCATAACGATAACTACCTATTCAAAATTAGATTTATGTATATCGTTCATTATTTATATTATATTAGTATTAGTTGAAAAATATGTTCGGTCCTGGCGCTGCGCCTGGAGTTTCTATCGTAGTATTAAAAAAATATATGAAGAGTGATCGTTATGATGTAAAATGGTATGAGAAACATTTTCGGATTTCCAATAATAGGACTTAAGAGTTATGTAAAAAATGCGCACCCTTCAGTTAGATTTAGAAGCTCTTGAATAAAGTTTTGCGCGTAGGTTTACAGGTTAGGTCCACACAATACGGGGAGTTATTTTAAACAAACTTAATTTAAAACAAAGTCAGGCTTACTTTGTACTAAACTTATTAAATGTGTTAAAATTTAATTGAAAGTAAGTACCCGCTTTTAGGAATCTGTAACTATAAATAAAATGTTAATATCACTAAAGATTCAAGCAATTTTCAGTTCTTAAAAAGTGACAATATGATAATTTGTAAAAGAATAGGTATAGCCAGAAAGCTTGTTCATGTATGTACGTGCAATACTTATATTATATCACAAACACTTTTTATCGATAAATTAATACATGTCTAAAATATCGGTGATGTCGAACGCCACTCGTCACGACGACGAGCATTTTACCCACGTTGAGAATTATTGCATCATAATTCTCGGCACGTAGAAAATCGAATTATGTCCCTCTGCAGTTTACCCCTCGCGTTACGATATGTGGTTATTCAAAAGAGCGTGAACATGAAAAAAATTGCTACGTATCGGAACCGTCTCCTTAGCTTATTTAACCAATCGAAAAGGAAAATAATGTTTCGAATCCCGTGTCTGAAGTCGTCAATTGTTCAGAACTCAGCACGGAACTTTAACTTATTAAATTAAAAAAAAATGTGTAGAAATTTGATTTAATAACAATAAAATAAATATCATGGAACATCTGGCACCCATTGACCTAGTCTAAAGCTAAGCAAAGCTTGTACTATGGATACTCGTCAACGGATAAACATACTTAAATATAGATAAATACATATTTAAATTAAACATCCAAGACCCGAAGACATTAATTACAACGTTTACACACACATACATTTATTTGTATTATTCACACAAATATCTGACTTGGCCGGGAATCGAACCCGGGACAACAAGCTTCGTATTCAGTTTCTCTAACCACTTGGTCATCCCGTCGTTCGGCTGGTTTTAGATTAAACATAATAAAATTTTACTAGACGTTATTAATTTACAATATCCATGATAACGGTTATTTCCATCACGGTTGTAGGTACATTTATACATATTTGTTACGGGATAAAAACTGTGATTATCTTTAATGAGTTCTCGATATTTTGATGCAATTGTAGGCATAGGTGGACTGAAAAATTTGTGGGCGGATGTTGATATCGTCTAGCTGTCACATTGTAGCGCGTTGACTGTGTGCACTTTCACTACTATAGGACGCAATCTCGCGTGTCAAGTGTCTCTACCATGAAGTAAGACATTTAAGGCGTAAGCCTCACAGAAGGTAGGTGCGTGGGATGGGGGTGCGTGCCCCTTAAATCAGTTTGCATACTTACTAAATATAGAAACGTCCCGGTTCAAAGCAGACAGAAGAAAGAAAGAAAAACAAACATTTATTGTCACAAAACACATTAAATAAGATTTCACACAAAATCAAAGTTTATAATTGTGACAATAAGCGTCGACGACGAAGCGGAGACGCCCTCGCTCCGTTTGGGCCCCGTCCGTGACGCACTCCGTCCCATGTCTCTTCTGTGTGGCTTATGTCTAAGTCTTCGGTTCTGTACTTTGTGTACTACCCTGTCTAAAATATATACATCGATTAATTTTAATAACTATTTTTAAAAATAAATTTAATAAGATTAGAAAATTGCCGATTTACGCCGTGTATAAATTTAAACTTAAAATTATAGTCAATTCGTTTCGAACTGCGCACGTACTCGTACATGCTATGTGTGTTTGTCGGTATGACTGTTATGTATATTCATGCCGAATTAGTCTAGTAATAACGGTCTCTCAGACTTTTTGATTTTCTCTTCTATAAGGTATTCGACGTGCTATGAGACCTAGCTCTTTCAATGGTTAATGGAAAAAATATTATAAATTTTAATTTAGATACTTATGAGTGTTAATACTTGACAGAGAAAACAAAAGGACATCGAAATCAACTGTATGAAAAGGTTCTGTTTCCGTTTCACCACGTCTTGTTAGGAACCCTAAAATGTCACGAAAAGCTAGGGCTTATTTACAAGGCTTAAATGTAATTATAAGTAATTGAACGTTTGAAGTACTTATTAAAGAACAATTTATCGTTCTTTAAAGATGCACAAACGCGACGCAGTTTCTAAAGATGTTAAAAAAATGCGCCGTAATAATTAGAATATTTATCACGACCTTGTTCGAATAAACCCAAAAAGTATCAAATAACAGCAGATTTCATGTTAATTACCAAAATGCGTATAAAAGCACTTAAAATGCGTAAGGACCCTTAAGGGAGTGTTGTTTATGTTGCGCTTCCAAACTTTTATGTTGAGAGCGCGCTTGTTTTATCTTACGTGACATCAAAGAGATAAAATATCTATTACAGCACGATATTGTCGACTGAGTCGGGGATAAAGAAATACGATTACCGGCTGCTGTAATTTGAGTGGTTTAATCAGGCTCAACCCAGACGATTGCGGGACGTCGCGCCACGCACCGATGATCGCGTGCCTCGAAATAGAAGCAAACTCTACTAGTACAATTAAACCACACATATCACTGTATAGATATAATGTCAGCGAAACACTGGTTTAGCAGTTTTGCTGACAATTCCTACTTAATGAAAACTTGGAAGTTTAGTAATTTTAAAACATTAACTTGTGATTCCTTTATGTGCAAGTAGACCTTGATGTACGGTTCGCAGTTAGGGCAGATATTGTTAGTAAAAAAACTTTTAAATTCTTGGATGTTTAATATTTTATATATATATCTCGATAGGTATATTTTATTTTGCCATTGCCTAGTACATTGCTTATAGATTTATATAATCAGCGGGCCCGGGCAGCTGTTCACCGTACCACCGGCTGTAAATCTAATAATACATTTACATTTTTCGTAGGAATCCGAACGATCCATCCGCCACACCCCCACCGAGCCCAATGCTGGGAGAGACTCCGAGGCTCGGCCCCAACCAGACCCCCTACTGGGATACCTACGACACCATCAACCAGCTGTACTTGGAGATCAGTGCGTAACTGTCTTATCTGATAATAGATTTTTATATTTGCTTCACGAATCATGGAAATAAAACAACCGAAAAAATACTTTAGCCTGCATTATTAAAGTGCCACAAGAGTCGTAAACTACACTTCCGATGCAAGTAAATCTCTAACTACATAAAACTACGTAAACGCTTTCACACATTTGTTTCAATTTGTACTCGTTACGGTGTACAGGTAGCAAGCCCGAAATGCGGAGTCATTACCGAGGCCACAAGATGTCGCTCTGGTTGTCCCTCATCCCGCAGCTGCATCGGCCCGGCCCCGAGTTGCCTGATGCCACTATGCGGCACCATCATTTCCAAGACGATAACAATGCTAATCACTATGAAGGTACATTACATAAAAACTTTAAATAAATACATTGGACTCAATGTGCCTCGTTACTGGGAATGGTTGGTAATAATACCTTTTTTACAGGGGCAGTAAGGCCGCAGACGCTGTCCCGCGCTCATGTGCCTCACGTCGTGAACCTCGAAAGTGGCGGGCGTGGAGACGGCGGGCGAAGCACGCCGACGCCGCGCACGGCGGCGCCGCGGCCCTCTGCCGTGCCTCCCGCTCCCTCCACTGAGTGCCCCCCTAATGCAACGGTTGCGCCAGCGCAAAACGATGACGCGCTATTGCGACGTCTCGCATCTTCCCATTATCAATCCTACACCGCAGCACTCACAGTCACTATCGCAGTGGGATGTTTCTTGCTGTTACTTAATGTACTCATATTCGCTGGGATATACCATCAGAGAGGTTCTCGGCCGCGTCGCTCGAAAGACGACCTAGCAGAAGCAGGAAGTTCATCTTCATCCGACAATTACGACGGGAAACTTGATTACGAGGTGCGCGCATTTGATGGAAAGGGTTTCGGGTTTGAGTGTAAGTCAGCACACGTGCCTCGCGGTTCAGGATCAAAGTTTGATTTACGGACGTTATCGGACTGTGGTGAGCCTACATTTGGTGAGTATAGTTGCTATGACGAGAAGCATCGTGCGGCGCGGCGGTCGTTGCCGGACGTCAGTGTCGGTAGTGCAATAGAAGCCGGTAGTGTAGTGTGTATCGGTATAGATACACAGAAACCGGATATTCAAAAAGTGGACGGTAGGCAAGATCCTGTAGGTAGAACTAGTACTTTTGAACCTCGAGGCGTTGATTGTTCTACGCAAGTAAAGTTTGGTCCAGTACCCGACCCCTCTGAAGGGACGTCCGAGTCGAACCCTGAATCGGACTCGTGTGGGGCGAGTGGTTCTGGTATTCTACGAGCGCCGCCTGCCCCTACAGCGCCCGCTCCGCCTGGCATCATGAAAAAGAGGGTACAGATACAAGAGATATCAGTATGAGGGTTTCTAGACGCCGCGGAGGTCGTTGTGAATAAACGGACTAAATTGTAATAGGTACTTTACGTTTAAACAATCCGAAGTAAACTAAAAACTATGCCACGATTAATAATATAGATAACGGCCATAGTATGTGTAGTGTTAACACTACCCAACATAAAAATGAGTGGAGCGAATACTGCGAGTGTTCTTCTAGTGCCAAAACTATTAAGTATAGTGTAAGTTCCTCTTCCAATATCGCTTAACCCGTCAAGCGTCAAACCTCCTGTAGCCAAATACACCTGTAATGTCCCATACAAACGAGAAATCTCCGATTTCGCGCGGAATTAGGTTATTTTTCCAACTTTCGGAATAATTATATGTAATGTGTTATATATCATTACAAAGCTGGATAAATGACGTGTTCTATACAGTGTCATTAATAAACTGAACTTACTTGTGGTAATAAATATGATTTTTTTCCTATCCATGTCGGCATACTTTTCTCTCTCCGTCTCAACATATTTACAATTTGCACCAAATTTATAATCACATATCACATTACACATACACTACCATGTAACTACTTAGTTTACGCGTCGATTAAAGTAAATTTTAACACATGAAATCATATAATTACTTCACTACAAATATTTATTTACGTTGTCGATAAACAAACACCTGTAGCGAGCCGGCCTCTCGCGAAACTGTCATGGCCGCCATACTGCGAGTACTGTTGTGCATAAAATTGCCAACTCTGTGGATTATTTATTTTTTACGTTTGTTTACGATGAGATTAAAATAAAGTTTTAATATTCGTAGGTATCTTATACAACTACGACAAAGTGTAATAATGGGTGTTAGTTGCTAGTAAAAAGAGTTAAATCATGAATTTAGTGTATTTTATTCACGGCGTAATATGTATCGTTTTATTACATTATGATAATTATGACTAGTTTGTTTATATTTCTATACAATGGATTGCCGTATTAATATAAGGTTAGACAGATTTTTCACGATACATAACTTTAGTTGCGTTACAAATAAAATATTTAGTTTTGTTGCTTCTGAGGTATATTCAGGTAAATTGACGATTATCCGAACTTATTTAGAGTTTTAAGTTATTTAGAGTTGTAGGTGAAAATATGGGTTTCTTACTTGAATTGAGTATTGCTTATAATTTTGAGAGCATTCTATGTACCCATTTTGGATAAGAAAAGTTATATTATTCTCATAACGGAAAAAAAAACATAACGTTACCTAAGTTATGAAACTGTTTATGAACTACGCGCTGTTACCGTCGCCTGTCGCTACTGTTGTAAGAAAGAAAATGAAATCGAGGATGTAATATAATGTTTATGTCTTTGCTTTTACTAAGTATCTCATGTAGTCACCGTCTTGGGAACGGTGTTGGACCATCAATGTTGTGAGCAATGTAACAAATGGACCTCACGAGACAGGCTCAGCCTGGTGTGATGGTCATAGGTAAACCTTTGTTTTGTATTACTTTCAAGCAAATAAACTACATTTTATTTTTATTTTATTTATTAAATGGTCTGTAACGTTGTCATGAATACCGGTACAGAATAACGTTTTACATATGGATGTTTACAAAAATAACATAACTGACTATACTGGTTGACACTTACAGAGGAACATTGTCAGTCCAAGGAGGTGTCAACACTTATAGTCAGTTATATTGTTTTTGTAAACTTCCCTTCATAATAACATAATATCAGATTACACGTCGTATTAGATACAACGTTATAAAAAAAGCGCTATTCAAAACGTTTTATTCAAAAAAGTTATACGGTAATATTCGTTACAAGGTAATATAAAATGGGAGCGCAAAGGTCGGTATAACAACTTTTGACATGTTTTCACTAGATATAACGATTAAGAGATGTAATGCACTTTTGATACAACAACTATTTATATAACACTCGTGTGGTATAAGTTCGTGCAATATAATTTTACAAATACAAAAACATTTATTTGTTCAACATAGGTCAATAATAGGTTTTGTTCAATATAATGCTCAATGAGTATAATAAACTATTGAAATAATTTGGAATATCGACGAGCGAAGCAAGCGAAGTGCTAGAACAGACTTTTAATTATATCCCATTTATACTATAATATCATAAGTTCATTATATCAGGTAAACTATTATATCAAAAGTTTATTATACGACTTTAGTGGTGGCTATGAAATTATATCAAATGTTGTTATATCCAGTAAAAATATGTCAAAAGTTGTTATACCGATCACTACACACCCGCTTGGATGGCTCTTGCTCAAGCCCACATGGACAGTATATTAGGATTACAATAAAAATCAAGAATGTAAAAATTTGTTTTATTTACAATACAATACAAATATTCTTTATTGAAAAAAAAAATAGAATTAACAAAACAACAAAAACAAACTTATAACTAATCACCGTCTCCCCCCGTCACGGGACTAAACTAAACCTAGGTCAATTCCGAAAAATTGTTTTTTCCGTACGGACAAACAATATTTCGAAATTGACATAGGTTACACAATCAAGCCATATCAGGAAGTGGCAAGCAGACTACAAAGAGCTGGAGGAACGTTCCGCAACATCCCCAGTGGCCTACCTACAGCGATGTATGGATATCGGCAGGTGCAAAGGCATTTACATACCGATAGGAAAGTTCAAACAGCTTAGAATAAGTAAAATTATTGCTGAATTAAAGAAACAAACATACACACGCTACACGAAAAAAATTACTCTCCTGCCCATATTGAGAGCTTTAGAATTCTGTCTAATACTAACTGATACGGCAAAGTAAATATTTGGTTTTACAACGCCATACTGGTTGACAATTGTCCTGTTCACGGAAAGAAGATTGTTAGTAACGTTGGGTGAAAAAATCAAACATGTTCACGCCGCAATCAAATCTCGCTTTTATGCGCCGCATACATTCATCCCTAGTATAATGATAAAAAAAGAACATTCTCTTTTCAATTACGTCGCCTGCTCTTACGAGTAACGATGTTTCTGCCGGTGAGTTGTTGGAGAGAGTGCCAAGCTGTCCAACAAGCATCATCACACAGAAACTCATTGCATAGCTTGCATATCAAAGAGACTTTCTTTTGTTTATCATTCCGAAGGCAGATGTGACAATACCCCCGATTCGCACTGCCCGGAATAATTTTTGGAACGTGTAATTGACTCCAATCCAGCCTCAAGATTTCGGGAGCAGCCGCTCGAGTTTCTTGCGGTGGGGGGGGCTGGGGTATTATCATCGCAAGAGAATTAACGAGCTGTTCACGAAAGTCTCGATGCGTCAGTCGAGGTCTACCACGCCGTTCCAATGATTCCGTCAACATGATGAAGGCATTAAGCACACTGACGTTCAGCAATCTCTTAAATATTTTCATATACCACTTCACGCATCTCTTTCTTTCCAACAAATACATTGAGAGCTTTTGATCTTTAAGATCAACACCTCCCATTGTATTGTTGTAATCTCGTACAGCAATAGGCTTTACGAGATCTTTCCCTGCCTTTCTGCCCACGAAGGTTTCGGCAGTGTGGTAAGTGGAAATCATGTTCACCATTTTGGAGTCCTTCCATGCAATGCATGAAACGTCTCCACAATGACGAGCGATGATTGTCCCTTTCGGCACACTTTTCGGAGCCTTCGCGATGTCGACCGGAACATGTTTGCGATTTGGACGCAATGTTCCCAAACAATCAAACCCTAAACTTTTCAGGTACCTAGCCAACGCTGGACAATTATAAAAATTATCCATAGTGACTAGATGCCCTCGATGTTCCAGGCCTTTCAGTAAATCGAGTACTACTTGAGTACTCTTGCCCGCCAAGTCAGTACTAGGAGCGATCTCATTATCGTGCCCAGAATTCTTTCCCGTGTAGATAATAAACTTCCATAAATAGCCAGTCCTCGATTCACATAGTTCATAAGATTTTATGCCAAAACGTGCAGCCTTGGACCTTATCGCTTGAACCCAGGACAAGCGCCCCTTGTATAAAGTCAAAGACTCATCTATAGCAATATCTTGCTTTAAGTTATATAAATTTGGAAATTTTGAGTTTAGATAGCGGAGGACTGGGGTAATCTTCGCTAATTTCGCCGAGTACATGACTCCTTCGCTATGTGGCAAACTCTGACTCGCATCAGAATTGTCCGCAAAGTGAATGAATTTGTTTAGCAAAATATAGCGATTGTACGGCATGACTTTCCTGAACATGGGCGTTTCCAGTAAGCCACTCGTTTTCCAATATTCATTCTGAGATGTTCGGTGACCAGACCCCATCAATATATAGATGGCAAAAAATACGTACATCTCATCTACATTAGTGTTTACCCACCGATGTAGACGAGATGAATCTGTCAATGTCCCTGCCGATTTTTTCTCGTTGATCACCTGTTTAGCGTACCTATTGGTTTCCAGCACGATATGCTCCATGATGTCTCTACTCCAAATATCAGTAAAGGCATCATGTGGCGTATCATAATCTTTAATAGGCCCAGGAGCAGGACCCGAAAAATCTTCGGGCATACCTCTGAACGTATCAAAGTTACTCTGCCAGGTAAAATCAACAGACACGTTAGTCAGGCGAACAACAGCTTCATCCATTGCCGTTGATACTCTATTGAGAATGGTACGCTCACGCTCATTCAACTCTTCGTCATCCGGAATGTCCCGAGCCATACCAGCGTTGGCAGTGGATTCCTCGAAATCAAACTCATCGTCGAAATCAGAGTCAAATTCACTACCCACGTGGCCAATCTGTGCAGATCGCCCGCATGTTTGGCGCATCCCTGACGTAGATGGCTGTACATCTATGACGCCAGAAGCAACCATTGACGTGTCTTGGGGATCGCTAGGCCTAGCCTGTATTACAGGCTCAAGCCTAGAGATCTCCGACATAGTATCAATGTCTGCATCTGGAGGCACTGGCGTTCTGCAAGAATGGGGTATAGGTTCGTGAGATTCTGGCAGCTCAACTAACCATTTTCTGATATGGTCCGACCTACTTATGACTAAATCCTCCCCCTCTTCTTCGTCCAGCTCCAACTGGTCCACCCGTTCAGCGAATGAGAATCTACAAAAAAAAAACAATACACTAAGCATCACAATATGCGAGATGCATTGCAATTGCATACTATATTAGTCTTTCTTCTCTAATGTTGTGCTAACTCAATAAGTGTTTGCACAGCGTATTCGGGCAGGGGAAAGTTAACACAGCGAATAATATTTCTACCACAAGAGATTTTCCATCTCTTTTAGCTCTCAGAGTTAGAAGTGGTAAATACAATATTCCACTTACTGTATGGTGTTCTGGAGACTATCTTTGAGGGGGAGCGCTCGTAAGGACCCCCTGGGAGTTCGCGTCACTTCTATTTCATCTCCGACGCGGAGTGAACCCCCAGGGGTCCTGTTCACCATCCTTGCCTGAGGTCTAGAAAAAAGAAAAACACTAAAATATTCCAATTTCTGATGTAAACATTCTAGAAAGGAAGAAATAAGTACACTGAATACTTACAGCCGCGGTCGCCAAACTTTCGGCGCCTCCTCTACTGGCTGCCGAAAAGGGCCGTCTAGAGCCTGCTCCAGGCAGCGGCGAGCTCTGGATGTTGGCGCCGGAGTGACCGATCGCGATCGCGATCTCGACCTTGATCGAGACCGCGACCGCGACCGCGCCATGGATGCCCTGGCTCTTGCGATTCTAAAAATAATCATTATATTTAATTTGATCTCATCATTACTTTCCATCAGGTAAGGCTGAGGTCAAACGCAGACCCATTTCCAATAAAAATAATCTAATTGTTCACCGTGACATGAGGGCATTTTATAAGCATGTCGCGTACAAAGGCACATTGACAACAGACTGCTTGACAGAAATACCTGATTTTTGCGATAAAAAATAACTCGTTGTAAAAAATAACTCGTAAAGTAGGTACTACAAAATGTTATAACCACTTTTGTTATAGAAAATTGAATTCATGAAATGTGGCGTTTGTATAGTACGGGGCACACGCATGACAGCAAATGTATCCAAGTATGATTAACTTCGAACTCATTCGTACTTAGTTGAGAATATAAGGGGCCATCCATACATTAAGTCACACTATTTTAGGGTATTTTAGACCCCCCCCCCCCCTGAAAACTGTGACGTAATTTATGGATGTCCCGTAATATTACTAGCTGTTGCCAATGCCTGGTTATCGCGCGGCATCCCGCGGAAACTATGCAATTTTACGGGATAAAAAGTAGCTTATGTCACTCTTCTGTCGCTTCGTTGCAACTTGACAAAAGGACAAACAAATACACAAACACACTATAACATTTATAAGATTAGTATGGATGCCAAAATGTATAATGTAGGTATATAATTATTGTCTACAAACGTAACTTGAACTATAGAAGTACCTATTTGAAGTCACACGGAAATAACAATCTAAAACTTTCACTATAATGATAAATACTGAAAATCTTATTCAGCTGACAAAATAATTCTATAAGTACCCAAATATTGAACACAAACAATACCAACAATAATATTTTCTCACTAACTACGGAACTACGTACCTACTAAGAAATGGCAATAATACTGCTTCATATTTACATGTATGAAAATATATAACTCTACAATGTATTTGAACAACTAATATTGTTACAATGAACACGATTTTATTTCAAGAGGTTTGCTACCTTTATATTGACTTTGTGTGTGAAGTTTTGTGCGCAACTGTACCTCACCGCCAAATTTTCTAGGAATTGAGCACTGATTGACAAAAACCAAGAATGAATCAAAATATATAAGATTTTTCTACAATGTAACAAGTTAAATAAGTTTTTGAGTAAATTTTCTACAAAACAATGGTATTCGCGAAACATTTCAGACAAAGTTATGTTAGAAAACGATGTAAATAAGCCAGCGCCATTGAAAATTATTGCGTCATCCAAAAGTTTCACAGTTTTTTCACTGGGAAATTCTATCGTGTTCCTAAAGTACTATCAAAAATTAAAACCTTTATTAGATTGCCAGTAATTTGATATATAATACATAATATAAACACTTACCTTTTAAAAGATTTCGACATATTTACACAAACACTCGTTGCCGGTTTTCCGTCCGAAATTTGACTAATTGTCAAAATGGCTGACCGAATGGATCATTTTTCAAGTTTAAATTTTTTGCAATGTAAATCCTCGTTTCCCATTGGTTAAAATATCAGATTTAGGTGCTGCAATAGCTATGGTTGGTTAGTAAAATATAAACATCTCGACAAATCAGGTGTAAGAACGGAAAAAAATTTGTCCAATCGGCTGAGATTGCTGTAGACACATGGTGTCTACAGGGCGCTACTGGTACAAGAAGTCTGTAGACTAACGTGTGTCTACAGGACGCTCGACGGGTTAAGGAACTGCATTTACGGACAATTTTCGCGCAGCAAGCTTACATTATCAGCACTGTCAGGTGAAAGTCAACATAGCCCTCTACTTAAGTAGTTGAATAGTGTCAACACTAATCTCTTATCAGGCAAAATCCGCTTCTATTGAAAGCGATTTTTACCGCTTTGCCTGGATAAGTATATAATACATTTCAAATTTAAACATAAGTACGCAAGTAAGTAAGAGACCATGTAAATATTATAAGTACCTATTAGTGGTAATAAATACGTAGATTATAATTGTGCGTACAGCGAAATGGAGTCACAAGCATTTTGTGACACTCCTGTTTTACTTGAACTTACGGCTGTAAATATGTAAGTAAACACGTCGTCTATTTTCCACTCTAAGTATTTGCTATAGTGTTGAAGATGTTGGAATAAATTAACAGGGAATGATTTCAAATCACTGCCGTAATCATGCTTTGATGATTTTATTAACCAGAGTGGCTGTTATTTTATTCCATCCCTTCGTATATAAAATGAAGGAATTGTAGGTTCTTGTGAACGTATTTGTATGTAAAATATAAACATAATACATGTGAATATAACAATAAATTAGCACTGAACTGATCCAGAACAGGTGTAAATATAGATGAAAAAGGTGTTTCGGGTAGTGTAAATTTGAATGTTGTAATTTTTTGTAAAGTTACTTTAAGTGACTATAATTTTGAGTAGTTTTTGATAAGTAATAATTGAGAACTAAGAACTAAAATGACAAACGGATAAGTACTCTGAAGCACTATTAAGTTAATCTTATTATGTTAGTGGACAAAAGTTTGAATTTCATGTTTTGTTCAATGTCACAACAATTTTAAGGTAATCAGGGTAATAGACCGACATTTTATACTAAACATGCCCTTATAAATAGTTCTGCACTACTCCCAATTCTATTTGATTAATAGTTATTGCTAATGTAACAAAGTGGACATACTATTACCATTGCAAGCGTAACCTGTTGCATGCCGGGCCCTAACGGGATAATTAACTTTCATAATTACTCCTGTGAATAGCTACTCACTAATCACCCTTTTATCTTTGGCACTATATTAACGCTTCCGCCTAATAATTATTAGTAAAACTTATAGGGAAATATTTCCGTTACCGTTATTATACCGTCACATTACACATCGTTTGTTTTAGAGTTCCATTCCTCAAAGAAATAAAAGATGGCATCACTTCGTCGTTGATATGTATGTCTTGTCCCCTTGTCAAGGCTTTTTTTTTCAGGAACACGTGAAGGTTTAAACGACTTGATATAACCTCTTGAAGGAAACTAACCGAATCATTCATTATGATTGAATTCATTGTGATTCATAAAATTGAGTTGATGTTTTATTGGTACTAAATAAGACGAAGCCTATACTGTTTTTCAAAATTGAATGCGAAAATAAAGCTAAATGTGACTTAATGAAACCAATTTGAGTATTAATTAACCATCAGTTTGCGACATGACTTGTTTTGGGATTATTAATGGAAAACGTACTAAGTTAACTTAACTTTCATTATCAATGTTTTAATACGATTAGAGGGTCCATTGACAATATGAAAATATAAAGCTTAATTTTATGATACCATAGTAATGCCTGATTCTCTGCAACTTTAATAAATTGAATATTTAAAATATTTAAATAAGTCACCTCGATAAACTAATTTTCATTCAATCGTATCTGCATTCAATAAATTTATGTGCTTGAGTACTTGTCCGCGTTTTATCTTCACAGGAATTGATGATAACCTAATGATGAATGAGTAATAATAAACGTTATGTCAGTATCCACATTGTGACAAAATGTGAACTTATGAAACTAGTTATTTTAGTGATATGTTTGCTTTATTCGTACTGAACGAAGCGCTGGAAAATGCGTTTTCTCAAATTATATGAAAATAATGTTTTCCCTTTTGGTTAAAAAAGTCAAGTAACACAAACCACTATCAGATAATCTTTATCATAAGCACAAAAAGAAAATACATAATTGAGGTAAATCTCAGATAAGGGTTTTGTTTCAGCAGTAAATTTTTATGCGTATTTTATTGAAATATGCCTACAGTTTCAATTTACTCGTACATAATATATTTTTAATGGAAAATGGCATCATTCTGATCAGATTTGTAAGACTCATGTTTTGCTCATGAAAGGGAGATTAAGACGTCCTATCGTGATGCGAGGTTCGTCTAAGCACTTTAAACATAATCCCAATCTCTAATATGATTTAGCATTCAAGCATGAAAACAAAATCTCATTCCTGATTGACTTAATCAGTTTTCAATGAACATGCAGGAGAGATTATTGGACAGGTTTTTGAATATATATTTATCACATAATAAGCGTGGACACCGATTAAACAAGACAAAAATGTAATCTCTATGTTTTACCTTAATTGACTTCTGATGTATTTATCATGAACTTTCGTAGAGCGCATTTTAAGCTCTAGCAACAATTAATTAGGAGAGGAATTGATGTAAAATGTTGTTACCTCTACTGGCTTTCTATAAACTACAGTTAATTATTTAGTATTTATATAAACAAATTGTTACGTTATCCTGTTTTAAAGATTTTGAAATATTGGTTATTGTTGTGCATAGCTAAGTTCAATTGTTAATGTACATGTAGTGTAATATTTTGAAAGACGCATATAATTTTACGAATAGTCAAGTTATCAACAAGAGTAAACGATCTATTGTCATTTTCGCGAGCAGGATTTTGCACCGTTTAAGTAACCTCTTGCACTGAAAATAAACTTTTTTTTGTGAATGCTTAAAAAATACAGTACCTAACCATTATCTTATTTGTCCTGACTTTTAATTTTTTTTTGTATTTCAAATATGACTGAATTCCAGCATAAACTGACTTTTGACAATGAAACTAGAAGTGAAAAGTTTGGCCTGAATTAGAAAACTGATTTCGAGGCTTTCAAAAGACTGTATGATTTCCAAAGAATATAATTCAGTTATGTATGAAACACGATTTTTCAGGTATCCGAACGACAACAAGTATTCAAAGCGAATATTATTAGTGACAGTTTCATTGAAAATTAGGTATTTTTGAAAATTACCGGCCTTATAGTTCAATTTTATAAATGTTATCTCATGAATTTAATACTTACGCTTAATGATTTCCAATCACTATTCTTGTTATCATTTAATACATTATGTTATAGTTGTGTAATATAACTAATATCAATTGTAGATAACTGTTACGATACTTACTCAGCATCTACATTTTGTTACAATTTGGCGTTTTTAAATGAAATGCATAAAGTAATATGGTGTCGAATAATAAAGAATTGAATGAAATACTTACAAGACTTTTAATCTTCTTAATATTTTTTTTAAATTTGTATTTTTTTATGTCGACTGTATTATGTCCCATTGTATGATTTTGTGTTAAGGTATTTTTATTCTGTTACATTCAAAGCGAAATTCTATCATCTGTTCGGAAAAATCTCTTATGAGAAGAATCCGGCAAAAGACTCAATACATCTTTTCCAATACGATTCCTCAAATAGGTAAATACAATACAAACATACTATAGCTTGCTAAAATTATTACCTTTCCTTTTGGCTTTACCGTAGTCGGGTAAAAATCATGTAGGTAGGTATCAATAGTAATTTCCAATAACTCTTAAACACAGTATTTTTTAGGTTGGTTGGAAATTGATTTCTAATAAATGTTGGTTTAGGATCATGACCAACTTTGAAATTTATGCTGAGGTACGCAAAATATCAACCAGTTCAATCAATTAGACTAAATTAACTTTGGGAAAGTTCCGACAAGCCCGTTTGTCACCAAGCCAAACTTTTTAATTATTTCATTTAAATCCACAGTGAACCCCAAAATGTTCGCATGCGTAAGGGTTTTACCTGGTCTGCTCGAAGTATCTAGTAATAGTAAGGGACGGCTTATTTTAAATGACATTAAGGACTGTTAAACATACGTAGGTACTTATAATACCTATTTAAAATGTACCTACTCTAGAAAAAATATAGTTTACCTACTGAGCATGGATACGAATCATTGATATACATAAATCTAAGTTACGTACTTAAACGTAAACGCCAAGTAAATATACGAGATTGTACAAATATATTTATAACCCAAACTTTGGATTTAGTGAGAAATAAAATTCTCCATTTTATGTATACGTCAGATACTCTAAAATAGTACACTGTTGTAGAGGCTGGAAAGTAAGCAATAGATGAACGAGTTAGTACAAGTTTGTTGCACTTTTGGCCGAGACTAAGCATTGTGATTTTTACAACTAATGTGAGAAAACAAAAATATCTATTTAATATCACAAAACAGACAGTAACAATTCAAAGACTGCGTTGCTCCCGCTTCGTTTCCGCCGATTTTTAAAACGGAACCCTTATAGTTTCGCCATGTCTGTTTGTCTATCTGTTCGTCGTGCAGTAGTTACTGTGCAAAACACGTCTACGGTTAGATTATATACCATCGAATATTTAAAAATGGCGTCGCTTAATCATCCCACTTTTCAATTTTATTTTGTGCAACGCTTAAGTAAAACCTTGTAAATGGCTCTTAAATGTGGAACATTTCAAACTGTAACTCCAAATCGCTAGGAAAAAACACTGTTGGAAGTTAATTGAAGTGCTGATCCGCAGGTGGCATTGTGTGAGAATTCATTTAGTCCGTTCGGTTACTTAGCCACAAAGCGCTGTGACGCGTTGGAAATTGCAATGGCCGAATGCGATTGGAACAGAGTACTCGACCAACGGATCAATCGAGTGTGGACAAATTAAACTCGTTTGTGAGGAAGCATCTCCATGGGAAAAGTGTCTTCCTATATTATTTTTCACGTATGATGAGTTCTGTGACGTTTCGAGTTTGACAGTTTTAGAGATGTATCATTGATCGAGTGAACCATAGATTTTTCTAAGAGTTATTAGTACTTATTTTTGAAAAAGTTGCATTATATTAAAAATACATATATTTATTTTCCAGTTTTCCGCCCACCGGGCCACTCTCTCGTTCTCGCTCGAAATAATCCCTCAAACGAATTACAAACTCCCGACTCTGGGAGTTCAAAACACTCTTTTTAGGGTTCCGGAGCCAAAATGGCAAAAACGGAACCCTTATAGTTTCGCCATGTCTGTCTGTCTGTCTGTCCGTCTGTCTATCTGTCTGTCTGTCTGTCCGTCCGCGGCTTTGCTCAGAGACTATCAATGTTAGAAAGCTGTAATTTTGCACGAATATATAAGTAAACTATGCCGACAAAACAGTACAATTAAAAATTCAAAAACAGTTTTTTTTAGGGTACCTCCCATAGACGTAGTGGCGGTGATTTTTTTTTCTCATCCAACCCTATAGTGTGGGGTATCGTTGGATAGGGGTTTACCATTGGGGTTAACCATTGGGGGTTTGCTAAAACGATTTTTCGATTCAGTTATTTGTTTGCGAAATATTCAACTTTAAAGTGAAAATTTTCATTAAAATCGAGCGTCCCCCCCCCCCCTCTAAAATCTAAACCGGTGGGTGGAAAAATTTGAAAAAATTCAGGATGGTAGTCAGTATATTAAACTTCCAAGGAAAACTATAGCGGCTAAGTTTGCTTGAGAATTATTAGTAGTTTATGAGTAAATAGCAGCGTAAGGTATAAAATATACATATACTTCGAAGATTCCGTATAAAGTACGAAATCCTTAGAAAAATATTACTTAATTTTTTCGTAATGGCTCCGGAACCCTATTTTGGGCGTGTTCGACACGCTCTTGTTTGGACTGTTTCAGCATTTTGGCAAAAAATAACAACAAATTTAACGAGAAACAGTAACAAAAGTCAACAACAATAATAATAGAAATGAACAATAACAAATACAATGCAAAGAAAATGTAACGGAAATTCAACTCGTATACACGGCAGACGTACTCATACTTACTGACAATGATACTGACAAGTACTGGCCACAAGAGGCACAAGATGGTTGCGGCCGCGTCGCAAATAGCCGCGTTTATAAAATTTTGCAAGTTTTGTTTAAAAATGTAAAATATCTAAGTTCACTGTTATCGAATAATGATCCGCTGCAATTGCCGATAATGTTGTGTCACGTCACTACTCTGTTCCGTTTCACACATTGCGTTATATAAAAAAATAAATATTTTTTTATCGTATTCAATGGAGGCTATTTAACAGACACTGATATTGCTATATATTTTTAAAAATAACAGTTTTAAATTTTTTTGATTAATTTGTTTCAAAATAGAAATTATTTTTAAAATATATTTTGCGAACATAGTATGCGTAATTCGGAAAATTTTCAAATGTCACAGAACTCATCTTAGGTGAAAAATACAATAGTGCCCATTAAAAAAGTAAGGAATCTTTTTGAGTACCTGGGTATTACAAATACATTCAATATTTAGTCTCATTGTATAATTTTGTACTAGGTACTTGACAGTGGCTTAGTGGTTTGACCTATCGTCTCTCAAGCAGAGGTTCGCTGATTCAAAACCCCGCCCGCACCTCTGAGTTTTTCGAAATTCATGTGGGACATTACATTAGGTACATTTGACGTTTACCGCGAGCTTTATGGTGAAGGAAGACATCATGAGGAAACCTGCACACACCTTTGAAGTAATGCAATGGTATGTGTGAAGTTCCCAATCCGCATTGGGCCTGAATGGGAACTACGGCCCAAGCCCTCTCATCCTGAGAGGAGGCCTGCCTATGCCCAGCAGTGGGACGTAAATAGGCTGGGATGATAATGTACTAGTCGATGTTGTGTTGTTTTGCTGAATCTAGTTTGGCATTGCTAAACTTACGATAAATAAGTGTAGGTAGGTCTACATACATGTACCATATTTTACTTCTATTAACCTCCAAAGCAGAAAAAGGGTGTTTTAGTTTGATTTCTGTGTGTGTGTCAAATTTGTGCATCTGTCTGTGAGATCGAAGCTCTCACACGGAAGCTAGTTGAATCGAGATAGTTCTTAGTAGCTTAATTTTATTTGTAAATAGATATCGGTCCAGCCGTTTCTGTGATATTAATTACTTTAGTGCAGTTTATTACTTTTTTCACTGCAAAAGCCCACACTCAAGGGTGAGGCTAACAAGAGTTACACGTGGCTTTCAAGTTCTTTTTCAGAAAAATCTTTTTTTAAAAATAATTAAGCAATAAAAACATTGAACCTTGTAAAAGTCTTCTTATTTGAAGAATGTTTAGCAAATACTATAGTTCAAAATTATTATTACGGTATTATAACGGTAGTATATAAAATAATGAAGTTGAGGGAGAAAATTGCCAGTTTTACAAAAACGACGATATCACAATAACTAAACTATTTTAAAAAATACCTCAAACCTTATTTTCTGAGAGGTAATTAGCAGCCCTATCAGCAGTCGACGGATTATCGTTGGATTCTAGGACACTATATTAAATTGCTTTTATCTATTTTTCTGTAATTATAAACTATCAGTACCCATTCCAAATAAATACGCAAAATCTCAGTAAAATCATTGAACAAATTTATTTCCATGACACGAATAACTTCACGGGCAATGAATAAATAAGCGTTTCTTATGAAAAGTTGGCGTAGCCTCGGAGGTGCTCGCTTGTTGTCGGATTAGATGCGCATGTAAGCTTGTTATGTTCGCTATATTGGAAAAGTTTACCGAAGGACAGAGGATTACAAAACTTCCAGACGGCACTGAGACGATACGACGGAACATCAACTACACAATACTCCATTCCTGCGAACCTGCTACACTTTTGGCCTTCTTATTGTCTCTTTACGTGTCCCTCGAGTAGTGTTTCAAAGGATTAACATCCTGCGGAACAGAATATTTCCTTTGAATATTCTTCGAAATTTACTAGCTAAGTACTTAGATCATCAATATTAATTAGGATAAAAAACTTGAGTGATTCTAAAACTTCTCAAGAAGAGGAAACTTTGTTTACTTATTACCTAGTTATTCCGACTTGGATTTTTTCTTCATAAATTAGACCATAATCTCGGCTGCTACTGAGAAGTTTTCTTTAGTTTCGCCAGAATTTTCGCCGAAGCTTTTGTTTTTTTTTTTGCTGATATGATATTAAGTTGATTTAAAACGCGTAAATACAAATCCTATTAATATTATGAGGGGCAGTTTTTCATGCAAAAATTATTGACGGATTTAGATGAAATTTGATATAAAAAAAAATGTATACGGCTGGATGGCAAACGAGCAAGTGGGTCTCCTGATGGTAAGAGATAACCACCAACAGAGATAAACATCTGCAACACCAGGGGTATTGCAGATGCGTTGCCAACCTAGAGGCCTAAGATGGGATACCTCAAGTGCCAGTAATTTCACCGGCTGTCTTACTCTCCACGCCGAAACACAACAGTGCAAGCACGCTGCTTCACGGCAGGATTAGCGAGCAAGATGGTGGAAGCGATTCGGGCGGACCTTGCACAAGACCCTACCACCTGTAATGGCTGACATGATGATGATGATGATGATGATGAACTGACAAATTTGAGTCGGTTAAAAAATCACATGTGAACGTACCTTATGTGTGTTCGTGTGTTATGTGTGTTATTTTTTCTAGTGTGTTAAGGTACAACTTTTGGCGGCCAGACCTAATATTACAAATTAAAATTAGCATTGACTTACGCAACTCTTACTAAATTCCCACCAGATACTCCACCATTTCAATAGTACCAAGTAATGATATAAAATGGCGATTCCGTTTGGATGCGATACAGCTAGTGACGCGCAGAACGGGCGATTGAATCGGACCGCGAAACCTTCAAATTGAATTTTAAGCATCCAATTTGTTTGCGTGGTGGCAGCGCCTGTACCGGTCACACGGCATGATCGCCCGCCCGCTGGTTCCCACACTCGTAAAGCGATTTTTGCCAAGCCCCATCGCATGCTCCGCTGGGATTTTGATGAATTATTTATTATACGTGCACATGCAGCCACGTAAACACAAAATTGTTTACAAATCCAAAGCCTTATCCGCTTTGTATTTAAACGTTACGTCGCGCTATCAGCTCAGAGAGACGACGTTCAAAGACTTTGCCGTTAGTATAGTTTGCAACTTGACGAATATTATTTTATTATTTACAATACTTGATTTAATTCCAAAAACTGTTTATTCAATTATAAAAGCTAGAACTATCTTTTTAATTTAATAAAAATTGCTTATTTGAACGAGCATTTATCGATTTTTAAATGTCTAATATTCCTACATCTCTAAGCTACTGCAGACTATAATACCTACACGTGTTTTATTCAAGAAATAACGTCAGAAAATTAATGAAATCAAGTGAATTTTGGTGAAAAACACGAATTACCTATAGATGAATGTGTTATTGATTCGATTCAGTGGGTGTTCATATCTATCTATCTACAAGAATTTTGATGAAATCCATTTCTTTACAGTTTTTTTATAAATTGGATTGATATAAATCTTAGGAAACCAAAGCTTAACGCGTGGCTTTGACATTGCTGCCTCTTCCTGCCATGCGGACTTTGCCTTTAGTGTGTGTACATACTCCACCTAACTCACACTGCTCAAGAGCCCCGCTCCACCTGATGCAAACATGATTCTCTGAATATGGATCGTGAACTTACAACCTGTCATGAACACAAATATTTGTTTAAACACAGTTTAACGCCTCCAAGATCGGGGCTAGGATGCTTATGCTAGCAAATAAAATTTTGTTGACAGTTATTATTACATTAAAGGTAAGATAAATATGTATTTACTTTAAGGAAATCGTCTCGTTATTCTTGCTCGTTAGATTTTAGGCTTAAATTATAATGTACAAATCTGTACCTACCTATTTTGAAATATTTCTCATGTTATCTTGTTGTATTTTTTCATGAAATTAGTAAGATGTCAATTATATAAGTTCACGCACGCCAAACACGCAATTATTATCAGGTACGCATTAAATAATGTATGACATTCATTAGGTACTAAATAAACATCATCTTGGTGTTCAATTGCGCGCAATAGTATTGACATCAACGTTGACGCGAAATCAATGAAGTCGTCGACGATTAGGCAAATTACATCATTACGAAGAAAGGAGAGTAAAAGGCGGAAACGGAAATCTTAGGGAAAAGACCAAGTACATTTCCGAAAGCGTCGCTTTTCAAGAGCGAAATATAAGCTAACACGTCTCCGAATTCCCCGACAGTAACTTACTCGAAGACTAAATGACTCGGCGCGAGATTCAGCTTATCCCTGGGTCATTATTATTTTATCCCTTCGAAATGCCTCCACCTACTGCTGTGTGAGATTATGACGTCATTAATTAAATTTCGCTTTTGTATAAGGAACCGTGTTCATAATTTACTCAGTCTTCCTTTGGCTCGCTCTATTCCCTTCCAACTTGAGGTACTTTTACAAAACGAAAAGATTCATGTGTTAGAGCTTTGTCGGTTTCGCAACAAAAAGGTTACAATGAGCCCAAAAACAAACAGAAAGTTTTCTGTTTCAAAATGCTTGCTATATGAAAAAGCAAAAGAATAAAAAGTGGTACAATAATTACCCGAGAAATAAACACAGCGGAAAATATTTCACTGTTTCGTGTACAATAAAAGCAACTCTAAAATTTTCTAATCCGACATTTCGACTGTTTTTCCTATTAAAGTGTTATCTAGAAATGTTCGCTGTAACAAAAAAAGAATGGTGATTTCACTCATTAGACGCTAAACCTTTGGACGCTTTCCTGGCTCTGTTAATGATATAATATTTATACCAACATGAAAAAAATCTTATTATATTGTACCGATTTCGTGAAGTGGTGTACGGGGAATTAATGGCTTCCAAATACTACTTCGAGGTCGTTTTTTCTGACAATGACAAATTACTATGTGATCTTAATTACGAAACTATTGTTAGTGTCTTCTTTATTTTTAGCTATGGGAATCTGTCTGTAGCCTGGTTTTACTAGCGTAGGTAAGTAAGTTATTTACATAATAGCGTTTTTGATTTTGTTAAAAGAAAATATAAACTAACTTTTTGTTCATATGTACGAGTTATTTGACGTCCAACTTTTAAAATATTCTTTTTTCAGAATGAAAGTTGAAATCGCGCTCGAGTCGGTTGCAATCTCCTAACTTTAACTGAAAATGCAAATGTCTAAAAGCGGTTGGTTACTCTCAAACAGCGCGTAACGAAAAGCACAGGAATATAAAGACGTGTATTGAGTTACGTTTCATGATTGCTATATAAAATATATCATTGGCTAAACTAATTGCTCGATAAAATATCTCAATGTCGTTGTTTCACTAGTATTGAAAAACAAAACACCCTATTGGGTAAAGCGAAACGTGGAGATCTACGGAAATATCTTAGGTCTTATCTTACTTTTACAGGTAAATAAAAGTCATTCTTCTTTACGATAAAGTACTTATACCTAGGTAAATGTAAACAAGTAAGCCACAATATATAACTGTCGTCAAAATGAAACACGAGTTTCATTGAAGGAATAAAAAAGTAAGAAGGAAGTTCACAAGAGAATCGCGAACAAGTCTGAACCCTCATGATTAATGACGGACACGACACCATTCAATTTAATTCCAAAAAATCCTCTCCAATAAGATAAAAGGGAAAGTTTTATGCTTATTTTGTTTTTCAATAAATGTCTTTATATATTCTTATAACACTTTACCATTCCGCCGGATATTATACTTCATCACACTTTGTTCTCGACTTTCTCTCAGATTAGCTTAGCGTCTAAATTTCGGCTTTCCTTTTGGTTTGAAATGATTATAATAATAAAGTAGCAATATTAATTAAAGTGTTTAATTTTCATTATTTTTCTATTTTAAACTTCAATTAAACTGTTGAACTATTCGTTTCATATTAGGTAAACATAGGCATTACCACCACAATGTGGTCCGACTTTACGTTACCAACTTTGCTGACCGAATTTAGCTACCGAATGCTGCCGGCTATAACCAAATCTTACGTCCACGTTAGGCGGTGTCTGAATGCGGTCAGCGACCGCTGCCGGTCGTATCCAACCACTACACAAACTCCTCACTAGTTTAATAAAGTTAGAGTGCCCACATAGATTGACAAAAAACACTTGCCCGAACATTCTATAAAACATCCAAAAGTTTTATGGAGAGCGCAATATTGGCCTATGGCTTGGAGTTTCTTTTAGAATCTATTAAACAGAAAAGTTATAACATTCGATCCAAGGCGGTCGCCGTTTACTATCACTCTACTCATTTTTATACTCGCCATTTTGGCTTACTCGCTGTCCCAGATTCGTTGTGAATACAGAGTAGACCTCCATAATACGATACATGACACACTTTGTAAGTTTCCAAAGTATATAGATATTACTTGTTTATCTTAAACTTTTTCGTGTTGTTCGTTGACATTATTCTCAGTGGGTCGTCGGCGTTAAAATAGCTATTACGGCAAAGTATTATACTCTCAATTGATTTTTATTTGAGTGCCTTTCTTTTATTAATTTGACTCTTCGAAAAAGGTTAATGTCACAGTATCAAAGGTATCATGTAAAAAAATAATTTTGATTAAACATAGGATAAGGGTAAACGACAAGGGTTGTTGAAGTTCAGCAAACAACATTTGGATCCCTCTCAATCAATACTTTATTGAATATGTCTGAATTTGAGCTTAAGGCGAGCGGCTACGGCGTGGCGACCGCAGGCGTAGCAATAAGGCACGCGAAGCGGCTGGGCCTTGTCTTAATTGTCAATAAACGTGAGTCCCGGCGCGCCCCCGCCGAATAATTAACGAACTTCCACGATTTTCGAGTTTGTAAATTGCCTCATGGTCTCGTCGACCCGCGTCCTGGTTTGCTGATATAAATTATGTGCGCAGAAAATTAATCTTGGTGATTTAGGAACACCCCTTCTTTGGAAGCTTCTGTTTAATCGCATTTTTACAAAGGCTTCCTAAAGCTCCGCCTTGGATTACTTTCAGCTTTCATAAGCTTCTTAAGAAGCTCTTCAAGGACGGGTTTCGACTAATCATAGCGTCTTTGCGAGTCTTAACATGGACATAGTTTGGCATTCAATACCCAAAGGATTGCCGGAAGACGTGCTACTTATCTATCCGTGTGACCGATTTTCCGGAATTCCCTTAACTGCTCAGAAAAATAGAGTGATCAATTGGAGGGGACCATGCTTCCTGATGTATTGTTTTTTTTGACGGATTACTTGATTGTAGAGTTACAGATCGTAAATTGTTATATCAACAGAAATGAATTATTATTTTCATAAGTAGGTAAATGAATACCAATTACTTCAAGTATACCTTTTTACGTAACTACTGAAGACGGTTTGTATCACTTTTGCAAGCTTTTATTTTACTAATCATTATTAGTAACTACCTATGCAAATAAAATAAATAAAGTACATATCTGTTTCAAATCCTGCATACGGGTTTTGATCTACTTCCGATTAATGATCCGACGTAAAATTTGATAGGTATATTGTTCAGCCAGTACAATATTTTTTGTTGAGCTGTGATCACTGTACATTATTATTAATTTGTTGGTTATTTAATTGGATAATTTGATTTAAAAGGCAAAAAGTAGATTGTACCTTTACTAACTTAAAACGATTTCTACCAGACAAACTAACATGTCTAAACCATATAGCTAAAGTAAAATTTACTAAACCAAAATGATCTAAAGTGTTTGTGTGGGAGATCACCAATGAGAATTCATTAATCAAGTGCCATTAGCAAAGAGTTTGAATTAAACATCAAACTATTTCAACATATACAATTTCTACCATAAAACCCATGTAACACAGAACTGTGAACGCTTTAACAAAACGAGCCTCGAAACATTTCGTCGCAATGGGGTTTCTACTTTCTACGGTGTTTTACAAATACAAGCATAAACAGTGAATTTACAGTCCATGCCTTACATTAAAATGTAAACAGGGTTCCATATAACTCGTGGTGCGTAAATACATCAGGCAGATCACGGGGTGGCTTGAGGCACCGCACCGGGCGGGGCTGTTTGTGGTCAGCATAAGCCACGAAATGGTTGTCGTTGGGAATTCCCTTTTATGCTGAAACTAAATCTCGAAATGTATAATTTGGATTTTTACAAAAGCCCTTACTTAAAAATGCGCAAATGCTTGCGATATGGAGGTAATTTATGACTGTGTTATTTCTAAATTGCTTTAGAATATATTACAATATTGTACACAAATAAAGGTACATCGTTAACTGAATAAATAATGTTAGAATTTTTATGTCGAGCAATAAATTTATTAAAAAAAAGAACTATTGTCATAGTCATAGTCATAAAGTTTATTTAATTACTAGCTTTTGCCTGCGGCTTCGCCCGCGTGGAATTCGGTTATCACGCGCTGTTCCCTCAGGAACTGTGAAATTTTCCGGGATAAAAAGTAGCCTATGTCACTCTCTGGACCATTAACACACACACTTTTGCATTCGTATGGATTTTCATACTTCTAAGTCCAGAAGTGAGAAAATTTCCATACAAACTTTACCCCACATTTTACCCCTTTAGAGGAAAATTTTAACCAATTCACCTACACCGATAATTTTTAATTGTAATCGAGAACTTATACACCTATTTTCATACTTCTAAGTCCAGAAATGAGAAAGTTTCCATACAAACTTTACCCCCCCCCCATTTTACCCCTTTAGGGGGGTATTTTATCCATTTCACCTAGACAGATCATTTTTAATTGTGATCAAAAACTTATACACTTATTTTCATACTTCTAAGTCCAAAAATGAGAAAATTGCATATAAGCTTCACCCCCCTATTTCACCCCCTTAGGGGACGAATTTCCAAAAATCCTTTCTTAGTGCTCACTTTCATCATAAAAGGAATCCCTGTACAAAGTTTCAAGTTTCTAGGCCCAGCGGTTTGGGCTGTGCGTTGATATATAACCCAGTGAGTCAGGTTTGCCTTTTATATATATAGATATTATTAATACATACATGCGCCAACATAAACCCTGCAAGGACACCGCAAATCGCTGAAAAAATTGATAGCCCATTTGTCATTTTTCAAACTGAATACTAGGTAAGTACCTAATAATATTACCTATTCATCACAATCGAAAAAATCTTGAAGATAATAAAAACACTTTGATAGCAGATAATTTTTTAACTTATTAGTGAATAAATGTTCTTCTGCAATATTTCAAATTTCTAAAGGTTATTTAAATTTTTATCGCCATAAAAATAAAATAAAATTTTGGCGGCTAAAATGCTTTATCATTTTAATTTTTAAATCCACTTGCGTATTTGTTAATTAGCTCAGATTCAACAAATGATAAAAATAAACGTCACTGACACACGCTTTTGAGCACTCGTATCCCGAATGAATTTAAAACACTTCATCTTGTGTTGGCTTGGTTCATATTATGACCATGAGGAAAAATTAAAAATATAATTTTTGTATATCAAGTGGCGCACTGTATTTGTGAAGAAATGCGAAATATTCAAGTATGGGTTATCCACACACAATCACAAATTTACCTGTAGATACTTTAATACGAGTATAATTCTTGATTTACGGTATAATAAAAGTTTTTTGGAACAGTTCATAATATTTTAGCATTACGTCAGCTTAAATATATACTTACTTAGCTGATGGCGTTTGAATAGGCTCAATTTTTTTAGAGAATTGCAATTAATGCGAATAAACGCAAACGACTCACGGATTTTCTTGAACGTTAAAACCTTGTTATTTATTAGCAAAGCGTTTAACAATGATTTTCGTAGCTAGTCACGTATGAATCTTAACTACATATCTGCATCGTTCCATACATCTACATACGTAACTAAATTATAAGACGACTTCAGATGGCTCTCGAAATAATCCAATTTAGGTTCTATACCCATCGCCGTAGGGTAACAGCGGAGGCCACGTCGCCTTGTCGCACAACCGTGTAATCATTTACCGACATTAGGAGATAACATCGAGCTACGGAGACGGTTAAAGTGTAAATGGTTGTTTTGGTTTTAGTTGCTTCGGTACAAATCTCTACATTTCCTTCACACGAGAGAGAGTTATAAATTAACTGATGCCATAATAAACTTGGATATACTGTGTTATTAAGATAGAAATATTTTATCTGCAGGAAATTTCAATCGCAGAAAAGCAGTTATTCACTTTTTGGCCATAAATAAAACCTTTCGCTGAATTATCTTTCTCTATGGAAATAATCTTTACAAAGCAGCCATGAAGTCCAAGTATATTTTGAGCTTAAAACATCCTTTAATAAATAGCCTCATATTAGAAGTGTTTATATTATAAATTTTTTGTACACCTTTATGGTGTGCAATAAAGAATATTTGTATGGTATTGTATTGTATTATTGTACTTCGTCATTTAACAGTAACATGACGTGGCGCTGTAAAAACTCTGATCCCACCATGTTGCCTACATTTTTTACGTAACTGAACTGAACGTGAACTACGAGGTGTTGCATCCGAAAGCATACCTAAATCATGCTTCTCTCGCTCTCCCAGTTGTCTAATGAAAATGTTCAATCCTGGCTACTGTTTTACAGCGGCATACGGAACGTCAATACAAAAGAGAGCCACTATTATTACTACACACTGAATGAACAAAGTGATGAACTTTATACGACACCGCAAATCTAAGCTGTATGTTATTAAATCTATTTAATAATGGGGACTAACATGAAAAATCTAGTTATGATTGATTTCTGGAGTCTTTTTTTATTTTAACTCCAAATTTGTTATTTTTACGGGTATTCCGTGAAAACCATATCGAAAATACAAGAAAGCCAGCGGTGGTGTAGGGGTGCACGCAGCACGGATTGCTGAGGACATGGGTTCGATTCTCAGCGCTGGTTTCTTTTTCTGGTTTTTCTGTGCATCCATGTCTCAGTTTGTATTTTCGATATGAAAAACTGTATGAAAAATTGTATACTTCGGAGAGAAAAGACAATATGGATGACACATGATCACATGAAAAAACGCGTCCTCCGTCATTGTATGCCTTGAACGTACATACAATGTGTTATTTTTCATTTTCGTTAACTTTATGGAAATATTTAACAAAGCAAAAAGAAGTTAATTTTCCAAGACACTAGTGGCCTAATTCTTACGTTTAATAGATAATTAAGGAATGAACGGATTAAACGGACAGACGGACAGTGAAGTCTTAGTAATAGGGACCCGTTTTCACTTTTGGGTGCAGAACCCTAAAATAAGTTTTTTTGAGGCCTCTCTTTTGTGTCACGTCAATGTCACTAGGTAAGTTTGTGAATTTTACAATAGAACCAGTTTTTTTTTCCGGCCATAAATTTAAGTAGGTAGTTTCTGCCAACGAACTGAGCCGCCTGTCGAAGTTAACGTAAATCAAGGAAAACACGGTATGTATGTAAGGTACATCAGACATTGTAAGTACCTTCAACTTTCCACGTAGACTGTATATCAGAACTTGTTCTGTTCAGTTTGACACTCGTTGTAATCCCAAATTTCTAAGGCGTGTCCTTATTACACAGCTGGATGTGAGTGAGGTCCGCATTGTTAACGACCCGCATGACAGTACTTGGATCTCTGATAAAACAACGCGTCCTATTATCATAATTACAGCGGTACTTCGCTAATATCATCTTACCTGCTGACAGAATCTGTGCCGAATACCGGTATGAATAAATTACCGGACAGACTATGCCTCGTAAAGCATTACCAAATTAGGGTCTGAAACAAAATGTTAAATAAACCGGTTGTTATGAATGTACATTTGTGATGCAGGAACATTTACGAAGTAAACCGGGTGGAGCTTTATTTATATTGAAGCTGTTTTATAGTATTATCATAAAGTGCGCAAAGTATTCAGCTTAAAATAAAAACGTCGTGAAACGTTTAAACGGCGAATATAAAAAGTTGACAAAAGTTGGACCTCTCGCCAGCGTCCGGTGGAACCGCGGGCGACTCCTCGTCGTCGTTTACGGTTAAAATTAACTCACTTGGCAAATTGTTTCACACACTTGTCGACCCTCGTCTTCAGCCGACAATAAATTGCGCCTGATATTAATTTCATTCTCGCACCGGAATACCGACCCTGAAACTACTCAATCGCTGCATCGCACTCCCCTTCCCGATTGTACGGTCCAATAACGACTCTTGTTATTGCTGAACGAAACGGCTGTTATGAATAAATGGTACAGTTCCTGGTCGTTTAGTTAGCAGTTGGGAAACAAGAGGAGAATTGGGAGAGATTAGATTCTCTACTGCAAACAGCAGTTTCTGATAGGTAACTATGCATCATGCATCTAGTTAGGTAAAATGATAATCATCATCATCATGTCAGCCGAAAGACGTCTACTGCTGGACATAGACCTCCCCCAAGGCTCTCCACTCAGACCGGTCTTGTGCTTTCCTCATCCAGACCAGACCAGACCAGATCGTCGCTCCATCTTGTTGGAGGCTTACGGACAGCCTGTCTCCCGGTCCGCGGTCGCCATTCGAAAACCTTTTAACCCCATCAGCCATCAGTTCAGCAAGCAATGTGCCCCGCCCACTGCCACTTCAATTTATATATTTTATATAATAAATTAATGTATTTACCTAGTACCTGTGTATGTACAACCATTATACTTGAATATATATATAAAACTAGCGTTTGCCCGCGGCTTCGCCCGCGTAGAATCCGGTTATCGCGCGCTGTTCCCTCGGTTACTGTGCATTTTTCCGGGAGAAAAACTAGCCTATGTCACTCTCTGGCCCGTAAACTATCTCTATGCCAAAAATCACGTCGATACCTTGCTCCGTTTCGACGTGAAAGACCGACAAACATACAACCACATACTTTCCCATATCTATAATATTAATATAGTATGGATGTGAGTACCAAGGTACTAAAAAGGGTTCAATTAAACTATACTGTAGTCATTTGATGGCGGAGTATGAATGACCGTTAGGTATCATATTTCTTTTATTAAAAACCCCTGTGGTTATAAAATCCGCTCCGCTGTGGCAGATATTAATGCTGGTGACTGTACTTATAATTGATGAGATTAGAGTGAAAGTAAGTACTGATGTAATAAAAACATTTAATCTAAGAATTTAACACTAAATTTTGTTTAAACCCTTATAAAGAAAGCGTTCACTACGAAAGAATTTTGAAAATACAACCCCTGAAGGGTAATAAAGGAGAATCCACGGGATACGCTGCGGGCCCGAGATGAGTATTTTGTATGGAAATAAACAGGATTCTTGTTTCGTCGAAGTAATCTTGTACACTAGAGTAATTGGAGATTTTACGAATTTATTTTGTTTAATTTGAGTAGAAAAGTTCACTTTTTACAGTAGATTTGAAGACTGATTACAGCAATTTATGTACATATATACAACTGCCTTATAAAGCAACGGACAGACAGACATACAGATAGTAGACTACGGAACCCTAAAAATTACAAATTATGTCTTCCCAACCAAATTTTCGCATAGTTTAATTTGCCAAATTATTACTTGGCAAATAAACTCTTTACGAATAATTGCGAATGAACGTTTAAAACAATCATTCGATTATCAACTTGTCTTTTACCAAGTTTCATGTAGTCAAACGTTTCATGTGGCTTAACATATTTTACGCGAAATATAATAAGGGAAAACATAATTTGTTCAAAAACGCATCTGCGATATTGATTTAAGTCTAATACCGTATGTCTTGGAATTCTGGCACTCGCCGGCCGTAAAGGCGGCACGCTCGCTTCGCTCACTCGGCTCGTGCGTCGTTTCTCGCGGTTATACCTAACACTTCGCCTCACTTCGCTCGTCATCCTACATACAATACGATGACTTTTTATTTTATTGTACACCAGAAATATTAAGCGATACAGAAAACAGGTGTTGCACGTGTCTATGAGGGGTGGTGATTTCTTACCATCAGGAGACCCACTTGCTCGTTTACCATTCAGACGTATAAAAAAAGTACACAAAGAGAAAATCATAAGGTAAGCGATAGGCGGCTTTATCGCCCTATAACGTCCGCTTTATCTTAATACTCTTTACCATAAGAATTAATTTGACTTTAGACAGTTGCCTAAAGATTGTTTGCTGTAATAACATTTGATAAAATACCAAATGCCTTAATGTCATTTTCCGTGGTAATATTTTGCAGTCAAAATTTGACCAAATGAAAATATGCGTACTAAAATAATGAAAAGTTGCTAGAATTTGTTTATTTAGGTAATAAAATTTTGTCAAAATCATTCTGGAAAAACGGCAGGATTCCCATGTGTATACGTCCTCTTCTCAGCATGAGACGACTTAGGCGCCTAATTTTTTTTTAATTGGGAACTCCAATCTCATTGGGACAGCCGGTGAAATTACTGGCACTTGAGGTATCCCAACTTAGGCCTCTAGGTTGGCAACGCATCTGCAATACCCCTGGTGTTCTGTATCTCTTACCACCAGGAGACCCACTTGCTCGTTTGCCTTCCAGTCGAATAAAAAAAAATGAACTGCTCGTTATTTCTTTTTCATAAAAGTATTTTAATTTTTTAGTTTTATCTAGATTGTTGTAATTAAAAAAAGTTACGTACCTAAGAAAAATGCTCCGAATTCGTGTACTCGTAATGTGTAGTTTTTGTAGTAAATAAAAGCAATTCTATAATACATTATTTCATTATTTATTTTGTTAATAAACATGTAGCCTAAACAAAGGTGGTTTTATGTTTAAATTCGCACGTGGTTTTCCTTGAGTCTCTTAATCTGGGCGCAGCTTAGCAACTGTTCCAGGAGACTCAATTTAATTTATTGTCTGCGTGTATAAGTAGAAGTTAAACTTAGAAAGCTTTTGTCTCGAACAAAGACTTCTTGCAGACTCACGAGTTTATAAATGGAACAAACACCCGACTGGACACCCAACGGGATAGCCAAGTGGTTAGAGAAACTGACTATGAAGCTTGAGGTTCCGGATTCGATCCCCGGCTGGGCCAAATATTTGTGTGGATAAAACTAATGTTTGTTCTCGGGTCTTACATGTTTAATATGTATATAAGATAAATATGTATTTATCTATATAAGTATATTTATCCGTTGCCTAGTATAGTACAAGATTTGCTTAAGTACTCGTAGTTTGGGACTAGGTCAGTTAGTGTCAATTATTTTCGTCATGAATTCCATGATATTAATTAATTAATTTAACGCTTTTTAATTTTTGAAGTAAAAAAAGAGTGTCATAAGTTTGACGCCAATGTCGGTCTGTCTGCCTGATCGACCGATTTCGATGCGTTTTTTATGTGAATATGCCTATGCTTGATAAAAATCGGTTCAGCCGTTTTTATGAACTTTGAACTTTGAAATGACAATGTGGGAAGGTTTTCAAATGTTTTTAAGTTTGTTACATAGGTTATTTATTATTTAAAGAGAACCGATAGCTATTCTTGGTAATGTTAGATAGTTACAGAATCTTAACGCATTATCATACTAATCTCGAAGAAAGGATTAGGCACTTACCAAGTGGTGTTTCAAGTTTATTGGCATGGGGTATTAACGGCATTAACAATTTCAAATACTTGCGCAGATGGGCCAAAACATTCGTAGCTTGAGCTTGAACGGTCTCAATTCAAAGTTAAGTTAGAAAAGTTGTAACTTAGAAAAGTTGAAAACCCCCGACCATTAAATTTTATTAGTTCAATATCTCAAAAACTGTCCCACCGATTTTAGTAAAACTTAACTTCGATTAAATTAGCTTTTTATTAACTGATAGCTAGTGGTGGACTGTATGAAAACTAATGGAAGAATTGATGGAAACACGTGTTTAAAGATAGGTAATTTAATAAGAAATCACAATATTATTTATAGGAGCCGACAGATCGGGCAAACAAGTCACAACTGACAATGAGAGTAAAAAACATATTTAAAAAGCAAGACAATGACAAATGGTAAAAAAGGTCGCACCGCAGCCAGTCGCCAACATTAACTTTGATTAATCCCTATCTCATCTGATGTTAAGTGCAGCTCACGGTTAATATAAAGATATGATATCCGCATAGAGGTTAAATTCATAACAACCTTCTTTTTTCGTCCGAGTTTAAATATAAAAAATAAGTAGGTATTAATAATACCTACATAATGGTATAAAAAAAAATTGAACATTAAACTAAATAGGTACAGTGATCTGTGATGTAACTCGATATAAAATATGAGTAAAAGAAATATTCAAAATATACAACTGTAAGTATTGTTGACGTGTTCAAACGTGCCTACTACTGCTTAACTCCTTCACATTCACATCGTTTATTTTTCGCCCGCGATAAGATCATAAGCGCTACAGCTTCAGACCTACAAATCGCGCTAAGTCGACAGCGTGCTCCAGTTTACGCGACTCGACAAGTTATTACCTACTGATCTCTTACGGAAGCTTATTTCTGTATAATTCTCATTACATATGGCCCCAGAAGAATAATGTGCATAAATTGAGACTCCAAATTCGTCAAGATCAAAGTACACGCCATTTAGGAAATATGAGAAGGCCATAACTCCCGTAAATGAAGGACGGGCGGATCAGAACGGCCGCCCGCGTCGGGGGATGTAATGGAAGTGACAAGGGTTTCTTGAAATGATGGAAGGAATTTCAAGGGTTTCGCCAGAAAGCGCGTTTTATGGCTCCCAGCAAAGATATCAGTCTCTCGTCCACTGCGTCTTTCTTTAAAGTGTTTATTTTCATTTGATTATAGACTCGTCTTGCTGTTGGATAAGAAAACATACTAAAGCAATTGGTATATTTTGAACTTAGTTTAATAAACTCGAAGATTGGTATTTAATTACATATTTTAGTTGATTTCAACTTTCAGGTACCTAATTTCATTTGCAGTGAAATTCAACTCTCAAAATACCTATACACTTACATAGATTTTACTGTACTGTGAAAACTTTAGAAGTACTAATTATTATTATAGGTGAAGTTATGGTTTTGCCGTGTTCAACCCGTTAATCCTGTGGACGTAGTTTGCGTCTACGCCTAAGGGAAGGAATAAATGAGCCCATTGTCCCAGACTCGTGCCCTACCCTTTTAAAGACAGACAATACCCATTGTCATACAGTCAAATAATCTTAAATTTGTTGAGATGTCTGCTTCAAAGTTCGTAGACAAGCGAACAATCACTAAAGTCAAATCGAATAATTTATTGCACCATATTGAAAGTTATCCAACCAATATCATTCACGCAAACTTGGTGGCATCTTAATAAATTATAACGACAACCGTATGTAACTTATGGAACAAGAAATTGACAACTTAAATTGGCGTAATATACCTACATAAATTTTAGTTAAGTTTCTAAACAAGCGAATAAGTATCCTGAAATTTGCAGTCTGGTTTGAATGTCTACATAATTTATAGAGAACAACAGAATATCGTAAAAAAGCCGTGCCAAAAGTGTGAATAGCCTGGGATTGACGTAGCACTATGAACTAGCACATAAACTACATTTTATAGGAACGTTCAAACTGCGCTCATAAACTTGTAGTTAAAGATGCCCGGACGCTAGTCTGCTAGAAAATATTCGGAGGTCAATCTTGGTGTTAGTAACAAGTTCAATTTTCAAGCCAGTTGTATAACTTCTACTTGCAAAATATATTTGAAATTAGTTTCAGTTGGGAGCGAAGCATTGTATCCAGTCGGTATCCAGCTAGAAAGTTCTATGTGCACGTCTTTAGGCCGACGCTTTCATTTCTGAAAGTAGGCAGCAGATTGGACATCAACTTTTCCTATTTTTCCTCTCTTGACAGACTCTACACAAAGACGCATATTTCGATAAAGGCAACTCGCTCATCTATCTGTGAGAAATATTAAAACTTGGCCGTTGCGTTGTAAAAATATATATTCATATTGCGTGATTGCGAGATTAAATATAACTGTGAATGTGCAAACGAGTAAACACTCACAACAGATTTAGAAACAAAATTGAATTGCAGCGGCTGGTTAGTGTTCGACGTAGCAGTGAAATTAAATAAAAATCGACAAAGCACCTTAATTCTGCCCTGTTGCGAGATTATCCCATTTGAATACTGGCTATCGAGCTAGTAATACAATAACATGAGTTAAAATATTTTGTCAGCAGGCCGAAGCCCAAGCGTACAGGATAATAAGATGAAATTACCGCCCTTCGTTGAATTGCCAATGAAATGGAGATGAAAGTGTACATTGATGTTCAATTTGCGACAATTTTATCTTGAATGGCCATTTATAAAATGAAAAAGCAACACGTTTTGTTGTCACGAATGTTTTAACGAGTCTTTAAAAATGACTGTTGTTTTCTTAAATGCTTTACACTTCTACTCGTAGCAAAGTGACCATAGAAATTTTAAACAACGGGACAAATATGTATATAAGGGAATCCTTTTATTTTATAAAATTGGAAAATACTCGTATTGTCGTATGGGTACGAGTGTATTTTCTATAAGTACCTACATCCTGCGAATTTCCTTGAAGACAGTGGGTGGATTTTCACCCGGCGTATTTGAACGTAACGTGGTTCGAATAAAGTCGGTGAAAATCTTCTAAGTTTAGTATCAGATTCGTGTCGGTTCACTATGTTATGTGTATGACATAAATCTGTGTTAGTCTTGTCTGTTCATTTGTGGTTTATATATATGTAATGTCTTATTTGCGTAGTTCTTTATTTTTATCACGTTGATTAGAAAATCATGTGTTAATCAAAACAAAATCATCTCAGCAATTAGCATGTTTCATATAAAACTCTAAATAAGGCAAATAAAAAACGTCAACGTCAAAATTACAAGTTTTTGTTATTTGGCTACATCAACGATGCGCTAACTGAACTTGTAATTGTTAAATAATAGGGATGGTCATGAAAAAAATATATCGATATTTTTTTCGATATAATATATCGAAATGTAATATCGATAGTTTGCGATATATCGAACAAATATATCGATATTTTAAAAATATCGATATATTTGTTCGTAAGTAATTACTTGTATTTAACTAGTCTATAATATTAAATAGGGATCAGGTTAATTATGAGTAAAAACACTTTAGTGAGTAAGTGACCATAGATACCACAGCTTATAAAAGTTTTGCTACTAGTGCTGCCCTCACGGAGAGTACCTCATGTCTGTGTTTCGTTATTGCAAAGGCTAGTTTTCTATAATCCGGGGATTTTCGTTTTAATTTTACTCAAATTGTCAATTTTGTAGATTTAAAGGAATAAGTCTTAGAGAATTTAAGTAGATATAAAGAAAAAAATTGAATGTGACAAGATAATATCGTAATGACGATATTTTATATATCGGATAAAATATATCGATATGACATTCGATACTTGATGATTCGATAGTATCGGATTGATTCGATATATTGCGTACATGTATCGATATTTTTTGAAATATCGATATATATCGCCCACTACTATTAAATAATTCCTCACTGATCTAATGACCTCTCTTTTTCTCACTCAGTCCCAGTGCCAAACGCACTTTATTACCTAAAATTACCAGATATGTATTATTAAGTAAATCTCAGCCCAGCTTCGTGCCAGCCGCTTCTTTGGTCCTTCCTCCCTAGCTTCTAGCCTTATTACCCTGTGGGTAAATCAGGCCTTATGTCTATACATATTAGCTAAAACATATTTGGTCAAAAATATGGTACGATACATTTTGTACAATATAAATCGTTGATACTTTCACAAAAGCGAGGTTTTCATCAATATTCGTCTGTAAAAGAGCATGTAAAAATAAAGTTGATTCATGACTCTGCCGAGTAATATTGACATGTGCGTTATGCGGAGCGGAGTGTGGGAGATGAGTCGCGAAGGGGCCGCGCCGCGTGCAGCGGCATAAAGCCGGCGACACATCGCGGTGCACACTCACAAGCCGGCGTGGTGACACTCCACACGACGTGTACGTGACTGCGCAGAATCTCCACTAATCTTATTCTCAAGAAATTGCAATAAGTACTTACACAGTGTGGTGGCGTAAATAATACGCTGTTACATGCATATAGGTAGAGTCATTCACGATGACGCGTGCCGTGATTCTTATTAGAATGACATTATTTCTTTGTGGATGGCAATGAGTATAATAGATGTGCATTAAACGGTGAAGTTTACTCGTTTTTCATTTGCACGTCACCTAGTTACCCTATAGCAGATCGAAACGAGTTTGAAGTTTAAATATTTTGAAATTAATCCAAAATTTTTCTACAGTCGTTTTGGGTTAGCTTCCATAAGGTTTTTGTCGATTTTTTATTATTATAAGCAGGCGTTTGACACCGTACACTTTAAACATCGACCGATTACAAACAAACATTATTGTAAACCACATCAAAGAGTCTCTAAATCTAATACCTTTAAAGGAGCAATTCGTGTTTATATATTTCGGGGTTTTCGGAAACAGTAGTTTTCGGGGACGAAAAATCGATCTAGCTTGGTGTTATCTCTGGGAAAAGGCTTATCACCAAGTTCTAGCACGAGTAAAGTTCGGTCGCCCAGGTACTATATTATTTACAGGGGTATTCGTCAAATTTACCTAACCATTTAATGAAATATTATAACGTTTAATTTAAAACTGACATCCATCCAAAGCCAAAATGGCAAAAACAGAACCAACCCTTACAGTTTCGCCATGCGTGTCTGTCTGTCTGTTCGTCTGTCCGTCCGCGGCTTTGCTCAAAGACCATGAGTGCTAGAAAGTTGTAATTTTGCACGGATATACCATGCCGACAAAATGGTACCTAACACATAAAAAAAAATGGTTAGGGTATCTTCCATAGACGTATTGTTTTTTTTTCTCGTCCAACCTTATGGTGTGGGATATCGTTGGATAGGTCTCTTTCAATTCACTGCGGGGTTGTGAAGACGATTTTTCGATTCAGTAGTACTGTTTGTGAAATATTCAACTTTAAAGTGCAAATTTTCATTAAAATCAAGCGTCCCCTCCACTCTAAAATTAACTCAAAGTACTGGTTTGAAAAATTCGAAAAAAATTATGATGGTACTTCAAATTTATAACCGTATTTTGCTTGAGTATTATTAGTAGTTTAAAAATATATTGCAGCCTAACTAACCTATAAAAATTATATTTAAAATTGGAAGATTCCATACTTAAGTATTCTGCAAAATTCTTAGAAAACATACTAGATTTTTTCGTAACGGCTGCGGAACCCTATCTCGGGCGTGTCTAACACACTCTTGGTTGGTTTTTATTTGAAAGTGTGAACCTATTATTTATATACCTATCGTTTAAAAGGTCCACCGAAAGAGATTGTTTATAAATACGAATTCCTAGTCACGTCCGTGAACACACTAGAGCCCGGCTTCAACTTTTTCGAGTGACCTTTCCCCGATTAAGCACTGGCAAAAAAGCAGCACGAAGTGTGAAATAAATGGTGTCGAAATGTCGAATAGCGCTTTTTTTTTTCATTCTAACTTTGCTACTAAATCAAAAACTACTTCCACAACTGCGCATATAATGGGAACTGAAGATATGTTGTGTCATAGACATGGGGAATCTTCGACATAGATATATTTTCTTCGTATTGCTCTAATCTTACTCCAAAAGTAATAAAAATGTTTTATGGAGGCTTAAATAAGAAAGTATCACAGCACTTGCGAATATCAAATCCTGGAATCGTTTAATATCGTGACCAAATTTATGCATGTATAAAAGATAATACCTGCGAAAGGGACATAAATAAACCGTTTTGAGACTGTATTTTTTGCTGATTCAACTGGATGCAAATGTTTGTATCATTTTCTAACGTTTAAATTTTGCAGACACAAGAAGGTTTGATGTTGTCTAAAATTTTAAGTGTCTAAAAGTCAGTTCGGAGACTAGCTAGAAAAAAATATACTTACATATTTCATAAAATCAACTGTAAAACGTGATCAGTCATTGCGAAGTTAGACTAACAGAGTTAAGTAATACACTACACAACTCAACCAATGTTATAGTTATCTAATTATTGCTCTACGAAGCCTAACGATGTTTGCCTTGTTAACTAAGTTTCGACAGTTAGTAGAAGTAAGTGACGGCTTACGAAGTTTATGTAAACCGACTGAAAGTAATTGCATGCTGCCGAGATTTTGTATTGTTTTTATGCTGTTTAAAAAAGGATTAATAAGAATTTACAAAGGCGTAAATGTAAGAAGTTGCTTAAGATTTATTTCCGGAATAACATGAAAAAGATTATAGACAAATATACAAGCTACCTTTGCAAAGAAAACCAAGATACTTGCGAAATGGTTTTCTCATTTCCAACTAAAATTAGTAGCACGTTCTTCTCTTCTATTGGCGTAGCTAGTATCCCGGAGGGATACTTCGACTTGAGAGCGTTCTAAACGTAAGCATTCACTTTACAGACGAACTCGGGAAGTGCACTCGTACATTATAATATAACAAACATCCAATCGTAATACGTTTTTAGAATAGTTTGGTGTGTAAATATTTTGTTTACATTATACTTAATTGGTATTCTTGTAGCAAGATTATAGAGTATTAGCTAACTACATTTTTGATTTATTCCATATAAAGTATTATAACAATTTACTCGGCGTTGACAAGTTCAAATAGTAACACTTTAGTCCTTTGAGCGCTGAATTGGTAGGTATAGGTACTGTTGTAGGTTGTGGTGTCGATGACAAACTTTACGAGCACGAGATGTGAAGACATTATTTTATATTGGCTCGCCTGCGACTTTGTTGACGCCGGTTTCAGGAATGTGAAAGCAAGAATGCTGAAAATTGTTTGAATATCTGGGATCAAAAGTTTTATATCGATAACACAACGAAGTTCAAACAAACATATGGACAAATCCACAGCAATCTCTAAATAAAGATGAGTTTATTCTGACGTTATCATTTTTAAACACGAGTTACATTATACGATGTTCATAATTAATTTATAAAATACTAACTGTTGCCCGCGTCTCCACCCGCGTGGGAATTGGTTATCGCGCGCTGTTCCCTCGGAAACTGTGCATTTTTCCGGTATAAAAGTAGCCTATGTCACTCTCGGGCCCATAAACTATCTCTATGCCAAAAACACGTCGATCCGTCGCTTCGTTACGCCGTGAAAGACGGACAAACACACAAACATACAAACACACTTTCGCATTTATAATATTATATATATAAGTATGGATAGTATGGATACTTATTAGTAAAGACAATATTTTAATATAGTAAGCATGAGTGATTTGCTTGAAATCGCTGTAGGTATTTAAAAGTACCAATTAATCCTACCTGGGCCCGCGTGGGAACTATGGCCCAAGCCCTCTCATTCTGAGAGGAGGCCTGTGCCCAGCAGTGGGACGTATATAGGCTGGGATGATGATGATGATGAATTAATCCTACCTACTTGATAGGTACCTACAGTCGAATCATTTGATTCCTGACCCACCATAGAACGCTTTTACAGAAAGTATCATAATTTATTCCGTTGTCATGCAATGCGATGTCACTATGACTTTTTCTATGAAAAGGTTCCACAGTGGGTCATGATTCAGTTGGTTCGATAGTACCATATAGAACTTACTACAACAAGATGAATCAAGAGTGTAGTTAGATTTTAATAAATCTTGGATTCATTGAATTTGAATTAAGTTTTATCTTGCTACACCGCAACCACTGTGGCGGCAGAGTAGCTACATTGAAGTTCACTGATATGGATTTCCCTAAAGCACCTAAAGCCTGACTAAATCGATTAGTTACAAAATCTGATTTTTAACTGAAAATGACGCGAGTAGTAGAATAATACAAATGTAAGTGAGTTGCTATAATGAAATAATAGAATTGAAAAAAAAAATTCTGAAAAAAATATATTTTGCTGATAGTACTTTTTTGTATTATACGTACTTATATCGTCATCTAACCTGCATTAAGCATACCTATTTCCAGCCGATCCCACCGCTGGAAGCGAGTTAAATTGCACTTTCAGGATTTGACTCACACCTACTATTAATAGAGCAAGTTTATCAAAAGCTTGTTTAGCAAAGTGCATGCTACTCAGATTTTATCTTAAGATTGGTAAGTTTATTTGTAATATATAGGTAGTAGATTAATTAAGCATAAAATTATATTTCCGATTAGTATGTTTAAGATAAAACCATTCCTCAAGCGGAAATTAAGAATTTATACACACGGACGTATAAAGTATTCATCTCCTGATATGCAAGACGTGGAATTCAAATCAAAAGAGATCGTAAGAAAGGAACGCTTTGAACAATCACTTCAAATGACTTTGTAGAGAAATTTTATCACCGAACGGCAAGCCCGCATGTAAGTATAAGTAATATTAATATATCGGCGAGGGAATTTAATATTTGGTGAGGGCAAGAAAGTAAGGGAAATTCCACACCTGAATTTCATGTATGAAAATGAGTGTTGTGGGGTTTGGCTCGGCGAGAGGGATAAGCGCTGAGCAGTTCTTTATGAGTTTCCCGAGGGATCAGGAGCAAGCCGACGACGTAATGCAACAATTTAATGCCCACTCATATGAATACACGACAAATATTGAGATTTTGGTTTATACAGATGACTAGACATGTGAGATTTTACATTGTCAGATGGTGATACAAAAACCCTTCAACGCAGTAGAAGATATCTCTTGAAAACGTTTTACAATCATAACATTAGATTTCATTAGTGATTGACAGTAAGTCAGCTGTAAGTAGGTACGTGTTATTTAATCGATAATTTTTTACAACTGTTATCGGAAAAAATACAAAATTATTTCGTACATTAATATTGATCGTCTTCCTATTTATTCTAATTGAAAAACTATCAGTTAAATAAAAATAAAAAGTGAGAACAGCACTTGCAACGCCATTTTGAACATTCTGATTCCGTGGCTGTATTTCAATCTTAAAACGATGCGACAGAAAATAATCAGAACGCAGCATAAGCTGAAATGTGCAGCTCAAAAATGGGTCATCAAAGAATCCAGCGGCCCATAGTCATACGATTATTTTCACTTACGTGGACGAAGATCTCTCGCAAAAATTTACCCGCATTCTTTGACTTAGGAAACCAAAAGTATGACGTCTGCAAAGATGATAAAATAAGCTGAAATTCAGCACTGTTCCGTTCCGACAAAATTCGTTGGACTTAAGGCTTTAATACTCGTATATAACAAAGACGACAAAATATTGATCTATTTCATCAAAGAGAACAATGATATAATCATTATATGAATGAATTTAAACAATGATCTTAATTTTCTCAATAAATTATTTACTAAGTATTAACTGATATTATTGTCAAACAGTATAAAGTGAATTAAAAGAAACTTGTTTTTATTTTTATTTGGAGGATAAAGAGTTAAAATCAAACCCAAAACATTGCAAGTTGACGCAGGCCATAGATCTCTACCGCTAGATTTTCTATCTAAAGTTAATAATAAAACATGCAGTAGGTACGTTAAAAAACTTACTCAAGTGCGTCGTTATTTAGTGAATGCATTTCTGGCTCTCAGTACATTAGCAACAGCAAAAAGAAAGATAAAGAGAAAAGTTGTAAGTCAGTCACTGGAATTGTTAGTCCAGGAAACAACAGGTGAAGCCATTTCTTACTCGCGGTAAGTAACCTTTTGCGTACCATTCTAACATTCATTTTTATTACGTACTGTGCACTTCTGAATGTTGGTTGATAGTAAATGTTAAGGATAACCTAAGTTAACTCGGATACCTAAATTTATGTAGGTAAGTACATACTCGTAGATGAGCTGCTTTACTGTTTTCTTGGCAGTTTGAGCAAAGAGTATTTGTAACGTATCTTTCATTTCATTATTTAAACTAAAGACTATCATAGCGATCTATTTCAATATTTTCCACATCTGGTGGTGGCGTCCACTCAACAGTCAGTGATAAATTTAACGTAAAAAAAGTTATAGTCGTCTCAACCACTATTCGTATAGCCGCTGTGGATAGTCGTCCCAGAAAGGTAACACATGATGCTTATTAGCAAAAAGTTATTAAAGACTCGAGCAGAACAAACAGGAGCTCGATTATTGTAATAATAAACCATTAACGTATCTCATCGCAAAGTGTCGGGGACATTAACTAAGTGTTAATGTAGGCGTGCGTCTCGGGCGAAGTGCTCGCTCTCTAATTTACGTCTCGGCTTCAGCGACACGTGTGTTCTATTGATTTGTTTTATTAATGCTCCGAAAACAAGGCATGAACAAATTTTAAATTGAGTTTACAGGTGTTTGAGGGCGACGCGGCATCCTCATGTTTCATTACAAACAACTCAGAAATTTTGCTCAGAAAGTACGGTACTTTCAATTTGAAATTATTTGTGGGTGGTGGCTGCCGTGGCGCTGGATGGCTCAGATATTTGCATTTATTTGTAGAAAATTAAGATTCTCTCCGCAGAGCGCGAGCGGCCCGATCTCGCGCCGCACCACCCACGCGCGGTGCAATTTCCATCCGCCGTAGATAAGCAAAGAAATATTTAAATAACACATGACGCTGTTTACGGAGATAGCTCAGTTTTGTAACGTTGCAGGACAGGCCATGCACACGTTAAAAGGATTTTATGTTTCTGCTTAGTTTAACGCGTATTCGGAACACGAATAAATGTAATTAGTTTTATCATTTTGTAACAAAGGTTTTATAACTGAGGGTCGGTAAATCTCCTGTAAGTTTTTGAAATGAATTGAAACAACATTATGTTTAATGAATGGCTGATAGTAAAGTTAATGAAGGTAGTTTATTTTTGGAATCGAATAACGGTATCTACGTGGAATTATTACTCTGCGTACCGTATCCGACCTCTCGTTAGGAAGATAAACATCGTTACGTGGTTTTACCTCAGTTACTACCTTTACTACATATATTGTATTAAACTAAATGAGATCCATTTTCAAATTGCAACTAGGTAAACTGATAACTTTACGAGAAAGGGTGAATAGAGCTTAAAGAGTTTATCAAGTTTGGATAAGGGTTGACATGGCGCTATGGAATTTATTAAGCATCTCCTGAACAATTTTTAAGTTTCAGCTACCTACTAAATAATACAAAAGTTTTGTTGAAACGTTAAATGCTAAATTGGTAGCTTGAGAAAGTAAAATTAATTAATATTCTGATGATTCTACAGTGTAATATGGCTAAATTAAGACTACATACTTATACGAAGTTGTAATTATTTTCCACGAATTTAATGTGAGTGTGTCAGTGGAAATAATAAAAGTACCTACCTACCTACCCGAATTCACTATCAAGTGGGAATTTATAAAAATATTTTTTTAATTCAACTCTGTCAGACTCAAAGTGTCCGTTAGCAAAATTTTAAGTCTTTAGATGCATTTCCTTAAGATACCTTAATATAAAAATAATGCATAGACTTGTTTTTTAATCAGTCAGATTTACTGTACCTTATATTTTAGTTCTTTGCTGAAACTTTTATGCTAAAGCAAGCAATTGCAGCAATCTTCATTACCGTCGAAGCAAAAAGAATTATTCTGAACAATTGCGAAGAAAAATAATGAATACATTTTCTAGAATATCTTGCAGTAGGTATCCCAATGAAAGTCTAACGCGTAGTTTAAAGAAAAATATCGTGTGCCCTTTTTAAAATCAACATATAGGTATTATACGTCTTAGTGGGCTTGATGGTCAAACGCGGGATGTGCTGAGATTGTATTTGGACTTAGGTACTTTCCATAATCGTTTTTTTTTAGAAACTAAAAACGGTGCATTCTGTGTTAACTCTTAGGTGAATTAGCGTGATGTGTATCTATAGGTATAATGAATCTCATTGATATGAAGGCTATTAATGTTAATGCATGAATTAGTTATAGGTATTATTAAATTTCAATACTAAGTGCAAAAATATTTACATGTTTGTGTCGCCGGCGAGAGCGCTGAACAATTATATGTATCTGTGTATAGAACAACAACCATTGTAACCACTTCTCAAGTAAATAAATGAATTTGAATTTGAATCTGGCCGACTTTAAGTCTCCATCTGCAAGGCAAGGGTACTGCATCTTGATTTATAGTCTAAGAGCTAGCCACGGAAATAGATTTGTAATTTAAAGAGCAACGAAATCCGTCGTTAGTTTAGTGTACCATATAGTAACATTATTAATAGATCCAGGCGCCTGGCAGCTGTTCAGCGGTGGGTGTGACAGTGGTAGGGCATCAAAGGGGTTGTAAAATCAATTGAAGGCACGCGATTTATAGAGCTCTGCGTTTGGTGTGATATTATGGCTAATTATGTATTCAATTGGAATATAACAATTGCCATGTGTTTAAATTAGTGGAAAAGTAGTGCCAGCCCGAAAGTAGGCACCGGAACTTTTGAGCTTAACGGAATCGCTCTGAGATGCACTTGGACTACAAGTGAGAAACAATTAATAAAAAAAAACCGATTCCAAACGGTTTTTTTTGCAAAAAATTTAATCCTCATTCTTTATTTCTCACTTTTTAATGATTTGTAGTGACAGTGCATCTCCCAACGATTCCATCAAGCCCAGACACGGCATAGTTACATTGTTTCATTACAGGGTTCCGGTGCTTCAGCATCAAATAAGTTCGAAAAAAAAACACTAACTTAAAAGTTCTTCTTAGTTGTTTATCTATAGTATAGATATCATTTATAACCACGAGAGCATTAGTTCGAGTTCCGTTGGCCGTCTACAGTCTTCTTCATACTTTTTGAATGTTTCTGAAAATTCTTAACTTATGTGTAAAAAATGCCAAAATCGCTATAGGTGTGCTTTTAAAATTTGAGGTTTGCCCTCAACTTCTCTATGATCCCATCATCAGATCTAACTTAGTGACAATCGATCCACTTCTGGTAATGTTATATTCGAATTAAATACATCATTAGCTATAATATCACACCAAACTCGGAGCTCTCAGTATAAGTTGCATGCTTTAAATTGATTTTACAACCCCTTTGATGCCCAACCACTATCATACCCACCGCTGAATAGCTGCCAGGCGCCCAGATCTATTAATGATGATATTATGGCACACTAACTAGAGAGATTTTGTTGCTCTATAAATTGCAAAACTATTTCCGTAGCTAGCTCTCTGGATATTAGATCACATCTTCGTTTACCATCAGGCGTGATTGCGGTTTGGCACATACTTATACTTATAAAGAAAATATTGCTCGTCATAACAACTTTCAAGCTATTTCAGAAGTAATATTCGACGACCGGATGGCTAAGTGGTTAGAGAACCTGACTACGAAGCTTGAGGTCCCGGGTTCGATTTCCGGCCGGGGCAGACATTTGACATTTATATGAATAAATACGAATGTTTGTTCTCGGGTCTTGGATGTTTAATATGTATTTAAGTATGTTTATCCGTTGCCTAGTATCCATAGTACAAGCTTTGCTTATTTTGGGACTAGGTCAATTGGTGTCAAGTGTCCCATAATATTTATTTATTATTTATAATATCTATTTGTATCTCGTAAGTAAATTATCGTTGAAAATATACTAGGCGCATTAACATAACGTTCGTATCACTTATCGAGATCGCATTACAAGTTATATGTATGTATCGCGGTCGTTAACAGTGAAAACCCGCCTTGCCCGCTGTAGAAAAAATAAACTGGGCATGCACAATGTGGATTAATGTGGTGTCAATTACACCGCCCGCGAAACAAAATATGAATTGCTTAATGGAGAGTAAAGCCCGAAATACAACGGACCAGTACGTATAGTTTTGTATTTTTGTAAAAAATGCGAAGGTTATACTCCTGATATTTTATTTTCTGTACGCGTTAATGCCTTTATAACATTAACCGATAGCCAATAGCTGATATTAATCATTAATTTTACCGTTAGTACTAATATCAACAACAAAATGCGTCTACTTTTATCATCATTATCATTTTCCGGCTTAGAGTCAGTCCAGATGGTGCGATTTATGCATGAGTACTCGGGCGTAAAGCGCGCTCTCTGGATTAGCGTTTAGACGTCCCACTATTGGGCCGATTCTTCCTCTCAGATATGAAGGCGTGGGCTGTGTGTTCAAAACTTACCCAGTATGAAAAGAAAATTCGCACACACCATCGAATTGTTTCACTACAGCTTAATCTGCTAAGGTATAATCTAATTGGCATTTCTGAACAGAGTTTCGAAACTGAGAATCGACAAGCATGCACGAAGAGATGCGAGCACGAAGAATAGAAAAATACTTATAGAAAACAAGTGAAAATAAATATACAGATGTTTCAGCCAAATCAAATAAAAAATGCATTCTGCTTTGCTTGCGAGCACACATTTTTTTATTTTTTTCGTCACATATCCACTACAGACTATCGTAAAGGTAATAAAAGCCTAGGGATTGTTAATTCGGCCCGAAGAGATCGCAGTCAAACAGAACGAGTGAGAAATAGTTATGTTATTATTCTGGGTCAGGCCGTAACTCCTTAGCGATAACGAGGCCTTTGTCTCATCGCAATGTTATTTACGCAACTTGATTGATAGAGATGAATATTCAGACGGGCGGCGTCGACAAATCCCGCAATGTTTCGTCTGTAATGGCTTGTTTCCCCTCACCTTCTGGAATTGCAACATAAATCTTTGTCGAAAATGGATACTTTGCTTTACATCATTGTTCTTTTGGCTAATAATTAAGCCGCTAAAGAAATTCAACTGCACAGCGCTTGAGCGAACCCAACCCGAAATTAAAATACTTTTGGGTAAGCTCCACATCGAATTGTAAGCAAAGTAGAATAAAGTGAACAGTACGCAGGTACAAAATACGTATTACAACTGAATCCTGCCAAAAGATATGGCACAGGATTACGTAATATTCTGTAATTGATTGAATAAGACATTACTTTTAACAGTCAATGTACAACACATAAAAGTGATTATGCCGAAATGATGCGACATCGTTTAAAGCTTAAATAGAAGAGATTCCTTTAAGAGATAAGTTTGCCTGTGTACATCTCGTCATCTTGGCCTATATACTCGTATTAACGTATTTCTGCGGGGCAGAGCTACCTACTACGAAATTCAAATATCGAAAATGGTGTCGTGCCGTCTCGCTGACGCTAATATCATTTAATACGAGAGTGAGAGGGACGGTATTGTAACATCGATTTTCGAATTTCGTAGTAGCCTCTCGGCTTTCTCTTAGAATGAAAGGGCTTAATCCACGCGGCCCAAGTGCAGTTGGGGAAAGTCACACACACCATAAAATCCTTTGCAGGTATGTGCTAATTTCTTTACATAGTTCTCCTTCCCTGTGTTTCAAATGTAATTTCGCACACAAATTCAGGAAAAAAACTTTTGAATTGCGAGCCCGAGTTCGAACCCACAACCTTCTGCTTGAAAGGCTTATAGGTCAAACCACTAGGCTACCACGATTTTTACTACGTAAATACAATAAAGAGTTATATTTACATACAGTACAACTAGAATGTCAATGTCGCTCTTGTACACACACAAACATCACGCCTGTATTCCCAAATAGGGTAGGCAGAGCACACGAAACGTTACTGCATAGAAGTCACTTTTAGCAATTTTAGGTTCTAAGTTTAACAAAAACGGTACAATAGTGACAGGTTGCTAACCTGTTGCCTAGGGTATACCTTAACCTATATCCTCGCTCTTGTAGTCGGTTAACTTTTTTTATCAAATACCCTGAATCTCATATTTGTATAAGTATTGTAAAATAAACGTGTAATTAGTTCATTAACAAGGAACGTTCCCTAACAACGCATTTGACCTGTAACACGTCCACGGGGAGCCGAGATTACCAGGAAGAGATTAGACTGATAGGGGTCACACCATGTGTTCCATATAAATAATACAGATGATTTCACGTAGGTTAGTTAAATTAATACATGTAATTACGTAACCACATAAGTCTAAATATAGTCAAACGTAGTTTAGAATTTCTAGGGACTTGTAAAATGGGTCGCACGGTTTAAAAGTCCATTCCTGTTATTATATAGTACTTACACTCTGGTATAACACTTCTTAGCTTTATTATGGTAAATATAACTAATAACTTTAGGAAAAAGACAAGGGAAAGTAAGGGAACCTAACCACGGTAACTATTGAAATTATTCAAATATTTTAGTGTTCTGTCCGCCTTTCTGCCCGAATGTCCGTGGATTAGCTTACAGACTGTTCGTACTAGAAACATGTAATAAAAAAAAATATTTAGAATAAGTACCATCAGCCAAATAAGTGTTCTATCAATTTTTAAACAGGTTCCTATCTAATAAATAAGTAAATAAATGAATATGTCGCTAAAGTCGAGCATTCAATTTGACAGACCCGTCTATAGGGATTATTGTTTTGTGATATGCAAACGATTAGCGACTTTAGGGTGGTAGACCACATTTTTGACTGATGGTAACTCTCCGATACGTAAAGTGGGGATTATTTTAACTCTCGTTTATCCCTTAGTGCGGGGTATTAGTGTTTAGTAGTGGGGTTAGTTTAGAATAGTTGAAGAAAACATTGTAACTTTATATTGGAACACATTTTCTATACGCGCTGCGCATATAGCGCGTAGCAGCGTTTTTCCGCTTTGCAGCGAAAACTGCCTACGAACAGAGAACCCGCTGCTTAGCGTGTTCTTGGCACTGAACGTGTTAAGGGATGGCTTGCAACTTATTAGATTTATCAAGCTTTAAAGTTCTACTATTTGTTAGAGTCAAGGCTGTCCCTCTCCCTATACCTACTAGATTAATTGTTCAAATACATAATATTTTTTTCAACACACCTGCTCGTAAAGTAGGTCTTATTACAGCGTATTTACACTGATAATGCAGAATATTACCCATGCCGTGCCTTTTACATTACATTATCGCACTAGTGCCTTTTCATTACATATCTTTTTAAATATTAGCAAGAAGTATTAATGTTTCGAAAACAGCTAAGTAGTTATTTGCGTAAATATAAAATTCAATTCAAAATGTGATAAATAATTAAAGAATTTCATGAAACTGCTTGTTAGCTTGTTGGTATTTATAATTTGACGGTGTATTTTTAACTATAAATACCCAATTTCAAAATTTATAAATATGTGGCTGATTAGCTACTTTGCCGGTGCCCTTATCTCAGACTTGCGCGCGCATGCAGCGCTGAGCGCGCGAAAAAAAAAAATTACGGCCGCCATCTTTTAAATGGGTTTCTGTTTGTTAAAGTTTTTAAATAAATGTGAACTTTTATTTACTTTTCCTCGCAAGTGTGTTGAAAAACGTCGTATGAAACACGTGAGCATTGGTCATTACACTTTTCGTCTCCATTAAGCCTTCGCCTTCGGCTCAGGCTTAAAAACCGACTCGAGTGTAATGACCAACATAGCACACTTGTATCATAATGTACTAAAACAGTTAATACGTTTAATACAAAATTAATAAAGACCTTAATTTGCTGCATGGAACCCCACGCTGCGCATGTCCCACACGCACTTAGCCGGTTTTTTAATAAGTGTATTATATGTACGCGGTAGTAAAGTATTCGTACCTATATAGAGGGAAGAAGATATGAGGTAACACGAGGAAGGGGAAACTTACGAGTTTTACGATAAGATCGACAACTATCTGCGATGGTACCGGGTTACTTCGTATTTGATTCGGTTTACGCGTTACCTCATTTTCGCGTGCAACAACCAGGCAAATTCGAGATAGAAAAAATGGATAAATCACTATTCTGGAATATTTCTAAGACCACCAGAGGCGTTAGTGATGCTGATTATGAAACTAGAGATTCTTGAATCCTACCAGAAGCCTATAGGTACCTACTATTTAAGTCTTTTTGTACATCCTTATGAATATGTTTGCTCTTTGTTAATGTACTTTTTAATAAGACACCGATTATCAAAAATTGTACATCCAAGAAAATCTGTTTTAATTTCGTTAAGATCAAATATCACAGTTTGCGTATTCTCCTACCAATAAACAATAAACAGATCAAGTTATATTTTATGCGTTTTCAACTAAAGAAGGATATTGTATCTGTGGCGTGGATTTAAGTTCATTCATGATTCTATACTAAAGAATAATTATAATAAATAATATGTAAAACTATCCCACTATAACTTAATTTGACTGATTGAATGAGTCATAGTGCATTCCCAAGGTGCAACTTGCGGTTGAAATCGCAGTAGCCGCCTTCATTGTTTCCTCAACGTTTAGCTAGTGGGTCGGGGTAGGTCATAAATTCGTTTAAGAGAGAGCGTTGGCAAGGATTCCTTTTGGAATGCGACCAAATTTAAATTTTCTCTTTCTGAAATCATAAAGATCACTTTACGTATGATAAAGCGTACTGCAATCTCAACTTACTAACTTTAGAAAAACAATACCTTTTACATTTAAATGTGTTCGTGAGACAAACTAGTGTGGCGTTCCTCCAAGTAAAAGAATCACATGAATGTATCAATATGACAACCTTTTATAGCATCTATGTTTTTATTGCTTGCTACTTTATCCCCTTAACAATTAGTAATGTTAAAGTACTCTCAAAGATTACTTTTTACTTGTAAACGAAAACTATAGTCTTCATGAATACGAAAGACAATACTGATACTGAACCTAGTTTGATCGAAGTTGTTGCGACTTGTCCTTTTCCCTTGTGGTACGTAATAATCCTGGGAGAATAATGAAATTTGACCCGAGTGGTCAAGACGCTTGAATATTCATCCAATTATGGGAACATTCAACGGAAAAGTATCTACATATTAATTTCGTTTGAAACAGCTTCAAAGCTACACATTATTTGTCTTATTTCTGTATGCATAATAATTTAAATAAGCTGCGTTTATGCTGAAAATGCGTATATATTTAAAGGAACCCTCATTCTCAAGAGAATATACACACGTAACCACTAACATTAGATTTTATTATAGGTTGTGTAGGTAGACGGTGTTTGCTATAAATTCAATAGGCTCGTCCCCAAGCAACCCGACGTGATCCCACTGTCGCAACCCATACTTTTAGTTTACAAAATCCATGGGTAAAGTAGGATATTTTTGTAAAGTTATTTTTTACTACGGTTATTCAAAACAGACAATACAGCGTCTTGGGACCCAAACTCAATTCGTAGTGTATACTACAGATGCAAAATAGTACCTCTATATTTACAACAAGAGATTGAAGCGGTCGCATGCGGTATAAGCAGATATCTCATAACGGTTTATGTCGACAATTTACCGAGGTTTAGGAGCACAGTTTCAGCACAGCCATTTGTTTGAACTTCCGCGTTTTCCCAGTTTTGCAAATAAACATGGCAAGCTAAGTGGTGCATTCAGTATTTCAAATAAACCAATTAAGCGGAAGATATTAGATTTGTGCAAGTTCTTAACATGCATATAATAATGGCTTATGTTGCAGAAGCAATTAATATTTGGAGTTCTGTACTTTATTTGGCAAAAACGGAACCCTTATAGAAGTACTTTGTTGTTCGTCTGTCTCTTTATCTAGCTGTTCGTCCATCCCTCATGTTTACCAAGAGAATCAAAACCCCTTTTCCCAAGAACACTTGAAGGTCTCAAGCTGAAACTAATATCGAATGCGAACGCTCAGGATTATTACTCCTTGAGGCAGTGAAAAGATCTAACTTCTAAATCAACACAATCAAAAGAAATGATGTAGTCGTTAAACAATGCGTTTCCGTAAAATTTTCGGGGAATCAAAAAATATTGTAGGAATAAACATATTGTTCATACATATTGTACCTATACATAAAAAGCTTGTTTTATAAACAAGTATGTAGTCGTAAACGCACACAAAAAAGCAAGCACTTATGAGACATTTAACTAAAGAAAATTCGCATATTCACTCGAGCTCAATTCAAATGTCAAGTGGACGTTGACATCTTTTTGTGAGACAGGTTGAGCTTGTACGGATAGATACTTCAGAATTTCATGACATGACAGACGTTTCGTATTCAACATTTTTTTTCTTTTTCCTGAACACAACATGACATGACATTCAAGTCTATTGGAACCAGCGTTTAAAATATCGGTTTAAATGGCGGCAGGTCTCAAAACGATAGATTAACAATTAACTTTTCCATGGCAATATACAAGGCAATACACAGTGAGCGACAAAATAATAGCATCAACATACGTACGTACTTTAAGGATAGGACAGTTATTAATCACATAAACATTGTGAAATTTAAAATCAGCATCTACTCTACTTAGATAGATAAGAAACAATCCAGTACGAATTATGTTTTTCATTCGTTTCATTCATAAGATTGTTATCTAATCAAAAACAACAAGCATGTAAAGGGTCGTAGAAACGTTTTCGCAGGGTATGCGAACGTTTTCCTGTGTCGCCTCGCGAATCGTGGCCCCAAATGCACCGCAGGGAGCGGACGTATATTTCTATCCGGAGAGTCAATCCAATTTGTGGTGACAGCAGAGTGGCCGCTACAACTGTTTTTATTTGTTCAACATATTGTAGCTCTTACCAAGTAAAGTCATAGCTTGTTATCTTTATTGCGACTTGGAACTTAGTCTTAATAGTGTATCTGTAATTTCATTTTTAACTTTTCATATAAGAATATTTGATAGCAGATAAATTTGATCCCGGAAACTGCGGGGAGAAAACTTGACAAATACTTATTTGGAACGAGTCAAGTAATCCTACTATTAGTTTAATGTAATCGATTGGATGTTTAGATATTTGGATGTTTCTTACAAATAGCTCATTGAATTTCATCATTGGATCATCATTCATTCCGTAAAATTGCGTAGTTCCCACGGAAATCGCGGGCAACAGCTACCTACTTGTGCATAAAATCACGTCGATGATGCTGCATATCAGAGAGACTAACGGGCTGTGGCGTGATGTTTGAGTTTTGTAACATTGATATCTCCAAGTACGAGTAAGTACCTACGTAGATGCATAATAATAGTGATTGGTTGGTTTTGCATCTTTAAAGTAAGTATTTTGACGTCGGCAGTCTTAAAGAGGCAGACAGTCATAATATACGAGTTTTCTTCAATGGACCACATTTTATCACAATCATTTAGGCACTAGTCTTAATATATATAACTCTTCTGTACGTGTGTTTGTCACTTTATTCCTCCTTAAAAGGTGCATAAAAACAGTGGTTGATAAGTTAATAAATGATTTATATATCACAAAAGAACAATAGGTAGGTATTTGATGAAGGCACTCACGGGTGATCGAGCCGGCGGGAATGGTTTCCGACTGTGACCACAGGGTGTTACAGATTGTGACCCTTACAATTTCCTCTCGACGTAACCACCATTTCCGAGTCAAACGCAATTTGCGGCAATAAATACGCTTTCTTATAATTCAATGATATCTTATAATTAAAAATAAAATGACTAGCTGTTGATAGATATCAATGCGCAGCCCGAACCGCTGATCCTAGAGACTTGAAATTTGGCATAGAGATGCTTTATACAGTGTAAGGCATCCCACGAAGGAAGGTATTCTGGAGATTTCACCCTGAGGGGGGCGAGGGTAAAATAGGGAATGAAATGTGACAAATGCGTAGCGTTTTTAATAAGTTCGCCCATGAAGGAAAACAGGATGACGTTCTAATTCCTTAATTTTTAAAGTAACAATCACTAACTGTGGGAACTATATTTTTATACTACTGAGATGGGATTTTTTTAATTCAAAGTCCAAACCTCCGAAACTGTAATTATTAGTAGTGAATTATATATTATATACAAAAATTCAGCATTTCCGAAATTCGCACGGGATAGAGATTAAAAGGAATTTATATTTTCAATTAAAAGTGTCTCGGTAATCAAACTTCACAAATTGCAAATCACAAATTGTTATAACAATAACCTAGTCAAATAACTCGCCCCTTGCCATTCCCGGCGCAATTTTCTTTATTTCCTCAAATTCCAAATGACGTACCTACGCTATGCTGAAAATAATCGTGTTATACCTTGTGCCATCCACGAAGACGCGTGATTTTGTCAAATCTAGACATTAATGACATAATAAGAACCACAGCACGCGTCATGGCAATAGTAGATTATTGTCGTGGCCTGGAAGTAGACTATTACTGGCTGAGTAGCGAGTCCGTTTAACTAATACGAAGCCAGCAATTGCTATTCCAGCCGAGACTAATATATAGCTTTTCTCAAAAATGGTGAATAATTCTGAAATAGAATAAACTTTTTCTTTAAATATATTATAACATTTAATTCTATTCAAATTATTTTTCTTATGCTTTCCCGACTTTTTTCACTAAACCACCAGAAGCTGTTTCAGGCCCAATAAAAAAATTCCGGAGTTCCAACAAAATATCTTATACCGGCTATTAGACTTGGTTGTATACGACTTGTGCCAAAGCTTCCATGGCCTTTTTAACTTTAAAAAAAATTGTGACTTATTGCAGGCGCGCTAATTTATTATTGTCGAGCTAGCGCGCCTGCAATCTTTTTAACTTTTTAATTTTTCGCTGACCATAAACTATGCACTTCACCTTCTATATGTAAAGATTAATGTCAATTTTTACGAATATTTTTAAGAAAATGACTCTACCTATACGTGATAAAAGAATTCAACACGGACGAAGTCGCGATCTGAAAATTATATCCCACCAAAAACATTACATGTAAAAAGCTGCAAGTCTCGCAACGCAATGCAGTTCTTGTAATGCTAAAAAGGTTTGAGATGCAATGTTATACCAAGTCGGTTATTTTTGTCAGTACCGGGGGGTTTCCATAGAACTCGATTTTCACCAACTTGCTTATTTTAAAACCATAGAAAAATACAGTTTATAGTTCTCAAATAAAGAGTAAACCAAATTATTTTTAAACACATAAATGACTTGGCCATCGCAAGACATAATGACATAAGAATTATAATCATCAACGTCAGCTATTTAAAGTAATTCTAATTAAAGATAGCGCTAGCCCCAGCCTTGCAGTTTGAGTGATACACATAATACGAGAATGACTAAAGGTTGAGTGCGATGGCCAAGTCATTATGTGTTTAAAAAATAATTTGGTTTACTCTTTATTTGAAAACTATAAACTGTATTTTTCTATGGTTTTAAAATAAGCAAGTTGGTGAAAATCGAGTTCTATGGAAACCCCCCGGTACTGACAAAAATAACCGACTTGGTATAACATTGCATCTCAAACCTTTTTAGCATTACAAGAACTGCATTGCGTTGCGAGACTTGCAGCTTTTTACATGTAATGTTTTTGGTGGGATCTCATCACTTTTTGTAGGCAGTTCTTTTTTTTCGGGTACTACTTCTTGTAATAACGCATTACTATCTTCATTTGTTCATCCTTCCTTGTCCATCGTCCATCGTCCATCCTCGTCTATCATCCATCGTCCATTCTCGTCCATCGTCGCCCATTGTTGAACTTCCGTCGTCCGTCTACCGTCTGTCGTCCATCGTACATCTTCCATCGTCCACCCTCCATCATCCGTCGTCGATCGTCGGTCATCGTCCGTCATCCGTTGTCTTGTCCGTCGTCGGTCGTCGTCTTTTGTCCGTCGTCGCCATCGTCTATCGTTCGTTGTCCGTCGTCTGTCGGCGTTCGTCGTCTGTCGTCTTCCGTCGTCTGTCATCGTCCGTTGTCCGTCATCGTCCGTCGTCGAACTTCCCTCGTCAGTCATCGTCTGTCGTCCGTCGTCGAACTTCCGTCGTCATCCATCGTCTTTCGTCGGTCGTTCGTCTTTCGCCCGTCTAACTTCCGTCATCCGTCGTCGTCCGTCGTTTTCTGTCGTCCGTCGTCGTCCATCGTTCATCCTCCACCATCCATCGTCCGCACTGGGCTCGCGTGGGAACTAAGGCCCAAGCCCTATTATTCTAAGAGGAGGCTTGTGCCCAGCAGTGGGACGCATATAGGCTGGGATGATGATGATGATCCATCGTCCGTCGCCCATCGTCCATCGTCCACACTCCATCGTCCAACGTCCATTTTCTACCCATCGTCCATCGACCATTATCCATTGTCCATCATCCATATTCCAATTTCCATCGTCCATCCTCGCGTCCACTCGCATCGCACAAACATTTGGTACTTATTACATTAGTAAGATAAACAATTTCATTTTAATCCTTAATACTCAGGTATTAAGACTCAACATTAATACGTATACAATACGACTACGTTCAATAAAGTCATTGCTGTGTAACTTTGTAATCGCTAGTATTTATATGGGATTACAAACTTACTTGTGCGGTTTGTATAACTTTGAAACGTGACTGAAATTGCAACATTTTGGATTTTTTCGTGACCATGTAGGCTAAAAACTAACTATGTTTAAAATTTGGACCTTGTGGGTCTGCTAGAAGTACCTTAGAATTATGATGATCAAAAGTCAGTGTGTAGGTATGTCAGTGACAAAACTGAGGAACTTTAACATGTGATAGTTCTTAATCTACGTGTTCAAACTGAATGTTATTGACAATATATCTAAGTCCCATTAGGCCCTATAGGTAACTGAAAATTCAGGGTTCTAGCTTTAGCCATAACAAAAATACAGGGTGTTGAAAATAGCCTGAATGGCTTCGAGAAAAGTATGGTACGGCCGTGCCTTTGTTTTTTTTTGCTCGACTTGGCGGGGGCACTGCCGTGCCCCCAGATAGTCCCATCCCTCTAATATTATAAATGCGAAAGGTTGCAAGTCCATTTGTTTGTTACCCCTTCACGTCTAAACTGCTGAACCGATTTAGATGAAATTCGGTATACTGATAGTTTGAGTACCAGGAAAGGATATAGGATAATTTTTATCCAATAATATTACGTAGTTTCCGCAGGATAGCAATAAACGAATCCTACGCGGACGGAATCGCGGGTAACAACAGAAGATAAAAGTCGTTATGCCGATTCAGTTTAAATTAAGAATTAGAATACTGGCGTGTTGTAAATAAAGACCGGAATGTTGAGGCACTAAATCTCAAAGGTTTTCTTAAAATTTGAGGGCGACAGAATTAATTAAAATAATATTTTCGAGAGCCAAATTGCTTTATCCCAGGCGAAGCATGTTACATTGACAAGATTGAGTGGTACTCACGAGCTCAAGGGAATCAAACGCCTACGCATGAAAATTAGAAACCGTAATGACTATTATACCTATAATGTACGAGTATAAGATTTGCTTGTGTTACATTTGAAAGTTACCATGAGCTTTGAGGTGAAGGAAAACATCATGAGGAAACCTGAACAAACCTTCGAAGCAATTCAATGGGGTGTGTGAAGTTACCAACCCGCACTGGGTCCGCGTCCGCGTGGAAACTACGGCCCAAACCCTCTCTTTCTGGGAGGAGGCCTGTGCCCAGCTGTGGGACTTATATTAGCTGGGATGATGATGATGAAGATATGTCAGTAGGTAGGTATAGGTATATGAAATAAAACTTCTTTGAATGCCTTATAGCTAGTACTTAATTCGATTTTTAAATATGCACATAATGACATAATGCCTACCTAGGCATTTCCAAGATTATTACCGTTGAATGAGTAGAGAAGAAGTCGACTATATGTCGAACGTCATAGGTTAGTTATTACAACGGGGAGGGCATTTCTAGACGTCCTTCAAGTTACATTTCTTGAACATGAACATGGGAATAAAGTAAAAAACCGGCCAAGAGCGTGTCGCAATATTTTTCTAAGGATTTCGTATTTTTTACGGAATATTCCAAGTTTAGGTATATTTTATACCTTAGGCTGCTATTAACTCTTAAAATACTAATAATTCTCAATGAAACTTAATCGCTATAGTTTTCCTTGGTTTGATATACTTACTACCATTCTGAATTTATTAAAAAAATTCCTCCCACCGGTTTAGATTTTAGAGGGGGGAGGAGACGCTCGATTTTGATGAAAATTTGCACTTTAAAGTTGAATATTTTGCAAACAAATCACTGAAACGAAGAGTCGTTTTAACAACCCCCTAATCGTTTTGAAAGACCTGTCCAAAGATAGTACCCCACACTACAAGGTTGAATGAGAAAAAAAAATCACCCCCACTTTACGTCTATGGGAGATAAGTCCTCTCAAATTTTTTTTTTAAATTTTTTATTATATGTACCATTTTGTCGGCATAGTTTACATGTTACATATTCGTGCAAAATTACAGCTTTCTAGCATTGACAGTCCCTGAGCAAAGCCTCGGACGGACAGACAGGCAGACAGACAAACATGGCGAAACTAGAAGAGTTCCGTTTTTGCCATTTTGGCTACGGAGCCCCAAAAACAAAAAAAAGTAAATAAAAAATAAAAGATTTTATACACTGGCGTAAAAATATTGTTGGTCGTAATTGATAACTGATATTCGCAGTTTTACTACTTACAACATTTTGACAAATTGAAAAATAATACAATATTCGAGTCACATTCTCACACCATAATGACACGTTTAGGCTATGCTGTTTCATCATAAACGGCGGAAACGGTCACTTTTATGAGGGTTATAAAATAGAGGAGCGTTTTTCTTCGTGCACAGCCTTCTGGCGTTAATAAGAAATTATTGTGAAAAAAAAAACAAGTTAGTGGTAGTTTTCACGATTCTATAGTGTTAAGAATAAATTATTACCTAGTCTGTTATCTTCCGCATTGCTGGTATATAGTGAAATGGATTCTTAGGTAATAAATGCAATGTATCTAATTTTAATAAAATTTTAACAAACTGAATGAAATTTGGATTGGTTCGTTGAGAGGTTTAATACTTAACCTCGCAAAAATTATATTAACTACGTTAGCGAATTGAGCCAAATTATAATTAGCTGGCCAAGTATCTGGCAAGGGAGCATTTTAATGAATAACAAGGAAAAATCTTTAAAATATCTTCTAATTTTGCTGGAATACGCTGACAGCGAGTAAACACATTTAAAAAGTATGATTATCTTTAAAAAAATAATAAAAAGACATATTTCTGGAGAATCGTTTCAAAAACAGGTATGATGATGGAAAATTTGCAGTTAAGTAATATTTAACTAGAACCCTCGGTGTGTTGATTCCATAGTACTTATAATAACAGGACTATAAATGTTATTGTGTGTATTTTTTTCTTCTAAAATCATGCCACTACTTTTTCGCCTTCCCTGCAATAATGCACACACTTTTTTATATGTAGTCATAGGTTTCATTACATTTTGGTACACACCAGTGAAATTTATTCCTTTTTAATTAAACCACAATCTAAACAATAAAGGTGTAGGGAATATTTTTAAGAACTAAGTTTATTTTATTACAGATTAAGCTGGGAACATAAACAAATGGTTTTGCCTAATCATACATTTTATTGAAATAATTCTGCTGTCGATATGAATTTACTGCCCCATAAATAGTTTATATACGTTAAAATAATTGAAACGGCAGCAGTATTGCACCTAATTAGAAATGACTGAGTTGACTTTAGCGTGAAAGTCGTACGTATTTATAATAATTATGCATTTAACCGATGCAAATTAATTTATCAAGAAGCGTTACATTCATCTCTTAATACTGCGTATGTAATGTACCTACCTTAGATTCTCTTGCCCAATTCTAGAAATGTGTTTTTCCTCGACAAGTATGTAAGTACCTACTCTTAATTAAAGTTGGTTACTAAGGAATCCGCGCCCCGTCAAATAAACTCTTCCTCCCTTACTTCTGCGATATCGTAAACTTTATCATTCGTAATGCTGTAACAAGTGCCCACATTTAATTATTCCCCCTGTTATGATGTTTACATTTACTATCATTTAATTAATACTTGCTTGCCTTGCTTCCAGCGACAGTACACACATAATTTTGTACACGTATTTTAATTGCATTCACTGAACGAGTAAACATTACGAGTTAACTTTCATTGTACCCATATAATTATTTAATTGAAATGTATTACAATTTTAATAATGAAATGATTATGGTAAGTCAAACGTTACTATGAGCACTAGAAGCTTAAAAGGTACATAAAGACCATCCGTACATTGAAGCAAGTATAAAGTAGCAAATATAAAGGTGTTGGTTTATATATAACAAATTAAATTAAAATACTGTTTAACGACTACAGTACCACTACCATTAGTTTACAGTGACCGTACTCGATAGCAACGGCGTAAATTATTGTATGGAGAATTGTACAGCGCCTCTACAAATAATTTACGCCGTCGCTATCGAGTACGGTCACTTTATAAACCCATGGTAGGGTACTGCACGGCTATTTTTGTATTATTACGAACGTAGCTAAATATATATTTTTTCATAACTAGTAACATAATAACATGTAGAATTACATTTATTTTTGAAGTTGTTGATTTAACGTATACCAATTATACATAATAGGTACTTTAAATTAGTTATATCAATAAAAAAAAAATGTCTAATTTTTGGTTGTAAAATATTTGGTCATTTAAAAATCAGTTATTAGGTATCAACTTTAGATACTAACAAAAAACTGGATACGAGCTGGAATAAAGTCGAGTAGCAAATATATACCTCAATACATCAGTGCAAGTAGTTAACACTGTGACTGTGTAGATATTTATGGCTTCGCCTGTACCTACATCCCAGAGATTGGCAGACGTCGCGCTCAAAGTACCCGTGACGAAGTTGCGTCACATTTCCATAGTTAACTAGAGCACTACACGGCCACCAACACTCAAGAGAGCACTAAGGCTCTATTTGCAAATGAATTTCCGGTTTTTCCCGCAAACAAGTAAGTGAAGTCGAGTATCGACATGAACCGATGATTTTTAGGATTACGTACCTCAATGGGAAAAAATCAGAACACTTATAGGATCACTTTTTTGTCAGTCCCTCCGTTTATCTGTCAAGATCCTATATATCAAGAAGGTGTGGAGGTATCAAGTTTAAATTAAAACTATATACTCAGGTCTACAATCCCTTGAAACTGTGGAAAAAATAAATTTCTAAGTCAATGCAATAAAAATATGCAGTCATTAAAAAAGGGTGTTTCCATACAAATTGCCTTAACCGTAAAATTTATGGGATATAGTTCCGGCTATTCTAGAAACTTAAAATTTAAATTAAGAGCAACAAGAAAAGTCTGAAAATCATCATTTTTGATATCTAAATGTCAATGCCAATAAACTATCTAGAATGGCCCCGCACTGTACATTTCGCTTTAGGATAGGGGCTCTACTAACACTGTACATTCATAAATACCTACAAATTTGTACGAAACCCTCAGTACGCGAGTCCAACTCGCACTTGGCCAGTTTTTCTACAACCATTGCATTATTTAACTTTCATTCGCATTATTACCACTCAAAAACATTTTTTTACTCGTTTTTATAAAAATGAACACAAGTCCTGTTTTGTGTTGAAACAAAACTGTTAAGAACCTACTTATAATTAGTTTTAGTCATAGGTATCTAAATTAAATTGTCTTGAAGCTAGTTTTTGATTTCCTTCCTTTCCTTTTTTTTTCTTCTTGTTCGTTTGCCATATCTAGTCGAATAAAAAAAAAATTGCGATTATATTTTTTTAAATACTGAACGAAATAGCGATCGATTTTAAAATTAACCTACACAACAGAAAATAAAACTGTTGGCGAACAAATTTTATTTTAAAACAAAAAAAAAACACAGTAAAAATGAAAATATTATCACATCAACATTTGGTGAAAAATGAGCTGATTGAATCTTGAAAATTACGTATAAGGTACGTAGAAAGTCAAGCGGTGTCGGCTACAGATTGCGGTAAGTATGATCCTTGCAGGTGACGGCCCATAACTCGATATGGCGCACTTAGCCCTTAGGATCCGTGTCACTATCCTGCATCTGCCGAACGCGATTACCGGGTTTACGACCGAACCCCTAGCAACTCGACAACGTAGTTGACTCTTAAGCCCAAATAAAAGTCGCTAAAAACGATGATTTATACATGGGATTTAAAAAGTATAAGTATAATTAGTCCGTCAGGTTATAAAAAAAATTGGGCACGTGTTTTTTAGATTTACTGTCATTTGGTTTCCACCAAATACACTGCTGCAGTAGGATATGACGAAATATCGACTCGGATCATCAAGATATGTGCCCCGATAATTGCACCCATTCTAACTTTCTTGTTAAATCTTTCTTTTACACAGGGGGTTTTTCCTGAAGGGTTAAAGGTTTCTATTGTAAAACCACTATACAAGAAGGGCAAGAAGGATGATTTAGATAGTTATCGTCAAATAACCTTGGTATCCGTGCTATCCAAAATATTTGAGAAGGCAATGCATGCCAGAATCACAGCTTTTTGCAACAAGCATAACATAATAAGGGATGAGCAAAATGGTTTTCAGCAAGGAAAATCCACTTCATTAGCGGCTTTTATGTTGGTCAACAGTATAATGGAACATGTCGATAAAAATAATCCTGTCTCAGCCGTATTTTTTGACATGAGCAAAGCGTTTGACTTTGTTTCACATGACCGCCTTCTACTTAAATGTGAAATGTACGGTATCAGAGGTGTTGCTTTGGAATGGCTTAGAAGTTATTTGGGTAACAGAACCCAGTGTGTACAAGTAGACAATATTAATGAGAGACTACTATCGGGTACTGTTAGATCCAAATACGAAAACTGCAATGTTGGTGTACCACAAGGTAGTGTTTTGGGCCCATTGTTGTTTTTATTATACATTAATGACCTTCCTAGTGTAATTCAATATAAATGTATTCTTTTTGCTGATGACATTTCAATAATAATTCCATGTAATTGTATAAACACCTATAATGATGACATAAATAATCTGATAGAACAGATAATAAAATGGCTAGAATCCAATAATTTAAAAGCTAACCTTGATAAGACTAAATATATGCAATTTTATAATCGGAAGGGAGGTGCTGACATTGTTGTGAAATATAATGATACAGTTATATCTGAGACGGATGAGCTCAAATTTCTAGGCATAATATTAGATAATAATTTTTCTTGGAAACCCCAAATTGAAAAGAAATGTAGAGTGGTAAACAGTTTTGTATACCCAATAAGAAGGCTTGCAGCAGTCGTCAATAAAGACACGGCGCTACTAGCGTACCATGGTTACGTAATGTCAGTACTCAGATATGGACTCCTGCTGTGGGGAAATTCCTATGACATTAATAGACTGTTCATCAGTCAAAAAAAATGTATAAGGGCCATCTGCAATAAGCCCCCCTTAACATCGTGTAGACAACTATTTGATGACATGAAACTATTAACCTTACCATCGCTGTATATATTAGAGATGTGCAAATTTGTAAAATTAAATCCTAACCTTTTTACGCAGCTCAAAAAATGTTGTCAGTTCAATACTAGGTATCCTAATAGTCTAGTACTACCTAAAACTGTTTCAAAATTACGCTCAAGGAATTGTTACAATATGGCAGTAAGGATCTTTAACAATATTCCACGAGATATTGCTGATTTGAAATATAACCAATTTGTTAGAGCACTTTTTAAATGGTTACTCATAAAAAGATTTTATTGTATAAAGGATTTTCTATCCAACAGACATTTTTCAAATGAAGTAATATAATGTATGTAATATAATAATGAATAATGAAATAATATAGTGACATGTCTAAATAATAATAATAATAATGATAATAATAAAAGCTTATTTCCAGATAATTATCCATTAAATTGTTAGTGTGTGGGCTTAAAATATGTTGGTAATAGTATTATAAATTTATGGGTCTGTTAATAGTGTCTAATCTCCTTAAATTATTTAATGTTATGAGTTGCTTGCCCTACTTGATTCTTGGTCGTACATTATTGCATGAATTAAATTTCAACTTTTATATTCACATGCTGGTGATGCCGGCGAGAGTGCTGAACATACTACTCATTTTTATGTGTACCAACCGAACATCTCTGTAACCGCTGTTCAAGTGAATAAATATTATTTCTATTTCTATTTCTAAATGGAAAATGAACAACTCGAAATTATACCACAGATTAAGTAATAGTACAAGAGCAGAAGCTTCACTGCCGAACAAAAGTGACGTTTAGGCATAAGAATCCTGCCTTCTGTACTTGTATTATTACTTATTCTGTTGTATAATTTCGATTTGTCGATTTTCCATTTGCAGCAAATGACAGTAGGTAAATAGTTTTTTAAGATACAGATAGTTAAAGTCCCGTGTGATGTGTCGCTTATGTACGGTCAGCATCAAAAGTAGCTGCTTTTTTAATTTGTCGTTTAACACCATACAAATTTGACAAATGTATTAAAACAACAAAGTAAAACAACAAATTAAAAAATCAGAAACCCGACTGCCTTAAAAAATACTAAAAAGGAGAAAATAAGCCCACTAGACTTGTTTTCTTCTTTTTTGTTTTCTTCTTGTTTGGCCAAGTCATTATGTGTTTAAAAAATAATTTGGTTTACTCTTTATTTGAGAACTATAAACTGTATTTTTCTATGGTTTTAAAATAAGCAAGTTGGTGAAAATCGAGTTCTATGGAAACCCCCCGGTACTGACAAAAATAACCGACTTGGTATAACATTGCATCTCAAACCTTTTTAGCATTACAAGAACTGCATTGCGTTGCGAGACTTGCAGCTTTTTACATGTAATGTTTTTGGTGGGATTTCATCACTTTTTGTAGGCAGTTCTTTTTTTTCGGGTACTACTTCTTGTAATAACGCATTACTATCTTCATTTGTTCATCCTTCCTTGTCCATCGTCCATCGTCCATCCTCGTCTATCGTCCATTCTCGTCCATCGTCGCCCATTGTTGAACTTCCGTCGTCCGTCTACCGTCTGTCGTCCATCGTACATCTTCCATCGTCCACCCTCCATCATCCGTCGTCGATCGTCGGTCATCGTCCGTCATCCGTTGTCTTGTCCGTCGTCGGTCGTCGTCTTTTGTCCGTCGTCGCCATCGTCTATCGTTCGTTGTCCGTCGTCTGTCGGCGTTCGTCGTCTGTCGTCGTCCGTCGTCTGTCATCGTCCGTTGTTCGTCATCGTCCGTCGTCGAACTTCCCTCGTCAGTCATCGTCTGTCGTCCGTCGTCGAACTTCCGTCGTCATCCATCGTCTTTCGTCGGTCGTTCGTCTTTCGCCCGTCTAACTTCCGTCATCCGTCGTCGTCCGTCGTTTTCTGTCGTCCGTCGTCGTCCATCGTTCATCCTCCACCATCCATCGTCCGCACTGGGCTCGCGTGGGAACTAAGGCACAAGCCCTATTATTCTGAGAGGAGGCTTGTGCCCAGCAGTGGGACGCATATAGGCTGGGATGATGATGATGATCCATCGTCCGTCGCCCATCGTCCATCGTCCACACTCCATCGTCCAACGTCCATTTTCTACCCATCGTCCATCGACCATTATCCATTGTCCATCATCCATATTCCAATTTCCATCGTCCATCCTCGCGTCCACTCGCATCGCACAAACATTTACAAACAAACGAACTTTGGTACTTATTACATTAGTAAGATAAACAATTTCATTTTAACCCTTAATACTCAGGTATTAAGACTCAACATTAATACGTATACAATACGACTACGTTCAATAAAGTCATTGCTGTGTAACTTTGTAATCGCTAGTATTTATATGGGATTACAAACTTACTTGTGCGGTTTGTATAACTTTGAAACGTGACTGAAATTGCAACATTTTGGATTTTTTCGTGACCATGTAGGCTAAAAACGAACTATGTTTAAAATTTGGACCTTCTGGGTCTGCTAGAAGTACCTTAGAATTATGATGATCAAAAGTCAGTGTGTAGGTATGTCAGTGACAAAACTGAGGAACTTTAACATGTGATAGTTCTTAATCTATGTGTTCAAACTGAATGTTATTGATAATATATCTAAGTCCCATTAGGCCCTATAGGTAACTGAAAATTCAGGGTTCTAGCTTTAGCCATAACAAAAATACAGGGTGTTGAAAATAGCCTGAATGGCTTCGAGAAAAGTATGGTACGGCCGTGCCTTTGTTTTTTTTTGCTCGACTTGGCGGGGGCACTGCCGTGCCCCCAGATAACTTGCATTTACAGAACACTAAGCACCCGTGTTGAAAAAGGGGTACAAGTAGGTATATTATAATTAACGTAGAGTACTAGACTGATCATACCATGTGTGGCCATGCCCTCCAACTTGGGTTTGGAAACTAAAATATTCATATTAACCAACTACGCCCGATATTTTCCAAAACCTGGCATAAAATTACGGTCCTCCAGGAATGTTGATAGCTCGCGTACTTCTATTATGAGGTTTCTTTTTAATCTATTCGGAGAGAATTTAGAGGGCCGTTAGTGTCAAAGCCTGGCGTTCACTTCTTTCTTAAAGCCCAAGAATGTTTTAAAAATATTCAAATGCTACGACATTTCGCTTACTTTGAACGGAGTCATTATATTAATATTTTGCTAAATATTTCATAAAATATTCATGCGGTGTTCAATAAACAAACATGTTTATATTGCGGGTTCAAATATTTGAATTGCGTTTTAAAGAGATTTGTGAATTAACATTGCTATCCATTTGTCGGTCTGTTTGTTTATCTTAATACTTAATGTAGTTTTATCTCTAAAATCTTATCTTTTTGGATCTTTTTTGTTTAAGACTTATTTTCAGCATTAAGTTATAATTATAAACAACTAGCTTTTGCCCGCGGCTCCGCCCGCGTGGAATTTGGTTATCGCGCGCTGTTCCCTCGGGAACTATGCATTTTTCCGGGATAAAAAGTAGCCTATGTCACTTTCGGGCCCATAAACTATCTCTATGCCAAAAATCACGTCGATCCGTCGCTCCGTTACGGCGTGAAAGAGGGACAAACATACAAACATACAAACACACAAACATACAAGCACACTTTCGCATTTATAATATTAGTATGGATATGGATATATTTTTAATCTTAATTCGTCTTGTGGGGAACTTTTGGTAATTTTTATGTGCTGTAGTAAAAAAATATATGCGTCACTCTTAATGCAATGACCTATCGCGCATATTTTTAGGAGGTTTATCAAAAATTTTAACAATAGGTACTGAACTTATAAACCAGGCTAAAGTACCTATTGACACGGCAGCGACTTCGTTAACCAATCTCCTTATTATACACAAACTCAAGTAATGAAAAGGTTTATGATAATATAATATTAATTATTATGTCGTAATTTTTGCTTGAAATGTGCTTACATTTTAATTCACTTTTCAAACCTTTTTAACTGACTTCAAAAAAGGAGGAGGTTCTACGTTCCAATGTTGGTATTTTTTTAGTGTTATAAGTTATAAAGCTAAACTTCATAGGCCTTTGTGTTTGTACTTACTGGTCATAAACCTTTAGTACCTATAATTTTCCAGATACGTGCAATTAATGAATTACATTTATTGAATTATATTTTTAGGTACATTTTGTTGTCAATAAATGTTGTGAGTTTGATTTTTTGAGTTATTTAAGAGTTGTTTGCAACACGTAGGTATATTTTCAATTTAACAATTTTTTTAGCAACATAGACCATCAAATCTTACCGTAAAAAAATGCGTTTAGTGTCAGACAAACAAATAAAACCATTGAGATAGGTACAGGACGTATCTTTTAATTTATTTTTTTGAAAGCAGATAACGGAAATCCCATAAAACTTAAAATTATATGTTTCAATAGCCATATAAACACTTACCTAAGTATTTTAGCTGCAAAATATTTGAGGAACCAACGCTTCCAATGGCTTGTATAGGCGGAAATCGGCTTATAAATCAGCCAGTTTGCATCCGGTTCTAAGTCGGCAATGCACTTGGCGCGCAGATTTTCAATTTTGTCTTGGCTCTCGACATTTACTTATTTTGTAGGGACTTAAATAAAACAAAAATTTTCTACAACCTAATTACCTACCTACTAAATATTGAATAATAAATTTATTATTCATGATTAAGTGCCGCGAATATGAGAACAAATCGCGAAATATAATAAACTTAATGTTTCTAATGACAAAGTAGAGCCATAATATACGCCAAGTTTATCGTCTCTATACTTCAAGTGCTAAATCAACAAGATTATACTGCCGCATTTTCCACTTATAAGTACCTCTAGTTATTGTTAAACCCAGGACCTAAACATGACAATTATTACTTAGAATTACAGGGGCAGCCGTGGTCTACAGGCCTTTGTAATGTGGTCAAAACATCGAGGTAATTTTTACCAATAAGTGTCGAGCATTAAGTCTCTTGTATAGTAATAATCGTAGTAAATGTGATGGACCATATCTTTATTAGTGAGTAGGTAACATGACAATCAGCGATCCGGACGGCCCTTGACAATACCCTACCACCCGTATACCAACCAATTTTCTCTCTGTGTAGCTGTTTTCTGTATCGCTTACTATTTCAGGGGTACAATAAAAAAAAACATTCTATTGTATTGTAGATACAATTATGCTGATTACCTACTTGTTTATAATAATAATATAGTAAAATATGAAGACTCTAAATACGACGACAAAGCGCTGCGCTGGAAGCTCCATAAAATATGCAAACGTGCGCAACACAAATTCCGCTAACTTGAAAACGAAATGCAAAACTTGAACGTCGCAGGGCCAAGCGCGAGTCAAGTGTGGGATGCTTGCCTAATAGGACAGCAAGACTTGCGAGCGCCTCATGCCGACTTCCCTACAATATTGTGGTTAGTCGAGTTCCCCTGTTTGTCATCATATACCTACCTATTGTGACAACTGTGGCAGAGAGTGCTGTTTTAAATCGCCCCAGGGGCTTTATGTAGCCAAATTACAGAGTTCTGGAAGTACTATTTGCAAACGAAAACTTCTGTTAAATCTAAATTACGATGTTTGAAAACTAGATACTATGATCATCATCATCATCACAGCCTATATACGTCCCACTGCTGGGCACAGGCCTCCTCTCGGAATGAGAGGGCTTGGGCCATAGTTCCCACGCGGGCCCAGTGCGGATTGGGAACTTCACACGCACCATTGAATTGCTTCGCAGGTTTGTGCAGATTTCCTCACGATGTTTTCCTTCACTGCAAAGCTCGTGGTAAATTGCGCACATGAATTTCGAAAAACTCAGAGGTGCGAGCCTGGATTTGAACCCACGACCCTCAGCTTGAGAGGCGATAGGTCAAACCACTAGGCCACCACGGCTTAATACTATGATACTTTGCCCAAAAAATAACACTACTGATAAGTACTACTTACTAGAAGTAGAAATTGAAGGTTTTAAAAAACCCGTAAGGCAAATCAGTATTAGATCACAGGACTCCAATACTAAATGAGGTTGTAGCTTTGCCTCCCGTGTGTCCTGCTTGAGGCCCATGACTGCCAGATTTTTAAGTAAGTACCTAATAAATTAAGTGTTGTCGGTAACATCGTGTGCGTCCCACGGGAACTTTTCACTTTCCCGTAATAAAATAATGAGCAGTACGAACCCAGTAGCTTTTTATTAGTTAAAGAGTTTTTAGAAACTAGTTACTTACTACTCCTATTTACATTACTAACTGTTGCCCGCAGTAGAATTCGATTATTAAAAAAATCGCGGGAACTATGCAATTATCCGGGATAAAAACTATCCTTTCATATTTATCGTCATGCTTTGTTTTAGTGTTATTCATTGTTTAATTTATACATATTAAAAACTTATTCATATTCTAAAAATTCCCTGATGGCGCAGTACGCCTTTTCAGCCAAAAAAAGTCGTACAAAATTTCGCATTTATATTGGGGGATACTGTACGTAGACAGGTAGGCACCTACTTCTAAACATGTACGTAGGCAGGTAGGCACCTACTACTAAAGTTTTACGTAGATACCTAATAATAATCGTCTCCTTGCGCGACTTTTATTAAAGTCCATTTTGTTAGAATTTAAAGGCTGTTAGCGTCAAATAACCGCAATTTAAACATTACTTGTGCCGGCGGCGCAATGTTTTCAAATATTGTTAAAATTACCACATTTCATGCGTTACGAGCCTCTCGTCGCACCCTTATAGCTAAGAAATTGTTAAGAAACGGTTTTGTAAATGTTATTCATATTTTTTAACCGTAGTTAATTTTCAGATACAAATAACATTGTTCACCACATGCATTACAAGGAGCATAAATTGCTTAGCAACTGTGTCAAAGTAATTAAAATTCAACCCGTGAAATATTTGAATATAATTATGAAGAATATAATATGCGTGTAGATAAAATACTGTATGCAACTGTACGTAATTAGGCCTCAAAACACTCATGTGCGCTGCGCTTCGTTTCATAAAACCACACTCGTGTTTAAGGACCTTTATTACGTAACAGTTACATAAACTACCTTTGCCTTTGTACAAGTATCTCAAAGTTTGTCAATTTTGTTCTGTTTCCTTTCTTTTGTACAGTAAGGAGTTTACATACATACATACTACTATTATGAGTTTGTGTTTTGTATATCCGTTATTATTTTTCTAATATTATTTATTTTGATTAACAATACGCTTGCTCAATTAAATCTAAAATATACGACCCGCCACCTGTAAATGTTGTTCGTTTTAAAAGAATCTCAGATTTCGTTGAATAAGCTAATGCAAAAACAAATAACTTAAATTTTTCTGTTGATTAATGAAATGTATTTTAAACGATGTGTGGCTTAAAGGGTATTGTTAATTTGAGTCATTAATAATTAGCTCACTTGCATTTTTATTCATGCAGGAAAAAACCCAGGCCAATCGCATAAAACCATGAAAAGGTTTTTTAACTGTGAAGTAATACTTACGCTAATTAACAAATTAAACTAAAAACAGCAACAGGAGTCACAAAGTGACGAACACACAAAGTCACTATTTGAACATGACGAAAATGTGTAGAAACACTCATCTAATTAAGTCATCCATTGACTCGCTAGTGTATCTCAAGATTCGCCCTCGCGGAGAAGCTCCCGAAGGCTCTATCCAAGCGTCATCTTTGCATTGTGACTTTACCCTCCTTCCATAGCTAAATCCGCCCCTCCCTGTTTCTCATTGTACCGACCCGTCCCACTTTTTAATCTGGAGACGTCGAATAAAAGCACAATATTCCACTCCCCAGATACGTCTGCTTGACGTTTGTTTCACTTTTAATCAAGAAATAGTTCAATCATTGCCTCATGCTGCTATCGTATGTTACCTTTTGACACCGACCAGGAATTCACAAAACTTCCCTTGTTTCATTAACGAGTTAGCGACAGATAATAAATGATTCACAGAAGAAGAAAAACTACACGTCTCATATTACCGTCGTAATATTAATCTTAGGCCGCTCACTGAGTCGACAACACATCTTCTGGTGTAGGATTGTCTGCGACGTGCGGATAAATCATAGTGATATTACCAAGTCGGTGTGCGGCGGCTCGTAATATATCAAGAGGCATAAAGGAGCAGGCCGCGGCCATCGCGGCATTGAGCTGGAGCACCTTCCAGCTGGCCGCGCGGCGCCGGCCGCGTGAGAGGAATGCCGCGCCTCGGAATTGAGATAAATGCAGCACCCTTATCGACTACGCGTCCAATCGAAAACTACGAATATCCTTCACGTTCACAGTTTCATTACTAGTTCCCCCTCACCGGCGATCGAAAACGCGCCACAAAACAAAGACTAAAAATAACACACAGAAAAGTATCTTCTGTGGCAACTTTGATGCACAAACTTTTCATAAAGCGGTCTGTATATGAGCCCTGGCTTTGTATTAGTAACAAAGCCTCCGGAGGACTTACATCGCCAGAGCTTTTAGGCGGGTAGTTGTCGTGCCAACCGCAAATGTGAATTTACGCTTTGCATTTTGAAAAATTAAAAGCGACATTTTCAATGCAATTGCGAACGTTCTTTCCACAGTCGGCGTGGGTAATGGCCACTCCAATCCGAAATTACGCGGTCTTTTTTGTTGCCGACACTTTCGTAAACACTCATTTGTACCTACTACTTTCCATTACACTCCTCTTTTACTTAAAATTTAAACGAAATTTACTTTTTAATCAAATTTCCCTATAGGGAACATTGTAATTGAGCTATTTATAAGAACAAACTGGTAATTAAACAGATATACCTACTTTTGTTCTTGTTTGGTTTTAATTTTTTAATTAATGTTTGCAACAGTGCTTCAAAATATTTTAAATACAATCAGATCAATCAGATCAATTTAGAAAAAAAAAACAATAAATAAGTAGCCTTAAGCTTGACGGATATTAAAATGGCTTTAATGGGGCTTTCACTATGGTCACAGAATAACTAATAGTACTACCCTATGCTTAGGTTAGTTAAGTTAGGCGCACAATCTATTCCATACGATGGTTTTCAGTCCACTCTGGGATACAATCAATGATGCAGACGTAACGGTCTCAATTAGCCTAAATTTGCAGTTTAAATAACCAGATGTTGAATGGAAGGGTTGGAGTGCTGCGGCAGTGAGTCGGAAATCGCTCGGTTCCACGTGCCTCAGCGAGAGCAATGGCGTCCTTAATGGGCACTAATAATAAAAGTAAATGAGCTAACGACTTGTAACAAATTGCATTATCTGCCGAAATGGCTCTTTGAAAGCATTCGGGTTGAGGTGCCGCAGCTTTATACAAGTCTTTGAAGTTCCTCGTTTCAATCTTAATAAATGGAGCGGGACAGTTTTCTCATTTAGCAATCACTGTCATCAGTTAGGTAGTATTTCACCGAAGTAAAATTTCAAGAAAATAAAGATCTCCTTCAAGATGGCACTCCATGTAGCACTACCTACTGAGTATACTTAAAAAAGGTTGAATCGATATGCAACTAACCGATTAAGGAAGATGAGAATCTCGGTTTTGCAAAGAACCATCCATAAATAACTCTAAGTTATAGATTGACTGAAAATGGCTTCGTAACTTTATTATCTCAAATGATGATTAATTAAATTTCCCCGTGCTTCAAGTTGCCACGACAACAGGGATGGGATCCGACGAAAGATATTATAAAATTAGGAATCACAAGGTAAAGTCCATGAAACGAGAAGGTAATTTGCCGTCACTTTCATATTTTGTCTTAGTAGATATCTTCCTGTGTACCTTTCCATCAATTATCGTTTTCTTTTACGGTCAGTAGTCAATTAATACAAATAATTAAATTAATTTATTGATTAGTTAATTTAATGTATTTTTTGTAAGTATAATAAAGAGTTTTACAATAAAATTCAATACAAAATTTTAAGAGAAGAAAAAACCAAGTATGGTGAACGTATAAAAGCTCTTCACTATCCCAATAGTTGCCATCTTCAATTTTATGTCATTAACAATAGATGTAACAGCAGAGTCTTATCTATTGGGCATTAGCATAATGTTGAGCACTGCGACGTTTACTTTAGGTTAAATAAACACAAAATGTATTAAAAATAGGTAGTTGATTGTTGCTGAGGTGAGCAAGTCAAGAGCACGTTGAATTAATTCAAGTGAGTCTGCTCGTAGCTAACCTCAGGCTGTCCATCGTCGTAAAATTTTTGAAATAATTTAGCATTCAACAGCAGCTACATGCTGTGAATTTATCATTTAAACAAGTAAATTTTATAAAGTAATAAAATAATTTATTTTGCTTTAAACTTGTTACAATTGGTCTAAGAATAATATTCGTAATTTGGAATATTTCAGCAGACGACAGCAGACTCGGGTTAATTTGATGAAATAACAAAGAATAGATTTTTTATCAGAATTTTGATTTGATCATCAGTATGTACGGAATCATTTGTCAACCACAATTAGGAAGCTCTAAAAAATATTTATTAGGTATATTTATTATGTCAGTCAAATTATTCGTAACCCAACCACCTACTGAAATATTCTATATTAATTTTTAAACATCATTATTGCTATCATTATTATTGTAGAAGCTTCATTATACATTTAATATCACCATACGTTTAATATTCATCAAATGGCATCTCTAGTTTACATTCACCTTTAAGGAAAGCTTCATAACTATAATAAGCGCGAAATCCAATATCACAACATTGCTTATGATTATGATTGGATTACTCGTAGTTTGCTTACCTATTACACAGGCACACCGACAATTAGTTTGATAGATACGTCTAGTAAACACGTAGTTCTGAAAATTTCCTACATAATGCGGCTTGTTCGTTAGCCAGTGTCCAACAGCGCACAATTTCTGGATTGTGAGCTACGCGCCAAGTGGCATTTTGCCCGTAATTGGGATATCCTGTAGGTAATATATTTTGAGCTGTGCTCTATTTGTTAAATGTGTAGGCTGTTGTTGGAAAATTTTTAGAGATTTTTATTGTTCATAAAAAAGTTATATTTAGCATAGTTTAAGTTTACCACAACGTAACGGATTTTGTTGCGGTTGCCTTTGTATTTAGTGGTCAGCTGAAAACCGTGTTCAGTAACTAAAAAAGTCCAAATAGATGAGCTGTTGATTATTTAGATATTATTTTCAGAGTTCAAAAGTATTTAGTTAAAAAATGAGCCACTAGTTTGTCTTACTAGATACAGTGGGCAGTGTCTAGTCAGTGGGACAGCGGGTAGTGTCTGAGTGACTACTCATAGTATGTTTCAATATTCAAGATATATATTAGCTTACAAAAAGAGATATGTACGCTTGGCGACTGATCACGTGCATAAATTAACAGTCAAGAAACTTTTATTTGTGCTCATTACTTTTAAAATATTGTTTTATATCTTTTCTTGAGATTATCAGTGAGACGATGGCTACGCGTACATTGGCAAAGAAATAAAATGTTTAAGGTACCGATCGCCTATAATCGTAAAAGGAAAAGGTAAAACGATTATTCGTTCACCCCATCCAGTTGGTTATCGCCTGTGGTATCGTTGATCTTCCCAATCCCGCTGAACCCTATTTTTTCAATTTTATTGTACCGACCGCCCATTTACCTTGCGATTCATTTGTTTTCACGGCCCATTCTATCAAATAGAGGTCAAATTAAAACGTGCAATCTCTCAACAAGTTTTGTACCTATATTAATTAACCTAAGAGCTTGGACGTTGTTCCACATAGCGGCAGACAAGTACCATCATAATCATAAGCTCTGTGAGTAGATACATGTAAATTCATCTAGGTATAGATTTTGTACTGAAGTAGTTGCCCGCAGATTTGTCTGTATCCCATGGGGATTTTTGGACTTTGCCGGGATAAAAAGTAGCCTGTGTTATCTGTGAAATAATGCACAGATATTTAGATACAGCTACACAAATTGCTTTAGTTAACTCATCAAAGGCTTTAGTGATATCGGAAATTATCCCCTACTCGTACACACAAACAAATAAATACATTTTACATCTGTAACCACATCATAAACAAAGAAGCAGATTTATTTAATTATAGCTTTATTCTCCCAATAATATTGTGAATTCTAAAGTTTGTGAGTGTATATGTATGTTTGTTACTTTTTCACGCTAAAACGGCTGGATGGATCTTGACAAAATTTGGTAAGCGAGATGAAAGAAGGCTGGACATCGGGTTAAAAAGTAGCCTATGTCACTCTCGGGCCCATAAACTACTTATCTCTATGCCAAAAATCACGTCAATTCGTCGACGTGAAAGACGGATAAACATACACACTTTCGCATTTATAATATTAGTATGGATTCCCATGACATTATAAAGTGAAATTCATTGAACTGCAGGTTCTATAGTTTACGCGTGCCGTAGGTAAACAGTAGTTTAAAATATCTTAATACCCGTTTCATAATTAACTTCAATTAACTTAAACGTAGCTTTACAGTTTTATGAGGTACATACTCTAAACTAATTGATGATCGTCACTAGCTGTGGAACCGCTTGTTGCCGTAGAGCGTATAGTTCTAGCCATAATCGTTTCTGTTACTAAGCTCTCTGGCTATAACTATTAGGTTAAACGGCGGGTCCTTCAGGGGTTTCTTGAGTACATTTATAATATTCCTGTTCTAAAGAACCTAGCATGTCTTTAGTTCTGCTATTTCTATCATAGTGAATTATTGGTACTGTCATCTTAAGGAAAAGGGGGTATCTAAATAGAAATAGTTTTGAGTTATTTTTATACCATTGTGTAGCTTAAAACCAATACCTGCTTAAAACATTCCGATGATGCAATGGTGCCTGATGACAGATGGATGTTAATAACTCAAAGGTTTTTATAAAGGTGTTTTTTTTATACACCCGCCTATCGCCTTTTGCCTTATAATTGAGGGCAGATTAATAAATGAGTATTCCCAACATATAATATTAAGAACCATGTTACTTATAAAACCATCTTTATTGTATCGTAACTGACGGTGGATGTTGCCAAAGACATGATTTCGATGTTCCTGGGAAGTGTTAGGGTATAACCATGGTAAACCCGCTGACTATTAGTAAGGTGGTTTCGGTACAGCATGCGCAGAGTTTTTTATACATTTTTATAGCTTTCTTCTCTGCTCCGTAATTCTACAAAGAAACATACTAATAATTTTACCACATCTCTCCGCTCAGCTTACATAGACTGAGAAATCTGTAATTTTTGCAGTTTAGGCAGATCATGAAATTCCTAGGCGTATCATGAAACGTCGCCATATCGGTTCTGGCACTTCGCCGGCCGCTGCCGGAGAATGCTCGCTTCGCTCGTCGAACCTAAATTTTGCTTTTTTTCGGTATATCACGATGTGCCTAGTATAGAGCTAGGAATATCGACGAAAAGGTTGCTCTAATCGATCTGCCGTATTGTTTCATGCACGTCGTGATATACCTGACCAACTTTTAGGTATTTCAATGGCGCCATTGCACGATATGCAAAGGAATTTCGTAATTATAATTAACTAATTACAGTTATAGTTATACCAGGCTATGTTTAGATTGGAATAAACACGATCGATGCATTTGAATTCAGAAATTTCTTCATAATTAGGGCGGTACGTTAACTTGATTTCTATTTAAACCCAGTCACGTAAGCCCTCCGCCTATCATAGCTGTTCTTGTAGGAAAATGAATAACCGACAAAGTGAGCTATTTGTCGTGGGTCCTAACAATGTGACAGGGGTAGTCCTGATCCGGGCAGTGCTTTAGACGATGCGGGTGTTACGAAGCTAGCATTTTGCTGTAATTTTTACCAGTCAGTGAGCGCTGTTGCATTCCCATAACGACGAGCACTGGCTTCGACAATATCTTGCCCGCGCTCTTCAGACAACTACAAATGACGCTATTAGAGACGGCACGGCAGCTCGAGCTTAATAATTAGGGCTTATTTCCAGCTAGATTTAGTTAGCGGAACATAATTATGACTGAAATATTAATCCGTGTCGTCCGTAATTAGTTTAAGGCTATTATCCTTAGAAACTACTTTTAAATGCAAAATTGAGCTTAAACAAATTTTATTAAACAAAACATACACAGCAAAAGTTGTTTTTTATGATTAGGTACTGATAACGTGTATTTCTGCTTATACCTAATTCCAAATTATATTTAAGACGATGGCAAGCGTCAATGACCTTAAGCAGCACCATTTTTCATACGTACTGTCCGTTCCATGTAATTGAAAAAAAAACTCTATTCAAATCGTCTCTATTTTGTGTATGAGTGTGATGTATTTGTGATGAATTATAGACACCTCAGTCAACAAATTTAGTGTGGGCAAACCTTTCAAATATGATTAGATCGGTTTGAGCACTTCTGAGTTATTTAATATGTCTACATGCACTCAAGTAAGAGAGCTTTGATTTCATTTAAGTAAGAGCTTTGATTAACATTACCAATTTAAAGCCATTTAGGGAGTTACGAGATTTCTCTGTTTTTTCTTACTTAAATTTCTTGCACGTTTGACAATCTTATCATGCCTTCGTGTTGTATCTACCTACACAATAACAGCTGTACATCGGAAAGGCAGGTGGGGGCGAAGAAGGCACTTTACGAACACATCGGGCGCCGAAATTAAATTCCATACCATCCCCTCACATTTACAGAACTGCAACTTTAGAATTCACTTTCTGGGTATTTTGTACATTTCGCAGCGGTTTCAGAAAATAAAACGGATGACATTTTTTTATAAAAAAAGGTTTTCTCAATTAAGAAACAGAGTATTTTCGTACCTTACCTATGTCCATGTTAACAGATTTTAGAAATATCTAGGCTTAAAAAATTATAATAATATTATTTCTTTATTTTGCTGAATTGTTATCTGGAGAAGCGGGGTCTTCTGATACAGGTATCCTGTATACCTACTAGAAGGTCCCTAATCTTCTCGCATGTATTTCTGATTGATTAATAAATTCATTTCATTTCAGTACGAAGTACATATAGATTAATAACAGACCTAGTTTAGCAGTTTCAAAATGTATGAAACCAACAAACCTTCATCAGGTTAAAGCATACTCTCGTTCACTAAACCAGTTAAATTTCTGGCAACAAGTCCAGAGATATTAAATTGTTCTAAATAATAACAATACAACTATGCCAACTTAATTACCAATCAATAACCATCTGCAATTTACATTATTTACCTACCTATGTATATATACGATAACAATTAATTAAATTGATTCACTTAACTTCAGCTCAGCTCCCATTCAACAGTTACAATGGTAAGCCTCGACGAGGTCAGTACCAATTACTGCATCTCCTAAAGATGTAGGTACGTTAGCTTGAAGCAATGACACGTCGTGTGTAGTTTGTATTGATTGGGATCGCTTTGCTCACCGAAACATACGCTACTGTCGTACACTAATCCACTAATTCCACGGAACCTTTAACAGTTGAAATACTAAACATGACTTCAGGTGGTGAATACAGAGTGCAGTTCTAAATGGTTAATTTCTAGTGATTTGTTGCATGTTAAAATAGAAACAACATAACATCTTCACAAACGGAGCTAAAAATGAACTGTAAATATAACTAATATACTACAGCAATCGAAAAATTGTTACGGGACTAATAAAACAAAGTCAATTATTTTAATGCAGATCAAAACAAGAGTGAGTACGTTGTACAACATTTGAATACCTTAATATTTATATTGACATACGTTACCTAAGTTAACGTTACTTCTCTTTTTAATTTGAATAGGCATAATACAACCTAAATATTTCAACAAAGGGTGTGGCCTGAAATATAAGCAAAAAATTAAAACATAGATCATACTCCTCGAACTGAACAACATTAGTTCAGCGAACTTAAAAAATATTTTTTTTTATTTTTTATTACACTTTTAAGTTTATTCGCAGAAGCAATGTAAAGTAAAATGCTTGAAGTTTGTAGCGTGACAGGCGACGTCAGTTGTGTTCTAGGATGGCGTACATTGATGGCAGTATTTAATTTGTATGAAAAAAGGAAAATTCAAAGACTCCATTATTTTTAAAAGTCGATGAACTAATGTTGTTCAGTTTAACGAGGACGATCTATGTTTTAATTTTTTGCTCGTATTACAGGCCACACCCGGTATATCATAAATTTTACTTATAATTATTGTAATTCGAATTAATCAGTTACACATTCATATAAATTAACATGCTAAACGAAAAGAATGTCAAATTGAGGTAAAGAAGAACATACCTTTGTGAATTACCGAGAGCCAGTTACAAAAGCGAACGTTAATAAAAACCAATACTATTTCCGTTCCGTCGACCCTTTAATATCTCTGATATTTCTTGACATTTTCATAAATGGCTGGTTGGATTAGATTTAATCAAGCTGAATGCATATTTTATTAGACGTCCCTAGTTAAAATGTAAATATTAAAACTGGATTCAGGCAATCCTGTTGTTCTGGATCAGGATTTTCCCAGCTCAGTTTTTTTTGTATTACGTCTTCCTAACTAATTTGTCACTGTATGATGCAATTTCAGCACTTATTACAATTCACTGTCAACAATGTGTATACCCGTATATGTTTTCGTGATTTTCTCCCGGTGCCGTTGTCGCAATTTTTATCAGACTTCAAAAAAGGCGAAGGTTAGCAACTCGGTTGTATTTTTTTGTTTGTTACCTCAGAACTCCGTTATTTATGAAACGACTTGAAAAAAAATTGATTTTTTTTTTCTCTGAAGTTGAGGTCTGGTTGATTTCAAAACGCGTCAGTGTAGTGTTGGAGATAGATCGGTTTGTATGATTTGTGTGTGTTCTTACAGTGTGGAGGTGGAGGAACTGCACAGTGTCGCGGATGAGCAAAGAAATTATTTTAGTTCTTCTAGTTAATTTTTTTTGTTCGTTTTGAAATGCTTTTAATTAGGTTCCAGAAGCACCAAATCAGGATCTGATGGTTGAATCCTAAGGAAATTGAGGAAACTCTTCAAATATTGTAGGGACACCTATGGTAATTTGGATATATTTAGTAGTAACTCGTGCATTTACTCTTCAAAATCGTCACTTGATGAAGTGGAACTGACGATGAAGACCGCATTATTTTGATCAACGGAGCTACTACTCAATAACAAGTACTTCACGGGCTGAATTGCAATTACTTTAACATAGTTGCTAAGCAATTTATACTCATAGTAATGCATAATGGTGAAACAGAACGGGTGGTGAAGCTCCAGGACTCCTTAATAATAATAATATATTATAATAATTTGCAGGTGGTAGGACCTTGTGCAAGGTCCGCCCGGATTGCTACCACCATCTTGCTCGCTAATCCTGCCGTGAAGCAGCAGTGCTTGCACTGTTGTGTTTCGGCGTGGAGAGTAAGACTACCGGTAAAATTACTGGCACTTGAGGTATTCCAACTTAGGCCTCTAGGTTGGCAACGCATCTGCAATACCCCTGGTGTTGCAGATGTTTATGGGCGGTGGTGATCTTTTACCACCAGGAGACCCACTTGCTCGTTTGCCTTCCAGTCGAATATAAAAAAAAAATTGAACGGACTACAAAAAACCATGAAATATTTTAACCACTCCGAATTCGGTGCCTCAGCACGAGCTAGCAGGAGTGATTGAAGCCCAATATATAGTATGACTAGCTTTTGCCCGCGGCTCCGCCCGCGTGGTATTTGGTTATCGCGCGCTGTTCCCTCGGGAACTGTGCATTTTTCCGGGATAAAAATAGCCTATGTCACTCTCGGGCCCATAAACTATTTCTATGCGAAAAATCACGTCGATCCGTCGCTCCGTTACGGCGTGAAAGACAGACAAACATACAAACATACAAACACACTTTCGCATTTATAATAATTATTAGTATGGATAGGTGAGGTAGACAACTAAACATAGCTCCACTCCTCCAGACTGGTAAAATAATATAATCATGTTTTTTTGTAGTCGATTTACAATACAACTATACAATACAATAACTCTTTATTACACACCGACACAGTTAGCAGTACAGAAAACACAGGTATATACATAGAGATTTAACCTTTGTTGTATTTTTTTAAAATCCCAGCACTGGGACACAGTTATAATCTAAATATAATAATAATAATAATTTTTTTTTTTATGAGCATAAGGATGAAATCGTTTGTGGCATACTTACTTGAAGAAATGCGAGTCAGAGCTGCCGGTTTTTATAAGCCATATTAAACCACGTATAATTTTAATTTTGAATTTTAACCGAAATATTGACAATATTGATATTATGATTATGATTATTTATTTAATTCGATTGAGAAAAAACCAAAAAACCAAAAACTCTACTAAAACCAAAAATTGCTAAATATGGCTCCGAAGCGGTAACGTTTCGTGTGCTCTGCTTACCCTCTTTGGGAATACAGACGTGATGTTTGTGTGTGTGTACATTGTGTCTACTCTACTAACAGTAATGAACTAAGTGGCTCTTCTTTTGTCAGTTCAATGACATATAAGCGAGAAAAAAATAATGATACAGACACTTTTTGAAACTACCTAATTAATTACCATATTCATGTGACAGTGGATAACTTCCGATATGATACCTAATTACGTACGTGATTAACCATTTCCGGAGAATGTTAGTTAATTGGCAGTTATAAATATATAGCGTTTGCTCTCATATAGCGCTGATGACAAATATTTGTGTAATATATTATCATTTCACCAAAACGACAACGCTGTTAACAAGTCCTATGTATTTTGACTGAAACTATTCATAGAATTCTAAACTTACTACTATAATAGTCGAACAGTTATGTATGTAGGTACACAAACTAACTGGAACCTGGACATTTGGTAAGAGTACATACATACCTAGACACCTACTATTTTACGTATACAAGGTGTCAATGTTAATCCTGAATATTTTTAACAGGTGATTGGGTAAATTCGTCTGAACACCCCTGTAAATGTTTTTCAAGATTTTTAATTATGGTGAGAAATACTTCCATACATTATTTTGATGTTATCGAAGTTCAATCTGTAGTGCCAAAGACGGAATATAGTTATAATCAAAAATTCCGATAAAAAGCCTTCACAGACATGTTTATCAAATATTCAAACTAATTAATCCTTCTGCTGAAATATTCCGGAATAATTTTCAGACGTCATGCATACATATAATACTGTGTTTGCTCAACGCTACAATCTGGCCATCTCTAAATCCATATTTCCATATATGTGCCTACTATGAAAGCGTGCGTCCTCTTTCATTAAAGTCTTCAATCACACCAAACGTGGTGTGATTACGGTCAAACGCAAACTTAAAATACTAAAAATAACAGGAAATTTTTTAACTTCAAGTTATTTTAGTATTCTGAATCCTGTATTTGAGGTAGGCAACGAACGTTATTTTTTGCCTTAGTGTGATTTGTGAAGATTGATGATACTTAAGCCGGCTCCAGACGAGTGTAATGTAAGATTACATGAAATTTAGCGTCGACAGTATGGACGGCACACGAACTCAACGAGAATCGTGTCACACGAATCTTGTTCAAAAGCTGTTCCACTAGTTGTAGCGAACTATAATAGCTGGTGCTACTCTTCCTAATGTAAGAGCAAAATCACTCTAAGTATCATTTTATTTTTTATTTTTTTCTTTGGATTCCAAAGAACAGGATTTTCTTGATACAAACTACTAAATTCAATCGATTGTTTCTGTGTCCACATCATGAACGTCCACACGAACGCAGTCCAAAGGAACACTGCGAGCGCCTTTGTGTTCACGTAAAAACTGACAGCCGATGGATCACGTCACAACGAACGCTGGTGCGAGCTTTTCATATAATGCTCGTAGTGGTGTCTATGAACATAATTCTTGTTACATTACATGTTACACTCGCCTGGACCCGGCTTTACCAACGTAATAAAAATACGAAAATTACGTGAGAAATTATTTAATGTGTTAGAAAGTTTGAATTGCCTCCCTCTTCCCAAGGATGACATAGCGAATTGGAAATCGAATCGTCCTGGGAAGGAAGGTTTGCGTATACAGCTTGGCTCTTCGGATACACTCCGAAGTTGAATAGAGAATCTCCGTGCAATGCAGTTTGTGAATACCGACGCAAGTAATGCATGCAGCTCGAGACGATACGATGATTAGAATGATTTTACATAAATTCACGATACACACCGCCTCTATTGGAATAGTATTCGACCCGAATCTGGCAACTGCAGAGATGCGCATTTAAAATGGATTTCAGTGCTTTTAAAACTTTGTGAATAGGTAGTCAACATTTCATTTTAACACAAGTTTACTTTGATAACGCAACCTTTAAATACAAACATTGGAACATAGAACCTCTAAACTGAAAAGCAAAAAATAATAAACCATTTTTATTTAACCTTAATCTAGGTACCAGTTTGAAGTCCGTGCCTCAGCATGAGCCAGCAGAAGTGGACCTATTAATCGTCTACCTGATGAGCTTCTATCGCTCCTCGTCGCTCGTGCTGAGGCACCGATTTCGAACTTGTGCCTAGATTAAGGTTAAATAAAAATGGTTTATTATTTTTTGCTTTTTAGTTTTTTCGGCGGTTAAAATTTCGTTAAAAAGTTTTTATTTTAATACAAAATGCGTTTTGGTTAGGTCTAGATCTCGCAACTTCAATTTGCGGCGCCATCTTTTTAGGAAGGACAGAACTATTTCGAAACACGGCGCCACAGTATAACAAGGTTTTCCCTACAGTAAGGCGACGCCTTTGAAGTAGAACGATGTTGCAGCCTGTATAGGTATTTACGCAAGTAACGAAGGGTTGTCACAAATTTATAATTTGGAAGGTAGATATTTTTTACGAACCGGTACATATTGATATTGCAAAATTATGTAAAACAAAATAATTCAGGGGTGGCATACTTACTAGGGGTAAGAAGTATCACAATATACAATTTATGAAATAAAAAACATTTTTTATACACAAAATATACTTTCATGGATTAGTAACCGACATATACTTTCGGTTTCTAGACTTAATGGACTTGAAACTTCTGTTATTGAATTTAGTTATGTAAAAAGAAATAAATATAATTATATAAATAGATGAAATCTTAGTTCCTTATTTATGCGAGAACACTCACAGTACATGTCGTATGCACCATAATAAATTTTGATATAAATTTAAATGTTATAAAAACGCTATAGCCCTAGAAGACTTGTCCCAAGCTACTAAGAACGGCGAAGTATGCTCCAGGGGCTCCTCCCACCCGCGTCTCACTCCTCACGCCCCGCACGATTGCTCTTTCTAGACGTCTCCGTCGGATTACTATAGGGAAACTTGTTATACTGTGACGCCGCTAACGTTATTCGCTGTGTCGGACTGTATAATAAGTATTATACAACTTTTAGTCAGATTACGTAGTATAAGTCAAAGTGAAGATCTTGCTGTCGTCTAATCTAACTCTATGCAAAGTTTAATTGCCTTTGATGTTAGTGCCTTGAGGATGCGTAGAAGCAATAAATTGCTGCGCTGCTTTTTCTTGCCTAGCGTATTGCCGTTGCAAGATTACGTACCTACGTTTTTCTAGAATTCCATAACAAAATTATTGAAGAAAATCTTAAGTAAGAAATTAGATTCCGTAGTTAGTTTAATTTTTTGCTGTTTTTTTGGAGACAGTTTTATTTAATGTAATTTTTTTTGTTCACTTTTTTGTGATTTATAGCCTAAGTGTATCTCACAAAGATTCCGATTAGCCCAAACACGTCTTAGTTAAATTGTTTTATAACGAAGTTCCGGTGCCTACCTTCCGATTTCAGCATCGGATCAATTCGAAAGAATGATTAGCGAAAAGCTTCTTTTTAGTCGCTTATCTACATATATTAACCGAGATCACTGATAGCCACACGAGCATTACTTAATACCTTTGGCCTTCTTCATCAGGTCCACTTCACCAAATTATACTTTTTGAATGTAAATGCTTAGCTAGGTGTTAAAATGTCCTAGATGTCCCTAGGATCATCCATCATCATCATATCCTGACTTGAACACATTAAAAAAAACCTACAGTCGAACATTAGACTCTCTTCCTTATTTGAATGGGTTAAAAATAATTTCACTTATAATATCTGTGACTTTTCTTGTAAGTTCAATATTATTGTTAAATTTTAGTTACATCATACCTACCTAAAACAACCTTCAGCAGTCGGATAAAAAAAAACAAAAGTTGTGGAAGTGTGTAGATACAAATAAAAATCATAATTCGTCTACTTAAAGTACATTTTCCAATCTCTGTTTATAACCATTTACGCAGCACTTAGCATTCAGGCGAGTCGGCCGGTTATTTTATAGGGAGCATATTTCACTGTTACATACGACAAGCGCAATAAAGTAGACATGTTCTCACGTTATTTTTTACCCTTTGTGCTTTAAGTTTAAGTAACATTTTAGCTAAGTCAAAATAATTGTAATTAATTAAGTAACTATGAAAATGGGACTCCATTCCATTGACATTTTCTTGTAACTTGCATTAGGTATAGTATTTGTAACTCCGTAATTCTTTATGATTTAATAACTAAATATTATTCATTTAAATATTATTATTAACTTAATTGAATTGCTGTGTGCATTGGTTAAGATTTCAATTATTAACTATCCCTATAATCCTGTATGTGGTATACAGCACATCTATTGTACTAGCAGTAAACTACAAGTCAAGGGCCCTTCTTGTCTACAATTAGAATATTAAGGTATATTACTGCAAAACCGACGGAGCGTGGCACTTGTCGAATATTGTATCTATATTGCGCTTTTGAGTGCCAATATAATAAGCATTGTAGAGTGTATTATTTGCCTATGTAGATATTATTTAAGTAGATTCATGTCTCTAGAATAGGCTCTGAAATTTAAGGAATAGTTGCAAATGATGAGGCCAATATATTTATTTGTAAATTTATTTTCTAGGTAAATATGGCTATAAATAATAAGTAGCAATAAGTAATAATATAGTTACTGCCTAAAAAGCATGATTTTTTATTATACAGTAGTATAATTTCTGGCTCTTTCCCGAAAAAAAATCAACAGATTGTTCAAAAATGGAGATTTCTATATACCTTAGCAGTATCACTTTGAATATTGTAATAAAAAGTTAGCTAAAATTTATAAAATGTTTAGATAGCAGGTACCTAAATTACCTACGTATTTAGTAACGCTCACACACAAAAGACACAGGCTTTGACGTCGTTAGAAGCTTGTCACTGAAGTCTTCTATTAGAGCTGCAAAGCTATTACAGCTCTTGAATTCTATCAGTAAATGCGATTCAATTAGCGTAGTTAGAAGTTGCCAACACACAACCTGAGCCATAGCCTTTAAAATGGTGTAGGCGAAGCTGAGAGGTCTAACATACATTGTTAAGTGTGAACTAAGAACTTATGCACACAACAAAGGGAAGTGTTGGTTCAGGAAAATACACTGTGTTAATTATTTAAACAAGCGCACGATGCAGAGCTACAGCAATTTTAATCAACTGGGGAAATATTACATTTAAAATTTAAGGTTTATTCTATAGAAGATACATTATTATTACAGACGACATGGCACATGCTGTGTTTGTATAGATTTAAAGTTTCTTTCTATTGAAATATCTACTGCTCATCATTTGGGTCTATATATTAATAATAATTATGTCTCACTGCAGGATACAGTCCTCCTCTCAGAATCAGAAGGCTTTTTCCGAAATCCTCTCGAAATTCAATGGTGTGTACCTATGAAGCTATTCGCCCTGGTCATGATGTTTTTTTTTCTAAAATCTAGAAAAGTGCAGCTGGAGCTGGAAATCAAACTCGGGTCCAGTTTAGTTTAATTAATAAAGGGGAAACTGTAACTAAGACGTCAAAAATAATATCTGTGCACCTTTATGCCACTAAACATATGTCGGCGGTCGTCGAGTTTCGAATTTCGTAGTAGCCCTGCTGAACTGATATGGCGGCGTTTCATGATAGGTATGCCTAGGAATTTCATGATTTGCCTAAACGTCACTAGGCAAATCGTTAAATGGTGAGTTTTGAACGGTATGGCAGATGTCCTAGCCAATTCATGAAATGGCGCCATTTCATGATGAGCCTAGGAATTTCGTGATTTGGCGGATTTTACGATCGGCCGCCGACTTATACATATTTTGTCGCTATGGTTGTATATGTATATATTTTTGCATTCAACTGTACTAGACCACTAAAATGATTTTACTTATGAATTCAACCACTGAATAACTTTGCATCAGGTTGCTCAAATATTCTGAATAGGCATTTTATCAGTGGCACGACTGAATAGGAGGGGAAGATTACCAAATTTATCTGTAGCGACCAAGCGAGTGCCAATTCCAGCCTTCACACAGAAAATTGTGTATTTATCTAACAGTGATATCTATTGGTTTTACTTGAATGACAGCACGGGAGGCTCAATAACCGTGCAATTTGCATAACCTAATTTCTTGTGGCTGCGTCAAATTGCTGACAGATCTCGAAGCCCGCACTCGGCCCGTAATAAATGGCTTGTCGATTCCGATAAGACAGTAAATTGACAGGAATTAATGTTAATCACTGAAAGTACCTAGTCACAAAATATTAAGCTCAACTATAATTTGCTGAAAGATCCCTTATACTTTGCATACATTTATTCAAATGATTACCGTAGCAATGCAAAGCTTGCTGATTTCTTGCGTTGAAATATGGCTCATTTGCTTGCGCTAAGGAAATTACCACAAAGGTAATTGTGCTGTGAAAGCAACTTCCACCCGCAAATAGCTTCAGAACTACGTAAAACTAAACCAAGTAATTTCCGTGTCGTACCTAGAGATAACTATAGCTCCGCAGGTACTCACTGTTTGTATTTGGAGTTGATCGTAGATGAACGCAACAGTTCTAAAGTTTAACCAGATTGCAAATTTAGTTAGATACGTGACTACTAACTATATAATGTGATTAAATTACCCTGTCATTACCTATGCCTTTAAGCCAATTAAACATTTAACCGTGGATACGTGTATGTTGTGATGCAAGAACTTAAATCGAAGTAGATATCTACCTCAACGCAATTTCTGCATTTTAGTTATGAAAAATAATACAAATGGAAGTACTTATCTTGGATATCTACGTTGTATTTGACAATCTAGTAAGTTCAATGTTTCATTTAATTATGAAATTTATTTGGTCATCCCTTTTCCATTATTAAGTTTTCTGAGAAATTCATCAAAAGCGACCCTACGACATCTCCTATTTTAAATTAATTAAGGACTGGCGTAGGACTCAGATAAATGGCGTAAAAAGTATGCCTAGACTCTTAAAGAATTCAATGACAGAGATAAAGATCCGCATTAATACTATTGTGTGTACCGGACCAAATTAATCGCAGCGGCGGAAAGAGGAGACGTCTCACAATTTGCGCCAAATGCTTCTGCTTTCAATGATTTCAAATTGTGTGTGATCGGTACAAATATTAAGCAATTACTCACGCTCTAATCAGCCTTCGAAAAGATTTACTAGTTCTGCGGTCAGCATTGTCACTGTCACACACAATGTGTGCAGTTGGACTGATGATACCCTATTGATAGCCGAGCTGCACTCGTGGACGTACCGATTTGTGGTTGGGGGTTCCACACTTGTGACAAATCAATTGAAAAGTTATATTTAGCTCTTCTTTTGTAATAATAATAATAAAGTATTCACTGTAAAAATTTTAAGTGTTAACACCACGCTTACGTTAACTTACGTTCCTATAGTTTGGCTAATGAAAGCTGAAGCCAGCTATTATTTGAGTGGCATCATTATTCAAATTGGCAATCAGACCAAAGAGTATAAGTAAACAGACACCAGAGCCTTGAGCTTGTACTATTATCTTAGACCTTGTGTGTTAAAATAGAGTTTTTTTGGAAGTTTACTGCTGAAACATGGGCGAAACAATCAAAATTGGTGTGCCACATATTATTTTAACCATGATAAGTTAGCAAATTTAAACAAAAGCAAGCAGAGTGGAATCCTTGTTCAAGCAAAAAAAAGGAGTGTTTAGATGCGGTACTCCAAAAAAACTTCATTTTTATTTTTAGTGTACCATTTTGTCGGCATAGTTGACATATAAATTCGTGCAAAATTACAGCTTTCTAGCATTGATAGTCCCTGGCAGGCTACTCCGAAACTCGAAACTCGAAGTTCGTGTCGTGCAGTCCCTCTGACACTTATACTATTTAATACTAGAGCGAGAGGGACGGTACGATACGAACTTCGAGTTTCGTAGTAGCCCTGCTGAGCAAAACCGCGGACGGACAGAGAGACAGACAGACATGGCGAAACTATAAGGGTTCCGTTTTTGCCATTTTGGCTCCGGAACCCTAAAAACGTAGCATTATTAACCCTTGTATTTTAACAGTTAAAAACGGTTTATCTGTCTGTCTCAGTCACTTCAAAATGAAATGTATAAACTTGGTTTTGTGCAGAAAATATTACAACTTAGTTACTTCGTAGAAAATATTATGTGACAACAAGGACGGTGGTTATGATATAAAGTTATTTATTCAAGATGGCAGACACCTAGGAGGCACCTGTAAGAGTGTATTGTTTGCAGGGTAGGTACACTTTTTTTTCAAATATGGGGTCAACCAAAACGCTACTAAAGGTAATGCTTTTGAATATTCTCATCGACTCATATTAAAACATTTGTCTTACGGCGTTCATTTGAAATCAGTATTCAAGAATGAGCTCGCATTAAATTAAATGCAGCAAGTGTCGTCTTGTTGGCATGTCTTGAGAAAAATTAAATTCCTCTGAAACACTATGCGATCCGGGATATTCGCAAGCCGTCGCATGACAAGAACGCAATCTTTGCATGATGCAGTTGCTGCGCACTTGGAGCAGTAGAAAATTATCTTTTATTTCCTTGGCAAGGAACGTATGTTAATGCTTGGTCGAGAAATATTTTCCCACAAAAAGTTCCTTAAAAAAAACAGTTATTATATATATTAATCAATTGAGGCCATATTGCCTAACGTTTCTGTCGCTCGCGATCATAATCAAATGACAGTTTTTGTATGCAAAATCTGTCATTTGATTGCGATCGCGAGCAATACGGCCTCCGATGAGGATCCTAGTACAGAAATATGAAAACAGTAAAATGATTTTTTTCCAAAGTTAGTGAGTATAAGTAAAAATCGATTTTATCTTTTAAAAGTGTGAATATACAATTTGTGTGGCTTTATTTCTTTAATTAGTGATTTAACTTTCAATTCGAAATGTACAGAGCAAGCCATGCCAACGACAGGTAAAAGGATAATTCAGAGGAAAGTCATCTCAACGCCACGAGCTGTGCTGCAAGTCATTGTAATCCAGCTTCAGCTTCTCAATATTCTTTTTGCAGTCCGGTTAAGGCAAGCAGCTTAACGCCGCTGTAAGTAGTGAGGCGTTGAACAAAATTAATGGCTTTTCCAGGAAAGTCCTCCTTACCGAGCACGCTAGCTGCTTTAATCTCGCTACACGTGATGCACCGCCCGCATCCAACTTGTACAGCGATAGCGAAAACTACGATTGAACGAACCTTTTAACAGCATCTATCTTTACTGGTAGACCGCTAATGCGACCTACTACCAGTACCACCACTCGTCTGTGTAACCATGAACTAATTGGCAAAATAACGTAAATGTGTTTGGTGATAATTATTTACCGATAAACTAAAATCGAGAACACGCTGTTTGTTCTGTATCTTGAGTGCAACTGGCTGTCGCGACTATATTTTACACCCCGATGGGAATGTTATAGATGTTCCTATCGCAATTGAAATTTTGTAATGACATCTTCCATATTTCAACATGTTCGGACAAAATGTAGGTAGTAAATGTTACTACTTCTACAAGAAAAGAAGCCATACGACATCCAAAATATTTCATCGAACCATCAACAAAAAATAGTAGAAAAAAAAACCAATCGATTCAAAGACAATTGCTACTTTTCCTTTACTGATATAATATTTACCTATATGAAGGCCACAATGAGATCTTGCCCCAGGTGATAAATGACGATTCTGTGTTTATAAACACCTACTTTTTCTGACTCATCTCATGAGCATTAATCCTGCAATATGTTAAATACGACAGTACAATACCAACAAACACATAAAATTTATTGTTTTTACTAAATATTAAAAAAATGAAATTTTAATTCTTGGTACATAATTAATCGGAAATAAGTAGGTAGATTTTCTTTTGAAATAAGTAACCATGTAGAAAGCCATTTCGATTTGAGTTTGAAGTTTGAGATTTGATTTGAGTGTGCGTAACTAATACAATTTTATCGTGGAACAATAAAGATTTGCGTAAGCAAAGAAAGCTAATAAAAGCTGATTGTAGGCGGTGGATCCATACTATCCAATAGTGCTTCTTAGGATACGTGATAGGTTCAACGGAAAATGATTTCATAAACTACGTACAGGGTAGAAAATTCGGTTTCCTCGATACTGTATTTTTTACATAAAGAACGTAAAGGTTGTCACTTTTCCTGAATTTTTTCTCCAGGTAGCTTGGCACTAGATTAGGAGTTTCATATTTGGCTTTATTTTATCAAATCCATTCTGAAATTCTTGAGCAGGAATAATTTTTGAAGTAGTTAACTCATTTATGTTATCTAGTTAACACGGTCATGATTATATTCATTCATTCAATATACCTAATCAAGGAGGAAGAGCTAACATACGAAGATCGAAAATCTAGTTGACTCATTAAAATTGCAAGCCCAATTAGGGAGGGTCCATTTAATGCGAGCCTATTTCTTACCTCCTATGTTTAGACTCCTAAGTATATTAGTATACTTAAGAAGATTATTTGCTAATTTTATACCTGTATATTCATCGGTATGTCCCTAAAGTTTATGTATGTTATCTTAGAAATATATGCAATTGTACTGAGGCACTAATTAATTACATTCAATTTTAAACTTAGACGCTCTAACTGATAGTTTCATCCACTTTTTTTATCCCTCAATATTTATAAATATCATTTTCAAACGCTTACATGAAGGTACGGTTTTTGTGAAGAACAGTTTAAATTGCAAGTAAAAATTTATCATTTGCATAAAATCTAATTTTTACAGTCACTTTAATCTTAAAAAAGTAAGCAAACCTACTGAATTAAATCTTTTTGCAAATCATAATTCTCTTCAAGAAGTATTATAAAGATTTAATATTTATGTTGATACTAGCTTTTGCCCGCGGCCCCACCCGCATGGTATTCGGTTATCTTATCGCGCGCGGTTCCCTCGGGAACTGTGCATTTTTCCGGGATAAAAAGTAGCCTATGTCGCTCTCGGGCCCATAAACTATCTCTATGCCAAAAATCACGTCGATCCATCTCTCCGTTACGGCGTGAAAGATGGACAAACACACAAACACACTTTCGCATTTATAATATTAGTATGGATGTAATAATTTACGTTAAATTATTACGTTAAACTTATTAAATTATTACGTTAAAATAATTTAACGTACAGAGGGTAAGCATTCATCACTATCACTATGTTGATCCCGGCAACAACGCAAGGGACGCACACAATAGTTACAAATTAACAAAGATTGATGAAAATATTCAAATCCTGAATCATTGTTGTTTGAAACAATGCGGAACATGGTGCGCCATGAAAATACAGAAATGAAAAGGTATACAATTATCTTTTCAGTATTCGTCTATCTGCTACATGGAGACGGACTTTTTCTGATTGTATAACATTATGTTACATGTACTTACATATTTCTAAAACGAGTAGCAATTCAACTTCTTAGGCCTCTAGGTTGGCAACACATCGGCAATACCCTTGGTGTTCCAGATGTTTATGGGCGGTGGTGATCTCATACCATCAGGAGATCCACTTGCTCGTTTGCCATCCAGTCGAATGAAAAAAAACAACCTTAATGAAAACCTAGGTATTGTTTGCATATCTATACTAATATTATATATAAATGCGAAAGTGTGTGTTTGTATGTTTGTGTGTATGTTTGTCCATCTTTCACATCGAAACAGAGCGATGGATCGACGTGATTTTTGGCATACAAATAGTTCATGGGCCAGAGAGTGACATAGGCTACTTTTTATCCCGGAAAAATGCATAGTTCCCAAGGGAGGAGCGCGCGATAACCGAATTTCACGCGGGCGAAGCCGCGGACAAAAGCTCGTATTGTATATATTGTCAAAAACACTAACAGATTTATTTAAATAGCAAACGCAATTTCAAACTTAAAGAATTTTCAGTTCTGAATTAGGAAAAAAAAACAAATCATAAACCTACTTTTTTGGAAGTTGGCTAATATCTCCCCGGCTGTACTTTTACACGTCACTCGTCTCGGCCCGTGTCAATCGTTTCCGCTGTGCTTTATTTTCGGAATTTCTCATGCTACTCTCAATTAGTTCCGGTTAGGAACATTGCCATAAAATTATACCTATAGAAATTTACAAAAACCCAAAAGGTATTGAATTTTTTAATTCAATTCAGCTCTATAAATAAACAATAAATTAATTTATTTAGCATTAAGTACACTTTCAAGATTTTTTTTTCACATTGTTGATCTAAAGAGGCTTAAAATGTTTATAAAACTGAATCTATTGAAATAAATTATACTTGTAATAAGTAAATCAAATCTGACAGCCAGATTACCATGCTATATTCATGATCAGAAGATGAAATTGCATGCATTGTTATAATATACCAAAAAATTCTTATTAATTTAGAATAAATATTTATGACATTTTGCATGGCTATGTACCTACCTACTTGATGCAAAATTTTGCGAAACGTGTTGGATTAATAACTTTATTCTTGGCGTTGAAAATCTTAATCCAAAAGTATGCTAAGGCATACGGAAACTACTTTAGAAGCCAACTTGAAACTTGGAATTTGTTACATGATTTTGAGTTACGGAGGCAGCTAGAAAGTAGGCACTTACTTTGGTAAACGTCGCAATGCCGGGAACTGTAGAAACTTTTGAATAAATTTAATGTTAACTTCCATTTTTTTTTTACAAATTGTTTATGGGGTCACGCACGTAAATAACGAAAATATTGTCATCATCATCCCAAGCCGTAGTTTGCGCACACGCCCAGTGTGGATAGGAAACTTCACACACAGTATCGAATACAATATTATCATTCAAAGACAATCTAAGAGCAAATAAACGTACCTACTAATAATAGTTTTTATTATTACTAACCTAGATACAATTTGAACCATTCCATTATTTTAACATCAAAACAAAGTGTGGCCAAGTCCACAAGTATTATATAATCTTTGTACAACTATTAAAACAAAAAAAAAACCGGATCGTACGAAAATATGCCTAGGTCTACACAATTCATCGTAATTTTTAACACTGTTAAAGTTTAAAATGTAATTTAAAACTTAGTTTAATTCTAGCTCACGTATTTCAACTGCAGTGCGGGTTTCGAGCAGCTTGCAACTTAGATAGTCCTTATCCTAAAATTAGAGTAATGGCTCTTAGGCTTGGTCGGACTTGTTGTTGTTCAAGGTTTGTTTCATTTAAATTACTTATCTTGATCTAACAGTAAGGGTTTATTTATAAAGGAAAGTTTTGATCAGTAGTATAGGTATTTGATATGATACAAACATTTAATTTGAAGTCGGTAAAATTGGATATTATACTATGAAGAAAATTTCATGTAACTACGTTTTGTCTCGAGTACAAAAGCTGTATTGATCTTTTTCTTCGTAACTTTGTTAACAAATGCTTGTTGTAGAGAGCCTAAAAGAAAAGTTGAAGCTGTTGAGCATTATTTTGAAATCTTCCCTAGATTCCGACAAACTTGAGGCGGAATCACGACGTCAATGCATAGTAGTAGCTCCATTACAAGTTTTCGGACGATATATCTTAGGAGAGATAAAGTCGGAAAGTTTATCGGCCGACGAATGGCCGCAACGTCTAAATAAACGATGGCGTCATTAAAGGGGGCTGTCACAGTCAATTAGTGTCTCAAGTAATGCGATACGCAGCTTATGTCGGCTCCTTAATATTAAGAATTGTTATTATTATGATGCTCTTGAAGTTATTATGATTCTTAACAGTTTTCTAACAAAACCAGTAAGATACGAGTATAATCATTTCGGTGATAAATGAGTAAAAAAATTGTCTGGTTTTATCTGATGAATATAAAACTTTACGTTACAATTACAACATCACAAAAGAAACTTACCACAAAACTTGTCTTTTAACAATGTCGGTACTTAAATAGAAATCTCCCATTTTAGATTTTGGTACATAAGTCGTGTGTATTTTTTGTGATAAAATCAGATCAAAAATCGACTATGCGTCCTGAATACCTAAATAGTCGTTCGTATCTGAATAATAGTAGGTAAATCAAGTGTTAGATAGCAATATAAATTCTATGTTAAAATGGTCGGGTATGTCCCTTACATGAATAGGAGCTTTGAATAATCTACGAATTTAGTACGTTAGCAGTTTCTGATGTAGCAAAGGTAGGCGGCACGTTCCGTTACGCCACGATTTATCGCAGGTTTGAACGCTACGAACGTCGTAAACTTCACTTTGAGTAAAGAAAAATGTAAAACAACAGGTAAGACTCTTACTAAATCTATCTCGAAATGTAATTCAGTTTGGCCCCAAGGCCAGCCAGCGATGGTAATGATGAACCTATAACGACACGATGTAAAAATAAGAACAAAATTAGTGTTTCACGCTTAGTGAATGCTGGGTGATATAATGCATTAACTATTTGTGTTGAAATAAGTCTGATAAAATTTGTGGTCTCTATACATTATTGAAATAAGAAACCATGAAAAATGTATGGGAGCCGCAAATTTCATTAGGCTAATTTCAACAAAATAGTTAATGCATCATATAACCCAGTATTAACTGAGCACCAACCAAAAATTTTGTATTAAGTACGTCCAAAGTACGTAAAGGTACGTAAAGGTGTCATCTCTATTCATAATGACATAAGATTAAAGATGCCAACTATTGGGACAGTGACAAGCACTCGTACGTTTACCTTATGTGCTTAATAACCATAGCCAAAAAGTAAACAACGTTACTTTCTACCTTATTAGAAATTGTTGTGAGGATTTTTTTTGTGTGCAAAGGTCTTTCCAGTATTTACCAGATCTATTTGAGCGTATAGGTATGTATTATAAAACCAGGATAGTTTATTTTAATTTATTTCACGTATAAAGCCAGGAATGTGAAAAATGATGTGCCTCCAATATGAATGCCTTTTACCCGAGCCCCAGCGAGTCGCCTGTGCCCTCAGGATTTTTGCGAATATTTGTAAGCGGTAATAGAAATGCCTCTATTCATATTTTTGATGTATTATAACCCACAAGAGGCGCTCTCAGCTCAAACTTTAAATAGAAGAATCTCAAAGAAATAATATTGGAGTTTCTATATTTAATAGAAGAAAAAAAATACAACTCAATTCTCTAGTATTAATACAAGCTTTTATTTAACTTCACGTGTATGTATAATCTATGTACGTCCTGAAAATTTTCAAATAATTTTTCGGCCACTACTTTGTGCCTAATTGAGCTGAAATTTGACTTGTGAATCCGGTGACAATATAATCATCTGCTAGTGAAATTCTGGTGGCCCGGGCAGAATTATGGCAGCAGGACGGAACTATTCAACGGTTATATTGGCATCGACTTAAAATTTGGTATTGAAATGTGGTTTGGACAACAATGCACATAAGTAGAATTAAAATTTTCGGTCCTTTTATCTTTCCATTGTACCTAGTGTCTACTCTTGTTTCTGTTGTCCTTTCAATCGTTTAAAAGTTAACTTGAAGAGATCCCTTTAAGGATTAAGTTCGCATACATCTCTTTCTCTTTTTAACTGTAATTTTCATATGTTTTATGTACAATAAAGAGATACAATACAAAATACAATACATTTAACAAAATGAAAAGTAAGCAAAAAGATCGATAAATATGGTATAGGTATCAACTTTATTTCCATCAATATAGAGGAAGAAATTTTCACAAACTTTTTTGACATGAAAGTAAAAGGATAGAGTTGGGTGAAAGCTTTTCGTCCGCTGACAGTTTATATTTTTGCTACTGACCAAAACAGCTCAGACTTAAATTTCTGATCCTATGTGAAAATCAGTCACAATAATTTTCGTATAACAGCGCGGTAACTCTGTGGTAGGTACAACAGCTTATATATCACAGACGGGTTTGATTGTATACCCGTGGAAATCGAACGTTTTGACCTGTCGCCTCCCTTATGTCGAGGGTCATGGGTTCAAACTGGGCTGGTTTCTATGGTTTGAAATTTATGTGCGGAATTTTACCTTTTTGTTATTTACTACCGCGGACTCTTCAGTAAAGGAACCTGCTCGTACTCATGTCTTCAAAGCCAATAAATGATGTCCTCTATAGATACGCTCCGTTTACCTGACTGCTACCCCCTTATTGTCTCGTAATTTTCACCATGGGTGTTTTGGTTTTAGTAGAGGAAATCATACATGGGGCCGAAGATTTTTTTAAGTGTGCATATAGTGCACCAGCATTATTTTAGTCCTGAACTTTTTTAGGACTTCTTAGTTGACAATCAGTGATTCAATCAGATCGTTTAAATACTTAGAATTGCCAAAAATGGCAAATAGGTTTCATTGAGTAAACTCATAAGACATTATTTATTTATGCCATTTATTTGTGGCATTTTTTTTGCAGCCTATTATTCTAGCATAAACTTAATGTCTTACCGTAGAACGAAACTTAGCACAATTTGGGTACTTAAGCACTGTCTTCGAGTTCTTGCCTTTAAACTTGAATACTTTCTAAGATATTTAAGTCAGATCATTAAAAATACATTAAGTGTAAGTATGTCGGATTTCACAGCTCCAGTCTAATACTACGATGTAACTTGGATTTCATTTTGTAGAAAATATTATGCTCGTATTTTACGTATTCGATTTGCTCGTATCTATTCAAAGATGTAACACATAGACAGATGTAACATACGGATAACACTAGAAACAGATGTACTAAAGTAAACTTATCCCTTTAAAGGATTGGCATCCAAATTTTCCTATGATATGAAATGTTTTGGAGATGGACTTTTAATGATGTATTTAATTAATTAAATACGAGAAAGTCTTAAAAAATTAAAATTAAAAAACAATCTTATTAATTTTATAAAATGAAAAAGTTTCTATGTTTGCTACTCATTCCCACCAGACAAAAACGGCTTAACTGATTTGGTTAAAATTATACACACCGATAGTTTTTAACCGGGATGCATACAATACTTTTTGTAACGGAAATGAGTAACAAATAATAAAGACAAACGAATTCTCGAATGGAATCGCAGGCTTAAACCAGTTCATAAATCGTTTTATCATACTGATAGGCGAATAAATTAGGTCACTTCTACTCTTAATTTAATTCCAAAGACTACATTCTATTTTATTATTTAAAATCCCGAAACTTTGTCCGAGCAGAAATAAATTAAAATTATCACCCATATATTCCAAACCTGACTTAAGTGCAAGCTACACAGTAAAAAGAGAAAGAGTTGGTTTGAGCTATGCGTTGATATGCCAGTCCGCCATTTACATTTACAGCTTTTTACTTTAAATATAAAAGAGACAGGGAAATAATACCATATCTTTGACAGCTCTGGAAATTTATTTTAAATTGACTAACGCACCCACCTCTCACGTTAAAGTTTCATATAAAGCCTGGAGCATTATTCGACAACATCGGTTTAAATTGCCGGTGATTCATAAGCAAGATTTTATCTCACTTTTACGTTACCTATGTTCAACTTGAACTACCTGCATTCAATTAATTCAATGCTATCTCCAAAAACCACGTTAAAACAAAATGCACTTAACGCAACTTTGTACGAATAGTAAAGTATAACGCCAACCTAAGAGTAAGTAACATAACAAATCTTGCCTTGCAATGCAATTATTAGAGGCATCTCTACTCTAGTTTAAAGTTCTAATTACAGAGAGAAAATTGGCAGCTGTTTTTAAATGAAAATAAGTCACTCTTGTTGCACCAAGATACTACAACCAATCAAATCCTTTTGATTTGACGGCTGATTTACCCGAAGGCTTTCAGGCTAAGGACTCTGTTTCTGCCATATCACTTGGACAGGGTCGAATACCGCCGCCCGTGTCGGCCGCACGCCGCGTCAGGTAAATTCTAACCAAAGTAAATAGCCCTAATTATTCCGCTCAACACTTTGCATTTCTTCGAGTCAGCTAAATGTGGAGGCACAAATTTTGCCAACCTAGTCTGTTTTATTTACTATGGCTATTTGATATTGTACATTCATTATGTAATCTAAATAGCCATTGTGGTCGCTTTGCTTAGTTTGGGACTAGGTCAATTGGTGTCAAGTGTCCCATGATATTTATTTATTTTATTTTAGGTAGGAGAAACTTATTATATAGTTTCCAACTCTGTTCTTTCTTATAACGAAAAAACATTACATTGTCGGCTCTTGAATGAATTAACTCATGCATTTATTTTTCGCTTTGCTTTATGTAACACAACAAATAATCTACAATTTTTCAAGCTTTCAATATTCGTTTTAGTATTTATTATAATAAAATACAACTAGCTAGCTTCAACCCGCGGCCTCGCATCAACGGAATAGTAAAATGTTTTACGGCTCCCTATCCTGTGGGAATTTCGAAAAAAACCCTCTTTAGTGCATCTCTATGATCCGCGAGGAATATGTTTGCCAAATTTCAGGTTTTTAACTCCAGTGATTTTATTATGCGTTGTTTGACACGTTACTGTTTTATAGGTATAGGTAATATTGTGAGTTTATATTGTTATAATATTGTGAATATTTATTTTAATGAAAGTTTTCGCTTAAATAAGGAAACGTCCGAAGTCTAGTCACTGGTGGTTGAAGTTGCTATCTTTAATATTACGTCACTAGCTTTTGCCCACGGCTCCGCCCGCGTGGTGTTCGGTTATTGCGCACTATTCCCTCGGGAACTGTGCATTTTTCCGGGATAAAAAGTAGCCTATGTTACTCTGGCCCATAAACTATCTCTATGCCAAAAATCACGACGATCCGTCGCTCTGTTACGGCGTGAAAGACGGACAAACATACAAACACACTTTCGCATTTATAATATTAGTATGGATTTTTTAATAACTAAAGTGTAAAATTACAGAGCACGGGTCTAACTATTATGTAATTGCCATGTTGATAACAATGTCATCAGTGATAATTGCTGGGCCACACTGATGACCCGCCTACAATATTTAGGTACTCTATACCTACACTTGATTTACGTAATTTAACCAACTTCGAAAATCATGAACATTGTTTTTTCAAAGTTTTATATCTCAAAAATGCCTGAACCCATTAATGAAACCACCACCATAAGGACATTACTTTTATGTAAAAAAACTACTTCGAAATCAGTCAATCCGTTTAAGAGCTATATACGGTGCCACAGACAGACATAAAGACTTTGGCGTCAAACTTATAAAACCCCTCTTTTTTGCGTTCCGGGTTAAACATTAATTTTCATTGAAGATTTTGAATGGCCAAATAGAAGAATAAATTAATATTAAATCTGTTAAAAGCCCGCTCTTCTGTAAATGTCACAGGCTTAATCTTCTAAAGCATATTTGTTCCGCGATAGAGTCCGTTTCCAGTTAACTTTTGTGTGCACGGGCGGCCACAGAGGCGCGGAAACAATGAGGGCTCCCGGAAGCACCTGTAATTGGCGGTTCCCTTCCTCTGACCCTCTGCGCCCTCCCGTTACACATTCTTTAAAAATTTAAAGATTACCAACAGTGTGGCATTTACGCAGTGAACCTTTGAATCGAGTAAGCGTTATAGTCGGAATATATAAATTTAAACTCCTAAACACGGTTTTTTGAATTTATAGCGAACACAGGTACATACTTAATAGAGCTGCTATATTTAACTCAATTATACACTATCTTAATATATAAATATCTACTTAATATACAGGATGGAAAGATCGAATGCCACATGGATGGCAAATAAAAAGAAGTAAATATTGAAAATAGCAAATTCTGTGTAAAGGACTACTTTTATTTTTAAAAACAATAAATTCCGCACTTATGGATTTTTGTATTTTATGATGCAGATCGAAAGGGTTAGGTATTCACCATCATCATCGTCTCAGCCTATATACGTCCCACTGCTGGGCACAGGGCTCCTCTCGGAATAAGAGGGCTTGGGCTTGGTTAGGTATTGATAAGGTTCATTTGAAGCCTACATGCTGCAAAGCAATTCTTTAGTGTGCGTTAAACTTCCAGTCCGCATTGAGCTAACTTGGAAGCTACAGCCCAAGCCATCGCAGTCTGACAGAAGGCCTGTGCACAGTAGAAAATAATGGCTTAATCTACAAAGTACAACGAATCTATATCAATTTTTATTCTGTCCTTTTACTTTCCCCTTTTGTACTTAAATTTAAATAAACCTTTTTTTTTGTATGGGTTTTATTACTAGTTCTACATATTCTCGAGTGCGACACTCGAAATCCCACAAAAAATATATTCACAAACTACATGAGCAAACTACTTTCGAAATCAATAACATTTCATATGCTCCGCTCGGTTGCCTATGTAAATACGACAAGCTGAGAACTCCTTGGGCACTCTTTGATAAATCAGAATACACTTGAAGGTGGCATTGCCATTGCGAATCTTTACGGAACGGATCTCTTTACACAAATCGACGTCGTACCTTAATATCTACGAGATCAGAAATCAAATCGGCATAATTTAACATACAACATGTTCAGATCTTCGTTATTTGACTGATTTATTAACATCTTGCAATTGAGGTTTTATATTAACTCAACATAGGTATCAGATTATCTTTCTTTCTTCTTTCTTTCTTTTAACATAGGTAGGTATCTTTCTTTCTTCAGCAAAAAAACTTGTTTCAAAATATTTTAACAAAACCTTTCATATTATGAGATTTTTTTCTGTGAACAACATTTATTGCGACGAACGAGATAAAGATATAATTACGTAGTTCATTCATTATCTCTTTCACATAAAAGTTGATTTAGTTTGATTGTGAATCCATTCGACATTTTAATGTCATGTAACATTAAGATGTAATTAAAAATAATATAATAATATTAATAAATATCAACAAACAGAATAATTTCATATGTATAATTTCCTAATGGTCCACGGCATTACGTTGGATGTTATTTATTTACCTATTCTGAAATAATTCAAAATAGATTTGGATAATATTACAATCTCAAATAATGAAAAAGAAAAAACTTATTAACTCTACTTCTGCAAAAAACTTATTAACTCTACTTGTGCTGATTAAAACATTTATATGCATCTGCAAGATATTTTCATTAAGTATGCATGCAGTATGTCGGGGTACTGAATTCACTTTGTAAATCTCAGCAAACGAGGAAATAATTAAAAATTCTCTCCAGAAACTCTGACATCTCGTTTAAATGATCTCGCGGGTCTCACCGGCTCATATTTATGAGTGTACAATGTTCATGATGTGTTCAAAAGCAATCTTATGGTAAACACGGTATGAAGAAATTATGCCAAAAACGTGACTCTATAACATCTCAATCCTCATAAAATATTTCATATTGTAGGCAACGTTGTCTTTGTACTGGTAGTTATAAAGAAGTCAACAGCTTAGAGCAGTTCAATCCAGACCAATTTAAAAAAAATGTAGCTTTAACCGACCTCACCACACTAAGTATCTACGATGCCTGAAAAGTTTTTAAACAATCCTTTGTAAAAGACGGTAAAAAACCATTTTTGAGAAAAATGGAACAAAATACATGACACGTCCCATCCATTGCAGTTAAACACAGATTTAAAGTTCTGGCATAACTTTAATACGTTAACGCTAGCCTTGCTGAGACTTTCCTCCAGTGGTTAAAGTTTTGCATTCACCACGAAAACCTTTCATTTACTCGGAATTGAAAGTATTTCTCGATCTTTTAAACTTTGGCGACACAATACAACCTAATACTTATGATATTGGTATTGTATTGCCCATTTTCTACAACTGTAAGCACGTTCTCCACAATCCATACATTACTCGGGTCTTGGATGTTTAGTATGTATTTAAGTATTTATTTATCTATATTTAAGTATGTTTATCCGTTGCCTAGCTTTGCTTAGTTTGGGACTAGGTCAATTGGTGTCAAGTGTTCATTGATATTTATTATTTATTTTTTTACTATAATATTATAAATGCGAAAGTGTGTGTGTTTGTATATTTGTCCGTCTTTCACGTTGAAACGGAGCGACGGATCGACGTGATTTTTGACATAGATATAGTTTATGGGCCAGAGAGTGACATTGGCTACTTTTTATACCGGAAAAATGCACAGTTCCCGAGGGAACTGGGCGCGATAACCGAATTCCACGCAGGCGAAGCCACGTGCAAAACCTAGTAAATAAAAAATAATTTATTCACCAGTTCTGTACACGTACACAAGATTTAACAAGCACTTACCTATCCAGTTAAGAATTCTTTACAAAAAGTAACTAGTAACATCTCCGGCTTTCTCTTCATTCCGTTTAAAGCGCCTGCGGATTCTGAAGTGCCCATAGCTTGTCTTTCAAAAGTTTACCCCGACGTCCCTTTTCATATCTCTGCTTCAATTTCGCAGTGCAATTTATATGCACTTTGTAGCGGTGGGCGTTCAAAAGCACCTCGCAGCGGAGCGTTTATTCGCGTAGAGTGCTACTGTTAAACGCCGTTTTTTCTGCTGAAGAAGCATCTTGATGACGGCGTTCATAGTTAATGAGCAGCCAGTATCCGGCGGTGTTACAGCGCAAATTGCCCGCTCTTTAAAGGCCCGCGTTTGCCAACTTCGCTGAACCCGGTCTAGCGTGAAAGACGCTTCCGACCGTGCGTTATTGTTTACTGCCAGAATGACTTCCTTTTGCTGGTGCACCTAGAACACAAGTTGTTGCAAACAGAAAGCTATCTTTTTACCCGGAACGAACAAATATCCATTAATACAGAACGGTACGACGGTTCGCTTCGAGGAATTTCACCGTGTGGCTAGATGATGAGGCTTCGCCCACTTTAGTTTGCTATTTATAAGCATGTAGCATTCAGGTTTTTGCTTTATCACTTAATATATAATATCATATAAATTTGTCAAATAATTTTTTTGTTTTGTTTGCGTTTGTTGTCTATTGTTTTTTTTTGTTGTACTTGTGTGTCTTTGTGAATGTGAATAAATGTCTTTCTTCTTCTTCTTCTATATTATATTAACACTTAGATCTGTAATTGTAAAGCTAAGGATAATAATACTTCTAGGTAGCTTGCGCCGCGTGGCTTCACCCTAGTTGCAAAGCAGATTCCGCTATACCGGCTAATTTCGCTCAATCAGTACTATTCCTTGTCCACATCAAACAGAGACTCTCTGTGCCAAATTATCCTCCATGGAACGGGCTATGTATTAATTACTCAGTTTACATAGATCCAGACTTTCCATCGTCAATTTCATCATCATCGTCGTCAGCGGAAAAACTTGCACAGCCGGACATATATCATCATCCCAGCCTATATACGTCCCACTGCTGGGCACAGGCCTCCTCTCAGAATGAGAGGGCTTGGGCCACAGCCGGACATATGCCTCCCAGAAAATACGCTACAATGACCGTTCTTGCCCGCGTACAATATTCTACGATAGTTATTTTCTGTAACCAGATCCATGACACCTGAACAAAGCCTATTTAATGAAGTCTGCTGATGACTGTCTAAGAGTTTTGTTAGTATGAACCCAGTGTTTTTCAACCTGTGGGTCGCGACCCCCGGGTGGGTCGTGGATGCCCCTTAAGGTGGTCGTAATGTCTTTTTTCTACTCCAATACTGTTATCTGTGACTTACTTAATCACCAACGCTAATATAAGAACATAATTAACAAAACTCTGGCAAAATCTATAGTCTATTCCCCATAACAGCACTGTATCGTAATGTTGCTAAAACGATACTGCGGCCACTTACTTTTTTTTTTATTCGTCCGTTTTGACAAGCTGAAGTGCAGCCACTTACTTGGTTTTAATATACCTAGAACAAAAACTTTCCGAACATAATTCATAGCTGCCAACATAAGTAACACATATTTTTTTCAAAATAGTCGCTAGCAAGTTACGCCAATTAAAAACAAAGTTCACCATAGACAACTTTTGACATTTAAAATTTTTCCCGCCATTATTGTTTGCCTTAATATTTTAGTATGAGTAAAGTTTTAAAAGTTAGAAACTAGTGATTTTTAGCAAGTTTACGTGAAACTTATTAAACATGGATGCAGATGAAAATATTATTTCTACACCCGAAGAAATATCCGCAGCAGCCCAAGTAGTGACTGAAAGTTTGTTGCCTTAATCACGGCACCTATATGCCAAATCCTACCTCCTCCTCGTCATTTTCGGAGAACGTATTACTAGCGTATTCCCAAAATTTTGTTGGAAAATTTAAGCCATCTTCACTGTGGGTGGAATATTATAAATTAAAGTCGACGCTTAGTATATACCACCAAACTGACATATCATAATATTATTGAAACGAAGATCTGAAGGTTTTAAGGCAAAGAAAGCGAAATTTTTTCTCCGGACGACTTAAGGAAATTCATCGATGAAGCACCAGATCAAATCTATCTTTTCAACAAGGTACGTAATTGTTTCAAAAATATTTTTAAGCGAGAGATGTATTTACTATTTATTTGATAAATATTGCAGTTTTTCCTGTGTAAGCAAAGTTTGTATATAATTTGATTATAATAATCTTCCAATTTCTCTTTTTGTTACAGGTTGCGGTAATATTTGGGATCATGGGTGCTTGTCGCAGACAAGAGCTCCATAATTTAAAAATAGATGACATAATAGATGCCCATGATACGCTGGTAGTACATGTGATGAACACGAAAAATAGAATCGATCGGACTCTTTTATTATATTAAATTTTTCTTTCTCTAATTTTATGTTTTATTTATTAAGTAGGTAGTCGTAGAAAAAGTATTGTATGCAACGTTGTATAAATAAGTCAAAAAAAGCTCGTGGCGTTTTTTCTTACGATGTTCGCTTCGCTCACATCGTAACTTACGCCACTCACATTTTTTGACCCCTATTATACAACTGTTGCATAAAATACTATAAAATACTCTTACTGTTATGGTGTATGATTATTCAATGTTTGTATTATCAATGAATTGGAGGTAGCAGGGGGTGGCAACATTACAGTGTCAAGTCTGCCTAGCAGCGCGAGTCCTTCGAACTACCCGCACTTGATCACAAGTAGTACCGGCACTCGTATCACACAAGTTACATACGTCATACTTAAAACTAAAAATCTAAACTACATTTTGTTCATAATTCGACAAAGACTCTCACTCATTGCAGTCATTTATGAATACATTTGGGTATATTTTAGAAAAGTTTACACTAGGCAGTCGCCTCTTGTTGACTATAAAACCCGTAATGTATTTAGTGTGTACTTAATAAAAATTCAAAACTGCTGACTAATGTAATTGTCATGTATGTAGGTAGAATTAAGACGGTTATCACAAATAATTGTAAAAGAGTTTTACCCTCTCTCTCAATAAAGTCGTACCAGTCAGCGGACGTGTTTGAATAATCTCCCGTATTAAGCTTATATTTCTCAGTGGCGACGATAATTAGTAATCACACGCGTGCATATTGTGGTGACTGTTGTGACAATAGTGGTAAACAATAAAAATTTCGGTGGGCAAGATTGGGCCGTTCGACTGCGAGAAAGACAATTGGGACCTATATATCGATCGGCTCGATCAAAATTTCGTAGTTAACGACATCAAGGAGGCGATTCAGGTACCAACGTTAATAACGGTAGTAGGCGCCGAGGCATATGAGTTGATGGTAAATTTGTGCACACCCAACAAACCGTCAACTAAAAAGTACGCAGAACTAGTAACCATTATGAAGAACCATTTACAACCAAAGCCGAGTTTACTAGCGGAACGATTTAAATTTCGACACCGCACACAGAATACGGAAGAGTCATTAGCAGAGTACATAGCAGAACTAAAAAATTTTACCAAAAATTTTAACTTCGATGGAACGAAATTAGCAGAAAATTTAAGAGATCAGTTCGTATGCGGAATAAGGAACGAGAGTATTCGGCAGAGACTATTCACGGAGGACGACATTTCATTGGAAAGAGCATTCAAAATCGCAGTGTCGATAGAAGCAGCAGAGTCAGATACGGTTGAAATAAAAAATACAAAAAGATTCCAAAAAAACCAATCATAATTTGATTGCTTAGTAGCGACATCTCTTGTCCGGGTGAACGGTTAGTTCCGAAGGAGATATTGAAAGGCTTCTCGTTGAGAGTTAAAAAAACAATATAGATGGCGCTAGGTAACTGCTTAAGTTACAAAGTAAAGTATAAACAAGCTGAGATATGTGATGCATAGGGAAAATTCGTGTTTGTGCCGTTGACCAGCAGTGGTGTAGCGGTATAGCACGCGGCACGGAATGCCAAGGACCTGGGTTCCATTCCCAGTGTTGGTCTTATTTTTCTGGTTTTTCTGTGCATCTATGTTTCGGTTTGTATTTTCAATTCAGATACGGTGTTAATGCAGGACAGTGGCCGGCCTGGAGGCGGCGCACGCGCATCGACGGCCGCGGTGCATCAGCTGTTTACGGCGCGGCGGGGGTAGCGGCGGCCGGCGGCGGCGGCGAGCCCTCGGCGCGACAGCACCCAGACCGGTTCGCGCCCGACTGCAGGCGGTGGTGCGAGTGGCATGAGCGGAGCGGGCGGCACAAGCAAAGCGGTTTTTAGGAACAACTCTTATTCAGTATATTTATTTATGTTATATATTTCTTTCTTCTCACTGTACATAAATTACTGTTCGCCTATCCTTTGAGTTTTCCTTTCTAGTTTAGGTTAGCTTGAAAAGATCCCTTTTAGGGATAAGTTCGCCTTTGTACTCTTTTGGTTTGTTGTTTTCTTTTTGTATTACTTGTGTGTTTTATGTACAATAAAGTATTTACATACATACATACATACAACTCAACATTTAATGAACATCACTATGCACCCTGTGGGGCATGTGGCGGGGGTCATGACACTCAAACATTCAAGTTTAGAGTGTATGTTTGTTGAGTTTGTAATCGAGAAGGCTATTTAAAGAAGATGTGTCCAAGATTGAAATCAGAAACGTCATTCCACAATATGTTAGAAGACCAGGTTGTGTATGAAGATAGCGACAGCGGCGGTAGTGATGAGGTAAATAATTATTCAATGAACACTAATAAATTTAAAAAGTTTGGACCATACATGGTAACACTAAATACAAGTTAATAACGTAAAAATAAATATGGAAATCTATACAGGTAGTGCGATCACGTCTATTAGTAAAGATTGTTACGAACAAAATTTTGCAAATTGTGTGTTTTAGACAGTGATTTAACTTTACGCTATTATACAGGGGAGGTTATTAGACCAGTAGGTAAAATCATTCCGTTAACTAAGTATAAAAACTGTACGATGTTAGATTTGTATATTATAGACAAGGGGAAAACAAGTTTAGTAGACAGACAGTGGTTAAAAGAATTAGGAATCCAGTTACCTATAATAAATTGTCATAAGATGGAAAGTTTGAAACAAAATTTCAACTTAAGTGAATTCAGTTCCAGATATTGTGAGGTGTTTGAGGACGGACTGGGGAGGTTCACCGGAGGCACGGTGGGGTTCCGTCTGCGGGAGGACGCGCGGCCGGTGTTCCTGCGCGCGCGCCCGCTGGCGTACGCGCCGCGCGAGACGGTGGAGCGCGCGCTGGACCAGGTGGTGCGCGACCAAGTGATCACCCCGGTAACCACGTCCGACTGGGCGACCCCTATTGTGCCGGTCATGAAGAAAGACGGGACGATCAGGGTATGTGCCGACTTTAAATTGACTCTTAACAAATGTCGGGAGGTAGACCGTTTTCCTCTACCGAGAGTGGAAGATTTACTTGCTAAATTGCATGGGGGGGGGGTAAAATTTACCAAAATAGATTTGTCACAAGTGTACGCCCAATTTGAGTTAGACGAATCAAAAAAATACACGGTTATAAAATGTAGATCAGATGAAAAGTCGATTGGTCAATACGTACGAAATACCGTCTCATTCAGCCCAGCCAAGGGGAAATTCCGAGGAGTTGGGGGGGTGATCACAATGTCGAACTTAACCCACTAAAGAGCGAGATCGGCACGCAGGAAGCCACTAGCGACTCGGCTACAGATTCAGTAGACGTGATTAGCAATCCCTTGCCTAAACCTCAGGTGAACCTGCCACGTCCATGTCCAGTACTAAGACCGAGAGATAAGCGACCCCAGGTTAAAAGATCATCATCATCATCATTTGTCCAGCAGTGGACGTCTTCCGGCTGTTGATGATGATGATGATAGAGTGTTCAGAGCCAAACTATTTAGTTGCTAGCTAGTGTAAGTGTTATATAACGGTGGAGGTGTCATGTATGTAGGTAGAATTAAGGCGGTTATCACAAATAATTGTAAAAGAGTTTTACCCTCTCTCTCAATAAAGTGGTACCAGCCAGCGGACGTGTTTGAATAATCTCCCGTATTAAGCTTATATTTCTCAGTAATATTATTAATGTTCAGAAAGTATCGAAAGACAATTTACGAGGGTAACTTTTCCTCTGGTGGATATTAGTTAATATTATCATCATCATCATCATCATCATGTCAGCCAAAAGACGTCCACTGCTGGACATAGGCCTCCCCCAAGGCTCTCCACTCAGACCGGTCTTGTGATTTTCGCATCCACCGCGATCCCGCGAGTTAATATTATGTTGTTGTGCTATTTAATATTTACCTACTGCTCTACTAAAATTAAAAATATTTATGATGAACTTTCAAGTTCTTACGCATGAACGAAAAGTCAAAATATCAATCTGTAGCATTTCATCACATTATTTACATTTGGCATTGAATAAACTAAGTTAGCTTCAGTCATACGAAACTGGTCCGGTTAAAACAAGCACTTCTATTTAAACTAACGTTCTATTAATATTGTGCACTTGTCACTAAAAACTAATAATACGTTTTCTAATTTGACGTTGTGCCAAGTCGGCATGTTCTTGGTAGAGACCAAGGTGTTTCTTAACTAAACAAGAGCAAAGGAATGTATTTGTAATAAAAAATATATAATATTCACAGGCTTTGAAATATCCCAATAATAACAGTTTCAATGTTAGCATAATAATATACTTCCAAAAGTACAAAGTCCTTAGCAATTGCAATAGGTGCTTGGATTGATAAACATTATTTAAATAAACAAGCTATCATATAACCTGAGTTATTTAAAACAACTTCAAATGGTTGTATCTAGACCAAAAAAAATGTACACTCATTCCGTCAACAAATAAGTTAAGCATTAACGAAAATGATACTTCTATTTGCATTTGCTGAAACAATTGTCACTTTAAATTCCACAATAACTTAACGCATGGTATAATGACATCTCTCTGTTTACCAAAAAAGGGATCGTGTGCAAATAAATACACGACACGTGTGCCGTGTGTAATGTGTGTATAATATATTAAAATGGGAAGAAAAAAATCATTTTCAGTATTCACTTTGTTACGCAACGAGCAGTTTGTTGTTAATATCAATAAAACTGTGTCTAGGCATGTGTGATGACATTACTACAGAGGTTAGCAGGTATTGCTCAACTTCCCTATAATTGTTGAATTGACATAATTTTGTGTGTTTAACTATTATTATGAGCAATTATTTTAAAACGTACGTACCAGTGAATTCCAATGCTTTGTTTTTTTATCATAATAGTTATATTTGCGAACCCACCCCTCTTCCTATCGTCATGTTTATGTTAGAGACCGTGCCATTGTTCCACATACATTATGTACAAGTACAGGTAGTTGTTATTAAATAAACTGGTAGCATGAGTCTACATAGTACACGTTTCTTTCAACTTTCGCCACTTCACTGGTTAAAGATTTCAGTAATAAAACGGATTTCATCGCGTAAAAAGCGTAAATAACACCTGTTTTATTTACTTTGACATTTTGGTCGTACGAGCCAGGGGAACTCAATTGAGTTACAGCCTGCTAAGGTAGTGTGGGTGATGCATTATTCGATGCATTCGTAAAACGATTATACAGGCCACCGTCCGGTACGCTCCGCACCATGTTGAATAACTTTCATTCGTATTTTCAAACTACGTCAATTGTATTGCCCACACTTCTTTCGATGACTTCGACATCAAGTGATTAATGTATTTTCAATTATGGCAATTGAACACAGTGCGCATGCGACGAATTTTATTATTAGAAGAACGTTAAACGGGATCACACGGTTTTACACGCCGCGTACAGACAGACATCAGTGTCATTTGTGTTTATATTAGTAAAGCAATCTTCATTAATTTGCCCTCGTAAACAACTAACCATTAAGTGGTTTCAATGTGTATCAGTAATATGACGTTGACTTTGTGTAAAGGTTTGTCCTAGACTCTGGGACTCAATAGGTAAAGGAAAATGAGTGACACTTGTGAGACTGGTAAGCTGTGGACTTTTTCTATTCCTATTTATAAGCAAAATTCCTCATTACAATATCTTTATACATACATATCTTTAGAAACTTTATCAATTTACGCGCGTAGAATTTCTTAATCAAGCTATATTCACTGCCCACTGTAATCTTACTTTACGTATCTGAATCTACTAAATATACTATCTTAGTTATGTAATATATATATAATATAAAATATAATTATATTGAAATTCGTACCCACTAATAATTATGCGGTAAATATTCCACTTTATTACTGTACCTATTCCTTTTAATTTCATTATTTTTTGTACTATTGCCATGATTATTTTGATATTATAAGCAAAGAACAGCCTTATTATACCTAGTAACATAAATCAGATAAAACAATGAAGTTTCCGTTCCATCATTATGTGTAGGTAATTATGTAAAACTTGTTATAATGAATAAAAATTGGTATTTATTATGAAAACATATATCGACATCGAGATTTTATGTGCACCTTGTGTCTGTGTTTTAATATATATCGGTCTACAGCGCCGATGTATCAATACTTTTTTAGTTTTTCGAAAGTGTAAATATAGCCTCCTAAAAGCTTTAAAAATAATTTTACTTGTATCAGCTAATAAAGCCACTACGATGCTTTTTATCCCTGATTCATAAATTCTTAGCAACATTCTTTTAACTTTTCATTCGGTAGAGTCTAGCGGCTAGAATTTATCCTTTCTCTTTAACTATTTTCAATAATAGAAGTATATTCACCAAGGGATATTTCGCTTAATGAGGTACCAATTATTAAGCCCTGGCTCGAAGCTAATGATCGTCAACCACGCGATTTTAGTAATCTGTACTTATACTCTTGTACTACATACTACTTTACACATATATTACTAAATTTTTATTATAATATTTAGTAATATATGTATATACTACTTTATACATATATTACTACATTTCGGTCTAAAAACCTCTTTTTTATTGTTTTTGCGCCGAAGGAATATCTACCCATAAATATTATACAATAATTGAACACACCTCGATTCACAAGGTTCAAACTTACACATGATATCAAAGCAAGAAAGGGAAACTTGAATTGAAATTTCCATGTTTTGCAATAAATCCCACGAAGGCTCACAAAATCTCCCTCGGGAATTCACAAAAATCTCGTGGATTTTTTTTTTAAAAGCAAAAGTTCGGCATTTGAATTAAAATTTCGGGATTTTGTCAGAATTATCGTGGAAATTCTCAAAAAGCGAGGTCGACTTTGAAATACTTAAATACTGTGAGAATTCTCGAAAATTCCTCTGAAAATTCATTAAAGTTGTATAAAAAGCATACCTACTTGCCTTTAAATATAGCGGTTTAACTATATCAAGATACAAATTAGCCTGTGTTATTCAAATGGCCAGCTATCTACACACTAAATTTCATCCAAATCAGTCCAGCCGTATTAACGTGAAACAGTATCAAACATAACACTCACAAATAATATTAGTAGGATTAAATCCATTGAGTGCCAACGTAAACTAGTGAATAAATTGATGAAATTCCGTACAATAAATATTACTGCTTAGATTTCCGAGAAAGTTTAATGAACCATTTATTGGATTCGTATTTTTGTGCACTTAGTACTAAGTGTAGTATATAAAGCACATTTTGTAGATAAGTGGATACGATCCAATATCCTCATTATCAGAGAAAGAAACAAGACAAAGTAGTCAAATAAAAAGTAAAACACAAGCGTCAACACTGTTTAGTTTATATTGTAATCAAAAATGTTTTGTGATCTAAAATCGGCAGTCTGCTTGTTACCGTATATAAGGGTAGGGATCAAACAAAGTGACAGCGGATACAAGCTTTCCGTTTCCGACATCAATAATGAAAAGGAGATAAAAACTTCGAGTTCAACATGATTTTTCAAATCTATTACAGGCAAAACAGATTACAACACAGCACGGAACCAAAACATAGCGCATTTCCAGATTGGTTCCGCCAAAACGTGAGTAAGTATTGAAGTTTAATTGGTAGGTTGGTTATACTTTATTAAGAAGATACTAACTGTGCTACCTACCTACATGATCAGTATACAGGGTGGAAGAGGACAGGAAACTTTTCCGAAAACAGGTGATAGTGTTGCTTAAACTGAACAACTTTCTCCAAGGAACATAGGTCGAAAAACGAAAAAAAAAATCATACTCCTATACAAAATATATTGGTTAGCTGACCAACTTACTTTGGAAAGGCGAAAATAAATCATTTTTCAACCTATATTCCTTGGGTATCCTCATCATCTACTTCTGTTGCCTAGTTTTTAAATGAGACCGGGACTATGTTTGTATGGAGAATGGAACGAAGAGACTTCTCTTAAGACTGTAAAGGTTTTAAGTGAAGGTATTTTTAACGAAGAGTTAAAGCTAGTATTTATATTTTTTTATAAATTGTAAGTAATTTAAATGGCAGTCTTTTGGTATCGCCATGATTTACGGGTTAAATGAAATACTTATATGAATTATTTCAGAAATGAACACCTAAGCGATGAAAGTAAATCCAGCTCTGGAATGTTAATGTATGCAGCCCCTTCCGTGATTGAGTTGAAGCAATACCTTGGTGTTTTCTTATGCGGTAAGTTTATTAATTCCTAAGAACAAAGATAATGTACAAACGTAACTACCTATGATTATAACTCCTTATGTTACAGACTGAATGAAGGCAACAAATCTGTCAGTCGTATTCTTATTTAATCCTTAAAAGCAGAGTGTACCTAAATACCGCTTCTCGTAGGAGCACATTATACAGGGTGGAAATTTTCAACGCCACCTGGAGAGAGAGTATTCTCAATAGTAAAGATAGGAAAATTCACTCAAAGAAAACGGTCCTTTATTTTTAAAAAGAAACAAAACCGTATGGAAAGGTTTCTCGGGATAAAATTTATTTTCTACTTTAGTTAAGTAAAAGAAATAAAAAAATAAAAAAAATATCACGGGACACTTGACACCAATTGACCAAGTCCCAAACTAAGCAAAGCTTATACTATGGATACTAGATAAATACATAAGTACTTAAATACATATTAAACGTCCAAGATTCATACAAATATCTGCCCCAGCCGGGATTCGAACCCGGGACCTCAAGCTTCGTAGTCAGGTTCTATAACCACTTGGCCATCCGGTCGTCATAAAGTGAATGTTTACGTCACTCATTTGTATTTTCATTTGTTTTTTTTTGTTTCTTTCATTTAATTTAACAACATATATGCCTTAAAAGTAGGTCTGGATTTTTTGTATTTTAGTCAGTTCGATCCCGGGCCAGGAAAGTGTACTTATAGTCAAAAATCTTTGAATGCGGTTTTAATAGTAAAACAATGCTTCCTTTCGGAAAATTTCGCTATCTTCAGCATTTAGACCACTTTCCGACTAAGTGCCGTTGAAAAATTTCCATCCTGTATAGGCATTCAATTTATATTTTCTTCTTTATGGCTATCAATTTATGAAGCACAATTTCAAATTGGAAACATAAAATGTGTGCGTAATATTTTCTTTTAGGTCTGACGCTCTGGGGGAGTTCGTGGTTCATATTGCGCGATGCGGTCGCGCCGGGAGGGTACCTATTTGAGATGGCGGGCGTGGTCGCGGCCGGATATGTCTTCGGACACACCCTGGAACGATACACCTCCCTGAGCCCAGTGATCGGAATGACATTAATCGGAGCTTTATATAGAAATATCGCATCAGACAATTACTTACAAAATCCTGCCGCTGATATCCTAGATTATCATTTGAGGTAAACCACGCCTAAGCCTTTTAACATACGGCTAGTCTTTAATATCTGATTACTAGATAGAATCTGGTTATTAGATAGTTAGAATCTGATGATCCCAGCTTAATTACGATGTTTTCTTTCACCGTAAAGCTTGTGGTAAATTTCATATGTAATTTCGCACATGAATTTCGAAAAACTCAGAGGTGCGGGTCGGGGTTTGAACCCACGAACCTCTGCTTGAGAGGCGATAGGTCAAACCGCTAGGCCACCACGGCTTAAAAACGTACTTTTTGGCACCAAAAACAACAACTGACCACCAAAATTAGGGGTAAGTAATGAAAGATATAAGAACTTATACGCTCATATTGTATAAACTTGTTTTGTATACAGTTCAAGGTGTATAACGAACGTTTGATATAATATCAAAATATCTATTTTTGTTAAGGATAACGTTTTTTAAGTATAATATCAATGTATATAATCATCGTTATGTATAACGTTCATAATATCTCACATTTATAATGTATACTATACAATACATCTAACACCATAATGCATAATGCTCGTGTAAAGTAACCGCCTGAAATTATTTTCCTCGCTGCTATAAAAAAAAAACCTAACACCGAAGGCTAAGACGGGAGCTACGCTCCGCTTCGCTCCCGCCTTAGCCTTCTGAACCTAACCTATCCGAGTCGCTTCTGCTCCGAACCGTCTTGCTCGCTCGCTCGCACAAATTTATTTTGTATATCATACGCTATTATATTTTATAATCATTATACTAAAAGATAGTATATACTATGATCGATATACGTTATGCATGTTATATAAACTGAATTTAGAGTATTTGAATGTTATATAAAAAAACTTTATACAAAATGAGTATTAGTTTAATTAACTGTTATTCCTAATAAAAATATTGATTTTGATGTTATAGCAAACGTTCATTATATCTTGTGAACGTTATTAATATGAAATTATATATTATGTAGTTATATCTTGTGAGACGCACCCGAAATTAGAACTCAAATCTAATGTTTCTAATTCTCTCTAAGATCGGTTAATCGCTTAATAAATTTCGTAATGCTTCTAAGTAATGTATAGTATACTACTTTTATTATAAATAATTTTATATCTAAACTATTTATATTTTATTATATTAAAAACCTGGTGGTTTTTGGTGGTCATATGTTTATTTGTTCTTGTTGTTCGAAACATAGACAATGTGTATTCTGCAAAGTTAAGACTACAATTAAATGGCTTGATTTGTTTACGACGAGGATAACAACCTACAGGTGCGGTAAAGCCAAATATCCGTAATTAAACTTTCAATCAAAAGGCCTTAAAGCATTTCCGGCAAAGAATGGGGGAGGTTTTATTTTCTCAAATACTTACTTAAACAATTAATTCGGATCTCGATAACCGCCGGTTGGAATCAATTCGCAGGGTTGATTCTATAGTACGGGGTCCAGTTGCATAAAACTTACATAAAAATAACTAAAAAAAAAAAGCGAAAAATAATTCAATTCTGTATGTAGATTTATTAAAAAAAGTATTTGATGCCCTATCAAAGAAACAAATCTAACTATTTGGTTTCTGTATGCGCTGCCGTTTAATCATATAAAAATTTCGGTGCTAAGCCAAATAGATGGTATTAGCTGTTGCCCGCGACTCCGTCCGCGTAGAACTCGTTTCTCACAATCCCGCGTGCACTATGCAATTTTCCGGAATAAAAACAATCCTATGTACTGTAGAAAGAAATATGGTATTTATATGTATGTAGAAAGAATGAAATAAAAAACATTTATTCATGGCAGTTACACAAACGACAGGCATACGAGATAACAATGTAATCAAGCAACTATCAAGAAACGGATCCATCTCAGTATAATGCGGGCTCGAGAGTCGCATTTCATCTAAATCGGTTCAGCCTTCAGTGTCCAGCAGTGGTGTAGCAGTACAGCACGCGGCACCGAATGCTGAGGACTTGGGTTCGATTCCCAGTGCTGGTCTTATTTTTCTAGTTTTTCTGTGCATCTATATTACAGTTTGTATTTTCAATTTAAGTTTTACCGGATGACCGTAAAGTAAAAATTTGCGATTGAAATATAAAAATACAAAAAGATTCCAAAAAACCGATCTTAATCGGTTCAGCGGTTTAGACATGAAGAAGTAACAAACAGACTTACGATAATTTCTAAGATCAATTGCACGAGGTAGGTACTGCAAAAATACCGATTAAAGAAGACGTGTGCTTACAATATTTGAAAAGTATTTTCAATTTCTTTGGGATCTGCTCATCAGAACCGGAATTGGACCACCGCAGTATACTCTTTTTGTTAAACAAAGGATTTAGAAAGTCAGTTCAAAATTGACAGCAGTGATTTTTCTACTTAAATTATCTTAAAACTTTAATATACATATCGATGCCTTAGTTCACACTCGTACTAATTACAGTTTTGCAAATTTTACAGGAGAGCAATTTTAATGTTTGTACGTGAATATCTTATCAATGGTGGTGAAAAATGTTCAATTTATGACTTTCTATCTTAGAATAGGTCTTTGACATTATATAATGTCAAATATTTGTTTACAATTATAAATTCTTTATACTTAAAATTTAAGTTTAAGTAGCCCGCCCCCTCATTTAATACAAGTGTGCACGTCAAAAATATGAAATCAATGCAGTTAAGACATTGGTGAAGTACTATAGTATGAATCAGTAAAGAATATGACTCGTCAAAATAAACATTTAAATAACAAAATAAACCTCGCAAAATGTTATTATATTGGACGAAAACGTTTTAAAAGAAGTAAACGCATCAATGCTTAATAAAATAATAGGAAACAATTTAACCATCGGCACTTAGAACGATTGTGTCTTCAATACATTTTAGAACGGAACGTATTAAAATCGCTTAATACGTTTGGGCACAGAACAAGTTCAACCAGAAGTGTCTTTAATCGATTTATAAAAACACTTATGACAAACGTGTCCCAATTTTTTTTGTACTAAAACTACTTAATGTATTATTGCAGACAAGAAAGTATAATTTCTCAATGGGACTAAATGCTCTTAGGATTGATGTACATTTATTTGAATTGAAGCCTATCAACCTTAAATCACTTATGGTATACGTTCATCACATTTTAAAAAAATAATGGATTTTAGTATAATATTACACGCATCCGTGGCACTTAGTATTATTGTGTCACATTGTTTTTAATAGAAGCAGAAGGCTTTACTGATTTCTGAAAAGAGCAAACGACGCAGAATTTCATTTAATATATATGGCAATAAAAAAGTTAAATTTGATTTTTTTGTAATTAGTACGAGTGTGAACTAAGGCATCGATATTATTATAACATTTTGATTCGTGTATTCTTATCATTACTTTAAATGCAGCAGGACCCCAGGCTATTAGGAGAAGGTACTTTAGTACTTCTTTTGTTTCAGGCGAATTTATCCTGTGATTATCTTGTCGAAGGGCCCGCTCAGCTGGAACTGGGAATATATTAAATATAATTCGGGAAAAGTTTTCTCATTGGCGACCCTGCCCTGGATCGTAGAGTGTTTATCTACGGCTGTCTTTGCTCATGTGCTTCTCAAATATCCTTGGTATTGGGGTGAGTTGAGTAGTACAAAAGTTTAGTCATTTGTCTATTTAATCATTAAGAATAAACTCAAAGATAAAGAGCATTTAGATAGTAATTGATTGTGTACTGAGCAACAAAGACCAGACTAGTCAAAATACCACAAACGGAACTAATCACCCCGAAACACACGAATAATGTTTACCTCGACGTTTCATTTAGATCACGTTATGTTAAATACAATGAGTCTATATTGGCTGAAACAAAGTTAAAATTACAAATGAGTCGTTTATCAATAATTAACCTAACCAAACCGCTGCACTCAAGCAAAGATATTTCCAAATATCCTAAGAACTGGCACAGTTTAATGTTTTTTTATGGCTAACAAAATTAAAACCATCTAAATAGGCTTAAATTTAGTGGATATCAAGGGGATCCTAATGTACTTAAATATTTTATATGCGAACGTGTAAAAATTGCCGAAAAGTACTGTAGTCGTTTAGCTTTATCGTTCTTAAACAGATTTTTATTTATTTACCCTCCATTCTGAGAGTTAATTGAGTATACCAGCTTCATCTTATTTTTTTTTGTAAAGAATAGAATAAACTTTATTGTTTAGCCGTGTTGCATAGATGGTATTAAAATATTACAATGGTTAGGTTCCAACGGTTATCCATTTCGAGTGTAAAATATTTACTTAAAACTAAATTAAGTAACAAACAAAACCAATTGTAATTAATTTACATATTTTGAGGCGGAAAGTCGTGTAGCCTGCAATAATCGTTTTACATGAAAAATAATACTTTGACAGATCAGGCACAATGGTTTGTTTTCTTGTCATGCTTAATTTAATTAGAAAACACACTTTGAGTGTTACATTTCATTGGAGAAAAAATCACAAATATATTGTTCTTGTCATATTATCCTTAGCCTTTGTTCAGTCATTATTTTGTTTAGTTACTTAATCTATGACACCGCCCGGTTTCATTATACAGGTTATATATAAGAATACATAATATATTGGTGATTTTTCGTCAAGAGTTATACGGGTTTTAACACGTTTTCATTGCTCTCAAGTATGTAGATGATTTTTCGGCTATAATACGCATACCTCGATAGACTTTAGTAAAGCGAATGAAAACGTTCACAGGTCTCCATCTTGGCGCCATTTTATCATCAGTGTCTCCAGCCGTAGTGGTGCCTACTGCCATGGCTCTGAGTGCGCGGGGACTGGGCACCAAGAACAAAGTGGCACTATTGGTAGCCAACGCCGGCGGATTAGACACAGCATTCACTGAAGGAATGTTTGGCGTCATCAACACTGCCATTTTCTTTCCATCGAGTCTGACGTACAGAATTGTTAAGGTTTGTCTCTATCCACCTCACCGTGTCATGCCAGACCGAAATAGGAACGTTCAGGAACGGAATGTCAAGAGCATAAATGACAGGCGACGGCCACGATTGGTTGGGAAACGTACGTGGTAGGTAGTGGGCATAATCTCATACTTTTCAATACAAAGAATATATTTTTGCCTGACACGTTGCTGTTACCATCATGAATGCTACGGTGTAATACCTTAAACCTTAGACCTTAAACCTTCTGAAAAAATACATTATAAATACATACAGGTAATTATAAAACAAAATCACAAAAGGATCGTCAAATGTACCTATATTATACTTACTAACAAAATAATGTACAGATCTAATTAAATTAAATAATGGTTTTACTTCGTGAGTTTGTCTTATACGAACTTTTCCGACAAAATACGGTAGCAAAACATTATTCACTGCATAACAGTTATCGAAATATAATAAAATATATATAATGTTTTTTTTTAATCTTTATTTATTATGGAACTTTGATCAAAATATAATGAAAATGTCAGTTCCAAAAGGCCTTAACTATAAAAACACCACAACAGCCATATGATTTAAATAAGTAACAACTCGTGCCAAGAGGGACATGACATGTCCTCCAAACCATACCACCGGATACCCTGCCATAGAGTGGCAAACCTGCGCGCGGACTCTCTTACACAGTACTCGAACAAATGTCTACCACAAATCAAACTATAATGTTAAATTAGAATTTAATCTGACTACCCACTACGCATCTGCAATACCCCTGGTGTTGCAAATGTTTATGGGCGGTGGTGATCTCTTACCACCAGGAGACCCACTTGCTCGTTTGCCTTCCAGTAGTATAAAAAAAAAAAAAAAAAAACTATAATAAGAATGTTAAATTATTTTTTGCTGTATTCTCTTATATCTTGATATGATAGATACTATTTACTCGTCTCCAACTTCATATTCCAGCACATATAGAACCTGAACACAATATTTTGTAAAACTTCAACACTAGCCACAATGAAAAGGATTTTCATTTAGTTACATTTCTACACATATTGTTATAAGGTATTATTTTCAGGCGCTTCTGGCAATATTTGTCGGTATCGCGTTAGGAGTCTTGTGGGGTATTTTGGTTGACTGGTTACCTGACCACAAAGACGTCTACGCCCCCACTGTTCGAAGTCTTCTTATTTTTTCTGGAGGTCTACTTCTATCCTACGGATGCGGATATCTTGGCTGGGGCGGCACATGTAAGAAATTATGCGTATTTATATCACATTGCAATTACACGCTCTGAGAATAATTTTAAATACTAATCGTATTGTATTACTATTGTACTCAAAACACATGTTAACCGACAACAAGAGAAATAAATGTTACCTACAAAGGTAATAAAATAAGTTTTTTGTTTAAAATTGTACTTTTAATACAAGCCTTTTTACAGACTGTACTTTCTATTGACTGTATTTGCATTGTCATACTACATTTCCGTACCAAATTTCAATTCGATGCCATAAGCCGTTGAGGAGTTCCGTCCTGCAGAGAAGATCCTGGCTGGACCACTAGGGTATCAGTGCCAGGTTATTGTATTGTCACCAGATTTACATAAGTATGCCAAATTTCAAGTCAATCTGACAACTGGAAGTGGGTCAGATTCAACTTGTAAGATTTGACCCGCACATACATACATAAACACTTTACATACATTATAAGTTTAATAAAAGATTTTAATAAGTGTAATTAATCAATATTCTTTTTACTTGGTTATTTATAAGTTTTACGAATCGACGCAGCTACTTATAACAATTATTTTAATTAACACCGCGGCGTGTATTTATTTTGCAATGTTGATATCGTCAGGCGCTTAGAATGGTTTTTTTAAACTTGTAAACAAATTCAGCGACTGCAACAGTTATTATGTAATTAATTTTAAATACTGTTCAGTGTGTGATAAAATCCGTGGAGTTATTTTAGCTTTAAAGTTTTAAATAAGGACAATTGTTTGCAGCACGAAGCGGTAGTTAGTAATTAGTCAGCCTTCATTTTAATCAAGTTCAATCAACAGAGCTGTGCCAAGAATGTCATCTTATAAAGAGAAATATTTTGCGCAAGCTCAATTCCTATAGCACATTTTTTGAGACATGAAATATTTATAGTTACACAATATACTCGTTAGAGATTTTATGCCTAGGTATATATGGAACAAAACCCCGAAAAACGTTTGTAAAAATTAGCAATCCTTATTATTAGATAAAATTAGTTATGTTTGACAAATCGCAAGCACATCTAACACTACGAGTATTTGCAAGCAAATTTTACATTACTTAGTACATTTTTAACCATGTTTGTTTTCTGTAGCTGGCGTGGCGATCATGGTTTGCGGTGTCACTGCGGCAACTAGGTGGGCGCGCCAAAACTGGCCCATTAACAATAACCCAGTCTCCGAAGTTTACAAACTGCTGTGGAGAATCTTAGAACCGATGTTATTCACCTTAAGTGGATACTTCTTGCAGGTAAACTGTCTTTAGCATTTATCATTCATCTACCCCCCGTCTACCGCACGGTTAGAAGCCGCTCCGTAATAATAAATTTTGTTTAAGTGTAAAAAGTGTTTACTGAACTATAAATTTATTGATTTTCAATACAATAGACTATTTAATGCTGTTATTGAACATTACTAGTGCTGAGAAGTGTATGAATTTACTAAAATAAGAAGAATAAAAACCAAGTGCAGTGAAGACGTTTTAAAACTACCATCGATTTGTGTTTACGCAAATCATCTCGCGACTATTACACGTAACCGCCGCGATTTGCACGGCGCTTAAGCTCTTCTTTCCGCGGACCCAGTGATCGTTTTTAACAGCAACAGCAGCAGTGAATTAATTAACGATAAACTGATACTCATAATTAAATAGTTGATTAGATGCCACTCAAGCGCACCCCCCCTACCACACCAACAGTACGTTCTAAGGACATGGATTCAAGTGATCAGCCGCTGCCCCAGAGCCAGCCAGACCCGGCTCCGAACCCACCTATTAAGGACTGTGATAACATCACTACCAGAAACAAACGTAAACGTGATGATTATACAGCGTTGATGGACGAGATGCGAAGCGTACTCGCCGAGGCAACCGCGCAATCTGACACCAAGTTTGCAGCCCTGCAGTCGGCAATGAATGCAGTAATTGCACAAACCACTGAAATTAAGGAATCTATTATATTTACGTCGAAACAATACGATGACGTAATGCTAAAATTAGAAAATATAGAATCTGAGCGCAAAGTGGAACGTAGCTATGTACAGCAACTGGAAAACAAAGTGGAATACTTGGAGCGTCAACTGAATGGAGCTAAAGTAGAAATGAAGAACATCCCGAGGAAGAAGGAAGAGTCAAAGGACGATTTACGTAAGATTGTAATTCAGACGGCTAAAATTATTGAAACTCCGGTTCAGTTGCCGGACATTAAAAGGATGTCTTTCGATCAGGCAGGCGGGACGACCCAGCGGCACCGCTAGTGGTTGAGTTTGTCAGTGCTATCACAAAGGATACCATGATAAAAAAAGCTCGTCAGTTTAACACAAAAAATAACACAAGTAAACTCAGCTCTGCCCACCTCAAGATTGACGGCCCAGCCAGACCCATTTACATAGCAGAGAAATTAACAGCCCATGGACAGCGCATGTATTACCTTGCAAGGAAGTTTGCCCGGGACAATCGCTACAAGCACTGCTGGACGTCCTATGGCAGAATCTATTTGCGGAAGGATGATGGTGGTCAGTACACGCCCGTGGATACCGAAGATGATCTGATTAACCTACAGAAAAACTGACTAGCAATCGATTACTTCCGGTTTTTGCTCTGTAAACATATCCTTTTTAATTTAAGTTTAATATGTTTTATTAACACAACACAAAATAACAGTACACAAACTCAAAATTTACTAAATACTCAAAACTGTATTACTACACTTTTACAAAAATACATACTTATTACACTGGTGCTTAATTGCCACAGTTTTTTGCTCTGTAAACAAATACTCTTTAAGTTTGGTTCAATATGTTTTATAACAACACAAAACAACAACATACAAACACAAAATTCACTACATACTCGGAATTGTGTTACTACACTTTTACAAAAATACTTACATACTTATTATATTAGTACCTACTATGTGCTTACTTGTGAGATGTATTTGAAGAAAGTGTACCTTTATTTGAGCCATTATGTAATAGCCATTGTTAATGGACTTTAAAAACCAAGATGTTATATCTGATATTGACGGCATATCGGTGGCTGAGGCCTATTGCTGTAGCACTGAGACATGTAACTTGTTATTAAAAAAACCCACATTAAATTTAAATATTGTTTGTCAAAATATACGTAGTGTATACAAAAATTTGGATAATTTTATAGCACAACTGGCCCAGTTCACATTTGAAATGGACATCTTAATTTTAACCGAATGTTGGCTAAATAAACATAAACAGATTCCTGACTTGGATTCTTATGTCACATATTATTCTCAAAAGTGCTTGAATCAAAACGACGGAATCGTTATCTATGTAAAAAAACATATTCGTTGTTCAGTAATTGAACTGGAGCCAATAGGAGCTAATTTTATTTTAATAAAAATTTTACCCGATATATTCATTTTGGCAATTTACCGCTCACCATCTATTCAATGCATTGATACCTTTTTGAATTCCTTGGATAGTATCATTCGTCCCTTAAGTGATAAAAATAATTTAATAATTGTTGGGGACATAAATATAGACATCAAGCCAGGCAGTAGTGACAGACTATGTGCGCCCTACCTAAATTTATGTGCTGAGCTAGGGGTGTTACCTGGTCACGTGTACCCCACACGACTGTCTAACTGCCTCGATCACGTTATGCTCAAGACGGTTTTCCCCGCGACTATATTTGTAACTAATTCTACAGTAACTGATCACGTGATGGTCCTGCTGAGTCTCTCTTTGTGCCGTATGCAACCTTCAATTAATAGATCCTTCAATAAAATTAACTACGAGAAAGTTATTGAATATCTAGAAAAAGTCGATTACTCTTTTATTAATCCCACTACAGATGCTAATGCTGCGGCTACACTGTTTGTACACAAGCTATCGTCAGCCATTCAGTTACACTCTAAATCAAGTCTTATTCCCAATAGAAAGATAACTCTCAAGCCTTGGATAACCCCTGGCCTGTTAAGGTGTATACGTCACAGAGACCGACTTCATAAAAGGTGTCAAAGTGATCCTAATAATATTGTATTAGCTGTCTCGTATAAGCGCTACCGTAACTACTGTAACGCACTATTAAAAAAACTAAAATGTGATTACGAAAGGTCGCTGCTGAAAGCTGCTAAAACAAATAAAGAGACTTGGGCTGCTATTAAATCAATAGTTAACTATACGAAACCTATTAACTCAGCTGACGATCTAATAAGTAATGTGAGCAATGCGGCTGGCGATGTCGAGGCAGTTAACAACTACTTTGCAAATATTGGTAGGCGACTGGCGGATGCTGTAATTACAAGCAAAAATAATAGCAAACCATCTTTTTACAAATTTGACATTCCTACTAATATAAATTCATTTGTTCTGCTGCCCCCCGATGAAGCAGAGATCGAGTCCATAATACTGAGCTTAAGGAATGACTGTGCTACCGGTTGGGATAATATTCCTGTCAAGTTACTCAAGCTTGCCAAAAATATAATAGTACCCCCGCTCACAAGGCTTATTGAATTATGCATATCTCAGGGTGTATTTCCAGCTGTGTTCAAAAGATTCATAATCACACCTGTTCACAAGGGCGGGAATCGAGATAGTGTTTCGAACTATAGACCGATCTCAGTTCTAACCTCGTTGTCCAAGATACTTGAGAGAGTTCTTAATCGTCGTCTAATTAAATATTTGGAACATAATAACATACTATCAAAGTGCCAATTTGGATTTAGAACGGGGAAAAGCACTGAAGATGCCGTCAGTGCTTTGGCAGATGAAGTTGTCACACAACTTGATGCGGGAAAAAAATGTTTAGGTGTATTCCTAGATCTTGCTAAAGCATTTGACACTGTTTCGATTCCGGCTCTTGTGGATAAACTCCATTCTATTGGTATTAGGGGAAGTGCACATATGATCTTCAGAGATTTTCTTTCAAATCGCACACAGCAAGTAAAAATTTCAAAATACATTAGCAAAGACGCACCGGTTGTTTGTGGAGTGCCCCAAGGAAGCATACTTGGACCGAGTCTCTTTTTAATTTACATCAATGACTTGTGTCAACAGTCACTAGCCAATGGAAAAATATTTACTTATGCGGATGACACAGCCATAATCTTCCATGGAGATACTTGGGACGAAGTCTATAGTAATGCAGAATTGGGGCTCCACAGGATCGGTGAATGGCTGGCTGCAAACCTTCTCACGTTGAATCTCTCAAAGACCACATATTTGCAATTCTCTTTGTCTAAAATTACTCAGCATACACCTGACCTTAAAATGCATTCTTGTGATTTGCTGGCAAAAACTGCCTGCACGTGTACAAAAATTGCTAAAACAAATTGTGTTAAGTACCTGGGAGTTATATTGGATGACAGAATAAACTGGCAGTCTCATCTAGACCTAACAACAACAAGGATCAGGAAACTTGTATGGGTGTTTAAGAAACTGAGAAGTACGGCGGATTTCGATCTGCTGCGCGCAGTTTACTACGCATTGGCGCAGTCGGTCCTTGGGTACTGTAGTGTTGTATGGGGTGGTACCACAAAAACGCACATGCTAACCCTGGAAAGGGCGCAAAGATCCTTGTTAAAAGTTATGACATTTAGCTCCTATAGATTTCCCACAAAATTATTGTATGAGAAATGCCAGGTTTTAACTGTAAGACAATTGTACGTGTTGTTATTAGTAATAAAGCAACACAAGAATACCCCCTATGATAAACAAAAATGTGCATCTAAGCGCGTTCCGACCAATGTCTGCCTGTCTTTTAAGTGCCGACTGTCAACTACTAAAAGACAACAAAGGTTTATGGCCATCTATTTGTATAATAAAATTAATAAAATTATAAATATGTATTCTCTATCTGCCTATGAATGTAAAACTAAACTAAAATCATGGTTACTGACACTGAACTATGAGGATTCTGAGGCGCTGTTACCTTAAGATTGTTATCACACACACACACACACACTCACACACAAACACACACACACACACACACACACACACACACACGCACGCACACATCTATTTATATGCATAAGGCTAATAATGTAAACATCTGGGAGTGGACACTGACTTCTGTAACACAGGTTTAAACCTAGCTCAGAAGTCAGGGACTTCATTTTGATTCTGTACCTTATTGTCAATAAAAACTTTATTATTATTATTATTATTATTATAAATACAAACATTACCGAAAGACAATGTTAACGTAGGACGGTATAACGACTTTTAGGAGCTTAATGTTTAAGTACCTACTTCTGCTGAAATTGTTATAGACATTATACAACAAACTCCCTTTCCAATAAATATTTCAAGCCAAACAGTTTCTAACTAGCTCTACCTAAAAAGTTTTAGCACTATTTCTCTATTTTTATTTACTAAAATAATTCACCTAGACCGATCTTGTGCTTTCCGCATCCACCGCGATCCCCCGATCTTAAACAGGGTCCAATTGAATAACAAATTACAAGCGAATATTGTTAGTGAATTTTTCAAGAAAAAATCACTAATACGTACTATTAGCTTGTAATTTGTTATGCGATTGGCCCCAGGTCATCACTCCATCTTGTTGGAGGCATATCGAAAGCTGGTGTCCCGGTCCGCGGACGTCATTCGAGAACCTTCTTATCCCATCGGGCATCAGTTCTGCGTGCAATGTGCCCCGGTCTGAGTGGAGTGGAGAGCCTTGGCCTCCCTAAATCTAGCAGTGGACGTCTTTCGGCTGACTAAAATAATTATTATTCACAAACCAGAAAAGCGGGTACGTCGTATCCGAATGATCCCGAGGGAAGGTACCTAAGCTCTTCAAAATGTCGGTCGAACCCTTAGCGTCCCTCACAATCTCCGATAGTTGTTAGTTTTAATAACAGGTTTACCTAATAGGCATTGGATGAACAAACTCTCTCTAAAGAGCTGGTTGGAGAATATTGTGGGAAGTTGTAACGTATTCAAGCTTTAGCGGTTTAGTAGTAATCTCTTTATCGGTGTTACTACACTTTCACACCATTTGTAAGCACAATGGATTCCCATTGACACAATAGAACACGATTACTTTAATATTAAGCCCTGTACCTGCATATCACGTGTTATTCATATCGGAAAAGACGATAAAACTTCCGTTGCTATAATCGTTAATTGTTCATAAAAGTAAACTAAAAATAGAGATTACTATACAATTGCCTACTCATACAAAGCCATATAATCCACTAATAAATAACAGGCGATCCATAATTAGGAGCTGTTATCTGATAGAAAGGGTAGCATAAGTCCAGAATGTCATTTAAGATTACAAAATCATTAATCAATATAAGTGTTGCAATTACATATTAGATATAGTTGCAGCTTGTTGCTAATCTACGCTATGCCTTGATAGTAACAGAAGCCAATGTTATATCTTAACGCATAGTGGATTCCGGTTTGCTTTGAGATTTGGTTATGAAATGGAAAACTAGAAATGTGAAATAATTCGCTTTTGAGATTTTATATACTTACCTCTAACCAGAAACAGGGTACCATTGATGTTCTATTAAGTGTCTGTACAAACACTATGTATGTATAAAATATGTATACATACAAATAACAAAATGCATAATATCTTCACAGTTTTTCTGCTATGTGCAAAATTGTTGGCCTCGGACTTCAAACCTAATGTTCTGGATAAAAAGAAATCTGAGGCAGTATTGTTTGTGGCGATATACTAGACTAGATACTTGTTTTAAAGGTTAAGGCTTGGTTACGGTAGTGTAGGTATTTCTCTGAAAACCAAATTCTTTATCGTGAATGTATGATTTATGGACTTTTTCCGTCATGTTTAATTTCGTTGCGTTTCAAATTCCATAATTCTATTGCCCCAGGTTTTAAATTTTCCGATTTCATTATATTCCCCGTATTTTAAAAATATATTTTTAATCAGTTATTCTGTATTCTACTTATAAGTAACTATAAGTGAAATATAATATGCTTACATATTAATTCCAGTGGTTTCGGAGATAAAGGGGGGAGGGGGAGGGGGGTAAGGGATCACACATATAAATTGAATAAGTTTGTTTGAGAACTTCCCAATGTAACAAGCCCTTTGATGTCAGTCGATGCAAAATGAAGGATTGTCGATTAAGTGTACCTATTCTCGACGACTGACTGTATATATGTTGTGGATCAAGTGATGAATTGGTCATTTTTCATAATACATAGTACCAGTATGAGATAGCAATTTCATAAAAACCATTCAATTAATAATATTACCCGGGCATTATACATAATTTATATCCCCTATTGAGCAAAGTAATAAAGAAAAAAATCATTACTCTATTTTTATTTTTAACGTAAATTTTAATGAATCTATAAGTTAACATATAACAAAATCTGTAAAGTAAGTTATCTTAATAGTAGATTTTTTTCTTGTTTTGGTCACAGTTGAACCTAACACGCTCCTCCTCGCTGCGCTCGTCGTAGCAACTAACTTTCCGATTAAATGAATCAGACTTCAGCTAGCCAAGAATCTGTTGTAATCAAAAAAAATGCGGGGGAAATTACGGGTGAGCAAAGAAATTCTTTTAGTTCACTGATATGGACCTCCACAAAGTAACGCCTGATTCAAAAAATTATAATAATTATCACTTTGGCTGGTATATTATACATAATTCCCTTAGATGAATGATTGGTCTCGCGCGCTCGCTCGACTAGATACCCCCCTACCTAAAATTTAAAGTTCCGTGAATGAGGCAACTCAATATTGTAGTGTGTGTAAGAACGGTGTAAGACAACTTGCAAGGATGCTAGTGTGCGTGAGGAATTGTGTTGCCAGCTGCTCCACTGTTACCCGAATTATTGGGAAAATATATTATGCTGTGGTCTATTAAGTTACTGGTTATAAAATGTATGTTGGGAAATTCTTAGAAATTAACAAGTAATTAAAAGTGAATGTTTTAATATGTTGTTCGTTTTGGCGTAGGTTTTTTCTTTAGAAAAATGGTAGGTATGTAGGTATATCAATGATCAGGCCTCACTTTTAATAATAATACGTGGCTTTATCTGGAAAAAGGTAACTTGTTGTCGGTATTGAGTTATTGATATGATGACATACATACATACGCTCGAAAAACATAACCCTCCTTCGGGCAGTCAGGTAAAAAGTTAACATTTCAGGAAAATGGGTAAAAAAACATTTTTCAATACCTACATTTTTGGTCGAATAATTCACTTTCAAAGGATGTATTATGTCGGCGGCCGATCGTAAAATCCGCCAGATCACGAAATTCCTAGGCACATCATGAAATGGCGCCATTAAATGATATGCCTAAAAGTTGTCCAGGCATATCACGATGTGCCTGAGAAACAATACGGCAGATCGATTAGACCAACGCATTCGACGATATTCCTAGCTTTATACCGGGCATATCGTGATATGCTGAAAAAAAGAAAAAAATAGGTACGACGAGCGAAGCGAGGAGTGGTTAGTATGAATTGTGACCACTACACACGAGCCGAGCGAGCGAAGCGAGCGCGCCGCGGCAACGGCCGGCGAAGTGCCAGAAACGATTTGGCGGCGTTTCATGATATGCCTAGGAATTTCATGATCTGCCTAAACTAGCCAAATCACGAAATGGCGGCGTTTCATGATATGCTTAGGAAATTCATGACCTGCCTAAACTAGCCAAATCATGAAATGGCGGCGTTTCATGATATGCCTAGGAATTTCATGATCTGCCTAAACGTCACTAGGCAAATCGTCAAACGGTGAGTTTTGAACGATATGGCGGATGTCCCTTAGCCAATTCATGGAATGGCGTCATTTCACGATATGCCTAGGAATTTCGTGATCTGCCTAAACTAGCCAAATCACGAAATGGCGGCGTTTCATGATATGCCTAGGAATTTCGAGACCTGCCTAAACTAGCCAAATCATGAAATGGCGGCGTTTCATGATATGCCTAGGAATTTCATGATCTGCCTAAACGTCACTAGGCAAATCGTCAAACGGTGAGTTTTGAACGATATGGCGGATGTCCCTTAGCCAATTCATGAAATGGCGCCATTTCACGATATGCCTAGGAATTTCGTGATCTGGCGGATTTTACGATCGGCCGCCGACATATATATTACAAAGATAAACATTAAATAATATAGAACTAGGTTATGTGTATATAATAATTACGTTAGATAAATGAAATAAGTTATTAAATGATGATAATAATAAAATTCAATTAATTAAAATCTCAACCACGGGGATTTGATTTTTGTGTACGCGGCAACACTGGATGGCGTTTCGGGTTCATGTTATTTTATTTTGTAATTTCGAAATTATACGATATTTACTGATGGTATGTGATCCCAGTGTCCTTCTTATTTTTGGAAGTATTATTTTTACACAGTTTCACTGCGCAAACTGGCATTTTAATTCGGTTTATGACCAAAATTTAGCAAAACATTCGGAGGCGCACCTTACGCACAGTCTGCAACGCGACTGAGCCGGGTTGGAGCCGGGTACGCCGATTTCGGCGTACTATTTGTTGCTTCATTTGACAAGTACGCCGGCGGTATCTAGTCGAGCGAGCGCGAGACCAATCATTCATCTAAGCATAATTCCCTTATTAATCACTTGGTCCGTAACATATATGCTAATCCTGCCGTTAAAGTACAAATTTTTATTAAAATCGAGCGTCAACAACCCCCCTCCCCACCCTCACTAAAAGCTAAACAGTTGGTTTGTAAATAAATAAATAAACATTACAAATATATCAAACTGCTTAAACTACTGCAGCTTAGTTTTCTTGAGAGTTATTATAAGTATGTACCTAACTACTCAAGAGAATAGCAGCATAAGTTATAAATATACCTACCTACTTGCAAAATTCCAAAATACAAAATCCTTAGAAAAATATTACTTGATTTTTCGTAACCGCTACGGAACCATATCCGCGCTATCTAAGCGTGTTCGACACGCTCTTGGTTGCTGTTCAATGATATGAACCTCCGCAAAGTAACGCCTGATTCAATAACTACTTATGATGTGTTCAGGTGTCGCAAATAACCCTGGAAGAGTTCGGGAGGATAATGGCGTGTCTGTTCCTGGCCCTGAGCCTGCGGCTGCTGACAGCGTTCCTGGTAGCCCTGGCGAGCGAGCTGTCGGTCAAAGAGAGCCTGTTCGTGGCCGTCACGTGGATACCCAAGGCTATTGTCGAGGTACAATACACTACAATACAACAACTTTTTATAATAAACAATAGTACTCCACAAACTGTAAGCGATACAGAAAACAGGTACACAGAGAGAAATTTACGAGGCAAGCAATAGGCGGCCTTATCGCTTAAGAGCGATCTCTTTCAGACAGCCTTTCAGATAGTCTTTTAGAGGTACCAACGCTTTTAAATATTTTTGCGCGAGTTGCATCAAAAAAATTTGTGACAAAATGATTTCTGAATCAGTATATGTTTTTCAAAACTTTTTTACTAAAGTAACCTAACCTCCTGTATCCCATTTGACAACATTGCAAATCCTGAAAGTAGTCAATTTTATGTTACTTTAACGTTGATATGACCAGTGGAATTATAAAAAGGAACCTAGACGAGTACTTAAACTTTTGTTTTCGTTAAGACCAAGTCTCATCACATCAATCAATTTCCAAATTATTTAAAAAAAATACTCATAGGAATTACCCAGTATTATATAACAAGGTGTAATCATAAGACCGTTGTTAATCAACTATAAAATATTAAAAAATAGTCGAGTGTTTGAGGAAATCGATCGGCAAACATTTACATAGTAAACGCTCCGTTAGTAACATGCGCTTGCCATTAATCACAGTCAAGTGATCCCGCCTGCCGGCCTTGTCATCAGCCTAATATAACTTTTAAGCGATCTTTTTCATTAACAGCGGGCTAGACCGTAAGCCAGCCAACGGACTCCAGTTTAATTCACTTCGACCTTCTTCCTGTCGGTTATTAGCAATTTTCAACCGCGTTGGCTTGCTCAAAACTTTCGCTAATGTTAGTTAATTTCTGAGCATGTTGGGTTTACCTCTAATGCAGAGTTAAATAACGCTTACAATTTTTACTGTTTTCACAGAATATATTTCCAGATTTTTAAGTGCTATTATATCTGCTATTATATGTGCTTTAAGTTATATCATATCTCTGTTTATGCTACCTGTACAAAATACCGAAGGATTTAAAGAGACTACTACCTTTAAATACCAGATTATAAATAAACCACTCTCTGAAATAGAAAAGTGAGGCAAAACGTTTCCTTCTTACACTTGCTAGGTATGATTCTAAGGAAACATAAATATTACGAAAGAGATTACACACTCATAGAAATAACAAATCGACTAATACATAATTTATATTTCAAAAAACATACCTCCACTCCATTAAACACTGAACGAGGGCTGAATTTATCGATGCGCAAAAAATAAGCTCGTACTTATTTTAACGATCACTTCAAATTAAGATGTACTTCAGTATACGTAGAAATTTAAGAAAGTAATGTGCTTTTAGTATACTACTACAATAAACATTTAATTACCTACTCTCCGGTAGGGTTTCCTTTAATTTCTTATTCGACTTTTCGTTTATTTGCTTTAAACCAATGTTAGTAGTCGATTATTAGCCACTTCTAGTGGTCGGATTAACTTCAGACATACATAATTATTAAGATTGAAAGACAATGCATATAGCCGACAATAATTACGGCGAGCGAAAAAAATAATAGGTACCTAAACATGTATTTTTTTCCTAAAATTAATCAAGTTTTACTTCAAAGGCGATTTTACCCAGCTACACGTTTGAGCTATTGTCTGTATTTTTTTATTCAAATTAAGAAAAGTAATAAAATTAATTAATGCGCAGTAAGCTTACGTGATATTTCTAGGTATTTGATGTACAACTAATAGTTACAATACAATACAATACAATAACTCTTTATTGCACACCAACATATAGCAAAAAATTACAGAAAACAGGTATATACACAGAGACTTTCTGAGGTAAGCAATAGGCGGCCTTATCACTTCAGAGCGATCTCTTCCAGGCAACCTTTACAATGGAATGGAGAAGTGAGGAATAAATTTAAGCAGGTGGTGAATTTACATTACATTACAGCAATATCAAGGAAACATAACAATTTATACAGTACACATATACAACAAATCCAAGTAGATAGGAACTAGAAAGATACATAACAACATTTACATATACATACAGAGCTATTTAGCCCTTGCATTGTTACCGAAAAGAATGAGAGTATTTTGAATCAAACTATAGGTGCATTAACACCACAAACATATAATATTCCCGAGTTTAGATCAAATAAAATATTGTTATTTACAAAATAAATGAAAAGAAAACTGCGTCAGTAGAGAAACACGTTCTTACTGAGACCCCAGTATTAAGTATAAGTAAAGATGAGGACGCGTAACTTAAACCGCATTGCGCAAGGTTGAAGTACGGACTTAGGACAGAGCTGGCTCGGCGTTATCGCGACGAGTTACCCCTAATGCGAAGGCTTGCTCCTTACTCCCAGTTTTAATAATGTAGCATGGGTACATTTTCCTTAACTAGCTGGCCTTAGATGACGTGCAAACGGCAATCATTAAATACGAATAATATTAGAAATGCCAGAGATTTGAGTTTTTTGTTTGTGTCGTTTGTTACTCCTTCACGCTTAAACGTTTGGACGTATTTGACTGCTATAGCTGGACGTCTGGAATAACGCATAGGTTATTTTTTAACCCCCGACGCAAAAGAGGGGTATTATAAGTTTGACCGCTATATGTGCGTCTGTGTATCTGTGCGTCTGTGTGTCTGTCTGTGGCTCCGTAGCTCTTAAATCGGTGAACCGATTTGACTGCGGTTTTTTTATTTAAATTCAGGTTTTCTAGTAATGGTTCTTAGCACATCAAAATCTGTTCAGCCGTTTTTAAGATATCAATTTGAAGTGATAATGTCGGGAGTTTTCCAACTTTTTGTAGGTTAGGTTGTGGTACAAAACTCATTTAGTTTAACATGCTTAATTTTTGACAATAATTATAATATTTTCCATGAGGGTCTTGATTTATTTACTTACTTACTAGCTGTTCCCCGCGATTTCGTCCGCGTAGAAGTATGAAAAATAGTTTACATCTCAGACCTACCGAATATACATATTTGCACACGTGCACATGGGCTTAGTTGGGCCTCTTCCGATTGCAAACGGCTTTCTATTGGCTTATGGTAATAGATAGGTTTACCAGGTGGCCCGAAGTTTATCCTCTGAAAGACATTGCTGCTAAAACGGTTGCCAAAACCTTTGTTGCCGAGTGGGTGTCTCGTTGTGGTTGTTCAGTTCAAATTTCAAAAGATAGAGGATGTCAATTCAAAAGTCAGTTATTCAAGTCTCTAGCGAATATTCTTGGCGCCAGGCATTCTCCAACTACAGCATATCACCCAGAAGCGAATGGAATTGTGAAGCGTCTGCACCGCCAGTTGAAATCCGCTAAATTTTTAAAATTTAGAGTGGTCAGAGGTACTTTCTCTACGTTTTGCTTGGAATTAGTTCAGCATGGAAAGAAAATCTTCAGTCGTCTATGGCAGAAGTTGTTTATGGTGAGCCGTTGTGACTGCCAGGAGAATTTTTCGTGCTGAGCAATAATCATCTAGTGGATATTACCAACTTTACATCGTATCTGCGTAGCCATATAACAAAATTATTACTACACATGTATTTTTGCGAGAAGGGTAGGTGGTTACAGCCACTTTACGTTGGCTCATACAAGATTTTCGAACGAGATAAAAAACTGTTAAATTGATATTTGCGGTAAGGAAGTCACAGGTAGCCCAGTTATATAATAGCAGATGAGAGGGCATTCAATGCTGCTTCTCCACCAATTTTGAGGTCTCCTCGGCCGCTGGTCCTGGAATGTCCAGTCCACACCTCCAGCTCCAGAACAGGCTACACGCGCTGGATGTTATGTCCGTCGTGATTCTTCTCTGGACTATCGGTCTCCGTGGGTGGCTGATGTAGAGGCCAATGACCAGAAGCCACTGCCGCTGGTTTTGGCGCAAGCTTTTAAAAATCCGTTTTTTGATTTATGTATGTCACTAGAGAAAATAATTATATTTAAATACGAATTCAAGAGTTTGAATTTTATTCTTAGAATATAAATTCAGGAAAAAATAGTATGTCTTAGTGTGTATGTCTGTGAAGTTCTGAATCCAGGTGCGTTAGGGAACTTCAGCCCAAGCGCTCTTACTCTGAGAAAAGGCCCAAAGACCCAGCAAAGATGGAGATGATTCAATAATCGTAGATACTAACCAATTTTACAACTCGTTTAACATTCGGGCTACACACGCAACGTACCTTCTCGTAAGAACCTGCAAATACGAGTACTACAAACACATTAAGGCATTTACTAGTCCGCCATGACCAATAAACCTTATTGCTTAATTAATCCAGAATCATTACGGCTATGGCATTTCCCTAGCGATAGAAGGAAGTAATACATTGTTATTTTATAAACTAATAAACTTACAAAGTAACGTCAATGCTAACGTATATATAACTTGTTGACTACAAACATTATGAATAAAAGAATAGGCACTATAAATATCTATTACACCCACCTCAGCCCTAAATAAATACGAGAAAACTCACAGGGTAATATTTAGTGATAATTTCAAATAATGTTTTTGTCCATAATTTGAACAAACTGTAACTTATTGACTTCCGTAAACAATAACACACTACAATGGAGTAACAGGGATCATAAAAACTCAATTTACTCTTCCGTTTCCTTGCCTTCGAGTCGTAGAGCTCTAAAAGACGAAATTTATCATAACCAATAAAAATATGTCTGTAACGACAATATTTTTTCAGGCTGTATTGGTTCGTGTGGCCGCGGATTCTCTTTGGAAGGACAGTAGCAGCCACGATAAGCAGATCGCAGCGCAGCATTCAAATATCATTGTTATTGCCATACTCGTAACGTCGACCTTGGGATCGGCACTTACGACATTTCTGGGACCTATTCTACTTTCGCAGGACTCAAGAGTTGCTCCGGAGGGTATTTATTATTTTTAAATGATAATTTAAGGTGCTCTATGGAAATTTAGTCGGACTTGTATATTTTCATCATAAGACTGTTATGTTATTTCTTGACTTATTTTTTTTTTATTTTCACTGTGTTTTGATAAAGACGCGCATAAAAGTAAATCTACTTAGGAAAAAGTTTCCTTTTATTAGAACGAAATCCATGATTATTACACTGTTTGATAAAAAAAATCACGTCAAAGTAGGTAAGTTCCACATACATGGAATCATGGAGAAAAAAAATATTATTAAAATTAATTCCTTGATTCCAATATGTTTAGCGTAGCTCTTATGATTAACTAAAAACTATTCTTTTGCGGATACAGATGTTGCCATTACGAGTATAGTACTTTTATCTCGTAATCGAGAGAAGAAAAAGATTTTTTTTTTTAAATAAACTATCTCAAAATTCTCATAAGGTGTTATGTCCACGTCTTAAGATGTTCAAGGTCCAAGGGTCACTAAAATAGTTTTTTTATTTTCTCATGACATTTACATCTACCACAAAATTGTATAACATAAAATTATCTTTAGTCTAAAACATTTTAATACGTTCGACCGTTTCAATACAGAACTGGGTGCTCTAGCACGGAGTAGGCGCCCCGCTCACACAGCCTCTTTGCGTCCCCTGTATTCCTTGTCTCGTCAGTATTTTGAAAAATTCCATCTCGAAATATCTCTGCTAAATGTCGATTCTCTAGCCATAGTGGTTTTTGACATCGTGAGGAAACCTGCACAAACCTGCGAAGCAATTCAATGGTGCGTGTGAAGTTCCCAATCCGCACTGGGCCCGCGTGGGAACTATGGCCCAAGCCCTCTCATTCCGAGAGGAGGCCTGTGCCCAGCAGTGGGACGTATATAGGCTGAGATGATGATGATGATGATGAGTGGTTTTTGAGATAGGGCACTAAGATTGCGTAGGTACTAGCCATACAAGGTCAACTGTGAGTCTCGTTAAAATACACCGCATAACCTTTACGGTTATAATAGGGGTTTTCTGAAAAAGGAATATATTATATTTTACTTTTAGTTTCCAGGTTAGATGTAGAAAAGCATATATGGCACGAGATTTTATCAAGCTTTTGAGATATTTTCCAAAATGCTAAAATAAAAGTTTCCATCTTATTATCTGTCATTCTGAAGTTGTTTAAATTGGTTTTATTGATTATGTGACTGCATTATATCGCGAATTTACGATTAAGCTGGTACAAAGATTAATGAAAGCCACAAATTTCTATGGAATAGTAAAATCAACGATAAGATAATGTTTTTAAAAATGGTATTAAAGTATTAATCGGTTGTTTCAGAGTTATACCCAAGGCAAACATTGACACCACCTCAGTCCGACGATCTCATCAGAAGCAGATCTTCTACACTGCCATATGTATAATAAGAAATAAGTATTATAGTAAACCATTCTTCTACCCTGCCATACGTATAATAAAAATGAATTATTGGAAAAAAAACCCTGCATTTTTACTTATTTCATAAATATCAGTTTTTCTATTTCTTTCTCAGTAATACTCAGAAATATTAAAATTTAATACTTACAACTTTGACATTGTATAATTTTAGATTTTGATAAGAGTATGAATCTTATTTCTAACCTACTTATTTTATAAAAAAAACCACAGACCTAGCATAACGCATGTTAGATTTAACTGGGTAGAAAAATGATACTCAATACACTCAAGTAAATGAAATAAAAGTGGAATATACGTATAAAGTTGAATTTATCCCTGTAACTAAGGGATCTCTTGTAGTTAACGTAGCATCAGCATGGCATGTGCCTACTTGTCTTTTGAAACGAGCGAAATGTTCATTGATATTCTAACTTCTTGCAAACTTTTCTTGGAAGTCTAATTAGCAAAAAAATTATACCCAGATCCAAGTACTGTAGGCCATCATTATAAAAAAATACCATAATTACAATCACTTTCGCTCTTGTAAAGGAAAGCGATTATCATAATTATTACCTACCAACATTGCTTTAATGCCAAATGCTAGACTGCAATACTTGCTATCATGTGAAACGCCTACTATAACTGAAGTTATTTAAAAAAAAAACTTGTATTATGCTCACTGAAAACTGTTCAATGAATTAAAATCAAGACAAATAATTAAATTTCATTGAGCGCTATGGAAACTCTACAATAGAGCATTTAGTATTTGTTTGTGGTTTCTTATTTACGCATGTAGGTTCTATTATCTGTAACAATATAGTAATTATTTTTGACAGTTTTAAATAATACATAATTGATAAAGTATTGAAATATACATTTTAAAAAATTACAACTACCTAGTAGGTATTTTATCATTCCCGGGCTCATTTTCTGATCATCACTGATCATAATCTGATCACTGATAATAATTCGTTGGCTTTTAGCAAGTTTCGAAAAACAGTTACTTACTTAAAAAACAGTTTTTTTGCTACGGTTTGGTTTCGTTTCAAAGGAACCGTAAATTTCGTTATCAAGTATAGCTGTTTAGGATATTTGAACAGTTTGGTTCAAGAAACAGTTTTTATATTATAAAACATTTATTGTGAAACTAGTTTAAGATGTTTGATCTGTTATTTGTTCTTGTGATAAAATTTCTTCAAGTCAACGCAAGTACTTTTATGTGATAATCTGTGGTATCGTTTCTCAAGTCGATGTGTGTGTCTAAAGAAACTGTTGTTCATTTCGCCACGAAACTGTTACTCCGTTACTTGAAAGAAACTGTTTCTAAAAAACAGTTTCAGAAAATAACGCTCAGCTCTATCTGCCATGTGAAAAGAAATGGGAGACCCCATTTTTTTACAACAAATTGTAAACTGACCGTAGGAACCAGTTTCAACTAGTTCAAGAAACAGATCTCACAATGATGATGATGATGCTGGCTAACTTGTAAAATACATAATTGACTGAGCTATAAGCATGAGCAAATACGTTGATATGATAATTGTTTGAACTACGACATTTGAATATTGAAAATAATTAGCAAAACCGAATTGGGCAAGATATAGGTTTCACTTACAGTTTGTTCTGGCTCTTTTCCTCAGTCCTTGGGACACATTTAAAACACAATCACAGCACTTTCAGAGTTTTTATGAATAATTTAAAAGAGCGCGCGCCGGCCGGCATTCATTTCGAGCTGTCAAATTTGCGCAACTGACTGGTGGCGCCGCCGTGCGGGAGAAAGCGGAATGTTCATTCAGCCAGTATGTTTTTGATATGTGCAGGAGGTTTTAATGCACATATTACTAATTATATCTGCCCAATGTAACGTACATAAACCCCCCACCGGGAATCTACCCCAGATTCCCCAGTTTACAAACAAAACCAGGGATGGTATTGAATAAGGTAAGTGGACTGTATAGTGTAAGTATTTGTTGACTTAGTGAACTAAACACGTGTAGCTGTAAATTGAGTAAAATAAATGACTTATTTCGAACCTAAAATTGTCATAAATTTGACACCTTCTTGCGTCAAATTCATGCAAAGAAACAAAGGAAAATAAAAATTATGCTGAATCCAATTCCATTGGAAGTGGACTAAGCTTTACAACGGGTCGCGTGTATTCGCCATTCTGGATTTTTACTTTTACCACCCGTACAACTCCATCAGCTCCTGGATAAAGTTCCGTCACACGACCGAGAGGCCATTGAAGCGGAGGAGCGTCAGCATGCATAAGAACGAGTTCATCAACTTGAATATTACGACAATTCCTATGCCATTTTTGTCGCTGCTGCAGCGTGTGCAAATAATCGTTTAATTGCAATGTACGCGGACCGATATGTAAATAAATTTTATGGAAATAGTCGATAAGAATTTTTGTAAAGTTGCACTTTTTAGGAAGCAATAATGGATACTTCTTTTGATACGGTAGTTCGGCGAAAGACAACCTACCCCCCACCCTGAGAAAACCGAGGGGGTCGACATAAGGTGCTAACCTTTTAAGTGAAGAACTACAGCTGTAACCATTGGAAATTGCTTGGATATCAGCTGCAAAATGCTCTCGCTGAACGGATTTAATGAGCACATCGTGTGCGTTCTTTAAATCTGATAGAGACGAAGGACCTGTGTTCCTATTAGACTTCGTCGATCTACAATTGTTAATAAACTGAAAACAACGCGCTAAGACCTTTTGAAGCTTGCTAAAACTCGAATATTTTTCGGTTAAATCATAAACAAGGTTTGAATCACGTGTTGTGTCTTGCACGCTAGTTTGAGCCAAAGTCGCGCATGGAATTTTGAGTTCTGGCACATTTGCCGATTTAAATTGATCTATTGATTTTACTGGCCAATTCTCTCTTGGTGCGTCTAGCCAGTTCGGTCCTCCGAGCCACTCCGCTGTCGATAACAGCACGGAAGGTAGCGCTCCGCGCGAGCACACGTCAGCGGGGTTGGACGCGCCGCTCACGTGAAACCAACAATCGCTTTGCACGGTCTCCAAAATTTTGGAAACACGCGAAGCCACAAAGGTTTTGAGATTATAACTGGGTGTATTCAACCAACTCAGCACCACAGAGGAATCGGTAAACAAGAGTATTTCATGAACAGGAATTCGTTCAGACAATATTGACTTCGTATATTTGACTAACTTGACTAACAAATGCGCAGCCATTAGCTCGAGACGTGGAATGGTCACTGTCTTCAAGGGTGCAACCTTGGATTTGCAATGACCAGACTGACCTTCGAATCACCTTGATTGTTAAAACTACGCAAATAGATGACCGCAGCTATTCCTTGAACTGAAGCATCGCAGAATCCTAGTATCTGGTAGTAGCTGTGCTGTTTGACAGTAACCTGGCGCTCGTGGCTAAAATTCGACAATAGCGGGAGCTCTGACATGTAGGTGAGCCACTCCTTTTCTAGTTCCGGAGGCAGCCGCTCATCCCAACCCAGCTGTTGGAGCCAGAGTTTCTGCATGAAGCATTTCGCGTAGAATATGCAAGGAGCCACGAAACCTAAGGGATCATACTGACGACCTATCTGTGACAAGACACTACGCTTGGTGATCGCCTGTGAAGCTGGAAGTGGATGGAATACGAAGGAAAACACATCTTCGGCGGGTCGCCACTGCAGACCTAAAACTTTTATGGATAGGTCCTTGTCATCCTCGAATGCAATGGGCGTTTCGCGGTGATCAGCTGGAACCCGAGCCAGTACCTGGGGACAGTTGCTGGCCCACTTACGAAGCAGAAATCCTCCTCCACTCAGCAACTCTAACAGTTCATCCTGTAGCCTAGCTGCTTCATCATAGCTGCTCACTGACCACAGAAGGTCATCGACGAAGAAACCCTTTTTTAGAACCTTGCTCGCTAAAGGATACTTCTCGCAGTCGTCGTCAGCCAGTTGATGCAGGACTCGGATCGCTAGGTACGGACTGCTAGCAACGCCGTATGTGATCGTGTTTAACTCATACACCTTTAAAGGTTGATCAGGTTGAAACCTCCACAAGATGTGTTGGTAATTGCGTTGAGATTTTTCGATCAAGGTCATTCGAAACATTTTACAAATGTCACTTGACAAGCAAATTTCATGTATACGAAAATTTATTAAAATCTCATTAATATCTGCTTGAAGCTTAGGACCGGCGTAAACGACTGAATTTAAAGAATTATTATTTGTCGTTTTGCATGAGGCGTCAAAAACTACTCGGAGTTTTGTCGTGGTACTTGACGGTCGGAGAATACAAAAGTGAGGAATTATGTACTTAGAATCCACAGTACCAAAATCACCTACGCAAGTCATGTGACCAAGGCTTTCATATTCGGACATGAATTTATTATATTCTTCCTTAAGTTCCGGAAGACGATTCAGCTTTGTTTCTAAATTGTTGAAACGACGTAACGCTTGTGGAGTCGAATCGCCGAGATCAAAACTGGGTTTGAACGGGTACTTCACTGTATAACGTCCCGTAGTATCGCGACTGTGTTCGTTTTGGAACAATTGTTCGACATACAAATCTTCTGGTTTTTTAGTGACGTCATACGGCACGTTTTCAGTCTCCCAGAAAGAGTTCATGATTTTATCGATACTACTAGTTTTATTAGCAGAGAACAAGTTGAGCGAGGCTGTATTTGACTCACAATCGTCACTCAGTACTGTCTGACCAGTAATGACATATCCGAATATGGAATGCATCGCGACGGGCAAACCCGGGTCACGTGGTAGTATATTTTGACCGTCATAAATGTAGGGAAATAAGTCACCTGCGATCAACAAGTCAACTGGAGCCGCCGAAAAGTAGTTCGGGTCAGCTAACTCTAGATTTTTGAAATTATTGATAACTTTGTTTGATAAGGTTACTGTAGGTAAGTTGCTAGTTATATTACTTACGACAACAGTATCAGTGCTAAGCACCGGACCAAATGAGTTTCGTGGTTTAATTGAACATGTAACCAGACCGAAATCTTGCACTGGCGCACCTCCCAGACCCATGGGTTCAAACTGACACTTGCGTCGAGACAAACCCAGGCGCTGGGCACACTCTTTTGTCATATAACCGGACATGGCACCGCTGTCAATGACTGCACGTACGGCGTGGTAAGTTCCCCATCGATCTGCGACGTGCACCATGGCAGTGCCTAACAGCACGGTTGAATTTGACGAACAAGTCAAGCCGACGTTTGGCATTGACCTTTGACTTTGATTTTGACCATTTGAAACGTTTTGAATACTTGAAATGTTTTGACTATTTGAACCGTTTTGATTAATTGATGAATTTTGAACAGTTGGAACTGTATCTAAGTGAATACTGTGATGGTGCGGTTGTTTACACAGCACACAACGCACTTTTGACGTACACTCGGACAACGAATGCTGACGAAAGCAATTTTCGCATAATTGAAGCTGTTTCACTTTGTCAAGACGCTGCACCGGTGTTAAATCAAAAAACTCGAAACATCGATAAGTTGAATGCGGTTTGTCGCAAAATAGACATCTATTTGATCGTTCGCTATTATTCTTACTCACAGCTGACAAGCACGGCTTTTGGAACTGCTTCGGTGCACTACTGTAATTAGCAGCATTATTATTATTTGTTCGAACAAAATTCGGCTTTGCAGAGGTGTTAGGAACACTCTTAGGCGTAAACTGAATTTTTGATGTACTAATTTTAACCTCAGACATTTCCAAAACACGCGCCTGTTTCTCCACGAAATTAATCAGCTGTTCGTAAGTAGGTATATCGGTTTGATCTACAGATTGTTCGAATTCGCGCCTAGTGACGGGGTCTAAATTTCGCAATCCCATATAAAACAGTATGAAACTCGATAGGTTACTGATTTTCAAAAGTTTCAATGCTTTAACACACTCTTGATACGTTTGTAAAAATGTGTTTAGACCAGTAGCCGACTCAGTTGACAAAGGCTTAAATTGAAACAGCCGATCTAAATAGCTCGTAGCTAAGGCACGAGTGTTCTCAAATTTTTTGACTAGCAAAGCCCATACTATCGGATAATTATCGGCCGTCACTGGCATCCCTTTGACCACAGTCAATGCCGAACCGCTGACTGCGGAGAGCAGGTAATAAAACTTCTCAATGTTCGTAATATCATTGTTGTTATGAATTAAACTCGTAAACGTGTCATAGAATGTTTGCCAGTTTTCTAATTTGCTATCGAAATGGAACAATTCTAGTTTAGGCAGCCGCGGCTTAGCCGACCGCGAGTCTGGCCCGGCAGCGCCCGGGCCGCGGCCCGCGGAGCGCGACGAAGGTCCGCTACCGCTGCCGTCACACGATTGCCAAGTGTCGCTATTAGCCTCCGCTACACTCAGAATACGGAAATACATGTCGTCAAAGGTTTGAATTTCCTGATAATTTGGTTTAAATTTCGGGTTTTGTTTCTTATTGTAAGAATTTAACTCGAATATGCATTGTTCGAAACATTCCCGAGTCGAATGAAGTTCTTTGAGTCGCAAATTAAATTCGGTTAAACGCTCTGGTGGAGTTGATTTGGATAGTTCAAATAACGTTTGACATCGTATAAAAAGCAGTTCTTTTTTGTTAATAAGTTGTTCGACATCAAATTCTTTCTCGTCCATTTCGAATTCAAAACAAAAGACGCGCGCGACGCGTTGCAAAGAACGAAAATTGAAAACGTTTGTTTTATACGTATTATTCTAGGTAAATAACTTAGATTAGAAATAAGCCTGTTACCTTAAAACTGCGTGAAATGTGTGTTTTATGTGTATGAATGTGTATTTAGTTTGCAAACTGAGGATGCGGTTCGATTGACCAAAATGTTTGAACTACGACATTTGAATATTGAAAATAATTAGCAAAACCGAATTGGGCAAGATATAGGTTTCACTTACAGTTTGTTCTGGCTCTTTTCCTCAGTCCTTGGGACACATTTAAAACACAATCACAGCACTTTCAGAGTTTTTATGAATAATTTAAAAGAGCGCGCGCCGGCCGGCATTCATTTCGAGCTGTCAAATTTGCGCAACTGACTGGTGGCGCCGCCGTGCGGGAGAAAGCGGAATGTTCATTCAGCCAGTATGTTTTTGATATGTGCAGGAGGTTTTAATGCACATATTACTAATTATATCTGCCCAATGTAACGTACAATAATGATCAGGTACAAAACGTTATTAGAGCAAGGTCTAAAACCAGACACTTCTGTAAGCACGTAGAGTGTAAATTGCTTTGCAGTTCTAAAATACGTTGTCTGAAATAATGTTAGCCTCCGAATCATAAATAACTGATTGTGCAAATGAAAGGCTATTTGTGCCTCGGTAAAATGCTAAAAATAGAACTTGTTTATTAAATGGAATACCTAATCAACCCCTTGGCGCTGACCCCACAACGATTGCTTCATTAAGATTTATTGAATCGTCATATAAACATGCCTAATATTTAGCGCCAGCTCAAAACTGGTATATTTAGGTATTAACTAACTGCAATGGCTGGTTGTGTCGGATGGGAACTGCCGCTTCGTAATAACAATTGCTTATTGATTGGACCCATAAGTGCCTGTCGCCTGCGCCATGCGGCAGTCGCTGTCTTGCGCACGAGTTCCTACTGTCCTGTCGTTGATCTCTATCATGTTCCTGCAGTGTGTTACTACTATACATAAACAGAGTAGTTATTTTTAAACAAGTTTAATTGTTTGTGAAGCCTATAGTTCGAAAAAATGTGCTCATAAAAAATTGGAAATTAGAGCTGAATAAATTTTTTGAATTATTCGAATAAACATGATTTGCCGTAAGTACTATTTTAATTTGTTATCGACAGAAATTAAGCATCTTGTTGAAAGTTTCAGTGTTAGAATCCATTAAACTGTCATACAGGTTAACAGGTTATGATTGCAATAGTTTAAAATAATATATTATAATCAGAAAAAAACTATTCAAGCGACTTAGTTTCCTATTTTTTTTTAATTATTTTACACATTGATATTATGTAACAGAAATTAACAATATTATAACTATAGATTACCTACCTGAATTTCATAAAATAACTAGGTAAAACAATTACTTTTCATCTCTCCTGTTCGGAAAGTTTAATTTTCATGGGTAGATAGCCGGGTGGAAAATTGCGTTTTCTCCTCTAGGGTGGAAAGTAATTTTTTTTTTAATTTTTCGACTAGCCACGACATCGAAGATAATTGAGTTACGTCAATGACATTTTCTTTTCACTTTTCGGCATGGCCATCTAGATGCACGTCGTGACCAACTCGATTTTTTTTTATAGTCAGCCATGGCAAGTGGCCAGTCGAAAAGGTACCGTTGGAGGTTGGATAGGTATAAGTAAATTCAATTTATTATTATTCTCGTTTTTTTGTAGTATTTTAGTTTCCTCACAGTCGAAATGAAAAGTAGAGTGTCTAACTCGGGTGAAATAACCAATTTACCCTCGAACTATTGGCGCTCTCACTTCGTTCGAGCGCCAGAAATATCTCGGGTGAAATGGGTCACTTTCCACCCTTGGTTATCAATCTACTATTGTTCATCTGCAACCTCTTGATAGCTACATTAATGCAAGAAATGTGTGTAAGAACACCCAATCACACAAACCCAACTATCACCACCACCACACAACATTGACGCGTTTCGAACTCAACCAGAGCTCATCTTCAGAGCACTACAACCGTTCAGCATGCTACGGTTTCAGTATTTTTGTGGTGTTTTATAAGTTTACCGTTTTAAAATGTCTGCTTAGTCTCAATACATTTATTTATTTTTCTCATAGTTAAAACCTGTTTTTACGTTGGTTTTTACCCAACTGCCTGAAGGAGGGTTATTAATAATAGTACGATATGAACCTTCATCGTATTTAATTGAATCGATTATTATAAGAACTATTCTGTAATCAGACAATTATAGGTATAATAAAAAAGAAAAGTCTTTCATTATCGTTGCTTAACAAAGTATTTAACATAATACTGGCCAAGTGGGTAACGGACTCGCGCAGTAGGTTTCCGTACTAAATTCTGTGCAACAAATATTCAGTAATAGCCTTTGCCTGTGGCTTCGTACCGTAAACCATCATTAGATCTGGCACTCAAAATGAAATGGCAGGATTTTTTAATGATAAATTGTATTTGCAGAGGACAAAGTGCAGTGGGACGGTTAGGCTGATAATAATAATTTAAATTTACACCTAAACATTTAAAATTTTATCTGAATCATTCAAGCCGTTTTTGTGCGAAACGGTAACACACATACACACATACACACACACACACACACACACACACACACACACACACACACACACACACACACACACTCACACACACACACACACACACACAAATCTCCCACTTAGCGCGTAGAGGCCTCATTATACCCAGTAAAACTTTCAGAGCAATAATTATTAGGTACGCATTCCCATGGTTGCCTACGTATTCGTACGAAATCCTAAAAACATCCAACTATAAACCTGCTGCTGGTATAATACAACGTGTATTTTTAATACTACCTCAAACTTTAAGGGCAGTTAGTGCAGGCCCTAATAATCACATTTTATTATGTTTTAGTAAAAAATTTAGCCTTATTATTTTCCTTACAAAATTAATTAGCACGCAATGTATCGTTACGCAATACTACTTTGTTTTTATTAAAAACGTCGCACTTGTTGACGTGACAGCTGTCACAGAACGCTTCTCTCTTCTGTACGCATTACATTGCTGCTCGAAAATATTTCAAAAATTAATTACGCTCTGTTAGTTAATTCTAAATTAACAATTTGTTTTGATATCGGTTCACATCACTTAAATCTTCTTCTAGTTACAGTTTGAGGTAGTATTAAAAATACACGCTGTATATGGCAAAGTATAGCCAGAGTTGATATTTAAAAAAAATACATCTTAAACAAATTGTAACGAACAAGCTGCGAGAGCCGTGACCCAGCTTAACCCAGTGACCTTACTCGAATCTCGGCCTATCTATGTCACTTTTTGTCACGAAGAAAGTCACGCTCCAAAGAATAAAATGGTTGTGTTTTTTACTCCTAACTACGTATTTGTCTATGTAAATATATCAACAGCTACTTAAAGAGTAGGGATCATTTTAACCGCGAACACTTTTGTATTTTATGGCTTCATTTCCAAATTGGCAAAAATGAAACGCTTATACATCGTTTCGCCATATCGTTTCGTTCACGATTTGACGAAGAGTTCACGAAAAATGCACAGTTCCCGAGGGAACAGCGCGCGATAACCGAATTCAACGCGGAAGAAGCCATGGGCAAAAGCTAGTACCTAGTAAAAATGAAAACACTAACGCATTTATATTAATCCTACTAATATTATAAATGTGAAAGTTTGTGAGTGAGTGAGTGAGTATGTTTGTTACTTCTTCACGCTGAAACGACTGAACGAATTTAGATGAAATTTGGCAAAAAGTTAGTTTACAACCTGGATTAAGACAAAGGATACTTTTTATCCTGATATTCCCACGGGATAGGGATAAAATCTCTAAATAACAACGGCTGAGCTTAGACTAATGAATATTGGCGTGTATGTAGGTAGCTGGACGTCTAGATTAACACAGGTTACTTGTTATCCCGATGTTCCCATGGGATAGGAATAAAATCTTGAACTAATAACGCGTGCAACGCCGCGGGTAAACGCTAGTGAGATAATATATGAATGACAAACCGCGTTTCATTGTGCTGTTTCAAGTGTCATTGTGCTGTTTTTTCTGGTGCGTTTCCGAATCTCTTATACGACACTTATTTTCTTCTTGTTTGTTCAGTGTATTTTTTTAATTAAATACGCATTGGAATTATTTCAAAAAACTCAAATGAGTTTTATTTATTGGTTAAATGTTAAGTACTGAGAATAAAATAACAGATCAATTAACAGATTAAAATATAACTGCAAAGGTCATTGTATTGTATTAGAAGTTGAATAAAACCTTGTAAAATAAAAACATCATGGCTAAGCGCAGCCATGTTTTTATTTTACAAGGTTTTATTCCACCTTCAATTCCAAGGCTTCAATTCCACCTATTATAAATATAAATTTATACATTTATTTTATAAAATATTTCGCTAAATGCATGCATTATCATGCTAAATGACACTGTTCCATGGGAGATCAAAAGCTAATTCAACGCAGTAAAAAGTCGAGGAAAAAAATACTTTTTAATGTAATACTAATACCATTTTTCCTTTCGCCGTACTGAAGGTCTAACTAAAGGCACGGTTCCTTGCCAAATTTCATGATTCTAGGTCAACAGGAAGTATTCTATAACTTGGCAGACGCACAGACAGATTGACAAGGAAGTGACCCTTTTGGGATTCCAGGTTTTTCCTTCTAAGGCAAGGTCTAAATTGATTGTCCGTGATTGGTTCAGTAGGTACCGACTAATATTGACGATTCACGAGGCAACTGATTGACCACGTATAATAATTCCAACAAATTAATAAGCAACTTAGCTATGCCGACAAAATGGTAAAAAAAAACTTGGACAAAATTTTTTTTTAGGGTTGGTACAGTCGACTTCATAAACTTGTGAGCAAAAATTTTATCAAAAATATCTGATCATGACTCTATTTTTAACGGCGTAGAAGCGTGTTCAGATATTTTTGATCAAATTTTCAATTCAAATTGATCAAATTCATTAGGTGCGACACGTCGCCAATTTAACGTCGTCAACTTGAAATGTTGGGTGAAAAACACTCGTTCTCACAAACTCCCGTATTTGTAATATAATAGGATTCTCGGATTAAAATTTCTTTCCCAAGCGGGATTTCAAATTTTGTTGGATACATCCATGCTTTATCCTTGGTAATGATGCTAGTTAACGCCTTGTTATTCACATTTAAGATTAACAAGGTTCTGTTCGATCAAGCAAACAAGGCAATTTAACAAGCTGCTTAATTGGCTCTTATTTTACAAAAAAAAATACGTCAAGAATTTTCGTTGTTGTTATCTGCAAGCCTCTCTCAGTCTTAGTCTTATTATCAAAATAATAAATTATTGTAAGGCAAAATCAAATATAAAACAATTAGATTGATCGGATTCCATGTTTACATTGTAAAAAAAAGACTCAAAAGCCAATTAATAACTGCAAGCGATAATATAAAAAAAACAATGGTAGGAATCAAACCTTGATAAAAATTTATATATACGAATTATACTTTTAAATCTAGATTTAAAAGTTGTACTTGGTTTAAGTTTGACAGTTCCAAACATATTGATACCACAAAACTAAACTTGACACAAGAAGTAGACGAATGGTACAGTCCAACCATTTGATTTCTGACTCACAGTATACTTTGTTTTTTTAGCATTAGAACCCCTGGTTTCGTAGTCAACTAGGAACCCTTATAGTTTGTTTGTTTGTTTATACTCTTTATTGTACAACAAGGAAATACAAAAACATCACACAAAAACTAATTTCTAATTACAAAGACGGACTTATCCCTGAAGGGATAGTTTCGCCATGTCTGTCCGTCTGTCTGTCTGTCTGTCCGCGGCTATGCTCAGAAACCGTTAGTACTGCAAAGCTGTACTTTGGCATGAATATACATATCAGTCACGTCGACAAAGTAGTAAAAAAAATATGTTTTTAGGGTACCTCACATAGACGTAAAGTGGGGGTTATTTTTTTTTCTCGACTAACCCGATAGTGTTGGATATCATTGGATGGGGCGCCCGCAGCATTATAGAAGCTTAACACTTTTAAGTTAAACAAAATAAACCAACTAACAAACGTGAACTGGGATTGCACTGGATTTTTGTCACTAAATTTTTTATGCAGCACAAATAGATTGCGACAAACAACTTTCCTTGCCCAAGCCCGACTTTTACTTGGCAGTTAAGTAAAGATTTCCTGTAAATATTCATTCCCAACTGGGTAATTAGTATCGCAAAATCTGTTCACGATGAAATAAACACCTCCATAAAATTTATTGCTCTATGCCTATTCATTAGAATTGATTTATCACCTATTTCGAAAGCATTCATAAATGTCGTAAATAATGTTAATTGATCAGCTTTTAGTTACAACCACCAAAAGACTAAACAATGTAATATAATGTTTCTCTTTATAGTGCAAAATAAAGAAACAAATACAAATCGGCAAACATTCAGATGCATGCGTAAAGGTCCTTTAAGGGATCTCTACCATTCAACCTTTGAATTGATGAATGATACACTTAGAGGGACAGACTAAGAGTGAGTTTGAAATAGTGGAAACTACAATACAACTACATAATAATTTTGAGTATTTTTTTATTCGTGTACAAAGAGCACGATCCTAACTTTAAATTAAACATGACTAAAGATAGCTCTTCATTAGAAATGTGTTTAAATGATTGTAAAAGTTTTAAGAGATTACAAGATTATCGTTTTTTGTGTCGTATTTTTAGTACTAAACGTTTTATATTATATTGAATTTATTTTTGGATTCGGCAACTTGTCTGTTAAGCTTTTGAACCAAATTAATCTTTATGATAGTAATATCATCTACGATTGTCTTTAATCGATCAATAAACTGAAAATAAATATACCAATTAAGACAAGATAAGAATTATTGTTCGACGAAATTTAGTATGTTGGATTAATGAATGAAAAATCAATATTACACTAGGTAGCTCTAAGTTGAAACATAGATAAAGTAAACAATCTATACTAAGGTAAACGTACGAGTGCTCGTCACTGTACCAATAGTTGCCATCTTTAATTTTATGTAATTGTCAATAAAGTGACAGAAGGGTGTCATCTATTGGGCATTAGCGTGTCGAGCACTCAGACGTTTACCTTACATAATATCTAAGAAAGGTACTTCGGCCTCGAGATCTACTTCAGTCACTAACAGTTTATTCTTAAAAACAAAAAGTTGATTAATTCCCTTTCTCATTAGAAATACATTCGTAAATGAAGTAAACTCTAAATAGCAATAGAATGTATTTTTTTTGGAATGTAATTCAAACGCAAACAAAAAATGTCTAAATATATTTAAACGTACACTTTTTGTTGTGATTCTTGCAAAAAGTTATAGAAACAACGAAAGGTTTATATCAATTTAATAAAACTTGGGTCGGCCTGAGTAAATCTGAAGGCCTTTTATTTGTAAAAACAAATCGAATACATTTTATAAAAAAAAAATACTATAAAATAAGTATATGTTTTAAATTCCCATTGAACTCCAAAATAAGTTGTCTGTAGAGTTTCATTTAATATCCTTGTTTGACCAGATTAAAGACAACAACATTCCTTAAAAGCATTATTTATGTTTTAAAGACAACTTTCCTTTTGCTTCGAGAGCGTTGCCAAGTATTAAATTTATTCGTATCCGCACTAAAGTTCATTTGAGAATAGTTATTTTTAAGGATTTCTTATACAAGTACTTGCTGTTTGTTGGTTATATGTGGTTACATTAATAGAATAATATATTTTTATTGTTCCTTGTATGTGTAATAAAAAACACATAATAATAATTATTATTCTCATTTCTAAAAAATTACGCCCTATTTTGATAATGAAACAACCGTGAGACTCACTCATATTAAATGATATTGAAACGGATAACTCACGTCTTAAATCGAGTTTAGCTCAACATAATTTGTCGCGCGAGTAGCGCGGTGGCGCGTAGTGCGTGTGTGCGGCAGCCGCCGAGTCGCGGGCTCCATAGAAGAAGGGTTTTGAAATAGCCCGAAACATGTCGAGCTAAACTCGATTTAAGACGTGAGTTATCCGTTACAATATAATTTAATATGTATAATTACGCCATACACAGAAGTCAAGCCTATAAATCTTGTTCATGCAGTATTACAACTGTAGCTCCAAACCTCTCACTTGATAAAAGTTGGGTGTAACACATCCATGCTACCTGATAGGTACAATTAAAGTAATTGTACCCATCAGACCTTTTCGTTTCGGCAAAAAAAAGTACATATTCATTTTACAAATGTTTCATTTGGTCAAATGCATTATATTCTGAAACTGCGAACTAAATATTCAGGATTTATTTCAAGACCATTGTGTAGAATCCCGTATAGGTAAGATTAGGTATAAAAATTGTGAAACATTACAGTTTCAGAATAAAATGCATTTGGCCGAATGAAACATTTGTAAAACGAATCATTTATAAAAAATGCTTTGGTTAGACATTAAAGAACTGTGAATATTTCAACAGTTAAACATTTCAGAAAAATTAATAGCATTTCATGTTCGCAACGTAATCACGCTTTTAAGAATGTTCGTTCGTTTGATAGATATTAAGCGTAGTTCAGTTATTTAAATGGTGGTCAACACTTTTATTAGGTAAATATTGTAGCGTATCGTATCGAGCACGCGTATACTAAGTGTAGGCACTTACTTATATTTTGTTATTTAATTTAACTGAAAGGGTATCAAAGAAGCGACGTGCAAAATGGATTGCTACGTCAGTTGTGATGTGACGTATTGCATGATCGTGTATCTTTTCACGTCCAGTCTAACGATTATGATACTCGACGTAGACACGATACTTAGAATGATACAAATGTGGACTCACCCTAAATCTACAATCTTACAAAAAAGTCTTTTCAGTTTCTACTTCTTGCTCTAACTAAATTCAATCACAACTCGTTATAGTTAAGGAGTCCGTACCTACTTCAATTCGTCTTTATAATTATCTTTCTTTGTCTGTCTACGCAAACTTTACACAAAGTTATCAAAACACACTATTTGCCTCTTACCTAATCATCATTCATCATCTTTATATTTCACACGAAAACACAAGCCGAAACATCACACACGCACAGAAAAACCAGAAAAATAGACCAGCGCTGGGAATCGAACCCAGGTCCTCAGCATTCCGTGCTGCGTGCTATTCCCCTACACCACCGCCATGTCTGTCTGTCTGTCCGTCTGCGGCTTTGCCCAGAGACTATCAATGCTAGAAATCTGTAATTTTGCACAAATATATATGTTAACTATGCCGACCAAATAGTATAGTAAAAAATCAAAAAAAATATCGTACCTCCTATAGACGTAAAGTGGGGGTGATTTTTTTTCTCATCCAAGCATGTAGTGTAGTGTGGGCTATCATTAGATATAAAAGTTTTTAAAACCATTAGGGGGTTGCTAAAACGATTTTTCGATTCAGTATTTGTTTGCAAAATATTCAACTTTAAAGTACAAATTTTCATTAAAATCGAGCGTCCCCACTCCCCCCACTAAAATCTAAACCGGTGGGTGAAAAAAAATTAAAAAACTCAGTATGGTAGTAAGTATGAAACTTACAAGGAAAACTATAACGGTTAAGTTTTATTGAGAATTATTAGTAGTTTAAGAGTAAATAGCAGCCTAAAGTATAAAATACCTAAATTTGGAATATTCCGTACAAAATACGAAATTCTTAGAAAAATATGACTTAATCTTTTTGTTATGGCTACGGAGCCCTATTTCGGGCGTGTCCGAGATTCTGTTGGCCGGTTTTTTTTTGTCTAGTTTATTGTTATTTCCTCCAAATTAATTAATTTTATTTATTTTTATATGTGGTCTTTTCACGTTTCTCACTGAAAGGTAATTTGTGTATTTTTCTTTTCTCCTGTCTATTTGTTTATTAATTTCTCAAATTACTTTAACCCATTTGTATTGGTTTCCTTTTCAAATAGTTGTCTAGAAGAGAACATTTTTAAGCGATACAACTGCCTATTGTCAATATTGTTTCATTTTGGTTAATTCGCTGTATTGATTAGTGGTATTCCATAAAGAAATTAAATCTACTCATATATTACGGCTCATGTGACGTCTACCATGCAGGTACACATTCATAAATTCGTGTTTTTGCGATCACCTTAACGTGATTCGTTAATCAAAGGTACCTACAACAACTAAGACTGCCTGCAGTCAATTAGTATCTTGTAGGTCACCTTTTTTCACGTGAGGCAGCGTCATTTTTTTAGGTAGGCATTGGGTATAGAAAAAACGATTTATGAAAACAATATTTAAATACCAAAACAAATATTCATAAATGATAAGGTTTTGTGGCTAACAGTAGCCTTCTTCTTTATCCCTTGCCGAGTAACTATTTGCTTAAGAGTTACTGAGATAATCAGTAATTACATACTTTGTACTAACTTAGTCAGAAGCTACATACTAGCTAAAATTCGTATGAATTTTGACGTAAGACGTACTTAGACCTAACTATCGAGTTTAATTCCTAAAGAGATTAGAAGCCAAGCCAGGGCAGTTTTTAAATAAACTTTTTTTTGCAATCTGAGTCAAATAAACGTTAAATGGTATATATTTGGCATAGGTACTTTATAATGTCCGAAACTTATGACGCATAACAGGTTTCGCATAATTTATTTATGCCGACTCTTAAGTTTAACGAAATTTAGTTTAGTTTAAGTAATGGCATATAGTAATAATAATAAATAATAAATATCACGGGACAATTTACACCAATTGACCTAGCCCCAAAGTAAGCTTAACAAAGCTTGTGTTATGGGTACTAAGCAACGGATAAACATACTTATATAGATAAATACATACTTAAATACATATTAAACATCCAAGACCCGAGAACAAACATTCGTATTCATCATACAAATATTTGCCCCGGCCGGGATTCGAACCCGGGACCTCAGGCTTCGTAGTCAGGTTCTCTAACCACTTGGCCATCCGGTCGTCAAAATATAGACTATGCAAAATAGAATTAAAACCTAAAAAAATATGCGTAAACAAAGGGAACCACGTTAAATCTATGCAAAAGCCTTAAACCAGTATCTACATATATCAATATGTATTTATGTCATCGTAAACTGTTATCAAATCACATACGTGTTTGCATGAAGCAGATCCCTTGTGCGCGGGCGCCGTTCACGGTTTGACTCGCGATGCTGTGCCCGAACAATGACGCGTTCAGATTTGATGATAATTTAATTACTCTAGATAAGGAGACAGCGGCAGTCGTCGATAACGGCGTTTACACCATATACCTCAACAAGGAAGTAGAAACGTGAGTAAGTACCGTCTTTCTACTTTCAATAAGATTGCAATTGCCTAGCTAAGTGACTGCCTGATACCGATACAGGTACGAGCAATTAAAACTGATGAATGAAGACCAGCGATTGCTAGTCAGAATGGCGGTCAGGCCAAGGGAAGGCGATGCAATAAGGCATTCCTTGTGAGATTTTCTATAATTATTAAATTATTTTGTTTAGTCAGTTTTTTTCCCTATGAAAAGTAAAATTATTTTTTATGATAGATGGAGAAATAAATTATATACTTTTGATTTGAATTCGAATAAAATACTGAATACATACATACTGAATAGGTATCACTAAATATGTATATTAATTTTAATGATATATCTTTTTTACAGAGCATCAACAGCTCCTTCAAATATCACCGCCGAAAAAATCAAAGGAGACAATGTGAAAAATAAATCAGAAGACGTACGGTCAAAGACAGCTGCATTATGGACTCATTTTTTCACTTTAACAATACTAGGTAAGTAATTAATTATTTTACAACAAATTAATAAAACCCGTGTAACAAGTTATTCATGTATTTTATTGTTATCGAAACAATGCAATGGTCATAAATCGTAGTCTTTAGTATGTTAACTGAATATGTATTTGAGGATTATGCGTATGTACTCGTAGGTGTGATGATGTGGGGTTTGCTGTGGTGTGCGTGGGGCCCGGGCTGGCGATGGGACGGGCCGTGGGTCCGGCTGGGAGCCGTGGCCGTGGTGGGCTGGGCCAGCGGCCAGGCCCTGCAGGCCCTCACCACCATGCCGCCATTGCTTGCCGCCCTGCTCACCGGCATTCTGGCACGTAACATCGGCTTCCTTGACATGCGAGACTTCATTGAGATCGATGGATTTTTGAGGTATTGTTTATTTAGAGTTATAACGAGTTTTAACTTTCTAGAGTTATAACTTTCCTTAAGAATTTATTCTGATGTAAATTTTCCATTGATTGCTAAATAAAGTGTCGATTTATAAAGTGACTTATCCAAGAAAAAATGGGATTATCCCGTGGGAATTTTATAACGCCACTAAGTTTATTTTTTATCAGAAGTTAGCCTCAATACAGTTTTATAGCTGCAGATTTCCCATGTCGTGATGTATTAAAAAAATCAATTAGTTTTTGCCTTGTACGTTTAGGCATATTTCTTTTGAAATATGAATCTGGGAATCCCTAGGTAATTTATTACGTACTTGAGGCCAGGAAGACGCTACGAAGCTTGAGGCCCCGGATTCGATCCTCCATGGGGGGATCCTCCATTTATATGAATAATACGAATGTTTGTTCGAGAGTCTTGGTCGTTTAATATGAATTTGTATATGTATGTATTTATCTATAGAAGTATGTTTATCCGATGTCTGTACCCATAGTACATTGTTTAGTTTGGGATTAGGTCGATTGGCGTCTAGTGTCTTATGAATGATATTTATTTATTTAATTACGAAAACTCAATTATTTATACTTATTTCATCAGGAAAGTGTACCCTGTGGTGATACTGGGTAAAGCGTCGCTGGGTTGGAACGTGGACTACATGCGACGCAACTGGCAGGCTATAGCCGCGCTCGGCGTCCTGCCGTGGGCCGTAGAAGTGTCCGCGGTCGCTGCGTGCGCGCATTTTGTGCTAGACTTCCCTTGGCTATGGGGTAAGTCAACAGACAATATTGTGATAATTCCAACACTTTACAGCTTTGTTAAGTAGGAGCGAGGAATACTTTAGTTGGTTTCTTGGTCGTAATCTGTGTACCTGAACCTTTCTCTATTGTTTCCCCGAATTTCATGTGCTCGAATGTATCATTTTCTAGAATTTTCATAGGCCATGAAGTAGGTAATTTATTTCTGAAATAGTAATTTCTTCAGAGTTGATATTAAACTAACCTAACCTAATCTACTGCATTCTATATGAAAAATCCTGAAAATAGAACGGTTCTACATATTTTATGGCAAACGTTGGTATGGTAAGTGAAATTCGGGCAAATGAAATTCGGACAAGTAAAGGTATAACGGTACCTGAACGTCATATACTTTAGTATATTAAAAAGATCCCTCTACCTCTCCCACATCGGCTGTAGTGAAATATTGTCTCTTAAAATTACAGCATAATTAATGATATCAGTGATTGTATTCTCCGAAATAATATTTATCCAGCTTTTGCCTGCCACTTCGTTTGCGTGTTTATGAAATTCACGATTATAATAAAGTAATTGATTCTATTAACCAGTAAGCCTCAGACATAACTCAAACAAGGACCGGCAAAGTAAAACTTAACCACTATGAAACAAAAATATAAATCCCTTTTATTCCTTATCCCAAATAAATTGCTAAAAATCCCTGAGTAAATCTCTACGATCCTTAAACGAATATAGTGACAAATATCAAATGTTATATCACTTATCCGTTATCATTTAAAAAAGTTAGTTTTTGTCTCTCTCCCGTGGGGATCTCATAAAATCCCTTCTCTTTGCTGTGCACCTTTTTGACCTCAACCAATATATCTGTCAAATTTTCATTCTCTATACAGCATCCCGTGGTTTAGACTGCATGTTGTCTGTCTGTCCGTCAGTCATTCAGTAGCTTTACTTTAGGTATATATAGAAGATAATCTAGAAGAGATTAAGGTGATCTTTCACCCCTCAGGTAAAGGATTTTCGTCGGAGTCTGGGACCTCCTTTACAAATAACGTATTTCAAAATAGTTGCATACCTACTTAGCCTAAAAAAGGTTGCACCACGGTTCTTACATCTACAAATATGTAAAAGATAATAAAAATTGGTTCAAGGCACATAATCTGAAACGAGTAGTTGCAGTGAATTAACATTGGCATCCAAACAGAATCCTTATGCAAACTTTTTGCGTCTGTTTTAACATCCGTACGAAATCAAATAGCATTAAAAGATCAACCAGTGTTCACAGTACACAGCATTAATTTTATCAGAGAGCATTCAGTAATAAAATGGTTTTCGATAGTGAGGGCTACACCTCATAGAGCTTTGCGGTAAAATAAAATTTGTCACGAACGCAGGACACAATGGAGCGCGTTGTGTGTGCGGTACAAAGCCAATTCAATAAAATCTGCTGCGGCACTCGTATCGCAAAGGATTTGAATGCATTTTCGCCGCATGGTGTGCTTTATTGGAGGCGGGAGTAGAGTTACCACGTTTATGGACGGGAAATAATTATTTTGTAAATTCAAATGGAAAATCATGAATGCTGATCAGATTTATTTAAATATATCGCATCGCACATCAAAATTACTAAGTTCCAACGGCAGTAATTTCTGGGTGTACCATATTTTGACGTTAATTTGACATATTAACATAGCACACATATTAAGGTTTTAGTCAAATTACGAATCATAAAACATATCGCGAGGCACGCGAAGCTACTTGCTTCGTTGGCAGGATCGCCATGTGGGGTATGGTGATTAGAGTTATAAAGAAGCATCCAGTTAAGATAATATATGATTTGATACTGAACTAAAAGAATATCTATTCCGTAGTTCATTGATATGGACCTCCATGACGTAACGCCTGATTCAATAAATTATTTAATACTGTCTAATTAATGTTGGTTACATCATTTATACCATAACCTAAACCTGTGTCTATTCAATCAAAACTGAAAGATCCTCGTTTTTATAGTTAGTTCTTAACGAAAGCAAAAAATGTATAGTAATAATAATAGTATCGTATCCCACTACCTTGTTGCATACCTACGCATGATGTTTTTTTCCTGACATATCCATCTTTCTGCCCGCTCTCCTGCACCCATCATGTGGTGATGTGGTTGCGTGTGCTCACCTTAGTATTAAAATTCAAATCATTTATTCTTTAAATAGGCCGCAATGGGCACTTTTACATGTCATTTTTTAAACTACGAGAGCTTTCGTAAAGACCATCATTGGCAAGAAGAATGCGCCGCAAGAAACTTCGCAGAAAATTATTTTTCAAAATAAAGTAATTACAAATAAAATACTTAAAAATTAAAGTACAAAATTAAAAAAAAAATACATAAAAGAATAATGCATGAGACAAACATGTGTAGCTCAGAGAATATTAGGTATAAGTGAAAATGTTTATTAGTAAATAATAAGTATAAAATAATAGCAAGAAAATATAATTTAACACCACTAAAGCCTGGCCACCCTGGGCGAGAGAAGCGCTGGTATTCAGCCTCGCTCGCTCTTTGTACTACTTTCTGCACGGGCACACACACGCTTACCTGTTACTACCTTAATTACGGGCCCGATTTACAAACAAAGCCTCAATGTAGAAAAAGTTTTCAATAGCACGTTGCTTTTTTATTATTTTTGACGTAAACTGTTGCGCTAATTTGTTTCTTGTGCGATGTTATTTAGGCTATAGTTTTTTAAAGCACATTCACATTTTAACGCTCACTTTTCTGTATTTACTGAAACGCGAATTTTCTTTTCATTGAATTATGAATCCGCACGTTTTAGCGTAGGTAGGTACACTATTCAATGATGTGTATGTTTTAGTTATTACTATATTGTTCATTTGACTGTTCGTGTAATCCCGATTAATCCGTTACTGTTTTAATTTTTATTTTGATTAGGTTGATGAAACAAAAATACCAGTAAGCTAGATCGCGAACTGATTAATGAAGCTGGTGGTTATTAACTAATATGGTGATAACCACTTGATAATGATGAGCATTGTTAATATTATAGGTTTTCTGCTGGGCTCCATTCACGCGTCAGTGTCATGTGCCGTGGTGATGCCCGGGGTGATAAGACTAGGCGCCTCCTGTGGCTCCGGCCGGAATTGGGCGCAGTTGGTCTGCACGGCGGGCGGCACCGACACTGCACTCAGCGTTGGCGTCTACGGACTCTTCTTCAGTTTCATGTTTCACGCTGAAACTGATGTCTACAAATATGTTAAGGTAAGGTTTGTTGAAGTAATAAGGTTCTCCTCTAGGTAAATTAGTGTCTGTAGAGTAGTGTAGTTCGTATATAACAAACGAAGATATAAATACAAGATGTCTCCGAAGTTTTCCGAGATATTTCAACAGGTGGTTGGATTCCTTTCACTAAGCACCTCTGTAATAAATGTTTTGTATAATAAATGTCGGGACTTTTTACCTCTCGTTTGATGTTCAGAGTTTACGGCATCAAAGGCGTGTCAATATTTTGTGTCAAAAATTCTTATTGAAATTCATTATAAAAGCAATCAATCCCATTAACCTAAAACCACCTGAAATATTCCGGAAGAATTGGATAAATACTCTGTAATATATACCTGTGATTTATACTTAGGTACCTTTATTACTTTGTCACTTATCTTTGTTATGTATATATGAACTACACTACACTAATTTACCTAAGGGAGATGCAAGGTAAACTAGCGTAGTTCATTGTATATTTGCTACTATTGAAACAGTATTTTAGAGAGCAAGGCCCACAGATATTTCCCACTGACAAATAAGATAATAGTTTCACTCACAGTTTTTTGCTACAAAAGGCGTATTGACACCACCATTACTTGACGATTTTTTTAAGGACTGTCAAAACGCGATATCCCTATAAAGTGTTTTACCGGCAGCCAGGCTTTTTTTAAGGGAGGTTAAAGTAACGTATTTATGTAACTTGACAATGACTTTAATTTAGTTAATAAACTAAAATTTACACTTTGTTAACTTTGTAACAAAATTATAATTGCCAGCAATGTACAGCAAAGTGAATTGACAAGTAAGTAAAAATGACAGCCGTCAGATACTTTGATTATTAAATTAATGTCATGGTTAAGTTACAGATATATGTTACATTAACCTCCTTTAAAAAAGCTTGGCTGCCGGTAACACACTGTATATTTTTTATAGTCCTTTCACAGAATATATAATAGTACTGACGTCCCTAATCTAAGCTATGACGTCACTGAGTAACTAACTCAATTAACTAACATGCACTTTTTAATTTATTTCAAAGCTATAAATTATAAATCTAATTTTACAGCTACTATGTTGTAATTATTAGTTGTTTTCGTTTAAAATGCGAAATTATGTGAAGGAAAACATGGTGAATTCTTTCATAGTAAGAAGAGGCATGTGCTCCGCAGTGGGATATAAAAATAAGCATTTAAATTTTCAATTAAATTCTTCAGAACTAACTCCAGCGATACTATTGACGATTCCCCCAATATATCTAGGTTAAAGAAGACGGCAATGGATGTAACCGCTGTTCAGGAGCTTCGGTGTGACCATGGTTTCTGATATTTTACCGAATAATGTCACAGGCTGGTTCCACGCTATTCGTCGGCGTGGTGCTGGGCGTGGCTTGGGGCAGCCTGGCCAAGTTCGTGCCGCACGCGCAGGATTACTACGTCACCGAGCTGCGGATACTGTTCGTGCTGGTCGGAGGACTGTTAGCCAATTTTCTGCTGCTGCATCTAGGATGGGCTGGAACAGGTACATAATGTGCATAGATAGAAATATGTCCTCCATATCGTGTCCGATAAAAGCGAACCTTTAAGCTTGTTTAAAATATGCAAAAGTCCTATTACATCGGCGTGGAGAGTAAGACAGCCGGTGAAATTACTGGCACTTGAGGTATCCCATCTTAGGCCTCTAGGTTGGCAACGCATCTGCAATCCTCCTGCTGTTGCAGGTGTCTATGGGCGGTGGTGATCTTTCACCATCAGGAGACCCACTTGCTCGTTTGCCATCCAGTCGAATACAAAAAAAAAACATGGCGCGCAATGTAATTGACCACTATGATTATACGTGTAAGTGTAGAAACGTCTTGGGCGGATCTTTATAATAAGCGTTTGGCATCCATTGTGTGATGCGTCGCAAAATCTGTATACAGCTTTATTTACAGAGCTGCGCCATTCCAGTCTCGGTTTCATGAGATCTACATAACAAAGATAACAAAACACCTGCAGCCTATAGATAAAAAAAACCGGTCAAGTGCGAGTTGAACTTACACATGAAAATTTCAGGGCAATGGTACAAAATAAAAAATAAAAATTAGTAGTTGTAATGTACTTCAAAAACACGGCTATGTACAAAGTAAATAATACAGTAGGTACTGAATAATAATATACTTACAATAAAAGTTGTACCTATTGAAAGATCTGGCATTTCACCTAAATGTACCAATCTTAGTGTCACCACGGTCTAGCAAAGATCTACATTTTAAAGGTCTAAATTCGGCCTTATGACAAATTAAGGAAAAATTCGGGGTTGGTCAAATTCGAAAAAAATATCCAAAATTCAAAACGTGATATGCTTTTATCTGTTTTTAAACAGCTTTGACCCATCTTGAACCGTTACAGATTTATCATATTAACAGATAATTCGCTCAATTTTCTGACCCTTTTCAAACTGAACCTTTCACTCGTTTATTCTAATGAATCAAGGGCAAAACCAAATTTTATAACTTTCTACACCTTTACTAAAAAGTTTCGTTACTTATTTGGTAGCATTTAATGATCGTTATTTGTTAATGAGTTCATAACAATTTGAGTAAGTTAGCTCCGATATCTTGAACTTTTCAACCGTTACGAAGGATTTTACGGGAATGATCTCCGATATATGTAGAAAGCTAGGGTTATGAAGTTAAAAGAAAGTTTGTAAAAAGATAAAATATAGATTTATATATATCTATTGTGATTCGACACAGTATATCGCAGAACAAGTATATCTAATGTAAATAGCTGTTGCTCATTATTGTCTCAGTATTGTCATCATTGAGGGACTTTGCACTTTTCCGAAATAAAAGGTAGCCTATAAAACCTGACATGTAGCGTAGCTTTCTATGTGCAAGATTTTCAGTCTGTTCTCTAGCTCCTAAGTTTATACATACAAGCTCACACAGACAATTACCTCTCTATTATACAGGTTTCTTTGTGGTTTACATTAAAAACTTAAAAGTGTTCTTTTGGATGTAGCTGGAGTGGCGGTGTTGGCATGTAACGCGACGGCTGCGATGCATTGGGCGCGGAATGGGTGGGCGTTGAACAACAACCCTGCTGCCACGGCCTATCGGGTCCTATGGGCAGCCCTGGAGCCTACCTTGTTCTCCTTCACTGGCACCTTCTTTGCAGTGAGTTCTTGTCGTTAATTATCATAAATTGCGGTGCATTTACTAAAATAAACGATGTGTTGCGTGTGCATAATGCGTGGTTTTGTCGGAAGTTATCATCTTTATCCGAATTACAAAACCTTCCGTTACGCTTTGTTTTTACCTCGTACCTATTTGCAACAGTAAAGATTTTTATATTTAATATTTAATAACTCATATAAAATGTACTATCACTCCTTTAAGCTTCACTGGTCGCCGGTAAACTTGGTGTTTCTCTGTTATGAATATAAAATGGTTCAGCCGGCATTTTGAAATTCACGTGGCATCTGAAGTATTCTGCAGTCGTGCCTTACTTTGCAGGTGCAAAACGGAAAAGAAGTTCTTGATTTTGGCTGTTTTTTGACTTGTGTCGTTGAACTTTGTTTTGTTCGTTTGTTTGTTTATACTCTTTATTGCACAAAAAGGAAATACAAAAATATCACACAAAAAGAAAGTGTTAAGTACAAAGGCGGACTTACTCATTGGCGGTCTTACTTCTTGTTTTGGCAGTTTTTTGCACTAACATAGAAATTAAACCCGTCATCAATCATTATTTTAAACTTAATTATGAGATTTGCACACTTTATTATAACGTACAATTAAATTTAGAAATGAAATCTGTTTACTGCTTAATACAAGTAAAGATATGAATTATTTCCTTAATATAATATATGTTTTCAGCAAAGAGAAAATCTTTACGTAGTTGTAGGAATAGCCACACTTAATTAAATAGCAGCGTACGCTCGCTCCTTTAATAGGCAACAATCACGCAGCAGCAACTACTTAATTCGTTCGTTGATACACAAAGCAATAAATGAACAATTGAAAGAGAAAACAAATACAAAAACGAACAAAAATATCGCTGCTATTGTTACACATGATTGATGTAAAAAAATAGATATTATAGAATACTGGATATAATTTTATTGAGAATGGTTATCAGATTTACATACGGGTACGGAGAAACATCTGTGGTGATACCATATAAAATGAATAAAAGTAAGGGGCTGTTACACCATCCATTGATTAGTGTTAACTGACGGTTAAATGTGATGCCGTCTCCATGAAACAGCCCCTAAGTATGGTATTTTCAGTTACCTACTTATTTTTGTTTTAGATTGACCACGACCTATGGGATGTCATGCTGATAGGGCTTGGCATTTTGTTCCTTTGCCTGGTTTTAAGGCTGGCTGTCGCAGCGCTGGTCTGCTGGGACATGACTCTAAGAGAAAAACTTTTTGTTTGCTGCACCTGGATACCCAAGTCTATCGTCGAGGTAATAAATTTTTCAAATATTTTTTCATTTTCAAAATTTGACAGTGGGACGCCAAAGTCCTTAATTTATTGGGGTTAGTTTAGGTGGAATGTTATTTTTTTAATTTAGTTACTAGTTATATTGATAAGAAATTAAAATTTATAAGAAATTAAAAATGTGATGGTAACCTGACTTTTGATTGAACATAGCGTATCGTAGTATATTTTATCAGCAGTTACGTGAATTATTACTACCTACTGTATTTTATCATACATAATATAACACGATAAGTTGTTGTAAAATTTGACTCATAAATGCAATACGTAACCCTAAGTACATTATCGTGACGTTTTAGGGTACCATAGCCATACAAGGAAAGCTTCCGCGGCTTAGCTCAGAGACTGTTACTGCTATAAGGCTGTAATTTGACAAAAGTTTAAGTATGTTAACCACGCCGACAAAATTATAAAAACATTTTTGAAAAAAAAAATAGTTTAAATTTGAAAAAGATACCCATTCTATACCCGAACAGGGTTTCATGTACTGACCATCTGTGCAATGACCATTCATTTTTCATTTAGAACATGAATTTGAATGAAGATTCGATTTGTGGCATTCAAACATGGCGGGTGTGGGCTGTGTATAATTCTGCTATTTCTGTTTCTTTGGCTGGTTGAAGTATAATTTTGATAGTGTTTTATGCGGCGATTAACCTTAACAGTGAACAGTGATCACAAAATTTTATACTGCTCTCGTGTCTGACATTTTTTAATGCGCAAGTCGTTTCCACGTGGTTTCTGGAATTTTACTATCAAGTTGCAGAAACTACAATCACCGTACAACGTTGCCTCTCGAAAGAGAATACATAGACACTGGCGAAATTGTCTTATCAATTAGGACAGAAGCCATATTTTAAAGAAGAATTAGAATTTGAATGAATAAATGAATATGAATATGAAAAGATTATGACAATAACATAAATAATATATTTATTAGGAAAAACATCACAACTTAGAAGGTTTTATAAGTTAACGAGTACCTAATAGCCGATCAAAACTTAATCCCAAGTCGCATACTGAACCCCAAGCGCATGGTCCGACACACACTTGACCGGTTTTTGTGATTTCAAGAAATAATAAACGGGTAATTTCATTAAGGTAATCACAAACTAACTTTAGACTTCTGTTCTGCTTTCTTCGTGTGCGTAACTTTTTGATACCTGTACTTGTACCTACTCGTATAACCACTAACATGACGGTGACCAAATTTTTAGGATTCACGGTTGTGAACTCACGGTGGTTACCTGTGCCGTATTATTCCACGAAGCTACAACTTACAATTTACAAGCGTTAGTCTTTGTTTAACAATATGCATTGAAAAGAGATTACCGCTAATAAATTGTAAATTTCATTTGTAGCTTCGTGAAATAATGAAATAAGACACTGCAAAGAAACTGCAAACAATTTACCCTAATAACTACGACGTGTGCGCATTTAGGTATGTTACAAAAATTTAAATACTTTAGGATCTGAATATTATTAAAAAAAGGTAGGTAGGTTTACTTAGAATCACATGTCATTTTTATAGAGAACAAGAGCGAGATTGTTGTTTTCTGTATTTCATATTTTTAATCTGGTACTGTTTGTGGAATAACACCAGTTCATTAATCCTCAAGATAATCGCAAATAATCGTACAGTCGATCAATTTGATTCCTAAATCACAATAGAACTTTTTCATTAATATTTTACGGCTTCCGAGAAGCACTTTTATAGACAAATTAAATAATATACTATGATAAGGTTATATCCTCTCCGTTTCTTCCGTGGATGCCGTAAGAGGCGACTGAGGATTTAGATTAAAGTGTGTACCGTAGGCGACAGGCTAGCAACCTGTCACTATATTGTACCGTTTTCGTCAAACTTTAAACCTAAAATTGCTAAAAGTGGCTCCGAAGCGGCAACGTTTTGTGTGCTCTGCCTACCCCATTTGGGAATACAGGCGTGATGTTTGTGTACCTATGTAAAAGGTTATATAGTAGCCTAGGAAGTCAAGTCACTTTACTGTACCTAATCTAAGGTGCAATGAATCGAGTGTTCATTCGGAACCAAAAGTTACCGTGCGCAAAATCGATACGGGATCGTTAAAAGTTTCTGCCCAGTTAGAACCTACCTCTGCAAAAAGAGATACTAATTCCATTGAAAACAAACGTCCTGACTATCTGCCTATTCTGCCTATCTATATCTCTGAAACAAAATGCTAAAAAAAACGCAAGGAAGTTTATTTGTTATAGAATTTGTTATGTCTAGGCATTGATTCAATTCCAGGTTAGAAAGCGCTGTTTCCTCCGCAGCAGCGCACCGTCACCTTTAAATAAGGGTAGACATTGCCCTGCTGCCGAATCAACGCGCGCCAAATAATTAGTTCTTATAATTATGTGCGACAACTTTAGCGATAATCATTTGAATGTAAATTGTTGTTTGCAGGCGGTGCTTGGTCCACTGGCGCTGACAACGGTCATCTCTCGCGGCTCCTACAAGGGATCCGAGACTGACTACGTGTACGCTGAGACCCTCATGAAGATTCTTATACAAGCAATTATTATCACGACACCTATAGGTTACTTACTAACAAACTATTTAGGTCCAAAATTACTCAAAAAACCAAAGAAAGACTGTGAAAATAATGTAGAACAATCCTTTGCGTAAAATAAGGTAGGTAAATGATGTTGTTCTAAAACTTAAAGTGATTTAACCTAGTGAAAATACTATTACGAAATTATTGAAAAATATGTGATAGGTAGGACTTAATAAAATCGCAAGATGACTTCGATTTACTTTTAAGCGCACCAAAAATATTATTATACCGGAACTATTTTAATGAAATATAACAATTACTTTGCTCACCCGCGACCTTACGATAGCTACGTCTGTGCAAGAATCTATAATTTGTACCTGTACAAAATTTTTGCATACTTTTTTTAAATGAAACAAAGAAACTATTTAAAATCGTGTTAACTTCTATAGTAAAAATATAACAAATACCGCTAATAAATGTTATCAACTTATCACATATATTTGTACTCCATTTGTGTTCGTAATGCCGCGCGTTGCAATTTGACTGTTAATTCAAACCTTAAATTAAACGGCGTACCTATACCTACTATGACGGGTGGTAGATATCATAAATACGTTGAATATTTTTGTTTATCTTTTTCGTATTGATTTCATAATTACAAATTAACGTCAATCGTGCTGGTAGCATGTAAATCATGTTTGAATAGCTCTACAAATGAAAAAAAACTGAAATATTTCCTAAACGATTAATTATTTCACAATATGGGAATATGTTTGGTAAAAGTACCAATATTTTCGTGGTACTTATTTGGACTTATTTTTTATTCTTAAAAACTTGTCAATTACAAATTGGACTCGCGTATCGAGAGTTCCGTACCAATTTGCAGTTGTATATGAATATCCAATTATCCAGTATAGCCTTTTCCTTAGCAAATGTACGCATTGTGGGATCATTTTAAATTTGTTACTGACACGGGCATGGAAAATAATGATTTTCAGCACATAATATTAAAATAAAAGTTAAAATTACACTACATGATCCAATTAACTAATATTTTTTACGTAATATGTGTAATAAATCATTAATTTTAAAATTTTATTCCTTATTTTATGATTTATATTTTTCAATAGAAATTGTGATTATAAACTGTAACCTTCTTTATCACTTCACTTTAAGTGCCCTCTATTCTCAGATCAAATATAATAGGTATACAATTTTTTCATACATTCTGAATGTAGAGTAAAATAAAACTTAAAATATTATTGTATGTATGGTAGTAAACCATTTTTTTCTACGAGTAAGATTTTGTACTTATGTAAAAAGCTTATTTTAAGACTTATTTTATTACATATATAATCACCGAGATCCTGATACTTAACTAGATTCTAAGTTTTTAGTCATTAGATAAATATTAATTAGGTCAGAAAATACATATAAGTATTATAATTATATGCAACTTGTACCTATTAAATCCACATCGCATGAACCAATAATTATGAATATTTGTAGCCATTGATAGTTGTACTTCGTACGTAGGTATCCACTGCGACATATTCAATATTCATATAATTTGTAAAAAAATTAATTTTTTTGTTTATTAATGTGAATATAACTTTTTCTGCAGGAGCTAACTAAAGCTTAAAGCTTTCTTAAAGCTTCTAAATGTTGTATTAATGTAAAATTAAAAAAAAAATCGCGTTGTACCCATTCTGCTGATTCAAATCCTGAACGCCTATGTTTAATTTTGCCGTTTTATTTATTTAAAAACCGGCCAAGAGCGTGTCGGACACGCCCAAAATAGGGTTCCGTAGCCATTACGAAAAAGTTAAGTAATATTTTTCTAAGTATTTCGTATTTTATACGGAATCTTCCAAGTTTAGGTATATTTTATACCTTACGCTGCTATTTACTCATAAACTACTAATAATTCTCAAGAAAACTTAGTCGTTATAGTTTTCCTTGAAAGTTTGATATACTTACCACCATTCTGAATTTTTTCAAATTTTTCCATCCACCGGTTTAGATTTTAGAGGGGGGGGGACGCTCGATTTTAATAAAAATTTGCACTTCAAAGTTGAATATTTCGCAAACAAATTACTGAATCGAAAAATCGTTTTATCAAACCCCTAATGGTTTTAAAATACCTATCCAACCATACCCCACACTATAGGGTTGGATGAGAAAAAAAAAATCACCACCACTTTACGTCTATGGGAGGTACCCTAAAAAAAATTGTTTTTGAATTTTTAATTGTACTGTTTTGTCGGCATGGTTTACCTATATATCCGTGCAAAATTACAGCTTTCTAGCATTGATAGTCTCTGAGCAAAGCCGCGGACGGACAGACAGACAGACAGACAGACAGACAGACAGACAGACATGGCGAAACTATAAGGGTTCCGTTTTTGCCATTTTGGCTCCGGAACCCTAAAAAAGCAGTAGGTAACCAAATCAATCACTCCGTCTGTATTTGGTTTTATTTATGCCAACAATAGTTATTTACTACTATTTATATTGAAACCCTACACGGGAAACACTACAGCGTCGGCGGCTTTTAGGATTGCACTATGAGCGAAGCGAATGGTTCAAAATAAGAATTCTGAAGGTAGTCAAGGGTTTCAAGGCACGATATGCCAAATTTTTTTAGAGTCGAACGAAACATCCAATGTTCCGCCTCTCTATAACTTAAAAAAATAGTACTTAGCTGTAAGCAAAATAAATTGAGTAAGTACTTTTAAATTAGTTTTTGATTATTTATTATAATATAACCTTATTATAATTTTTAGAAGTTGGAAAATTTCACCTACCTATACTTTCCTGTGGCTCCCTCTCCTTTGACAGTAGAGTTGCGTGTAAATCTTCTTGAGATTTTCGCCCGTATCTTGATAATACTGAAACATATTTTTTATGCTTCAATAACTCCATCTACATCATGAATCTAGAACTACTCGCTTAAACTGAACTTTATACAGCAATGAAGGTTTTCACAGAGGCAAAATATCACTAGGTGGCGTTAGTACCGTGACGGTAGGTCCGTTTGACGTTTGCTTGTGACTGGTTAAATAACTAAATGAGCCAATCGCACGAAAACGTCCAACAGACCTCACAATATACGCCATCTAGCGATATTTTGGCTCTATCAAAACCCTCATTTAGCGTTGGCTCCGCTATAATATGAGAGTACCTACTAGAGTCATCTAGTGGCAGCAGTTGAAATTAAAAAGAACTTCAGTTCGTCGAAATAGTACGCTTCAGTTCTTGAATTGGAGGTTTGATAGTAGCAACATTCACTCACTGTCGTCGCAGTAGTTTTTGTACTATTTGTAAGATGGCGTTCTTTTTGGCATTGCAGTTTTTGTAAAGTTAGATTTACATAGCTAAAATGAAATCTATGTATAATTCACTTGAGAATCATACAAAGCAGCAATCTGCATAAATATGTCTCGATTGTCTCAATATATCATAATTGCCTTAACTTCGAAAGTTCGAAGTATCTATTAAACATCGAAGACACATAACAGAAATTTCGTGTCGTCGTCACATATTTAACTAACGACCAAAAATAGTAAAATTTACGAGATCCCCTTCAATCGCACAATTTGTTTAGACTATTATTGTTTTGCATAATTGATTTGGCATAACATGTATTGGCATAATAATACTGTCACATAGTAATACTTTGACCTACTACTTTTTTGGCATATTAAACTATTAGAATAATTTCAGTTGGACTAATTTGTATTAGACTAATACGCATTATGCATATTATTACTAGTACTAATCTAATTATCAAATATAATGTAAATAAACTTGGATACGACAATGTATATGGGTGTGCCCACCTCCATTTCGAATACATGAGTGACCAGTTTATTTATTTTTTAACAAAATAATATTCATTTCCGCCAAAACTAATAAGTGGTCATTGCATTACAATTAGAATTAAACAATTAAACAAATTCGGTTTCAAATACTTGAGAGACCAGTTTATTTAATTTTTAGCAAAATAATTTTAGTTTCCGCTAAAACTAATAACATGGTCATTAAAATTAAGTAAGTACAAATAAAGAATTAAATAAATAACAAGACACGTAGACTGAAGAAAGAAGTCTTGGCTGAGGAATCTTCGAGAGTGGACCGGCATCGCGAGTACTGCCCATCTATTTCGCCTCGCTAGACCCAGGGAGAAATATTCAGAACTGACTGCCAACCTGCGCTAGTCGAGGAAGCATCCTAAGAAGAAGAAACAATAAAACAAACAAAAACATGCTCCTATCTTACAAAAAGGAATAGAATAATCATTGAGAATAATCATTGTTAACCCAATAATATTAAATGACCTCCGTAGTTTGAAACAATAATACTACTTTGACAAAAACAGCAAGAAAATGTTCTGAGTCCTGTTATGCTGCAGGATCCCAACGCACATTAATTTGCTCACTTATGTTTGGTGATAATTTAATAGATTTGTGACCATTTAAAAATATTTAGTAATCCATTTTTAATTTATTTAACCTTTTATTACCTATTAAAAACAAATCTAAGACTCATTTTAGACATTCATTTTTGGGGCTTATTATGATTTTTGTTAATCAGTATATTTTTCAGTTCAAATGATAACGACCAAAAACATTTTAATCTAAGTAAATAGGTAGAGCCAAGGAAACTGAATTACGTGCCGGGGTGGAACTATTTCATAACCAATTTCGCTATGATTTCTTTGAAAATGTATGGAATGTTAACATGACTTTAGTAGCACAAGGGTTCGCTGTGGTACGTAATTCTGCATCCTCGACTGTACCTACCAAATGAGCACTATAATAAACCTTCATTCGGATGTGAAATTGTCCCGGAAAAATATCAATGTCCTATATACCTATCCAAAAATAACACGAAACAAAATATTGTTGATCTAAAATTAATAAATAATGATCTCGAAAGTTTGAACCACATTGTAATTTGATATGAGCACCAAATACCTAGTTATGTCCAATATTATTAAACGAGCGATAATAGTATTGTAACTATCTATTCTTACGTCCCACGGCTCTAATGATATCGATCCAGCTAGATCTCATCTCTTGGAAAAATGCGATTTTGGTATACATTTTGTAATTTATGAGTGGCGCCATCTTTTTACGGTTGGCCGAACTATCTAGGAAACTTCACTCTGTCGACATAAACTAACTAAAAGGAGTAATCTCGTCATTTCTCACCTTGGCGAAATTCTAACCTACCACAAAAAAAATTAGGTAACAAAAGAAGAGATTAAATGTTCAGACAAATAATACCTATGGGTAATTTAGGATTTTTTTAATAAATTACCAATTAGTCAGCACTTGTTTCGTTTGGTGACCGATGTACGCTCAAGTAGTTGTGTAACGTTTGTGATAATTGAGTCTAACATGACATGAGTTCTGCTTCTAAGCATATATGTGTCGCACAGACATAGCTGTTGTCTACCTGTAGGAGTAAGAGGAATATAGGTAGTTTTTTTTTATTATTTCACTGGAAGGCAAACGAGCAAGTGGGTCTTCTGATGGTAAGAGATCACCACCGCCCATAAACATCTGCAACACCAGGGGTATTGCAGATACGTTGCCAACCTAGAGGCCTGAGATGGAATACCTCAAGTGCCAGTAATTTCACCGGCTGTCTTACTCTCCACGCCGAAACACAACAGTGCAAGCACAGCTGCTTCACGGCAGGATTAGCGAGTAAGATGGTGGTAGCAATCCGGGCGGACCTTGCACAAGGTCCTACCACCTGCAAGTTCAGGGACGATAACCGCAAAAAATCAAAATACAATTCTAATGTCCATTAATGTACAGTAGGCACACAAAAATATCCAATCCAAACGTCATAGAGAGGAAATGGGAATGGTGTAGGCGGTTTAGGTAGAAGACGGGAAATTTGACTATTAAACTTTGATGAATTATACCTGTTTAATAGTCAAATCTATTAAAGGTGAAAAGTAGTTTATTAATATATCTCTACTCTTTTCACATCGGTACATAAAAGTAAGTTATAATTATAATCAACTAACTAAAACTATATACAAACTAAACTAATATTACAAAATAAAAATATCATCCAAATTTTCTGCCTCAGGCATTGACCCCAAGAAAAGGGAAATGTAAAATAATATTCTGTCTGATGATAAACATGGCTTCTGTTCCATTTGAATTTCCTGATTTGCCTTTTGATTTCTGACGGAGGACAAAAGTTTGTAGAAGAAAAACGAACTTAGCAGTCGCTCAAAGGGCCGGCAACGCACCTGTGATACCCCTCGTATTGTGGGCTTCCAAGGGCGGCAGTGATTGCTTACTATCAAGTAACCCGCATGCTCGTCTTCCTCTTCTTATATAAAAATCTTTTAAATTATTGTTTTACTAAGTTGTAATTTATTTATTGCTATTTTATTTTCCTTTTTGGAAATAAAATAATTTCATTATTGAACGCTAAAAGATGTAGTCTCTGTAGATAGGTAAACAAAAAACTTTATAATTATAAGTGAGCATTGAGCAAATAATTAGAGTGTTTACTATCTATCAGCAGCAAAACGATCTGTGAGTTGAATCATGTTGAACGAAGGATCTTATCAAATAAACAAGAAAACGTTGTGGTATAAGTACTGTTCTGAAGCTGCAATTCTCATCCCTTACCTATTTGATTTCACCCGAGTAGGTACCCTAGTTACGCACTAGGGATCGTTCATAATTTGATTTGCTTTGATAATGATAGAGGCGCTTTATAACACGCCAATTTAGTCTTTCATTGTAGAGGAGAGAACTATAAAATCACCATTTAATTAATTCTAAATGCAAATAAATGTTTTGATAATCTTAATATCCTTAATAGTAGCAGAAAAATGTTAAATGACATCATTTTATGGAAAAAAATTAGAGTCGAGTTGGGAGTTAAAATTTCATTAAAAACACTCATAACTCTTGATTTTAATAGCTACTCGTAAGAAGGCAGTAAAAATTTAATGAAACACTGTGATAATCCCGACATTCTTTGTCACTGGTATTTTTACTGCAATGTGTGAAAATAGAAATATATATATTTTTTTTACTTATCGGATTTTTTTATTTCTTCTATTAGTACTTAACCACAAAATTGTAATGAATATTAAGTGTTAATGATCTTGACACAGTGAATCATAATATACTTCTCCTATCACAAGATTCCTTCAATTAATGCGAATACAAAACGATGCGTAACGAGTGCTACTGGCTGCGCGCGCGCCAGTCCGGCCGGGCCCGAACACGCCTGCACACACCGCGTCTCCAGCAGCGTTTGTTCAGCAGAAAAATAGTGCTTGTGCGAACTGAATTAGACTGAAACACGAAGCTGCGCCACAGCGTCGCCGACCTGTCGAGTCGGAACCTCAGCCGCCACCTGACCGAACTCTGGTTGAAGGTTCTGACGTGACCGCGACGAGGTGCTAACATAAAGGCCCTACAGAGTCACGTACTCGAGCCTCGATTTCTGTGTTATTTTTTATCACTTCCCATTTACCTTCGATTCAAATATCTTATCTGTAAAAGTCAATGGACACCTTTATTTTTCTGACAAAGTTTTTCTCTTTATCGTCAAATACATCGCGAGATATTTAACTGAAACTATCATGAATTGTAATCTCGCATTAAAATGAAGACGCGAGATCGCCGTATAAAGTGTGATGCTCGAGGAGCGAAGCAAGATACTCGTGCAGTAAAACAGGAAGTGCGAGGAATAAAACAAGATAATCGGACAGTGAAACCTGAACATCGAGGAGGGAAACCGGACAACAAGGAAGACAAGCGACCGGCGAGTCACGGGAGCTCAGCGGGCAGCGAACGGAGGCCCGCCAAGCGGTCTGGAATCGACGCCGTCAAACTACATCTCCAAGTCACCGGAGGAACCGGGCGCACATCACGTTCAGCTACATCGGTAAAATAAACATTTTTTATTATTAATTACAGTAGGTAATTTAAAGCTGACTAACTCGCGGATCGCAAAACATATAAATAAATTATTCGAATGTTTAGATAACAAACAATTAAACAGATGTCTTTACAGCTGCAAGGTTATTAATAAGCCAAGTCATATGACATTAACATTTAACACAGTAGACAGGTCATCTAGGCTTCTGTACGTATATTGAGGTGCTGATGAGTACACAGGTGCTGTGGAACAGGTAGTGTGTCCCATGATCAGTGATGTCACTAACCTGAGATCACATCACATGATCCACTTATCACTTTAACGAGAATATGCCAAATAAATAGATAATCACCACGATAAAGGTATCATTTTAGGAAACAACACAAAGCAACAAGATAAACTTTACCTACATACTTAATACTAACATAACACACAACAACGTCTTTGTCTTCTGGGACTCATTTCGTTTTTCTCATTACTATGCTAATTTTTACCCGTATGAGCATCAAAGGCAAAAACAAGTGAAGCTGGAAACTTGCAAGCAAGTACTTGAACCTGCAAGCAAGTAAAATTAAGTTAGAATAGAAGCCTACTCCAAGAAGATACGTTGGTACAGTATTGTATAGCTTTAACTATGATTTCTGTAACACTTACAATACAATACACCTCTTACAGTACCTACTTACAATAAACTCTTACAATTACAACTCTTACAGAGTGATGTCTTAAATTGATAATGTTCTTTATTAACGAGATTTACGTTTTGACTCTGAATAAATATTTCTTGGAGCCGTTTTCGATACAATACGTGGTTGTTTACGGGTGTTAGATAGATGTACCTTACCTATACTAAGTCAGTACTTATCACCTCATTTTTAAGCTAGAAGCACACTGACTCCGGAGGTGGAGCGGTGCGGCGGGAAATAAGCATATCGCGGTATTCTGTGTGCCCTCTTTCACATTAGCTCGAATATTGCAACCGGTGCACCGCCTCCGCGCCACGCCGCACCGCTCCTCCTCCGGCGTCAGTATGTTTCTAGCTTAATACGGACTTTACTCAGTGAAAGCGCTTTCTATGCAAGTACATGAGGCTGACAATATTTAATCTACTCGCACTTCAAAGAACCATAACATAACTAGAAGCGGTAAATAGAAAAATTAAGAACTGGCCATTACAAATTCAAATCACAATACACTATACCTAATACAAGTAGGTAAAACATTTAATGATTGGTACAAGTTGGCCGCTAGTATCTAAATATTCTAAGAAACCAAGTTGTCGCTTTTTCTGATAAGAAAAACTGCATTCTAATTCGGCCAAGTGCGTGTCGTAGGACTCATATATTTAATATAGCAAATATTCAATATTAAATTTTGATCAAAAAATAAATTACGTGTTAAGTAAAACTAGCGTGTAAAAATAATAAATAGGTACTTTAAAGCGTAATATTCTACAAACAGATTCCTAAATCTTAACTTATAACACTTTTAAAAGTCCTTACACTGAGGTTTTATTGGACAGCCCTACGTAGTACCCTTAAAAAATCTTTTCATATTTTAATTTGGGTATTTCTTTTACTTTTACTATGTCTATTTTTATTTTGCGAAGTTGTCCAATTGGTTAACTTGAGTCATAGGTATACAACTTTCTATGATATGATATGATGATAATGATTAACACATTGTAATGATACCCTGTGCAATTATTAGGTCGAGACCTGGTGACGGTACGTGCAAGCGCAGTCAGCGCAGGTCGTCACATAACGCATGCGTTAGTGACGACCATCGTTCAATTAAAAACGCATTGAATGATATACATGACATGGCGTCAATTCCAACATCATACTAAATTAGCAGGACCAACCGCATTCTTAATATGTACCCACCCAGTGACAACGTGCGAATAAAATTTACAGTTAAATAGTTGAATTTGAACGCCGTTACTGTTGTCAACTAACAAGCTGAAACTATGAACAATATTTTGTACAAATTACTTATCAGAGAATTTAAACATGTGTTGAAAACATCATACTACGAGTAAAAACCACGAACAAAAGACATTCGAAAAACTGTAAAAACTGTAGTTAGTTAGTTAGGATAGCCGTGCTATTACGGTTTTTAGCACAATATTAAAATCTTTGTCGAACTGTGTAATAACAATATGCCCGTCATATTAAACCGACTTCAAAATAAGGTCGAGGTTTTAAGTTCGACTGTATGTATTTCTGACAGTGATTGTTATATTTGTATTGAATAATTCCACAGCTCAAAATTAGAATTCGTAATACCTTAGTTATGCACACTAATTTATTTACCAGGGACTACCTGTTCCAGATAGCTGTAAGTTGTAGCAAGATGGCAGTTAAATGACTCGCCGAGGTTTGCTATTACAAACCAGCCTGACGAGTGTATATACGCGCGTCTGCTCAGTACCATTTGCAAACCTGATATTAGGTACTAGTCAAAAATTGCAACAATATTTTCTGTGATGAATTAAAAAGAAACACTCGCAGTCTGTCGAGGAAGCCTTATGCACGTAATCATTATCATAATATATATATTACTTAAAGTAAACCTGAAATATGTATCTCAGTCTCACAAGACTCTTTAGCGATATCAGCCGAGACGTTAATTAATTAGTGATTGGACAGAGCACGAGCAAAATTGTCGAACGTTAAGAACAAAACTAACACATTTCGAAATATTCTCATTTTTAAATTCGACCGGATTTTGTTTAATACAAAGTTTATTTTGGAAATGAGAATATTTTGAATTGTGCCAGTTTCAGTGTACAGTAATGTTTGAAACCCGCTCCTTAACAAATTTCGGTACGAAGTAGAATAAGTACGACCTGCAAAAGCTGGATACCGAGAGCTCAATCAAAACGATATGCAACTTAGGTATCCAAGTGGGTGTTATGTAAATACCTCTCTCATTTACAGAGAGTCTTAACAACATGATGAGGAAGAGAGCTTGTACCAGATATATAATACAAATATTAAATTAAATAACTAAAAATATTTTATGTGCACATGTTGGCAGGGTAATAATACAAAAATAGAAAATAAAAAAATATTGTTTTTTTTACAAACAGTACAAAAATATAAATAATGCTTCAATATAAAATAACAATAAAAATAACCAGCAACAGCATATTTTTCATGCAATATTAATACGAGTATTATTAGGTGCCAATTTTTGACATTTCAAAATACCTATTGTTAAGCTTAGGGCTATGCACCGCTTATACTTTTACCTAATATAGTCCGATTTAAAGAAGCAATAATCCAGCCACAGGGGTTTATTTATCTCAAATATATCGATAAAATTTTATGCTGCACTGAATTATTTGGGACATTTAATTCAGTACAAAAGTGTGGCAACTTCTGTAAGAATTCCAGTTATAGAGTTTATCTGATGTAGGTCTCACTTAACTAAATTTTACTTTTATTTCTATGTTTTTAATTATTCTTCTTTTAATAAATCACAACTATATAACTTATAAATTTTAGTGTAAAGTAATTACATACCTGTTAAAATATAAATACAATAAATTACAGTGACTCTTTATTGGCACCACAAAGTAGCAATATGGAAATTAGAACACAGAGCATAATAAAATCTTGTAAAAACCCCTCTCCCTTCAAAATTAAAAGGCCCCTGATTGCGCTCAAGCCCCCGTAAGACGCCAAACCTGAAAATACCACTAAGTACATAAGCAATAATTAATAATACTTAACTAAGTAATTTACCTTCCTGTTAAGTAAGTTGTTAAACCATCTGTTATGTATAACAGCTATCCTTGGTTGTTGGTAAGGTCATGAAAAAGATAACTATCATTTTCCTGCTAAGACTACCGGAAAATAAGATTTCAATGGATTCTAGTCATCACCACTTTTATCATGACGAACTACAAAAAACAAAAGGGTTTTATTTTTAAGACGTGACCACTTCTTATCCCAGTCATATACATATAATACTGTAGGTATGGTGGTGGTTTAAGAGAGCAAAACCAAGCAAGTCTAGTCACACAACAGCATATTATTGTTAGTATTGTCATTGTTTTTATCACTTTTATAAAAAAAGTAAACTCAGATGACCTTACTAAAAACAAACATATGGACTTATTATACTGCGAGTATTATCATTTGTGTTTTTTTTGTCCTTAACTCTACCCACGATCAAGTTTCTCCGACCTCCAGAAGGATCGCATAAAGATAGTTATATTATGTGTCCAAAAGCGCTACGCTACATTTTAAAAATTATATTATCACAGTTTAAACAGATACGAGGTAACCCTGTCAAGGTATGCGGCTGCTAATGTGACATAAATTGAGAATAATCTGCAACTTGCTTGTATACACATGGGCCATTCTGTTTGCTATCGAAAGGTCACATTGGTTTTCACATATTCATGGTCTTGACGAATTTTGAAGTCATGTTATAAATACGAGTAAACCATTACGAAAACTAAATATTTTTGTACCTATGGATAGGTAGTGACTTATTATTATGTTTAATGCGCCTTAGTTATTTATTTATGTATATTCAATTGCTTAGGTACATGTAGTTTGTTAGGTAGTAATTGGTATTTGAAGTTATTGATAGTTCTGTTATTGTTCGTAGCTACGGCATTTTGGTATTTTTAACTGATCTCTAGGTAGATACGCCAAAGACATCAAGTACTCCAGACTTTCAGTTTTTATATATATACTGAGCGGCATGAAATTCGGCCCAAGCTACATACTCGTACATACAAAAGTACATTATTATTACTGCATACATTTACGAGCCAAATTTTTTGCCACTCAGTATATATTTTAGAATTTTTGTATAAAGCGTCTATAAAGTGTTTTATTACATTACAATCTAGCCTATCTAGGCTAAGAAGTAATTTACTTATCTTTAATTAGAAAATCTAAGAAAATGACCAAATGTCTGGTTATTCACTGGTCACTACTGGTGGTGGTTTGGTCTGGTGTATTCTAGCACTGGACTCGATTTTTATATGCCATCAGAAAACAATCATCAGACTAAATATTTTATTTCTGTGGAGGTATTTCCATATCATAGATATATATAGTTTGGCCAAGCTCTTGAATGAACATAAAGCTCATCAGGTAGTTCCAGACTTTAAATTTTTGTGAAAACATCAGAAAACTAGTGAGGCCAAACAATTTTTACTAAGACGGCACTTCGGTAGGTATTATACGTAAAAAATTGTGCAAGCTTGTCGCCATTTTCTAGCAATTTACATACGTCAAACAAATAACCAAAAAACAAAAAACGACAGCTTAAAAAAGATCTCTTATTATTAGGTATATACCTATAATTTCCATTAACTTTTTCCACTGCGACACGACAATTTTTCCATACAATTGTATGATTAATTTTCGTGTCACAATAGAAAAAATTAATGGAAATTAAAACTACGTGCTAACGCAGCTTTAACGGTGTGCAATTTTTTGGTCTTCACCCATAAGTTCACCTTGTATTACTTTATATTTACTATAGTATTTTAAATTGTTATGTTCAATGAAGTTTATATACATACAAACATACATACAAATGTTTTACAACTACATCGAACTCGTGTATACAGTAACAATTGATTTTCCACTCAACCTTAGATAAAATATTGGTCAAGTACTTAAAAGCCTCTTGAATGCTGATAATAATATGTCAGAAGGAAAATGTCCACTTCATACAGATCCCATCAAAAACAGCGGACAGCAAGAAAGACGTTTCAATTATGAGTTCTTAAACTTGTTACTATAGAGTCGTGTTCACATGTTCTTTTACAACTGCTTCTTCTAATGCTTACAATCATGACGTAGTTTTCTTACTGGATAATCCGGTTGTTTATCATAGTTTGTGAGTTAGTGAAGTGAAATGGGTATAAGATAAGCCAAAACATGTGACGAAGTGAGTTAATCCTCAATTCGTTGTGAGACATTTGTACCTACATTACATACGTTACGTATATGTATATGACGTGGCAGTTTCCTAATAGTATGTGTGTATTGAGACAGGCGAATAGAGATTATTACGCATATTACAAACGTTACAGTATCATTTAATGTATCTCTATCTACCTACTAATAATTAATCTATAGTTCTCTCCTTGTCACTTCATACAATAAGTACAATAGAATACTTTCTGCCTGGAAACATTTTGGAAACTGGTATACTATCCTTCCACTAGGACATCCCGGTAATGTGTTAGGAGCTATATGTCCATTGTTGTGTCATTTTCACTTTAATATTAGACCTCTCATTGGTTTTGGTCCCACGAACCACTCTCAAATGTCAGAGCTCCCATGGGTCGCAGTTGGAAAAAATATCTACACTTTTAGTTGTTTTTTTTGCTTTGACTCTTCACGTTTATTGTGCTACTGGATATAGTACCTACATTGTTGTAGAGGCTGAAAAGTAAGCTGTACGTATAGATGAACGAGTTAGTTTGAAAGCCGACCCGAAGGGAAGGCTTTCGATAATTTACGAGTTCATCTATTACACTTTTGGCCGAAAGTAACTAAACATCGTGATTTTCACGACCACTGCGAGGAAATAAAAAAACATTTATCACATAACAAACAATAACAATCCAAAGACTGCGTTGCTCCCGCCGTGTCAGTTGGGCATTTACACGAATAATCAGAGGCCTTATTGCCTAACGTTTCTGACACTCGCGATCGCAATAAAATGACAGCTTTTGTATGCGAAATATGTCATTTGATTGCGATCATGAGTGTCAAAAACATTAGGCAATACGGCCTCTGGTCGGTATTGTCCGTGCCTGTAAAGAGTGCCACCCCTCCAGCCGATTTTAGTTTTTCTTTTTTTGTCAACGAGTCCATTCTCAGTGGCCAGTACCCAAAACCACATCCATAAAAATAAAAACTTCATCCTCGTCATATCCAACCTGCGGCAGCGCGACGAGCATGACGAGGATGAATACTCGCACACTAAGCAGCCTGGCTGTTCAGCCAGTGCTCTGTGCGGCAGGCGGGTGATAGTCTTTACCGGCCCGGATAATATCGACATGGAAATACCGGCCCTGTTTTTTGTGTACACGCCCATAGAAACTGACAGGAGCTTCTATGGACGGGTACACGAAAACAGGGCCGGTATTTCCATGTCGGTGTTATCGGGGCCGGTAAAGCATTACACCCCGGCAGGCTTAAAAAATTAATGCTGCGGCGGTATTTCATATTAAAAAAAATTAAAACACTGTGCGCATATTACGCGTTTAAGGAAATAAAACACCTCATAAAGTCATAAATGACGCATTCTCATTGGTCAATTTAATTTCACATGCAGCAGACGATTACTTTTGATTGGTCCGATTGTCGTTTCAGCACGCCGGGAAAAAAAATCTGAAATATATTCTAAAAAGTCGTATCGTACTATGAAATACATATATTGATACAATACAACATTTTTATCGTGTTTTGCGAGCCATAAATGACTCAGCTACATAATAATAATATATAGGCAGTCTTGTACTAGATTTAGGTTATGTGGCCAAATTTTCGAGCAGTGTTGTGAAAAAGTAAATTTTTTATTACATTGAAAAGAAAAGAATACTTAGCAATTAAAATAAAAACTAGCCTAAACTTAAATTACCTACATTAAAATATTAATAATAATGAAACAAACTATTTAAACCAGACCCCTTAGGCAAGGTTCCGAAGATTCTAGCACCGTTCCCTCTAAATTGCTAGACTGATTCTTTATTGATTTTATTTTAGGTACTGGCATTGTCATCCTGTCTACATACCGAGTTGGTGTAATTCGACATACTAGTTACTAACCTTATATGTCGATCACGACACGCAAGTTTAAAGAACACGGTAGTCGCACCCAACTGCTTCAACCATGCTCACCCTAAGAAACTTAACTACAATACCAGAACTTCATACATTATAGTATTTTCATTTATCTTGTCTAGCCTTGGTCTCATCATCGAGTTAAGGAATGTAATATCCCTTAAATGACAATTCATTATTCGCTACCCACATTCATGTCACATCAATGCCGTTCACATTTACTCGTGAACACGCTACTTCTCCATATCTTTTTCTGTACTTACCTATAAACTGTTGCATATTTGATCGAGCAAGTAGGCTCATCCGATGACAACCTATGACGTCTAGACTCAACAAGTACGATTTATGCAATGAAAACAATTTAGGGCCTCGGACTTCTTCAGATAATGGCTCTACTGTGTAAATTGTCAGGCTGATTTACCATAACTTGTTTACTGTCCATGTCTTTTGTTATTATTGTTTCACGTGACACGCTAAATAAAACTAGACAGAATAGCAGCAAATATTCCAGTTCCTATTGTACTTCACCTATCAACCTATGTTGTCAAAGCGCTCCGCTCTCAGTAACATCGCAACATGAACCGGTAGATGATTAGATATTCTCGTGACGGGAATTAGGATTCATTTACGCTAATGTGATAATCAGTGAGACAAAGAAAAACCCTTATTTGTTAAATGTTTGACGCAATCGATACGATATTGAGAACCGTTGTTCCATATTTGAATGGAGGGGTGCTAACTCGTGTTTTCTAAAAAAACCGAAGGCCGTCGAATGAATAGTTATGTGTATTGTTGTCGAATGCCCTTAGTCGGTCGGTCACGTAGATTGCAGGCAAGTCAGATTCCGCCGTCGCCATCGCCGCCGGCTGCCGCGCCAGTCCGCCGCCGGCTTCACCCGTGCGGTTCTCATCTCGCCCTTATCCCTTATCTCTCGCCACTCGAACCGCGTGACTCGCCATCCCCGGCATCAGTACTGCTAACGCCCGTGATATCGGCCTCGGCGACTATCAAGATCCAACGTTTATAATATTGTGACGATTTTACTATATAGTCGTATCAAATATGTCATTTACGACTCTCACTGTTATTATATAGGGAAGAAATCAGTCGATAACGCCAACATTCGGCTTTGTTTTGTAGTGGACGCTGCAAAAATATTGCCTTTGCGACCAAGTGGTAAGTACATTATTCTATTTCAATCATCATCAATACTTTAGTTTCGTGGTTAAATCTGAGCAGTAAAACATTAGTCTAAAATACACAATAAGTAATTTATTTCCAAAAAAAAACATAAAAAGGAAATAGAAGTAAACTTTTCTTAACCATTGTGTTTTTACTTTGTTTAGTTAGGAATATATGTATGTAATACACGAATTATTTTTCCATAATGAAATTCATACGCTCTGACCTATGTTTTTACTTAGTGACTTGACCAAATAGAGTAGGTAGTAGTTAAGTCCGTCTAATCTTGTCCTAAGAAAATTGTTATAATTATTATTTACCTATGAATATAATGAATCGCATCAGTTGAATCCGGTGTCGTGCGCATTTCACTAAACGACTCCTCAAAAACTTCGTCTTTTACCAACCCTCTTCTCAGTGTCGCTGTTTATCCGTTCACCCGAGTCAATCTGTCCAACAATGTCGTGTGAGTGTCTGTCGTTTAACAATTGACATAATATTATCTTTATTTTGATTTCATACATATCTATGTGGAATATTTGTTGAGTTTTCATACCACTGACTGAAACAGTCTTGCAGAAAAAAATAAATCTAGATTTAGTAGTTAAACCTGGCTTAAGCTTGACAGTTCCATCATTTTGACACTACTAAACTGAGCTTAACACTAACTCGATATTTATGCGTTTCCAGCAAGTAACCATTAGATAATTAAACCACCGATGGCAATTACTAATTCCTTAGTTGGTATTAGAAACTCCACAAGATTTTTGACAATTCTATTGACTTGAATCATGTGTTTAAAAAGAAAATAAACCGTTATCAAAGTCGTAAAGTCCATAATAATCGAATCGTCCAAGATAATCGTTAAAAGTTAATATAAGCAAAGTTTATCGTGACAGATAAGAACCTGTTAAACTGAACTAGGCTTTACACAACTTCTCAACAATCTTCAACATTCTGAAAACTATACACTATCAACAAGTGGAATTGAATCAAGTTCGGGCTAGTAGTCGTTTCCGATATAAAAGTGATTTGAAAACAATTCTTTATTGCTTGTGTTAGAACTATTTAGTGAAGTCTGCAGTAAAATTATTAATATTTACTTTTAAATAAACCACTTTGTTATGCCTACTACGTATTAAATGTTAATTGTTAAATATTACTACTGGAGGCAAAATAACTAGAGTCTAAATTCCAAGTATATACGAGTTTTGTATCCATCTCTTCTGAAGGCCATCTCTACCAGGTTACGTATGTACTTGAGAGTTGTCGTAAACAGTGTATCATTCACCACGTAGGTACATAGTCATATGAACATTTGTGTTGAAATTCATAAAAGTAATTTTGAATTGTTCATTTCAAAAGTATAGACATAGAATAAATACAAGACATACATGACGCTAAACAAACATGATTATTGTAACCAAACATGATTTTTGTTTTTTTTTGAGATGTTTGATATTTGAATGTGTAATTAAAGTGTCGCTTACCAGCACTATAATGTAAACATTAAGATGCAACCACAGATAGAGTGTCTTAATGTAGATCATTTGCTTATCTTCTCATATTAGTTATGATATGGATTTAGACAAAATTCGAAAAGAGAATGGGAGAAGAAAAGAGATGTGCTGGAATTCTCTATGATTGGGTTAAGTACTGTTAAACATATAACTTAACCTTGGTACACACTTGATCAGATTACACTTTGATAAGGGCACTGAATCTTAACATCTTCGCACTAACAAAAGCATACAAATGTCGATACAACCGAGATAACCGATCAATCATGTGACAACCGTCTCGCGTTCGAATGAGAATCAGTTAACTTTAGTGTACCGCGTTTAAGTCTAATTGCTTTCTGATTACAGCCAAAGTAGCAAAATTACCGTTGTTTTAATAATTACTCGCATAACGAACATATAATTAACCGTATTCGGGAGCTGTGTAATAAAATTTTGGTAAGTATCTCAAACTTGAATAGCCTATAACAAATATAGTTAATGCAGACAAAGGATGGTGTATTTACAAAGTCAGCAAGCTCTACCCAAGCATAAAAAATAGTTTTTTCTTATTGTTAATCAGTTGCATAAATTATTTTTGACAAATATAGTTTGGAACGACAATCTTCTTCCCAAACATACTAATGGCAGCCATTCCGCAGCCTCCATTCGGTAGGTACTACGTACTCGTGTCTGCCTGCTAGCTATTCAGCGATTTCGAGGAAATTTTGTTTTGTAAATTATCTATTAATATATTATTTGATACAGCGTATGCGATAAAGAATTAACACGCGTTTTCAAAATTTATACACCTTGTAAATCAATGGATTCCAATCTTTATTGTTTGTAAAAGTAATTGTTTGTTATCTGTCCTAATGTAATGAGTTTGAAATAGTTAACGTCATATTCGTGACGTATAATTATGACTGCTATATTAATTTTAATCTTTTGATATGTATCACTCATAAAATTAGCGAATATAAACTTGTAAACTTTTATTACCGCGGATCATTATACTATTAAATATGATTATTGGAACGTATAATTATATTACCAGTACTTATAATCATATTTTATCCTCGCCTTGAGGAGCAACGTCACTGAAGGACTGTCAGACTGTCCCATCCGACGGTATTCGAATATTAATTGCAGAGGAAAATTGTATCGCATCACGCATATCAAGTAGTTAAACAGGATCTACGCATTGCTCAATAAAGCAGTTTATGAGAATATATCATACAATTGATAAACAAACAACAGTCATAAATTAGAAATGAATAAACGAGACCTAAGCTCGCTTGCGACAAATAAATTCTTACCTAGTTCTGGTTAGTACTTATTATCAAGTGCCTGCACGATAATCATAATTTGATGCCGGGATTGTTAATCTATGTAATTTTAAAATCATTTGTAATGTGGCAATTTGTATTAATAGCAACGCACATGTTTTGGATGTCCATGGATGGCGGTGATTGCTTCCCATTAGGTGGCCCGCATGCTCGTTTGCCACCTCTTATACAGCGTGTATTTTTGATAATACCTAGTATAAAAAACGTGTTTGTGACTTCGCGACGTGAAACTTAAACCTAGATGAGACAACTCTTAACTAACAATGAATCTACCCACTAGGCATCGACATCTCTATGCATGTTTCTTATATCAAAACGGCGCACAACATTTGTTCACAGCTCGGATTTGTGAACCTTTCACTATAGTTTGTTGACGTCCGTGACAGAGCCTGTGCCAAAGTAATATTGATGATTGATGCGACGCGCGTTATGTTCCAAACAGCCAATCTATTGCCGTAAGGTACGTAGATATTACAATACCAGAATATATATTGTGGAAAAATAAGTCGGGCCATGGAGAGAAACTACCTTAAATCTTAAATCCTTAAGTTGGCTCATTTTACTTAAAACAGACATTCCTTTATTTTTAAAAAGAAACAAAACTGTATTCAAAGATTTTCTAAAACTAGCTTGCCACGCCTGGGACTCGAACCAACTAAAATTTAAAAAAAACAAGCAGTCTCTATTGTATTATACTAATCTATGAGATTATTATTCAGGATAAAATTTCTCTAACAAATATACATATAGACATGATAGACATGATAGTCTATAGAAATAGCGAAAAGTATAAAATTGTTTTGAATATAAAACATATCGCCTTGTGCCAGGCTCTTCTTAAAGACTTGCTTCTCCAGCGCCATACTGGGGCTCTGTACATACATTTTTCATTCAAATTTACTTCAATTTTTTTAGTAAAATTTATAGAGCTGCGTATATAAAAGCTTTAAAAATAATAATGGAACAACAAATTATCCAACCGAATTCCAAAAAACGTTCCATTACCGAGCACCAGTACCTAAGTAAATCGACAAACAAAACTGCGAATCTGGAAACTTTCCTTCTGTAGTATCTTTTTGTACGTAGCGAAATAATCCATTTGTTAAATTACCGTTACGGCTCATCAGTAAATTAGTATTATACCATGTTAGTATACACCATGAGACATTGCATATTGTCGTTGCTGGAAAGCAGTGCAGCAAGTGCTAATCGCAAGTCTCTTAAATTTTGTTGTCGAGAATGTTTACGATAATTAGCAATTCAGTTGTATTCCAATTGACATGGTCGTAGCCCAAGGATAGGCGACACTTCGCATCAAGTAGGTGCCATCATTTACGCTAAGATGTCGTGCCGGCCAGTGGGCGCTGCACTATCTTTTTAATATTAATTTATAACGAGTGTCACACCAGCAAACATACGCTCACATTTCGTCATCGAGTAGCGACGATTTTTTGAACAGTGACAGTGACTAAGGAACGAAAGTTTGTGGCAGTAAAATGGTTAGTTACCTTTTGTTTACTTTATGTTTGATAAGTAGTTATTAGTTTTGTTATTGTTAATTTAGCTAAATTCGAATTCTTATATAGTTATAATATAAAATTTTAAGCAACATAGCGACAGAGCTTATAGCAACTGTTTCTTTAATGACACGAATAATATTATTTTACTGACGTGAGGACTCTGATTATTCTGTAATAGGCGAAGAGGCCTTTGATATATCCTATTCGAATTGAAAATTCTCACTTGGAATGAAAATTTGTAATATACCTACAGGTCCACGACCAGGACATTTGTTAAAGTGTAGTAAATAAGTAAACAGTAACACCGTGTGAGAATTAAAGCACAATTGACGCAAATGTGGGTCGTGACTATGCAGTTAGACAGTGGTCGTCCCAATGAGTTTATCATAGTGTTAACATGCTACGCCCATAAGCGCTTTTGTTTATTATACTGGCAACGTATGCAAGATATTAGCGCCATGCTGATCGATTAAATGTTGCCTCATTAGTACATTACTCGTCCATAACGAACACCTAATGAAGATGCTAAATACCGACTATTAATACTGAGGTGTTAATCTCGCGTTTTAAAATGTTATTGTAGGAATTATCGTTTAATTTGCCCATGCATAAATCATTTCTAAGCATTTCTTGTTGACGGATGATTAATTTTTAGTTCCATTCATTTTAAAAATCGTAGTAATTTTAGTCACAAGTCAATTTGGTAATGTCAACATGGTAAACACAAGTAAATTATGAATCAATACACACTTCTGCAGACGAAAGTATACTCGTCCATTAATTAAAAGTACTCAGTGAATATTAAAATGCTCCATCTGTCGGTATGGAACATGTACATTCGTATCGTACTTATTTTAATTAATGAGGATGTGATTAAAGGTTACTCGCAAATTCATAGTTTCTCCTCAAGTAAGAGCTTAAACACTCACAAAAAAAATACAAAAGTAATTTTAATTAGCAACATACATTAGCAACCTCCAGAAAGACTAACTAGCGATATCTACCTATTGTATTTCCACACTTTCTGAACAATAACAGTTTTTCATCACATCATTACTCTTTAATTTTAATCATAGTCTATAGTAGGTACATCCCGTAAAAAATATATCTTCTGGTCAATAAGTTTATTACATTAATTAGCGGCTTTGTGTTTTTGTCAATTATAGACTTAGTTTTAACATAAACTTATATAGGTAAGGTGCTAGAAAATTAGGTGCGGATATTTTCAGGATATGTAATTAATAACACTAATAACCTAAAAATCAATTGTACATATAAATCATTTAAATCATGTCAGCTGAAAGACGTCCACTCCTGGCTATGTCCAGGAGTGGACGTCTCCCTCAAGGCTCTCCAATCAGACCGGTCTTGTGCTTTTCGCATCCACCGCGATCCCGCGATCTTAACCAGGTCGTCGCTCCATCTTGTTGGAGGCCTACCGACAGCTCGTCTCCCGGTCCGCTGACTCCACTCCAAAACCTTTTGACCCCATCTGCCATCAGTTCTGCGAGCAATGTGCCCCAAGTGCTACGTCGGTAACCTTAGTTCTATTGCGGATATCATCATTTCTGATTCTATTCCGCAGAGAAAACCCGAGAATAGCCCTCTCTATAGCCCTTTGAGTGACTTTGAGCTTTCTCATGAGGCCCATCGCTAGCGCCCACGTCTCAGATCCATATGTCATCACTAGCAACACACACTGGTCAAAGACTTTTGACTTCAAACACTGCGGTAATTTGGATAAAAAGACACTGCGAAGCTTCCCGAACGCTGGCCGAAGTTGGAACTACCTAAATGGACCGTTTGTCCTAGGTTTACATAGTCGTCAACAACTTTGAGCGCAGAGCCTCCGACTATTACGGAAGTTAGCACAACATGGACATTAGACATGACTTTCGTCTTGTCCAAGTTCATGTTCTTTTAAGTACCTATTGGGTGGTAATATTTTTTTTATACAAAAATACCACTCCGTCCAAAAATAATCATCTTTGCTTAACATTAACTGTATTTTTTTATTAAATTTAATGTAAACTAATTAACAACGATGCAAATAATCGATTCTCAAAATATCCGCATCTGCTTTTCTAGCACACTGTATTAATCATAATTTCATATTATTTGCAAGCACTAGTGTTTATTAAATAATACAACAACAAAAAAACAGAAATATGCCTAACATTGTTAGAAAACGATGCACAGCTGGAAATTTTACGTACGCCGCTATACATTAGAAGAATAACAAAGCTACTATTCCACAATGTTAATTTATTTACAACAATGCATAAATGACAGCAATAAGTGAGAAATGGACACCATTCTTAGCCACCTATTAACTAAATGTACTTGTTAATCTGAAGAGATGTTGTGGATATATTGGCGACTAAATATTGTAATTTAAAACAATCGACGCCCATCAACTTACAATGTATTGTCTTCAATTGTTTTTTACTAAAAGAAGTCCTTTATCACGCCTCAGTGTGACGTGATTAAGTCTATACTAACAAAACTCTTGTGTACGTGTCGGTTGACTACGTCGCAGTATACATATAAGCTAAAGTAGTATGGAAGCTACGAACAAATCGATCGAAACGAATACACTCACACAGACGCACGCTCTACAAGGCCTCTAAGGGGGTCTCGCGGTAGGTTCTGCAGTTGCTCGATTTGTTCGTAGCTTCCCTATTGCATTAGCTTATATATATATACTGTGACTACGTCAAACTTGACTTCTCTTTCAATAAACAGATTTTACTCTCTTCAGGTGCACGTCAAGACGTCGTCTCAATAACTATTAAAAACGTGCAAAAATCGAACATACCTACTTCTATGAAATCTCACAATCGTGTACCCAGCACTAAATGAGCCAACCCCTGAACAATTGAGTTTCACAAGGTTTGGGGGCTGTTTCACCATCCATTGGTTAGTGTTAAATGTGATGCCATCTCTATTTGTTTTGTTCGAATAGACGGAGACGGCATCACTTTTAACCGTCAGTTAACACTAATCAATAGATGGTGAAACAGCCCCTTAGAGTTTTATTTGTGCGTTTAAAATTTTATAATGGTGCAACTTTTATTAATAAACTAGCTTTTACCCGCGGCTTCGCACGCGTAAACTAATAAAACGGGGATGTATTCGGTCCCTTAGTTATAAAACTATCCCGTGGGAATATCCGGATAAAAAGTAGCCTATGTGTTATTTCAGACGTTCAACTACCTACATACCAAATTTCATGACTCTAAGCCCAGCAGTTGTTATTTCGAGATTTTATCCATATCCCGTGGGAATATCGGGATAAAAAATAGCCTATGTATTATTTCAAAGGTCCAGCTACCTACACACCGAATTTCATGGCTCTAAGCACAGTGGTTGTTATTTCGAGATTTCATCCCCAGGTATCCCGTGGGAATATTGGATCAAAAAGTCGCTTATGTGTTATTCCAGACTTCCGGCTACCTACATTCCAAATTTTATGACTCTAAGCCCAACGGTTATTATTCCAAGATTTTATCCCTATCCCGTGGAAATATCGAGATAAAAAGTAGCCTATCTATTATTCCAGAGGTCCAGCTATCTACATACTAAATTTCATGGCTCTAAGCACAGCGGTTGTTATTTCTAGATTTTATCCCTAGGTATCCCGTGGGAATATTGGGTCGAAAAGTGGCCTATGTGTTATTACAGACGGCTAACTACCTACATACCAAATTTCATGACTCTAAGCCCAGCGGTCATTATTTCAAGATTTTATCCCTATCCCGTGGGAATATCGGGTTAAAAAATAGCATATGTAGTATTTCAGAGGTCCAGCTACCTATATACCGAATTTCATGGCTCTAGTCCCAGTGGTTGTTATTTCGAGATTTCATCCCTAGGTATCCCGTGGGAATATCGGGTCAAAAAGTCACCTATGAGTAATTCCAAACGTCCAACTACCTACATACTAAATTTCATGACTCCAAGCCCAGCGGTTGCTATTTCGAGATTTTATCCCTATCCCGTGGGAATATCGGGATAAAAAGTATCCTATGTCCGTCTCCTGGCTCTAAGCTACCTCCCTACCAATTTTCAGCCAAATCTGTTCTGCCGTTCTTGAGTTATAAGTGGTGTAACTAACACGACTTTCTTTTATATATATAGATAGATATACTAGCTTTTGCCCGCGGCTCCGCCCGCGCGGTATTCGGTTATCGCGCGCTCTTCCCTCGGGAACTGTGCATTTTTCCGGGATAAAAAATAGCCTATGTCATTCTCGGGCCCATAAACTATCTCTATGCCAAAAATCACGTCGATTCGTCGCTCCGTTACGGCCTGAAAGACGGACAAACATACAAACACACAAACACACTTCCGCATTTATAATATTAGTAAGTATGATTTTAATTAAAATAAAATAAAAAGTCTTCTAGGTTTTACCTTACGTTACTAGGACTTACCATACCAACACATACTTACATGTTTAAATAAATATTGCTAAGTAAAATAGAGTCGCATTTTTGCAACCAGGGCCCTATGATATAAGTGGTTATATTCTTGACAGAGTGGTCGCGGTCGTCAGTTGAGAATTAGTAGTGAACCTTCATGATGACTTCCTTTGGATAACCTAACCAACAAAAAGTTGGAAAATCCCCGACCTTGTAACTTGAAAGTTCAATATCTCAAAAACGGCTTAACCGATTTCGATGAAATATGTCTAAGAACCATCGCTAGAAAACCTGCTTTCAGATATAAAAAAAACGCATTCAAATCGGCTCACCCGTTTAAAAGCACCGATGGCACAGACAGACACGCATAGCGGTCAAACTTATAACACCCCTCTTTTTGCATCGGGAGTTAAAAATACAATACAATACAATGACTTTTTATTTTAAAACCGACAACAAGCGTTTTTCCTGAGATAAGTCCAAGTTAGATCGATTTTTCATCCCCGAAAACCCCTACATAACAAACATCGAAATCGTTGGAGCCGTTTCCGAGATCCCCGAAATATATTTACAAGAATTGCTCGTTTAAAGGTATTAGATAATAATCGATGTTCTCAAAAATCCTTTCGAGTAGATCTCTGATCTGACCTGGACAAAAAAAGGAGAAACTAAATAGATAAGTAATTACCTCTATCATATGTAACAGAACAATTACTTTGATGCTAAAAATAACAAGAAAATGAAGAATTGTCTTTCATAATCAGCAGTTGTCTATGTTTTTCTGCACTTACGTAATTAGTTACTTGAATTGTAAAAAGGAGACCCTGGTAGGAATTATTTTCTTGTCATAAATACAATGGAAAGGCAAGTGTTTAATGTTATTCCTTGTATTTCTAAACAAAAAGTCGATCGACTTGAGGATTTTTTATTTAAGGTGATACTTCTAACACTGTCATGGCAATAAATTTAAAGTGTATTATTTTGTAATGGGGTGCTTTATTATCAGAATCAAACTTTTTTTAATATACCCAGGCCTTAAAGAGTTCTTTTAAGTATTATTAGGGTTTCTTAATTTAATCTACCTCCTCTATCAGATAGACCACCATTGTCAAAAAGAATGCTAACTTCGCACTTTCCCGGATTAAAACAGTAGCTTATGTTTTGTTATTCCAATACAGTGAAGGTTCCTATTCGTGAAACAATTTTTGAAATCCCAAAAACCATTAATAGTTTCGGAGACCATCCTTTTTACTTAGATGTAAGTATGTGTATGTACAGGACACAGTAAAAAAACGCTTGATAAAAAAGAAAAGCTTAGCACCCTTTTTCTTCTAAGCAGAACGTAAAACAAAAATGCGGCGATAATGGCGTTAAGTAAAGGCCATTATCCTTTACGATTTAAATTGGTGTGTCACAACAAGTAAACTGTCCCAATAGCTACGGGTGAGCAATCCAATTAAAGTTGTTGTGGAGCGATAAGCGTACGCGACCGATTGACGGCGCGCACGCAGCCAGTTGATGGGACTCGTGGTCGGATCCTCGTGAGCGATCACATGACTGTGATGAGACCACTTAAGCAAATAAATTACTGGAGTGCTACCGAACAACCACTTCTGTCAATATTTTCATGCATTTACCTTTTCAATTTATGGTCGTTTGTTAAAAGAAACATCTTATTGGATGGCTTTACACTGTTCTCCGGGAATTCGTGCTAGCCGTGCTTATGGTGATCCCGTCACCGATTTAAATCCTTTATTAATTATTTGGCGGATTTAGGTAATTAAATTAACGCAAGTTGTCTAAGATTGAGTTTTAAAACAGTTGAATAAAACAGTTAAAAATTTAGGTTAAGTGGCAGTGCCAGTGTTTTTAATATTTGCAGCTTTTTCAAGGATTGATGGTCTTAAACAGGATTTTTTAATAAGTATACGACAATGATAGCGTAGATAACCTACTGACTACTCTTCACATCGCATATGCTAGGTATACAAAAAAACATTTCAGTAAGGTTCCAAGCTGAAACATTAGCTCCTTTAACTGTTTTAAGACGTTTTACTTAATTTTGTTTTCCTTTTGTGGCATAATTATTTTTTCACTTCTCATGCTCTTTCAATTTTACTTAAAACTTTAGTCTCTGCATATTGGGACTAAAGCTCTTTTTTTATTCTCTAGGAATAAAGTTTTTTTTTTTAATTCACGTTGGAAACCCCAAAACAGCCAACACGGTTTTTGTGAATGGAAGATTTTTAGGCGTGGAAATAACCTCAAAATGACAACTGTGCTAATATATTAAATAAAACACGATTTAATTTCGTGAAACACAATAATTATTAATAACAGGGAATATGAATCTATTCAATTATATTAAGGATTAATTCATTTTATTGTGCATAATCCAATTAGTTTTAGAATAGTTTTAAATATTGAAACTGTTGGCTAAATATGCAAGCTTTTAAATCATCACTTCATGAACAATTAAAGAAAAACCGCTCAATATTTTTTTTGCTATTCCAATTTTGAACAGATGGCCTGTTCATTAATCTAGCGTATACATTTTTAAAAAGTACCTAATATTGTAATTTTGTACAAAACATTGTTTTTTTCCCTCGCATTCAAAGTGAAAAGTAGAGTGTTTAACGCGAGACTAAACAACTGTTAGTCCCTTGTTGAACAATCTACTATTTTTAAGCGAGTCCATTCTTAGTGACCAGTACTCAACCACATATTTAAAAAAATAAAACATTATCCTCGTCATGTCCGACCGAATTTAAGCATTTTGTGCATATTATGCGTTTAAGAAAATAGAAATCACCTCATAAAAGTCATAAATGAAGCATTCTCATTGGTCAATTTAATTTCACATCCAGCTGACGAGTACTTTTGATTGGTCCGATGGTCGTTTCAGGACGCCGGGAATGAAATTCTAAAATAAGTATATTCTAAAAAATCATATCGTACTATGACATACATACTTATATTGATACGACCTGTTACCGTAATGTGTAACATTGTTGTCGTGTTTTGCAAGCCATAAAAGAGCCAGCTGTTAAATGTACATACATATATAGACAGTTTTGGTTACTGGATTTAAGTTATCTATGGCCACATTTTCGTGCAGTACCGTGAAATAAAATACGTCGATACCATGAGCGCAGTTCTGTAACCAAATATTTAAGCCATAGTTTGTGTGACGTTTACAAACAAGATTTAGCGAAAAGCCTTCAGGTTTCTTGGCTGAAGGCGTTAAGCAGAATCAGTCGCGGAGAAGATCAGTCTGTAACTAGACGCGGTGATAACGCGCAGCTTTTATGAATAGCCGCTGGTATTTGACGTCCATTCGGAAGTCTTGACATTTTGTAGCTATACAAAATGGATATGAAGGCATTAGGTGCGTACAACATTTACTATACGAAAAATTTAAACGAAAATGATCCCGCGATTGCCCAAAAGTTGTATAAATAATTTTTGTGAAGACGTGTTAACTTTTGAGAGGACAGTAAAATATCTTCTTTTTAACATGTTTAAATAGCAAAATAAAAACATTCGTCCATTATCATAACAAATATACAGTTTATCCCAAAGTGACGAATTACGCGACCCACGTTATACAAAAGAAAATCGTGCAAATTTTATTTTTCTTCCCGTTAATACACAAAGATAACACAGAAAAGAAATAAATTTCAAGTCTTGAGTAGGTATTGAAACTGTTTCAGAAAATACTTAGTGAGTGTTGTGTTCATCGAATTATTCTTTATTGATTGACATTGACTGGTATAGCCGTGTAATTAGTATTACTCAACACAGCATTATATCAAGTGTCATAAATCCTAATCTTCCCTTCCCCCGGTTGAGTTGTTGCTTCCCGCATATCCATACTTCCATACTTAATATTATAAATGCCAAAGTGTTGTGCATATGTTTGTGTGTTTGTCCGTCTTTCACGCCGTAACGGAGTAATGGATCGACGTGATTTTTGGCATAGAGATAGTTTATGGGCCCGAGAGTGACATAGGCTATTTTTTATCCCGGAAAAAAGCACAGTTCCCGAGGGAACAGCGCGCGATAACTAATACCACGCGGGCGGAGCCGGGGGCAAAAGCTAGTACGTATATATATATATATTTTTTTAACTAACTGATTGAACGGCACGTCTTAGTTCAAACACGTGAACACAAATGCATATGTAATAAGTTTTTGACAAAATTCTCACTTTTAATACTTGCTTTTTTTGCTAATTGTACTTTTTGTTGTACTTGCATTGTCATTTAAACTACATTTCCGTACCAAATTTCAAATTGATGCCATTAACTATTGAGGAGTTCCTTCCTGTGGAGACCATCCTGGCTGGACCATCAGTATGTCACTACCAAATTTTTGTATTGTCACCAGATTTACATCAGTATGCCAAATTTCAAGTCATTCCGACTCTGGAAATACCTAGGTCAAATTTAGCTTGCAAGATTTGACCCAAATAAATAAATAAACAGGCCAAGCTAAATAAAAGCTTGCCTGTGATGGTACAAAAATCTACAATACAGTACAATGACTCTCTAATAAGAAAATTCTAATTAAGTAATCTTATTTAATCAAATACGTATGAAAAATAATTTTATTTACATTAAATTAAATTAACATTTACATATGAATAACTTAACATTTCCGGATTATACGTCCCAGTACCGGGCACAAGCCTTCTCTAGGAATTGGAGATTTTTCCACAAACACTATTAAATATGCATATGCAGGTTTCTTTCACTGAAAAACTCATATCGTTCAAAAATAATTTTACATATAAACTCCGTAAAGATAAAGGGTGGTAAAGGAATGTCTTGGGCGATACTTTATTTATATTTACGTATAAAACAAAAGCCAATTTAGAAAGCGTATAAAATTTGCATTATTCATAGTTGACTTTGTTGAAACAGCAGGATGCCCTTTTATCAAAAAATACGTGTACTTATAGATCCAGAATGTATCCAAATGAAGAGCAAAACAAAACAGGTTGATGATGAAGTAGAGTATAAAATCAAAGAGTATTTTTTTTGTAAATATTCTTGTCTATGCTCTGCTTATAATTACAATTCACTTATATCCCACAGGACAAATGAAAAACAATCACTTCATCTTTAAACCGCGAATTATAATTTTTCACAAATCTCGTAAAATGACATGCGCTCTTTTTAGTGCTGAACCAAAAAGTCTGTGATACTGGCTACTGTATTAAAAATTTCATCAAAGCTCTGTATAAAAAACTGAAATAGTTATTTATGTTATCAGTTACTTATAATAACTATTTCAGTTTGCTATACAGAGCTTTAATGATTTTTTTTAGTATAGGTAGTACATGAGAGGCATTAAAACACGAATATATACTATGATATGAATTGGGAATCAGTGTTGAAATGCAATAAAAGTGATAAAACACATAAAAGTGCGTTGTTAAAGATGGTTCTATAATACGAATATTTACAAGCTAGGAATTTTACACTTGTATTTGCTTTTCAGTAAAATATGCATAGACCAAAAATCATTCAAGAAGATACCGATGTAATATTTACAATATTAAAAATTGAAACCAATTAAATTTTAACCGTTTTAAACTTTCGTGATTTTCACTCATAGTCAATATTTTGCGGTATTCCACAAACGGGACTTATCACGCTAACACACAGGAGTAATATTTACCTCGACGTTTCGGCAACAAAATAAAATAAAAATAAATTATTTACGTAATTAAATTAAACGAAAAAGTTTGAACACGACATATAATTTAAAAGCCTTGAAGCTTAAAACTCGTCGAAGTACCTACTAACTAGTCTTTGATAAACTTTATCTTCTGATAATTTACCAGGTAATTTTTTTTTCAGGTCCGCAAAACAAGCATCCGAATGACTGCTATTAAAGAATATCCTTTCGACCTCAGCGACCTCCAGAATCAGAACAGCGACCAACGTCCTGCGTCTCCGCAGCCTCCTCAGCCTAAACAGCCCACGGAGACTAGTGCTCCGCTGCCGCTGCGGCCGTCGCTCGTAACGTCACAATCACCCTTCTCCGACGGAAAAAGAAAAGTCTCCATAATGGCCGACGAGAACAGCAAAGACAGGGAAAATTTGCCGTCTGAAAGGTAATTGTTTTATCGCAATGACTCAGTGTAGTGCAGTAATAAAGGGTAGAAATTAAATGAGGACAATCTTAGTAAGTATTAATGTAAAATGCTAGAATATGGCAAAAATTATTACAGAATTATGAAATTTGCCAAAAATTAAGGCCTCACAATACAAGTAAAGAAAAAAAATTAAATGCAGAGATTTGTAAAAAAATTACTTCATTTTTCATAGAAATCTTGCTTTAGGTATTTCGAATTCCGGTTTGAATTTGGCCGGTTTTTAATTTTTTTTTCTACTGTCGCACTTAACCTGACTTTGTAACCCCGAATTTAAACTGAGTTGTTTAATACTATAAAGAAAGAACATTGATAGTTCAGGATCCGATTAAGATAACGATTAAGATAACTAGCTGTTGCTATCTCGCGGGAACTATGCAATTTTCCAGGATAAAAACTATCTTATGTGCTTCCCCGGGACTATCTATACACCGACCAAATTTCATCTAAATCAGTTTAGCGGTTTAGACTTGATGAAGTAACAAACAAACGAACAAATTTACAGACTTTCGCATTTATAATATTAGTGGGATGTGAGCAAATAAATAGCATTTTGACAGTAACACTGAAAGGATTTTAGATAATTAGCAATGATACTATCTTTGAAGTTAACGCGCGAACTAAAACAATATCACAACAATTTACAGTACCTTAGAAGAAAACATATTTAGCAAAATTACATTGTGTCTCAAGACCTTGTATTTAGATAAGGTTTTACGTTCGGGTCTCTCACGGAATAATGAGACTAGAAGATAGTCTTCGACATCGGGCTTCCTAAATCGAATTTCGTAATTCTCATACCGTCCGTAAAACCCATAGAAAGTATTTATGTTGACATCCCAAAATGTTATCCGCTTATTCTAGAATATTTTTTTTCATATGTGCTCTTCTCACAACTTCCATGATAATTCTGGGGATTCTATGGAAATTTAATTAAATCCCGGAATTTCGATTTCACTGCCAGACCTAGAGATTTACGTGGGAGAAACCATGGGTAAAAGCTAGTAATATATATTTTGTAATTATTCCTATTGGCTTATTTTATTTCTTTCATCGGCGCGCGAGGGGAACAGCGGGACTGTAGGTAATGGTAATTGTACAATTGTACAGAGAGCTGCAGAGAAAGGGTACCCCCCTGTATGGCGGTAAGTATGGATACCGCCGTTACAGGGGGGTACCTTTTCTCTGCAGCTGACTGTACATACCAATTCGTACAACGTGAGTAGCATCCAGACTTCCCCTCCTTTTTTCACTTCTCATGCCCTAAAAGTATGCCAACATAACCTCATATTGCAAGAGTAAAACAAAAAATGGACTTATTTTTTAGTTGAATCTGAGTGGCTTACGCAAAACAAAATCTTTAGGATGAAACCGACACAATATGAAATATTCACATTTCTAAAATAAACTTTGTATAAAACAAAATATGATTGAGTTTTAAAATGAGAACATTTTGAATTGTGTCGGTTTCGTTCTAAATGTGCGTAAATACAGCCAAGGACATTTTTTTGTAACATATCACAGGTATATTTTACATTTCTTCCGCAAAGATGGTAGCACCGCTTGACTCAACGCAGGGTTTTAAATTGCGAATCTGTGCCTGCAAATGCGAGCGGAAAAAGTCCCAGTCCCAAGTCCCAGTATAAGGGATGGCGTCAACTGGGAATATCTCATAATATCGAATAGGATAAAGCACTCAAAAATGGGTGCATCCCAAGTTATATAAAAACGTTAGATATCATTTCATATTACAAACGTTCATAAGTAATATTCGTTACGTACAACTTCGCTCTCAATATTTTTTAAATTTTAATATAAAACACGTTTGCTATGATAAAATATATAATTTCATAATGTATTGACCTATGGACATAAATACATCTAATAGGTAATATAACATTTGCAACCTCTAACAACCAAAACATAAGACATTAATTTAATCTTACAACCGAAAACACAACGCTCAAAAATGTATTTACATATTTACAACAATATTTCACTTTTACGGTTTCCTCGCTGCTATAAAAAAAAACCTAACATCGAAACCTAAAAGTAAGCTACGCTCCGCTTCGCTCCCGCCTTAGCCTTCTGAACCTAAACTATCCAAGTCGCTTCTGGTCCGAACCGTCTTACTCGCTGGCAGAAAATTTGAATTCATCTTTGCAGTGCTAAAATCATATAAAGGATGATAATATCTAATTTTCTGGTTTTAATATTTTAAAATTTACCAATTATTTTAGAAAAAAAGTATAGGTATCACTTGATATTATATCATACTAGCTTTTGCCCGCGGCTCCGCCCGCGTGGTATTCGGTTATCGCGCGCTGTTATCTGTGCATTTTTCCGGGATAAAAAGTAGCCTATATCACTCTCGGGCCCATAAACTATCTCCATGCCAAAAATCACGTCGATCCGTCGCTGCGTTATGGCGTAAAAGACTGACAAACATACAAACATACAAACACACTTTAACATTTATAATATTAGTATGGATATGGATAGTATATTAAATGCCTAAATGCCAAGTTTCATAGTTTTATCTTCGACAGTGACGAACTTCCACCATATAAACTTTCACCCCCTATTTTAACCCCTTAAAGCCTCTTTTTCGCGATAAAAGATAGCCTATGTCCTTTCCCAAGGTCTATTCTATCTCTGTACCCAATTTCATCCAAATCGGTTCAGCGGTTTTGGCGTGAAAGCGTAACAGACAGACAGACAGACAGACAGACAGACAGAGTTACTTTCGCATTTATAATATTAGTATGGAGTATGGATTAATGTTACATGAGAAGCTATTACGTATTATAAACGGTATATCTTATACATGTTATATAATATGAATTTTGCCCATAAACATGTAAATAAAACAACTATTTTACTAATCGAACGTTATATTTAATGAAATTATAGCGTTTCATCCATACTTCCATACTAATATTATAAATGCGAAAGTAACTCTGTCTGTCTGTCTGTCTGTCTGTTACGCTTTCACGCCAAAACCGCTGAACCGATTTGGATGAAATTTGGTACAGAGATAGAATAGACCTTGGGAAAGGACATAGGCTATCTTTTATCGCGAAAAAGAGGCTTTAAGGGGTTAAAATAGGGGCTGAAAGTTTATATGGTGGAAGTTCGTCGCTGTCGAAGATAAAACTATGAAACTTGGCATTTAGGCATTTAATATACTATCCATATCCATGCTAATAATATTATAAATGTCAAAGTGTGTTTGTATGTTTGTCCGTCTTTCACGCCGTAACGGAGCGACGGATCGACGTGATTTTTGGCATGGAGATAGTTTATGGGCCCGAGAGTGATATAGGCTACTTTTTATCCCGGAAAAATGCACAGAAGGAAACAGCACGCGATAACCGAATACCGCGCGGGCGGAGTCGCGGGCAAAAGCTAGTGTTATATATAATATAAAAAATATGCATAATGTATTTTGTTTTTATATAGGTATTCTAGTACTAACCCCTCAAAAATATCTGATAAGCACTAACGTTATACGAATAAAGTTGCGTTAATTGTTTTTAAATGAAATTTAATACAAATATTCTTTATTAAGCACGACAATGCGGTACAATAAATTAACCTACTTACAAATACGAAATGCTTTTGTCTTATCGGATATATGTATTGTCGATGACTGTACTCAATTTAAATTAAGTAGTTGCTTATCTTGCATTTGACATTAATATGTCGTTAGCCGGAAAAAAGCAATGGAAAAACAATTAAATCCTACCCGTTATTTGCGTCAACTGGAAATGACAGATTAATAAATTTTTCAATCAAAAAACACAACCCTCCTTGCGCTAAAAAGCTTGCTAAAAAGCTTGGGATAAAAAGTGTAGTTGTAACAGGACATAATTAGATACTTACGTACGTATATCTTGTAGGTATTTTTGGCAACTTTCTCTTACTTAAAATATTTTTCAAAGATATAGAAAACAAAACAATGGCGGAATCATTAAATATTTTTTTTATAAAATCGAAAATATAAAATAAAAATAAAGTAAAATACGAAGATTTGAACATACGTCCTGTGCATCACAGCTATCATTGTTTTCCACTTAGCTGTCCCTTACTAGAAGTCGTCAAATTTGTCAATCACGATCTGTTTTTCATTTCTAGTGCTGGAAATGTTCTTTTTACAACTTTCTCTTGAAATGTCCTCAAAGATTTAATGAGAATTTAAAATTTAAGCAACTAATTGGTAAAATATCACTTATCAACTAAATAATTAACTGTATCACATTAAAACATATACATAAATAATATGGTGTAGGTATTTATTACGCACATTTAACACATTTATTACAAGCACATTTACTGTAAGAACATTTTTTTAAACAATAAGTTTTTTGTTGCAAGAATGTTTCCACGTTTTTGGGAATATTTTGCATCTTGTATGGTCAGCTAAATAAGTGGTTTATCAATTTTAAAACAAGTTTCTATGAAATGAAGCTTTCAAGTTGACAGATACGACAGATCTATCTGCATTATTGTTTTATACCATGCAAACGATTATCAACTTTAGGGTGGTAGACCACATAATTTATTTGGCTGATGGTACATTGCTAGAACGACGAGTCATGCATCGTCCGCAATTCAGATCATTCATCTCGTGCGTATCACGTGACTTGTTGTGAAACATAGCAGTGCTTCGGCCAGCCTTAAGAGACCTCAGGCATTGTTCAGAGGACTTTTGGAAACAAATAACCTGGTCAGGAATCGGGGCTCATGCTTTTTTGGTAATGATATTTGCATTAAAAAAGAATAGACGGCGACTCCCAAGAAGGTGGTACCTATTACATACTAAACACAACGGTGTTATTTATGTATGTCAATGTCACGAACTATATTTATAAATAAGATGACTTAATGGATCGTTTATTATTTGCCCGGAAGTTATTTTGTAAGTACTTTTTTAACAGACTTCATCACAGATTGTAAAGTCAGCACCAGAGCAGTACAGTTATGATTTCTTGAAACAACTGCAACGTAAATTTCCGAAGTATCTCATCTGGCGCATACAAGGGCAATACACACGGAAAAAAAGGATGTCTTAGATTAAGACAAATACCCTTGATATAGACCATAATATTTCGTATATGTATAGCCGGACACCATATTGTACCTATTGGATGAAGACAAATATTGTCTTGGGTTACTTGAAGAAAATAATTACTTCGATTTAAAAAAAAACTTGCGACTACCTATGAATATTCTTGGTCAAAGGATTCCTTTTTTCCGTGCAGCCTAAACTTTTAATATACTAAGCCTTTATTTACCCTCGGCTTCCCACGCATAAAATTGAATTGAAATCCTGCAATTTCTCATAAATTCCCATGGGAATTCCCAAATATTTCATCATGATAGTCGCTAACGTTGTACAAAAAAAAACCACACCGAATTTCATGTCTCTAATCCTAGCGGTTCAAATTTTGGGATTTTATTTCGATCTCGTGTAAATTTGGGACAAAAAGTAGTCTTTTGTTATTTACCTACCTATTAAAAAAATAGTAGATAAAATGGATGAAATCGTTATAGTTAATAACTATAACGATTAGTTATAACATAATTCATTCTCAAGTCACGAAGCAACCAAGGAGTTACATTCATACAAGTACTTAATAACAACACATACATACATAAAATCACGCCTCTTTCCCAGCGGGGTAGGCAGAGACTACATCCTTCCACTTGCTTTGATTCTGGCATACAACTCTCGCTTCCTCTACATTCATCAATCGGTATCCCTTTACTTGACCGAACTTCATTTGCACGAATTTCATGTGCTATAATATACAAACGTCATAATTTTGTTTCCTATAAATTCATTATCACTACTCATTTTTACCATATTAATCAAATGGCAGAATCTTTGTTTCCTATAAAGTTACTTTCAATAATTTCATTTTTCATAATCATTGTAATCCATAAGTATCACATGCCATAATATCATTTGGACGTCAAGAGGATATACTGATAAATCCCATACGTCAAACAAGCCTTTGAATCAGGTAAATTTTAAGCACATAGATTAGGTTAGGTTAGAATTGCGACATTTGATTTGTGCGAGCGAGCGAAGCGAGCGAGCAAGACGGTTCGGAGCAGAAGCGACTCGGATAGGTTAGGTTCAGAAGGCTAAGGCGGGAGCGAAGCGCAGCGTAGCTCCCGCCTTAGCCTTCGATGTTAGGTTTTTTTTTATAACAGCCCGGATAATAAAGATAATAGATAGATTAGTAAAAGAAACCAACATCTCAACTACGCGGAATAGGAGCTCCGCGCACGTACGTAGCCACGATAAATTCAGAAAGGAACAATATTTGGTATGGCGTTTGAATATTCTATTAAATGATATTATTGCACTTAATAATATGGAAAACAATACGTATTGCATTCGTATCGTTATGGCATCAAAGTTTCGGGAAAATAAGAATATATCAAATAAATTTTCTGGTAAACGAAACATTCGAGCAAATGAAGTTTCGGGCATGTGGAGTTCGGGATAATGAAATTATGGCATATAACTTTCGGTCAAACAATAGACAACCTTCATCAATCTTTTCATGCATGCACGTCGGTTTAGAGTACTCCTGACCCGACCTTTCTTCAGAATGTCCCCGATTTGATCGTGGTACGTTCGTCTAGGTCTTCCTCTCCCAACGTTCCCATTCACGCTCGTCTTATAGATTTGCTTAGTCAATCTGTTTTCACTCATTCTCTCCACATGCCCAAACCATCCAAGCATACCTTTCTCAATCCGTGTGACTATACCTTCATTTACACCACAGCGTTCCCTTATCGCACTATTTCTAATTCTGTCACTCAATTTCACATCTAACATACTTCTTAACGCTCTCATTTCTACCGCATTTATTCTACTCTGATGCCTTTCCTGCCTTAATAATACTTAATAACAAGTACAGAAGATGTGAATAAAAATGCTTAAAAATACTTTCAGTTTCTTATACTGCCGGTACATTATTAAAGGTTGGCAGGCACTTACCTAATCTGGTTACGTGGGTGCACACTCAGCGAGGTTCAGCTGAAAACCAACGCTGCAGCCCAGGTTACAGGGCTACATACAGCACATAATGAGCTGAGTCCTCTTGGCATTACACTACAGCACAATGTCTCTAATTTTTCTCTCTTCTTCTATTTATGTTTTTACTGTGTCTTTATTGTGATTTAGTGTGTTTTTTTATGTCAATAAATGTTGTGAGTTTGAGTTTGAAATCTCGTTCTGTACCTACTGTGGTACATAACCAGCTTAAATAAGTAGCAGTTTTGTTTTAATGCCGCTCTACTCCCTTACGTTAGCGAGTGACGAAATTTTGCGTCTCCCGATCATTCTCCGTGATATTATGTATTATTTCATTGTACTTGGTCGTGGAGAAATCAAATAAAATTCTTACTTATTCGTTTCGCAGCTATTTTGTCCATTATGATAGTTTGCAGAAGGCGATATGTAGGTAACTATTACTGGTGTCGGATAATATGACTTAAATGTAAATACACGACTTTCTTTTGCTTGACTGTTAGAACAAGTTCAGTCTAGTTTCTTTCTCCTTTGCTGAATAACCTGCCGAAAAAAATACCATCTGTGTCAAATTTAGCGGTTAAAGGCTACTTTTTATTCCGGAAAAATGCACAGTTCCTGAGGGAACAGCGCGGGATAACCCGCGCGAAGCCGCGAAGTCGCGGGCAAAAGCTAGTATCTTAAAAAATGCCGACAGCCAAGTAAAATGTCATAAAATCAAAGCGCCTAAACATTACTGTAGGCAAATAATGTAACGGAGCGATAAAGACATGTTAAATTATCTAGGAAACTGTAAAATACTTAATCACCTTCTCACTAGTGAGTCTGAGTCATCACCATGAATCATCCATTATCATTTACTTTTCATAAAAAAAGCGGGGATAGTTTTACAAACAACTTTCTACTTCAAGCTTTTTATTATTAACATTAGTACCTACTTTACATTAATTGGTAGTAAAAACCTGTTGCCGACGGGATCCCCTTCAATCGCATTTTTTCTTTTTAGACTATTAATGTTTCGCATAATTGATTTGGCATAATTTGTATTGGCATAATAATACTGTCGCATAGTAATACTTTGGCCTACTACTTTTTTGGCATATTAAACTATTAGAATTACCAAGGACGATTAATTGGAATTACTATTAAATTATTATTATTAAATTATTAGAATTCAGTTGGACTGATTTGTATTACACTAATACATATTATTGTTTGGGCTATTGATTAATTTGATTTTTTTTATAAATGAACAACAAAATATTAGGTTAGGTTAGATCACGTTAGGTACATTAGGTTAGGTTAGGATAGTATGATATCCAAGAGCGAAGCGCCCAAGCAACGGAGAAATAGGAGGTCCGCTTCGCGGACCTCCGTCGACCGCGCATTAGTTCCTAAATAATAATATATATTAAAACAAAACTAAGCTTTTCTCGTAGTGCATTAGGTTTGTAATTGTGGTTATGCACTTTGTAATGATGCAAATAATTATTAGGACTTTTTGTATTTATGCCATTTGACGTTAGTCTTCATGAAGATGATGCTTTCTGTATTTATGCTTTTTTAATTTTATGCCTTAAAAAATATGCGTAATGGTGAGTATGCACATCACTAATTCGGCTAAAAGCAATTGTGCGTAACAATAATATTACAAATACCATCCAATAGAGAACCGTTGCCGACACCAACGGACGCACAAAGCAGTCATAAAATATGAAGTCCGTCATAACCACAGTCATAACTTATGAGAGAGCTATTTATGAGATGACTAGCCTTAACCCGCGGCTTCGCCTGCATTAGAAATAACTTAATGCCATTTTAACTCAACTGTTGTAAATTATGCCCCTGCAATTTTTAACGCCTGACGCAAAAAGAGGGGTGTTATAACTTTGACCGCTATGTGTTTCTGTGTATCTGTCTGTGGCACTGTAGTTCTTAAACGGATGGACCGATTTCAATGCGGTTTTTTTTTTTATTTAAAAGCAGGTTTTTGGCGACGACTCTTAGACACGTTTCATCAAAATCGGTTCAGTCGTTTTTGAGATATTGAACGTTGAAGTGACAAAGTCGGAGGTTTTCCAACTTTTTGTTCGTTAGGTCACAGAGAATATAGTTAAGTTATTAGAAATATACAACGACAATCATTTACTCACACGATCCTTGTTACCATGGCACCTCAATAAATAAATGTCTTGAGAGTTTAGCTTGAAAAAAGAATTCCCCTTGTTTACGCAAATTTTTTTATGTCATAATTCTATCTTGCATAATCTGTTTATGCATAATAGTATTTATGCCGAAACTGTTTTCGCATAATTATATTACCTACCTACGTAGAATTATTTTACGCATAACCAATGTAAGCCGAATGGGCTTTACGCATAATTAAAATATATACAGGGTGGCCCATTTATATCGGTCAGTATGGGAAAGTCTGAAACTATACGACATACGAAAATTTCTTCTTAGGAACCATGACATCGATTTTAATAACAAGAAAAACTGCATTCATGCATTTAAAAAAAACCTGTACTCAGCTCGGGAATCGAACCCGGTTATTTTGAAAAAAAAAAACTTATACTATTTCTATTTAGATATCGATTGTGTACGTCTTATGCAGTAAATTTCTTCATGAAACATTATTTCTAAAATGAATAAAATGCATTGTTTTCACATACTTTAATTTATTTTAGTAGGTGTTGGAAGTGTCCACCGTTACATTACAATATTCAACAAATTCTGGCATGTAAAATTGTCTCTATGGTTGTTTGTACCTCTTTGCTGGTAAAATCGATGTCATGGTTCCTAAGAAGAAATTTTCGTATGTCGTATAGTTTCAGACTTTCCCATACTGACCGATATAAATGGGCCACCCTGTATATACGATTTGCCCCCCCCCCCCCCCGTCCCTTCTCTTTATGCCCGTGCCACTTTTACTGGTGGCTGTTCGTTCCGCTGCAAATACAATTCTAACCTAACCTAATAACCTATTTTTCTAGTCATAATAGTAAGTAATTAGGTAATTTATTTTCGGACATAGATTTGGACAGGATTTCGGCCTATTAAAGTTCGCTTAAATTACATATATGCTAAATAAGATTACATATGTATAATAAAATTCGGCCATGTTAATATTATACTAAAATAATATTCGGCTTAAACATAATTATGCCCAACTAAATTTTGGCAAGGTAAATATTCAGCGTAAATAAATTATGCGAAACCTGTTATACGTAATAAGTTTCGGACATCAAAAAGTATGCCAAATAGATGTCACCCTGAAAAAAGGTTAGGTACTGTAACAATTTGAAAGGACAGTGTTCGCTCGCACAACGCCATCTACTGATTGCAAACAAATTTAACACGTCACGTCATCTTGACAGCTGAGGTACGTCACCGTTCTTGGACAGAACCCTCTATTCTTGTTTAAACTTAAAATATTATCGAACAGGAACGCATTACCGGGATACCACGTATCATGTCTCAATGCAGATCTTTGTCGATCTGTACCTACGCCAAGTTTCATGTAAATTCGTTCAGCTGTTATTGCGTGTAGGCGCGGTCCGAATGGGGGGTCACACACAGAGGACAGCCCCCCCCCCCCCCAAATTGCACACGTCAAATTGAAAAATCTAATAATTTACAAAATAAAAAAGCTATTTTTAGCCCCTCCAAAGTTTTAGGCTGCGACCGCGCCTGATTGCGTGATTGAGCAACAAACATCCAAACATCTTCACAAACTTTCAAGTAGGATGGATAGGATAGGAACTACTACGACCTTTTACTTTGCTACTGCGACAAGTGCAAAGTAGCATTTGTTCCCATGCCGAAAAGGGCGAGGGGAGGGTGACTTACTCCATTTCCACTTAAATCAACATATTGTGACACAGTTCCGACTACCACAATCACCACGCAATTCAAACTCTATACGACTTCATTCTAATCGTGTTTGCGGCTACGCATGACAATTTTAAAGAGATTGATTCATTGATTGGGTAGTCCTTATACATCTGGGGGCACGGCAGTGCCCCCGCCAAGTCGAGCAAAAAAAAAACAAAGGCACGGCCGTACCATACTTTTCTCGATATAATTATTCTCTCGCTGTCATCCCAGATATATCTCAATTTCGTTGTTCATTAGAATTAACACTACACATTAGAATTAACAGCAGAAATTAGATACAGGAAAGGAAATATATTTAACATATTTTAATTTTACGAATAAATCAAACATTACACGAGACAAATTGCCTGCCTGTATTAGCAATTATTTAATGACAAAACAAGACTATTTTTAATTAGATGTGTCAAAAAGATTATCGTCAATGATTTGTCAATTTCTATTGTTGCTTCTCGACTGCAAAAAACCGGCCAAGTGTGCGTGGGTCCATGCGTTACAGACATTTCTAACCCACCACGATCGCTAAGCTAATGACACAAAAAGCGTATCTTCTTCTTATGTATAAAAATAGTACTTACCTACTTATATTGTTCAGATCCAAGATCACACGACATAACTTGGCAACCGAGCATAGTGAATAAAAGCCTTTAACATGGTGTTCTCTTAACGTCTTTCTAAAATAAAATCATCAGTCTTTATAATCTCTATACCTATTTTATGTACCTACCTACATTGCCTATATTGCGTTAAGTACCTATTTGTATTGATATGGTCAATCAAGGACTGCGATCAAGCACCCCAGGGGCCTTTTTGAAAATCAGCGCTGAGCTAACGAGCCCAGCACAAGCTGAGACTGGCACCCATTATGATTGTCAAACTCTATAAGAAGGAGGCAGCTTCAGTGTACGAGTACTTAGTTGGTTACATTTTAGTCCGTTTTAATGACTTACAATGATCGTTGGACGTTTATTGTGTGTATCAGAGTCACATGATTTCGAGCGTGGTAATTTCGAATGAATGATATTCTTGTTACAATTCAAAACTAAATTGTAATAACAAAAAAACTCCTCTCGCGGCATTCAATCTGAGTTAGTCACGGACATATGTCGTTTCGTCATGGATTTCATTTACTTAGTTATATTACTAGTATCAGTATATCAGTTTTAATTACTTTTTACGTGACTTTGGCCGACTGGAATCTAAATGATTGTATAATTAAAGAAAAATCCTAGCTAACTGATTAACAGACTGTTCTTTCCCCATTTTGTATACCTTTTTATGGTCCCTATAAGTGAATGAATACTTAAGAACAGATTTTGTAGAATTTACGCGGGGTAGTGAGCTCTGCTTCTCAAGGAATTATTATAATAATCCCGTCAAAATTGGCAAAGAGCATGTCAGACACACAGCATAGGGATTCCGTAGCAATTACGAAAAATCCCATGCATACTACTTTTAGCATGTAGTTATTTTACCATCTGTACAATTTTGTACGGGATTTTCCAAGTAGGCAAATTTTAAAAGTTAGGCTGCTATTTTCTCTCAAACCACTATAAGAATTCTCAAACAAATTCAGCCGTTATAATTTTCTTTGTCGATTTGACATACATATTTGCTCCCATCATGTTTTTTTTTTCAAATTTTTCAAAGTAAAAGTTTAGCTTTTAAAAGGGGGACGCTCGAGTTTAACAAAAATTTGCACTTTAAAGTTCAATATTGCGCAAACGAACCACTCTATCGACAAAATCGTCTTATAACCCCGCAATGATTTTAAAAGACCTATCCAACAATACTTCACACTAATAAGTTCATATTTAAAAAAAAAAAAAAAAAACAGTTTTTACGTCTATGGGAGGTAGTCTGAATATTTTTTCCTCGATTTATTTTACCACTTTGTCGGCATAATTGCTTCATATATTCGTACAAAATTACAGCTTTCTAGCAGTAGTCTCAAAGCTAAGCCGTAGATGGATGGACGGACAGATGGATAAATAGGTAGTCATGGCGAAACTACAAGAGTTCTGTTTTTGCCATTTTAGCTACGGAACCCTAAAAACGAATGCATCTGATCTCTAAAATAATATGGTCTATGATTATCTCGTACACGACTGCAGCGGAGTCCAAAAGGAAGGATAATGTTTTTGCCATTTTTTTTTCAAGTACCTAATACTATTTTAGACTGAATATTTGTCAAAAGGAATTAAAGCTCTAAATAATTTAAGGTTACAACTATGGAGACTACACCATGAATATAAGCACATAATTATGCATATTTGTATGTACCCTCGGAGGTCTGTCTCAGGGTCGTAGTATCGCTTCGAACCAAGAGCTGGACACAAGCGGCCCTATAGTGCACAACACCAGCAAGCCAAGCGATGGGATCTTTACACCCATTTGCCTCAATTGATATTATTATTGATTTTATTTTATTATAGAACTGCTATTTAATGAAGCAGCATCCACGGGAAATTTTACGGTTTTTTTAGTTATTTGCGTTGTAAAATTAAGTATTTTACTTTTCTTGCGCCATTTTATATATCTTCTAATTACAAATTATAATGAAATTGGTAAGCCGTCCATTTTTTGCTAATATTCCTCATTTTTAAATACATTTAATGAAACTAAAACAGAAAAACACTATTTTTTAAACCTCATCCGTTGTTATTACGATTAAGATTTAAACAGTACAGATTGCGGTATTGTAACATACCTAACCGATATAATTACCGAACCAAAAATGTATGTAAATAAACCGTTATGTGACACAAAGCACCGGCGAGGCCTCCAAGAGGGCGCTAGTGGCGAGAAGGGATGCGGCGCGGGCGCAGCCGGCCGTCGCTGTTATACGAGCGATGTTTGGATCTTTCGTATCAACATGTTGCTGGCTTCCGCCGTGCACGAAGCGACGTACGAGTACCTTCAAAAAGAACCAGTCGTTCGCTTGATATCGACCGGACCGTGCTCGCCTCGGGCTATGACTTAACACGCATTTCTATGGCACAGGGCTCACGCTTGCTCTTAAGACTTTTTTTTGCACGTCGGCCAATGACCAGTCTGCCGGCCGGCGAAATTCAGCTCTGCGAGGCAGTCACGTGCCCGGGGTGAGGCGGCGCGGGCGGCTCGGGCCTCGCCGGTCGCCGCCGCCGAACCTTCGCCTATAAGATGCACATTCGCCGCGCCATAGGTATGGAGCGTGCTGGCCGCAACGACGGGCCTCCGCACATTACACTCTATCGCTAACTTCTCATATTTAGTGAATAAGACTTACTAAGTGCCATGTAGGATGTCTCACAGCAGCCTTAATAATTGTCACTACGACAGCTACCTCCCGTCCGATTCATCCCTCGAGACGGATGCACTCAACCGGCATTGGTAAGTGTTACATACAACATTAAGCTTACTCTTTCGCTAAAGAAAAAAATTGTTCTGTACTTTCCGCTGCATTTTTTTTATTTGAATTGTTAATCTTACTAAATCCAAGAATGTTCAAAGCTAACAACAATTTTTAATAAGTATAATTAAATAACCTTTCGTTTAAACACACTAAATTGCTAGTGCTTGTCCTTCCTAATTGAAAGATCCAAGTAGGTTGAGCACGGTTTGGAGAAATATTAAAATGTAACTCAAGCTAAGGCAAACAATTACAGTAAATATAAGTACGTTAACTTAAATTTAATCCAATTAATTCACGCAAAGCACGTTTACCTTAAAAAATGTTAAACATTTATATTACCAGTTCGTTACCCAATCCTAATGCAATTATATTTAGCGATCAGATACGGTTACTTCGCAATCGATGTGCAATATTAAAACTTCCACTTTTAATATACCTATATATGTTTACAACCTCACGCTTATATACATTTATTTACCTATACCGAAACTCTCTTGTCAAACCCATAAACGTAAAATAAACGTGACAGTTACCATACAGTTTCTTGAATATTTAATTCAACAAGAATTATAATTATATTGATAAGACGCTTCTGTATAATATTTTATGCCTAACATCTCATTGATTTCAGCTTCCGCAATGAGTCATAATTCCTCAGAATAAAATGTTGTGTATTGCGAAAGGTTCGGGTATCAGGCGCACGAAACGACAATGTCGTCGATCCATGCGCGTTCCGTGCACGTCGTGAATTAACATAATAAATCAACCTCACGCATCGTATAGCGTCATCTTGATACTCAAAATATTCCTCTTCCATGTCTACAGGGCCTGTTTTAACCACAGGCTAATAAGGCCAGAGCCTAGAGCGCAAGGACTAAGGGGGCGGCTGGCGCGAAACTGAGCTGAGATTTACTTACAAATTAGTGAGGAATTATTATTACTGAGGGAGGGGGGCATATTCATAGTTAGCCTAGGGCTGTTAGAAGTCTAAATCAGGCACTACATGTACATTTGTAAATTAAAATATCTTCCATTTTGGCCACCAATAGTACTCGTACTACCGAATCTTCAGCTCGGAAAGCTTCGTTTGGTTCTTCTAAAAGCGATTTGTTTTTACCGGGTACTTTTCCAAAATAAAATACCGGTATAGACATAGACTGGTTTTGAGGTTTCAAAAACAAAAATATTGGCACAACCGTTAGGATAGCTATATTTTTCATTCTTCAGGTTTGAACTGTTATCTTGTAACAAAACGATAGGTACCAATTTAAATTACAAATTTTCCTGTAATCGCTATACCTACGACTTAGTAGTACATTTATGTCGATAAATTCTCTGCACAGCCATGACATTTAAGATTAATAATGCCGTGATAATCTAAGCCATGTCAATATGGTAGTAAAGGCGTACATAGAATACCCGCGTAGTGCGAGCATGTAGGTAGGTAGTGTCCAATGTGACCCACATAAGATCAACAATCCGCGAGCTCACATCTCACGAGGCTTGCCGCGGCCGCTGCCATGTTCGCCATAAAACAAGCATTCCTCCAGCTTTGCGGACTCGCGTCTACATTTTGTACATCCATTAAAAGGTTTCGAGCATAAAATGCTTACCTACCGATAAATTCGAGTCAACTTTATTACAAAGGAATAAAGTCTTGGTTGGTGGTCTTGGTGGTGAAGCCAACAAACTGTTGTACAGTTTGGCGTAGCTATGGTTCTCTAATACATATGTTGCATAAAATCGAATCTCATAATTTTGTTTCTCATAACGACCTTGAGCAGGATCATCATTTCACCGAATTACTTTTCTCTTATACTTTTTCTCATACAAATACAAATATAAATATTCTTTATCGCACACCACAAATCAGTACAAAAAACGTATAATATAACCACTCATATTTAGGGTAGACAACAAACATACTATCATTTCTCATAATTTTGTAAAGCAAAATATTAACGTCACATTATATCGATGAGAATAATATTTATATATTCGAATAGTTGTTACCCAGAAAGACATATCTCATAATATAAGTTTTCCTAAGAATAATAAAAATAATAAATAAAGGAACAAAATAGATTTATTCACAACACAAAACATAACAATATTATTATGTGTTATTACAGTTGTGAACCTGACACTGGCTCAGTCAGTATAATGGTGAAGCGTTAAAAACACCCCAGCATCGTTTTAATTGTAGTTCTATATTAACCTAACGTTTATTGGCAGCAGTAAAATGCCACTTCGCCGGCTGCTATCGCGGCACGCTCACTTCGCTCGCTCGTCTCGCGCGCTGTTGTGGTCGCAGTTCTAACCTAACCCAAACTAACTACTATGTAGCTGCTATTCTGTTCTGGCGCATTGCCTGCTGCTGTTACAGCACGCTTACTTTGCTGGCGTTACTTCAACCTTAACCCATTCTTATGGTAGCTGTTAGTTCCTTTGACTATGTCATTAAGCCATGTCAAAGTCAGCGCTATTTAAAATTCTGTGAAAAAACAATAGTCCAAACTAGTATTTTGCTATGCCATTATTCCATGTAAAAATCGGCGATACTAATGTTCTGCTGTTTAATATTCTGAGAAATGACTATTATTCGAACTGATAATTATGCAAAGTTATGATTATGCAAAAGTAAAATTCGGCTAAAAAAATTATGATACTTATACCTGTTATGCGAAGTATACCTATAATAAAAATACCTATACCTATATATCTTCGGCAGCAGTACCCATGACGTGGCCTGTGACTGTATTAGTTAGGCTGATAATAGCTCGCTAACAAATTACGGTAAAATATTTTAATTTTATAATTGCTCAACTATTGCGCTTGTTAGGGTGTCGTACCCAAGCAAAGCGTGCCAACGGGCCTCTACTATTAAGGCTCCGTTGTCTTTTTTTTTAATAGGGGGAAAAAGAGCAGGCGGGCCAGTCCGTCATTTTATTCGTCTGTCCGTCCGTCAATAAGTATATCCGTCTGTCATTCTTTATTTTTTGTTTGATAAACTTATGCCCTGTAAGTTTATGTAATTATTTGCTTTGCATGATTGAAATTTATATGATTAACGCGAGCGAAACCGTGGGTAAAGGCAAGGTTATAAATAAATTAGTTACGTTGTTGACAGGGTGCATTGCATAGCCTCAAAGGCCACTGTCTGGTCTTAGATTGAGTGGGATTTTTTGTTCTTAAATATTTTTGCGTTGAAATAGCTAATAAAGAAAAATAGGTTTTAACTTCATCTCAATTGTAATTCATGGATGCTTATTATTCTATTATTGCATATGCAAAGTGTCTTATTGTTAGTGGGCACATGGGTAATCAATCATCCATTGTAGGTATACCTATTAAACCATTGTTAGATAACTTTCAATAATTTGTTCTTAATCGCCAATATTACGCAACTACGCAATATGCACTGAAAGACATGATTTATCCGCTAGAATAAAAAATCGTTAAAAAAAATTCATTCGATACAAATAAAATACTTAATAATTAAATGTCAGTTGTAATTTTATTAGGGCTTGCCTCCAATATTTGTACAAGGTTTTTTATTATGATTTCCTGGATTAAATTTATATCTATGTATTTTAGAATAAAAAAACGTCATAACCACCAACGGTATAAAATATTTCTTAACATATGAAGTATTTAAGTAACCCCTACCTCGCTGGGAATACATGGACACCTTACTTTTATCAGGAAAATAATTGCCTTTTTTTGCAATCTATCTAATAAGTTCAATTTATACACAGAATCGACTATATGCGTTGTAATTTTAATATAATTAGTAAATTTAATTATAAGTTACGTAGCTGAGCCGCAAGTAATCTTATTAAAATGTAGGTAACGTACGCCTACCAAAGTTTGTTAGTTTATTTTAAAATAAACGTACGAGTATAACTTTACTTATATTTCAGTATTTGCACTACCAAAACATTAATGAAATTATGAACAATCTATAACATAAATAATTAATGTATTAAATGTATCATTCGACAGGAATGGCCGCGTCTCACAACAGGCAGAGGGGCCCTCGCGGCGGAAAAGCAATCTACACAATGCCATGGCAGCAGACATGGACACATCGTGGGGTAAGATTATGGTAGATTTTTATTTAGGGGGTGAATATAAATAAATAAAATTAATAATTTTTACATTTCAAGTCTCCTATCACACAAACAAAAGCTTATCAATGAACCGGAAAATAAAGCACATAAGTAACTGCTGGTAAAATTTACTGTGTAAATAAAATTTCAAGTTACGTGCATTAACTTACATCGCGGTACATTATTAGCGACGGACAAGAGCTTTTTCACTGTTTTAAATTATATGTAACATTACCTTCGGTCGGTCAAATAGAAATATTGTATTACGAGACTTTCAATTTTTATTTATTTTGTGACTAATGCATTTGTGACTTCGTCTGACTTCATTACTTATGTACATATATCACAAGTGTACGTACCTATTTCGTTATTACTTCTAAACACTTGACTATGTATGTCATAACGTTAGACACATAAATTATGTTCCATATACAGTAGTAATTATTAAGATGTAGACGAGTAAGAGCCAGACGAGCGATAGATATGACTAGATAGCTGACAATGGTAACTACCAAGATATAACGGTTTTGGCTATCCAAAATATTCCATCGACGCGAACATTTAGTACATGTATAAAGTTTTATGACTTACATCGGTCTAAATCCAATGTCATGCATGAGTAAGCTGAGGGTTTCATTATGGAAAGTTTTAATTGTTCCTTGAATAAACAACTGGTTTCAAGTAACACACCTATAACTGAACTTAATGATGGCTCCGACCGTAGGAACGGGCAGATGTCTTTAGAGGACAGTTGATGGTTCACATGACATGAACAATACTATATTAAACTGAATCGATTGCTATCACTTCATTCAGTCCAGTCTCGCGTAACGCTCGTGTTTGCTCCTCAGATCGCCCCGCGCACATTGAAGGGAGGTATAAAAAATACTCAACGACATCCTCTATTTATTCAAAAAAAGCCTTGTCTCATCAGAGCGAACACGTGGAAAGGTAAGCATGATTAAGGATTGTATAACAAAAGAATGACTCATAAAATTAAATCGGACTACAACATTGTCTTTGTTTTTAGGTCGTGGTGGTACGCTTGTTGTCAAAAGTGCCATCAAGAAGAACCCGGCATTCCCTCGTGGGAACCACCACATTGGCAGAAGATATGCCCATATCCATTATGTCCATCGTACCGGCAATTCGCGCAGACCTTATCTGTATTCATCATTGGTAAGCCATAGCTTTCATAAGGATGTATCAATTAAAGAATAGAAAGTTTATGCAGTGAGTTGTTTGTAAGTGAGGTAGTGTGTAGCCGTGCCGTACTGATAGTATATTTTGCCAGGTATACTGGTATGGGTGGGTGTATGGATCATCATGGGCGACACCGCGGCGCCGGGCGGGCAGCTGTTCATGCTGGCTGTGCTGACCATCGCCGCGCACTTTGGTGGCTGGCTCATGGTCAAGATCACGACGCTGCCAGCGCTCATTGGCATGCTTATCGTAGGAATCGTGATGAAAAATATCGGTTTCGTAAATTTTGATGAAAATTACATGAAAGTCTGCTCTTACATAAGGTTTGTATTTGTATTATATATTCCTAATTTTAGGTTAAGTAATTACTTATTTGCTTGAGCTTGAAAAAATTTATATAATATTTTATGTAGAGAATTTTATGTAGATTACTCAAATATCAGAACATTTTTTGTTATGGGCCACCATTTACGAGTTATATACGAAAAACTAAAAAAGGGACCTCACCCCCCCTCCACCCATTTTAGCTTCAACCTTAGGTACCCATCAGTACCTTAACTATGTGGTTTAAAGCACCATTCCCTACAACTATACTAAAATTCGCTTATACACTACTTTTTTTCCCCTGAAAGGCAGTTTTTGGTCTTCGTTGGGTGTATTCATGATAAGTGAAAAGCGCGAAAAATTTAATAAGGAAAAAAAAAATTTTTTTTTCAGGAAAACGGCTTTAACTATCATTTTAACACGAGCAGGTTTAGATTTGGATCCTGTAGCTATGAAGAAGTTTTTCTTTACCGTTATAAAACTAGCGTTGGTGCCGTGGACTTTTGAGTGCGTGCTGTGTGCTCTAATGGCTCACTACTTCCTCTATCTACCCTGGGACTGGGGTAAGTTTACATTCTCTATATCTAGGATAAATACTTTAACAGGTATCTATAGCGATCGGCAATTTTCTTGCCTGAGCTATTATCATGTATCTAGCCGTGACTCTACGTATTTGATGTAGAATTTATTTACATCATCAACATGAAAAGGATTTTATTCTGTATTGAATAAATAGCAATTACTTACCGGGCTTTGTCTGTGCGGTATTTGTTTATTGTTGTCACACAGGTAATTTACTGTTTTCCAGATAAAAAGTAGGTACATAAGTAAACTTTTTCTATGCCAAATTTCAATAAAATCCAAATACAAGATTCAATTAATTTACTGTGGGGAATTAAAAATCAAACAAAATTAATCAATGTGTGGTGAAACAGTCCCTTAATGTATGTATGTGTTGTTTTAAGGAAACAGATTCAGAGTCCATTATAAAGTCATGGCCTGCTGATTCTTTACATTATTAGTTAACCTAATAGCATTACGTAAGTTTATTTATACCTACCCGAAGAACTGTCACGCCAATTCAAGTTCATAGCACGCATTTATAACGGTTTTTGAACTTTGATCCGAGATCCTAACAATTGATTTTATACCAAACCCTCTATACACGATTCCGCTACATTCAAGTAATGCCTGGTTTTTAAAAATATGTATCTATCTATCTAATATCCTTTAACGAGCAATTCTTGTATGTAGGTACTTATAGTCGTATCTATTATCTTTAAACGATCAATTCAATCGCACCTTTAAAACTAAAGTGAAACAATTTTATAAATTCACATTTCCAAAATGAACTTTAAATAAAACACAATCTGGTTGAATTTTAAAATGAAGAAAATCTAATGATTTCATTTTAGTTTTAAAGGGGCAAAATATATAATCAGGATCTCGAAAAGGGTCCAACGATTTCGATGAAATTCAGTAAATATGTAAGGGTTTTCGGGGATGGCAATTCGATCTAGCTTGCTCTCATCTCTGGGAAAACGCTTATTAACGAGTTTTAGCCCGAACAAATCTCGGTTGCCCAGGTACTTTATTTAAAATGATGTCAATGTTCGTTGTCAATGACCCTTACAAATTCTGAATTGACAATTCTCGACATGGTAAATGTTATGTGAAACCAATCAACACAATAGGTACAATACCAGTACGTTGCAACTACAGATTTCTTACCGGAACGACTCAATAACTGTAAATATTTGATACCTGTTTTGGATATATATTTTCCGTTTTAACGTCTGTTCATTAAATACTAAAAACTCGTTCGTTGAAGCAATTAATTCATTGAAGAATATTTTTTTATTACAGCGTTCCTCCTAGGCTCAATAGTAGCCGCTGTGTCACCCGCCGTGATCGTGCCATGTCTGTTCCGCCTGCGAGCCAAAGGTTACGGCGTGTCCAAGGGAATACCTACCTTGGTACTGGCTGTATCTGGTGTCGACGACGCGGCCAGTGTCGCCGTGTTCGGGATAGTCTCTTCCATAATGTTCTCAACATCATCCATGACTATGAATATAATTCAGGTACGTGTTAATCTTACTTATCTATATAAATTACGCGGGTCACAATTGCTTGTGGTGGCGCTTCGTACAACTTGTAAACGTTTGGGTGATCGAAGTGCAAACAATCTATTCTACGTACTGTCACCTACATTAATATCTGCCACAGTGGAGCGTGCAAACATATCTAACACGTACGTAACCCCTACCGACCGTCCTACCGACCCTAGAAATAGAGTCGTGCCAATAGATACGTATCTGTGCACGCTCTGTTGTATAAATCTTCTTTTATCTTTTCATTGTAGTGTCTATTCATGTTTCTGATGTCCTGTCAATCGTTTAAAGTTAACCTTTAAACGATTCCAGGAAGAAATCCCTTTAAGGGATAAGTTCACATTTGTACGTCTTATTCTCCTGTTACCTGCTAATTTTGTATCTTTTATTTATTTATTGATATAATTTACAATTACCTTCGGGCTTACACGCACCAAACTATGTACAATGACGAGGTATACAATATGAATATAGTACAATACTAACCGTGGACATAGCGCTAAATCGACAGTTGTGGAATTCTAGACTAATCCTTTTACGGCAGTGCCTACGACCATTATATTTATGAGCAATAAAAAACATCTTGCCATGTCAATTTACAGTTTTTATTTCTTTTTTAGGGTCCGCTGAGTATAATAGTTGGTATATTATTCGGTGCCTTTTGCGGGTACTTGGTAAAAGTGGTCCCGGAACGCAACGACGCATTTTTGGTGCCGCTGAGAGTCCTGATGTTGCTGTTTGGTGGGCTGGTCTCTGTCTTCGGCTCTGAAGAAATCGGTTGGGGAGGGGCTGGTTAGTAAAAGTTCATTTATAACATCACCATCTGTGTAACTTAGCTTGCCTATGTCAAAATTTGCGAAATGATCGAAGTCCAAAAAATAACAAATAATTTTCGTAAGATGTTGTTTGAGAGACGTTGTTATTTGCGTACATTTTCATTCAATATCAAACTTATAAGTATATGTGGTAAAAAAATAAGGAAAATAAATTATTGAATCAGGTGTTACTTTGCAGAGGTCCATATCAATGAACTAAAAATAATTCCCTTGCTAAGGTTACGTGTGAGCAAAGAAATTCTTTTAGTTCATAAAAAAAGGAAAAGACAAAGTAACCTCTTTTTTGAAAGTAGCTAGGCACTTAAATCGACATTGTGGCGTTCCTTTGTTTTGTTGATCATTTACAAACTGCCGTTGGGATGTACGTAGTCCATAGCTAATGTGTAAAAGTGTTTACGGGATTGGATCGCTACGATTGATTGTTTTCCGCATTGTAGTGCTTACCTTCTCATGAACAATGCCTTGTTATAAGTAAATGCGACCATTCGTAATTAGCAGAAAGGAAGAAACCAGCATCGAACAGAATATTATTTTAGCAGCCGTTTTGACCTAAGCGCAGGCAGGCATACATAGTACATTTCTAATTCTTTTTGCCAATCCGTGAGCCGAATAGTGGAAATTATTCCAGTGTATTTAATCTATCTATTTATATTTATGTTTCAAACCATAAAAACCTAATAAAATCATATTTAAAGGTTCAACAACATTTATTATAAAATACAAATTTATTGTTCACGTTCAACCTTTTTAATGACCTAAGATGAGGTTTTGCAGTATTGAAAAAACCGGCTAAGAGCGTGCCGACACATATCGGATTTACTTATAGTAAAGTCCGTCTGTCCGTTGCCGGCTTTGCTCAGGGACTATCAATGCTAGAAAGCTGTAATTTTGCACGAACTAAACTAAACTATGCCGACAAAATAGTACAATAATTCCCATGTCCCATATCTAGATGTAAAGTGGGGGTGATTGTTTTTTCTCATCCAATCTCTTACGGCCCTTAATGTACAATATACTATTTTCTGTTTAATAGTGACATCACTATCTTTATCGTTCCAGGTCCTCTAGCGGTAATCGCATTCGGCTTCTTCGCCTGCAAGAACTGGTCAGAGCAAGGGTGGGAGCTGGATGACAACCCGGTCGCAACCGCTTTCGAAATCTTCTGGATGTTTTTTGAACCCATGCTTTTTGGCGTGACTGGCGCTCAAGTAGTGGTAAGAACTGAAGTTAAACAAACAAATACCTAAATTGTACCGTACTAAGATCTCTTTTTGTCGAAAAGATTCCAAAAACAATCTTAATTTGATAGCTTAATAGCGACATCTCTTGCCCGGGTGAGCGGTTAGTTCCAATGGAGTACCGAAGGCTTCTCGATGAGACCTAGACGGTATAGATGTCGCTAGCGTCACTGCTTAAGTGGCTATACAGGCTGGATTTTGACGAGGGATCTTTACGAAAGAGGCAGATAGTTCAACCTTAGCACTATATTTCCCCCATAGAAACTATGGAAATATATGTTACCGTTTTCAAGTTATAGCCTTTTAAACATTCATACCAAAAACTACTTTGTGCCAACCCTAAACAGATGGCTGGGTCAATGTTCTTACTTGTAAACAATCTTTAGACGTCAGGATATTACATTAATATTTTGCCATTTGTCCATTCTTAGAGGTCTGCGTGCAACGCTAAAAAAATCACTGCAGGATTTGCAGAGGTGATTGTCTCTAGAGTATTTATGTAATTTCTTAGTTAATAATTCTAACCACAACAAATAACTCACATGATATGACATGGCACTGACATTCACTTGAATGTACTCAACCGTCATAAACAATTAAAGAAGATAGTAACCTCTTTCATCATAAATAAAATGTCTCTGTTTACCTACCTAAAATGATAAAAAGGTTTTAGTTCGTTAACTTGCTTCAGCAAATTATTTTCGAATGAATTGAAATTGTTCCCCAGTTGATCAGCAATTCATACAATAGGCTGTCCTTTTTTTATTTCGGTTATCGTCAAAAAATTTAATACTTAACATTATTTGACGGATATTGCACTAAAGTTGTAGTAATTTTTTACAACTATCGAAACTCTTTGCATGATTGAAAATCGATCATAAACATATCATAAATGTGATGTTTGAAATGAAATTGACATTTAAGTTCATTTTATTTACTTTACATGAAAATGCGTCTGTCAGATGCACGTGGATATTTAAATTTTCTCATGTTATACGCGAGCTGCAATTATAATGCGGCTGAAGCTTTACGACGTTACAGGGAAACATATCCACCACCACACCCAACAGGTCGTAGGGCAATTTTACGTGCTTTTGATCGTGTCGCCAACAATCAGCCCGTTGTACCAAGAACAGCTCAGAACGATCAACGTGGAGGACCCGTTATTCGTCTTGAGGCTAGACTTGAAGAAAGAATACTGAGGTATTTTGAGCGGAATCCAAGAAAAAGTTCGAGATCAGCTGGTCGACATTTCGAAATAAGTCATACCGCAGTACTAAAAGTTCTTAAACGTGCCCGCCTTCACCCTTATAACGGAGGAACATTTGAACACCGTATGTAAAAATTGTAATAAAGTAACTGATAATCGTATTTTTGCATTTTATTTGATTTATTTGACTTTGTGTCATTTTTACATCAGTACGATGACAACAACTCTCGGAAATAAACGTAATATCCCGAGTTTTCCCGACGACGACTCCTTAATCTAGCCATCGTGTCGTTATGTGCGAATGCAATTATAGGGTTATCACCACAGTTAAAAAATAGTGAATTTTGTGGTTTTTTTTTTACTTTGTTTAAGCTTCTAAACATTATAAATCAACTGTGTATCACTTAAACAATGCAATATCTCCGTAAAAGTCTCTCGTCGAAATCCTCCCTGTATAAGAAACAAACAAGCTGAGATATGTGATGCATAGGGGAAATTCGTGTCTGTACCGTTGTCCAGCAGTGGTATAGCGGTATAGCACGCGGCACGGAATGCCGAGGACCTGGGTTCGATTCCCTGTGCTGGTCTTATTTTTCTGGTTTTTCTGTTTGTATTTTCAATACCGTACTATTACAAAAATGTTTGTATGTGTTTGCGTACGTGAATGTGAGTTTGTGTGTTTGTTTACATGTATGTGTATGTCTGTTACTTTTTATTTGACTGACTGTATTTTGTCTTGTATTTATCTGGCCTTTTTATTACCCACTGGATATTAACGACACGACTGATTGTGAGTTCATTTTAATCTGTTATAGATTGCCGACTTGGAACTTCACCTGGTTTTGGTCGGAGGCGGTATCTTGGTCGGGTGTATGATTTTGCGCGCAGTCCTCACGAGCACCATCGCCGTGAGAAGTAACCTCAACATGAAAGAGAAAATATTCGTGGGACTTTCGTGGATGGCCAAAGCTACTGTTCAGGTAATCATAATTATAATCAGTTCATTGTTAATACACCTATAGTAAAAACTGATTGTGACTGTAACCGATTCATCAACGGCCAGTCCAAATTATTAGACCTAGAAAGCTGAATTATGCAAAATGCTTCCTTTTATGGTCGCCCACATGAGGATTCTCGGAAAAAGACGTTTCCCTTTCCCGTAGGTACACGTCGTTTCGCGTCGATGGGAGACACTATTTACCGGACGTACAATAGCGACATGATATTTTGTGACACGCCCATAAAAACTCTTGTCAATTTGCCACCAGTTTGTATGGGCGTGTACACGAAATAACGGGTCGATCGGTATTAACCGTGCCGGTAAATAGTGTCACCCGCGTCGACCGGGACAATCGACGTCTTTTTAGGGTTCCGGAGCCAAAATGGCAAAACGGGGCCCGTATACTTTCATCAAGTCCGTCTGTCTGTCTGTCTGTCCGTCCGTCCGTTGGCACAGACATTTACTCGAAAACTACAAGATGTATATCAATGAAATTTGGAGTACAGATGTCTTATCAAAGCCGCTATTTAGTTTTGTAGTTAAATTACAAAAATATACGGGCACTCCATACACGTAACAGAAATTGAACAAAAAAATTAACTCGCATCAACGTGTGGCACATAGTTCGACAGCTCTTTTGAAAAGATAGTTAAGTTTCTCAAAATCTTTTTTGATTAAGTGAATTTTTCCGGAAATAATCGCTCCCAAAGTAGCAAAAATTGTGTCCCCCCTCCCCCCTCTATCTTGTAAACCATTTATCCAAAAAATGTGCAAAAAATATGGAAAGGTAACTCGTAATAAATACTTTCAACGAAAATTGGTTTCAACATGATCGAATATACAGTTTTTGAGTTTTGCCGAAAAACTGCGCTTCTCAACAAAAGGACGTAATTGCCGTGAAGATACGCTCTTTTTCTGGTAATAGATTTTAAGACTAGTAAGTGCTTTAATCGTGTTATAACGCATATAATATTACTTGATTTTTTTTTTGTAATGGCTACGGAACCCTATCTTGGGCGTGTACGACACACTCTTGGGTGTTTTTTTTGCTCTCATTGTGTTGACGTAAAGCGTTTTTTTAGCGCTAAATTGGACCCCGTGCGCGTCGATAGCGGGTGACCCTTATTTCACTAACAATGTATTAAGAACTGACTACGTTTGTAAGTATGGAGAATGGATCGAAGAGACATCTTTTAACCTAAATCTAACTGATGTCAACTCATCCCAGTTCCAGGCTAAATAGACATATGTAATAGTTAGCCAGTTCAACAATCTGCACGCACTCAAAAATTCACGACAATAAGGCTGTTTAACAACGGTATAGAAAAAAAAAACACCAACGCTTTAAGTCTATGGGAGGTACTCCAAAAAATATATATTTTTAATTTTTTATTGTACCATTTTCTCGGCATACTTTGCAAAATTACAGCTTTCTAGAATTGATAGTCCCTGAGCAAAGCCGCGGACGGACGGACAGACAGACAGACAGACAGGCATGGCGAAACTATAAGGGTTCAGCTCCTGAACCCTAAAAATTTAAGTACTATCTCACTTTGACGAAGAGCCGTGAATCAAAAGGTGCGAAGTTCATGTATACTATCTGTGTTACACAGACTGTGTATACCGGGTGGGCCCTGTAATAGGAGTAAAAAAATAAAACACTAGTTCTGCTACTTAAATAGAACTACTTTAGTTATGCAACTTTCAAAAATTAAGTCATTTTATCGTTATGTTTATTCCAAACAAATTAAATGGTATTTTCAATGTACGGCATCCAATAGCCTAAAGAAAGGACATCGCCGTCACGTAACAAAATGCCGATTTCGCAATACATTGCTAGTCCAATTAAACTTTAAACTATAATAAAAATCATAATACAAGTTATTTTCAAAAGTTGTAGAACTAAATTAGCTCAAGATTACGAGTGGAAACTGTGGTTTAATTTTTTGCCCCTGTTACAGGGCCCACCTTGAATATTATATGACAGTAAGAGCATTGAAAGTAATTCTTGTGCTAACACAACTTTACCCTGACCTACTGACCGCCGCTATCTATTTAGGTATTCTGCTTTGCTTTGACGTTTAACTTATTTCTGTAATTCCGTATCAATTAATACTTATGTAATCATTTTATAGGCTGCATTGGCTCCTGTAGCATTGGATGAAATTAAAAAGGCGGCTGCCCTGGCAGGCGTTACCTTAGACCCCACCCTAGAGAGATATGCGGAAACCGTTATCACTGTGTGCATCCTATCGATTGTGATAACTGCTCCCCTCGGTGCGATTGTCATTACCATCACGGGTCCTCGGCTTCTCACCAAGACGACCAAACCTCCGGTGCTAGAAGGTAAGCATCATTCTTTAATGACATTAATTATCGGTCAGGTAAAGTTATCCTCTCGTCTCTTGACATTTTAAAGTTTTGGCTACTAAACTACCCATAGTACTTACTATTTACTCTGAAAGCATGATTAGAAAAATAAAACAATAAAATTCACGATTCCAAACTATTTAATTTTGAAGTTGAAAAGTCATATACTACCTTCCTATAGGTATACAAAAACATACAAAGTAGGTACTTAAAATAGAAGAAGTAGGTGCGGTAAAATTAAACACAAGTAAATAAATAAATCAGGGCATTGTTTCTGTATTTAACAAAGTTTTAGTCCAAACTGTAAAGGTAAGCTGTACATGTAGGTAAGTTTCATTTTGTTTACCAAATTACCTACTAGAAGAACATTCAGTGTGTTCATGCGAAATCCTGGTCCCTGAGTTTGCTAGTAGCAATTGATTGCTTGTATACTAGGATAATTAGAGGTACCATCAGCCAAATATGTGGTCTAACACCCTAAAGTTGATAATCGTTTGCATGTCATAAAACAATAATGCCAATAGACGTGTCTGTCAACTTGAAAGTTTTACTTTAGCGACATATTTATTTGATAGGAATTGGTTTAAAAATTGATAGACCACTTATTGTTAGAGTAGAGAGAAAACCCACTACCCAAGACGATTTACGTTATTATGATACTGATGATAACTAGGTTGCTGAGTAGTCGAATACATTAGAGACGGACTGTCACCAGTACGCAAAGGGACAGAATATTGCTGAGCTTGGCCCGCTTGATAATAATTAGGATTTGTATTTAGAGGTGTATTACTAGGGTATTGATAATAGCCGGGACGTTGAGTAGTAGGATACTGATTAGTATGACCAGACTGATTAAAGCGTGGGTATTGTTGATAGCCAGGAGTCATGATACCCGGATATTGTTGTGCTTGGCCAAACTGCGAATTACTAGAGTACTGGTTGCTTGGATAACCAGGACGTTGATTGGTGGGATACTGCGGTACCTGACCAGGCTGATTATTATATTGGTACTGATTATAAACAGGAGTACTAGCATTAGGAGCGGTAGGTTGTGCGTAACCAGGCCGGGTGTAATTAGGGGACTGATGATTACTAGAGCTAGGTTTACTAGGATAGTGTGGTATTTGGGTAGGCTGAAAATTATTAGGATACTGACTGAAGCCAGGGCCTTGATTGGTAGGATAATATGACGACTGGCCATGTTGAACATTGTTTTGAGGATACTGAAGGCTAGGGTTGCTATTGCTGTAAGAAGGATAGGATAATAATTGACCCCCTGGATATTTAGCGGGAGCACTGTTGAAACTATATTGACTGGAACTCGTTGGCACTTGCGCGTGTCCGAATTGTCCGGGAATCGTCGCTTGTCTATTTACTCTTCGATGACCTTCTGCTAGATCGAGGTTCGGAACGATATCTTCTGTTCTTATTTTATTATCTTTAGGCGTGTTCACAATCGAGAATCCATTATTTGATTGTTTATCTTCATGTTGAACAAATGTTACAGGTTCAAAAGATAACGTTGGTGCAAATTCATACTCCGGTTTGTTTTGAAGAGATTTTTTAAATAACATTAAAATCACTAACACAACTAACCTTAAATTTCGTATTTCAAGCCAAATCATTTTGACGACTAATAATATAATTTCATTGGGACGGAATATATAGACTTCGTATATCTGATAAACTTTGGCCTACTTTATCTTTGTTGTTTCTGTTCAAGAATGATTTCTTCTAAAGAGTTGCGATCAATGAGATAGCAACTCTGAAGTGACACGCAATCTTAGTTGGCTCCATCTTTCTCAGCACAGCATATTGTTTTTACAGCCTAAACGTTGTTTCAGTACATGTTAACTAGCTTGGGGGATTAAACATAGCACTTCTAGTTACAACGTAGATTTCGAATATGCTCTGTAAAATAATGTTGGTACAGTCGCAGTCGTAGATATCTCGGAATGCCCAAGATGATCAAAAATATCGAAATATGAACTATAATTCCTTAATAATAGAGTGCATGTGCCGATATTTTTGACCACCTTGGCCACTCCAAGATATCTGATGCCAACTGTACACAGTAGGTAGGTACTTCTCGATTAACAATGACGGCACAATATAATAAAAATGTATGCTTGAGTTAACCTGCAGTTATATATTTGTATATGTATATCAGTCTCTTGGCGTGTTTCTAAACAGAAAGTTCAATTTAATTTGAGTTAAAAATAAGCTTTTTTTATTTTGACAGTGCATTATCCAAATCTACGCAAAAATATGGATTGTTATTCTAGATTTGAATGTACTATGTTACCGTATTCGATCTCTAGATGACATAGCACATGCCAGTTAATCCAAATTATCACCAGCAAAAACTACTTAGGTACTGCTTCGAATAAAATGTAGTATCCAGTTGTACCTACTAGTTAATTTTCTTATGTACCTACTATAATTTTATGTAGGTAAACATGACTTGCCCTTCGAACAACTTCTTCTTGCAATTAAATTTTATCTGCTTGTATCTAGACTGGGCCCAGAATGAAACCCTAAACAAGATACATACAGATGCATTTGAACGGTTTGCACGCATGACATTTTCTCGTTTATCACACGGTGTTACTATACATATATCCTCTGGATTAGTATGAAAATAATGGCACTGAGCGGCAAATTCTCATCCTCTGGTACTAGGTGTTCTATTTACTAAGTTTATCCTAGATCCTTGTAATAATGGGTATTGTTTAACAGGCTGGCGTCGCTCACACCGGCCGTCCATCCGCGACATCTCCATCATCGATGAGGAAGAGGTGGCGGAGCGAGACGCGGAGGCCGACGCGCCAGAGTCCCCGGCGGAGTCCCCGGCGCCCGCTGCCTTCAGCACCCCGGCGCCCATCACCGTGCAACCCAACCACCGCACTTGACCGACGCCACACATCCGCAATCTGTTGCCGTCTTTACGGTTACAATATTTCACGAACGCGCTTATCAACTCTTTGATAACAATAACATTTCGGCTGAAGTCCGAATGTTTACGCGTTCGCGAGACGTCAGTCTTTCAATACTACTCACTCGATGATCGTATCGAGTTAGATCCGATTGAGTGAATAAGTACCTAAATAAAACTAACTGTGCTATTAGATTTGAAAAATTACTCGATTCCGGTATTCATTCAAAATGTATCGACATTCATCGTCGTACCGCATATGTGTACCTGTCTATCACAACTTGGCAGAGGCCCGATAAATCTGTATTATGTATTTCGTATAAAGTATAAATTTTAACTTACTTTCGTAACATTTAACAACAATGTTGTTACTTATTCCACTTATTTTATAATACTTGTAGAAAGAAACAAATGGCCTCAGGTAGGCAAAAAATATTGAAATCATTTTTATTATATGCGTACTTTAGGCCTATTTATCGAAATACCTATCTATTTATTTAAGGCTAAATATAGACCTCGCTATTTTTTTAATTAGGTACTTACTGCGATAGGTTGTATACATAATGATATTTATTACTTGCATAAGTACTAGTTATTACTAGAAAATTAAAAATTATTTAATGAATTAGTATTGGTAATACAAGCACCTCCTTAGGTACCAATGCATAAGAATTTAATATTTTACAGTATTCTTACTTTATAATTTAGGTAGATGAACAGATTTGAATAGTTACAGATATTATTTGAATTTGTACAAAGTACTGTAATTTAGGTGTAACCACTTCATGCTCATGTAACTTTATCGAATTTTAAACAAATATTTTAGAAAATTTGTTAACGTAGACATTTGTAAAGACATCTGTAAATAAATAATCCATTAAGGCCGTACTTAACATACTACCATTTTTGTACCATCAGATGGGATACTTAAGTGATAGTAGTTAATTTAAATTATAGTGATTAATGAAATTATTACGGGACCATCATTGTAACTATATGTTGGACATCACTTATTTAAATATTATAGATATTCGTTCAATTGTTATATAAACAGTGATACTTATAGCTACATACAATTATAAATATGGAATGAAATTGGGACTTGTTTTTATTTAAGAAATAAATTCCTTATACCTACACAAACTTTCGTTTAATGATCCATTATTGTGCACCACATAGAAAACGATACAGAAAATAGGTACATACGAGTATGGTTAAGGTCGATTCACAAGAGTAGGCACGAATGAATAGAACGTAAGTACTTTATGGCACTTGCCATACTTAAATATATAAGGGACCTCCTAATATTTTCAAGACAAGTACATAATCCTTCTGATATCGTGATTATCGGTTATTAAATCAACCTGCATTTAATCATTTTATGATGCACACGTAGATAATACCTACCATTAACTCATTCAATACATTCATGCCAGTTTTAGAGCTGAATCGATCAGCATCGAACAGAAGTAACATAACTAAATCGCTCTATGAGGTAGCCCGGAGTTGCAGGATTAAAGAGAATTCCATAAAGGAGAATGTGTGAAATTTTGGCACTTGAGTTGTGATCTCAAATAAGAGATAAATATTTTGACGTCTCATCTAGTTGAAGAAAACATATGTTTAACAAATGCATACATGTTTTTATTGGATTACTAATGTATGGGCAAAAAACTTTTCCCAAAGTATCACATCCCAAAATATTTTACTCAAATTATCATGTGCCTAAAAATTATTTGCTAAGTCAAATGTATCGTTTGGCTTAAAGCACTCTTCCCAAAATATTACATGACATAACCAACTTTTCTGGTAGCAGTTCGTTTCTGGGGGGACGCAATTCTAACCTAACCTAATCTACTTTTCTGATAGCAGTTCGTTTCTGGGGGGGACGCAGTTCTAACCTAACCTACTTTTCTGGTAGCAGTTGGTTTCGGTGGTTGGTTCGTGTCCGAAGACCGAAGTGTCATTTTGAGCAAATTTTTTTTTGGAATATAAGCCAAATAATATTAGCCAAAACCAAACGTTTGCTTAATAAACGTTTGTCATAATGAAACTTGACAATCTAAAATTAGGTATGCAGATTTACAATTTGACCAAATGAATAAAATGCGAAATGTTAATATGCTAAAGATTCGTTTGGGAAATGAAACTACTGCGATAAGTTTTTTGGAGAGTGAAATTTGACTAAAAATATTTTGCCGAAACGGCAGTATTGGGATATAATGTACCTAAATAAAACAAGCAGTGATTAATTTATGTTCGGAACTACCAAATAAATATCATCATCATCCCAGCCTATTTATGTCCCACTGCTGGACATAGGCCTCCTCTCAGAAGCCTAAATTTTAAAATGGACCTAAGGATTACTCGTATAATTGAAAGGTAATTAATAAGTTCATATTCGTAGTTATCTTTTATAGGCATTTAACTAGAGCGGTTAAGCTCACTTAGTTTTAGTTTTGATTGTAGGTACCTACCTACAGAAGTAGGTACTAGCCTAAAATTATTATTTAAGAGCGTAGGTACGAACAAAAAGTTTGTAATTTAGAAGATTTTTGATATAGGTAGATTATTTGCATGTAAAAAGTAGTAATTCCATTAGACTTTAGATGTGACAGGGGGGGGGGGTCTAAAATTGATCGCAATTGGTATGAAACAAACAATGCATGGCCCTAGTATGCCTATTTCGGTATTATTTAAAAAATATATGTATTTATAATCGTAAAACAGCAAAACTTAATTAATCAAGTTATCAATCTCGGAGAATTTATTTCCCGATATTGGTATTTTAGTATTTTAATTGTAACTACTATAACGAGAACATATCGAAAAAAATCACAAAATTTAAACTTAAGTCGGGAATCGAACCCAGGTCCTCATTATTCTGCGATGCATGCTTAACTGCTAAAATTAGTTTATGGTTAAGAAACGTTGATGTTTTTTTTTACTAGGTAGGTACCTACCTAATCTTTTGTTACAAAATACAAAAATCGGCAAGCGAAATTTCCGGAATGCAATAGAAACTGAACTTTTCCCACTTATTTTATAGTTTCCATTTGTGATTTATTTTTGAAGTATTGGTGAAATACGACGAACATTTGAATGTAGGTAACGAGTAGGTAGTTTTTTAGAAGCGCTAATCAAATAAAACACACACACTAGGTACTTTTCTATATTATATATACAAAAAACAAATTTTGAAAAAAAAAGCACCCTTATCCTGGTAAATACTATCCGCAATAAAATTTAGTCATGCATGATCTAGTGTATCTTTGTAATGAATGCTAATTTTTAAGCAGATTTTTTTTATCTAATTAGTGGATATGTAACTACATAATAAAAATATAAACATAATAAAAAGTTGGGACGTCTGTGAGTTTTAGCTTTATGTATTAGACTGTGCCTAAATTATTTTGCACAACGTCTTTTGACGTCTTACTAAGTTTTAATGTAAAAAAAATATTTTTTTTTAAATTGGTTTATAGCTTATTAACATTATAGCTTATTACATTGTGTTTTCACAACAGCTAACATTTTTTGAATCCAGTTCAGATTGATGTAGTTTGGAGGTGTTATAGCTTTGATGAATTTGCCTTTTGGGCAGAAAAATGCCTTCCATATAAAAACTACTTTTGGTGATTCTTATCGTGATTTTCATTACTCTTTTTGGAAAGATAATATCCTAAAGAGTGTAAAACAGCTTGTGAAAATATAAATTCAATTGTATCATTGAAGTTGCAAACGAGTGTAGTTAGGTACATTATCAAAAAACGCTGTACAAAGCAATTTAAGTGATACAGTGAAATACATAAAGCTAAAACTCACAGACGCTCTAAGATTTGATTATAATTGTATTTTTATTATGTAGTTTTATATCCACTAATTACTTTAAAAAAGTTCTACTTTAAAATTAGCACTCATTACAAAGAGCATGCATGACCACAATTTTTCGTAGAGTAAGACCGTTCTAAAAAAATGAAATTTTCTAATATTAACGTTAAGTTATAAATGCACACTTCAATTGAACAAAGGCGGCAGAAGCGACATACTTTTGTACTACATTTACAAAATAATTTTGCCTTAAATTATCGTATTTTTTGTACTTAATTCTATTTTATTTTAAAATAGGTAAACAGATGGGTGAAAACTATAATAATATATATATATTTATGTTTCATATTTACGTTTTTCTATATTTTTTGTCGCATTACAGTTTTTTATTATGCTACGATGCCAAAAAATCAACAAAATAATGCTCCGACACTAACATTCTTAATAATATTCTTGTAGTATTCTTGTAGTATTCTTGTAATATTCTTGTATTCTTTATAATATTCTTGTAACCTATAACTAACCTACTTTACTGAGGCTTGTGAACCACCGTAAATAAGCAAATAAGACTCTACTCGCACGCGCAACGGTGGAGAGAAAATTGTATTACTTGATTCGTTAATAATTTAACACTTTACTGAATATGCAAATTAGAAGTGACCTTTCTTATGAGACTATATCTAATAAAACCATTTTAAATAGTAACAAACTTAATTCTTACAGTAAATACTGAAATCATAATATTAAACTTATTTTTAATCGGCTGCATTGCATTAGGCACTACAAAAGACTAATTTCTCCAAGATTAGGCAAAACATGGTCCGAAAACACAACTATAATTTTAATAATTTGTTCGAGTTGCATTATATCTTAACAAATCGGAAGCAAAATTCGTAAAGTCGAAAACTTCCTGACAAGGTTCAGCCTGGTTTTGGAGAATGATACGGCCTCATCACGGATTCAACGATCTCAGTACTTATCCGCTTCATCTTACTAGCTTATTATATCAGTTAATTATTTACGAAGACACGCGACAGAAGGATCTAAAGAAGCCGTAAATAGACTAATTCGTTAACTCTTTTCGCGGACAAACTACACTACAAAAACTGGACATGTGTAATTTGTTACTTACTCTATGACTAGATCAAACAAAAAAAAAGTTCTACAGCCTGTGTCCTAACATAAGTATCCAATTTTTTGTATGCGTAATAATATAGCATGAAAAAGGGGATAACTCAGGAAACCCACAGTAGACAAATTGTAACATGGCCTGATAGGATACATATTGATTAAAGGTTACAGCTGATAGAGCCACCCGGCACCCGACCAGCACCGCCTCGACTTTCGGCGTCCACTCGTTGTCGACAGGTGTTCCACTCGCTGACGGCGCGTTGACGAGTGGACCTCGCGCGGCCTACGAATTTGCGAGTAGGGGGGATGAAGACGGGGTGGCAGGGGGTGGGGTCCGCGCGTGGCAACCTCGCAAGTGAGGCGATCCGATGACGCTACGGAGTTGATGAGCGCATGCCCATACAAATCCGTATGAAGAATACTAACCGCTCGAGGCGAGGCGGTGCTGGTCGAGTGCCGGGTAGCTGTAATGAGCTGTGACCGTAAACTTTAATAAATTTAACCACCGTTTTACCGCTCTTTGAATTTCCTGTTATCTTATGTGGCGTCTCTGTTAAGTAATCAAACAAAATAAACAAAGGCGACATCAGATCACAGGAAAGTAACAGAAATCATGGCGACACAGACCAACAGGGTAGTTAGAATTAGATACGAGTACCTAACCAGACTGGCGGTAGACCTCTTTTTATCATACACATATTATGATTTCGTTGAGGACAATGCAAGGAGTGAAAGCTTATTTTAAATGTTTTTTCTTAGTAGGTACGCCAAACTTCATTATTTAATAAGCAAGCAAAATTACGATACAAGCCTTGGTTAAGATAAAACCAGCATCTGCGTTTACGTCAGCACTGGTAAAGTGAGGAAACTAGGTACTACATAAGTAAACTATACTAAACCAATGTACCTATACGTAAGTAGTTAAAAATATGTTTTAAAACTTAATATTTTTATACGCAGTGTTCGTTTTCCAGATCATAACATTGTATAATTGCCCCTTCAATTTACGTCAACGATTAAGACTAATTTTGGTGATTTGAACTTTCTACAGTAGGTACAGTTACGAGCATTAATATAAAACTCGATTACAAAGACTGTTGAATTTAAATGTAATTATGAACTCTGGCTAACTTTAAACACCATCCCTGAGACAAATAAATTTAAGTGTAATTAAGACCCAAAATTCTAGCGAACTTGTTAATTAACAACACCATGTAAATTATCAGTCGATACAAAAGCGGTAGCGAACAATAACCTTGATAAAATATTCTTAGAGAACATTCAAATGAACAATCAAAGTTTTTGCCGGCAATGGCCGGTAAAACTATACTCTATATATAGGCACCGAATTTTGATACTCGCTGACGATTATAGCGCTAAGCAATTCAGTTAGATAAATGCATATTTTTTATTTTATTATAGTTACGTTACGATTACGTTAGACTCTGATTTTTCTGGCCATATAAAAATGCCTTATGGGCTAAAACTTTCGGTCCTATGTACTGCAAGTTAGTTCTGTTTAACACTGTTTGGTAAGGAAATCCTCAGGTTAGTGCGCTCGTCAGTGCTGATGGTCCTCGATAGGAAGGTGGATGACGTGCGAGCTGACGATGATGTGCCATTTTTCTGCGCGTCGGGCTTCTCCAGTCCTGTTAATATTAGTTCAAGTTAATGCCACAATATAATGCGAATGATGATGTAATCGGAAGTGCAACAACACTAACAATAACAATAGGGTGCTGGAGACGTGGTTAGCACATATTAGGAACTTAAGTGTCACAAATAATACATTAAATATTTTATGCCGCGAATGATTAATAAGCCCACTTTTATGTTATTGCATTCTTTTAGCGCCAGTAGGTATGTCAATATACTTTCTTACAAAATTAAAGTTAGTAGTTTACTAAGCACTAAACCAACAACACCACTTGAAATACCGGACTACGATTAAAGTAGCATTTGATATTTTAATATTTTTAATAGAAGAAAGATGTAGGTAACAGATGGGAGAGTAAGTTTAATATATACTTGTATCAATCGGTATCCTTGAGCAACCTGAAAAAACAATATGTGTAATTAAATGAATACCTAACATAAATCAAATCATGTGATATTAACAACAAGTTCTTATTCTTACTCACACACTATCTTAATTTACGAGTATTAATTACCTATCGTAAAATTTGTCTTCTTTATTTTTATTAATTTTCTTAATTTTTCATCGTAAACTTTATTCTAACTCATTTGACTTATTCTAAATCGAACATTGAAATAGCTGTCAATGAAGAAAGTCATAAGATGTGTTGTTTGTCTGTGATTTTTACCTAGTCTCTTTCTGATCAAATAATAGAGCTTCGGTTTCATAACGAGGATGAGGAAGATGAAGACGCCTTGCAACTCGTTGACGAGGTCGACGACCTGCCACAACCACTGCGGCTCCCCGGTCAAAGTGGACAGCAGCTCCGCCATCCAGCCTGCCCCCATTACCACCCATAGCTTGCCCGTTAAAATATATCTGAAATACATTATTGTAGGTACATTATTTAGACGACTGTATAGCCCCGTGACTATAATAGAGAACCTGGAAGGCTACTCCGAAACACAACGTTCGAAGTTCGTGTCGTGCGGTCTCTTTCACACTTATACTATTTAATACGAGAGCGAGAGGGATTGCTTGACACGAACTTCGAACGTTGTGTTTCGGAGTAGCCCTTCTGACACGAAGTATGAGGTTCCGGATACGATTATTCCTGGTCGGGGCAGATATTTATTATGAAAAATGCGAATGTTTATCCTCGGGTCTTGAGCGATTAATACTTATTTATTTAAGTATGCGCCTACTTATCTCATCATCATGATGATGATGATGATGGTGATAGAATCAGAAATGACTATATCCACAGTAGAACTAAGGTTACCGACATAGCCCGAAGAATTATGAAACTGAAGTGGCAGTGGGCGGGGCACATTGCTCGCAGGACTGATGGTCCATCGACACCGACAAAGTTAAACACCGTACCGTATGTACGACGTCACCGTTATTGGACAGCGCCCTCTATTCTTGTTTAAACTTAAAATATTATTCCACGGGAACACATTACCGGAATATCAAGTATGTCTCAATTCAGATCTTTGTTTATCTGTATGCCAAATTTTATGTAAATCGGTTCAGCCGTTATTGCCTGATTCAGGAACAAACATCTAAACAACCAAACATCCAAACCTCGAAACATCTTCGCAAACTTTCACATTTATAATATTAGTAGGATACCCAGCCATCCTAAATTACACTTTTCTAGCGCTAAGAGTCTCTAACCCACAGATCTCTAACCACAGGTACCTACAGACAGTGCAGCATATTATAAACATTATAAACAAAACAAACTGTGTTTTACAAGAGCGTGTAAGACACCCCAAGATAGGGTTTCGTAGCCATTACGAAAAAATCAAGTATATTTTTCTAAGAATTTCGTGTTGTGTACAGAATCTTCCAAGTTTAGGTCGGTGTATTTATACCGTAAGTAGCTGTTTAGATACTCTTAAACTATTAATAATTCTCAAGCAATCTTAGCCGTTATAATTTTCCTTGTAAATATTTACAACCATCCTGAATTTTTTCAAATTTTTCCACCCAACAAATTACATTTTAGAGGGGAGAGACGCTCGATTTTAATGAAAATATGCACTTTAAAGTTGAATATTTCGGAAACAGATCTCTGGATCAAAAATTTGTCTTGGAAACCCCCCAACCCGTAATAAGGCCCTATTTATTTGGAGCACACACCATACCACACACCACACCACAGAATCAAAAGCAGCTACCGAATACATACCTGGTATTATTTTTTAAGCTAGTAATATCTTCAATAATTACAATGAAAATTGTACCTTTATATAAATAAGGTTGAATTTCCAAATCAATGCATGCGGTCGCTAAATCGCCTCTACCTTATCAAGGGTTAATAGACCTATCCAACGATACCCCACACTATAGGGTTAGTTGAGAAAAAAATCACCCCCACTTTACGTCTATGGGAGGGGTACCTAAATTTTTGTTTAGTTTTTTTTTAATTTATTGAATCAGGCGTTACTTTGCGGAGGTCCATATCAATGAACTAAAAGAATTTCTTTGCTCACCCGCGACCTTAAGATAGCTAAGTCTATGCAAATTATGCGTGTTCATGCAGTTCCTCCACCTCCACACTGTAAGAACACACACAAATTACACAAACCCATCTATCACCACCACCACAACACACTGACGCGTTTCGAACTCAACCAGAGCTCATCTTCAGAGTGACACAACCGTACACCATGCTACCAGTTGTTAGTGTTGTGTTGTGCGTCAGTGTGTTGTGGTGGTGGTGATAGATGGGTTTGTGTAATTTGTGTGTGTTCTTACAGTGTGGAGGTGGAGGAACTGCATAAACACGCATAATTTGCATAGACTTAGCTATCTTAAGGTCGCGGGTGAGCAAAGAAATTCTTTTAGTTCATTAGTTTTTTTTGTTTTATCACTTTGTCAGCGTGTCTAATAAGTATACGTATGCCAAATTACAGCTTTCTAGTATTAACGGTCTCTGAGCTTAGCCGCGGACAGACAAACAGACAGACAGACAGACGAACAGACATAGTGAAACAATAAGGGTTCCTAGTTGACTAAGTAGTAGAGTAGGTATATCACGCAATCGCAATTTTTTTTTCAATTGTTTAGGTATTTCATTCCAAATAACACGTAATATCGACTGATACTTAGAATTGAGGTCCAATCAAATTGTTTGGTTTTTGAGAGATAAAAAATGTTGACTTCGATGTTAATATTGCACAATAATAACATTTTCTCAGATGCGTCATTTATTCTAACAAAACAATATTATCTTTATTTTAAAAATACTTTATTTTTTTTAATGCATTACTTTAGACCACCTTTAGACTTTTTACTCGTATGATGTATGTGTAGGTAGATAAAAAGGTTAACTAAGTAAGTATGTAGGTATATACTCACTTGGCTCTATCGATGCGGAAGCGCCGTTTTGCTCGATCACCGACGGAGCCAGCCTGAAGCCGGTGCACCTCGGACTTGACGCGTGCGCAGTGCCGTGCCGTAAGCACCCAAAGCACGAAGTTGGTGCATGTGATCAGTCCCATCGGAATCACGAAGAATATGTAGTGGGGCCAATCCTGGTTGGTATTCTGAACTGAAAATACATACTTTGGAGGTAAAAACAAGTTTTGGGGAGTCTTACCAAGAAGGTTTTTTATAGGTTCTGTTCCATAAAAAGAGAAACCATTCTTAGGACCACTTCGTCAGCCGTCGGGTTAGTTTGCTGCACGTTTACCTGTCTGTCTGCTACTAAGTATAATGTTTTATTTCAGAAACGGGTAGAGGTATCGTTATATTTTGTTTCTTTTCTTTTGTACAATAAAGAGTTTAGCACATACATACATATCGAGCATTTTTAGGGTTCCGTCCATCCGCGGCTTGTCTTAGAGATTGTTGGTGCTAGAAAGTTCTAATTTTAAACAAGTACCTACATAAGTATATGTTAACTACGCCGACAGTGGTAAAATAGATAAAAAAATGAAAGAAACTTTTTGAGGTATCTCCTCTACATGTAATTTCTTTTTCACGTACACAAACCTACCCATAGTGGTGGATATTTTTGTGAAATCATTCAAAAACATTGTAAGTCTGCTGAAACCATTCTTCGATTTAGGGGTCCATTTCTAAAATATTAGGTTTTAAAGTGTTAATTCTTGTTAGAGGCAAGGGACCTCTGCAAGCTAAATTATAATAAAATATTTTGTATAACTTACAGGTTCCGAACCAGCAGATGTTGTTTCCAATATTTGCATCAAGAATTGTGGACACGGGGTATTTGTCAAACAGAAACATGGTCAAAGTCAGTAAGATTGCAAAACTCCAGGCGTACAAGGAGTACCACAAGAACCGTCGCTTCTCTGCCCCAGCCTTCCGCAATGGATGGACAGTACGCACGCTCCTGTAAGTAAGGTATAGAATTAAAAGCAAGCATTAAATCTTTCCAAAAGAATTTGAGATGGTACCGAGCTTTGAGGTGTATTTCCACCGTGTAACTAAAACAAAGAGATATTTAAAAATATATCGTTAATACCTACGCGATAAACAATATCTAGTATCCTTCTCGTTCAAAAACTCATGTCCTGCCGCGCAATATACGCTGTACTAAGGGTTTTTTTTTAGAGACGACTAGGATATTTTTCTTTTGAACAAACTACAAGTAATCTTTTTTCTGTTGTGTATAATTATAGTGTTAATCCTCAAATATCTTAGTTGTGAGTTTCGAAACTAAAGCTTTACAGTAATGAATTATACAGCAAAGGATGAAATGAATGCAATAAATGGTCTAGAAGCAAAACACTAAATCTGGGCTTGAAAGCTACACGCATATAACTTTCCTTAACTCTGCTCGAATACCTAAAGGCCTTGACTTGCATATTCCATGAAGCAGTTAAGGAGGAGCTAAGACTATTTATTCGCGGTAAAACAATAAAAGCTGTTCTGTATGCAGAGATGGGACATTTTCAAAATACTAGTATTTAAAATACAAAATACAAAATACAAAATACGTATTTCCATTTTGTATTTAAATACTTTTTTTAGAAAAGCATTTTGTATTTTATTTGAAATACATTTAAGGACATATTTTGTATTTGCAAAATACAAAATACTTTTTAAGAAGTTTAATTCTTACTATGGCAACACTGAACTATATCTTGTTTTCGGGCCACTATAATAAAAAATTAGTTTGTATAAATAAATTAGTAAAGAATCGTCCCTGACTAATTGTGTGTGTTTGTGTTCTATCTAATTTCCTCGCACATCTCTGATGGAAGCAGCCTAATCCGCTTGGCTGATTTTGGTGAATAGGACATACGCTACTTTTATGCTGGAATTATGAAAATAGTCCGCGTAGAAGTATGACAAATAGTTTACTTACGTCCATTCTCAGACCTACCGAATATATATACTAGTCACCAGCACCAATATCTGATGCAACAAGCGTGCAAAAATATCTGACACGTCAATCCGGCCTTACAAATAAGAGTCATATCAGATATTTATGCACGCTTGTTGCATCAGATAATGGTGCTGGTGACTTTACACAAAAAAAAAACCGGCCAAGAGCGTGTCGGACACGCCCAAAATAGGGTTCCGTAGCCATTTCGACAAAATTAAGTAATATTTGCTAAGGATTTCGTATTTTATACGGAATCTTCCAAGTTTAGGTATATTTTATACCTTACGCTGCTATTTGCTCATAAACTACTAATAATTCTCAAGCAAACTTAGCCGTTATAGTTTTCCTTGGAAGTGTGATATACTGACTACCATCCTGAATTTTTTCAAATTTTTCCACCTACCGGTTTAGATTTTAGAGGGGGGGGGGGGACGCTCGATTTTAACGAAAATTTGCACTTTAAAGTTGAATATTTCGCAAACAAATTACTGAATCGAAAAATCGTTTTAGCAAACCCCTAATGGTTTTAAAATACCTATCCAACGATACCCCACACTATAGGGTTGGATGAGAAAAAAGAAATCACCGCCACTTTACGTCTATAGGAGGTACCCTAAAAAAATTAATTTATTTATTTATTGTCAAGTCATGTTCATTACAATAAGATGTCACTTAGTAGTTTTTAGTAGTTTTTTTAGTATTTTTTTTTTTGAATTTTTAATTGTACTGTTTTGTCGGCATAGTTTACTTATATATCCGGGCAAAATTGCAGCTTTCTAGCATTTATAGTCCCTGAGCAAAGCCGCGGACGGACAGACAGACGGACAGACAGACAGACATGGCGAAACTATAAGGGTTCTGTTTTTGCCATTTTGGCTCCGGAACTCTAAAAACAAGCCGTCTTGGACGAGTTTGGTCACAAACACTGTGTCACGAGAATTTCATATAAGTATTAGGTAGAAGATTGTGTTTCGCGCAAACAAATAGTTCAACGCCGACGAAGTCGCGGACGGAAAGCTAGTAAATAATCAATAAAGAACTTACCCTACTAATATTATATATGCTATTATGAAATTTGGTACGGTTGTTTTTAAATGCAACGTCTATGAAATACACGATGTAATTTTCGGAAATTCCCACGGAAAATTTTGTTTTATACTTCTTCACGCCAGAATGACTAGACGGATTTGGATGAAATTTGGTATGTAGGTAGCTGGATGTCTGGAATAACACATTGGCTACTTTTACTACGGGATAAGGATAAAATCTAATAATTTCAACCGCTGGGTAAACCCAAAGATCAATCATTAAATTTTGGATAGGTTGTTCTTGTTACAACGTCAATGAAGATCATGATAAAAATTTTGGGAATAGGGAATATTACTGCAATTTTCTGCCGTCAGAGTGCAGCACTAGCACAAAACCGTAAACAGTTTTTCGAGTATTTTGTACGAAGGATGCCATAAGCCATAATATCATAATTATTTCAATTACATTTTTGGACATATAGCTCTATCGTGACAAACGATGTAAATTTCATGTTATTTTGCTACTAATAAATGGATGAAGACCAAAAAATTGCACGCCGTTAAAGCTGCGTCAGCAGGTATTTATAATTACAATTATTTTTTTCCATTGTGACACGAAAATTAATCATAGATTTGAAAAAGTTAATGGAAATTTAAACTACCTCCTAACGCAGCTTTAACGGTGTGCAACTTTTTGGTTTTCACCTATGTCATAATTTCTATAGGTATTAATACTCTTTTGTCTGTCGCAGAGCTTTGCCTTATATGCCCTATTCCCAGAGAAATTTTGTAAAATCCCGGAATTTCAATTGCAACACTAACTACCAGATCGAATAGTTTACGCGTGCTAAGTCGCGCGCAAAATCTTGTTTCATATAAAAGTATTTTATTTGAATAAAGTATTTTGAAAATACCTATTTTGTATTTTGTATTTAAAATACTTAAAGCAAAAATATTTTGTATTTTGCATTTCAAATACCAAAATTAGAAAAGTATTTGCATTTTGTATTTAAATACTTTTTTAAAAGTATTTTGCACATCTCTGTCTGTATGTCCTAATCCCGAATATGACACCCATTAATTGAATTTTACTGCTTCCCATTACGTTTCGGGTCACGGAGAATTGATTCGCTAATGGCGGATAAAGCTTCGATGACGCGTTATCAGATAATGGATGTAATTAAGCGATAATAATAAAACCTCTGATAAAACAAAGGACATAATTATGTTTGTAAACAAACCAAGACTTCAACACCATGTTATGAAGTAATTTTAATTCGCGTCGAGCTTTGAGTCAAGTTCCACTTCGACCTTTTTGCAATCTCGCAGGTCGACGAGAGAAATGATGATTTCGAGGGTTTTTTTTTTTTTTATACTTCTGGAAGGCAAACGAGCAAGTGGGTCTCCTGGTGGTAAGAGATCACCACCGCCCATAAATATTTGCAACACCAGGGGTATTGCAGATGCGTTGCCAACCTAGAGGCCTAAGTTCGAATACCTCAAGTGCCAGTAATTTCACCGGCTGTCTTACTCTCCGCGCCGAAACACAACAGTGCAAGCACTGCTGCTTCACGGCAGGATTAGCGAGCAAGATGGTGGTAGCAATCCGGGCGGACCTTGCACAAGGTCCTACCACCTGCATTTACATTCGAGAACATAATTTGCATGATATATTCTATTACAAGATTACTTTTACAAGAAAGACTTGATTAATATCATGAAGCTAGAGATCCGATTACTTTTGGTGTTAGTTTTAGGAACACTCTGTATTATATGCTGTTAAATTAGTTTAATCATCTACATTAATTCAAAGAAGATGATGATGATGATCATGAAAATAAACAGGGTACTCTTTATATCCGTCTTTAACAAAACAGATTTACTTGAAAATAAAGTTAGGTATTTAAAATGTGATCATCACTCCTCACTGGGTTTAACCCAAGAAAATCACGGGCAGCTAGAAACACATTTACTCATTAGGAAAAAAACTCGGCCTAGTGCGAATAGATTCACGTACCGAGAGTTCCTGACAAATTTGTAGGTATCTATGAATATCCAGTGTTAGCAGAGCAGAATGTTAGTAGAGAGTAGGGCTATATTAGAATGATTCAATATCTAGGACCACTGGAAGTACCTACCCTAAGCTTTGATTTCCCTGTAATTTGTATGGAAACATATTTTATAATCTAATCTTCCTTAAATCTAAATAAAAACCTCATATCTTTTGATTGCTACCCTTTGAAGCAGTAACTAGTAGCAAACTTGAGTAGCTTATGTTAATTTGAGCTGATACCTGATACCTCCGCGCGTTGCTGAGAAAAAGCATCTTGACGGACGGACGGATGGACAGACAACAATGTGATATGAGTTCTGTTTTTGCCAAAAGAAGTACGGGACCAGCGCAAAGCATTTATTTCCATCTAAACAGGTGTTTCCAGTCTAAATAACAGTACGGTTTATTAATGACATAGCTCTAGACGCAATTTCGATTTTTATCATGTTTATGTGACAGACCCCACCTGTAATGACGTATTTTAATACGCAATGTAATACTATTGCCGTAATGGGTCGTGTCACAATATTCAGGCGGGTCCCATTGAGACTAAATACGAGGTTTAATTAATGCCTCGCCCACGATGACTCTGCTTCGAAAAGTAAATAGCTGATTTTCATTACTTCTGTCGTTGACCAGCCGTTCCGGCGGCCTTTTTAATTTATATTAACAGAAAAGTCGGAACACGCACTTTGACAAAAATCAGCATACGGAATAACCCACTTAGTGCCACTAAGTATACGTAGTCTAATTAGTTACCTACTACCTTTTTCATTTCATGTTTATCAGACACTGGGCTGGAGGCTGGCATTTGTTGTAAGTACAGTCGAGGGCATGAATATCCTATACAGCCATAGCGTCTAATAAATATTTACATTGACCTTATGGTTTGTGGCATAAAGGTGTATATACATTTTTGTCATCTTGGTAATTTGCATATATTTATAACCTTGACTGTACTTAAGATTAGTAGGTACCCTACAACATTAAAAAGTTAGGAGGTCTAAGTTCTATACATGCGGATATTCAAATGAGATTTTTATTTAAGGAACATTGTATTACTATTTTGGTAGTAGAGAACAAGTCAAAATATTGTATTCTTAGTTACTATCGATTACTTACGAACATTAATCCCGTCCTAGGGTTTACATAACAAATATTTTTGGACCAAAAAACTTGACTCCGAAAAAAACATTGCCGGACCATCCTGCTCAGAAAACAATATTCGAATGAAAGTAAATACATATACCTACCATTTAACGGTATAATATAGTGATTGCTAATAATACAATGGCACGCTTATGTCAACACAATCGTCTGGTCACCCCAATTACGTCAGGTATGTATTGGTTTTGAAGGATGACGACAACGGTGGAGTGACGACGTTCACAAAATGTATGATCTAAGGTACATGTAAAAGAGTGGTATTTATAAACGAAAATCCAAAACAAATGCAAGTATAGCACTTCGAATCAGAAATTACCTGTCACAGTTTCTCTTCAGTTTCTACTCAAATATGACCGATAGGTACTTGTTTATTGACTATTCTTTTGCGTCTAAATAACAACTATAATAATATAGCTTTGTGTAATATCTTGGTTCATTGCTTTTTATGATCAAAGAATTGTCTATGCCTTTTATATTTTCCTATATTTTCCTCTTGCAGTCAATATATGTGGTCCATCTATCTATCGTGTTTTCTGTTGTGGGTCTTCTATAGTTATGTAATGTTCTTTTCCAGATCTTGAGTTAAATACCTACCCCCAGGATACTCGCAACCTATTTTTCTCCCAACTTGATATCAGCATATTTATTGTATTGTTTATTGTGTCGCTCGTATCATGGATGTGATAATAACAATTGCGTACCTATTGGAGACTTTCTAAGCCAAAAAACTGTGCACCAGACTCCTATACTTCATGACGAAATTATTCAAAAAATTCCTGAATGCTAAATGAAAGGCCTTTTTTCATTGCGTCACTTTTTATGAATTAATTCATACATGTATATGCTGTTCAATTGTTACTAATTGTACCTATTGTTTTTTTTTTTTATTGGCAATGGTAGTCAATTGTTTTGAAAAAAAAAATTTTTATTCATAAACTTCAGTGTCAATTATATTTTTCATTTCTTTTTTGTCTTTATACCTAAAAATATCCATATTAATAGAGCCCTGGTACACAAAGACTTATAAAAAATTTGCAAAAACGCTTGGTCGACAAGACCGGAGGGAGACCAAAGGGCCGATAGCTTATCTCTCTCAATAAATTAGTAATTCAACGACGAAACGCCTTTTGGGCACAATGCCAAGGGGGCCACGTCTAGATTTATTTTAGTTAGTAAGTTTTTTTTACGTATATTTTATATTCTCTTTCAATATACTAAATAAATATATTTATTATACGGTTCGTCAATTGGCTTTTAAAAATCTAATGATAAATTCCGTACTTATAAATATTTGACAGGCGTTTTTTCTCTATTAATGTTATGTATTTAGGCCGGCAACGCACCCGCAACCCTAATCATGCTGTAGGTGCCCATGCATGAGTGGCGGTGATCGCTTACCATTAGGTGACCCCCATGCTCGTTTTCCTGCTATTTGATAAAAAAGCGAAGAAAATATATAACATTGAACCATAGAAAAAATTCTAAGTTGCAAAATTTCTGTACCTGTCGAGAGTTCTCAAAAACAGGTACGTACATAAAAGAAAAATAATGTGCTACGTGAAAGACAAACGCACTTAAATATAAAAAAAATAATGAACGAAAAAATAAATGAGCTCCGATTCAGCGAATTGACTAAAAATGCTTGCTGTGACCAGTCACTCGAGAACAAACCAAGAACTCTTCACCAAATCGGCATAAAGTCGTAAAAACTTGATGTGCTCTCCTTGACCTGTTTATCAAAACAAAACAAATTTTGACGGCTGTGAGCTGGGTTGCCTTAATCTTCCTATATTTATAAATTATTTAATGTAACTGAGTGACAAAATTTTTCGAAATATGAATATGTCCCGTGAACGGGACAGTAAAATTAATTCAGATTTTGGTTTCAAAGTAGCTCTATCTCTATAACTTTAAGTATTAAAGCCTTCAAGTTTGGCATTCAATAAGGTAATTATAGCGACTAAAAACTGTTAATAGGTAAATAAATAAAAAATAAATGAAAAATAGATATATTTTTTTATTAATGTACCTGTACGACCACCTGTACCTTCTTTATCTTTACACTTTATGGAGATACAAAAAGACTTATAATCGGAGTTACCTCTAGTTTATTTTTATCACCACAGTTTTGTGCCGTATTTCATGTGGGGCGAGGTATACATAGGCACTGTAATATTTATTGATAACGTTTACTTTGTTGTGATAAAATTCATATACCTATAACTAACCAGAAGAATTTGTTTCGTCGACTCTAGCCAGATATAATCAGAAGATTGCATTGACTTATCATTATCAAGCACGAATGAGGTCGCATTAACAATGTTTATATATCAATTTAAAAATCTCACAGCAAATATCCCATACCCAGAAAGAACCGTCGCAAACATTCCGAGCGTGTGTGCAAATAGTTTTGTAAAGCAAACCGATTGATACCGATACACACAAAACAAACATTTGTCCACATTGCGACAAGCGGCTCAAGCCATAAGGATTTTGTTATATGGAACAAGACATGAGAGTTTCAACAGCTAATTTAAAAATAAATATACGTTATAAGTTGTGAACGCAGGGAAACATGCCTCCCACCATCCGCCTTTGTTTACCCGAGGAGACTATTAGTCATACCGAATACACGCCTCGCTATTCTGTATTGTACCACTTTATTTATCCCATTCCCAATTCCAATTTATTCATCCATGAAATCTTACTTTTAACTTCCGCAATCTGACGATCGCAAGATTTTTGAGAACTCGAACAGATATACTTAGAAAGTAACGTAACCGCGTATTCAACGTTTACATAAACATCCCATCTTATACTCGTTATAAGAACAATTTCTAGACGTTGTTTAGACAAGCACCTACAGATACGTGCAATGCTTTGCGCGTGCACTCTATTTAGGTAATTCACCACAAATTTTAGTGAGCGCATTTTCGTGAAGTCACCGTGATTAAATAATGCGTCATTTCCTAAGTATCTTAATGGCCTATTTCTCAAGTAATTATTTACGAGGGTCAGGGATAATAAGGGATTACTGCCCATTTATTGAAAAGGTATAACATTGGTTAGCGACATTAATATAGTAGTTCGTAATACATATATATAAAATCCCAAAAATGGTGTTTCTTATTTTTGTTGAAACGTAAGAGGCATGAAATAGTTATTTGTGTCACAAGGGAGCAAAATTTATTTACGGCGAGGGTGGTATATAGCGAAGGATTCTACGATAGAATCCTGAGCTTAATGAGGGATTCAAGTGTTAACGCCCAAGATGAAAATAATTTCTCTCCTCCCTGACAAAAAAGAGTTCTCTCAGATGAGAAAATATTTTCACACCTCTCATTCAGAAATGTAACTTTTCCTCCTTGACGAGAGGGATCAAAGTGCTTCTTTTCTGTTCAAGGCTTTTCTGAGCGTTTTCTTTTAGCAAATGCAATTTTTTGAATTTGATAATTGCATAACTACTCCATTTTCTATGCTGGTTGCTCTTTAATTATATTTAGAATATTTGTATATAAATTTTCGTCATAGTCTCTATGAAAAATTGTATGAGTCACTCGGGAGCAAAGTTATTTTCATCTTGGGCGTTAACTCTTGAATTCCTCATTACGCTCAAGATTCAACTTCAGAATCCCTCGCTACGCTCTACTGTACTACTGTGTGTCCTTCGCTAAATTCTGGATTCAACGTACCGCCCTCGTCGTAATACATCATTTTGCTCCCTAGTGACACAAATAACTATTTTGGTTTGGGTGGGCGAAATAAAGGTTAGGAAACCCTGTTTAAGGTTCCGTAGTCCTACAAGGAACCCTTATAGTTTCGCTATGTCCGTCTGTGGCTTAGCTTAGAAACTGCTAGTGCTAGAAAGCATTGCGTTAGTTTATATACTAACCACGCCGAGAAAATAAAATTAATTTAATATTTTGGAATTTTTTTAAATAAAAATAAAATAAAATAAATTCTCTCGTAAACCCATAGGTTGGGGTATCGTTGGATAAGATTTTCAAAGTCATTATAAGTTTGCCACCAAGATTAATTTTCGATTTAGTGATTCGTTTGCAAACTATTACACTTTAAAGTGCATATTTTTGTTAGAAGCAAGTATCCACCCTTAAACAAAGCTAAATGAATTTAGAATTTAGAAGGAAAACTATCACAGCCTAGTAAGTTTAACAAGTAAGAGTATGTAGTCCGCCAAAACTTAATCGTTTACCTTTACTTGCCGAATTTCATTTATCCGAATTTTACTTGTCATACCAACGTTTGCCATAAAATATATAGAACCGGGCTGTTTTCAGGATTTATTTCAATGGCATCATATAGAATGCAGTAGATTAGGTTAGGTTAGTTTAATATCAACTCTGAAGAAATTACTATTTCAGACATAAATTACTTTATGGCAAATGAAAATTCTAGAAAATGATACATTCGGGCATATGAAATTCGGGCAAACGATAGAGAACCAAACTTAATATATTGCCGAGTATTATGTACGACACGCACTTGGCCGGTTTTTATTTTTCAAGACAGAGAACAGGCTGATCCTATAGCATCATACCAGTCAGGGTACCATGCTTTTACATAGGCAAAGTTTTTGCTTAATTAAACGTAAACAACGACTTACCCAAATGTCCACCAGATGTCCAGGCACATGACGTTGAGCCAGGCGAACGCCGCCACGAACCCGAAGTAGATGCTGTACCCTGCACAAACAAGCTATGTGAGCATACAGATACCTTCATATTCTCAAATTATCGCACACTACTCATTTAATTAGCACGTATTGTTCAGACGAAACTAATTATCTACATATTGAAATTTAACAATCAATACCAAATTGATGGATTCTTTATAATTAATCAGATGACTAAAATTAGTACATGATTACTGTATTCGATATTTTAAGAGCCCTTGAACTATTATCAGATCCTGTTTGTTTTTTCCATGAAGCTATGAGCGTTATAAACGATCAATGAACATTCCGCATGATTTTGTATGTTATATTTTGGCGCGCTCGCGAGAAATAATTTAAGTAAAATTTGACGACGTAAGGAGTAAATAAAATATAACCATTAAGTTCGTGCTATTTTCTTACTTCAAATTTTTTCAAACCTTTTAAGTATATTGCGATAGGAAAATGACGTAGGAGTTAAGTTACGTCATTATGACGTGATTTTTTCTGAAAGGAAGATAATATACGACCTATTCAAAGTAAATTGGTTGGAACAATGGTCAATAAAAAATTGCAACTCCACATTGTATGTGACTTATCTTGAATTAAATTTGAAATAGGTACTCAAAACGAATTAGCCATCCATTGATCCGTTTTCGTCCAAGAATTATTTGTATACATGGAATAGACAGGTAGGTAATGGTAACAGATTGTCCCAAATAAACTCAGCGCTTAGTTTGTACCTATCGGCACCGACGTGCCTCGCCCGACTTTAATACGAGTATTTAGAACAATCCAGTTCGTAAAATATGTCGATAAGGTGTTGATGGGACTGCGACGCTTCTCCAGTGCATCCATGTTTGTGAAGAATTTGTAAAGAAAGCCTCTGCCGCCAGCGCGGCGCTCCCAACCCAACAGCCGTTATAGTACGAGTAGATAGGCTAGGCCAGACAAACCAATGTTAAGGAACCGTAATTCCATTGATTCATTTTCAATATAATATATTATTATGTTAGATGAGCTAATTCTCTCTCTAGCCACTTGTACTATTACTTATTTTGTGCTCTAGCATCTATTTCTCACTAATATGATTACTTAATGCGAAAGTTTTAAAGGATGTATAGATACTACACAAAACTACTGACTGGGTGAATTTTGATATACTACGTGTAGATAATTAAGTACTGACCTGGATTAATATGTTGGAAGTTCACGTAGAAATGCAGTACCCGAATTGAGTTGTTGCAGACATGCAATAGGTAATAATAAAAAACCTAATAAAACAAATACAACTTATTATTTTACCTAAAACTACCTCTATTATTTTCCCAAAGGAGTAAGATATCTTCGCGTAATCTGAGATGGTTTTGCTTGTTGGGATAGTTACAATGTACCTTAGATATCGTTATTTATTATAATAAATTTGCAGGTACTATTTAACGTTGATTGCAAGTTTCCAGTTATACATGGTAATCGGTAGTACTATCAAATATAAATATTGATTCCAGATTAAATGCTTTTAGAACCAGAACCGGAAGTGATTTTCAAATTACCTACATCGTTTAAGGACGATTTTCAAAAAAATTGTTTAAATTAGTGTAAAAGTTTTGTTTACGAGAAAAGCAATAGGTACCTACTTAAAACAATGTTGAAACTAGTATAAAGCTAATATGTACGTACATATTCGCACATAGTACACTTTCTCAAAAAACAAAAACACCGCAAAACATTACCAGTAGGTAGTAAATTAAAGTGAGTCTCACGGGCTCACTTTATATCTCGGTAACATCATCTCTAACAAGTCACAGAATGTTTTTGTTTCCTTGTCCTATTTTTCCTCTTTCGTGAACTTCAGCGATTTTTACAGACAGCCTACGTGCCTAGTACGTAAAATACGTACATAGATTATTCCGCCGCATAGATTATTTACCACATTTACTTTTGTTATTTGGCGGACCGGGTTATTTGGACTTACCAGTTACCTTACAGAGTTACTGGGTGACTATTGCCATAACGGATCGTAGCTCGCGGTTTTATTTTACTATTTGTCATTGGAAACAAGTACGTAACATTGATTCATTAACATTTATGGTTTGAAATCATTTATAGGTACATAATATTTTAACCATAAATATTAAAATCCTACTACATTTACATTTAAATTGGAAAGCCCGGAAAATATAGGTACTAGGTAATAATGACACATATAGGTAGTCTGAGTCCGCGAGTTAGTCGTCAGACTTCGTTTTGAATCATACTCACCAAATAAAACACAATAATTTGCTTCAATGGTTCCGTATTGGACCCTGGCGAGGCATGAGAAGGCTAGCAGCATGGTGCCAACGTGGCAAATGAGCGTGCGGCCGTGCAGGTTACGGAGTTCAGGCAGAGAGCAATACACCAACAGAGTAAAAGCCAGACACACGGCCGATACGCTGATCAACTGTAAAAAAACATATCAATAAAATCATCGCCTGATAAACAAGGTTTTGTCTTATTACCTAAGCTTATAATTTTTAGACCTTGCTGTTCATAGAGTTCACATAGGAGCACTGTTTTGTAAGAAAAAACAATGCCGGTTCACCGTAAGATGAGGTGAAATTTAGTATTTATTAACTTTAGGTGGAGTTAAATTGAGTTAGGTGCTTTATAAGACTTAGGTAAGTGCTTCGTAAATGTTCATCAACAATCATCTTATTTTGTTATCATTAACTTTCAAGAAACAGATGCGAGCAAGATGACAGATTCGCATTTCAGCGATAAAAATACGAAATGATTAATTGGTCTTTAATGTAAACATTTTATTATTGACGCGAGTAAAAGCCGATTTGTTACGTCGTTCGTTGGTTTTGACGCTTCACAGTTACATCATACATAACTTCAAAGGGATCAGATGAGTCCGATAACTTTCATTTAAAGCTTTTAAAATTCTATTTTTATAAATTGATTACTAAATCTAAATGCAGGGAGTTGTGCCAGCCAGGATACGGTATAAAAAGAATATACTTATCAGCTACTGAAATATAATCTTAACGCATAAGTAGTCAGAGATCACAGATAGTTGTTACATATCTTCCATAAATTGTAATATTTTTAATAAATAATGTAACATCAACGAGGAAAACGGCAAACTTTTTAAGGTTAACATAATTTACATTTCATAGTACATTATATTGAGTTAGTCTTATCGATTGTCACAGTTTATAATTATTAATAACAGACTAAAAAGGTAACTCCCGGCTTCTACTACATCCGCCTGAGAAATACAAAAGAGTCTCATATATTGTACCTATTATACTCGTATATTTATTACTCTATGAAAAATATTGTCTAATCACCTCTACTATTTAAAAAAAACTAATGTATCTATTTATACCTACTTAATGAAAAAATTACTATAATAATAATAATTAATTTAAGTATTTGTTTATAATTACATTATAGACAGAAAAAAAGATATGAGGACCATTTCAAATAGTAAAGTGTTTTGCATAGCTTCCTCTTAGATGTAGGATACGAGTATATACAATTTGAACATCTCAACGATTCTAGATATTGCTCTAGGATGCGCCCAAAGAGTTGTGTAGTAGCGTTTTTTAACGTTTTTTGGGTCTCTATCCGAACAGAGACTATAAATTCAAAACAAAAGTCGCGAAAACTTCAGTTTTTTCATTGGTGATCGTAAACTACCCACTCATATTGCAATTCCCTGACAAGGTTTTACTTTACGTCAACTGTGCAATTTTTTAAATAACTATTAAACTATTGACTGTGATATTTTACGAACATAGAGCTAAAGTTATATGAACGACATAATGTACCTACATGCATACACTTTACTGTCCTGATTCTCTCCATTAAAAGACTTAATTAAGGGGTTTTCCGCAATGGAAGTAAAAAATAGATTTTCACCTCAAGCCATAAATACTCTCGGACTTCCTTAATCTCATAAAAAATTTACAACTTTAAAGATATATTGTTTGTTTCTATTGTAACGATTACGTTGCCGTAAAAAAGGGAAAACTAACCTCATTACTTACAAGCTAGTCAGAGAGACATTCATGAAGTCACGGTGTCAAATAATACTTAGTAAATACTCTCTTGCAACGATGATTGCATTAGTACTTCGACCGTAGCTAATTGAGTTCACCACAACAAAATCAGCAGGATAAACTGTTGCTTCCACCTGCTGATGTCAGTCAGCATCAAATGTAGCGGATCACTTTTTTTACTGTCGCATTGACACATTGACAATCTTGCATGGCGCTTAGTACGTAGCTGTAAGACGACAAAGTAACAAAGTGCACAGCTACTTTTGATGCTGACTCTACGACTCTACTCTAATAAGGTTTTCAAATCTTACCACGAACGAAACGAAGAAGTTTTTGTTAATTTCAGGCGCTTTTTCAAAGCAGAGTGCAGCAGCGACTTCTATGGGATAGTCATCTTCACAAAATCGCCTGTCGAACTCTTCGACGCAGTAGTTGTCGATGGAACGCAATTTTTGTTGGAGACTGCCGTCGCGATTTAAGTGATGCTTGTCCATTTCGTTGTCTCTACTAGTGACATACTTTCCTGCTGGACACATGATTGATGTCCTAATACCCAGCAAATCTGATGGGAGAGAATTTCATATTAGTATAATTATTAATAACGTCCATTTTCACGATTTGCCAAATTAAATGATCATTATCATACTACTAAGTTAAAAAATGAGTGGTCTGTCATAACTACACGATAAAAGAGAAATTTTACCAATATGTATAAAACACTGAAATTCTTATCGGTAGGTATGATTAACTGACATTTAAAAAAATAGATTTTTAACAACAACTCGAATAAGTCGATAATCCTTGTTAATCGATCATAATTTTTTTTTAATTATTCTCATTTAACATGATACGATTACATTTTCCTTGCAGTTAAAATAACACTTTTAAAAAAACACTTGGCAGACATATATCATTAAAGACACTAATATTACAAAACTTTTGTAATAATTTTGGTCACGATGTCATATGACGTAAGAAATCGTTTTTGGGGGTCATCTTTGACTTAGTCTGTCAGGCACTTCCGGCTATTTCAGAACTGACAGACTTATATTGCCCCTCTCTACGGATAAAGGGCTTCATGATGCCACGTGTTTCGTAATGATGTCATATGACGTAAATTGACCTTAAAATTTTGACCGGAAGTGAAGGATTTTCTCAAACTTCCGGCTAATTTTAAGTGCGTTAGTTTTTTGATTCTTGCTCAGCACAACTTTCTCCACCGTGTGCCATGCATTTTATCGTGATGTCATGTTACGTAGGTAACTAGGGGCTGGGCTCACGGACTAGAAGTCCTGTATTCTCAATGTCTATATTGTTGTCTCATTTTCTATATTTTACGGCTGATTTACTAGATCTAGTATATACTGATCAGTATAGGCTAGAGGCGATAAGTTAGAGCAATCAGAATTTAAACGGGAAAAAACGAAGGAAGTTAATTTAAATATAAAGTACCGGACAACTACAATGTCTAATTAGTAGTAAGCTTAAGATAGCGTCAGCGTTTAATATTATTTAGGTATCTCCTGCACTTCTAATGAGCTCCTAAATCGATGAGCATCACCGATTGGGATGTGATGGATCTGTTTTGTTGACAATGTGCCACAAATAAAGAAGTTTTCATTTCCAAATGCCACAATAAGTAGACTATATAGAATCGCCACCACCGTCCTTGCATGCTTTCTTTGCTGTGTTGTTTATACTGGCGTGCAAAGACGGCCAATAAAACTACTGGCACAAAAGGTACTCTAGCCCTATAGGCCGGCAGCGGATCTGCAATCCTCTAGTGTCGCGGGTGATCATAGGTGGTATTAAATAAATAACTGAAACCTAAAAGTACCTACTTTTTTCCGAAGCGAGAGTAGAATCGAATACGGTATACCTTAAAACTGGTTGTGTTTTTTTTTTAATTCCTATTTTACTAAGCCTAGTCTAAAAGTTACTAATGCATACGGCGATTTAATGTTTTAGCGATGTTACATACTATTTAGATAATTTTGTACTAGCTGTTTTTCTGTCAAGTTAATTTTCCTTTAAAACGGCGAAGCACAACTAACAATTACAAAAAATACGTTTTCACTTCTCATGCTCTAAACGTAGGTCAATATAGCCTTACGAACGGGAGTAAATTGAGTGCTTTAGACCCAAAGGATTAAAAGTAATTAATTTTTAATTTACTTTGAGCGACTTAGATAAACTCAAACAGCCATTACTAGCTTAGTTTTCGGCATAAAATAAGATTGTGTGGACCATTTTCATTTCACGACGAAAATGTTACGTTCTTGTCTACGTGGTCTTATTTCTATGCTTTTTCCGCATAGAAGATGGCGCCATTCTATTTATTCCAGTTTACGATTAAAATAAATTTATTATTCTCACAATGTCGTCAAGTGATAGTGAAAATTATGATGTCAAAAGACTGAAACAAAGATGTCGAAGAGCAAAAGACATAATTGATAATCTTTGGCTGCCGAAATCTAGAAAGATTTATTTAAAAACCTATGATAGTTTTATGGACTGGAGGAATAAGAAACGCATGAATTCTTTCACAGAAATGACTATTTTTTTCTCGAAATCGAAGTGAAAAATAGAGTTTTCATCTCGAGACTAAAAGTCAGTATAAACCCTAGGATAAATAGACACCCTCGCTAAAGCTCGGATGGCTAACCACCTCGAGTATGTATATTGGTTTATTTTAGTACCTCGATAAAAAATATACTAATTTCGATGGCAGCAAAGTAAAAGAAGACATCTACAAAATTGCAATTTTACAGGAGAGCGTATTTAGTGAAAAATAATGATAACTTTGAAACTAATGGACCGATTAACATGAAATTTTCTATGGTATATTAAAATAATGTTCTTTAGCGATTGTTAAACAGATTTTTTTGCTGTAGCATTATTTTACTGAAAAATTGTAGATGTACTTGTTTACTTTGAAAGAGCTTAAACGTAGAGGAAGACATCTGTCAGATATCCGCTTATGCATTGTAATTATTTGTAATGAAAAAAACGCCTATTCCATTATAAATATCGAATAAGCTGTGGTAAGTTAAACTTATAAGAGTATTTAGAGATAATCTAAACGACATGCAACGAGTATTCACCCATTCTTTGATATTTTTTTGTAGATGTCTCTATTTACTTTGCATTTATCATTTTATTAATACCTATTAAATAAGTTATCTACCACTAAACTTCATGTCTATCTATCAAATAAATTCATTTATTTTGATTAAAAAACACGTAAAAAAGGTCAAAAAAGCTAGATACCCGAAAATAAAAATCAAAACATTCTATTTTTGTATTTTTTTTTTTGGATATTCATAATTTTTTGTTTTTTCGTAGTCAAAAAATTTAATTAAAGATATATTAGATATGTATTTAATAAATGAACAGTAGGTTCAACAATACAAAATAATATAATAATAATATATCAAACAAAACAGTATAAACAATAGAAAGCTTTAATGAATGTGAATAACTGAAAAATTATCATTAATGGCCACATTGATCAGAGGTCCGTCATCGCTAGCGGAAATCTTCTTGAAGTTGTTTAGGAGTAGGTACACATACCTCGACCAGATTTTGCAGTTTTAGGTAGATACAACTTTGAGATTAGAAGGAGGCCAAGAGGGGAATTCAACTGGGCTGGGCAGCATTCGGAAAATCACGCCGAAGTTTTCTCGTCACTTATACTACCGCAATATCTGAAAACGAATGTTTTTAACTAGTTCGCCCTATCCGTCATGAAATAATGACCTGAAAATTGGAAACTTATAGTACGGCTGATCCATCAGTTCAAGGTCGCTCAGCGGGCTATGGAACGAGCTATGCTCGGAGTTTCTCTGAAGGATAAAATCCGCAATGAAACTATCCAACACAGAACAGAACTAAGGTCATCGACGTTGCTCAGAGCAAGTTGAAGTGGCGATGTGCTGGTCATACCTATGTTTTGAAGAACCAACAACCGCTGGACTTATTGAGTGGAGGTCTCGGTAGGCGTAGTTTAAGACGCCCTCCGGTTAGATAGAGGGACGATCTGCGAAAAGCTGCTGCGAAAAACAGGGCGCAATGGTGCTCTGCAGGGTACCCTATGTCCGGCAAGGAACTGCTATTGACTGATGATCAATACCAATATCTATACTTTAGAAAAAAACAGATTGCTCTTCATCATCAGTCAAGATCGTCGTCGGGTGTCGTTTCCAAAAAGCCGTAAGATGCAAGAAATAGAAACTTGAGTAGTTTAAGACTACATTAATTCATTTTCTGTGTCCGAATCAGTAAAAAAAAACAGGAAATTAAAGAAACCAATGCTAAAAACGTTCATAATATATCTATTTCTTAAATATTTTAAGAAAAAACAAAACATTTGCTCATAGAAATAAGAAATAATACATATGTCCGTGTTTACGTCAAAACAAAATTAATTTACTACGGTTACAATTTCATTACCAGGGCTAATATTTCAACAATTAACACTATAATATAACATGATTGTATCACGGGTACTAATTTTCGTAGGTATTTTGCATCGTTTTCTTAAAATTTGTCAAATCCGAATGTGGTAGGTGACTGATAACTTTATTGACGTGTCAAGCAGCCTGTCAAAGCGCCGGCGTAAAAGCGGATAAATTCAAATGTCCGTTTCTACGTCGATGTTTTTTTAAAAGCTCGTGCAGATGTCCTCTTTTACGTCTCAAATTTTCTTAATTATTTAGAAATTTGAATTTTTTTTTTAACAGACTTGTAGATATGGTTGAAATAAGTTATTTTTTGTAAAAAAAACTTTTTTGAAAAAATGCAGATATCCGTATCTACTTTGCTGCCATCGATTTGTATTATTTTTATTTATTAATTAGGTATTTATTGTTTATTCAATATTCATATGTGTAAGGGGGCGTCCATAAATTACGTGAGGTGTTTTTTTAAACTTTCTGTCCCTCCCTCCCCCCTAGTGAGATGTCGTGAGATTTTGTTCAACCCCCTCCCCTATCCCCTAATCTCACGTGAGATGTTTTACGGGCTACACTGTACTGTAAATTCAGATTAAATTAACCTATTTGGTATAAAACAAATATGGTGATTTGACAATTATATTCTTTCAAACGAATTAGTGAATATTACGTATTACGATTAAGATTAAATCGTAAGCATGCAAAATCTGGATTAAGTTTCAATCAGAAAAAAAATTGCGTGATATTTGCCGAGACCCGCCCTCTCTCCAACGTAAGATTAGATGAGATTTGACTCGACCCCCTCCCCCCCTTAAACATTTCACGTAATTTATGGACGCCCCCTAAGTGTGTAAATAACTCATGTTTTAATATGCAACCATAAATCATTTACAAGTTACAACCAAAATCATTCATAGTATTAGCTAGCTTGTACTTTATTATGCAATAGGCCCAAGGTTAGCTTGAAAAGATCCCTTTTAGAAATAAGTTCGGCTGTGTGCCTACTCTTTATTTGTTTTTTTTTTGTGTTTTATGTAGGTAGGTACAATACAAGTGCTTACATATTATTATATACAAACAAGTTTAGAACGTTTCAAACGTTTGTGATTTTCACTCGTGTGTGTGTTAGCGTGATAAGTCCCGTTGGTGATATTTTGACTATCAATACGTTTAGAGTTAGAAGTCAAGAAGAATTATAGACTTAGAATAACAAAAATAGAACCAACTAGGTACAAAAAACTTGAAAATATATTTCTACTAGCTTGAAATCGGTGCCTCAGCACGAGTACGAGCCAGCAGAAATGGAACTCTAACCATCTACCTCACCTTCGTGCTATATATGCTGCGTGCTTTAATCACTCCTGCTGGCTCGTGCTGAAGCACTGACTTCAATCTGGTAGAAAAATATATACAAGTTTTTTGAATCGGTTCTATTTTGGTTAAAAAAATGTTTTTTGAGTTCGGTTTGACGTTTTTATTATAAATTTTCTTTATTTCTTACTTTTTAGGGTTCCGTACCCAAAGGGTGCCAACGGGACCCTATTACTGAGACTCCGCTGTCTGTCTGTCTGTCCGTCTGTCACAGGGCTCTATCTCTTAAGCCGTACAAGTTAGACACTTGAAATTTTCACAGATTATGTATTACTGTGGCCGCTATAACAACAAATACTAAAAATAAAATAAAGTTACAAATTAAAGGGGGTCGTCATACAAGAAACGTGTTTTTTTAGAGTTTTTTGTTTGCTAGGCGTTATTAGCCGTTGCTAAGGCGGCCGAATCGCCTATCAACGGCTAGCTATATCGTTTGAATATTTACCTTTAGTTTTGCGATTTTAATTATAAAAGTTTCGATAATCTAATTAGTGACTGTTTGATTTATTCGTTTTTGTGCAAAATTAATGAAGCAATATATGAACCACAAACCTCATTAAAGCAACTTTGATAAAGCGCTCGTCAAATCCGCACGGTACTATTCACTATGTTTACCTATTGTTTTTTACTCTTAAAAAAAATCATACTAAGTATTTACCACTATTTACAAGGTTTATAATAGAGTTTAAAATTTATTCACACTAAGTCGAGCTTCTAATTATTTAATTACACAACATACGAAGTCCGCAGAATTTCCCGCGAATAAACCGCGTGTCAGGCTTTTTTTTTCTGCCGCGGGGTCGCGAGGCAAGAGTCTAAAGCGCTATTCAGCCTCCGACAGGGCGACAGCCAAAGAGGATGAGAATTTTAAATTATTTATTTATTCAAAATACTTGCACCTAGTGCTTACATTCTGGCGATGTTTTTATTCACTTGTAATGTTACTAGTTATGTTTGTTCGGGTGGAATTGACATTTCAACTTAAATTTGAAGTGATATCTTTAACTGATTGAGCTGAAATTTTGCATGCATGTATAAATTCGATGACAATGCAATATTATTATGACGTAGAGCTGATTTGATGATGAAGTTAGATATTAGCCATAGGAACTCTGTAATAAAACGACACGACCGCATCGATTTTGGTCTCATTTGATTCATAGTCAAATACCTTAACGGGACTTATCACGCTATTTGATACAATTATTATTTACCTCGACGTTTCGGCAACACTTCAGTTGCCGTGGTCACGAGTAGACTGAAATGTAGGGTGTCAAGTCCGCCTAGCAGCGCGAGTTCTTCGAACTACCCGCACTTGATCACTAATAGTACCGGCACTTGTATCACGAACTACCCGCACTTGGTCATTTTTATTATTCACCCCATCACACCGACACACAACACTATCAACGTCCGATCGTCCCTCTGAACATTCATCCCGACGCCGACACTTATTAATAACAGGATTCCACGAAGACGAAAGCTTAAATACCCATCGTCCCGGTTGAAATTCTTATGCTTTTTTTATTTCAACTGCTTCACGTACCATTCTTAAGTAAAAATTACGTTCTGTGGTCATTTGATTCGTCTTGACGTCTACCTACTTTGGTAACCAGGAAAAAAGTACCGCCAGCAAAAAATCTTGTATTAGATTTTTTTAGAAAAAAATATTATCGAACTATTTGTTTTTAAAACATTGTACAGAGGTGCGGAACCCTTCATGCGCGAGTCGCTCGCACTCGCACTTGACCGATTTTTAGTGATTTGCTGTCAAAGTACTCGTACATACATCTCACAACGATTCCATTAAGCCAGAACACGGCTTAGTTAGATTGTTTTATAAAAGAGTTCCGTTTTTTTAAGATGGTAAAATACCAAAACCTTCTCTTATGTTTAACAAATATTTTTGAAAACCACATCAAAATCGGTTCAGCAAATCGCGAGATAATAACAAACAAACATACATACGTACAGGTCAAACAGAACCTCCTTTTTTTGAAGTCGTTAAAAACATACGAATTATTTTGTTGTTTATTCATGCAACTAATTCCTGTCTCTAAAATCCAATTTGCATTATTTATCTGCAAAGGAAATCCGGCTGTTTGTATTCATCCGTACATAAGATTATAACAGATAGTTGAACATTTGTCACATGGCTGCCAGCTCTTATAGAAAATACAAACTGAAACATAGATGCACAGAAAAATCAAAAAAAATTTGGGAATCGAACCCAGGTCCTCAGCATTCCCTGCCGCGTGCTATACCGCTGCACCACCACTGGACAAGAGTACAGACACGAATTTCTCCTATGCACCACATATCTCAACTTGTTTGTTTCCAGCGCTGGTCTCTTTTTCTCGTTTTGCTGTGCATCTATGTTTCAGTTTGTATTTTCGATATGGGTTTTACGGGATGACCGTAAAAGTAACAAAATTTGGAATTGAAATAAAAAATACAAAAATACTCCAAAAACCAATCTTAATTTATCTACTCTTACTTAGGTAGGTAAAACATCATCATAAAGTATTATGATAATCCGTACTGGGGCCCGTGTGGGACTTACGGCCCAAACCCTCTTATTCTGAGACAATGCCTGTGCCCATTAGGCATTAGGCATTGGGTCCCAGCTTTATGTGTTTTGGAGGATCAATCCTAACGAATTTGAAATAATTAAGTATCTCCTGATGAAAACTCCAGCAAATTATTAGTTTAGGTACCTACTCGTAAATACTCGTAAGGTACCTACTCGTACGAGGCCTCAGGGGTCGAAAAAAATTGATTTTTCACAAATGATGTTTAGTTGGCTAATACTAATAATGACCAGTGCGTGGATGTGGTGTAGGTAATTATGAGTAGGTAGGTATTATATATCTCTACGCTCGTTAATATATCTGTGACGCCACGCGTAAAACTGATATTCTAAAGCAGCTCATACGATTCCCGAGAAATAGAACTACCGGGTAAAAATATACTACTTTTTAGTTTAAAAGAAACCGTAGTCAAAATATTTGTATGTTTTTCTCCGACCGTGCTAGAAAAGGATAAGTTTTTCAAATCTTAAACTTATAATAATACACTCAGCGGCACAAAATTTGGCCCACTCTACATACAAAATAACAAATAACCTATTTTTGCATACATTTAAGGGCCAGTTTTTTTGTCGCTCAGTATTATACGTGAAATGCCAAATCCTGACAATTTTTTTTTTTGCAAGACGAAACTTGCAAAAAAACCTTTTCCACGCTAACAATAGAGCTAAGATATTTATATTATTAAAGTAGTAATAATTTAGACGAAACTCACCGGGAAAATCTGGGTATTGCTTTTTCAAAGGATCCAAATAGAGCGAAACGTTAAAGAGAAATACACCACTTGTATCAGGCACACAAACACTCCTCATTGTATTACAGCTTTGAACTTTAAAATGTTGTCCTATAGGACAGCATTTTCTTATAGGGTAGGCCCCGTAGACAGCTGCGTTGTTAGTGCAGACTCGAGCCACCAATCCACCGCCAAATAATCTTTGATCTAAACACCACTCGCCTTGTGCTAAACGCTGCTCATTTAAAACTTTATTTCCGGAAACAATCAAGCTGCTGCCATTTACAATCAGAGTGTAATCTTCGTCAATCAAATCAACGACATATTGCACCATTTTACAGTGAAGTCTTGTATTTACCTCGTAAATATAAGGTCCTGGAACGTTCATTTCTTTTACGAGCCATTCTTCGTTTATATCTTCTTCAACTGCTTTACATACCCGATGGACAAAATCATACGCTTGTCTCACTGGGCAACATTTCCGAATGCGATTGATTCCTAGTTCTGTATCAGACGTGTTATCGGTTTCGTTTTGTCTACAAGTTAAAGCTACTGTTTTAGGAATGTTGTCAGTAATATCACCATCTTCCATTTCTAAAACTAATCTATCGTAACAAATGTTATTATCAGAAGTGATTTGCAAGTCCTTTATTTTCAGTAGCGTCAGATTATACATTTCTCCACATTCTTCAGGCATACCATGACTCACTTCCACATCTTCAGATATTATAAGTGGTGATGTAGATATGTTAAAATATATTGTAGTATTTTCACGACTTATACATTCAAAACTTGGATAAGTTGAGTTAGTATTCTCTACTTTGATAAGATTTTGATCCTTTGGGCAGCACTTTTTGAACACAAATGAGTCACTTTGTACACAATTCACACTCAGAAACAAGAGCGTCCACGCAAATGTGAACCACATCTTGCAAAATTCTAAAGTCATAATCCAAAAAAAATATTTAAGTTCACAACAGGTGGTCGATGTCGATCGTCGTGGTTAGCATTGTTTATATATCGAATCCGGCGGCGACGCGGCGTGTGGCGAGGCTCGACGGCGGCGGCGGAGTGATCCGCGTGGGACGCTGCCGGCGCTGCACGCTGGAGGCTGCTCGCCCTTGAGGTTACGGCGGCGACCGCCCGCGTCCGTGTCTGCCTTACTCTACGCTACTGGACGCTTTTGAGCTTCGAAACTACGTAGACACGTGGGAAACTAACAACAATGGTCGTTCAAGCAATTTTTGAGACACCGATCAACTTTAAAACACACCATTCACCTATTTGTCCGCACTAAAATGAATAACAAACTTTAAATTCAACTTGTGATTGTCCGATGCGAGATACTACTACAAAGACGGTTATTCAGAAAATTTTCCTTTATCGGCCACTGATAAATAAATATGACACGACTCATTGATTACGCAGAACTTATATTTAAACCTCGATATATATTTTTATCAATGATTGTGACTATCAAAGAATTATGACAAGAAAATAGAGTAGGTATAAACAAACCGGAATTGCATGGATATAAAATTGCGTTTCTCTTTTTAACCGAATTCAATAAAGGAGGCTAAATTTTTCAACCGACCAGAAAAAACGGAGGAGGTTCGCAAATCGATGCGTATATATTTTTTATTAAAGACCTCTCATACATTTTTACAGAGTAGTCCGATTTTGATGACTCTTTTTTAATTGGAAAGGGTACTTACATACCCCCAAGTTGGTCCCATATAAATTTGGAAAAAATCCAACCCTAAAGGTAGGAAAACAGGGGATGATTGATTGTTCACTCACCGATTGTAATGTATGACCACGCATAACTTTTTACAGAGTAAGTAGTCCGATTTTGATATTTTTTTATTGGATAAGGTATACCTCGAAATTGGTCCTGAGGGTATACTCAGCGGCACAAAATCTGGCCCACTCTACATAGAAAATACCTAATATTGCATACATTTAAAGGCGAGATTTTTGCCGCTCAGTATATTTTCATGCTATTTAATTACATATTTAGATCCATAGATTGTGGCATAGTTATATTAGCTTTCTAGGATCATGACCGGATTTCTTTTCTTTATGTAGAGCTCCGTAACAACAACACAAAAAGTAACTCTCAGTAACAAACAGGGAATCCTTATAGTTATGGTCGTGTCCGTCCGTCCGTGGCTTAGCTTGGACTGGTGGGGTTAGAAAGCTGTAATTTTGCTCGATTATACATATATTATTTTATCACACCGCTATTGAAATACGGAACCCTACACTATGCATAGTCCGACAAGCACTGACTTGTTTTTAAAATACACAAGTGAGGTATGAAATCAGTGACTACAAGTAACACTTTTGACGTATTAATTAATCATAGTTTTAGTATACAAGGTGTCCTACAGTGAACCTAGAATTTTTAGCAGATAACTGAGTTAGGTTTACTGAACATTCTTGGAAATAATTTTGTAATTAATTAAGTTAACTAACCCAACCATAAAATGTATACTGAAATGTTTAGAATTAATTTAAAAACAAACGTATAGGTACAAAGTAAGTTTGACGGCCGGATGGCCAAGTGGTTAGAGAACCTGTCTAGGAAGCTTGTGATCCCAAGTTCGATTCCCGCTCGGGGCAGATACGAATGTTTGTTCTCTGGTCTTGGATGTTTTATATGTATTTAAGTACGTATTTATCGATATAAGTAGGTATGTTTAGAAATATATGGATAAACATACATATGTATAAAATATAAGTATTATGTTTATCCATTGCCTAGTACCCAGAGTGCAAGCTTTGCTGGACTTATATCATGATATTTATTTATTTAGTACGGTTATATAAGATCGGCAATGCATGAGAAAGAACGATTCATATAATACGCGTGTGCTAGTGCGCAACGCCAGGTAATTTTTCTTACTTGTGCAAGCAGAATAGAACGTCAGAATAAAAGATTTAATAAAGATTTTTCTTAGACACTCGCTAACAACTGTAAAATTTTTGGTCTCATCTCCGCTACTTCAAGGTCGATCTACTCTCCTAACGGTAATTAGTAGGTATTTTTACGATAGTATTTTCAGATGTACCAACCAAGGCCAATGTAACAAAAGGAATAAAAAAAATAATACACACATATTTTTATCTGGGGGCACGGCAGTGCCCCCGCCAAGTCGAGCGCGAAGCAAACACTGCCGTACCATCCTTTACTGGAACCATTTCGCCGCATTTTCAGGCCCCTATTTGAGAACGTCTGGATAAGATCAGAATGCAGAAATTTTCGTCATTCAGTAAGCTATAATCACATACTTAAAATCCAAAATTTCTAGTCTGTAGGTCATTTAGTTCCGAAGTTAAGCGAAAGTAAAGTTTCGCATTTGTGACACTCACTCACTCATGATCATCATAATAGAACTAGTACTTCCCATAAACTCGGAGAGCTGAAATTTGGTATAGAGTTAGGGTTTAATGGATACAAGTCAACGGCCAAGTCACAGAACATTAACTATAATAATAAAGAAATCGCAGTAAGGAACCTTAGACTTGGCACGACTTTGTCTAGATTTCATAACTTTTTAGAGATAAACAAGCAGCTCCATCGAGACTTGGCTAGTTTTTTACAGAATGTTTTTGGTGGAATACATTTTACAGCAATGTGTTAAATATACATATTACCAACGTTTTTGGCATAAAATATAGTGAAAACATATTTAAAATTCTAACTACTGCGTGTAGTAGGAGTGTCTTGTCCCACATGAGGTTTTCCCCAAACAATTGAGCGTAACTCTATGTCTTAGTAATACATTTCAAAGTTATAAACATCATTATAAAGAAGAAAATGACGTTTTCACCTCACTAGCCCGAAAATGCCTTCTTTATCCTTCGAAATCTACGTGGAAAGTAGCTTTTTATCCTCTAGGCTGGAAAGAGTTTTTGAAATTCGAACGTTATCGTGAACGGCTGCCCCCTTGAAAATACATCGACCGCTTACTTTCACAACCTCGTATCTGGCCACAAAATTGCTATAGAATCATCTTTATGTTAAGTACGATAGAGTGTTTATTTGTTGTATACAATTCGGGTAGATACGAGGTTGAGGAAGAAAGCTTTGAATATTGACGTGTTCACAAAGAAAGTTCGTCATACATTTGTTGAAGTACCTAATATTTAAATCTGTTAATTAATCTGTTATTTTATTCTTATTACTAAACATTTATTTTGTAATTTTACTTTTGATTTTTAGTACACCTCGATACTTATGGCATGCAATCCTTTTCAAAATAGTAACTGTATGTACGTACCCACTGTACCTACCTTATACCGTTATAGGTAGGTATCGATTTGGATTGTAAATACTATTATACCTTTATAATACTAAAAATGTTTGATAAGTGCATAATAAAACCGACTTATTAAAAACTACTTGCACAGTTTTTCTTCCATTTGCCATTTTCTCGCTGTAGTGAGGTGAAAAATTGTGTGTTTCGCTCGGCTGTAAAGATGTTTAGCGTCTCGTGCCTTTGAAACCCTCGACTGCGCTCAGGATTCTTCATTTGAACCACTCGCTTCGCTCGTGGTTCAATCCTAGGATCCTTCGCTTGCTCGGGTTTCAATATAATGCACTCGGCGCCAAACAGTCACTTTCCAGCCTTGCATAACAAATAACTATTTCCACTAAATATTTTTCCACCTTTTATTTTGCCCTTCGAAATCTGCGTGGAAAGTCGCTTTTTATTATCCTCTTGGCTGGAAAGAGTTTTTGAAATTCGAACGTTGTCGTGAACGGGTGCCCCCTTGAATACATATCGACCGCTTACTTCCACAAACTCGTATCTGACCACATAATATTGCTTTAGAATCATCTTTTCACCTCACTAGCTCGAAAATGCTTTCTTTATCCTTCGAAATCTACGTGGAAAGTAGCTTTTTATCCTCTAGGCTGGAAAGAGTTTTTGAAATTCGAACGTTATCGTGAACGGCTGCCCCCTTGAAAATTGTTAAACCTTCATGTTTATAAATTAATATTAATCACCCTGGCAGCCTTTTGATATGTGTGTATATTTTTAAATAATGTTCTATTATTCTGCTGTCACTCCTTACCTTCTATCGTGTGTCGCATACTGTTAATACATACATATTATACTCGTTTTATACCCCGCAACTCTAGTTTCCTTCAATTAAAATACATCGACCACTTACTTTCACAACCTCGTATCTGGCCAGAAAATTGGTATAGAATCATCTTTATGTTAAGTACGATAGAGTGTTTATTTGTTATACAATTCGGGTAGATACGAGGTTGAGGAAGAAAGCGTTGAATATTGACGTGTTCACAAAGAAAGTTCTTCATACATTTGTTGAAGTACCTAATATTTAAATCTGTTAATTAATCTGTTATTTTATTATTATTACTAAACATTACTTTTAATCTTTAGTACACCTCGATACTTATGCCATGCAATCCTTTTTAAAATAGTAACTGTATGTACGAGTACGTATCCACTGTAATACCGTTAGGTACCTATATCGATTTGGATTGTAAATACTATTATCCATACTAATATTATAAATGCGAAAGTGTGTTTGTATGTTTTTGTTTGTGTGTTTGTAACTTTGTCCATCTTTCACGCTGTAAAGGAGCGATGGATCGACGTGATTTTTGGCATAGAGTTAGTTTATAGGCCCGAGAGTGTCATTGGCTACTTTTTATCCCGGAAAAATGCACACTTCCCGAGGGAACAGCGCGCGATAACCGAATTCCGCGCGGGCGGAGCCGCGGGCAAAAGCTAGTACCTTTATAATACTAAAAATGTATGATAAGTGGATAATAAAACCGACTTATTAAAACTACTTGCACAGTTTTCCTTCCATTTGCCATTTTCTCGCTGTAGTAAGGTGAAAAATTGTGTGTTTCGCTCGGCTGTAAAGTTGTTTAGCGTCTCGTGCCTTTGAAACCCTCGACTGCGCTCAGGATTCTTCATTTAAACCACTCGCTTCGCTCGTGGTTCAATCCTAGAATCCTTCGCTTGCTCGGGTTTCAATATATGCACTCGCGCCAAACAGTCACTTTCCAGCCTTGCATAACAAATAACTATTATGGTAAGCACGATAGAGTGTTGATGTTCTGTATACAATTCGGGTAGATACGAGGTTGAGGACGTAAGCGTTGAATATTGACGTGTTCACAAAGAAAGTTCGTCAGACATTGTTGGAGTACCTAATATTTAAATTTGTTAATTTGTTATTCTGTTCTTATTACTAAACATTTAGTTGGTTACCTACAATAAAGCTTTTATTTATTAAAATTATTACAAAAAAAATTACCGATCAAACAAGAAAAAAATAGGTATCAAATGATGAAAAGAGATTCGGAAACACAACCGAATAAAAAGCACAATGACACGTTCTGAAACGTGGTTTATCATAAAATTATTTCATTAATATAAATGCGTTACCCCCTTATTCATAAAACTTAACAAGCCTATGTTAGCTAACAAATGCTTTGTCCCTTTCTAACAAATACAAATGTCGAAGCGACAGAAAAGGACAAACGAATTTTAGCGGCATTTTAACTAAAATAGGTTTGATTGTCGTTTATGAATAAGGGGGTTAGTGTTTTCATTCTTGTTATTATTGTTGTTATTTATTAATGCCAAAAAAATAGATAACATTTATTTGCATTACATGAGTTTTTTTCGTCTTTATTCACAAAAAATAACGAGAAATAAATAGGTAGATAGATGTGTTTAAATTCACACTGCTAATATTACCAATTCTAGTAATAATTATTTTAACTTTAAGTAGGTTTATCTACTTACATAATTTAATGTAAAAAGTACTGGCTAACTCACTTATCAACGTCCAACCTAAACCTTAGATCTAGAAAGCTGAACTTTTACTTGGAAAACGAAATTCCCTCTTTTTATGGAGACAAGAACGTGGATGTATTTTGAGATATTTCCCTGGGATGAGAATTCTGCGATTTCGAAAAAGGCACTGGCATAAGTTTGTTTTCTTCCATCTACCTACTGTTTTTCTCGCTGTCGTGAGTTATGTCTTATGTAGTGTTGTCTATTGCTGTGTTGTGAATAAATGTACTTCTTTATTTCTATATTTTTTTCAGATATTTTAAAAAACTTCGGCCAGTTTAATATTGTCCCATGCGTAGCAACTAAAATCATGCATGACGTTCAAATACTACTGGCTAAAATCTCGCAATTTTCCGCTGTTTTCATTACTTCAAAAAAGTGTGTTAGCTGGGCTTTGGTTTATTGTGAAGCTTGATGTAAACATCTTATGCTGTTGAAAATACCAAGTAAGTACTGACTGTTTTCTTAATTTTTAACTGACGTCAAAAAAGGAAGCTAGGGTATCAAATTGGTTGTATTTTTTTATGTTTGTTACCTCAGAACTCCGTCAATTATGAACCGATTTGATATTTTTTTTTTTGCGTTCGTCTAGTAACATCTTCAATTAGGTTCCCATAAGCACCAAATCAGGATCTGATGATTGGATCTTAAGGAAATCGATGGAAGTCTTTAAATGTTGTAAGGACACCTCGTGCATTTGCTCTTGAAAATCATCATTTGGTGGAGTGGAACTGGTGATGAAGACCACAGTTGACCATCAGAGTTACTACTCAATAAAAAGTATTTCGGATTGAATTTTAATTACTTTAACACAGTTGCTAAGCAATTTATGCTCCTCGTAATGCATTGCATATGGTAAAACGGGTGGTGAAGCACCAGGACTCCCAAATAATGAACGTCTCTGCATCGGAAAAAACAATCTTTCGTAAAACGTGACAAGCAGTTGATATTAAACTATTGTATCTTATATATTTACACAAAAAATCGAGAAAAAAAATTATAACAAATTGAACCGACTACAAAAATCATCAAAATATTTTTCTGCAAGTCTAAAGTCGATCGGTGCCTCAACACGAGCCAGCAGGAACTGATCAGACTAGTAGAAAATCATTTTGATCGTTTTTTGTAGTCGGTTCAATTTTTTGTTATATATATATATTTTTATATATGGCAACACCGACTAAGTCATAACATGGAATCCCACGAAAGGCCAAATTTTAGCAAAAAATACGTTTTCTAACGTCCGTCTCCTAGCTGGGCTATTTATGAAATTTTACTACATTTTCATCGTCATCATCATGTCAGCCGATAGACGTCCACTGCTGCACATGCCTCCCCTAGGCTCTCCACTCGGACCGGTCTTGTATTTTCTGCATCCACCTTCTTACCACTTTTTACACATATGTAGACAAATCATCGTTATCGAAAAAAACCATCAGTCAAAACAACTTTCACAATTTTAATTAGCGTTTTAATTAGTATAAAGACCATTTGTATACATAATTTTTAGATGTATAATTTTTACCTCGGCTACTTTTTGATAAAACTTACCGTTTTCGGAAAAAAAAAAAACAAATCTTGAACTTTGACCCCGAATAACTTTTTGCACACATGGGATCAATGGAAACTTTTGACACTATTCCTAATGGTGTACACAAGGTCTCCACCAAAATTTGGCTTTGTCGGATTTATGGAAATTGAAATTTCTACATTGAGTGTTTCGGCAGAAATAGCCTTGGCAGACTTCCGGCAAAAAAAATACTGACATATTTCACTTTTCTGTATCTACCAGTGAATTCCTAACTGATGCCATAACTATTATTTCAGTATCAGATGGGTTAAAAGACGCCCATTTTTTCGCATCGGAAGTGACTATTTTTTTGGTACTTTCGGCAAGTTCCACTGCGGCAGACTATCAAATTCGGAATCAGCATCATTTTTTTTAAATATTTATTAATTTTTTATTGAATAAAACTAAACTATTTACAAAACTTACACTAAATAAAAAACTTCGTCAAGGCTGCTGCTATGGGGGGCCGTTCCTAAGAGGCTGGCAGCATTACCTCTTCTCATCATGCATCATTTTTATGGGAAACCATTGTGCATTTCATCGCGGTATCAAGTAGGTACGAAATTTTGCAGTCCTCTCCGTCTACTAAACCATGTTTACGTATTAGTCGCACTTAAATCTAGATTTCATATTTGCTACAAAATAGGCCAAATGTGCCCAGAAAGTACCTACCTATGCTAGCTGATAACTAAAACAGCAATTTCGGCAAAAGCCTATGTCTGCCCAACGCCGGAACGCTATCTGCCTCCTGGGAATCATGATATAATAGTAGATTGTTCAGCAAGGGACTAAAACAAGCCATAATGAAACGAGATGTTTAGCCACCCGAATAGAGCGAGGGTGACTATAGTTCGAGTGTCATAATCATTATGGTTGTTTAGTCTCGTGTTAAACACGCTTTGATATTTTGTAAATGTATTGCTTGAAATATTTAAAAACGTTTTAGTGAGGAACCGAGGTCGCGGTACCTTGAAATCATAGTTATGTTTACGTCATGATGACAGCCCCTCTTGTTCTGGGAATTCCCTGCTTTGACAGCGCGGTACTATCTTTGGCGAAACGAATTAGAATACTTTAACAAAAACTAATTGTGATGATGTTTTATGACAAAAGAGACCTTAAGTATTCCAGTCAAGTGTACCTGCTGATTGATGGGTAAGTAATCTGCATTATAGGGCTGTAGAAATTATTTTCTACGGGCGTAAACCACGATTAGCAAGGGGACTCGCTAAGTGGGGATCAATAAACGTAAAACAATACCTCTCCTTGCAGTCGGGTAAAAAGTAAAGTAATAAATAAACTGAATCCAGTAAAAAAGGTAGTAACTTAGCTCGTATTAACTAAATATTCATTTATGTACTAGGTGTTGCCCGAGCCTTTTTTCCACCGAATAATACGTACACGTACAGTGTGTAAATAATATATAAGAGTAGCCTTTTGTGTAGCCTTTGCTACATACAACTGCTTTGAAGTAAATCACTTAGATACTTACTCGTATATATTACCCGATCGTGATGTGAAAGAAGGCAGAACAAACAAGTTCTCATTTATGTAAAATATTAATAACTAACAGAAAAACGATTCATAAATACTATTTTGCTCAGTAAGTGAATACCTTTATTGTTATTATATGACTAGGTATAGGGGCATCACTAGGTAAGTAAACGCAAAATAAAATCAGGAAGACATTTTATTCGTAAAATTATAAAAATAACTTCAGTTTCTTATATAACATAAATAGGAGCTACCTTAAAATTTACGTTTAAAATTAAAATGACTTGAATTGTTTGTCACGTAGACTTACTTAACTACATACCGTTAAGAAAAAAATAATTAAAGGGCGTACGGCGGGCCACTTACTATATTTTCATCTTAGTTTCTTTCGAGTTTTTTTTTTAAACATTGGTAAAAAATTCAATAGCGATTTTGTCAACATAGTGATGTTGCGTGGGTATTAGGTAAGTTAGACTCTAGGACTGGATTAAATGGAATTTAGAAAGATTTTCGAACGGCCACTAAGAAGAAAAGGGTAAATAAAGGGAAGTGATAATCCTACTTAAAATTCAAATAATGAAACACAATAATATGACTTTTTTTCGACAGCACTCAGATAATTAAAATTAATTCTGAATTTTTAATCGTGTATTAAGTTGCCAATAAATAAGTATCCCATTTATTCGGATTCGAACAAAATCTCCATCGCGTTACCATCTATTCGGAGCCTATGTTATGTCCTGGAAAATAATGGCATGGTGCCAAGAAACGTAAATCTTGACAATTTACTCTATCGATCGTTTTTTTTATTCGTTGTTGCTTCGTTATATTAACGCGGTGCTACTGGCACAAAGGACATTCAAAATCGACATTTGATGTAGAACGTTTGGCATTCAATGGCATCCACAACTCTTGACCACCATATTCTTATATTTGCGAAGGATCACATTGGAATCGTCCGTGTAGTAGAGTACTGATATTGGCGAGAGCTTGATTGGCGCGCAAGACGGCTTAGGCACCTGAAATATAAAAATGTATTGTTAATCTAGCAGTCAAAATTTAACCTCGAGATTACGTAAGTAGCTTAGAATGCACTACCTATGCACTATATATGTAAGTAGGTAAGTTACAGATTATTCAATGAATTGAGAACTTTAAATATGCTGAAATTATTTCGAAATCACAAAACTGGCGACTCTCATCCAGTCTTCGTCCGTTATAAAAAGTCCGGATTCGGGAGGTTAGTCTTACAAATAACAACATTTTTTTCAACGTTAGCATGTATATGCATAGATGACTGGCCACATAAGCGGGCCGGTAATGTCATTTGAGCTAGCAACCCTTAAACATGCATTATGGAGGTACCTGTGTTGGATTCAAGAGATGCACCAGAGTCTGCACAATGGCATGGTTTGTAGCATTTTTGTGTGCATTAAGAGGAAAGTTGCACTCGCCGCTACAGTAGAACGCACCGTAGCCGTCCGGTGCTATAATCCAATCCTGGCAAAAATAATGTGAATGATAGCTTGACAACTAGACCAAATAAAAAAAAATAGTTTATTGCGAGTTAAATAATTTAACAGATAGGTTTAATTCATTCCAAATATTTACCTGCCACTCTAAATCTTTAAAACTGACGTATAAAGTCTGAATTTCACAACTTCGTGTCGTCCAATGAGATGTGTCTGAAACAAAAACATTGTAGGTAAGTCTTTCGTCTTCTTGTAAATCTGTTTAGGGCTTGTTAAGGGTTATGTTTATGTCATAACTAATATATGTCGAATTTTTTTTATTCTTGTTTTATTGCAGAAAATCAAAGAATTAAAAGAAGTTCAAGTTAAAGTTATTTGAGCTAAAATTAATTTCTAAACAACGCAGCGCATGTCGACTTGGATGCAAATATACTGGAGTGATAATTCGAAATAAAGAGCTCATCTCTGAACATGAAACTACCGTGAGACTCATTCATATTAAATGATAGGTACTACGGATAATTCACGTCTTAAATCGAGCTTAGCTCGACACAGAGCACTCTGCGCAGAGCGGTGGCGCGTAAGTAGAGCGCGTGTTGCGGCAGCCGCCGAGAAGCGTGCTCCTTTGAAGAAGGGCTACGAAATAGTCCGAAACAGTCGAGCTAAGCTCGATTTCAGACGTGAGTTATCCGTTACAATATCATTATAAGAGCTCTTCTTATTTCCAATAATTTTATCGCGGTAATAATGAGAAAAATGTTTCTTTGCGGCGGAGATCCTTCATAAATGAGAAACAACATTTTTACCTATCGCATCCGATTTCACATTTCCGCATTTGTATCTTGTCTTTATTTGCACCTTGTGTTAATTAAATAACTGAAAACCTCAGAAAACCTAAAATATTTTTTCATTAGTAAGTTGATTGAATTTATTTTTGAATATCTCAAATATTTTAAAATATATTGGTATGTTTTGCTAAGTCAGTAATTCCACTTCATTTCTAACTCTACACTCTCGATTTGTATTTGTCAGTTGCGCTTTGACGTTTTAAGAAGAAAATCACACATTGATAGCAAACCGACCAGTAGGCCTATTCAACTATCGAAATAGTATGCATAAATATTTAATTGGCCCCCACTTGACTTGCGCAATAAGGGGAAGCGTTTTTAGCGGAGCCAGTTGTGGGTAGATGTGTATTACTTTTCTTGTTTATAGCTTAAGTCACCTGACGAAACTTTTTATGGATTCTTTTTGTGGATTTGTACTCTATGGCATGGCTAGATAAGTAATGTATTAAAGACCTGGATATCTTGCGGATGTATGTTTTCGAATTATCTGCAGTACTAGTTTTGTTAAACATTTAGTTTATTTGTATTGAAATAATTTATTTGATGTAAAAAGTGTATAATTGATGAGAATAAATTAATAATTGTTTTTTCGTTGGCTCCTGTTGCACTCGTAACTTTTAGACTGGGCAAAATATAAAAGGGATAAAAAAACACAAACATACTTCACCAAATTTAAAACATAATGTAATCGATTCTACTTTCGATTCTGAGCAAACTATCTTCTGGTTTTCAGTTACTTAGTTAAATAAATAAATATTTATTTTTAATATTTAGACGACCGGATGGCCAAGTGGTTCGAGAACCTGACTACGAAGCTTGAGGTCTCGGGTTCGATTCCCAGCCGGGGCAGATATTTGTATGAATAACGAATGTTTGTTCTCTGGTCTTGAATGTTTAATATGTATTTAAGTATGTAATAATGGTTTGGAACATTATGTTATAGAAGTATCTGACAGATTACCTGTGAGGGGATTCCTTAAATAGTTATCCGAAGTGCCCGGGTTCCGCCAGCGGCGCGCTTCTCGCTTCCTGCGCCCGCTAGCGTCAGCGTTGCCAAGCCGCGGCCCGCTCTTGAAGAAAGCCACCAGGAAGGGCTGTTTGCCCTCGACGGTAGCACCACGAGGCTCCTCTAGGCCGATCTCCTCCGGCTTCATATGACGTTCTGTAAAGACACGTCTCGTGTTAAGGCTGTTCGTTTTGAAATGTTCTATGGTCCCTCTCAGTTGGGTATTGGCTCTCAGTAGGCAAGTTTTAATTTTTTTGTACAAAAAATGCTATCAGCTTTAGCATAATACCTAATTCATTGTCTTAAGAAGGTGAGTATAGCCGGAAAATATATTTAGAAATTAATGGAGCTAGAAGTTGTTTTGGGGATACATCAGAAAGACTGATGTTAAGTTTTCGGCCTTCAGGACCAAATGCTCAAAAAAGTCTGACTTTTCATATTTATTTTCACTTTTATCTCACCAATAACCTGCCGTAAAACGGGTAGGGATTGCGGGGGCAGTAGGGATGCGAACCAGAATTTCTTTTTTTTTCTACTTTAATTTTCGGGCTTAGGTTGCTGGTAAAGTAATTATTATATTTTTAAACATGAGCTTTTCTTTTTCTGGGAACACATAGTAGCCAAATCATAAAATAACTATAAAAAAATCAATGCCCAAGTTCATGTTCAAAATCATTGGCAAAATTTTTGTCTTAATTTTACTTTGTTCTTATTGTGAAATAGTTTTAATCAATAAAGGCAATGGTCACAACTTAGGTACAGAAAACATTAAATAATTTTGTGTGGGAACTCTACATAAATTATATACCTATTCTCTTGTCAAGTCAAGCTACGAGTATTATTATACTACAAAAATTTACAACCGTCCCACCTCACCTCATTGCTATCCCTCCTAACCCCAACTACGAGGTGAGGCGGGATTTCCTACTATTTTGTGTTTATCGCTAAAACTGCCAGATAATTTTTTATGTATAAAAATCAACGTGCTACATATAAAAATAAACTTTTATCGAGGTTTGAAAGTCTGTTCTATCCCAATCCCAACTCATACCATTTCACGGTACATTACAATTACACAACACGTTTATGTTTACTAATACCTTTGGTTTACCACATTGCATGACCAAGTTGAAGAGCATTTCTCTGTTAATACTGGGCCTGAAAATCTGGTTCACTTGACCAAAGGCCTGGAGAAATTTAAGATTCAGACCTGTCTCAAAGAGCACTGTAAAGAAGAGTAGCTAGTTTTCAGTATCCATTACTAAAAAGTTCACTAGTCCCCTTTGTCTGCCAAAACACGACTATACTTAGGGTAGTCTTAAAACATCATGACGCTGGAAAGTGTTCTGGTTACCTGGCTGCGAGTGAGGATGTATGGTGATGAAGAAGCCGCGGTTGTCAGCAGGCGCAGTGAGCCACGCTCCGAGAGCCGCTGTCACGTTCAGCTCGAGCCAGCCTTCCGAGGAGGCGCTCGTGTTCACAGCCGCTACTTTCTCCAGCTGCAGGTTTCTGTAAAGAAACGTAAAATTTAAAATCAAGTGCTCTTTTAAATAACTGCTCGTTTGCCCCCTATACCATAAAAAGAAACTTATTAAATCATGCGTTTTTTGCGGAGGTCCATATCAATGAACTGAAACAATTACATACTTTGCTCACCCGCGACCTCAAAACTATTTATCTCTTGCACATTTAAACTTACACTTCAAAACAAATACTCATAGGTACGGACGGTCAAGGGCATATATGTACTCAGCGGCACAAAATTTGGCCCACTCTCCATACAAAAATAGCTATTACTGAATACATTTTGAGGGCCAGATTTTTGGTATTCCCTTGAATTGTCTAATGTCTAAATTAGGCAAAAATGCCTAATTTCACTTTGTATAATATCTACTGCTACTGTAATAAATAGTTTCTATAAATTAAATTTGTATAATTTCATTATTCATCATTTTTATTTTGTCGAATTTTAATTTTTACTAAATGATCATTTATTTGCAGAACTCTTGTCCTGTCGAATATTGTTTTATCGAAAACTCACTTTGTCGGTTCTTATTTTAACTAAGCATCATATAGCAGAATAACGTCTTTCTTTCTTTCTTTCTTTCTTTCAAATATTTGTTTTATACACAATGAAAATTAGGTTCTTTAAAATTAGGCGAAACAAAATTATGCAAAGTAAGTTGAATACAAAATGACTCACTAAAATGAAAATTAGGTAAAATGAAACATTAGGTTAATTAATATTAGTTTATCTAAAATTAGGCAAACTGAAAATAGGTAATAGGTTGTTAGGCAAAACTAGGTACAACCCAGATTTTTTGCCGTTCAGTATATACAACAACTGAAAACAGACGCCCCAATAACATTTTTTCATTTTAAGTTAGTTGATTGCATTTATTTTTGAATACCTTCATTATTTTAAAAGATATTCGTGTGTTTTGCTAAGTCAGTAATTCTACTTCATTTCTAACTCTACACTCATGATTTGTATTTGTCAGTTGCGCTTTGACGTTTTTAGAAGGAAACATGGTCGTACAAGGAAATCACACAGTGACAGCAAACCTGCCAGTATTAAATTATCGAAATAGTATACAGGGTGTCCCAGAAGTACCACGTCACAGTGACAGCAGAGGTAGGCCAGCTCAAGACGCACCTAACCAACCTAACATGACCCCAGTAAAAGTTGCACGGTTTTGGAGTTATTACCGAAATAAAGATTTTTGGGGATACTCCCCTTTGTCTTGACATTTTTAGTACCAGCATCGGCTTGAAAAGCTTTTGATAACAGTTTTTTATGTGTATCGAATCTTGAATAGTTACTTCAGAAGTGCAGTGTGTTATTTTGTCAGTATCTTCCCTAAAATGCTGAAAACAACTTCATTAATCTTAATTTAAGTTGTTTCAAAAACATGAATTTCAAGTTTAACCATCTGCCATGAAAAAAAAATACTAGAAATGAAACAAATAAATAACGTAAATAAATTAGGCATGTTATGCAGATTTAGAAATGGTATAACACATGTACCTTACTTTAAGAACATTAGGCATTATCACTTTGCTGATACCGCAAGCCGTCACTGTTAAGTAAAAACATGTTACATTACTAATTTATTGAATCAGGCGTTACTTTGCCGAGGTCCATATTAATGAACTAAAACAATCACCTACTTTGCTCACCCGCGACCTTATGATCGCTACGTTTATACTAGAAATGTGTGTTGATTCAGTTCCTCCTCCTCCACACTGCAAAAGTACAGGGCAGTTCGAAAGACTCGCGCTGCTAGCTAGACTTAACACCCCACACTTCAGTCTACTTGTGAACTCGTGACCACGGCCACTGTAATGTTGTCGAAATGAGTTAGCATAATAAGTCCCGTTGGTGGTATTTTGACTACGAATGAAAATCACGAAAGTTTAAAGCGATAGATAATATTATTTGGTTAACGCTATAATCTGGACATCTTTAAGGTCAAAGTGTACGGACCTTGGATGGATTGGTCAACTGGGACCAATTTTATGGCCACCGCGTTCTCCGGATCTAAACTCACTAGATTTTTTTTATTGGGGATGTTTAAAATACAAAGTTTACGCGAAATCAATGCGCTCTGAAGAAGAATTGCGGCAACGAGTATTCGACGCGGTCCGTACCATATCGGAAGTAGGTTTACGAAAATTGAGCCGCATTAAACGATGTTTTTTGTGCATCAGAGCCCATGGGAGACAATTTGAGCATTTATTGTGAACTAAATTTATTCCAATAAATGAATGAAAGATAAACATGTTTTTAACCACCCACGCAAAAAGAAGGGTGTTATAAGTTTGACCGCTATGTCTGTCTATCTGTGGCACAGTACCTCTTAAACGAGTGAATCGATTTGAATGCGTTTTTTTTAATTGAAAGCAGGTTTTCTAGCAATTGTTCTTAGACGTTTCTATCAAAATTGGTTCAGCCGTTTTTGAGATATTGAACTTTGAAGTGACAATATTGGGGGTTGTAAAAACTTTTTGTTGGTTAGACCATTAATTGACATTTTTAACCCCCGACGCAAAAAGAGGGATGCTGTAAGTTTGACCGGTATGTGTGTCTGTGTGTCTGCCTGTGCCACTGTAGCTCTTAAACGCGTAAATCGATTTGAATGCGTTTTTTTTTATTTGAAAGCAGGTTATATCCGGTTCTTTATGATCCAGTCCTAGCCTTGAAAAGGGAGATAAACATTAATATTTAGCCTTCGTGCATTTGGTAAAATAATTGTATCAGATATTAGATGAGTCATCGCTTTACACAGCATTTTTGTACCACTTAGCAGGGACTGCTACCGGAGTTCCAGTTTTAAGTTGGTTCGATAGGGCTTCGCTAAAGTGATAAGAATGCCTAATGTTCTTGGAGTAAGATACATGTGTGATACCATTTCTAAATCTGCATAACATGCCTAATTTATTTACGTTATTTATTTGTTTCGTTTCTAGTATTTTTTTTTCATGGCAGATGGTTAAAGTTGAAATTCATATTTTTGAAACAACTTAAATCAAGATTAATGAAGTTGTTTTCAGCATTTTACGGTAGTTACTGACAAAATAACACACTGCACTTCTGAAGTAACTATTCAGAATTTGATAAACATAAAAAACTGTTATTAAGAGCTTCCCAAGCCGATGCTGGTACTAAAAATGTCAAGACAAAGGGGAGTATCCCCAAAAATCTTTATTTCGGTAATAACTCGAAAACCGTGCAACTTTTACTGGGGTCATGTTAGGTTGGTTAGGTGCGTCTTGAGCTGGCCTACCTCTGGTGTCACTGTGACGTGGTACTTCTGGGACACCCTGTATGCAACCTCGCTAAAACATTCAATTGGCGCCTGCCTAAATATGCTCAGAGACCGTTAGTACTATAAAAAGCTGTAATTTGGCATGAATATCAGTCACGCTGACAAAAAGATAAAATAAAGAACAGTAAAAAAATATTTTTTGGGTACCTCCCACAGGCGTGAAGTGGGGGTGTTTTTTTTTTCTCGACTAACCCTGTTGTGTGGGGTATCGTTAGGTAGGTATTTTAAAACTATTGGGTTGCCTTAATTCATTTTTCGATTCAGTGATCTGTTTGCGAAATATTCAACTTTAAAGTGAAAATTTTCATTAAATCGAGCGCCCCCCCCCCTTCTCTAAAATCTAAACTGTTGGGTAGAAAATTTTGAAAAAATTTAGGAGGGTAGTAAATATAGCTAATTTACAAGGAAAATTATAACGGGCTAGATATCTCGAGTAGTAGTTTAAGAGCAAATAGCAACCTAAGGTATAATACACATAAACTTGGAAGATCCGTACATAATACGAAATCCTTACAAAAATATTACTTGATTTTTTTATGGCTACGGAATCCTATCTTGGACGTGTCCGACACGCTCTTGGCCAGTTTTTTGTTAGTAACAGAGTAGATAAACAACTAAACAAGTGAGAAAATTACCCGACGATATTAACATTGAGGCAGCTCAAGAAACCAGAAAGCTCAAGAAAAAGATTAGTCCCGCGCTCAGACAGGAACGCGGCTCCAAATTGTTTTACTATGGAGGCTAATACGGAACGCCTATAACTCCTCAATCTGTCATTATTATACATCGTAATACTGACCCCAAGCTGGTGACACTGATGACTCGGTGCGCTACGACCGTGTAAAGCGCGGTGGGATCAGCCCCGCGCGCGGGCGCCTGGTGCAGCCTTAGCTCAGCCGAGAGCAGCGCGGCGGCGTCGCCCGGTGCGCCTGCCACCTCGAACCACACGTGCCGCCCGTGCTCGTGCCGCAAAGCGCCGAGATGATGCTCTGAAATACAGAATGCTTTCATTAAACTAACTTCTTCTTCTCTTAGTCCAGGGGCAGGTTAACAGCCAGGCAGGGGGGGGGATTAGGGTTAGGTTAGGTTAGGGGGTTAGGTTAGGTCAGGGCCGCGGCCGCCTATGGAACCCTAACTCACAGCATACGCTGAGTAAGTACATCCCCTCTGCCACAGAAAATGTTAGTGTTTAGTAAGTTTGTAATTAAATTTGTAATAAGTCTTCGTTGAGCTATGTGTTGTGGCAATAAATGATATCTTATCTTAATCTTATCTTATTTTGTCTTAGGTATCCTGTATTATCTTATCTAATCTTAACAGTGGCGTGGAAGGGGTGGCTCGCCCCTGGCTTCCATTCTCGGCCTCCAAATGCCCACGAGCTCTCTTGATCAAATAAATCCGAAGTAAGGCTCAAAATATGCTTACCTAGTTATTACGTCAGTGGCGTAGCGTGCCTGGGCGGGGCCCCGTATAAAAAATTGTTTGGGGGCCCTTATGAAAGGTAAAGATTTCTCACAAAAGAAAAAAAAATGTTCGCAAAAATTAAAAGAAAATATTTATTCATCATAATTATTTCTTTTGATTATCATTCGTCATTTTTTCCAAAAAATTTACAAACAATTCAAATTAAATAGACACTCCTTGCCTTTTTTTCGGCAAACTGATTTTTGCTTACGCACTTCGGGGGCCCTGCACGGTCGGACATAAAGGGTTCCGTACAAATTTTACATACCGATCTATGAAAATTCAGTATTACCAAAGCCTCTTATGTAATAAAATGTAAATTTTTTGAATGACTTGGACAGAATTAAGACTAAACAATTAAAGATTTTTTGACTTTTCTTATTTGAGGTATTCCAACTTAGGCCTCTAGGTTGGCAACGCATCTGCAATACCCTTGGTGTTGTAAATGTTTTTGGGCAGTGGTGATCTCTTACCACCAGGAGACCCACTTGCTCGTTTGCCTTCCAGTCAAATAAAAAAAAAAAAAAAAAGATTAACCGGGACCTCAAGTTTCGTAGTCAGTTTCTCTAACCACTTGGCCATCTGATCGTCATGGTGGTCGTGGTGGTGGTGGTAGTGCTTGTGATTGAATGTGCTACAAAAGCTACCTTCATACCAAATTTTTAGTTTCTAGGAAAACTATAGGTTTTGAATCTCCAGTATCTCCACTAATTAACCGACATCAAAAAAATCGACTGTACCTATGTTTTTTTTATGACGGAATAAGTATCTTGATTGCATTGACTATGACTTGGAAATTAGATTATTTCACTGTTAGTTGTAGTATTTGATATTAATTTCAGCATGATTATCCACGACACTATCCGGACAGACATAATAGAAAGACAGAGGTAGGAATAGACGGACGGACCGACAAACAGACAAACGGACATAAATTCAGTTGTGAAGAACAAACGTACCTTATTAGTAAATTATCTTTATTATAAATATCTCCTACATAGGTACGCACGTACGTTCTCATAATATGTAGAGTTGCGAATAACTTGCAAAGTTAAGTCAGTAATGATGAGCTTACGCGATGAAAAATTTTATAACAAAAAATAGAACCGACTACAAAAAACCATGAAAATAATTTTCTACCAGTCTGAAGTCGGTGCCTCAGCACGAGCCAGCAGGAGTGGACCTATAATCGTCTACCTCACCTACAACTATACGAGTAAATGGCTTCAATCACTCCTGCTGGCTCGTGCTGAGGCACCGACTTCAGACTGTTAGAAAATTATTTTCATGGTTTTTTGTAGTCGGTTCTATTTTTTGTTATAAAATTTTTTTTCACGCTTTTTAGTGTAAAACATCTAAGATACAATAGTTTAATGTCAACTGCTCGTCACCTTTTACGAAAAATTGCTTTTTCCGATGCAGAGATGTTCATTATTGAGGAGTCCTGGTGCTTCACCACCCATTCCTTGTCACCATATGCGTTTCGAGGAGCATAATTTGCTTAGCATTTGTGTTAAAGCAATTGAAATTCAACCCATGAAAACTAGTTATTGAGTAGTAACTCCGATGGTCAACTGTGGTCTTCATCATCAGTTCCACTTTACCAAATGATGATTTTCAAGAGCAAATGCACGATTTACTACTAAATATATCAAAATTATCATAGGTGTCCCTACAACATTTGAAGAGTTCCCTCGATTTCCTTAGGATCCAATCATCAGATCCTGATTTGGTGCTTATGGGACCTAATTGAAAGCATTCCTAGACGAACGCAAAAAATTTTTTTCAAATCGGTTCATAAATGACGGAGTTCTGAGGTAACAAACATAAAAAAAAATAAAAAATAAAAAAAATAAAAAATAAAAAAAACATACAACCGAATTGATAACCTCCTCCTTTTTTTGAAGTCGGTTAAAAAGATACTAAGGGCCCGTTGTTTGATCAGTAGTTAAAGTTACTAATAGTCAAATTTCCATTGAAATGTGTTAACTATTGTTATTTTTGCCATACATTTTAACTATTAGTTTGTTTAACTAATGATCAAACAACAGGCCCTAAGTCGCATAAAAATATATCGTGATTATACAGACAGTACTACCAGCTGGGTGTGCCCGGAATAACTCCTCTCTCCGCAGGAGCACGCACGAATGTAGGCAAATTAATAAGTGTGTTTATTGTACGAGTTAGCAATTTGTAGAACACAATCAGTTCAAGGAAAATTTATCAGAGCTCTGTTCCCAGAAACGAATAATATTATTATTCAACATAATTATATAGTAGTTAAGAGATGATTATAGAAAAGTACATACTTGCAAACATGAAGCGCACTCAGCTAACTGTTTGCCGAAATGGAATCGGAATTTTAAGGTGTGTTCATTATCTAATTAAGTAATTATAATGCGGAATACCTACCATCCACGTGGACGGGTCTCGAGTTACACCAGTTGGACGACTGGACACCTGTTGCCCACTCTCCTTGCCATTTGCATGCGAATTGCCGTTTCTATGAGCGAACTTTACTTATCTACATACAAACGCACTGATTGCGTTGCGTCATTCATGTTTACATTACAATCGGATTCGATATCTACTTACTGGAACTGTTTTTAGCAATTGATATGTTTAATTCCGATTATTACCGCGCGAGAGATTATAAGATTGTAGAGCACGGTCGGTGCATGGATAATATTATATGCTCGAAGGACGCGACGATATTATTAATAAAATGCACATGGTTCTTATCTGCAGGAAACTGCTCCATGCGCATAATAAAAGATAAACCTACTTAATTAAATTTAAACAGCAAAAAGTAGGTAGGTACCTAAGTAAACTAGCTAAAGACATTGCAGAGAAAACAGGAAAATGAAACTATTCGTTACGCTATCAAAGGTTACGCTCTAAATAAGTACCTACCTATAGACACCGCGACATCGCTCAAATTGCAATTTTCACCTATCACGAAAAGGGAAGGTTGACGATTCTAAATACTTAGGTCAGGTATAATTCATCAAAGACTTAGGTACTAAGAGATGGGTAAGTAACTTCGTGCAGTGTGTTTTTTTCTATTATTCTTATTAATTTTCCGAAGTAGATATCAGTTAAGAAGGTTTTGCACTTGGCTTGTAAATAGGTACGTACCTATACTGGCATATGCACTATCAAAATGCCAATATATGCATGCAAATATGCACCAAATAAAAACCGGCCAAGAGCGTGTCGGACACGCCCAAAATAGGGTTCCGTAAAATAAAGTAATATTTTTCTAAGGATTTCGTATTTTACACGAAATCTTCCAAGTTTAGGTATATTTTATACCTTAATCATAATCATAATCATAATCATAATCATAATCATAATCATTTATTCATTTGTCCAACATAGGTAACATTTATTTGGTCTTAAATTATGTTTTTGAGTATCACTATGTGGTGCCTCAGGGCATACAAATATTGCCTTATATTAAACCTATTTACTATTTTTATTTTAATTAATACATACTAAAAACAAACTATATATATATATTTAAGTATATTCTAAAAATTCCCTGATGGAGTAGTACGCCTTTTCGGCCAAAAAAATATTTAATTTTTTCTTAAATTCGTATAGGTTGTCAATATCATGCATAACTCTCGGTAATTTGTTATAAATTTTGGGGGCCATTCCAAGCACGCTCTTCTTAAGTAAAGCTGTTTTAGTTTTCATGAAGCAAAGTTTGTGTCGAAGGCGTACACTATTATAATTCATAAATAAATCCATATTAGTTCTCACAAATACACAGATTTCGTATATGTACAGACATGGCAGTGTTAATATTTTGAGATTTTTAAAGTGTGATTTGCAAGAATCGGTTTTCCGCAAACCACACAATGACCTGATACATTTTTTTTGCGCTTTGAAAGCCATGGCCCAACTCGTAGCGTTTCCCTAAAATATAATGCCGTACCTTAATGTCGATGTTACATAGGCATGATACGCAGTTAGAACTGTTGAAACATTACGCTTACGCTGCTATTTACTCATAAACTGCTAATAATTCTCAAGCAAACTTAGCCGTTATAGTTTTCCTTGGAAGTTTGATATACTGTACTGACTACAATCCTGAATTTTTCAAAAATTTTCCACTCACCGGTTTAGATTTTAGAGGGGGGGGGGACGTCCGATTTTAATGAAAATTCGCACTTGAAAGTTGAATATTTCGCAAACACATTACTAAATCGAAAAATCGTTTTAGCAAACCCCTAATGGTTTTAAAATACCTATCCAACGATACCCCACACTATAGGGTTGGATGAGAAAAAAAAAATCACCGCCACTTTACGTCTATGGGGGGGTACCCTACAAAAAAATGATTTTGAATTTTTAATTGTACTATTTTGTCGGCATAGTTGACCTATATATCCGTGCAAAATTACAGCTTTCTAGCATTGATAGTCCCTGAGCAAAGCCGCGGACGGACAGACAGACAGACAGACATGGCGAAACTATAAGGGTTCCGTTTTTGCCATTTTGGCTCCGGAACCCTAAAAGGGCGAAATATGCACAAAATATGCACAATCAAAAACCATTCATTATTAAGAATTTACATTATTTTCATATTATATTCATATGTAGGTACCTATGTGTCGGCGGCCGATCGTAAAATCCGCCAGATCACAAAATTCCTAGGCACATCATGAAATGCCTAAAAGTTGTCCAGGCATATCACGATGTGCCTGAGAAACAATACGGCAGATCGATTAGAGCGACGCATTCGTCGATATTCCTAGCTTATACCGGGCATATCGTGATATGCTGAAAAAAAGAAAAAAATAGGTACGACGAGCGAAGCGAGGAGTGGTTAGTATGAATTGTGACCACTACGAACGAAATGGCGACATTTCATGATATGCCTAGGAATTTCATGATCTGCCAAAACGTCACTAGGCAAATCGTCAAACGGTGAGTTTTGAACTATATGGCGGATGTCCCTTAGCCAATTCATGAAATGGCGCCATTTCACGATATGCCTAGGAATTACGTGATCTGGCGGATTTAACGATCGGCCGCCGACACATATAATCCGATGTTTAGTGATATGATATCCCAGCCAACACATAAGCCAGATAGTAGCGAAAATATACCACAATAAGCAGTGTCAAGCTTTGTTACTTTTGTATTACAGCTGACGTTATGGCTTTATTTTGAATAAGAGAGTTCTTAAATTAAAATAATGTTTTAAGCTTACTAAATTCTGTATAAAGTTCGCGGTATTTTTTCAAGCTGAATAGTAATCAAGAGTAGAATCTGCTAAACAAGCGATATTCAAATAAAAGTAATTGAAAAAGCTATTATCTGCACAGTAGCTGAAGTTTTTGCATTATCCTGGATAACATATTTAAGTAAAGCAGTTAAACAGCAAAACGCTGAATATAGACAAAATATTTTCTTTAAGCTGCATAGTGTACGAAATGGTACTAATTTATTCAGATGCTGAATATTTTAGATTTTTTCTTCTTTACACAGCTGCCTTCTGCATAATTGAAAATAAACTCCTTGTTTTACTTAACTTATAGCGCTATAAGCGTACAATTGTCTTTATGTTAAGCTTAAAACAATATCAGTTACAAATGTGGGTATCTTAAGCAGCAAATAACTGATTAGCTGAAGATATCGTATGTTTATATCCAGATACCATCCACTCCACCAGTCGCATTTGAACTACATATTATGCAGAAATAAGCAAAATAATCACTGAAATAGACACTTTTATTCAAATTGGCCGTCCGCCATTAACTAACATTTGGCATAGCCTCTTTTTATAAAAATCCTCAACATTTATCTTATGAAACACTTTGTTTAGTGTGTATGGAACATTAGCAGTCATACAAATTATGATTTTCATTATTTGCTGGGACTGAAATTTGATAAAAAGTAAAGATAATTTAATTTAAATATTATTTCACATTTGTTTACCTTATAAATTGTAGCTTTATCTTAAGGCGCTCAAAAAATATATATTAATCATATTGATAATTCACAGTAAAGTGCCATGCGTTTATATAATTCACCTTAAACTTACTTAAAATGCATGAAACAATTTCCTTAGGTACCAAATTTTTGAAGATGATCAGCGACCATTACAATTTTTTGAACTAAGTTACACAAAATAACCTCGTCACAATGAAAAATACATTTTATATTTTTTTTACTTGCATAATTTCTTTATAAAACTACTCCTGAGATCGGAATTTTGAATATCATTTGAACATCTGAACTCACAAATTAACAACTGCATAAAAGATGTATAATTTCTGGACTAAAGAAAAATCAGAATTTATGCAGAAGATATTCAGTGTGTTGTACATTTATTCAGCTGCTATGTGGCTATTAATCAAATGTTATCCAAATTGAAGCAAGATATTTTGTGCCCAAATTGCTTGAATATCATCTGTATAAGCGCTAACACAGAAGTTATACAGATACTTTACCAGCTTAAAGTCAAAAGAATTGCTTTTACGCAAAATTTATTCAGCTAATCTGTGTTGGCTGGGATTAATCATAAACTTTCAGAATTTACTTCTATTCTGTAGGTAAACCCTTAGAGTATACATAAGCAAGCTAATGTATACTCTAAGAGGTAAACCGCTGTAAGCCCGACCTGCAGTAGAACCTTTTCACAATAAACGTCTCAGTGACTTCCTTCGTGAAAACAATGATGGGCTTACTGTGACAAGGTTGTGCTGCAGGTCATGCTTAAGGTGGTTTACCTATATTTGAGTCTTCACTGGAATGTATTCTGTACTCAATAATTATTAGGTACGTAACCACAACCACTAATAAATTTTAGTCACTAATGTGGAAATTCGTGTAATAGCGGTTCTCTACAAAGAACCAATGAAGCGAAAACAATAAAGTTGTTCCCAAGAAGCAAGTCCAAGAGGGTGGTAATCTTGTGTCGTAAAAATATCAATTAGGGTTTTTATGTTAAGCCGGATTGGCGCCGGACCGCCCGTCGTGACCGGGACTAGCGGAGTGGCATGCACTGAGTCATGCCTTACCTGGATAGGGACTACCTGAGACAATCATCACCCGCGTCAATCCAAAATTAATGTTTTAATACGGAAGCTACCGAGTACTTCTCACAGTTTTTTAGGTTTTCAAGAGAATCTACTGGCGTCTTCAAATCAACGTTTTACCAGTGCTATTAGTAACCGCTTAGGTTCGAACAGGTGTTAGGTACTTACTTATACCTACGTTACAGTTTCGAATAAATGAGGTAGTTATGTATGTATGTATTGAAATCAAATCGTAATTACACATTATAAATAAATATTAAAAAATCTGGCCACGTGCAAGTTGGCCTCACGCACCGAGAATTCCGCACATCTCTTAAAAAAACCACTAGCTAAAGGTTAACAATTATTATTGTCTTGTATGAGACCCTTTTTTGTTTTCGCTCTATCTCTGCAACTATTAATTAACTCTGTGCCTCCTAATTAATTTTTAATTGAATACTTGTCGTGGGGCAATTATTGTACCTACCTATATGGTAATGGGTATATCTGCTGACAGGAAAGTAACATGCCTATGGGATTTTCTGCAGACATAAATAATACCTACCTATTTACTGTGAATTCTACTGCAACAGCACGTTGGCCCCTTGTGTACATTATGACCTGACCTAGGTGTTGGTGTTACTTATCTCATGCATCCGAGAAAAGTTGATTATGTCTAGAAATGAACATTTATAAACAAATTTTAACATAGACATAATATAATACGTAGGTGCTTTATTATTTAAGTTTTTTTGTCCTGTACTTACCTATTCTTATCGTGAGTTAGACAATAAGCCTAGATTAATAACGAATTCCTTCTCAACACAGTTCTCTTGTTACCCCGAGAGCAATTCCGCAGTAACTTTATTACCGATCTCAGTGTCGTCGGGGTCTGCCTACGCACAGTGCAGTACACAGTACCGTTAATTAATGAATGTTCATTTCTAAACGAGTAGATAAGTAGTTTGATGCTCACTTTTGCTCTGAAACGTCATGATGAGGTCGCTCTCGTCGATGGCCTGTTGCTCGTCGCCGCTGAGCGCCATGTCGGAGCTCCTGGTGGGGCGCGCCTGGTCGTGCTCCTGCTCCAGCTGTTTGTACACGTCCAGCAGGAAGCTGGGCGCCGCGCGGTCCGCCGCCGCGCGCGCGCGCCGCGGACGCTCCCCCAGGCCCAGCAGCTCCAAGATCTCGTGCTCCACCACCAAACGCTCGTCCCGCGTCATCGAGTGCTGTATCACCGTCTGATCTATCCCATTGTCTATGTACAATCCCGATAGAACAGCCTCCGCCGTCACAATAAACAATACCGAACACACACACGCCGCCGTGCCGACCATGATGGTGCGTGAGCGCGCGCTCGACTGCGCGGGACCGCGGCGGGCCCAGCCGCTGAACCTGCCCACTCAAGGTGGGCCGCCGCACTCGCCACTCTCCCCCCTCCTAAAGGTATGTGCATACTGGCGCACGCGCACCCGCCCGGCACCGCGCCGCGCCGAAACCGGTCCAGCTTCCTTCACACGTGAGATCTAAATGAATTCATCTCTGTCGAGCGAATTCTTATGTTTTCACCATAACTATTTCCGAGGGAACATAAAAAGGTTATATTTATTTAACTTGTTCTAGGCCTAATGCCTGAATTAAATTGACACGTTTTAGCAAACCTGATTATTCGCTCCAACATAAGTAAAGACAATACAATGAACAAAACACAAATGCCTATGCGCCGGACACTGTCATGTCACACGATAGGGTAAGGAATCACTGTGTACCTACTTGGTTGATAACATGTGATGCAAAACAGAATTATTTCCCTATATGTAGCGTCATTACATTATACCTATAATACTTAACATATTACATTTTATATTCATCCTACATCAATCTAACTAAGTAAATATTTAGGTACCTACCTACGGTCGTCAAGTCGTAAACATTCTTAAGTGACCAGTTGTGAATTGGTAAACCTACCTTGTCACATTGTGATGTGATAAGGATAACGGTCACGAATGGACAGTTGACGAATTTTTAGTATTAATTATGGCCGATGGAGCTTGAAGCTAGTCTGAAGTAGACTTTAGGCGCATACTTTCAATATGAATAACGTAAACAATCCGACGGCGGCGCTCCGCGTTCGCCGCGACCTCCCGCGCGAAGTTCACAGTCTGTACAACTTATGCAGGCACGCGAGATATTACATTACAATGGTATGCCTTGTTTAAATTACAAAATTATTGTTTATAATTTAATAGGTTCCTAAATAATTTATTGAATCAGGCGTTACTTTGCGGAGGTCTATATCAATGAACTAAAAGAATTTCTTTGCTCACCCGGGATCTTAATGGTAGATAGCTAAGTTTATGCAAGATATGTGTGTTCATGCAGTTCCTCCGCCTAGAACCCACCACTCCACCTAGTAAGGACACACACAAATTACACAAACCCATCTATCACTACCGCCACAATACACTGACGCGTTTCGAACTCAACCAGAGCTCATTTTCAGAGCAACACAACCATACACCATACTACCAGATGTTAGGATTTAACCTAGGAAACACAATTCGCTGTTGATGTTTGCATGGCACAGGTCCTTAAACTACGGCTCTGGCTTCTTGTAAGGGACGCAGCGAGTCCCCACAAGCTCCACATCGGCTCAGTGTGTAGGAATTCAACAGTTTGCATATTTATTTAATGAATAGGAGGCAAGCAGGCAAATAGGTCAGCTGATGGTACAGTCGAGTTCGTTCTTAAACTTCTGTGCAAAAATTCAATCACACATCTGAATGAATATGCTTATACGCCGTTAACGACAGAGTAGTCGTGTCGTGTCTACATATATTATGCTTGATAATTTTTTCAAGATTACTATTTTGAGTCTTTTTGTATTTTTTATTTCAACTCCAAATTTTTACAAAAAACACAAAAAGACTCCAAATAGTAATCTTGATTTGATTGCTTAATAGCGACATCTCTTGCTTAATAGCGACATCTCTTGTCCCTGGTAAGCGGATAGTTCCGATGGGTATGTAAAATGTTTCTCGATGAGAAACTAGTACATAGATGGTGTTAGTGTCGCTGCTCAAGTGACTATGAAAAGAATGCAAGTTGAAATATTGGTGCATAGGAAAAATTCGTGTCTATTAGTCTCCTGTCCAGCGGTGGCGTAGGGGAATAGCACGTAACACGGAATGCTGAGGACCTGGGTTCGATTCCCAGCGCTGGTCTATTTTTCTGGTTTTTCTGTGCAGCCATGTTTCGGCTTGTTTTCGTGTGAAATATATGATATTTTTTTGCTCAAAATTATAAGAACTCAACTGTAAAGGAACACCGTCACCCTTTAGAACCAACAACGGCCAGGAAGTTGATAGTCCTTGCTAGCCTTTAAGGCAATGTTATACCTACTCTTGTTGAAAGCCCCAACAGTATAGCAAGTTAGTAAGGAACCCTGGCGACGAAAGGGTAGAGGATTCATAGATCGCAGTGTCTGGTCATGAACTTCACTACATTTTAACTATTCAAACAAAAAAATCATACATAATTTCAATACAATTATACTTTATTATTAACATTAGGTACATACAAGTAGATTAGGTGTGACGAAAAAAGTTACTTTACATATTTTTCCATGAATTTCTTATGAAATTCTGATCGCAATGAGTCGTTTATAAAGGAATTTAATTTCTTGTCAGGTTCAGAACGTGCACAATTTTTAAACACGACATCGTCGTCCCAGCGCCTTTTGACCTTAAACAAAAGAGAAACATTCACATTATATGAAACTGGACTGATCCTAGACCACACAATAAATAAAAGAGACATGCAGTGTTTTTGAAATAAAATTATTACATTTGCCCCTCTTTTCCATTAGGTACTATGGGCACCTCAAGACTGTAAAATTTGCAAATTGGCCCAAAGTGTTATAGATTAACTAGAGCCCCGAACTAGCCGCACGGGTACGATTTACAAAACAGATCTCAAGGGCACTTCACACACAATTTTCAGCTCCATTTCCCAAAAACTACACCCACGCAATGCCAGGACACGGTTTAATATCTTACGAATTGAATCTCCGATTTGAATAACTCAAAAAGTAATTAAGTACAGGTATTTAAACAGTCTTGAATACAAAATGATTTATTTTTATTGCATGGTCTAATTTGGGTTGTGCCAACTTTCTCTTCAAAGTATGATGAATTGAACAGTAAACATGGTTTTTCACCATAACTAGTGTTGTTTATACCTGTGTAGATAAAAGTCAATCTTATCAATTATTTTTATATTGATCATTATCTAATACTTATCAAGTTCTGGTTTGGAGACAAGTTAGGGGACTGTTTTTAGGGTGTTTGTAAATTTTTAATTAAAAATGAAGTTTTACTTTTGGTATATTATCATACAAGTTTAAAAATAGGTATGGTTATTTTTAAAAACAGAAACAATTTCCTTTGACATTCCTCTCATCAAGTTTTTCCAAAAAAAGCCAAGGACAACGATTTTCTAATTAGTGGAGAAATTCCCTGACATTGGAATATTCTTTATTATAGTAGAATATTTTTTTTTATATCATCATCAGTGGGGAGGCCTTTGCTCAGCAGTGGGACAGAAGCTAATAATAATAACAATCATCAGTAGTTCTAGTTTTGCAGCACATGCGATGAAAGATGTTTTATTACAAAAAAATTTACACCTTGGATTACATTATTGAAGTTTTAGTAGGGATGCTTATTTTTTCTAGTAATAAATATAATGTCATACTCAGTGAGATGTAAAGTAATAATGTAGCAAGCTAATGGTGAATTTTTGATTTCATTCATAACAAACATCCAAAAATAAAAATCTTTACTCTTTATGCTTAGTACAAAATAGAATATGGCCTCGCCAGTACAAAAAATATAGATGAAAAAAATATGAAAAATTTCATTCACAATACCTTCAAATCATTTTTTTGGCTGGCTGCAGAATAATTCAATAGTGGATTTCCTGATAAAATGTTTTCCATGCGGATTCGTTCTTCTTCCTGTTTCCGCTCAGCTTCCTGAAATCAGATTCTCAATTAGAAATTGTCTGTATTATTTTAACAGTGGTTATATGTATACATAACAATTACAAGAAAAAAAGCACAGGGATTTAAGGAACTAATCTTTTTGCAGTCATGTGGCTAAACACCAAAAAAAATTCTTTGGTATTTCTATACCTTTAAATGAGCTATTCTTGTATATTTATTTCAGAGATCTTGGAAATGGCTGTAATTCTTTCAATGAATTTGCTATGTGGTATCTTACATGTACTTCAAAAAGCAAACAGCATTTCTTACAGTTAATTTATTTATACCTACTTTATAAAATATGCTAAGTTTTAAGTTATTCTTTTTTGAAATTGAAATTATCATAAACTCATTTTAACAAGTAATGTATGCGGTTACCTTTTTAGCTTGCTCCAATGCTCGTTCCTTTTTTATTTTGTTTAACTCAGCCAAAAGTGCCGTGGTGTCATCATCTGAATCATCAGAATCTGATGAATCCCCTTCCAATGGGTCATCAGCATCTAAGCTGGCTGCAGGAACTTGATCAACTTTAGGCCGTTTTGCCACTGGTTCATTTACTCTGCGGGCACTAGGTCCTTTGCCATCTTTCTCCCTATCGTCTAATTCCTTGCGAAAGTCTCGTGTTCGCAGCTCATCAGTGGTGCCCTGGCCTTGCTCTCTGAAATAAGACGTTTTGTAATACTTATTCATCATGGTCATCATCATCATCATCGCAACCTATATACGTCCCACTGCTGGGGACAGGCCTCTTTTCAGAATGAGAGGCCTTGGGCAGTAGTTCCCTCGTGGACCCAGTGCGGATTGGGAACTTCACACATACCATTGAATTGCTTCGCAGGTTTGTGCAGGTTTCCTCACAATGTTTTCCTTCACTGTAAGGCTTGTGGTAAATTTCAAATCTAATTCTGCACATGAATTTCGAAAAACTGTTGGAGGTGCAAACTGGGATATGAACCCACTATCCTCTGCTTGAGGGACCTGACCTATGATCCCTCCACCACTCTGCCACCAAGGCTTATGTCCATCACGGCTTATCATGTTTTAGACAATCTCTTCTCATAACTGCCCAAATGAAGTGTAAAAAAAATTGCTACATATTTTCACTACTTTGAAAAAAGCTGGTATCTGGGAACGTAGGCCTTTAAAAAAAAACTTTCCGAAAAAACTTAATGAATATTGTTTTAAGGGTCAAATTTGTTGATATATTGATTGCAATGAGATTTTATCAAAGTAGTGTCAATACCTTGGCTGCACACTGATGCCATGAACCTTCAAAAATGCAGCGAAATTCATACAAAATTTAGCATATTAATAAGCAATAGCTATATATAAGACCACTTATTATCTACTCTGCATTTTGCTTTTGTAACTTGTCAATACAACAATACATATACAATTACTATGTACTAGTACTTGTAAACATAACATGCGGAGTCGCTTGTGTAAGAGCAGCTCTCACATAATGACAAATAACATTATTTCCGTGCAATCCATTTGTTCCTGCTATTGTGAATATACCTCTACGGGTTGCATAGACCTATATACACTTACTCCTAAGATCAATAACAACGATTAACGAATGGTTAGGGTATGAGTATGTAGGTTATTAATATTTACCTGTACTTTAATTTCGTGTGACCTGGCAAATCCCTACTAGAATACTGCCGAGATATGGCACTCAAATCTTTTTCACCACGACCTGTGCCTCCTCGAGCAGGATCGAAAGTTGGCCGAGCTGCTGTTGTCATTTCAGCGTTTTAACTTATACTTCCTCGTTAGTGCTCAGCAGAGAACCCAATTACTTTTTTTGAGTTTTGTTTAAGTGCACGGATTAAACAATTCAGTCCAGACCAGAAAAAGTTATTATTTCAATTCAATCTTTTGCAACCACCACCCAACATTACACAAATTTTGATTGTTAAAAACAAAGATCAAAGTCAAAATGACGGGGTGCGGTTAATGTACATCCATGATAAAGCTCGACCAATTTTGTACGCCCTCCTAATTCATGCACATGTCACTCGAAACCATCGAAATAGTAAGTATGCTCGAAACACACACGGGTCGAGTTTTATCACCCTGCAAGGCTACCACGAAATTCGAAAATCGAAGTTCGTATGGTACTGTCCCGCCTACGCTTATGTTATTTAATACGAGAGTGAGAGGGACGGTACGATACGAACTTTGAATTTCGTGTTTCGGAGTAGCCCCTTCTGTATGTGTACCGATAATGTTGAACGTGCTATTGGACAACGTATATTGTACGACCTAATAATCGGAGTACCAAATCTATGGTGGATTCCGATTATGACGTGAAGGGCTACTCCGAAACACGAAATTCGTATCGTGCCGTCCCTCTCACTCTCGTATTAAATAACATAAGCGTAGGCGGGACGGTACGATTCGAACTTCGATTTTCGAATTTCGTGGTAGCCTTGCAGATTATGACGTCGTACAATAACAGACGGCCTACTCCAAAATTCGAAAATCGAAGTTCGTACCGTACCGTCCCTCTCGCTCTCATATTAAATAGTGTAAGTAGGGATCGCTCGACACGCACAGGAAAAGAGAAGGAACAGTACTAATACATACAATACAAATTAAATAAAAGAAGAAAAGCTAGCTATGTACTATCCAGCACAATGTAATGTAACAAGTTACAACGCCATCGCTCGCTGGATGGGAGCATGTTGGCTTCATTCATTCAATTTCAATCACGATGACCATCAGGGCTACTACGAAACTCTAAGCTCGAAGTTCGTATTTTACCATCCCTCTCGCTCTCGTATTAATTATATAAGTGTCAGAGAGACCGCAAGACACGAACTTCGAGTTTCGAGTTTCGTAGTAGCCGATCTGCATATCTCCTTATTTTTCTGTCAGTAATCTGTGGGTAGCAAGTAAGTCTGTATTGTCTGTGGTTGGCTTCACTTGGCTAGCTATCTGTCAGATCAAAAATTAAAGAGGATCCGACCAATAGTTGGTTTACGTTAGCAAATTTCTCTTTCTGTGCATTTGTAATAACTTGAAGAATAAAGGTATTTCAAACGAATTATATACAATTTGAGGTAGATTCCTCCAGGTAAGAATGTTTTCTTCCTTATTTAAGGACTGCTCATCTTTTTATAATGATTTAATTTGTAAAACCTAAATTACTCAAACCAAACCATAGTTCCGCCATTTTGACAATTTGATTGATCGCTTATGCGTGTTCTTTACGCGTGTTAATATTTGCTCGGTTGGTTTTTATCCATATGATTTTATGTTTTTTGCAGAATGGCTGAAGATTTAGATGTGGAGGCTATGCTAGAAGCTCCGTATAACAAATCGGTAAGTTCCTACTTTCGCCTACCTTTCCGTCACTTATCATATCATGGTTCATTCATATCATAAAACAATAGTACCTATATCGGTCAGTTACAATATTTTATTACTATTACCTATAATTTCATTTAAATCGTTATGGATGCTAAAGGACACGTTAGTCATTCGTAAAATTTATAATGCTGTGGACCAATTTATTATAAACTAAACTAGGTAATTTTGATTGTGCAAGCAGATCATACGAGTTAGTATAACGATTTCAGAGACAAGCCCTCTTTTTTGCATTAACTACTGTTACACATACTCTTTAGTAGCACAAGAGCATGCTACTACTGAGCAAATGCTACCTGCTAGCGTGTGTGTGTACAGGACATGCTTTTTAAATTTAATCAACGCTAGCCGTAAGAGTTGCAAGCAAAAAAAAGTTACTAAAAGTTTATTTGTTATACATAAATAAATTTATTACTTACCGTTGAATTTGCGAAAAGCTGTAACAGCCACAGGATTGCAGCCCTAGGCCATGGATTTTGAAATTGTTTGGCCTGAAAGCTGTAGAACATGGTGAATTCCGTGGCAATACTGGCAGAGAGCATGCTATCAAAAGGCATGTTTATAGGTGAAAAACTTAAGTAAAGGACCTGTTGTATGTTGTAGTAACTTGTCCATATAAACAAATTGACGTTCCAAATTCGCAAAATGACTTAAGCTCCATATCAATTCTGTGCACCACTACATACAACAGGACCTTTACTTAAGTTTTTTACCTATATCAGTGTTTGTTTTGAATATGCTTATTTATGAGCATATAGCTGGCAAATATAAACAGTTCATAAGCATGCCAGTATGAGCATGTGTAACAGTAGCTGTGCACAAAATTTTTTAAGTAACCTCGAAATCTGTAAACTTTATAAATGTCAGGTAGCTTAGCTTTGACTCTCGAGCTTATCAAAAATCTTGATTTGATGAGTTTATTTTTGTTAATGTTTACTCAAACCCTACAGTAATTTGAGTAGATAAAGGATTGTTAATCTTGGAAAGAATTACTTTAGAGTTTACTATTGTACAACAATATTATGATTGAATTTTCAATTCATACGTGTCCTCTAGTGTTTATTGGATTATAATAAAATATGCCTAATATAATAAATACCTACTATAGTATTGTTGTGGCTATAAGTATTTTATAATATTGCTCTTCTCATATTGTCTATTTGTTTATAAAAGAAAAGCTTTAAACCAGTATGTTATTGTCATACTGACATCCATGATTAAATGGAAGATGTTTTTCATAGGTTTGATTTTTTAAACTAATACCAACATGAAGGTGTAGAAATATTCTATGTTACATTGTATTCATCTTCAAGAATTCTTTAGGTACTGCTGTTCAAAGATGTTTAAAGTGGCAATTCAAATTGTTTTGCAATTTAACTTAATACCATCAGTAGTTATAAAAATAAATTAAAAAAAAATATATATATATATATATATATATATATATATATATATATATATATATATGAAAATGACTTATTTGGAAACTAAAGAATAATTTATTGAAAAGCTCTGTACAAAAAATCAATAAAATTAACATCTTTGAACAGTATGGTGAAAACTTTACTACGAAACTACATTTGAGAATCATTTCTTGTATTTATAGAACTTTGTGGTAATAGTCCAGCATACTTCACCGACCTGAACAGACAGAGAGGTATCCAATACTATACTTAACTATTTTTTTATTTGATTTAAATTTGTCTATTTTTTGTTATAAAGTAAATTGAATCTTATTCCATCAATTGTAAAAATTATCTTGATCAAGTGGCTATAATAAAGCAGACGATAGCTGATGGGACATAAATCTTTTGCAGAAGTATCCCTGTGTGATGTTAGCGCTGTGCGCGTCCTTTGTCAGTGGTTTATTGAACGGTAAGTGTAGATCGGAGCGCCGCGACTGACGTGACGCGGGTGACAGCTGTTGTCTTAAAGAACATCATCATACTGCAGCGACTTAGGCAAATTAAAGATAGTAACTATTAAGCTCTTTACCAGTGACAGACATCTTATGTTTCCACTGGTGAAATGCAAAATCTCGTTTTTACAATTAAACTAATGCAATTTTATTTATTCACTCGGCGTGTGTTGCTGTGGCGCTGCTTCTACCTTGTGCTTTGTGTGACAGGATACCAATTCCTCATCAAAACATCGATCGGACAAGTATTCTGATAAGCACAAAGATAAGGACAGGGATAGCAGTCGAAGGTGAGTGTTTTTAATTAATCCTTGCTGTCCCAGTTTTATTAGCAAAGCCCCGATGACGGGAGAAATTATGTGTTGACGTCTCAATAGTGCGAGGACACACATTTTATCAGTCGATAAAATGTCGATAAAAAGCAGGATGTACTGGACAACCATTACGAAATTCAGAAAAATTATAGGTAGTTGTGAACAAAATTAAAGTTGTATTATACTTCTTCTATACGTACACACTTTAAGGTAAGTAAAATATATAGACACACGTAATTATTTACAAAACAAAGGACAACAAAAAGGATAAAGGTTGCTTCAGATAATAAATATAATAAATAGCATATCAGCCAGCATTTCGCATAAACATCACAACACATAATTGCCTAACCCTAATAAAGCGTCCATAAATAATTGGTTTTTATTTAATCATCATCATCATCACTATTTTGATTAATCACGACAACTGTTTCTGTTGATTTATTTATTTTCAAGTCATGTTCATTACAATGACACTGTCTCGTATGAATGTCGATAGAATAGTCGATATTTAATTAAGCACTAGTGAAAAGTGCATTTTTGCTCCCGTCGTCCGGGCTTTGTTTATTAGCCATTAAAGTCAATTCAAATAAGTATCTCTTGGCTTGTTTTATATTAATTTTTTCTGTTTTTTAGGCGCAGCCGATCAAGAGATAGAAGAAGATCGCGAGACCGGGACACTCGGGATAGTCTTCGTTCAAGTAACAAAGATGACAGGAGAGACAAGGAACGTGAAAAAGATAGGGGAGACAGGGATCGTGGGAGCCGAAGAGATCGTGAAAAAGATCGTAGTCACAAAGACAAGGAGCGGGATAGGGATAGGGATAGGGACAGGGATAAGGAGCGTGAGCGAGAACGCGATAGGGAAAAGCGTCGTAGCAGCAAGGACAAAGACAAAGAACGTAGTCGAGAAAGGGAACGAAGTCGAGAGAAAATAGTTGTTAAAAAAGAGAAGACGCCTGAAAAAGAAAAAGACAATGGGAAAGAATATCGATCAAAATCTAGAGGTCTTGAACCAAAGCTTGATGAGCTGCCTCCAGAAGAACGTGATTTGCGTACTGTATTTTGTATGCAACTCTCTCAAAGAATCAGAGCTAAAGACCTGGAAGAGTTCTTCTCTTCTGTTGGCAAAGTCAGAGATGTTAGACTTATAACATGCAATAAAACTAGAAGATTTAAAGGAATAGCTTACATAGAATTTAGAGATGCTGAGTCTGTTCCTTTGGTAAGTTCTAAATAAGTTTTAGATTATGAAACAAAAACAGTTAATTTAAGGAATGAACTGAACTGAAGTAAACATTTTTTTTTCTAGGCTTTGGGGTTAACAGGACAAAAACTGCTTGGTGTGCCTATCATTGTTCAACATACTCAAGCAGAGAAGAACAGAGTAGGCAACACACTACCTAATTTGGCACCAAAGACGAGTAATGGCCCAACCAGGCTCTATGTTGGATCATTACATTTTAATATTACTGAAGATATGCTGAGAGGCATTTTTGAACCATTTGGAAAAATAGATCACATTCAACTCATGACTGATCCCGAAAGTGGTAAAAGCAAAGGCTATGGTTTCTTAACGGTAAGTACATTACCGTAAATTGATTTATGCATTCATAACTCTGTCTCCAGTTAATTCGCACCAAATCTTATCAATATTATTAACTCTGAATTTAAAAAATAGCTATTGCAGTGGTTTCATTGACATATTGAAAAATAGCTATTTATGCAACTGTATCGCAATAGGGGTCCTTTTAACACGAGTGTGGTTTCATGAAACGAGGCGTAGCCGAGTTTCATAAAAGGGTCACACGAGTGTTTTAAGGCCTAATTGCGTACAGTTGCATACAATATTTTATCTACGTTCATATATTAAATCCTCTATACCTAATGTATTCAAGAACCATTAAGAATTACCTGCATTGCAACCAGAACTTACACTAGGACCTTCACTTTGCTGGTAAATTATGAGTCATTTCCTTCGCCGCATCTAAAATATCGGGCGGAGTCAAATTTTCTTCGCATTCACTGATATCAGACATTTTTAAGCAAAAACAAAATTTTCTTAGGAAAATTCGTACAACAAAACGACAACGTAGTTATGAACGGAATGGCGGTAAAACCCAGTACATCACTGCGCATGTGCGGCATGTGCGCGCATGCGCTAAAGCGGGCACTGCCACAGACAAGATGTGAAAATTGGAATCAAAACTTGTTGATATAAACTTTTTGGATTCGCCCTGTATCGTAATGGTTTAAAAAATTATATTATAACATTATTTCGTTAGAAGAAAAGCGTTATAATGTGTTTTTTTTTTTTAATATTTCGGTATTGTGTTTAAAAAAGTATGTAAATATAAACTCGTTTTGAATTTTATAATTCGAATATTACGATATGAGAGTAGATAAAATGTTTTATTTTAATAGCATAGCATGCGTCGACATGCATGGTTAAGGACATTCATATCATACTCATGCATGTCAAATGTCAAGGTTGAAGTTGAAGCAAACTAAACAAAATACTTCATATTATATGTATTAAAATTAGTATTTTCTACCATTGTTACGAAATATAAATATGTATTCTTTCTTATTTCAGTTTCATCATGCTGCTGATGCAAAGAAAGCTATGGAGCAGTTGAACGGATTTGAATTAGCTGGAAGACCAATGAAAGTAGGAAATGTTACTGAACGCACTGATGGAGGCTCCAGCACCCGTTTTGATGCTGATGAACTTGACAGAGCTGGTGTTGACTTAGGAGCCACTGGTCGGCTGCAGCTTATGTTTAAGCTGGCAGAAGGCACGGGACTACAAGTAAGCATATTATAATTTGTTTTTCTCTGTGTTTTTCTGGTTGTGCCGAGTCGCTGGTTACCACTCGCGTTAAATCTCGAAAACATGCGTTTTCCCAGAATTAAAGCCTACATTGCTCCTAAAAACCCCTTCAGCAAATTTTGTAGAAATAGTTAAAGCTGTTTCCGATATCCCAATAGAAGTAAATAATCATAAAATATTCAAAGATCTTGCAGTGGAAAATATTTTTGCTGTATTTGATTAATAAATGTCCAATCTCTAATTGCCAGACGTGTTTCTGTGCAGATTAAAATAAAAGCTAGAAAGCTTTTTGAATAACAAACTTTGCGACAAGTTGATAGTTTTACGTGTGGGATGGGCGAACTTTTGGGAGTACATAACAAAAAGTGCTAATATTCATTTTTAAATTTCCCATTATTATTCTTACCCATTCAGAAGCTTAAAACAGTTGGGAATATTATTGTAAATTTATTATCAATTTACGTTTCAGATTCCTGCTGCTGCAGCTTCAGTTCTTATGGGCAGTGGGTCGGCCTTAGTGAGCCCACAGCCACAAGTGGCTCCCCCAATCGCCACTCAATGCTTCATGCTCAACAACATGTTTGATCCATCCAGGTAAGTTACGAGCTATACTAAATATCTAAAAATTACGAAGAAATTAAGTTAAAGAGTGCTTATATGTCGCACACGAATATTAGATGATCTCTTCTTGTTTTAGTGAAACAAACCCCAACTGGGACATCGAGATCAGAGACGACGTCATAAGCGAATGCAACAAGCATGGTGGCGTGTTACACGTGTACGTGGACAAAGCGTCGCCTCAGGGCAATGTGTACTGCAAATGTCCGACAATCGCCACAGCAGTTGCCTCCGTGAACACGCTACATGGCCGTTGGTTTGCGGGCCGCGTCATCACGGCGGCGTATGTACCGCTCGTCAACTACCACTCTCTGTTCCCCGACGCTATGACAGCCCTCACGCTGCTCCTACCGACCCGGGCACGATAAGGTTAAGCATTTCATGTTTATGACAGGGACCTTGAGAACTTGCTGATTTGTTACGGTGATAACGTAATTCTAGTTGTTAATTAATAAAGTGTAATAATAAGTATCAATACTTTTATTCATAATATAAGTTGCATCATCATCATAAAAGCCATAGGACTTCCACTGTTGGACATGGGCCTTCGTTGCTCCGGTTGGAAGCGACCTGCATCCACCGTAAACCCGTGGCTAAAACTAGTCTAATCTCGTTTGGTGGAAGTCCTACACTGCGCTTACCGATCCCCAGTCTCCATTCAGCCCCAACAGTCATCTGTTCTCTGTGCATCTCTATAGTTGGAGAAATTTTACGCTGTCGGATACCATGTACAACAATCGCTTTTACTCTTATTGGCATTTAGAGAGTAGGTTTTTTTATGCTAATAAATGATTTATTATTTAGGTATGTGACAACAGTGGTTTAAAATAATTTCGTTACCTACTATTTATTTTTGCACTAAACAAGTCAATAGGTATCATATTAAGGACAAAGAAATCATTAAATATAAATTTATTCATTATTCACTTAACAATAATGTTACATCGATAGATCGTGACGCGAAGGGACTTAAATTTATACGTCTGTTTCACATAAATTTCAATGTTTTCCACGATTTTCTTCTGATATTTGATTCTAAGTTTTTTTTTTTTATGTATGAAAATAAATAGAGAAATTTCTTTGTTTGTGGCTGTTGACGCCTATGTAATACCTTGGTGTTAGACGAAGATTTCACTTTATGCTCTAGAGCATAAAACTTCATTTTATAGCCCCTAGATCCAGTAGGTATAAATACAGAGTTTACGAGCAAGAGAAGTGGAAAAACACGAACGTTTGTTGTCTGCTTTTCGTACAATTAATATTTACGTATGCAACTGTTTATCCGTTACCTTATTTATACCCACAGTACACTAAGCTTGGCTCAGTTTTGGGACTAAGTCAATGAGGGTCAATTGTGCCATAATATTTTAAATTAGGTATGATATATATTTATTTTTTAAATTAATTTTAGTTTCAGTAATCCTGATCAACTGATAACTACATACATATATTTTAGACAAAATAGTCTGTTTACATCACCATTTTTAATGAAGCATGCGCGATGCGCGTCATGCATGTACAAGAAACTGTAAACCCATAATGTGGAAAAGGTTAAATATTGTAAACTCGGTTGACTAGACAGCTTTAATCCAGTCTATCTCTAATGTGGCTGGACCTTTTTGTTTCACTGGCTGATATACTCCTCCATACATTTGAATCCCAATACTACTGATTTGCGATATATCGAGTGTCTCATTGCTGACCCGTTTGCCTCGATAGTACGCTTTAAATTCTGAAAAAGCCAGATCACGGACAGCAAATTCGTCTTTTGGTCCCTGAAATTTAAAAACAAGCGATGTAATTAGTTATATTAATCAGTGGCGAGCTAGGCGTGGGCAAAGTGGGCTCTCGCCCACGGCCTCGCACTTAAAAGGGCGTCGCGAGGCCACTAAATGCGATGCCATCAGACTTAAAATCTCCGTTTATTTATAAACTAGCTTTTGCCCGCGGCTCCGCCCGCGTAATATTCGATTATCCGTTTCCGGGATAAAAAGTAGCCTTTATCACTCTTGGGCCCGTAAACTATCTCTATGCCAAAAATCACGTCGATCCGTCGCTCCGTTATGGCGTGAAAGACGGACAAACATACAAACACACAAACGTACTTTCGCATTTATAATATTTACTAGCTTTTGCCCGCGGCTCTGCCTGCGCGGTATTCGGTTATCGCGCGCTGTTCCCTCGGGAACTGCATTTTTCCGGGATAAAAAGTAGCCTATGTCACTCTCGGGCCCATAAACTACCTCTATGCCAAAAATCACGTCGATCCGTCGCTCCGTTACGGCGTGAAAGAGGGACAAACACACAAACACACTTTCGCATTTATAATATTAGTATGGATAGTACCTATGGATGAAATAAAAACCTAAAAAAGCATGTTTGGTAAGATTTTTTGGATAGATCTTGGGAACGACAGAAAAGGGGCCTCGCTGATACGACTTCGCATACGTCTACATTATGAAACAAAAAAATAGAAATAATCGTCACTTACCTATAGGCAGACCTTACCTGGAAAAACTGTTCAAATGAATAGTTCGGTTCATCGTTGAGATCCTTGTGCCGCAAAACAACTTTGAAACCATTATGCTGTCCCTGCGCTCGACACCGTAATTGTAATTTACTGTGGCCTGTGAGGTCATATCTTCGTAACGCTCTGACACCAGCAAATCCGGCTCCATTCGTCTGAGGATTTAGCAGAGCGAAGAATATTGCTCTTTTATAGAGAGTATTTTGGTGCATGACAAGCACCGCTTTCGACATTCCTACAGAGCGCACAGTATCAGATTGTTCTTGCCATCCTTCCACATCGTCAGCTCCGTTGAAGTCGAAAAGGTACTGTTCTCCATTCACCGTGTTTGAAGAACTGTCAAAAGAATTAGGCACGATAAATATATATCATTATAAGAACTGGATTTGATAAAACAAAGATAAACGAGAACGTTGACGATATAGTACATTACTGAAGAGACCAGTAAGTAAGCCATCCTGGACGAGTAGACCAGGTGAGGCCATCAATGATACCGAGGCCAGGATTGAGATTACTGGTCGAAGCTTATATAGTGCGTTTCTCAAAAATGATGATGATAATAGTGATGAAGATGATACCTATTGATGATGGTTTATTTGGTAATGATGATAGTGATTGTTAGTGATGATGATGATGATGCTCGTTGATGGTAATGATCAGTTTATTCATTCAATATAAGATAGTTTGTGGTAATTAATTGAACAAAAACATTCGGGGCTATAACGTCTAATTGACCTCGTTTCTTACAGACGCATTAGCCCCTTCCTAGATTCCATGGGTAAGTACCAAACAATTGTATCTGCTAATAGGTTCGAGTATTTTTTTTATATCTCTTAGTCGAAAATTTTAATTGAATCGACAAATAAACAAAATAATTATATTACGTAATATAATAATAATATTGGATGGAATCAAACCACCACTTGGAAATCAAAAAACCCGTATAATTTATGAAACCACAAGAATATGACGGCGTTTTGTTTAGTTCTGTTAGCTTGCACTTGGCTTGACACGCTACCGCGTGTCCCAACAAACAATTTGGCGATAAGAATAGACCGTATTGTAGCTTTGAGTGGTAGAGTAGCTTTACAAGGTCTACAGTTATAGCTTTTGGTGACACTATGGATCTAATTGAATACATTAGTCAGCTGGCGATAGTAAAGTGATATAATAGAAATTAGAAAAATATAATAACTTTAAGCTGCACAGTGGAGCTATAAGCTACCACGTTATAGCTTATAGTTGCAGCTGTAGGGTGATTTTATCACTGAAAGCTCTTTTGGAGTGTCTATTAACGCGTCTTAATGCTGTCGCTCTGTAAGAGTGTTATGTTTACCTTCTAGTGCTAAATGTAGCCTTTAGTGTTAAATAAGCTGTAGGAAAATCTTAAAGCTGTATAAAGGTTATAGTGGCAATTCTAATAACTCTCAATGAGTGAGTGATATAACGGAGTTAGGGTATAGCTCTTTAAGAGCTTTAAGTGTTAATAAGATATGTAATAACTCTATTTGAGAGTTATCAGTTCTACAGTAGTAATAAATATGACTTTTTTAGTTAGCCTTGCGCTCCGAAGTGATAGTATAGAGATATCGGAATGTTTAAGAGTTACAGACAACAACGCCATTTTCGTTTACAAATAATAACCTTAAAATGGCAAACATAATCATGAAAATTAAGTATAATTTACTGTACAGTCTTCAAAAATATAAGATCTAGTTACTTTACTACACCCAATTGCAAACCTAACCCGTTAAATTAACTTTTCGAAAAAAAAAAATGCACCGTAGTATTTTATCGTCTAAAATTTTAATCGAAACGTGTATATTTCTAAGGCGCTTGAAAATTGAGATGTAAAATATCATATATAATAACAGAAAACTTACAACCGCAATAGTTTTTCACGTATCTACGTAAAAATAACTGATATTAAAATAACGCACTTACCGTTTTCCGTCTTTCCCGTCGCCATTACAATAATATTAGCACTGTTCGCGTTTTATTATTAAAAATGACACATGTTAATTTCCAAATAGAAATATTTCTATAAAATTGAATACAATAGTGTACACTAAGAGCTTTTGTATCACGCAAAGAGTTTATTTTCACCACTGTAGCTCTTTTGTCGCGCTTTAAGTGATATAAGAAAACATTCTACAGGTTTCATAGAACCCTTGACGCAAATTACGGCTATTGTAGCTCTTTATTATCTCCTTTATTCGCGGAGAGTTTATTTTCACCACTGTAGGTCTTTTGTAGCGCTTTAGGTGATATAAGAAAACATTCTACAGGTTTTATAGAACCTTTGGTACAAGTTACGGCTGTTGTGGCTCTTTATTATCTCCTTTGGTAATATGCGTCGCTGCTGTAGCACTATTATACCACTTGAAGTGATAAGGTCTGTGCCAAAATCGGACTATAAGAGAGTTATAAGAGAGTTAGAGCGTGCTATATCGCTAATTTTTAGGTCGTGCTAGAGCTAAAGGAGTTTAAAAGAACTAATATACGGCGGTTATAGAGCTTATCTTATCGCCAAATTGTTAGTTGGGGTCATACGGCGTGTCACGGGTAAAATAAAAATAAAAGAGGGGGTAATACAACCCTGAATCTTAGATCAATGACATTTACTGTGAAAAGGTTCCAGTCTGCGACGGAGGCCAATTAAAGGATTAAGTAGGTACCTATTATATTACTTTATAGGTATACTAGCTGTTGCCCGCGACTTCGTCCGCGTAGTAGTATGTAAAATAGATGTTGGCCGATTCTCAGACCTACTCAATATGCTCACAAAATTTCATAAGAATCGGTCAAGCCGTTTCGGAGGAGTACGGGAACGAACATTGTGACACGAGAATTTTATATATAAGATTAAAACCTGCAATGAGTACCTTACGGCACCTTCAAATACAGAAAGCCTGTCCCATTGATCTCTTTAAAGTTCTAACCTAAAATTTCATTTTCCTCCGATCGTAAAAGTATCTAAACCAATAATTAACGTACCTACATAGGTACCAATAGTTTGAATTGCAATTGCCCCTCGTTTTATTTCAAACACACCTAGTAATAAAATTTAAGTAATTCTAGGTTAAAGTTTTGTTAGACGTTAGTTTCTTAGACGTGAATACATAAATATAATCTAAATTCTTAAATAGTTAGGTAAGTACTAGTCCTTACCTGGATTCGGTAACATACCTGTATTCACTGACAACGTTCCTAGATGTTAAAATCAATAAACACATAGCTAATTTCATTTTAGTTTTGGAACTCGATTAGTTGTTTTTCTTAAATTTACACAAACGTATTGTGAAGCTCCGTAACACCACAGTAACACTGTGTGGCAATAGTAAGAGTTATTCAAACACTGATGTTTTGTTTGTTACATACCATTGTATAGTCGTATTATTATCTAACGTAGACATTGTCTTAATAACAAGAATTAATGGACGTTTGACACTCTTATCTTAACAGGGTTATTGACGTGGGACCTAAGTCTCACAAAAAGTTAAAACAATTTTTGATAACTTACTCAGCGCAACGCGCATGTTCTCATTGCACGTTACTACCTAGCTACTATGCGCAATTCAGCGCAATTGCGCACATGGGTAGGTTAGGTAGGTGGGTACATTGTATTGGCGTACCTCTAAGTACTAATATGTATTATATTCTGTAGTAGGTACTAGGTACCTACCATAAACCTAGGTAATTATCATTATGCGTCATACAGTCACCAGCACCTCTTATTTCTAGGGCCGGTACGACGTGTCAGATATTTTTGTACGTTCCGCTGTGGCAGATATTAATGCTGGTGACTGTACACTGTAACTGGAAGCCCCAAATACCTACCTTGACTGCCATGGCGTCAAATTCAGATGGTGAAATTCCACGTAGGTATTTATTCGCAAATAAAACATTGAAACTTACCATTATTATTTTAATAAAATATAATAATACAATCATTTCGTTTATTTATTTTTATTTTTATCCGACTGGATGACAAACGAGCAAGTGGGTCTCCTGATGGTAAGAGATCACCACCACCCATAAACATCTGCACTGCAACACCAGGGGTATTGCAGATGCGTCGCCAACCTAGAGGCCTAAAATTGGATACCTCAAGTGCCAGTAATTTCACCGGCTGGTTTACTCTCCACGCCGAAACCCAACAGTGCAAGCACTGCTGCTTCACGGCAGGATTAGCGAGCGAGATGGTGGTAGCAATCCGTGCGGCCCTTGCACAAGGTCCTACCACCTGCAACAGTTCTAAAAGCAAGCACAGATATAAGAATGGCTACTCCGAAACACAAAATTCGAAGTTCGGGTCGTGCGATCCCTCTCGCTCTCGTATTAAATAGTATAAGTGTCGCACGACACGAACTTCGAATTTTGTGTTTCGGAGTAGCCATTCAGTAGTCCACTATCGATAGTGTTTCGAGAGACTTTCGATAGTTTGAGCAAAAGCGATAGTTATCGATACTATCGATAGTATATTGAACAGACAATTGCGGAAATTATCGAGTTTTGAACAATCGATTGTTACTGTTATTTCAATAGTATAGTTGCATCTATATGTGGAGGTGGGCAGAACAGAAGTTGGAGCAACTAAATTTGCTAAGTACTACGAGCAAGTTGGTTAGGTTTGGTAGATTGTATTAGGTACATAAATAAATTATTTTTGTTTAATTCAATCTCCTACCATCCTCAAAATGCAAATGTTATAAGATATTATATTCAATGCCAACAGCGGCGGCCTTACCCATTGCGAGGCTCCGGGCGGCAGGGGAGGCCCTTTGTCCTTCGTGAAAAGTATGTGATGCGAAAATATAGTTAAAAAAATCTATTTTGTTTATATTTGCTTGGGTTCTTGCACGAGGCCCGTACAAGAGCGAGACCCGGGCGATTGCCCTGTTCGCCACCCCCTAAGGCCGCCGCTGAATGCTAATCATATGCAATACACACTGGTCCCATGCATGTCATCATCAACTTTCACACATTACTACGTAAATTTTTATGCAGCTTGAAGAGTCCAGAGTATAATTTAATATCTGGAATTTTTTAATTATATCAAAGTATCAACATTGTTTTAATCAGTGTACAGCAAGTGTTGTCAGCCTCATTTATTTTTAATTTAACACAGTTTCTCATGGACAGCTTTTGCTGGCCAGTCTATTGTCACTAGCAACCAAAGAGTAGTTGGCTGAAATTTTGTCACTATTAAATTGAGTAGATAATAAAACAATTTGAAACTTTAAAAATATTTTGTTTAATACAATCACTCTTTATACAGATATTTTATTCATGATCATGATAAAGATAACAGTAAGAATGTTCTGGCCTTCTTCATAAACAATTACAATTACATACAAAATATGCGAATGGACCTTAACCTCTACATAAATTAGCACTTATATGTGATGACATTCACTACACAGATGTTAGTGTTGTTTAAACAAGTAGTGCGCATTGATTTATAAAATTGACAATCTCAATACTTCCAATTCAACATTCATGGAGATTATAAATTTATTATTGAAATACTCTCAGCATACCACTTTAATATCAAATTTACATACCTAGTGTTATATACTTATTTAGTAATTAATCATGTTTATTTACCGTTCCCATCACCAATATTTATTTTTCTTTTTATTATTCCAATACGCCTTAAATATCTCACAAGGAAAGGTGTAGCAGCTAATGTAATGGCCATCCTCACAGGAGCAAACACTTTGTGTACTGCATATGCTATGACAAATGTTCCTGCATTTGAAGTTGCTAATTTTGACACAGTTCCCTCTCCGATATTAAAACTTTTCAAGATCGCCACTAGATCCACCCCGCTGTAAAGAGAATTAAAAATAATGATTAAAAAAATATAGATACAAAAATCAAAAAAATATATAAAATTCATAATAAAGATGTTAATAGCTTAGTTACTAATGACAGAAGAAACCCGTATGAAGAAGAAACTGTCTTTTATCAAACATTTAGCTAGACGTAAGAAAATATAAAAATTAGAAAAACAAAAACAAAAGTTTTGATATCATACCTAGATACTAGGAGGTAGCATCCCCCTAATGAAAATATTGAAATTGTGACATGAAATACTATCACTGTGGAACCATACTCTTTGACAGCATTTTTCATTTTTTCTTTAGCACTCAACTTAACAGGTTGTGCTTCAGTGTTTTCAGTACTCATGTTTCTTCTTCCTATTGTTACAGCTATGCTTTGGAAAAGTAAGAACAGCATTAAAACAAATGATTACACCATCTTTTATTGTGATTATAATGATTGTTAGTATTAAGCAAACATAGTTTATGTAGGCCTCACCAATAATGACATATAAAAATAGTAAGAAGGTATAAAACATGAAAGGTTAGTAGATAAGGTTATCTAAGATAAGCTAAGATGCATACTATCAGGACACATACCTGAGTTGAGAGCTTTTTCTCTGTACTCATTTCTAAGAGTGAGGTAGTGAGCACTGTGGAGATGGTCAGATAAGTATTTGTTGCCCTGTCCCCACTGAGAGCCCGGCATGCCCAAGTGTGTGTGGTTGCCACTGAATGGACTCGGCACATTACTCTGCATCGACGACGATAGACTTACAGCTCCGCGGCAGTCATATTTGTTTACGTGTGGATCTGGTTGACTTGTGACATCAATTTGTGCGAAATCTTGTTTCTTGTAATACGAATTTATGACAGGGCCAGATATGTCCCTCTCTCGCAAAGGTGAAAATCGACCCACTTCTGCGGCATTTATGTCCACAACGTTAGTCGGTAGCTTTAATGCCACTACTTGTGGGAATCGCAAATTGGTGGAAATATGTATAGCTTTACCCACTTGATTAGTGCCACCTGTTCAAAACAAAGATAAAAAAATTAAACAAAGCTAAGAAAGCTTGTTTGATGAATCGTGTCGCATTACGGTATGTTAATGATTGTGATATGATGTCGCCGATGCTTACCAAAGAATGTATTGTTCAAATAACTCTTTCCAAGAACAAAATAGTTAGCCTTAGAATATATCTGCGACATTTTGACACTGAAAAATTTGTCAGTTAAATTAATTTATTTTGTAGTAAGCACTAAATGATCAATTTTGAGTAAAAAATAATACTATTCGATACGCCTAGTAGACAAAGAACAAAAAAATAATTTCGACTTGATTTCGACGCAGCAAAGTGGGTGAAAACTTTTTAAATTACATTTAAATTCCACAGATTCGATAAAACTATGACGTTTGTATTTGCACCGTATAATATCTGAAGGGCTACTCCGAAACACGAAATTCGTAACGTACCGTCCCTTTCACTCTCGTATTAAATAACATAAGCGTAGGCGGGACGGTATGATACGAACTTCGAATTTCGTGGTAGCCTTGCTGTGATTTGCACGATACGAACGAAACGAATGTTGCTTTTTACAAAGCAGGCTATTCACTGTCAATCATCATCATAAAATATTTTATAAATGGAATGAAATTTTAAATGTAAAGGAAAAGAGTACATTGCCTGGGTGGTAAATAAAATGAGGAATTACGAACGAGTCTAATAGCATTTCTAGGTTAGGCTTTGACTCAATGTTTGTAATTCCCGTACCGCCCGTACGCCTAATATTTATTCTTTAAATGGAGTAGGATAGGTAAGGTTATCCCAAAGACTACAGTATATATAAGGAGAGGTTATCCGAAATAAGTTCATATTACATACATCTGTATAGTATAACTTTATTCAATTGATCGATACTTAAAAAAACAACTAAATAGTTAATTAACCATGTACAATACTTTTACTAGGCTGTTTAAGGAATAAACCGTAAATCAGAAACCAAAGCTATGTGATCAGATGGGAATACTATGCTTGGCAGGGCAGTATGGGCTTGTAGTTCTTCGATACTGGGCAATGGAATCACCTGTAATAACAAAATGTAATCAATGAACGTATAAGCGGTTTCTTAAGAGTTAGTCATACCTCATTTTTAAAAAGGAGGGTTGTCAACTACAATTTCAAAAAATAAGATTTGATGGAAAGCAGGAACATTCGTATTAAAAACAAGACGCAATAGCATAGTAGCAATATTCCAATTAAAATGAAGAATTTTGTTTTACACATATAAATCGTATGGTTTTGGGTCCACAAGATGTTTAAACTGAAAATTTCAAGACTAGCTATAACCGTTTGGCTGTATAACCTGTGTTTCCGAAAAATCTATAGTTTCAATCGGAAAAAGGTAATATCTTTTCGTACAATACTATCGATATTATTGCTGTCCAATTATGTAAAACTATCGATAGTAATTTATTGAATCAGGCGTTACTTTGCGGAGGTCCATATCAATGAACTAAAATGATTTCTTTGCTCACCCGCGACCTTAAGATAGCTAAGTCTATGCAAATTATGCGTGTTCATGCAGTTCCTCCACCTCCACACTGTAAGAACACACACAAATTACACAAACCCATCTATCACCACCACCACAACACACTGACGCGTTTCGAACTCAACCAGAGCTCATCTTCAGAGTGACACAACCGTACACCATGCTACCAGACTGGTTGAGTTCGAAACGCGTCAGTGTGTTGTGGTGGTGGTGATAGATGGGTTTGTGTAATTTGTGTGTGTTCTTACAGTGTGGAGGTGGAGGAACTGCATGAACACGCATAATTTGCATAGACTTAGCTATCTTAAGGTCGCGGGTGAGCAAAGAAATCATTTTAGTTCACTATCGATAGTATTGAACAGAAAATTTCACTGCTCTTCAAAAAGTCGTATCTAATTAGTAATTTCATGGTGATACGAACTTTGTTGTAAGTAGGTATTTGGTAATTAATTAGTGACTTTTGCTTGTCACCTGACGACATCATGTCATGGGAAAACAGAACAGTTGGCAACCCCAAATTGAAGCAAAATAAAATACATCTTTATATCCGGTTTTTACCACTACTTATAGTGTTGAAAACAGGTGGGATGAAACGGAAAACTAAACTGTTAGTGGAAATAAATAATGAATAATATCAACCTGTTCAATTTCAATATTAGCTTTTTCATAGTAAATGTAATCCAAGCAATCTGCAAATCCTGCAGTAAAATTTGTATATTGAGGTGTTCCACATGCACTTCCCAGGATGATTTCTTGTTTTAAGCTTAAATTTAGAACAGCCTCTGCAGTACCTAAAATGAAATAATAAATAATAATAAAAAGAAAAACAAAGTATTTACACAGCCTGTTACTACCAAAGCTGCCATGGTCAAGGAAATGCATCTAATTTTTTATTTTTTTTTATTTGACTGGAAGGCAAACGAGCAAGTGGGTCTCCTGGTGGTAAGAAATCTCCACCGCCCACAAACATCTGCAACACCAAGTGTATTGCAGATGCGTTGCCAACCTAGAGGCCTAAGTTGGAATACCTCAAGTGCCAGTAATTTCACCGGCTGTCTTACTCTCCGCGCCGAAACACAACAGTGCAAGCACTGCTGCTTCACGGCAGGATTAGCGAGCAAGATGGTGGTAGCAATCCGGGCGAACCTTGCACAAGGTCCTACCACCTGCAAAAGTTAGATATCTAGAAACAAATAAATAAAGTTGGAAACTACTTGTACCAGATAAGATAACCCAGTTCCAAATTCAAAGCAAAGCCTGTATTTATTAGGCAAAATATAATCATACTTCTACAGATAAATACATACAACAACCATGACTTTGGTACAGGCATTCATATGATATTCGTCATAAATAACCTGCCCCTTTCAGAATTTTAAGTTGAAACCTCTAGTTGTTGTTTCTAACTACTACTACAGTATATGGTTTTTATACATTTGACTACATAGCTTTTCTAACTTCACTTATGAATTATGTGTCTTACTCGAACTCCAATCAGGAAGAGAAATAGGTGCATTTCCAGTAGTGAATAACTGATATATTCCGCATGATGGAACACTGTTGAAGTCTCCACATAGTACTAGCGACACTCTTTTATCTGGAACCTAAAATGGCAAAATTACAACTTCATATCTAAAGAAAAAGTTTAAGGCCCTACTACTATTAGCAAAAAGACTTTTGAACCAAGTAGGTGCTAAGATTTTACCTTTTTTATTAAATTGTTTCTTATTTGTTGTAGCCAATATATCACCATCCCTCCCTGCAAAAGCCTTATGTGGTCTGCATCTGGGTGAAAGTACAAATGAGTGTTGCCAACAATTAAAATTTCATTTGGACAATCACGTGACTTTAAGAAGGTTGCGCTGGCAGCAGTAGACCTATCTAAAATTCTCTCTTTGAGCTGTTCATTACATTGCACTGCGTCCCAAATTGGCTTTAAATCAGGATTTGTTGTAAGTGCTTTAGATAAGACTATATAATCTTCTCCCAATACCCTGGAATGAAAACAAATTATATAGAAAAAACTTTTATTTTATTAATAGCACTTGGGCAAATATTTGAGCGTTTTGACAGCGCATTCAAACGTCATTAGCGTCCCACGTTTATATAGCACAACGGAAAGACAAGTGACAAGAATTATAATAACACTAAATTCAGTATCGGTATTGTCTTCAATTTTCATAAAAAAACAACACTGGGCATCACCCCTTTTAATAACGCATGTGAAGACACCAATGACAAAAAAAAAACACTGCAAAAATGCTGAATATTCGCCCACTTTTGATTATTTTTATACATACTCAAATCTATCTTCTCTGAAGAAGCAAGCCAACCCTTCTGCAACTTCCTTGCCTTTTTTATAAAATAATCCTTTATATCCTTCAGAACCCAAAAGAGGATCTAAACAAGATTTAAATATTTTTGTATCTACTTCTTGAAGGCATATTATGTCAGCATTGTATCCTAAAGAACAAAATAATGTCAAATAAATTATATTCATATTGCCCTTTATGATTCAGAAACCTATTAGATATTGCATTTCTATGCACAATTTTGTCATATAAAAGATTAAATAAAATTTAATTTATAATTTAAATTTAACCCGTTATGCGTACTAGAGACTACTTTAGTCCCAACTTTTTTTGGTGCAGGAAATGTCCTAGAAATCTCCTACTGTAGTCTCTAAGACATTTCTCGCACAATAAAGTTAGGGACAAATGAGTCTAGGACGTGTGATGGGTTAATAAAAATAGATTTATTCAATAATCTGTTTGTAGTTTAAATTGTAATTCTCCAATCTTACCTGACAATTCCTTCATGATAAGTTGTTTTCTATAATCAATGTGCAGTGCATAAGGTGGACAATAGGGGTACAGTACAGTTCTGGTGAAGTCAGAGTCACAGTACAAGTCTGCTAGAATGTTGTAGGTCACACAGCGGAAGCTGGAAAACTAACCCAATTACATACATAGTTTTCAAGATAAACAAAAGTCACACAGGAAAGCATTGTTAAGTTATATACCTTTTACCAGTAAGTTTAGTAGTAGTAAACATGTGTCTGGTTTCAAATGGACAATTGCCAGGTCCTGCTTCCACAACATTTTTGGAAATAGCTTCAACAGCTGGGCCTCTAGTTGTGCCATTGCCTACAAAAATAATCACTTTGGAAAAAAATTGCAATATTTTTTTCTTAGTACCCATTTTATTTTCATTACAAGTGGTTATTACTAATAACATCTACTATGGTCTCCCAAGAATTATATTCATTTCTCAAAACTAAAACTTACCAGGGATGCATTCCAGTTTTAACTTCTTACCAATATCAGGTACCAAGGGTACATATTTGTGACTACTCCCTACCAATTCCCACTGAATGTGAATTTCACTTAATTTATTGCCCTTGTCATTCTGTTCTACACCTGTGTACCAGTTGAATACACAATCATTTTTCTTTGTGTTTTGGCTAGTAAAGTGCTCTGGGTACACTGCAAACCCAGATAAAATGCTCTGTGGCAAGCTTACACTGTCAATCCATGGAACATTAAAAACAACTTCATAGAAATAATCTAGAACCTGTAACTTGACTGGTTCTTGTAGGGAAAATAAGTCAGAACAATTAATAGTATCGGGTAAATACTCGTTATTTCCATTAAGAAATCTAACTTTTACTTCTTGCAATTCACAGCTGGTATTCTTTTTAATGCCTTTTTTCACAACTTTTTGCACGTTTGCTCCTATACGAGTGCGTAAAGTTTCAATGCTCTCTGTTGGTTTTCGGCTAAAATTGAATTGTCTCACCGTTTCCTTAACCTTTAGTAAAAACGTTAAGTCCACTTTGTCTTCTAACTTATTTAATCTAAAATAACACTTTTCGATATTCATAGTTCTTGTTTTTGATATAGAAAAAGTTGCATATAGTTTCCGACTTAAGCTAAAAATCCTACAAAGCATTTCAAATTATCTGAGTGGCTTGGCTGGCTGGATGGATGACGCATACTTACGTCAATGTCAAATATGTATGACATTTCCGAATTTCACCACATGTCGAAAATAGTACATTATGATACAAGTGTGCTATGTTGGTCATTACACTCGAGTCGGTTTTTAAGCCTGAGCCGAAGGCGAAGGCTTAATGGAGACGAAAAGTGTAATGACCAATGCTCACGTGTTTCATACGACGTTTTTCAACACACTTGCGAGGAAAAGTAAATAAAAGTTCACATTTATTTAAACTTAACAAACAGAAACCCATTTAAAAGATGGCGGCCGTAATTTTTTTTTTTCGCGCGCTCAGCGCTGCATGCGCGCGCAAGTCTGAGATAAGGGCACCGGCAAAGTAGCTAATCAGCCACATATTTATAAATTTTGAAATTGGGTATTTATAGTTAAAAATACACCGTCAAATTATAAATACCAACAAGCTAACAAGCAGTTTCATGAAATTCTTTAATTATTTATCACATTTTGAATTGAATTTTATATTTACGCAAATAACTACTTAGCTGTTTTCGAAACATTAATACTTCTTGCTAATATTTAAAAAGATATGTAATGAAAAGGCACTAGTGCGATAATGTAATGTAAAAGGCACGGCATGGGTAATATTCTGCATTATCAGTGTAAATACGCTGTAATAAGACCTACTTTACGAGCAGGTGTGTTGAAAAAAATATGGTAGAGACTGGAGAGTGCATGTTTGATTGAACATTGGATTGATTGAAGTCAGATAATATGACCTTGAGTTACGCCACGTACGCCTTTGATCTTTTGGGTATCTACTTGGGTGGGGTGATTAATCGGATTACGGAATTTAAAGGTGCATTCTCACATCACCAATTTATCTACCGGTTTAATAAGTTTTTAGAAAGAGAGATTAGAGCTATCTTTATGTTGTGCCAGTTAGGTTGATTTTGAATCCCGACATAATGTTCTGTCAGTAAAACAATTGCTTTCAAGTTGTAGGAACTCGCATTTCTCACACAGTTACCTTTTTTTTGTCAAAAAGTTGGCAAACGAGCAACCGGGTCACCTTATGGTAAATGGTCACTGCCGCCCATGGACACCTACGGCATTATTAAGACTGCGAGTGCATCGCCGAGCTTGCAATAGACGATATACTCACCTTTTGAATGTACCTAAATCATAACTAGATGGAAAAACTCCAGCAGTGAGTCCATTCCACATTTTGCACGCGCGAAGTAGAAAGGTACGTTTAAACCGCACACTGGAAGAGCACCGGTCATCGAGATGGTGCGGGTGAAAATCACACTTATGCCGAGTGCCAGATGCGATCGAAAACTCCCCATTGTAGATCCTATAAAAACGCAGAGAGAACTAACGCTGATAATACGAGCTACCCAACGCTGCAGGGCTACTCCGAAACTCGAAGTTCGTGTCGTGCTGTACCTCTCGCTCTCGTATTAAATAGTATAAGTGTCAGAGGGACCTCACGATACGAACTTCGAGTTTCGGAGTAGTCCTGCTGCAATCCGCTGCAAAAAAAGCTTGGTATCCTATCCAAATTTAGGCAATACTTCACTACGGACCAGCTCATTGGTCTTTACTGAGCCTAAGTCCGATCCTGCATGGAGTATTACTGCCACCTTTGGGACGGTTCTGCTGAATATCAGCTAGCTGCTTTGGATTCGGTAGAAAAGCGAGCGAAAAGGCTCATCGACGTCGCCTGCGACGTGGATTTTTGCCGTCAGAGCCTTCGTCATCGTAGAAGAGTGGCTTCCCTGTCGGTATTCTACAGGCTACATTTCAGAGAATGTGCTTCGGAACTGCACGACCTTATTTCACCGGCTCCTTTTTTCCACAGGTCGACCAGAAGTTTGCGGGGTCTCCACCCTTACATTGTCAGTATTTACAAAATCCCCACAAAGCGTTTTCGCTCTTCCTTCATCATTCATCAACCACACAGCAAAAGAGTGGAATTCCCTGCCTGCGACCGTGTTTCCTGAATACTACAATTTGACCGCTTTCAAGTCTAGAGTGAATGATTATTTACTAGGCAAGCCTGCTCCATCGTAGCTGCTGCTTCCATTAGGCGTGTTTGTGGCCAAACGTAAGCCTATACAAACTGTTTAAAAAAAATCAATCAAGCGGAAACAGCTGATACTGAGGAGCTCCAGCTCTAAGGTGAGAGCAATACTTGAAATAAGGACGAACCTGAGCCTTGTAGAGCTGTAGGCGATGGCTCGATTTAACGTATCGCTTTGCACGATTGAGAACCCCTACCTGGCAGCGTTTTTAGCTTTTTTTTCCACGTAATCAAAAAATTGGATATTGCTCGTGACATCCACACCCAAGATTCCAATACTCTCTGAGACCTTCAAAGGCAGGTTCTCGAAACGCGGTGCTACACTGACTTGTTTTATTTATTCTGTAAACACAAACTTGTGTCTTGGATGGGTTAAACCTGACTACTAGGTTGAGTTGATCCCATTCAGAGACCCTTTCCAGTGTGGAATCAGTTCAGGCACAGGTTTGTTTTGTCTTTCATCTAATTCTACCCCCGTGAGATGAGAAGTGTAGCCGGTACTTTCACCCGCATAGGAATGAACACTGTCAACGTGCAATAAATCATTGATAGATATGTAGAATAAATAGTGTCAGTGATAGGACGCCACCCTGAGGAATACCAACATTTACAGGTTTTAAGTCGGAGTACGTACCGTTCACTGCTACCCTAATGCTCCGGTCTTTGAGAAACCTGGCAATCTATGAACACAATCTACTGGGCAGCCTAAACGTCACAAAGTAAATCGTTAAACGGTGAGTTTTTAACGATATGCCGGATGTGCCTTGGCTAATTCATGAAATGGCGCCATTTCACGATATGTGATCAGGCGAATTTTACGATCGAAAGCCGATATATACATTGGCAAGATATCACAATGTAAGAAAGAGATAAAATATCTTTAAAATTGTATAAACCTGTCTTTAGCTCATGCTTAGCGTAAAGTCTCCAATTATTTTTTAATCTCCTTACTCTTTGTGGCTCATTGACGCGACCTGGTGCTGCCAGAAGCATTATTTACCACGACCCTTAATTAAACTGCCCTGGCGTGCCTCTTAAGAACTTTCATTTATATAGACTTAACAAAATCAATGTAATGTCGCAAATTAATAGGTCTAGTAAATTTTGCAGAAATTACAATTAACGTGATTAATATTACAAGCAGTCAGCAACACTGAGTGACGACGTGTCAATTTCGTTGTACGCGTTGCAATAGTAGTGCCAACAGTATTGGAATTGGAAAGGCGAGCTAATTGGTTTTATCCAGAACTCTTGAAGCCTCAATCGGTGTTGTTGAATTGAAACCAGCAACTGTTTTGTGGATACAAATTTGTGAAGTAAATCTGAGAAAATGGTAAGTCAAATAATACGTTTTTGTGTATCAGTAATGTTTCTTCTGTATAATATAACTATTTAATTTAATGCTTATGATATTTTAGCCACCATCACCGAGCTCAACATCTGTAGGATCTGGCAGCAGGTCTCCCAGCAAGGCCACGGCTGCGCCGCGTTCGTCCACGGGCGGCACCGTCCGGCAACGCAAGACCACGACCACCACGGCAGCCAGGAGTCGTACCACGGGCGCTGGCTCCGGCGGCATGTGGCGGTTCTACACCGATGATTCCCCTGGCGTCAAAGTGTAAGAAAAAAAATATTATTCAGTAAAAACAACAATATAAAGTAATAAGTAATAATAATTAATTTCTCTTCAACCTTGTAGGTAAATACTTAATTAGTTTTATGTCAAAAAAGAGATAAAAGGATCATGTTTTATGATGGCATTTTATATTGAAATAAAAGTAGATAAATACTAGTGTTTATGTATTAATGTTCCTTAATACTATTTGCATTATGCAATCGGGCCCTGGTTTATAAGTTATGGTATTTTTGTGTGAGTCTGGGCATTGCCTTTTTTTTCAACAATGCATTTATGACAGACAATTTTTTGTATATGACTGCTAAACTAGTGTAACAAAAACAGACTAACTTTTTCTTGTAATTTTTTATACTCATTCTGAAAAGTTTTTCTTTACATACTTGTTATATTTAGTGACAATTATTATTTTATTTTTTCAGGGGCCCAGTTCCTGTATTAGTGATGTCTCTGCTCTTCATTGCATCCGTGTTCATGCTTCACATTTGGGGAAAATACACTAGAGCATAAAATGTCTCCTCTAATTTAGGATTTACTTTAATTGTGCGAGAGATTGAACGAAGTGTTAAGTGCTCTTGTGCGGGAAGGTGTCTAGATTTAATTATCAATTATTTATCTAATGTTTTATAATAATTCAGAAGTAAATGTAAGTTTAAAGAACATCTTTTTTATTTCTATGCAAATGGAATTTCAATTTAACAAATAGGATCAAGAATATTCTACTTACTTTCAAATAATTCTTTCTGAAAAACTAGTTTCCAATACAAGATTTTTTGCTGACTGTAGGTACTTGAATTGCAAATTTGCCATGCAAGCAAAATACAAAATAACAGAATTGAAAAAAACAAACTAAACCATGAAAGTTAGATGAACTTTTTACTTAATTATGACAAAATTTTGATGAAGGTTACTCTTATTCAGAATGATGTTATCAGCTCATTATTGAGGGAATGTACCTACCTATCTAATGTAGTTATTTTTCAAGTTCTTTAATTGTTATTTATCTTTTTATCATTAATTATTTCGTAATTAGGTGGCTAGTATAGTAATCATTATCCCCTTATGTTCTATTGATTATTATGATCTGTGAATATGATAGCCCACACCACAAGTAATATAATAATATGGGCTTTCTCAATGTTGAGGTTTTAGATTGAAATTAGTCAAATACTCAGGTCTGCTACTCCTTGAAGCAGTGCAATGAAAAAACCAACTCCTATAGGTGGTGCCACGAGAGTTGAAGTGAATGATAAGGGTCAGTACAGATGGACTACATTCCAACTGCAACTGCCGACTTGCTCATAAATTTCAAACACAGCCAGCATGCAATTGTGCTGACTGCAATGGAACTGCAGTAAAAAATATATGGGCAGTGTGCAGCAGCTATGTGTGTAATCATTCACTACAACTTTCGTGGCTCTACCTATACACTAGATTCATGGAAAGGGCGAGAAATCACGTACTGAGTGCGCGTGTTATTTCTAGCTCTTTATTCAGGTTCTGGAGCCAAAATGGCTAAAACGTAACCCTTATAGTTTCGCCATGTCTGTGTGTCTGTCTGTCCGTCCGTCCGCGGATTTGTTCAGGGACTCTCAATGCTAGAAAGCTGTAATTTTGCACGAATGTATATGCCAACTATGCCAACAAAATGGTACAATAAAAAATAAAATACAATTTTTTTTGGAGTACCTCCCACAGACGTAAAGTGGGGGTGATTTTTTTTTATCCAATCTTGTAGTGTGGGTTATCGTTGGGTAGGTCTTTTAAAACTACTACGGGGTTTCTAAAACGATTTTTCGATTTAGTGATTTGTTTGCGAAATATTTAACTTGAAAGTGCAAATTTTCATTAAAATCGAGCGTCCCACCCTCCCCATCTAAAATCTCAACCGGTTGGTGGAAAAATTCGAAAAAATTCAGGATGGTAGTAAGTATATCAAAATTTCAAGGAAAACTATAATGGATAAGTTTGCTTGAGAATTATTAGTAGTTTAAGAGTAAATAGCAGCCTAAGGTATAAAATATACCTAAACTTGGAAGATTCCGTATAAAACATAAAGAACAAAGGCCTCCCCCTTAGAATGCCACAATGAACGACAACTCGCCACTTGCATTCACCGGTTTCCCGCAGCTCTCACGATGTCGTCAGTCAACCTGTTGGGAGGTCTGGCAACGCTTCGTGGTCGCCCCTCTCGAGGACTATATAGGTGGGTACCTACTATTCATTATGAAGGAACGTCGGCGGGCCGGATTAAATCCCTTCGCGGGCCGTACTTTGCCCATCACTGACCTAGGCCAAGAAGTAATGTAGGGGCCATCAATGAGAAACTTCATGTCTCCATTTCGTGACATTAACGCATAGTTACATTTCCGAGCATGTTTGAGAAAAATGATTGTTCTTTTTCTTGTCTCCCTCTATAGTGTGGGGTATCTTTGAATAGGTCTTTTAAAATCATTGGGGGTTTGTGAAGATTATTAGATTCAGTGATCTGTTTAAGAAATATTCAATTTTAAAGTGCAAATCTTCATTTAAATCGAGCGTCTCTCTCTACCCCTTTAAAAGCTCATATTGTTGGTTTGGAAAAATTCATGATGGCAGTAAGTATATTAAATTTACAAGGTAAACTAAAACGGCCAAGCTTGTTTTTACCTAAACTTGGAAGATTCCGTACAATGTAGATAATCCTTAGAAAATTATTACTTGATTTTATCGTAACGACTACGGAACCCTATCTTGGGCGTGTCTGATACGCTCTTTGCCGGTTTTACTTCCGGCATAGGTATGAAAGGTATTAAAGAAAAAAAAAAATGTTAAAAATACATTTTTATTACATTAAGAATGATTCTTAATCTAAAATTGTAAAAAAGTAACTTAAAAAAATAAGTTGAAAAATAATCTCCATAAATGAGATGAACAGAACAGTATTTACAAAATATCAGCCTTGTTTTAATTTACGGAATCGCTTGCCATTTTAATTTAAATGCAACAACACCAACTTCAAAGCTAATTTTAATCTATCTCTATCACACATAAGCTTCAACTCTTCTACCCTTTATCTTATCAAAGAATTGGCGCCATGACACTAAAGTTTTACTTGACCAGATCCAAAAGCTGGATGTTATCCCAACAATCATAGTCATGAGATATTTTATCATGAACACTTCAAATTTGGGGCGTTGGGTTTCTAGGCGTGCGAAAGGACATGGAACAGAGTATATTGGGGACAAGCACATATCATAGTGCCAGGTCATCATCCAGCTGTCAAAGTAAGCTTGCTCATAGAACAAGCAAGCAATAACTATTAAAGCTGGCACAGTGTACAGAACTCCAAAAACACCAATGCGAATCATTAATTTCTCCAACTTGTCAGTCTTTGTACCATCATGTTTCATGACTGTTCTTATCCGGAATAGAGAGACAAAGCCAGCCAACAGAAAAACAGTGCCAAGGACTAAGTATACACAGAGTGGTGCCAGAACAAATCCTCGGAGAGCTTCTGAATTCCAGATTCCCACATAACAAACTCCTGAAAGGACATCTCCTGTAATAAAGAAAAATATTGATTAAAGTTCCACAATAATCTTTAAAATTTGATATTTTGCTCATAATGATCTGTTCCATACTAACCATCAACTTTTCCCATTGCTAATATTGATATAGTTTTGATGGCTGGAACAGCCCAAGCAAGCAAGTGAAAGTACTGAGAATTGGCTTCAATGGCTTCATGGCCCCATTTCAAGCCTGCAGCCAAGAACCAGGTCAGTGTCAATATCACCCACCAGATACTGGAAGCCATACTGAAGAAATACACTACCATAAACAGGATAGTGCATGGCTCATGCTTTGTTCCTTGAGTAATTAGTAGGGGGTTCGTTACCCTAGATCCGCCATGTGTGGAAGGAAAAGGACCTTGGCAGCTGACACTATCACCAGCACTCCACCCCATTATATAGCTGCATGCCACCATTAGGTAGCAGACTGACAGGAAAATAATAGGTCTCTCCGGATATCTAAACCTGTCAGTATCTATTAAGAATGTTAAAACTGTGAACAAACAGCTTAATGCACACAAAGTAGCCCAAATTCCAATCCACAACCTTGAAAATCTCTTTGCATCTTGCTTGAAGAACATTCCATCACAAGGAGCTCCACAATCCAATTCGATTTTGTTTCCAACTATCAAAGAATATTCCAAATCTAAACTCTTTGGGACTTCGAATTGAGCTGGGCATGCAAAACCCAAATCTTTTGCACCAGGGATCTTTGATGGATCTCTTTCAATTGTTGATTTATAGTCCACTTTAGGCAGTTTAGTTTCAGTAGGCCTTCGAGATTCATGAGTAGCATTGTTATCACCAACACATATTACATTTTCATTTGTTGCCACTGGAAAGTTCGAGCAGTCTAAATAATCTGGCCAAGAATATCCAAAATTGGCCATTAACTCATCACAATTGTGTTTAGCAGATTCACACAGGTGTCTGCAAGGTTTAATAGGTTCATCTAATATCGTGCATACAGGTGCAAACATCGAACACAGGAAAAACTTCAGATCTGGAGAGCAGTTCACTTTAATCAATGGTGTAAATTGGTGTACTTCTGCACCAGCATCTTTTTGTGTTGCATGATTTAACAGATTCGGAAATATTGTTTGATTGTAACGAATCTGCTGGCAGAACGGAATAGTTATTGGCTCACACCGACCATGGTGAGGTAAAGAGTCACCTTGCAAAACAGTCACACGTGAAGTCTCAGTAATAACAAACAGACACAGCACAATTGAAAACACTCTATAAATTCTTCCCATTGTGGATTTCCGTTACTTAAGTAGTTCTCATTTATATCTTTTAATTCATATTAGTGCGATCAGTGGGATTGCTTGTAATGGATGAAGTCGATCAAATTACGCCCATGGATGCTGTTGCATTTTTTACAGTAGAATTCTCAAATAAAGCAAGAAAATATCTTCATTATGTCCTTGTAAACCATTTGAATAGTGTTTTGATTCACAATTTTTATAAATTAAACTAATCGAAATAAAATATTAACTAAAAAGTTGTATACTGTGCGTAGGTCATTTACACTACAACAATAGAGTACAGATAAAGAAAACAAGAGAAGACAAAATGGGGTGACACTCTTTCCCGGCCCGGATAATACCGACATGTAAATATTGGTCTTGTTTTTCGTGTACACGCCCACAGAAGCTCCTGAGAATCTACTCCGAAACACAACGTTCGAAGTTCGTGTCGTGCGATCCCTCTCGCTCTCGTATTAAATAGTATAAGTGTGAGAGGGACCGCACGACACGAACTTCGAACGTTGTGTTTCGGAGTAGCCCTTCTGTCAGTTTCTATCATCGAAATAGTAAGTACCTGGAATGTGCACTGTGCAGGAATCACGGTCCGACTTTTTGCCGATAGAGATAGCTACCACAGGGTTATTTTATCTCACTCTATTAGTATGACCATAATTTTATGCAATTAATGAGAAATTCCTTCCTCCTAGTACTTCTATGTCAGAAAAATATACAAAGTAGCAATATTTAACCAGAATTTTTATTACTTGTATACCAAGTCCTTATGATACGGCTGGTAGAGACTAGAGCAAATAAATTTTAGATTCGTACGTCGGTGCTAGTAACATAAGTATTCACTTTTCTATAGGTAAAACTTATGATATTGGCAAAACCGGTATTGACATTGTATAATACCGGTATTTCGATATTGATCTCTAAATACCAATTATTTTGTTATTAAATAGAGTCGCAACACTCACAAGTTGCAAGTCACAAATGCATTAATACTTATTTCATTAATATAATCTTAGACATTTTTGAAATAATCTTAGCTACCTACTCGTACTTAAGATTGTCGGAACCGGAAAGGTTTTGGAAGTGCGAAACTCATTCATTTTACTTTAGTAATACGAATATCGAAAAAATACCAAAAACCGAAATATCGGTATTTGAATTTTCGGTATTGAAAAATACCGATATTGCAAAAAACGGCCGATATTAGATGCTCTATCATTTAGGTTAATAAATGAATGAAGACTAAGTGACAATATATGTATATATCACACTATTATTTACTTATTCATTATTTATTAACTTTTACCAGCGTCTTCGCACGCGTAAACTGAATCGATCTGGTAGTTATAATTGAAATTTTCGGGATTTTTCCACATTCCCCTGGAAATTTTCAAAATTTATAATAATAATATAATATAACATAATGTAGTAGGATTATTATTTTATGCATGTATGTATCATTCGTATTAGACAATACGTATGATGGGTATAAAATATTATATTGTAAGAAATATTACATATTAGCCATTTGAATACATCATGAAAAGATGGTCACCCTAGTCTCAATAACGGAGGCGCTATCTTACTGTTTGGTGTGGCCATTGAGAAATTAATAAAACCTACCATCAAGTTAAAATTAGCTCCTGTAAAAAGACCTAAAGCTTATTTCATTAAAAAAATATTAAATCGTGTAATTATTGCTTATTATAAATGTATACATTTTATTCAATATTTTTAAAAGACAATGCTCACCAAACTAAAATTTACTAATTATTTATTATTTATTTTCTGGCAATACTTAGAGAGGGACACACTGACTCCGTGCTTGCTATTTCACCCGGACCGGAGCCCATTAGTTCTTATGACAATGTCTTTTAGGTCGGTTTTTGCTCGTCTGTTTTTGGAGTGTTCATTCCAGAGTACTTACTATTTCGATGGTTTCTATGGGCGAGTACACAAAAAACAGGGTCGGTATTTACATATCGATGTTATCCGGGCCGGGAAAGAGTGTCACCCAGAAAATGTACGTAATCTCTTAGTTAGTAGCACAATAGAAGTAATCTATAGTCCGACTTCATACTAGAGGGCCAAAATCGACGCCCGGACTCAGCGTGACTCAGCGGCGCGTTTTACACTGCAGCTAACTCAGTTAAGTTCGTAGTGCCACATAGCCACCCCTCGTAACGTGGCTAAAAATAATGGCGGCGTCAAGAGATTGTGCGTATTGCAGTGTTTACGGGTGCCTAAATACGACAATTATAAAACCAGCATTGTCATTTTTAGGGTTCCGTACCCAAAGGGTGCCAACGGGACCCTATTACTGAGACTCCGCTGTCTGTCTGTCTGTCTGTCTGTCTGTCTGTCTGTCTGTCTGTCTGTCTGTCTGTCTGTCTGTCCGTCTGTCTGTCCGTCTGTCACGGGGCTCTATCTCTTGAGCCGTAATAGCTAGGCACTTGAAATTTTCACAGATTATGTATTACAGTGGCCGCTACAACAACAAATACTAAAAATAAAATAAAGTTAAAAATTAAGGGGGGTCTTCATACAAGAAACGTGTTTCATTCAGCGGTTTTTGGTTGCTAGGCTGCTAAGATTCGGCCGTCAGTTGCTAGGGGCAACGCTAGTGACCCTATGTTGTTTTTAATGTTTAACTACTTATTAATTTGTGATTTTATTAGCGCTATTTTATAAAACCTTCGATAGTATAATAATTATCTCTAAGGCCGTGGTTTATTTTTGTGTGCAGCATTAAGACTAAATAACAATTTATGATCCACAAACCTCCGACACACACTACACACACTTCACAAAATCCGACTTCAATAAAGCACTCACAGCCGCTATCTTTAATGTTTTTTACACTAAAAAATGTCCGTTGTAATTTATACTAAGTAACAATATTTATTTACAAGGTCAAAATTTAAATTAGGTTATGATTAATTCACTAATAATAATAAGTACGCGCCGTGCGTCAGCCGAAATTACCGCGCTAATATTTTTTTTTAATTGTACATTTTTTTCTGGCGCGAGCATGGCATAAGCCTGAGGCGCTATTCAGCCTACTACAGGGCGACAGCCAAAGAGGATGAGAATTTAAAATTATTATTTATTCAAAATACTTGCACCTAGTCCTAGTGCTTACATTTTGGTGAAATGTTTTTACTAACTAGTAATGTAACTAGTTGTTTGTTGGGGTGGAATTAATATTTCAACTAAAATTTGAAGTGGCTATCTTCAACCGATTTA